>OX336397.1:282499256-283858423 GCA_946902985.2 Meconema thalassinum
TCCCCCTTTTCTAAACACCATTAAGGAGCTCTTCTGTGTGTTGATTTTCAATGCGTTCTGCTATTACAATGGCAACATGTTAATCTATACATTGGATCCTGATTCCTAATTCCTAATTCGAATAATTATAATTAATAAAATATTAACGCTCAAGTTATCATTTATATTTACACTATATACAGCTTAATAACATTTTCTACCATAAATATTTCAATCATACGCTTTTCTTTAACATTGTTTACATTTCCACTAACCGTAGTCATCTTTCAGTATAATTCTCTTAAGTTAACAGCCCTGGGGCAACTCGCCAATCTTCTCTATCCTGCGCCATCCTCTTCAATTCACGATATGATTTTGTGTTCGTGTCTGTCATTAACTGTGTGATGTATGCAAGTGGTGGTCTTCCTCTAGTGTTTTTCCCTTCTAACATCCCATCGATGACTCTTGCTACCAGGCAAGAGAATATGTCCCAACATATTTGCTCTTCTTGTTTTTAGGCTCTTCATAAAGCTTCTACTTTCTCCTGCTCTTCTGAATACCTCTTCATTTGTCATGTTGTATCCAACTGATCTTCAGCATTCTTCTCCAGCACCAAGCCTCAAAAGCCATCAACTTCCTCTCTTCTGACTTCCCTATTGTCCAGGTCTCACTACCATACAAAGCCACACTCCACACGCATGTCTTCAACAGTCTTTTCCTTATATTTAGGTCTATACTTCTGGTTGTGAAGAGATTCTTCTTTCTATAAAAGGCGTTCTTTGCCTGAATAATTCTACTCCAAATTTCTCGTTTGCTGGTGCTATCATACGTTATCAAGCTTCCCATATACTTATATTCCTTCACATGTTGTATTCTATCATTTTCGATATAAATTGCTGGTGCTCTTCTATGATCATCCTGGTTCCGACTGCATACGAGTATTTTTGTTTTATTTTTATTCATCTTCATGTTAAATTAGTTTTTAAGGATGTTATTCACATGAAGTATCTGTTGAAGATCATCTTCATTATCTGTTGTTTAAAGCAACGCCATCGGCGATTCGAAGCATGTCAATCTTTTCCCCATGACTCCAAATTGAATCTCTTCTCTTATCCTATTTATGGCATCTTAGACATACAAATTAAATAAGTAAGGAGATAGCGAGCATTCTTCTCGTACTACTTTTCTTATTTCAACCTCTTCCTGGTTATTGCCAGATCTTATTATTCCCCTTTCATTCTTATATAAACTATGTACAGTGGAATCTCATTAGTACGTTTTTCAAGGGACTGAAAAATTTGGACGTCATATGCGGGAAAACTTACTACCGAAAAACGCCATACTGCATTTACAACGTATAAGAAAGAACGCGACATACATATGGACGTTCAATCGCCGACCTTAGTAAGTGATTGTATGCACTACTACAGTCACGACATAAATATAGGTTATCAGTAACTTACACGCAATCATCATCTTGCACAGTTTCCAGCCACTGGCCGGGTCTGTTTGGAACACAAGCCTCGCCAACGTCTTTTGTCTTCCCACCATCTCTCAGCCTCCACCCTTGTCCAGTCTTCTCCTCTCTTCTTCACGCTTTCTTCCACCCCCTTCAGCCACCTGTCTCTCGGTCTTCCCCTTGGTCTCTTTCCTTCCCACTTTGTCTCGTGTACTCTCCTGGGTATCCTCTTCTCCTCCATTCGTTTTACATGTCCAGACCATCTGAGTCTAGATTTCTCTATACCATCCTGTAATGGTTCCTCCTTCATTAATTCTCTGGTCCTCTCATTTCTTAATCTGTCCATCTTTGTAGCTCCAATACTGCTTCTCAAGAACCTCATCTCACTGGCCTGTATTTTGCTCTTCTCCCTTCCTTTCATAACCCAGGTCTCCGAGGCATACGTCAGGATAGGGACATAGTACGTCCGATATATGATCTTTTTGCTGTTCTGAGGGACATCCTTGCTCCATAACATGCTTCTCACACTCCTCCGAAATGCTTCTGCCTGCCTCCCCCGCTCATTTATTTCTCTATCGTTTCGTCCATTATCTTGTATCAGGCTTCCCAGATAATTGAAACTCTCCACTTTCTTCAGCTGTTCCCCACCAATTGTTATTCCCGTTGTGGTTCTTTCCTTCTTCCTTGTTGTGATCACCATCTCACTCTTATTTATGCTATATTTCATCCCATATCCTTGTATTATTCCTTCCCACACGTCCAACTGTTCCTGTACCTCCTCCTCCTTGTTTCCCCAAATCATCAAATCATCCGCTAACACCATTGCTTTCATCTTTCCGTCCCCAATTACTTGTGCCACTCGGGTCATTATGTCATCCATCACCACAATGAAAAGTAACGGTGACAGTGCACTTCCTTGTTTCAGGCCGTTTCTCTGTTCCAACCAGTCTGAGTAACTTACACGCAATAAATAACATAAAAATGAATTACTGTACCTCTACACTACAGTATAATACAGGGTCTTTATTTTTGCTTAGCAAGGACATTTTCGCTCTCGCGCTCCGCCAGTGACGGCTCTGTTGGCGGCGACCGCGCACTCATATGTAGGCCTACGGCTGAATACGGTGCTTATAATCAGTAGCCTACCATGCAGGTTTACTGGCCATGATTTACAGTAGATGCTGAAAATGTTCCCCATCCGGTTCCAAACACATATAATACGGGGTCTTTCTTTATATTTGATCAGCAAGGACATTCTCGCTCTCGCGCTCCGCCAGTGACGACTCCGTTGCCGGCGACCGCGCACGCATATGTTTGAAGCACGGGCTTGCTTGAACCACTTCAATAAAGCGCTTTCTAGTTCAGGAAACTGTCCCTCTCACACACGTTTCCTTTTGCCACTCGCCCCTTCTTCAAATGCACGTTCAATTTCCTTCCTTTTGCCGAGAATCATGTTCAGTGTAGACGGAGGAATGTTCCACTTTCGCGCTATATTCACACGCTTCATGTGAGGATTGCATTCCACGTCTCGAATGCATTTAATCTTCTCGTCATTAGTTATCTGCCGTACTTTCTTCTTATCCATTATGAAACACGCAATAAAATAGGTCATAACTGGACGTGGACACTAAGAACTAGAAGGCAATAGTGCGGAATTAAGGAACCAACCAATCTCTTTCACAAACATTTTATAAGTTGCCGGTGTTGCTCTTTTCTTATTTATTTATTTATTTATTTATTTATTTATTTAATAATTATTAGATACAACCATGAAAGGTCATTTTACACTAATATTTTAACAATTTCAAATAGTATTAACAACAATAACAATGGCAGTGATGGCAGCAAGGGACAAGTCTTGGGAAAAATGCAGGGAGTGATTGGGGTAGTGGGTGATTAGGAGGGTGAGGAGGTAGGAATCGAGAATGAAAGGGATCTTCTAATGTTATGTTTGAATGTTCTATGGGGAGAGAATATGTCAATATTTGGGAGGGAGTTACTAAGGGTAGGTAGACGGTGGAATATAGAGCGCTTCTGTACTTCAAGACGTGGGCGAGGTATGTGGTGTAAATGGTTCGGACGTGTTGAGCGGGAGGGAACATGGAGTGGGAAGTAGCTTAAGAGCATGTTACATTTTGTGTAACCATTCATAACTTTATGTAGGAAACACAGGTCAGTCAATTGTAGAAGGCATCTCAGGTCGAGTACATTGAGCTGGTTTAGAATATCGGATTTGGTGAAGTGCCTTAGTGAAGGATTGCGAGCTTTGGCTATTGATATGAAGAAATTAAAGACACTGTTCAATTTAGAAATATTGGTTATAGCCGACACTTAAAGAGAATGGATGAGAAGAAGATTCCCAAGAGGATACATGAGATGCAGATGCAGAAGAAACGACCAAGGGGAAGACCAAGAGATAGATGGCTGAAAGGAGTGGAGGAATGTGTCAAGAAGAGAGGCGAGGACTGGACCAGAGTGACAGCGGAGAGGTGGTGGGAAGAAAGAACTAAGTGGCGAGGCTTATGTTCCAAACAGACCCAGCCTGGGGCTGGAAACTGTACAAGATGATGATGATGGTTATAGCCAAAGTAGACCAAATTGGGGAAGAGAAATCTAGGATAGGGAGAACATATGTGGTGAAGTATAATTTAAGTGCAGTGAGGTCTTTAATTTCTGTGAATCTGTATAGAATGCCGAGACTGCGCATTGCGCGAGATTTGATATGGTCAATGTGGGGAGAGAATGTCAATTTATCATCGTGAATAATACCTAAATCTCTTACCTGAGAAACCGTATCCAATTTATTTCCACATATTTTTTAGTCCGCTTGATTTCCAGATTTCAGTAGTGAGAAAGAAACTTTGAAGCACTTTTTGGGATTTGGAGATAACCTCCATTTGTTGAACCAATCAGTACATGCATTCACTGCTTCCTGGAGCTCAGCGCGGTCGTTGGAACTGGAAATTTCTCTGAATATCTTGAGGTCATCAGCGTACAGAAGAAGGGAACACGGAGAATTTTGCACGCATGTGTTTATATCATCCATATACAGCACGAAGAGAAGGGGTCCCAGGATACTGCCCTGAGTTACTCCTGATAAGACTGGGAGCAGGGTGATACAGACCCTGGAAGCACTACCCGTTGTTGCCTATTGGACAGGAAGCTTTGTATTAGGGATAGGTAGGATCCATGTACGTTGTATCGTGAAGCAAGCTTGTGGAGGAGAAGGAAATGGTTCACGGAATCAAATGCTTTGGCCAGGTCAACGTAGATTACATCTAGCTGAGATTTTTGATTTAATGCAGAAATTATGTGATGGTTCAGAACAGTCAGATTTGTTAAACATGATTTTCCAGGGACGAAGCCATGTTGTTCTTCTGAGAGGTATGGTTTCGTGAAAGTGAGGAGACGGCAATGTATTATTCTTTCGAAGACTGAAGAGAGTATAGGGATGATAGATATAGGTCTGTACGAGGAAATTTCGTGCTTGCTGCCTGATTTAATGACAGGTGTGACATCAGCTCTCTTCCATGAGTCAGGAAAAGTGCCGGAAGTCATGCACCAGTTGAGTATTATGGACAAGGGGATGCTGAGAGATGCAGAGGTGTTTTTCAGGAATATAGGGCTTATGTCTGATGGTCCAGTAGAACGGTTTGTGGGCAGACTTTTTAAAATATTTTGGATTTCATCGGGGGTCGTTGAGATTTGAGACAATGAATCAGAACAGACGCTAGTAAGTTGAGGGGGACTGGGGATTGGTACGGGAACTGAAAAGGTTGAGTGAAAATATTCATTGAAATGTGTGGACCTCGATTCAAATGGGATTTCTTCATTATGGAGGTTTAGGTTAAGTGGAATTCTGGGAGTTTTTCTACGGGATGATATAAGTGTCCAGAACTTCTTCGGGTTATTCTTGAGATTTCCTGTTATGGAAGAAATGTAGCAGTTGTAATCTTCTGTCATATGGACTCTTGAAATTTTCTGTAGGTGAATAAATACATTGCGTGTATGAGGATTAGGAACTGATTTCCAGAGCGACCACGCACGAGTTTTATTTTGGAGAAGAATTTTGGTGTTTTGACTAAGCCAGTGCGGATATTTGTTGGATTTGGGTAGGGAGAAAGGAACGTGTTGTTTAATAGCCGAGTAGAGTAAATCCTCAAACAAGGTCACAGCGCTATTTACGTCTCTCTCAGCTGTTACGAGGCACCAGGACAGAGATTGTAAATCCTGATTGACAGCTTGCCAGTCGACTTTTCTCCAAAGAGGGAATGCTTTCTTCTCGGCAGGTGGGCAGTTTTTATGTCTGCTGGCTGGAACGGGGAGGGTAGCTTCTATTGAACTATGATCGGTGTTCAGGATATTTCTTCCAACGGTCACAGTGACATTACGTAGGGTTGAAAATATGAGGTCCACTGTTTCGGATTTCCTTGTTGGGTGCAGGTTGAACTGTTTCAGATGTAGACCGTTTGTAAAATTTGATAAGATGAAAGTATCTATTGGGGGAGAGTGTATGGTACCATTGTCTATTGATGTCCAGGAGTTAAAATCACCAACTAACATTATTTCATTTTCTTGGTTGAGGGCAAGAACAGTAGAGTTGAAACATTCTTCTAAGGTGTCAATTTTGCTGGTAGGTGGACGGTAGAAGCAGCCTATGAGTAAATTCTTCCTTTTTGGGATATTAATCTCAACCCATATTATTTCACAGGAAGTTTCTAAATCAGGCCGATGTTTTGCCTTTAATTTGTTATGAACTGCGATTGCAACTCCACCACCCCTTGAAGCCCTATCGCGCCGAAACACATCTTTCCCGTCTTCAACTTCGGTTTTTCTTGAAAACCCTGGTGGTCGTGTAGTTTCTTCCTGAGGGGATTGCGTTCCTGAATATCCCCACAGGTAATTTCCATCTCTTGCAGGTCACTTTCCACCTCTTCGAACCAGGCAGGCTTGGTCATCTTATTTTTAAAATAGTTAAAGGTCCGGTTCGTCAATCGTGTGGGTTTCATTCTAAGCAAGTGGCCATAAAATGCAATCCTCCTTTTCCTCATTACATGAGAGATCTTCTGGACATGAATATACAGCTCATAGTTATGCCGTCGTCTATATTCACCGTTGTCTTTAATCGGGCCAAGAATTTTCCTCAAGATCTTTCTTTCCTTGATCTCCAATTTTTCTACCAGGCCTTTCTTGTTCATCCTACTAAATTCATGTCTTGCTTTCGTAATATTTAAATGCTTATTGGAATAAATCCACTTTTACGGTTTTCATTCATGATAACAATACTAATCGTGTTTATTACAATTGTTCAGAATAATGAAACAATCTCAAATTGTTTTATGAGAACATCGTTTCTCTGACTTTATCAAAAAGCTGACTTGCAACATATGATTGAGCATTGATCATATACAATTATTTTTAATTCAAACTCCAATAAAATTTTGAAACATCTGAGAATAATCAAATCAGATAATCATCATCATCGCCATGAACCGGCTCCAGTTTCCCGAGTGCGGTGAATGAGCGCTCTCCGTTTAGTTCTCTCCAAGAATGTTTCCTCCTCC
This sequence comes from Meconema thalassinum, assembly GCA_946902985.2. Taxonomy (NCBI): domain Eukaryota; kingdom Metazoa; phylum Arthropoda; class Insecta; order Orthoptera; family Tettigoniidae; genus Meconema; species Meconema thalassinum. The sequence goes on from OX336397.1 coordinate 282,506,259, forward strand.
ATGATTTGCTGTATATCCAGACCTCTCCCTGCAAGATCATTTCTAACCTGGTCGATTAATCTCCTCCTCGGTCAACCTCTTGGTCTCTTGCCTTTCAGTTCTTTCTTAAACCAGACTCTAGCTGTTTTTTGTGTGTCCATTCTTTTGAGATGACTGAACCATTTCAGCCTGGCTTCAACACATATCTCATTAAGAGATTGTTCGACTTGGACAAGATGGCGTATCCCTCCTTGTCTTCTGAATCATAGTTCTTAAAAACTTAATCTCCACTGCCTGTAGTTTGCTGGTATTTCTCTTGGATTGGGTACAGGTTTCCAAGCTATATGTAGTAAGAAGCTCTTGTAGACTATTAGTTTTGATTTTAAATCCCAAAGAAGCTCTCTCACGAGATGATAATATTGTGCTCCATGTTGAACTCGACGAGTGATTTCTGCAGATGGTTTGCTATCTGTGGACACTACACTGCCAAGGTAACGGAACTGATGTACTTGTTCTAACTTTGTACCATTCAGAGTGATGTTACTACAGATGTTTTGTCGACAAATGGGCATCACTACCGTTGCTTATATTCAGACCAAATTCAGTTTCTGTTGTATTTCAGTCTCCTTTTCACCCCATATTACAACATCATCGGCAAATGCTAAAGCTTTAAACTCAGAGGTGTTTTGGCTTTTCTTGGAATCTCTGGTATGCCCTAAGTTTTTTCTGGAGAGGAAGACATCCTTGAATGTCCTGAAGCGATAAGATCTTTTTCGATCTCAGAAAACCATGATCTCTTGGTTTTCTTGCCTACAAAGCACGAAAATATGCAGTTGGTCAGTCTCTGCGAGCTCGTGCGTGTTATGTGGCCATAGAAACTAATTCTCCTTTTCCGCATGAAGTCCGTTATCCATTCCACACATATGTAGAGGTCGGTGCTATGTCGCCTCCTGTACTCTCCATTTTCTCTGAGTGGTCCTAAGATCTTTCTCAGGATTTTTTGTTCTTCGGCCTCTAACTTTTCAACTAAACCTTTCTTATTCATTGCAAGGCTTCTGCTGCGTACATTAACTTTTCAACTAAACCTTTCTTATTCATTGCAAGGCTTCTGCTGCGTACAGAGCTTCTGGACGAATAACTGAGCAATAATGCCTAATCTTGGACACTGATCGTTTATTGTAAACATCTCTGGTTAGCTGGTACGCTGTTTCCATCTTGTTGATCCTTGAAGTAAATGCTTCTTTCTCAGAGTTGTTTGGTTTTATCCATTTTTCTGCCCTCTTGATTATTTGTTGTTCTACCAATAACTATGTTTTATTAATATAAATATTGCGTGTTTTAGGTTGAGAGCTCCTCTAGTAAACAGACGCCAGGAGTTACCAGTGCTAGTAAATCGGCCAAGAGGAAGTTGTACAAGGAAGACGACGTAAGTAGACGATTCTTCTTCTCTTCCCCCCCGCCGCAGGGGCTCACATCTAGTGGGACGTGGGTTGGCGACCACTGGACCCCAGCTGAGTCCGGCATTGCTTCCACTTACTTGTGCCGGGCTCCTCTCCGTCTCCTTTCCTGTTGACCTCCGTTGGTCAACTCTTGTTCTTTTCCGACCCCGACGGTATTAGGGTATCCGAGGCCTAGGGAGTCTTTCACTTTCCCGCCTTAATTGGCCCTTGTCTCATCTTTCCTGATCCCTCCTTCTTCGAGGGGTCAGACCTCTTGTTTTCTTTTCATTATATTTCCTTTTCTCTTTAAGTTTCCCGCACTGTTTTTTGTTAATTGGCTCCCCGTGTATCTAAATTCCCTGGCGTTTTTTTTTTTTTTGCAACATCATTTTGTAGGTATATTCAATCTACGTTGCATTTTGTACGTTTTTTCGATCTAAATTGTGTTTTGCGAGTGTTTTCAACCTCAGTTGCATTTTGTAAGGATTGACAATCTAAATTGCTTTTTGGTAAGTCTTTCAATACCAGGCCGGGACTTTTGTGAGTATGAATTTCAATTGCATTTTGTATTTCCAACATAAACCGCTTTTTGCAAGCATTTTCAATCTAAATTGCATTTTGTATCATCGGCATTTTGCAAGTATTTTGATTCTCAATTGTATTTTGGGGTATTTTGAATCTAAATTACACTTTGTAAGAATTTTCAATCTAAATTGCAATTTGTAAGCATTTTGAATTTCAATTGCACTTTGTGAATATTTTGGATTGCAAATGGGAACTTTCAATCTGTATTGCATTTTGTACGTATTTTGAACTTAACCTACATTTTGTGAGTATTTTCGTTCTAAATTCCCTTATGTACGTATTACCACTCTCCATTATGTAAGTTGTTTCAATCTGAGTTTCTTTTTGTACGTATTTTCCTTCTCATTTAATTTTCGTACTGGTTTCCATTTTATTGTCATTTTCGCTATCACCCAGACCCTTAGGGGCCAATAACCTAGATGTTAGGCCCCTTAAAACAACAATTATCATCATCATTTCCCTCCTCCTTCTCCTCTCTCCCCACTCTTCTTCTTCCAGAAGTCTGCTCCAGTCCATATTCAGTCTACTTTTGCTAGACTTAATCAAGTCGATCCACGTATCCATGTGTATCGGTATTCTTCCATTTGTTCCACTTGTCCAACCTGCTCTTGACTCCAATGACTGTGCTGACTTCATAATTTGTCACTTTCTCTCTTCTTGATTTTGCTGTCATACTTCACTGGCCTGGAGTTTACTCTTGCCACTGTCCAGGTCTTCGCTGCTTAGGTCAATACAGGGTCATCGAAAAATAATGCCAACATTTCAAAAAATTATAGCACCGAAACCCTTTATGTTAAACGTGTAATTCTTTTACTGAACGCCAGCTGGTTAAAGTAAGTTTTGTTTTGGAGGGGAGGTGACCTTGCTATGCGCACACTAGATGCGCAGTAGCCAAGGTCAGCCGGGGGCGCGCGCACCTATCACTGCACCGCCCGACAAACAGCACCTCATTACAAAGCTGTAATTCGATGGTTTAATCCGTTTAAGGAAACGGACTGTAAAGAAAAAATCTAGGCCAGGCCGACCACCAACATCAGCTTTGATCGCACGCTTTCCCAATGGCTGGATTGGTACGTGCAATCATTTCAGAAGTAACTGTCAAGATGGCGGCAGAAATTCGCTCCCGCAGGTGCTCCAAATCCCGAATTTTTTCTACATGCACAATGTTTTTAATGTACCCCCAGAAAAAAAATCCAAAGGGGTGAGTTCGGGACTTCATTGGTGCGCGCGCCCCCGGCCAGCCTTGGCTACTGCGCATCTAGTGTGCGCATAGCAAGGTCACGTCCCCTCCAAAACAAAACTTACTTTAACCAGCTGGCGTTCAGTGAAAGAATTACACGTTTAACATAAAGGGTTTCGGTGCTATAATTTTTTGAAATGTTGGCATTATTTTTCGATGACCCTGTATAGCAGTATTGTATATAACTACTTTCCATTTAATTGGGACGTCCTTCTTCCAAACCATGTCTCCCGCACTCTGATAAAATGCTAAGCTCTGCATCTTAGTTTGCTTCCCACAATTTCCTTTCCCTTCCTCTTGTTTAGTTTAACTGCTTAATTCTACTAAATAAAGGTTTTCAATCAATCAACACGAATTGTACCAAATTATTAGGTGCGTTCAAAAAGTAACGAGCCGGAGGCTGTAATGCCCAAACCGGTGACGACATGGGCTAATCGTGGTGTGTGTAACGAGGTGTGGTTCCGACCAGAGCGTGGAAGGTCACAGCCCGTCGCTAGAGCCCACGCGTGCACATCACGTGACGATACAAAGCGAGCAGCAGCATGCATCAATCATCCAACGCTGCCAGTCACATTGCAAACAGCGACATGGAGGTGTCAACCTAACAGCAAAGAGGTGGTGTTCGGTTTCTGACAGCGGAAGGAGTAGGGGGAACGGACATTCATCGCCGAATGTCACAAGTGTACGGCGAACACTGCATGTCCCTTGCAAGGGTCAAGGCGTGGCACAAGCGCTTCAGGGAAGGACGGGTGTCGTTAGCCGATGATGCCCGGTCTGGGGCACCCCCCTGCATTACAGATGACAACGTCCAGCTGGTTGATGCACTCATTACGCAGGACCGCCGAGTGACAGTCAACGCCATAGCCGCCGTGGTTGGATTGAGCGTCGGAAGTGTGCACACCATCATGAAGGAACGACTGCAGTTGCACAAAGTGTATGCCCAATGGGTGCCCCACAGTCTTCAACCACACCAGGAAGCATGTTGAATGGCCCACTGTCTTGGTCTTGGTTGGACGATTGATGCATACTGCTGCTCGCTTTGTATCGTCACGAGACGTGCATGTGTGCCCCTTAGCGACGGGCTGTGACCTTCCACGCTCTGGTCGGAACCACACCTCGTTACACACGCCACGATTAGCCCATGTCTTCACCGGTTTGGGCATTACAGCCTCCGGCTCGTTACTTTTTGAACGCACCTTATACATTAGGCGGGAAACAGGTATTTATACACGCTAACATGAAAGAAATACTACATATGCTCTTTTATCACAAAATAACACTTTAGTTGGTTGGTTCCTCAGTTTAGGGACTGCAACAACGCGCTCATGTGTAGTTGCCTCACTGTCCTAGTTAACGTGCCGCTTGTTTTTGAAACTTAGCTGGGCGGATATGTTCGGGTAAGAAAGACCTGGCTATCTCGCCTATGTTAAATCTTCAAATATTTAGTACACTTTACTCAAAATCTGTTTGGGTTATCCAATTGAAACTGTTTGGATCATTATCTGCAATAATAAGAAGGATTATTGACAAAAACAAAATACTTATGCCAGTATGAATTTTAATCCAAAATTATGTCGAAAAATATTTATATATCATTTTGTATATTGCAGTATTTCCTCGCATAATCGGCGCACTTTTTGAGCCTAAGATTCGTGGAAAAAAGCAGGGTGCGACTATTATGCTAAGATATTTAAGTTCGAAGAATATACTGTATCATTATTTGCTGCACGGGCCTCTCATTCGCGTAGCGTGAGTCTGGCGTGAGTCATAGCCTGCAGTCAGAGACAGGCTTCTTTCTCCTAACAAGGTCACGACAGGTCAAAGCTCGCGGAATGTGCTGGCGAAGTTGGCCGTTCGTGTCGCGGTTCATAGCCCGCAGGCATAAAGACGAGATTACTTTCTCCTGACCAGATCACGCCAGTTTATACGCTCTTGGAATGTGCTAAGTGACGAAGCTTGCCGCTCGCGTCACAGTTCATAGCCCGCAAGCATAAAGACGAGATATTTTTCTTCTGACAAAGTCGGGGCAGGTTATAAAGTCGCGGCAGCATGCGCAAATGACTGGCGCACAAATACAGATATGCTATGCGACGAATATGCGAGGAAATTTTATAAACCTATTTTATTGTTTGAAAAGTGGATCTTTCAACTAATTAAGGATTTATGATCACATGTTTAACATTAAAAGACCTATAAATATTTTGGAGTTTAATATTTAATATTAATATATTAAATATCCCAAAATAGTTGGCACGCGGAACTGAAGGCATAACAACGTAGATGCCAATCTGATGCTCTGAATTAAGATTTTTGAGATCGAGATGCCACCACGTATTGAAATAGTTGACATGCGGAACAGAAGGCATAAGAACTGATTGAACATCGAAAGTTAGACTTGATGCTATTAGTAGGGTCCAAGATAGTATCATTTCCAGAGATATGACTACATGTGTTATTTCAACTTCATGGTACAGTACTTTAAAGCTTTACTAGCTTCTTTTTTAAGATACTGTTTATGTTCAGAGAACCATATTAACTAATACATTTTACAGAAGAGGAACTTTTACAATATTTTTCATATACAATTTTCAGAAGATTAACCATATAATTGCCTAAATTTTCATAGATAATTTTAAGGATTTATAAATGTTTTTCAAAATTATTCTTTTAAGACGTATTGTAAGGATCATCATCATTTCCCCTTATCCAGCTCCTGCCGGGTCGGGATATTTATGGCACTTTCCTCTTTCCTTCCACCATTCTTCTTCCACGATCTTGTCCCAGTCCAGATTTCTTTTTCTTATGCTGTTCCTCACTGAATCAATCCACCTGGTTCTAGGTCTTCCCCTTGCTCTCTTACCCTTGCACTTTCCCTCCAGCATCTGTCTTGGTATTCTATTTTTCTCCATCCTCTTTACATGTCCAAACCACCTTAGTTTATTCTTCTCAATTCTCTCATTTAGTTTTCCCAACCCAACTTCCTTCCTAACATCTTCATTCCTCACTCTGTCTTTCCTTGTCTTTCCTATCATACTTCTTAGGAATTTCATTTCACTGGCTTGGATTCTACTCTCTTGCCTGCTTGTCAGGGTCCAAGTCTCATATGGGTACATAGTACACTGTATACATTACCTCCTTGCTTTTCCTTGCTACTTCCTTATCGCAAACAAGTTTTCTTACACTTTGATAGAATGCATTGCTCTGCTGTACCCTCCTGCCAATCTCCATGTCCAACCTACCAGTTTGCATCAATTCACTTCCTAGGTATTTGAACGTGTCCACAATTTCCAAACTCTGACTTCCAATTTTCACAGTGCCCTTTCCTTGTCTTTCCCCTCTTGTCATCACCATGGTCTTGCTTTTCTCTACACTGATTTTCAGGCCGTACTTCTGAATATTTTCGTTCAGTGCATCTAGTAGTTTTTGCACTTCTTCGGTGTTCCTTCCCCAGACCACAATATCATCTGCAAATAACAGTAAGGATATCCATTTTTAATTTGAGTTTTTTGTTAGAATAATTTTTTTTCTCTCTCAATTGTGCTGAAGAAGAAACCATTGTTGTTTCGAAACATGTACACTTCTAATGATCTATAAATTGTAGACATTTAAGTGTGTTATTATTAGTATTGATTTGGCGTATAATTAACTTAAAGTGTTTTTGTAGTTATTCTGTCAATACGGATCAAAAACAATTTGCTATTATGGCAAATATTTTTGCTTATTAAGTGGGATGCGCCGAATATGCGAGGAAATACGGTATTTAAAGGGATATCCCTTTTTATTACTGTTCATTAGGATGATATTGATTCATTTAAAAAAATATGGACCTGTCTTTATTAGTTTCCTTACAAATGGCACCAAAGTAGTGAAAAATGGTAAACTGAGAAAAATGAGCTTGAAGTTTTTCATTACATTTTGTTACCTCTGACCATTTCGTCCATCACTGGTTATTTTGCTCCTCCTACTTAAATAAGTAAATAAAAACAATATAAAAAAATAAAGAAATATGTATTTGCAAATAAGCGGACTAGTTTCCCTCTTCAAATCAACGATTTAATTATTAATAATTGGGGCAGTTGATCTAGCTGTTCCGCCCCTTAAACAATATTTCTTCAATAGGTCAGTGCAAAATCACAGTGATTATGATGATGTTCAGTAACCGCTAGTAACATAAATAATGCAGGAAGTTGTCATTGTTACCAACAAAAAAGTCCACGCTCAACAGAGCAGACAAGAAGTGAGTTCAGAAATCTATAATAGTTCAGAAGTTATATGCACAAACATAAATCTCTGTTAAAGTGGGCGTTGTCATTCATATCTTATAAAATGACTATTTTTCATATTTTTTATTTATTTTTATTTTTGGTCAAAATCCTGTTCTCTACATAGTATATCACTAAAAACGCCAAAAAGATAATTTTTCCTTTTTTTTCGCGCCTTACCTTAACAAGCCAAGGCATTCACAGCTTAACGCACAGTGTTGTCAACTGTCCATCACCGTAGTAGCAACTTACTCGGTCTCCACGGCAACACTGGAGGGTGTAAAGTGAGCTGGCGTCAACACCTGGTCTGCACTCCACGTGGACAGATAGAGGTAGCGTCCTATTGGTCAGCAACAAACAATGACTATTGTGCTACTGCTTAACGTTTGAGTCACCGCTCGTTAACCAGGAAAGTGAGGCAACTGTAGCCCCGTGTACTTTGGGTGTGTGTAGAATCTGTCTGATAACCAGTGTTAATTGTGATGACTGTATTAGTGTGTGTTATCTGCAGACATTCGATCTTCAAGTAGTTCCAACTTTTGCTACCAAATGCCACCGTCAATGACCAACTAGTTCTGAACTTGGTTACTAGCTGCCACCGCAGTCCACCCCTGATGACGAACGTTGGTACCTAAGAGCGTTAGTCAAATCTAACCTATAATTTAGTTTCACACAAGTGTAGTTAGTGGAAGGTTCTTTTACATGCCATAAATCTATGACATGGGACTGCCGCCTTTACTTCCCCTCCGAAGGAAGGCAAACTGAGGGATTTTTAACGCTCTTAAAAAATACGACGACTTTGGCCGGGTTTGAACCTTCGGCATAAAAGTTCAGCATGCTATAACTGCCTCAGAACTAATTGACCCTTGTGAAAATCTAGTAGGAAGCTGAAGAGAGAGTCTGTTTTTGTCAACCTGTTGGGTGATGTCCTCTGCATCAGTTGTCAGAAGTACACTCTGTTCCCGCAGCAACTGTCACTCACTTACACGATAACAACCATTATTTATTTCACTCGTGACAAACTGTATTAGAGTTGATTAGAACAATTAAATGACATTAACACGTGTAATGGAATAATAGACTATAGTAATGAAAATATTCAGCACTTTACCGTTAATAATCAACCATTATTAATAATTATAATTAACCAAGCAAATCTAAATGCATTTTCAATCTTCACTTCAAAATCAATCACCGGGTAGTCATTAATCATCTAATGGTTCGATTCCAGACATTTCACAATCACCATCACTTTTATGTGACTGGTAAATAAGTAGCACGTTGGGAACAACTGGCTGACTGTACCCCTCTGTTATAAATCTGTCACAAGAAGCAGCCCTTCTTCCTTCGCCCCCTCTCGCCCCTTCCCAACCCTCTTCTGCATTCTAAGCTGTCATTGAACTTGAGGTAGGCCCGGTGGCCAGCTTCCCTTTCTCACTCACGGGCCAATTTGTTCTGAAGGACTTATACCAAATACGCCACCGAAGCCGCCAAAATAACACTCTTTTATGTATAAAAATGTTGTCATCCAATTAAGTACCCCCTCCCCCATTTTTTCCCCTGCACTAAACCATTTGCATTTGCTTAATGTACAGTATGGTTGCAAACTCATCTGACTTGCCCCCTTTTCCAGGTTGAGGTTGGTAGACGCTCGCAAAGAGAGCCCGCTGTTTTGGTGGAAGATTGCCTGTTAACAAGAAATACTAAACAGAAAACACTTGAGATGTCTTCAAAAAAGGATATGGTTAGTACCACATTGTTACCGTAGGCTCACCAGACGTTCATAAGTAAGCTTTCTGTTCGAACATTTTGATTTTGTGTGTGTGTTTGAGTCTTCAGTCTTTTGATGCAGCCATCCATGCCACCCTGTCCTGAGCGTTTCATCTCTACATAGCTACCACACCTTATATCCAAGGCAATCGGCTTAACATATTCTAATCTTGGTCTATCCCTGCAGTTCTTGTCCTCAACCCTTCCTTCCATAATTAAGTTTGCTATTCCTGGGTGTCTTAGTATGTGTCCTACCAACCTATCTCTTCTCTTCATTAGCAGTCGCCAGAAACATCTCTCCTCTCCCACTCGTCTTAATACCTCTTCATTTGTAACCCTATCTACCCGTCTGATCATCATTCTCCTGTAACACCACATTTCAAATGCTTCAATTCTCCTCTTTTCTGCTGCACCAATAGTCCAAGTTTCACTTCCATAGAGCGCCACGCTCCAGACAAAGACTTTCAAAAATGATTTTCTAATACCTAAATCTATATTCGATGTCAACAAATTCCTTTTATGTGGATACTACAAAATCCTTCCTCGAGAAATCCTTTACGGAATGGTGAGAACCGCATCAAAATCCATCCAGTGGTTCTTGTGATTACCTGTTACATCCAAGAATCTGGGTTTTATATTATAGAGAGATGCTTTCCTTGCCTGAGCTAACCTACTTTTTATATCCTCTTTGCCTCGTCCATCACTGATTATTTTGCTTCCTTTGATGAATATAATGGAAAAATACAGTAAAACTTTGGAAATTTGAAACAGATTTATCTGAAATCTCGCTTAATTCAAAGAAATTTTCTTTTCCTGAAACTTAAGGTGCTTCTTTTCATGTTTTTTAATCTACTTAATTTGAAATACTGACAAATAATAATTTGAAGGGTGATGCGGATCCTGTGTATGGAATTCGAAATTTACAACAAGTATCTTTTAACACGTGATTCTTTAAAAATATATATATTGCGCAGCATTTTGTGACGTGGGTTCTCTAAATGCACAATTCCTAACTATCAAAACATTGATTTCATACCATCAAATAATCAACATTTCATAATAACAATTATAGAAACGCGCACAATGTGCATCGATACAATTACAGACGAGTACAGAAATTTGATAATGATTCAAGTCTTCAGGGCAAGTTAGTACACGATATCTATCACACTTTCTTTCTTTACACAACTCAGTCCTCACTCGGCATATAAAATGCCTTAGTAGCACACACTTTATAATAAAAGCCATGGGTTGCCATTTGGTCACTAGATGTCGCACATCATAGTCAGCTTTCGCCCAGTCTGTTGTGGTCATGGCTTCAGTAGTGTAGAAGACTTCACATATTCGACTCTTCTTGGACTCAAGTTCTGATTGGAGCTTGTTATACGCAAGGGTAGCCGGTAACATTCTCTCAGTAATTCATAGCATAATCTTGATTAAGTCGTTTTGGATAGGCAGAACACTTATTTTCATATACATTGTCTTAACCTTTTTAGCCTACTTTTCACATTTTGCAAAAATGAGGAAAAAGTAGACTTATGAGATCGATCCGGGAAAATGTGTGTCTGTCTGGCTGTGTGTGTGTCCCCCCTATCAACTCTTAAATGGCTGCAGCAATCAAAACAAAATTTGGTAGCATGAAAGATCTTTACCTGGATATCTCAATGCCGTATTTGAAAATGTCAGTGCTACCAACTTCTGAAAAATCGCAATTGAAATTTGAGCTCCATGTTGGATATCTTGGAAGGTATGCATGGGGGCCACTGATCTCTATACATGGATCGCTGATGGCAGCTCTCCGCTGCACGAGAAAGTACGCCAGGTTGAGCGCGCGGTCCGCCATGTTGGCGTACCCATTCTCGAGCTCTCCTTATGTGGAAGCAATGATAATCTAGTCAATTTTAAATCGTAATTAATGGTGCTTTGGAGCACTTAAAAATATAGAGATATGTTCACTCATAGTATAAGGGCATTGGAATAACTGACACGTCATTCCAAGGTCAGTAAATCTCCGGAATATCAATAAAAATGAATGTATAATAACGGCTGACAAATATCAACGTAGGTGCTGAGTACACGCAATTAGCAAACAGTAACAGAGTAACGAGTGAAAAACAATTTTTGGAAACATTCTTGTAAATTGTATATACGGTATACATGTATATTATTTGCCACGAAATTATGCATTCTTCAAATGCTGTACGGTACCGTACCTATAAACGTAGCTCACTATACAGGCCTAGATTCGACATATCGTAATCGGTGCTTGGTAATGAATTCCTGTTTCCATGAAATAACCAACACTTCCCCCAAGTAATTCCAGTACTCTACATCAAATACTACAGCTTTTAATCACGCTAGCAGCACAATAAACTTAATAGTAACGGGAAGTAGATCAAAGCCAAAAATGCACTTGAAGCCAAACCAATTTCACTCCGCAGCTCCACATAAAACTTAACACAACTAAAGACCTACTCAAAATATACTCTCCTCACCGTTTTACAACTATTAAGTGAACCGAAAAACCCTGAAATGGGATCAAATTTAAACACGTAATAGCCTAGCCCGATCACGTCTGCTTCAGCACCACCGCATATGTATACTTAACTTCAAAATTACAGCTAAGTGATCTATCTGTCTGAGAAGTAAAGGGATGGGTCACCAAACCGGTACTTAAAACTAAGATTTTACGCTTTAAATAACCAAGTTGAGCCCATTTTACAACTACAAGAAATGCAAAATATTTACTGCCAGTATAAATACATCCCAAAAGTCCATCCCCTCGTCCACGTCGTGGGAGACGGGCAACGGCACAAAGTAGGGGATCACCTGTAGGGAGAAGTACAGTGGGGACTTCGTGTGCCCCGGGACCGGTCCTACAGGAACCCTGAAAAGTGAAGCTACGATACGCCCAGCAAGCCAGTAGTGGATGAAACCAAATGCTTTCAAGAATGGAACGAGCCTCGGACATGATGGATATAATAGACGACGACACGGCTGTACACACGGACTAAGATTCGGAACTTTAAACATAAGAACGCTGATGGGGAAGGTGGAGGAGATAATGGATATGATGGAAAGAAGGAAGTTGGATTTATTGGGATTGGCAGAAACAAAGTGGAAAGGGGAAGGAAGGAGAGAACTGAGAAAAGGCTATATACTGTACTGGAGTGGGAATGAAGAGGGAAAGAGGAATGGAGTGGGAGTAGTAGTACGAGATGGTTTAAAAGAAGAAGTGAGGAGAATAAGTGATAGGATGATGAAAGTGAAAGTAGCACTGAGGGGAGAGACCGTAGAAATAGTGCAAGTGTATGCTCCACAAGTAGGCTGCGCCTCTGAAGAGAAGGAGGAGTTTGAAGAGGAATTGCAGAAGCAGCTGGTAGGAAGAAATATGATTGTTATGGGGGATCTGAATGCCCATGTAGGAAGAGAAAGACAAGGTTATGAGAGTGTTCTAGGACCAGAGGGTTGGGGGCGGAAGAAATGAGGAAGGAAAGAGACTGTTGGACTTCTGCCAGAGGAACAGCCTGCTAGTTGGGAACTCCTGGTTCAAGAAAAGAGAGAGCCACACAATCACATGGTACAGTGATGACTTGACCAGGAAGTCGGTGGTCGACTATATACTGTATGAGAAAGAATTAAATAAGAACATCACGGACATCAAGGTTATACCATCGGGGAACCTGGATAGCGACCATCTATTGCTGGTAATGAACCTGAGAGGGAGTAAGGAGAAGAAAGGGACTGAGAACCAGGAAAGATGTATAAGTATATGGAAACTGAAAGAAGGGGATAGAAGGGTCGAGTACCTCAAAATGGTAAAGGAAGGAATTCCAACAGATGAAGAAAGAGGGGTGGAAGAGGAATGGGCTAGATTTAAGAAGACACTAGTAGGTGCAGCAGAAGCAGTATGTGGGAGGACAAGTAGTAAGAAGAGGGAGAAGGAAACACCATGGTGGAATGAGAAGACAAAAAATATAGCAAGGGAAAAGAATAGAGCCTTTAGGAGGTGGTATCAAAATAGGACGGTAGAGACAAGGGAAGAGTACCAGGAAAGAAAGGAGGCGAAGAGAGTAGTGGCTGAGGAGAGAAGAAAGTGGATGGAAGAGTGTACAAAGATGATGGAGGAGGACAGTGAAGGTTCAAAAAAGGTCCTGTATGGGATGGTAAAAAATAAGAGGCGGAAGGATCCTACGGATTATGTTCAAATGGTGAACAAAAGGGGACAAGAGATAGAAAATAGGGAAGAACTGAAGAAAATGTGGAAAGAATATTTTGAAGAACTCCTGAACCCAAATGGAAACCACGGTGGGGTGGAAGAAATCGGGGAAGAGGAAGATGAACTGCAAACAGAAAAGGACTTGGAAAGAAGTGGAAGATGAAAGGAGGGAAGGCACCGGGTGTGGATGAGTTGAGTGTGGAGATGGTGAGAGCAGCAGTAGAGGTGGGGATACAATGGTTGTACCGAGTGATGAGGACATCATGGAAGGAAAGGAAACTTATGTCTAGCCGCTGATAAGTGTGGTGCTTTCATCGTTGGAAATCGGCTATATTCGGTCTCACTCGTTACAGGCTCCGTCCCGCCCTTCTGCACGCTGATAGTTTCGGCTGCGGTGGTCTCTCGTGTGTGAGTTAAGACGTTTTCTGCTACGTGTAGCCTACAGCTGATTAGTTGGTTTTCTCAGTTTTTTCCTCTATTATGTGAGTGAAGATTTAATTCGAGTAATACTGCTACTACTTGTGCTACAGCATTGTGTGAATGTTAATGTGCCGCTTGTACTTATATTGTAGGATAGATGTCCTGTTTAAATAAAACATTTAATGAAAATCGCGTTACATGCAGTCTTTGCGCTAAGACTTTTAGTCACAATAAAACTTTGGTGAAGCATTCAGGTTCGAGTACACAGTTTATCTGCAATTTATGCGATTTTAGAACGGACTCGAAATTTTCTTTGACACATCATTTGAAAGGGAAACACTCAACACCAAGGTCAAGTGTCCACTTTGTAACGAGACTCGCGCTACAAAACATGATATTATACAGCACTACACATCAGAGCACGAGGTATCTGTCGTGAATAAAACAATCAAATTTTCGAATGGAGAGGACTTCTATAATTGGAAACGTGAAACTGAAAAAGAAGAAGTATGTGAGTTTGTTGTATGGCGGTCAAAATATGTTAGTAAGAAAGATGGGTGTGCAAAAATGTCATTTAAATGCCATCGCGATGGTGAGTTTAAGACTGAAAGCAAAAATATACGCCACTGTAAAATGCTAGGGAGCAACAAGGTTAATGGACATTGTCCCGCAAAAATTGATGCAAGCTTTCATTCGTCAGGCGAAGTAACAGTTTTGTACTGTAAAACTCACGTAGGTCATCAATCAGAGTTAGGTCGTGTAAGACTATCACAAGCCGAAAAAACTGACATTGCAGCCAAGATTGCAATGCAAGTTCCATTTAATAAAATACTAGATGACGTTAGAGATTCCTTGGGTAGCTCAGGGCTGGAACGTATGCACCTACTCACTAGAAAGGATCTATCTAATGTAGAGCAAGAGTACAGTTTAAAATCACCCGCAGTTCGACACACAAATGACTGTACGTCTGTCGAATCGTAGATTAATGAGATGGAGATTGCTGGTGATGTCGTGATGTTTCACAAAACACAGGGCATTCTTCTAGAAACCCATCCTCAGTTGCAAGCTGATGCCTTCATTCTTATTATGATGAATAAAGCACAAAGGGAAATCCTTCGGCAGTATGGCAACGATTCTGTTTGTTTTGATGGTACTCGTGGCCTCAGCAATTACGGATTTGAACTCACAACTCTTCTCGTTCTAGATGATCTTTTTCAGGGATTTCCGTGTGCTTTTATGTTTTCAAGTAGAAGTGACACATGTGTTATGACACTGTTCTTATCTGTTATAAGAAATGCCCTGTCAGAAGCCCTACAACAGAGAGTATTTATGTCAGATATGGCAGAAATGTATTATAATTCTTGATCTACGGTAATGTTACCTCCAGAATTTCGCCTATATTGTACGTGGCATGTTGATCACGCCTGGCGGAAAAATCTTTCAAAAGTGAACGGTCGCGAGAAACAGGTTGAAGTTTACAAGCTGCTGCGGACTTTACTAGAAGAGAGGGACGAGGTAGCATTTTCTAAAACGATAGGACAAGTTGTAATCATGTTGAATAATGACCCAAGCACCAGGGTTTTTGGTTTGTATTTCGAAAATTAGTACAAGCCGTGTGTTTCTAATTGGGCCTACTCTCATCGCCTGCATTCAGGACTGAACACAAATATGCATCTTGAAAGAATGCACGGTGTATAGAAACACATTTACATGGGTGGGAAAAAGCCTAAGAGGTTGGATGTAGCAATTAATACGCTTATGACTTTCGTGAGAGATAAACTGTATGATAGACTGATTCACCTCCACAAAGGTAAAATTACCAGCAAGTTGTCAGCGATTCGACAACGACACCAATGCTCACTGCTGCTGTCTGAGGAAAGTGCCGTCTGTGATGGAGAAATATGGAGGGTTTCATCACGAAACAGGAACGAAATTTACGAAGTGAGGAAGACAGACAAACCAAGCTGCAGCTGTAGTCTACAATGTACTGAATGCAAAGCATGTGTTCATCAATACATCTGCGGCTGTCTTGATTCATCCATCAAATTCAATATGTGTAAACATATTCAACTTGTCTGCAGAATGACACCAGCAACTACAGAGAGAGAGGAGACGAGTCTTCAGAAAGTAGCCTAATTATTCAAGAACAGCCACTCATTGAGGAACAAGATATTATTCTAAGACAGTTACAAACTAAAGATGCCACAAGAAAATGTGCAAATATAGAGCAAAGTAAAGCAAAACTTCTACATGCATTCAAAAGAAATTCTCGATCAAGCAGACTGCGAAGAAGACATAGATATAATTCAGAGACAAATTAAGCCCATTATTCCAACTCTTCAGGCCCGAAAATCAAAAGTAACATTTCTATCTACGCCAGAGACTACTGCAGCAAAAATCACTAGATTTGAACTTCAAAGGAGACTTTTTTCTATAAAAAAAGTTCAAAAGAAGAAATGTTTTAGTCTTTCAAGACCTACAAACGATGAACAGGATAATATTGCAGCACAGTTGTTGATACTTCCTAAAACTCAATCGAATGTTGGTGTAAATCTCTAATCACGAGACACTTTACAGTTAGGCCTACATGTTAAAGTAAATTCTTGTATTAAGATTACTTTTTTATAAGTACGGTACCGTTTTGTTTCTGAAGTGGAGCTGTTTTTTTTACTATCACGTTTAATTTAGTGCGTTACGAAACTGTTAGGCTATAATTTGTTGAGTGACTGGCAGTTGGTGTACTCTACCGTGAGAATGAAGTGGCTAAACTGTGTGATTTATCGTAATAGTATGTGTAATTTAGCGTATTAAGGAGACCGTTCTCATTTCTTGAGCGACTGACTCATAATGAATTCTTCCATGAAAATGAAATGACGGAACAACTGTGCTTTGAATGACGGTGGATTCAATCGTGAGAATATATCTGCTAGCCTTCAACATTATAAGTATTTTGGGTGAGTACAATATTGTTATAGTCATGTTGCTCGCGCATGTCCACACCTGACTTCCTTTCACAACCCACGTTGTTTGTGTAGAAGGGCGGGGCGGAACCTGTAACGAGTGTGACCGAATATAGCCGATTTCCAACAATGAAAGCGCCACACTTGTCAGCGGCTAGACATAAGTGGAAAGGAAGACCCCAGAGGACTGGAAAAAAGGAATAATTGTGCCGATCTTCAAGAAAGGTAGTAGAACAGAATGCAGAAACTATCGGGGAATAACACTGATGAGTCATTGTGCAAAGATCTTTGAGAAAGTTTTGGAAAGGAGAATTAGGACAAGGATAGAAGGAGGGATGAGGGAAGAACAACATGGCTTCAGAGCAGGAAGGTCCACAGTGGATTTGATTTTTGCTGTAAGGCAGTTACAAGAACAGCACTGTGAGTATGGAACAGATCTACTGATGGCCTTCCTGGACATTGAGAAAGCATATGACAGTGTATGCAGAAACAAAGTATGGAAGTCCCTGGAGGATAGAGGAGTAGACAAATGGACTATAAGGAGGATAAAGGAGATGTACAAGGGAAGCGTGAGCTGTGTGAAAGTGGGAGGAGAGAGATCGGACTGTTTGGAACAGAGAAACGGCCTGAAACAAGGAAGTGCACTGTCATCGTTACTTTTCATTGTGGTGATGGATGACATAATGACCCGAGTGGCACAAGTAATTGGGGAAGGAAAGATGAAAGCAATGGTGTTAGCGGATGATTTGATGATTTGGGGAAACAAGGAGGAGGAGGTACAGGAACAGTTGGACGTGTGGGAAGGAATAATACAAGGATATGGGATGAAATTTAGCATAAATAAGAGTGTGATGGTGATCACAACAAGGAAGAAGGAAAGAACCACAACGGGAATAACAATTGGTGGGGAACAGCTGAAGAAAGTGGAGAGTTTCAAGTATCTGGGAAGACTGATACAAGATAATGGAAGAAACGATAGAGAAATAAATGAGCGGGGGAGGCAGGCAGAAGCATTCCGGAGGAATGTGAGAAGCATGTTATGGAGCAAGGATGTCCCTCAGAACAGCAAAAAGATCATATATCGGACGTACTATGTCCCTATCCTGACGTATGCCTCGGAGACCTGGGTTATGAAAGGAAGGGAGAAGAGCAAAATACAGGCCAGTGTGATGAGGTTCTTGAGAAGCAGTGTTGGAGCTACAAAGAGGGACAGAATAAGAAATGAGAGGACCAGAGAATTAATGAAGGAGGAACCATTACAGGATGGTATAGAGAAATCTAGACTTAGATGGTATGGACATGTAAAACGAATGGAGAAGAGGATACCCAGGAGGATACACAAGACGAAGTGGGAAGGAAAGAGACCGAGAGACAGGTGGCTGAAGGGGGTGGAAGAAAGCGTGAAGAAGAGAGGAGAAGACTGGACAAAGGTGGAGGCTGAGAGATGGTGGGAAGACAGAAGACGTTGGAGAGGCTTGTGTTCCAAACAGACCTGGCCAGTGGCTGGAAACTGTGCAGGATGACGACGATGAACCTCTTAACTGGGTATTTTTTGAGTGCTTGGTGTAACCTGCCCGGTGTATTATTTCCTGCCAATTGTTACGACAGTATATTAGCAATGTTGTGTTATAATATAATAAAGCATACCTGCCAACTTTTACGGTTTATCCGTAAAATTTACGGAAATTGCAGCATTTTACGGTTTTACGGATGAACGGTGTCATTTTACGATTTCGCGGACAAAAATTTGAAACGATAATTAACATTCGATAATCCCTCCCACTTCCGTACAATCGATTGTTTGCGTGGGTCGAAGGCAAGTCCGCGATAGTCGATAACTCGTTCTTTGAGTTGATTTGTACTTTTGACCGTGTCATGTTTGTGTCGTCATTGTAATTGAATTTGAAGCCGGGATAACCGTTCTTCCATGTGAATCTTAGGTGTCAACACGCTCTGCTTCGCAAATTCTTTGTTCCCCTACGTTCGCTCGTTGCGATTTAAACGATATTCTTTGACCACGTGAGTTGAGTTGTTTATTGTTCGCGAAGTTGGCGTTCTTTGAATGTTTTCGTATTTTAAGGTTATGGCATATATTAATGAAGTGTTCGAGTTTTTGTGCTATATCTTCGTGCTTCGCAGTTTCCTGTATTCCTTGGACTAATTACATTCGTTCCACGTGTGTGTTTTTTTCTCTCTACCATGTGCATATTCTTTCTTTACGAGGTTGGCGTCGTGTTCATTTGACTTGTGTGCTTTGACTTGTTTTAATGAAGTGTGGGCTGTGTTTTATGCGATTTATGTTATAATTTTATGTGACGTTTAGTGATCCAGGTTCCTTTCGATGTTTTAGTAGATATCGAGAATGAACAAATACAACAAGAAACAGTACTTCCAGACATTTAAAGAATCATACTCGGTTGATTTTCCGTGCATACTAAAATCAAGAAAGGGAGAAAAATTTGCCTTTTGCACGGTATGTGCGTGTGATATTAATATTGCTCATGGTGGAAAAAACGATTTAAGTAATCATGTGAAGTGCGGTAAACACATAAGTTATGTTAAATCGAAGGAAGATAGCAAGAAAATCAACACCTTTTTTGCCAAGGCTGGTAACGTTGACAGTGACGTAATTAGGGCCGAGTGTCTGTTTACTTCCTTTTTGGTGGAACACAATGTGCCCTTAAGTGCGGCTGATCATGCTGGCGCTTTATTTAAGAAGATGTTTCCCACATCAGAAGTTGCAAAGAAATATAGTTGTGGTCGCACGAAAACGACGTGCATTGTAAATAAAATGGCAAAAAATGCATCATCTGAAGTTGTTAAGTGCCTTCAGAACGGACCATTTTCTTTGGCAACGGATGGAAGCAATGATACGAATGCCAAGTTGTATCCTATTGTTGTTACATTCTATGATGTTCGGCAGGAAAAAGTAGTGAGCACTGTGCTATCCATACCAGCGTTGGACGGGGACTCAACAGGGCGAAACATAGGTAACCTGATGTTATCACAGCTGAGTTCTCATAATATACCAATTGAAAACTGTGTGGCTTTCTGCTCCGACAATGCTCCTGTTATGATAGGACACAAAAATGGGGTTTCAGCAGTTCTGAAGGAAGTTCAACCAGGTATTGCCATCATAGGGTGCATTTGCCACCTGATTAATCTAGCAGCTGAAAAAGGTGCTGGAAGATTACCAGTTAAAGTGGATGAGATCCTTGTAGATATATTTTATTTCTTAGAGAAGAGTGTAAAGAGAAAAGAACGCCTTCAGAAATTTCAGAACTTGCACAATAAGGAAGCAAAGAAAATTCTGAAGCATGTATGTACTAGGTGGTTATCTTTAGGCAGATGTTTGGATAGACTACTGGACCAGTGGGATCCTCTTCTTTCTTTCTTCAAGGAGGAAGTAATATTATGTACCCAAAACATTTCCACAAGCTTGACATCTTTCAGAATACCTAAAGTTGAACAAAGTGGATCCAAAGAGTATCAGAAGAAGAGAATTCTTGATTCTGCTACTACACATGCCCCTAAAAGAATAGCATATTCTTCCAAATGTGACAAACCCATCCTAAAAAATAAGACTTCTGCTACAACTCGTGAGGAAAAATTGTTTATGTTCCTGTCCTCAAACTTGAACAAGGCCTTTTGCACTTTTCTTCATGTGACTATTCCTGTATTTGACAAATTGAATGTTGCCCTTCAGACTTCTTCCCCACAAGTTCACTTGTTATTAGAACTTCTAATGGATTTGCTAAAGCAGCTGTTCACCAAGTTTGTTAAGCCCAAAATTGTCAAAAGCTCCTCATTGCTTGAAGTTGAGTACAACTTGATTCAAAATCAAAGAAGTGATGATGAGTTAGTTATTGGCATTCAAACTTCGAACATAGTGAATGATCTCCAGGATACAGATAAATCCCTTTTCTTTTCATCAGTGAGAAACTACTTTTGTACTGCCTGTGACTACATCATCAACAAGTTTCCACTCAAGGATGACGTGCTAAAGAATGCTCAAGTTGCTAGGTTAGACAAAATTGAAGATGC
Organism: Meconema thalassinum; assembly: GCA_946902985.2. Taxonomy (NCBI): domain Eukaryota; kingdom Metazoa; phylum Arthropoda; class Insecta; order Orthoptera; family Tettigoniidae; genus Meconema; species Meconema thalassinum. Next base: position 282,527,177 of record OX336397.1, read on the forward strand.
ACAGTTTTCTTCCGTTCGTTTTTTCTTGGAAAAGTTTCCTATCATGTTATGCAAGGAAGAGAATGAAACTACCGATGAGGTGGTGAATGAGCTTCAGAGGCAGTTTACAGCTCTTCAGGTAGATGACACTTTGGCTGCACATCAAGATGCTGCAAGTGATTCCAGTTGGGCACAAATATCAAGAATTCGTGGAGCCGATGGACTTCTTAAGTATAACCGAATTTCTAGAGTAATGCTCTCTATTCTCACCATACCCCATAGCAATGCAGAATGTGAACGTGTTTTCAGCCTTGTGAAGAAAAATAGAACACAGTTCAGGTCATCCATGTCCAATGAATCTCTGGAGTCTATTTCTATTTTGAAGACCAGGAGTTCTGGTCCCTGTTATGACAAAGCATTTTCTCAAGACTTTTTGCTGGAAGCTAAAAAGGCCACAACCATGACTTTAAAGTCGAACTAGCATGTGATTTGCAGTGTGTATTATATTATTTCTTGCCTTTGTTACGTTAAACAAGTTTTATTGTGTAAAACCTTTTTCAAATATCGTATATCGGCTTAATTTATCAAGGAAGTCCTGTTATGTATGCTCCAAACCAATATTCACCACGCCTGCTGCTGATTAACATCGATTTCTTCTTGATTGTTATGTTCATCTACAAATCATGTAAGTAGATATGATTTCATTGAAATATCCTGTTTAAAGCATGAATTATTGTATTTTGTTGCCCAGAAGTATTATTATTTTCGTCAAGCCGGGGTATGTCGAAAATCGTTAAATTTTTTGTCGCGCGTGAGTTTTACTGATAGCCCTTTTCAAAAGTTGGCAGGTATGATAAAGAAATATTAAGTATAATTCAAGAGACATTTTGACCTCTTTTACAGTAACTACAAGGTCATTTACCTGATTAGAACTTAAGAGTTTTGTCTGTATGGCCTAAACTGTTCATTTCCGCACTTTGATAGATGCAAATCAATTGCTATCCAGATCAAACGTGTAGGTTTGCTTTCATTGATTGTCTTGTATTGCTCCCCGCACAAAGCAAAAAGAAACACATGACTAAAACAGAAAGCAAAATGCAGAATTCAAAAACAAAAGCAAAAGTGAAAAACTAACACAAAACCAAAAAACAAACAAAAAAAGCAAAGCAATATTCAAAAGAAAAGAAAAAGCAGAAAACGAACACAAATTCGAAAACAAAAAATCAAAAATCAAACACAAAAACCACAAAGCAAAAAAAAATAATTCAAAAACAAAAGAAAAAGCAGAAAATGAACACTAATTCAAAAACAAAAAACAAAGAAAGCAAAAATCAGAAACCAAAGTAAATACAGAAAACAAAAACAAAAATAACACAAAGCAAAAACAAAAATTTATAAAAAAAGAAAAAGCAGAAAACTATCTCAAAATCAAATACAATAACGAAAAACAACCAAGATACAGGTGGCGGGAAATGATGTAACTGCTGCCAACCTGCTGCCAAAACATCAATTTTCTCGAAGACATTCGCCATGCCGTGAAAACTCGATACGCGCAGGAGGCGTTAGCGGTATATATTCTTCATGCCCATTTAACATACTGTTACGGCTGTGAGTTTGTGTCATCGCTCGCTGCATGAGTCACAACTGCCCCAGGGCTGGGCTGTGCCCTGCCTCGTGTATTGCGTGCGCCTTATGCAACAGGGCTACTAGGACAAGGGGATAGTCCAGAATATTCGTGACCCAGCCAGTGATGGAAATCTCTCGAAGCCGTGTGCCCTGGACGATTCTAGAATTCATTGAGTCACCAGCCTGCTATATAAGCGGCTTCAACAGTGAGGGGACCGAGTTTTCTGTGGGTGTGTGTTTCTGAGCGAGTGCGACAGAAGTGCCGTGCGAGTTACGAAATCCAGTGACATTGTTTCCCCAGCTTGTGGACAGCGAAACAGCGGGTGGCGGATTATCGTAAGTAACTGTGATTTGTTGTACATGAGGAAGAGGAGCAGGTAGTTTCTGTCAAGGCCACCGTACTCATTAAGACGGTTTAACTTCTGTGGTTTGTTGACAAGTCAAAGGGCCAAGAGCGCTCAAGGAAGATACTTGAGGAAACTGGAGTAAGGTTCTAATTGTTTGCATTTGCTGATGAGTAGTGTATCTTTCTGGCCACAATAAAGTTAATTATTTCTTTAAGCAGTAATTGGTGTTGTGCTTCCTACCCACTGTAATCCAGTTAACAAAAGTGCCACTAGGGGGGTGGCACGTAACAATACGTTACACCCAGTGAAGAGGGTAACAACACTTGTCCAGTCACCACCAGTGTTTGCCAGTCCTAAAATACTCAGCAAATTAGTTTAAATAAAAAAAATTAAAAAAAGTTAAAATCCATAAAACCCCAAAAAAGCAATTAAATTTATTCAAAATTTGTCAAAAACATCCCAAAAACCAAAAGAAAATGAAAAAATACTTTAAGAAAAATCAGAATTAGTCAAAAAATCAATAAAAAACAATCACAATTCGTCACAATACAAAAGGGAAACGATCACAATTCGTCACAATACAAAAGGGAAACAATCACAATTCGTCACAATACAAAAGGGAAACGATCACAATTCGTCACAATACAAAAGGGAAACAATCACAATTCGTCACAATACAAAAGGGAAACAATCACAATTCGTCACAATACAAAAGGGAAACAATCACAATTCGTCACAATACAAAAGGGAAACGATCACAATTAGTGAAAACCAGCTCAAAAATTCCAAATACGATGCTCTCTCGGTAATCCGTCAGATATCGGACCAGAGCACTGCCGGATTACCGAAAACGCCGGATTACTGGAAAATCTCGAGAAAACGCAGATATTATTTGAAAATCAGTTTTAATTACATTGTACTATAGAAAGTGAAAAAGTACGAAAATACATCATATAACTCACGGTATTCCTTGGAAGTAGACGGCTGGAAATGTGCATCAATTGTCTTTTGCTTTTTACGGTTGAGAGACACTTTGAGAACTTGTTCCTGTATCCTCCTTAAAACTAAAAGACATCGTTAGCAGAGACGCCATTTTCCTCCGCCCAGGCAATTGACGAGATGATTATACAGCCTCTGTCATTTCTCCTTCGACCTGCTCCTCGTCCTCTTCCTCTCTTGCCACATCCTCTATGTCTTCATCTCCTGTCATAAACTGGTTAGTTTTCGTCATCTTCACCGGTAAGCCACACGCCTACGTCATCAGTTGTCAATGCATTATCCGGTGAATCCACGAGTACATTATTGGGGACGCATTATCAAATAAAGTGTTGAACTCGTACTCTAACACAAAACGCCGGATTACTGGGAGTGCCGGAGAGCTGAGGGAGTACTGTAATTAAATAAAAATGAGTCAAAATATTATAATTATTATTCAAAAACAGTCTGCTAACCTGGAGAGTGAAATAAAAGTCGACGTAAGTGGTATATATTATGAGTCTCTAGAATTGTAGCCAATGCAAACCCCTACCATTCTATGGGTTATTTCGTCATTTATTGCAAAATCATGCAGGCCTGTGTTAGTTGCATTGGATTTCAAAATGGTTGTTTGTTGTTCTTATATCTACGGTTACAGCAAATTAAACAATGGGAAATTATTTTGTAGTTTCATTTGGTTGTAGTCAGGGTCTGTGCGTTATTAAGGGCCGATTGGGCCCTGCCCACCCAGGGCCGTTAGGCAGCATTGCAAATAATTTGTTTAATGTCTTTTGCAATTACTTTAAATTGCAGATACTCAACTTACCATAAGTGTTTTACCCTTCTAGAATCTCTAAAGAGAATTCATTATAAATAACTCATCCCTAGCTTAAGATCCTGACAGGCTCGTACGGTGTATCGTCAAAGCAAGGGCCTCTCCACAGAAAGTCCCATGTAAAGTATATGACTCTTGATGGGCTGGGTGAGAAAACCGTGGACATAACACTGTCTTGCACGCAAATTCCTCAGTGCTATGAAGTGAATTTTCCCTCTCTTCAAGGGCCAGCAGATTAGGCCCATAGCATTGCTTAGAAGCGAAATAGAAGATTTCACTTCCTCATTCTGTCTCTGTTAAATACGGGAGAAGGGTCCACCCCGTCCCACGCCCTTATACAGGTATACAGCTATTGTTCGCAGCTGTGAGTTCTGTGGATGAAAGTAATTTCTGTATAAACATGGTTTTAACTCTTGCGGCACGGTAAGTAGTTATTTAATAGGTCGCTTGTATGAGACATAGGAAAATGAAAGTGGAATTTTTAATAACAAGTGCATTTTCTGCTATAGCTCTGAACACAAATTTACAAATTTAAAAAAATTAGGACGTCATCAACCAAGCTGATAGATAAATTTGCTTCATCCAAGCACAGGAGAGAATATATTTATAAATTTGTGCGAGTACAGTTTTTAATGCATCAACTATTTATTAAAACTTGTCTCAAATGTTGTGTTGTGTGGAATTATGATAATATTGGCAACAGTGAATGCCAAATATAAAACCATATTTAATATGAAACAACAATAGCATCATCTGGCCCACCCCAAAATTTTAATCAGGAGCTGCCCCTGGTTGTAGTATTAAAACAAACGTTCTGAGCATTTGTCTTCATTCCTTCTGCATTGTGAGATGAAATGGTAGCACAGTCGTACAGCGACTGATGTCCAATGATGCACTCAGCTTCAAAATGAAATATCATAGTTCTCATTTTTCATGTGTTTATTTTCCAGTTTAGCCTTTTTGTGTTAAAATAACAGACTATTTACTGCTTTTGTCTTCTACTTTCCATGTGCTGAAGCACCAATAATGGTTGTTATGCTTTGTATTCCAGGCTGAAACAAAGTCGACACAGAGATCCAGGCCACACAGATCGCCTCCTTCGTCTGATGGCGGAAGCAGCGAAGAAAGTGCCAGTGGTGGATCCTTGTGGACTCCAGATGACTTACCTATCCGTCGCTCCAGTCGTAAAAAGAAACCCACGAGGAAGATAGTGGACTATAGCGAGAATGATTCCGACGACATATCCCGCGACAATCGACCAAGTCGAATACGCAAGCGCATCAGCATCTCCGACGACGACGACGAAGAAATGATCAGCCGGAGAGAACTTCGACAAAGGTCCGCAAGCTCAAATCAGATGTCGAAATCAGGAGTTTCTTCGAGAGCAGGTTCTAGTCGTTCGGGAAGACCTGCCAGCCGTCATGGAAATGACAGTGACGTATCAGCGGCTGCCAGGAGAGTGACTTCCAATCGTTACTCCCCAGGAGAAAGAAAGGATGTCAAGTACAACAGTGAAGGTGGGAATCTCAGCTCTACTGATGACGAAGACAATAAAATTTTTGCGACGCGACGGACTTGGAAGCCGAAAGAGATGTCCTTAGATGAGAAGTTAGCAGTGTGTTCAGGTCCTAAGCTGAAGCCTGCCGAGGATAGCTATGATGGGAGGGGAAACAAGAAAGAAGCCACAACTTTGAGGAGCAGGATGCCTAGGAAGCCCAACAGTCCCATCCGACCTTTGACCCGGGAAAGTGCAGTGGCGAAACGGAGTCCTTCATTGAGGAGGCAAGTGTTGGAGTCTCCCAGGTCCAAGGACCCAGTGAGGAATAGCAAGAAACAAGGAAGTAGTTTTCAAGTTTCTGGTCTTGTCATGTGGAAGCGCAATATCCCCAGTCGAAGCTTGAAAACTGTTAATCGTCATAGCAGTGACAGTGACTCTAATTTAAGCGATAGTTCCAAATCGGTCGATCAGCATAAACAACTTACTTCTGGAAGCGACTCGAGTAGCGATGAAAATCAATCCCGTCCTTCACGAAACACTCCCAAGTCTCCCGGCCCGAGCATCGACAAGTTCAGTGGTCGTAAACAGAAGCCCGAACAGATTGCTGACAAGAGTAGAAGATCCACAGATGTTAGGAAGAGGTTGCTGGAGAAACTTGACAGTCCCGTCAGACACACGACCCAGAGTCCATCTTTGAGGCAGAGGAGATCAGTAGATGAATCCCCCAGGCACTCTGCACGTGAAAGGAAACTGGTCAATTATGATCTTGATAACGGAGCGAAGAATTCTTCTGAAAACTCTAGTGATGACGAAAATAGAGTAGATTCTCATAGTTTGCAGAAGAAAATGCAACAAACGCCTGATTCGAAAAGAAAATTGTCGAACTGTAATGGCAAGGAATCAAGTCCAAGGAGAAGAACTTTAAGGTGTAAGGATAGTAACCAAACAATGGACAGTGAAGTTTCTAGGTTGCCAAAAGCAAAGGATCAGCCAAGTCCCTTGAGGTGTTCAGCTCGTGGAAGGAAACCAAGGAACCTAAGTGACTCAAGTGAAAGTGATTCCATTGATAACGAGAATAAGTCACTTCTAATCCGGACTAAAAACAAGCAAGCTGCAGGTACTAAGAACGATTCCGTTGACAGTGCAACGTCGCCTACTCGCCAGTCCAATCGTAAGCGCAAAGCGCCAGCTCGTTACAGTGACGATGAGGACAGTAATTCCTCTTCTCCCGTTGTGAACAAGGTTGGCCGATCTCCTCGAGCTGGAGTTAACTCTCCTCTGAGGAGGGTACTGCAGAAACAAACTCTTGCGACGCAGATCAGTGATGATTCAGATACTGAGGTGTTTGCTTCAAAACCAGAATCTCCAAGGACTCCAAAAACAGGTCATTTGACTCCATCAAATCGAAAGGTAATTTCTCCTTAATATTAACCTTTTAACTGCTATGCATTTCCAGATGTGGCAGGGTGTCTACTACTCTGGAAAACAGGGAATACTCAGGGAATTTTTATATCCTGGAAAACTCAGGGAATTATCAGGATATTTTGATGATACTCAGGGAATTTTAGTTTTTCAAGGTTCAACCTTGAATATTTGGAAATCAGGAATTAAATATTGATGGGGGAAAAGTATATTGTGGTGACGATTGTTGCAGATGTATGTTCGTACTGACGTTAAATCAGTAAGCTCTCATTTCTTGCAAGATAGAGCACACAAATTACATGTGGTTGGTTCTTAAGTTTAGGGGCTGCGACAACGCAGTCATGTAGCCCTGTGTACTTTGGGTGTGTGTAGAATCTGTCTGAAAACCGGTGTTAATTGTGATGACTGTATTAGTGTGTGTTATCTGTTTTTTTAATTCAATTAAGGATTGCAGACTTTTGCATTTTTCAAATAGTTCCTACTTTTGCCGCCAAACGCCACCATCAACGACTACTAGTTCAGAACTTGGCTATCAGAAGCCACCGCAGTCGGCTCGTGGCAACGGACGTAGCAACCTAAGAGCGTTGTTTACATTCCTAACCTATACAATTTAGTTTCACACAGGTGTAATTAGTGGAAAGTTCTTTTACATGCCATAAATCTATGTCATGGGACCGCCGGCTTTACTTCCCCTCCGAAGGAAGGCATACTGAGAGATTTTTAACGCTCTTAAAAAATCCGACAACTTTGGCCGGGTTTGAACCCGCATGCTACCGACTACGCCACCGAAGCCGCCTGAATTACATGTGTAGGCTGTGTATGTTTCAGAAATACTTTTACAAACTTTGGGGATTGGTTGCTTACACCAAAACCAGATAAAAAAAAGTTCATATACACATATGTCCCAAAATAATTCGTTTTCGCTTTATTAATGAAAGAACATTGTACAGTGCTCATATCAATAAAAGGTTCCTGACACCACAGATAAAAGTCTAACGGACCGTGAAAGCCATGGAACGGATCCTACCCTGGCCAACCATCTGTGCGTCAGTGCAGTGCGAACAAGGAGCCCCATCATGCATCCACGACATACGTTGTCGTATTTGCAGGGGTACATTGTCATGCACCAAGTCTGAAAGGGTGTTCTGGATAAAGTCTCTGAAGACAGCAGCTGTACGACGTGCCAGCCCACACATTAATCCTAAACTGGTGCCGATGGCGAGCATTCAACAGTTCTTCCATCTGTCGGTGTCAGGAACCTTTTTTGATATGAGTTCATGTGTTAAACACTTCCAAACAGGCTGTCAATTAATGTGTCACTATACAATGTTCTTTCATTAATAAATCGAAAACGAAGGATTTTTTTATTGTTTTGGTGTAAGGAACCAATCCCCAAAGTTTGTAAAAGTATTTCTGAAACAGCCTGTATAAATGTGTAACTGTATGAGAGCATTACTATTGACGAGCTACTTTCAATACTCACAACTACAATAGTTTTTCTGGGTAAAAAATTTAGAAATTAGCAAAATATATAAAAATATATATTGTGCCCCCTAACGACCCCTTAGTAGAGAGATCGGCTACCGAACAGAAGTCACATCGCCCCTATCCCGATTTTTATTTCGGTGCTACCGAGAAAAGGGGAGGGAAGGGACTTGCGGAATAAAATCCGTTAAGCGGAAGGACTGGGGTTTGAACTCAGGGGTCCAATGTGGTCTACCGATCGCCTAGCCAAGTACTATTCCAAAACGTACTGAAAACAAATTACATTTTTGCTTGATGATGATGATAATAATAATAATCACTTCTATCGTTAGGTTGGCGCTTTCCTAATATTTTAAAATTGGCTTGTCATATTAAACAAATGCTAGGCCGAATTATCAAAATTATGGGCCCTTATAAATAAGTAATAAACAACTCACATCTGGAACTTAAATAATGAATCGAGCGAATATAGATTCTGCAACAAGCCATGTCGAAAATCTAAAGTTTTTACAAGCGCGAGGTCCAGACACCACCTGGCCTCATCAAAAGCTAAATGATTGATAAAAAATGCAATTATGTCAGAGTTCATAAGACTCACAGTAATAATGAAGAAAGTTCTTTAACCCTACAAGTGCCAGGCGTTAATGCTGAAATTGTAGTGGTTTAGAAAATATTTTATAAAATCGGCCATTATTATCAGAAATCAACAATATAAGCACCATTTTGATCAGAAAGAGTTGTTTCATGGTAAAAAGGCATATAAAGAATGAAAATATTAGAGCTAAAGGTCCTTGATACAAAGCAAACTTTTTGATGGTTTTAATTTTTGTTATCCTGAAAACTCAAAGTGAAATTGCGCAAAAAGATGTCATCATAACAAACAAAACAGAAATACCGTATTTGCTCGCGTGTATCTCACCCCCGTGTATATCTCGCACCCCATATTTTTATTTGAAATTTCAGGGGGAAAAAAAGTACTCGCATATATCTCGCATTCATTACTGACGCCGTCATATATGAACGTAATAACTTTGAGGTAGAAACACGTTCGATTTAGCGCGCCACAACAGTCGTCATTGTCCAGGAACTTATCCGAAGCGATACTAACAGGAAGAGCGAGCAACAGCGAGTTGATCCGAACTTCGATACGAGCCGATTAGGGATCGAGGCGCCGCGTGTAAGCATACGACGCAGCGTGAGTGTACATCGTTCCCGCGGTTGGCTAAATTCAAGCTCGCTCGTGCATGTAGCGAGGAATCTATATGGTGATGATCGATCGTATCGATCGCTAAGCGTCTGCACTAAAAAATTCCTTTTCTGCCTTGAATCATCCTTAACGAGCGTATGATGTTTTTTTTCCTAGTTTCTTAATGTCGCATAACCATAAAGAATAGAAATGGTGTCGACTGGCATTTTTGTGAAGAGCTTCTTGAAGACGGGCATCGCAAATGCATTGGACGGAATTCAGGATGAAGCAGTATTGTATTGTATTGTATTGTATTTTTTATTCATCCATTCAATCATATAATGTACATTGTACAATGATATAGGACAGGTCAATTCACAAATTATACTAATACTATACTCCTCGAGCTACCAGAATAGGATTGACAGTTCTCTTATCGCCATGTGGTCTGAGAACGAGATTGCCAAACTGTACAAGCCAGAGATAAAGCTGACTGAGCACTGAAGCACGTGGGCTGTAATATTGCAACGCAGAGTATTATGACATCAGCTATGCGAACATGCATTGGTCAAGAGGCTGAGGGGTGATGACTGACGTGGAGTTTCCGGCAAAATGTCAATCCTATTCAGGCAGCTCACAGAGTATAATTTACAATCACAATAATAATATAGGATAACCTTACATCATTTAGTCCTATGAATACATAACTATTGATATTCTAAAAACTCTTTAACTGAGTAGAAGCAGTGCTCCAGCAAGAACTCTTTAGTTTTTATTTTGAACTTTATGTAATTTGCTGACTTTTAATATTATATAGCGTTATAGCTGCATGGAATACACCATTTTTACATAGTGTTGTATTTGCAGCATGTACATGAAGATTGTTCTTTAGTCTGGTCTGGTAGTTATGTATATTTGAATTCATCTCAAAGATATCCTCATTTCCTAAGCTTTGTTTGACAAATAATAGAAGTTCAAAGATGTAAATACATGGCAAAGGTAAAATTTTCAGTTGTTTAAACAGAGGCTTACATGTATGCAATCTAGTAGTTCCTTTCATTGTTCTAATTATTCTTTTCTGGATAATAAAGATTTGGTGAGCAGCAGGTGAATTTCCCCAAAATATGATTCCATATTTCATAAGCGAATAGCAATAAGCAAAATAAGTACTAAGAACAGTTCTCCAGCTAGTCGATTGTCTTAATACTCTTAATGCATAACAACTTGAGCTTAGTTTCTTGGCAAGTTTAGTGGTATGAGAGTTCCATTTTAGGTCATCCAGCAACCAAAGGCCTAAGAATTTAGTAGAAGAGGCGTTACCAATTTTAAGGTCATTTAAGATTATGGAGGGAGAATTAATACTTTTATTCTGAGCTGTGTGAAAGTTAAGAGCCACTGTTTTACTAGTGTTGATAAGGAATCCATTATTGTTGAACCATAAGGACAGCTGACCTGTTACTTCCTCTACTGATTTTTGAAGTTCAGTGTCATTTTCACCCCTCATCAAAACACCTGTATCATCTGCGAATAGTACAGTTTTAAATGCAGGTATCTGAGATGGCAAGTCATTTACGTAAAGGAGAAAAAGTAGTGGCCCTAGAACGGACCCCTGCGGAATGCCATACTTCAAAAACATAGGATCTGAGTGGTAATATTTAAATATGTTTGTGGTATTTTCTAAACTTTTTTGTTCGATCTGTTGGCGATTATTTAAATATGACTGAAACCACTTACTAGCGATACCCCTGATACCATATTGATGGAGTTTATCAATTAGTATCTGATGATTTATCACATCAAAAGCTTTAGACAGGTCCAAAAACAGGCCACATACTCTCTTCCTTTCATCAAGTGGCTCAAAAGCCGGATTTAAAAATTCATAAATTGCTGACATTGTTGATTTTCCTTCTCTAAAACCATGTTGAGAGTCAGTTAACAATTTATATTTGTTTATGAAGCTAATTAGACGGTTGTACATTATCTTCTCTAAAATTTTTGAAAATATCGACAATAAAGAAATAGGTCTATAATTGGTTACGTTTTCTCTATCTCCCCCTTTAAATAATGGAATTACTTTTGCAATTTTAAAGATATCTGGAAATATTCCTGACATGAGAGATTGGTTACAGAGGTGTGTTAAGGGGGTAATTATATTTTGGATACATTTTTTAATTAGTATATCAGGAATGTTATCAACTCCTGAGCAATGTTTATTCTGTAGGTTCTTTACAATATTGAGGATTTCTGCTTCTGTAACATTTTCAACAAACATTGATTTTCCATTAAATGTTATATTCGCGAGTGTTGATTTTATTGCTTGTATATTGTTTACATTTAGTAGTTTTTCAGCTATGGTAGCAAAATGCTCATTAAAAATTCTTGAGACATTTTGTGGGTCATTGATCTTCTTGGAGTCTCCTGATAACGTTATGTTATTTACTGCTGATTTTGTTTGCTTGGTTTCATTTTTTATGATATTCCACATAGCCTTAGTTTTATTTTTAGATTCCAGGATATAATTATCATTTGACATTCTCTTTGCTAATTTTATAACTTTGTTAAGTATGGTCTTATAGGTCTTGAAATGCATGTTAAATTCATTGGAGGTTTCGTGCGTACTTTGAAAATCGTGGAGGAAACGCTTTCTTTTGCATGAAGTAATTATTCCAAGAGTAAGCCATTGTTTTGATGGAGAAGAAACTTTCAGTCTGATACTCTTCAAAGGAAATGCAATATCAAAATAATACAGGAAAATATTAATGAATTCCTGGAATTTTTTGTTTGTATCTATTGACTTGTACACACCTTCCCAAGTTTCTCCTTTTAACAAGTTGTTGAAATAGTTTATATTGTGCTGACTAAAGCTTCGACATTTATCAAACTGAGCTTTGTAAACTGGGTTTGAAATATTTAGAGTTATTATTTGAGCTCGGTGGTCACTGAAACCTGTGTTGATTACTTCGAGAGAGTTGCAGTTCACATTGTCATTAATTATTATCTGGTCAAGTGTGGTTGCACTAGTTTTTGTTATTCTTGTGGGTACTGTTACTGTGTGAATTAGATGATGGGAGCTTAACAAATTTAGCAATTCCCTTCTCTCCGTACTTTCCTCTAAAAAGTTAATATTGAAATCTCCACAAAGAACTATTTTTTTAATTAAATTTATTTATTTTATTTATTATCACTTCTAGTTTATTCAGAAATAACTTTGCACTATTTCCTGGTGAACGATATATACAGATGGAGAATTAAATTTTCCTTTGGGATAGAAATAGCTGTTGCCTCAAAATTTTTATCTATGCATAAGTCATCGGGAATTGGTATAGGCTTAAATTCTATGTTTCCTTTGATATAGATACATACACCTCCATGCTCTGATGTTGATCTACAGTAGTAGCTAGTAGTAAACCCTGGTATGACAGCATGATTGATTTGTTCAGGTTTCATCCAGTGTTCAGACAAGCACAGGATGTGGATATCTTTGAGTGATGTTTGTAGAAGCATATCGATATGAACTAGTTTATTATTAAGTGACTGTACATTTTGGTGAAATATTCTGATTGAGGAACTCTGTGCATTTGTACTGTTGTTAAGCTTGGGGATTATAGTTCTTGCAGGAGCACTTACCTCTGTTCTAAAAAACTCTCGCCACCAAGTGAATTCACTGATTCTACAGTAGTCGGACTTGCAGTATGCGGTAGTGGGATGACTGGTCCGTGGGAGTGGAACTTTTTGTTGATTTCCTCCGCTACTTGTGATCAGATCTGTTGCTTTCCTTTGGTGTTTAAGTGAAGACCATGTCGGGTAAACAGTTCTCTTGGTACATCAATATCAAGAAAGTGAACATGCTGATATAGTCTGGATAATGCTCTAAGCTTTTTGTTCGTCCTCTTTACCTCCTTTTTGACACACGATTCTTCCATTAGATCATGTCTGAGTGGGATGCCTAAGAGTATAACGTTTGTACCTGAAAGTAGTGGGAGCTTATCTTTGAAGGTTTGTATTGCACCATTCGCTTCGTTTTTCGCTACATCGTTCGTACCCCCCCACAAAACAACATAATCTTCATGAGTAAGGTTTCTGCACATTTCAACACAATTTTCCAGAACATTTTATACTCTAGCGCCTGGTTTGGTGACGCTACTTACCGCAAAGTCCCTTGATACTTTTAAATTGAGCTCTTCTGAACATCCTTTCCCATGACTGTCACTGAGGAGGAGTACTTTCCTTTTTGAGGTTATGTACGTGGCTAACTTCCGCACTTTTTCCGGCTTACCGTTTGTTGATGCCGTTGTATGTGGTGTTTCTTCTGAGACGGATTCAGTTTCAGCAAGAACATCGTACATATTTTTTGTGGGAACAGCTTGGCTAACTGTTTCCCGCACACGTGGTTTAGGCCTACATTGGCGTCCGCGATTTGCCACCACCACATTCCACGAGTCCGGCGATGACGGGGGATTGTTGCGGTCGTTTACGTTATGTCTGAGTACACTGTTTTCGGCTTTTAATTTAGATAGTTCTTCTTGGGTGTGCTTAAGGTCCCTATTCAAAATGTCGATGATTAACTGTAGAGATGTCACACTCTCACTCGATGCCTAGCCACACAGCGTGCACAGTATATCACTCGTATTTACACCTAAATGTACCTCTGATGGTTAACTATCAATGTCACACATACTAGGTGTCTTCCTACACGATATTTTATCACTGGCGTTAATTACGGAACTGTCCTCGTCTACATTTTCGATATCTTTAAGAGAGCGGTATACTTTGTCTACATACGCGGCAGCCATCTTGTATTTCAGAATGATGCAAGCGAGAGTATCTCGGAGATTGGCAGCAGTGAAGGCAGTGACAATGAATAGGGCGAGTACCTTATGGCAGTTGCCTGGTTTCAATAATGCAAATTTTGTGTTTTTTCGGAAATACGGTCATTCCCCGCGGATATCTCGCACCGAAAATTTTCACACATATTTTCGGTCAAAAAAGTGCGAGATATACGCGAGCAAATGAAAATGAAAATCCACAGCCTGCTTCCAGTCTCCGACCGGGTCAGGAATGGAATGAATGAAGCCCCTAGCTAGCGGCGAGTATATGTACTGTGCCGGCTGCCGAAGCCTGTCGCACTCCCCTGGGGCAATGATTAAATGAATGACAGATGAAATGAAATGATAGTGGAGAGTGTTGCTGGAATGAAATTTTGACAGGGAAAACCGGAGTACCCGGAGAAAAACCTGTCTGCCTCCGTTTTGTCCAGCACAGATCTCACATGGAGTGACCGGGATGTGAACCACGGACCCAGCGGTGAGAGGCTGGCGTGCTGCCGCCTAAGCCACGGAGGCTCTACGCGAGCAAATACGGTATACAAAATGTTCCTCATACAATACTGAAATAACACTGAAGGTTTCAAGAAAATATGTACATAATTAGCACTCTTAGAACACTTGTTGTCACAATAGGGGCCTACTTACATGAGCATGATCAAGTCTGGTCTGCAATGGTGTATCATCATCTGGTGAATTTTCCGAACTTCCTCCAGCCTCATCTGCATTTTCATTGTCTTGAGAATCATTATCGCTGTCAATTTCACCATTTTCAAAGTCACTAAAGTCACTACCCTCATCAAAAGCTTGTAAAATATCCAGTTCATTTAGCAATGTTTCAGACTTCTGCACTGCCATGTTTGATTATTACAGTCACATGACCAGTACTAGATACTAGATTTTTGTAGATATAAAACTCCAACAAATACTACCAAAAGCAACAATAGTGGTGATATGCGTGAACTATAGACATTCAAGTTGATGTAGTACCAATATTTCACCAACAGATGGCATAATAGTCAAGAAAACACACTTTTACTAAGGATCTCAAAAAGCGATCCTGGCACCACAGGAAGGCGCAGTGAGCCACTTTTAGCGATCCTTGGCACTTCTGGGGTTAAGATTATAGATTTCTATTTTACCTTTTGTCTTCAGTCGTAGTTGGTAGCATGCTGATCATCTATGCCCAAGATCACGGGTTCAAACCCGCCCGAAGTCGTCTGATTTTTTAAAGAACGTTAGAAATCCCTCAGTATGCCTTCCTTCGGAGGGGAAGTAAACCCATCAGACCAATAGTGAATTACAGAAATAGCTCAACATATAAACTGGCTCAATTTGCCCACAAATTCCTCAATTCTCATTATAAACTTAAAGCCAACTTATCGTTTAAAAACTCCATACATTTTTGTGAAACAACCAGCAAATTAAACATCGAAAAAACTCACTCCTTACATACAATAGACGTCAAGGACATGTACACAAGTATACCAATAGCAACCACTATAAAAATAATTGAAAGTAATCTAAAGAACAAGAGTAACCTATCACAGGTCGAGATATCCGAGTTCATTAATATCCTAACATTCATCTTGGATAATAATCAGTTCAAGTTCAATGAGACAATATATAGACAAAAAGAAGGTTTAGCAATGGGCACACCGCTATCAGGTACCATAGCAAACATATTCATGGACAACCTAGAATATGAACACATTAAGAACAAACATGAAGGAATTTTCTTTTGGGGAAGATATGTTGATGACATATTTGTAATTCTGGACAACTCAAAAACAAACATGGAACAATTCTTACCCTACCTCAACCAATTAAGCAGCTCCATAAAATTCACTTCTGAAAGTGAAATCAACCATTCTATAAGTTACCTGGACTTAGTGATCACTAAAGATAAGGATCACCTTAGTTACAAAATATACAGAAAACCAACACAAACCAAAACCATAATTAGGAACGATTCCAACCACCCAGCATCCCACAAAAAAGCAGCAATTACATGTTTCATCAATAGAGCCCTAAGCATCGCACTCACCGAAACAGATTACCAGAATGAATTATCCATAATTTACCAAATAGCAGAAGCCAACGGATTCGACAGGAAATATGTTGACAGAATAATTAATAAAATCAAAAGCAAACCCGTTACAAAACTAACTAAAGAAGATAAAGAACCTCTCAAATATGCAGCCTTCACGTTCACCAACCAATCCACCTACCACATCACAAGCACCCTTAAAAAATATAAAATCAAAACAGCTTTTCGAACGAAAAACACTGATCAGAAAATATTTTTCAACTCTAAAAATATTAATGTTACTAACAAATACAATAACTCAGGAGTATACAAACTCAATTGCAATCTTTGTGATACCGATTACGTGGGACAGACCGGGAGAGGGTTCAAGGTCAGATATATGGAACATGTTAATGCAGTCAAACACAACAGATTTTCAGCAATGGGGAACCATATGGCAGAAACAGGACACAAATTTACCACCATAGAAAATGACTTGCAAATACTACACCAGGAAAAGAAAGGATCTCTCATGGATATACTAGAACAAATAGAAATCAACAAAGCACAAAGATTCAATCCCTCACACAACATCAACGAAATTAATTTCGATTCCAACATTTTATTTGACACCCTAATAGGATTAATATATGACAATAGATAATTCCACTATATCCATAGCACAGGAACATAATTAGGAATTTTAACGTCTCAATGCTCTCGGCAATTACCACCGCACTCCTACCCCACCCCCTCCCCCTCCCAACACATCGCACATCCCATCCAGACTCCCCCTCCCATCAGCGCCCCCTCCCCTCTCCCTCTGACGTGTCCTTCCCCGCACGCCACACGACAGAGCTCTAAGCTTAAACCATCAGTAAGCGGAGAGGCTTCAGCTAAGGCACATACACACGCAAGGTAAGATGCGCATTTGATTGACAAGAAACCTCATTTTCAAGTTCTTGTTATCTATCCTACCACCATATAAGTTATTTTTGCTAATATTCATAAATTTATTTTTCTTTATGCACAGTTTCTCTTCTCCAACAAATCTACGTCTCAATCCTTCGAATCAACAGAATTGGATGCCGCATTTTCAATTTTCTATGAGTAAGTCAGTCAGTGTATTTTCAGTCTTTCTTCACCTACATTTCTTCGGAGAATAACGACCTAAAATAGCTTTCCTTTTCTTTTTTTCTTTCTTTCAGAACACAATATTCGTCATATATACGCTCACTATCGGCACCGTGTCGCATGTGAATTGAACACCATCACGCCAATCGCCAATGGTGAAAAAGGGGCCAGCGTATAATGGAGAACACCATTCCGAGAAGAATTCACAGTTCAGAACTAATTTACATTGCAGAATCAACGGACATATAGCAGTCCCAAACAAAAGTTTTACAATTTAATACTGTGTTATTTTTAATCTCGTTTTTAACATGTCGTCTTGTTTTTTAAATTCAAAGTGCACCATGTATACAATTAGGCTACACAAGGCCATATATTTTCAATGTAGTCTTTAGCATAATAATCCACATGTTTTTTAGTAGAATAAGTAATTGCACGCACAGGCATATACCTTAGTGAATCCTGTGTTTTTATTACTTTTAGAATTTTAAAGATTATTTTATCCAAGTCATCGATGTCTTATGATGTTTTCTAAAGTTTAAATCTAGTCACTACAAGGACTGAAGAAGGGACCATATGGTCTCGAAACATGTATCTCATAATTTTCTATGAACAAAGTTGTGAATTGTATTGAATAGGGCGGAATAAATAGTAACTTTACGGTATTCAATTTGCGTCAATACGGGCCACTATGAGCGAAATGACGAATAACACCTGTGTGAAGCTAAATTATATATAGGTTAAACATTTGATTAACGTTCTTAGGTTCCTACGTTCGTCGTCAAGGGCCGACTGCGGTGGCATCTAGTAACTTAAGTTCTGAACTAGTCGGTCGTTGACGGTGGCGTTTGGTGGCAAAAGTAGGAACTACTTGGAAAAATTGAATGTCTGCAGTCCTGACTTGAATTAAAACAGATACACACTAATATAGTCATCACAATTAACACTGGTTATCAGACAGATTCTACACACACCCAAAGTACACGGGGCTACATGACCGCATTGTCGCAGCCCCTAAACTAAGGAACCAATCTTCAGTCGTAAAATGCCCAGGCTCCAAGACAGGCCCGGCAAGACATTTTACCAATTCAAGATCCCATGTAGAATAATACGTTTTGACGCCTCTTGTTTCACGACAATCAGAGTCTGTATCTGCGCACGCGCAGTAGATATTGAGTGCCGCCCTTAGCAGGCAGTGACGGCAAGACGAACTAGCTAACAGTTGAAGGTGTACTCCCGTTTTCACATATTACCAATCATTTTGGTATACAATCCATCAGTTCTTTAATGACATAGTTATTGATAGATTCCATTTTTAGTTGGTAATGGGAATCTTCCGATAAGCGTTGATGTTATTGGTTAGACAGAATTACTTTGACAATAACCTAAGTCGTTCGGACATAAGGTACTGTCGTGTGCATAATAAACATAATGAAGTACAGACATGCGAGATATTAATAAAGTTCGTTTTCCAAATTTCATGGTGGGCACATGATTTGCTATGCCTCAAGTATCATAACTTGGGACAACTTTTGGGAAGGAAGTAATTGTGTTTTCTGTATTTCTTCTTTTAATTGGGTAATCACGGAAGTGACCACAGGACTTTGAGCTGATTCCAACTCTACAAAGGTGGCCGATGGGGCTCGAAGGGGACCGACGAGGCTTGAAATCCAAGAGCAGATTTTCAATCGGCTCATATCATTATCATAATCTTGAGCAGTTTACGACCGCTGAATCGGCTCATATATATATATATATTTTCTTTTCAACTTTGTTATGCTACCCTCTATTGTTCCAGACTTTTTTGAAATGCTCTTTAAGTACAAACTCTGTTTTATATACAGGGTGTCACAAAACATATAGTAACACATGTCATACGATGTTGCCATGTTAAAGAACCCATTTGAATGGCAAAATTAAACTCGGAAGTTTCCGCCAACACAAGGTTCCTCATTTCTCTACTAGAAAGCGCTATAGTGTTCAAGGAGCTTAGATATCTAACCTCCTTGACTTTCATAGTGCTTCAAGAAACAACGAAATTCGACATGCAAGCTACCCTCTGGGTGTCAAATTACAAAGCTTGCACCCGGCACCCGAGGCCATACGATATTGAAAATTATTAAACACTTAGAATGACTATAAAATGATTATTTATGAACATAGAGACAAGATTAAGGGCTTTTAATTGGAAGGGACATGTAATTAAAGACTCACGTTCACAAATGGATCATCGTCAGTGTCCAGGAGTTCGACAAACCGCCACCAACGCACTGGACCACTGCTCGCATCAGAGATAAATTTGAAGCAGATGGAACCGTTCACAACGTCTACAAGAAACGTTCTGGACGACCACGGACATCCACCACTCCTAGAAATGAAGAACAGGTGCCGGAAGCCCTCACTCGATCCCCACCGAAATCACTACGACAAACGGCTCGAGAGTCACACATCTCTAAAGATAGCGTCCATTGCATCATGAAGCGTCTGTGCTGGAAATCCTACATTCCAACATGAAATTAATTGAAAGACAATGTCACGAAATTCTAAATGAACTTTGTCGTAACATTTGTGAATCCATTGCTTCGCGTTATCAGCTTTGTCTGGACACTGACGGTCATCAATTTGAACATGAGTCTTTAATTACATGTCTCCTGTATAATTGAAGCCCTTAAACTTGTCTCTATGTTCATTAATAGTCATTTTATAGTCATTCAAAGTGTTAGTACATTTTTTGAGACACCCTGTATTTATTATGGCCGCTACTGTTACTAAGGGAATTTTCTGATTTATCCTGTAAAAATCAGGGAAATGTGTTAGTTGGTTGTGGTAGACGTCCTTTAATACAACCATGTGCTGAGTTATTTTCATAAATCTTAGCCCCCTTCTACATCATGACCCTAAATCAATTTAACATATTCCCCTTCTATTGGTTCTATATACAGGGTCATCCGTTTGGGATGTCAGAAAAGTAAAACGCTATACACAAGAAACTATGCACATTTATTGCTTGTTAACGGTACATACGTATTAAGGGGAGTCTGGAGTTTGTGTGACAGCACATTAGCACTGAACATCGCGCACGCGGCACAAATGATACCTCGGATCCATGTTGCGCCACGTGGCTCGCAGCATTTCTGGAGTGATTTGCTGAAAGGCAGCTGTAATCTCCCTCCGTAGGTCAGTCAGATTCTGTGGTCTTTGTGCGTACACTGTCGCCTTGACGTAGCCCTATACAAAGAAATCTGGAGGAGTTAGGTCAGGGCTATTAGGAGGCCATGTGATGGGTCCATCACGGCCGCACCAGCAATCGTTGAATATTAGGTTCAATTGTTCCCTCACCATGATAGCCCAGTGCGGTGGAGCACCATTCTGTTGATAGATAAAGATGTCCAGTATCCCATCTTGCTGTAATTGAGGGACCATATACTGCTCGATCTTGTCAAGATAATTGACGGCACATACAGTCTCCTCCGCAAAAAAGAATGGTCCATACTTTCTCCGAGGTCACTCCGCACCACACATTCACTTTAGGGCTGGCTGGCTCGAGTTCGTATGAGACATGTGGATTTTCTGTTCCCCAAATTGTTGGAGAGAGAAGCTTTCGAGACTTGATTAGCTGCTCCTTCGCTAAGTATCTGCAATCCATTTTCCAAAAACACGTTGTACCATTTAGCAATGTCCCTAACGTTGTGCTGACGTCTGAAAGCTCGCTGGGTCTTAACTACACTCGAAAATTTGGCATTCCATACGACACACTAGCGCGTTGTTGTGGTGTAACGACCATCTTCACTCAACTCTGTAACAACACTGAGCGCTCGCTAACGTGTACTGCTCTGTACCTGACATCTGGTGATTGCATTATGAACTACACTGCTGCTTTGTCTCACGGAAGTCATTGTTGCAAAGAGAATCATTGTTAACTCCCATCATTGTCACGTACATTACAGAAAATTGCATAGGTACACTGAAGGAAATGGAAATTGCAACAGCCAGAAGGAGTGGTGCTACATTGCTGCAATTGAACATGCAGGACGAGTGTTCGGTTGTGATTCGATGATTACACTTTCAGGTCCCTCTGACCGCAAGTTTGGACAACAATCAATACAGGATGTGCCCACCACGAGCTGCAATATATTGATGAATTTGGCAAGGCATGTAGTCAATAAGGCCCTGGATCGCTTCCTGAGGAATTGTGGCCCATGCTTGCTGCACTGCACGGGTCAGTTGTTCCAGAGTTGTGAGTGGCTGAGGACAGTTGGCCAGTTGTCGACCCATCATGTCCCACACATGCTCAATAGGACTGAGGTCCGGGGATCTGGCGGGCCATTCTAAGGTTGATGTCGTGGAGAGCTTCTCTGGAGATGCGTGCAGTGTGAACCCGGGCATTGTCCTGCTGAAACAACCCATTAGCAATGTTCGCCATCATATGGACAACCACTGGATTGAGTACCCTATCAACGTACTGTCGAGCAGTCATAGTGCCCTCAACAAGCACTAATTGTGATTTCACAACAGCTCCCCAGACCATAATGCTTGGTGTTGGCCCTGTGTGCCTCTCGACAATAAGGTCTGGGCGGCCCCTCTCCGCGGTACGTCGGCGCACACGATTTCGGCGATCACTGCGGACAAGACAGAAGCGATTCATCACTAAAGACGACCCTATGCCATTCGTCGACCCACGTCGATCGTTCTCGACACCAGGCCAGCCTTACACGTCGCTGTTGTGGGGTCAATGGAACATCTTCTGCAGGGACACGGCATCGTAAGCCAGCTGCACGGAGGCGATTACCAACTGTTTGTTGTGTAATGTAGGGTGCCACAGCTGCTCGAATTTGCACTGCTGTTGCATGGGGTTCCATCCGGGCCATCCGAATGATGCGGCGATCCTCTCTCACAGTTGTCTGTCGCGCTGGGCCTGTGCCAGGTCTACGAGTGTGGGTACCTTCATATGACCACTGCTGCCATACACGTTGTACCGTAGATGCCTGTCGGCCAACACGTGCAGCGACAGTCCTTAGCGATAATCCAGCCTCACACAGCCCAGTTATCCGAGCCCTCTCAAACGGCGACAGTTGTTGATAGCGTGCTCTTTTGTCGTCGAAGCATGTTTGACGGGGAACACTTCACTGCACAGACTGCAAGGCGACTACGCGACACCAGAGTCCGTATACTGGAGTTGATTCCTCGGCGACCAATCTCGTGGGGAGACCTGTAGCAACAATCCAATGGGTCTGAAACTTTGATCGTTTACACACCTTCATGGCATCGTTCCATATCTTGAAAAACAATACAAACGACCAATGCCTTCATGGTGTTGCAATTTCCAATTTCTTCAGTGTATATATGCATTAACATAATAGCTATAACGTTATACTTTTCTGACATCCCTGTATTACATTGGGTTTTACACACATGTACTCAAATAAGTTTTCGTATGTCTTATGACATAGTCATCTTGGCTGTCACACCAGAGGATTTGATTGAGTTTATAAATGGTATGGATTCTGTGTTTAGGAATGAATGATGAAAATTAATAAATGTAAAACAAAAATATTGGAATGCAGCCGAAAGAAATCGGAAACCCCTTTGGACGTGAAATTGGTAGGTGAAAAGCTAAAGGAAGTAGGAGACGTTTGTTACTTAGTAAGCAAAATAACCAGTGATGGACGAAGCAAAGAGGATATAAAAACTAGGTTAGCACAGGCAAGGAAAGCATTTGTACAGAAAAGGAATCTGTTGATATCGAATACAGATTTAGGTATTAGGAAGTCATTTTTGAAAGCCTTTGTCTGGAGCGTGGCGCTCTATGGAAGTGAAACTTGGACTATTGGTGCAGCAATAAAGAGCAGAGTAGAAGCGTTTGAAATGTGGTGTTACAGGAGAATGATGAAGATCAGATGGGTAGATAGGGTTACAAACGAAGAGGTATTAAGACGAGTGGGAGAGGAGAAATGATTCTATTGTTGAAAATGTGGTATTTATGACTTTTTTCAAACAGCCTGCATGATCATTGAAAATGTCTTGGCATTCTCGGCAAGTATTTCAGGAAATGGCTTGCCACTAAGAGGGTTAAAGATGTAAACTTCGTTCATTTTGATTGAATATATCATACTATGCAGCATCAAAATAAAATAGCTTATTTTTACTCCCTCTCTTTCCCAAAAGAATGGATTTTTGCAAAGTTCGCGTCTTAAGTACCTCCCTTCAATTTCAGAACTAAAAATTTTGAAAAATATACGGTGTATTCTCCTCCCTTATGATGCAGCACTAATGAATGGTTTTGTTGTCTCGTAAAGACTTCAGCCCGACGTGGCCATCTGACGCCTTCCATGCCCGCTCGAGACCGCTCGGTGTCGACTCCTAATACGCCCCAACAAGAAGCCATGTCTCGACTGCATGTATCGGCTGTTCCTAAGAGTCTTCCTTGCCGTGAGAAGGAGTTCGCTGACATATTCCGCTTCATTGAAGGCAAGATTCTGGATAAGGCTGGTGGGTATGTACACCCTGTGTTTTGTTGTTACTTTTATTATTTTATTAATTCATTGATATAAATGTTTCATATAATTTGTCCGAATTGACATCATCATCATCTTCTTGAGCAGTTTCCAACCGCTGGTCGGGTCTGCTTGGAACATAAGCCTCTCCATCGTTTCCTGTCCATCCACCTTCTCTCGTCTTTCACTGTGTCCCAGCTTGCTCCTCTTTCCTCCACACGCTTCTTAACTCCTTTTGTCCATCTGTCCCTTGGTCTTGCCCTTGGCCTCCTTCCCTTCATTTCCATTCCAAACATCTCCTCTCGCATCCTCCTCACATGTCCATACCATTGTAGCCTAGATCGCTCTATTCTATTTTGCAATGGTTCCTCTCTTACCATCTCCCTGACTCTCTCATTCCTTACTCTGTCCATTCTTGTCACTCCTACCCTGCTCCTCTGGAACTTCATCTCCACTGCTCGTATTTTATTCTTGTCCCTTTCCTTCATCACCCATGTTTCTGAACCATATGTCAAAATTGGCACAAAGTAGGTCTTGTAGATGATTCCTTTACATTTTTGTGGTACATCTTTATTCCATATCATCCCCCTAACACTTGAAAAATCCATCTGCGCATCTTCCCCTTTCATTTATTTCCATCCTATTGCCTCCCTTTTCTTCAATTATGCTTCCCAAGTACTTAAAGCATTCTACTTTCTGCAACTGCTGTCCTCCAAGTGTTATGCCCATATCCAGTCTGTTCTTCCTCCTCGTTGTGATCAGTAGGGCTCGGATTTTTAGTAAATAAATATGTTTTAATGTAAATACATAAATTCCTGCTTTTCACTTATTAATATTTACATTTTTAAATCAGTATGCTAGATCTTTCAGTTTATTGGATTTTTGTTCTGTGTTACTTCAACGAGGAAGAACCTGTGAGCTAACTAATCATCATGCAGAGCGTATATCAGCTTGCAACTGTGTTATTCTTAACTTGTCGCCCCTGGCCACTCACTGTGGAAGCCGGGGATTTCCTTGTCCATAGCCATATTGCACCACGTGCTAGACCCCCCAGCTATCTGGAACCAGTGACACTCACGTGCAGTTCATTTCTGGCACTGTGAAGTGTAAGACACTTCTACAATGCCTAAAGTAAAAGGAACTACAAGTTATCGTCTGCAGCAGTATGTTGCAGAATTTAAAGATAATTTTGCTTCTGATGGGGGCGTTCTGTTCTGCCAACCATGTGGGAAAGCAATAAAGGCTGAACAGCGATCTCAAGTTACACCACACCTCAAGGGCATGAAACATATTGCCGCAGTTTCACGCCTTCAAAATAATCGTCGGTCATTTTTAAGATGTATCTCGTTGGGTATTGTAATGCTTCAGCAGTCAGTGAGACATAGCATTCTATGCAAAAAGAGTTGAAGACTAGAAATTAAATATTCACTATAAAAATATTTTCTTGGTAATCGTAGACTAATCTTCAAATATTAAACATTCTGTTAAAAATATTGTTAATTATAGTCTAAAATACTGTCTAATTAGAATAAATCATTAAAATCTGGAAAAATATATACGGTAATGAAAATACAGAGCACTCCCTCTAATTTGTTTTGCAGATAATTCGCGGGTCTCGAGAGTATTTTTTAAATAGAAATTCTCACAGCAACTAATCATCACGCTAAGTAAAGCAATCTCGTTTAAAAGAGTTTTGATGCGACGCAATGCGTAAAGACGAAATCATTGAGATTCGAGAAGACTGAACTGCGTTTCTCTGCGATGTAACAGTAGGTCTACTTGCGCAATCTTCGAAACATAGAGCATGTTGGCACAGATTTCCTTTATCTTCGAAGCCCAAACAATACAAGAGGAATGCACTTTCACTCGGAACCTAGCCTACCCTCCCTTTGCCAACAGCCACTCCCCAAGGTCGCTGATCTGTGAGTTGTGAAGGGTGAATGCGCGGACAGCGTATTGTAAACAGCGACTATTGCCTAATGCCGAGAGCATGTTTGTCTGATGCTCTTGATGCAGTCAACAAGTATTGGGAGAAAAATACCACTACTACGCTCGTACAGAAGCAAGCGCTTGCCGACTTCTGTAACGACGATATTTGGAGCGGGCAAGTTAGACCAGGAACATGCCTCGGAAAGGACGGATGCAAACTACGACGACCCGGATATGCTTATGGACTACGAGTTGGGACATTAAACATACAGACACTGACAGGAAAAGTGGAGGAGATTGTAGATGTGATGGAGAGAAGAAAACTGGATGTTCTGGGCTTGGCAGAAACAAGATGGAAAGGAGAAGGTCGCAGAGAACTGAGGAAAGGGTACCGGTTGTACTGGAGTGGGAACAGTGAAGGAAGGAGCAGCGGAGTAGGAGTAGTTGTGAGAGATGGAATGAAGGAAGAGGTAAAGGGAATAAGTGACAGGATCATGAAGATCAGAGTAACTGTAAAGGGAAGAAGCCTGGAGATAGCCCAGGTATATGCCCCTCAAGTTGGACGTACAGCTCAAGAGAAGGAAGACTTTGAGGAGGAGCTACAACAGCAGTTGAATGGGCAGAGCATCATTGTCATGGGAGATTTGAATGCACATGTAGGAAGTGAAAGGCAAGGATATGAAAATGTATTGGGAGCAGAAGGATGGGGTAGCAGGAATGAAGAAGGGAGAAAGTTGCTGGATTTTTGCAAGAGAAACGGTTTAGTGGTAGGCAACTCCTGGTTCCGGAAGAAAGAAAGCCACAAGGTAACGTGGTACAGCAGTGATTTAACAAAGAAATCTTTGGTAGATTACATGCTGTACGACTGGGAAATGAAGAGAAGTGTCAGAGATATAAAGGTAATACCATCAGAGGCCTTAGATAGCGACCACAGAATACTTGTAATGAACCTGGGAGTTGTTAAGGATAGCAAGAGGACAGAGTACCAGGAAAGGAGAATCAAAGTATGGAACCTCAAGGAAAAGGAAGTCAAGGAAGAATTCCAGAAGATAATAAGGGAAAGGATGCCAACAGACAATCCTAAAACAGGGGAAGAGGAATGGAAGCAATTCAAGAACACAATGGTGGAAGCTGCAGTGGCAGTATGTGGAAGAACAAGCAACAGAAAGCGGTGTAAAGAGACACCATGGTGGAATGAGAGAGTAAAAGAAGCTGTGGGAAGGAAGAACAAGGCTTTCAGAGTGTGGTTCCAGGAAAGAACTGATCTGGCAAGGGAAAATTATAAGATAAAGAAGAAAGAAGCAAACAAGATTGTCGCAGAGGAGAGGAAGACGTGGATGGTAAAGTGGACAGAGATGATGGAGGAAGACAGCAGAGGAAATAAGAAAGTTCTTTATGGGATGGTCAAAAGTAAGAGAAGAGGTCTGCGAGAGGATGTGATAATGATGGACAAAAACGAAAATGAGGCCACTGTTTCCCAACCTCCCCTGCTGTCACCATTTCAACACTCACTTCATCCACACCTGGTGCCCTTCCTCCTTTCATCTTGTCTGTACCGTGTGATGAGGGTGATATGGAAGGAGAAAAAGACCCCAGAAGATTGGAAGAAAGGATTAATTGTCCCAATATTTAAGAAAGGAAGCAGAAAGGAGTGCAGAAATTACAGGGGAGTCACACTCATACCTCACTGTGCCAAGATATATGAAAAGATATTAGAAAGTAGAATACGAGCCAAAGTGGAGAGAAAATTGAGAGAGGAACAGTATGGATTCAGACCTGGGAGATCAACAGTGGATCTCATATTTTCAGTGAGACAGCTCCAGGAACACCACTACGAATTTGGAGAGGATCTGTTGATGGCCTTCCTGGACATCGAAAAAGCGTATGATAGTGTGTGTAGGGAGAAGTTTTGGAAAGCAATGGAAAACATGGGAGTGGAAAAGAGACTGTAGGCAGAGTGAAGGAGATGTATTGTGGAAGTGTGAGTTGTGTGAAAGTTGGAGGGGAAAGAACAGACTGGTTCAGACAAATGAGTGGCCTGAAACAGGGTAGTGCGCTGTCATCCCTTCTCTTTATTGTGGTTATGGACGAGGTAATGACACGGATGGCAGGAAAGATAGGAGAAGATAAGATGAAAGCAATGGTGTTTGCAGATGATCTCATGGTCTGGAGAAACAAGGAGGAGGAAATTCAGGAGCAACTGAAGGCTTGGGAAGAAACAGTGGGAGAGTACGGATGGAAGTTCAACATCAGTAAATGTGAGATCCTGTTAACGACCAGGAAAAAGGACAGACCAATGAGTGGGATAACACTTGGAGGTGGACAGCTGAAGAAGGTGGAAAGTCTCAAGTACTTGGGAAGTATAGTGGAGGAAAATGGGAGAAATGACAAAGAGATTACGGAACGTGGCAGACAGGCAGAAGCATTAGGAGCTTAGTGTGGAATAAAGATGTCCCACAAAAAAGCAAGGAAGTGTTATACAGAAGCTATGCTTCAGAAACGTGGACAATGAAGAAAAGAGACATAAGCAGAATACAGGCAGGTGAAATGAAGTTCCTGCGAAGTAGGAACGGAGTAACAAGAAGAGACAGGGTGAGGAATGAAAAGGTCAGGGAAATGGTGAAAGAGGAGCCCTTGCAAGGTAGGATTGAGACATCAAGACTGAGGTGGTATGGACACTTAAAGAGAATGGATGAGAAGAAGATTTCCAAGAGGATACCTGAGATGCAGAAGAAACGACCAAGGGGAAGACCAAGAGATAGATGGCTGAAGGGAGTGGAGGAATGTGTCAAGAAGAGAGGCGAGGCTTATGTTCCAAACAGACCCAGCCTGGGGCTGGAAACTGTACAAGATGATATATATAAGTTAGACGTCGATAAGGATGATTATGATTTAAGACATGAAAGCAAAGAAGTAGTAGCACAGAATTTGACTGTTGGTGAGGAAAACGGAGATCCAGTTGATATCGAGTGCGGGAGTGATGCAACGGAAATCCCAAAAGTTTCCCACAGTCAAGCTAGTGTCTCTATAGACACATTTATGACTTATATAGAAAAACGAGATGAATTTTCGTTCTCATATAATGTTTTCTTCTGAAATGTGCAAGCGAAAATTAGAAACGATCTAAGAAACAAAATGTGATGACTGTTTTTCTTTCGTTAAATATTAATGTAGGCATAATCCACATAGGCCTACCTCTAGCCTAGCATGTCTTATAAGACACTACCTAGTACAATCAAGTGTTATTATTATTATTATTTTGCATGTTCAAGCTTATTTCAATATTTTAACCAATAGTTTGTTTTTACCAGGCTTAACAAAAGTAACTGCGGATAATTCGCGGAAGTTCTTGCATTAATTACTGCGATTTAACGAGAGTGCACTGTATAATGTAAATATTCTTCAAAAATCAGATCTGTTAAAATTATTGAATTATTTTGAAATAAAAAAAACACATAAAAATACAGTATAATATTATATAATGCTTATAAATTTGTTTATGAAATTTTAAAATATAGAAATGTGTTCCTATATTGCACTTCTTGTTGAAAGATGTTCCTATGTTGCCCTTCTTGTTGTACTGTAGCTGTTTTGTGTTAATCCATATGCTCTTTCCATTTTTAGAATTCGATCTCCAACAGCTGCTTTTTCTAACCCTTTCTCCTGTGTAGTCTCTCCCTTTCAATCCATCCATCCTATCTCCTACTTCATTTTTAACTTTATTTTTAACAATATTTCATCTTTCTCTTTGTTTTTAACTATATCTTTGTCTTTTATATTTATCCTTTATCTTTGTATTTTACCTTCTGAAGGAGACCTAAAATAAGATTGAAACTTGTACAGAGAATGATATAGTCAAATAACCCCATAAAGTATTGACGGGGTGGAACCTTTCTAAATAACATAACATAATATGTCAGTGTGTCAACTGTGCAGCGTTTCAGTTTATTCTCATTCATTTGTCTCATTAGTAAACCCTTTGGTTTCATTTCAATGTGAGATTTTGTGCGCTACATCTTGTTAACAGATGCTGTAACACCACGCTCACACATTAGTCCCACGCCACGAGTTTGTGTTTAGCTGCTTTCCTAGCTTTTGAGGTTTTAATATTTATGATAATGCCCCTCGTTGGGCTACCACTGTAATATATCTATTTACTGATATTTATAGTCGTGATCGTTATTGGTACTTCCTTGGTGCGTCATTGTAATAAATATGATTATACTCGCTAAATGAATTATGAAAGACAGTATACCTACTTCACAAAAATTCACTATTTATTAATAATAATTCTTCTTTTTCAGGTTGATCTCTGGCAATCAAAACTACATAATATGTCAGTGTGTCAATTGTGCAGTGTTTCAGTTTATTCTCATTCATTTGTCACATTAGTAAACCCTTTGGTTTCATTTCAATGTTTTCCATTACTCTTGCAGAGTGTCCAACGCAACTTTCATTCTTTACTACTCACAAATTCTTCTACTCCTTTTCTTATCTTCTTGCATTTTATTAAACTTCTGCTTATGTCTTTCTTACTAGATGTTCTCTATAATAATTCTTCTAAAAAAAACAACCAATTGCCATAACAGATAACCTCACCATTCTCATCTCATAAACTATCCATCAATCCCCTCCATTCTGCATGGCATCAACTATCAATATCCATCCCCATGGTTACCTTGCCCTAAGCCAAAGCCACCTACTGGTAGACCACCATAAAAGAATCCAATAGGCATTGAACACTAGGATTCCATGTGGTGCTCCACCAATAGGTGGCCATGGTCTGTAACCTCAAAACAAAATTAAATACCACCAACAGAAAGAAACTAAAAGCAAGCTCTGTAACCTACTAAAGTTTTGGTTACAAGGTTTTAAGAGTGCATCTCCTGTTCCCTAAATAGATTTTCTGTAATTGCCTCATTTTGAACTCCAGTCAAAAGTTGCATGAATTATATGGGAAGAAGGAACTAACAGGTGGTGTAATATTACAGATGCATGTACATCAGCGGGACTCCAGGCACAGGGAAGACGGCCACAGTGCGAGAGGTCATGGAGAGTCTAAAGCAGGCCGTGCTGAGCAAGAAGCTGCCGGAATTCCAGGTGAGAACATTCACGGGACATTGCTTATCTTTTCACATTTACTCAGCGTAAGTTTGCACGTTAAGTCGCACACCTTGACTGCAGGAAGTCCAGAGATCCAGGGTTCAAATCCCAGCGGCGACAGTTGTCATCCTCATCCATTACTCATCATCATCATCTTGCACAGTTTCCAGCCACTGGCCGGGTCTGTTTGGAGCACAAGCCTCTCCAACGTCTTCTGTCTTCCCACCATCTCTCAGACTCCACCCTTGTCCAGTCTTCTCCTCTCTTCTTCACACTTTCTTCCACCCCCTTCAGCCACCTGTCTCTCGGTCTCTTTCCTTCCCACTTCGTCTCGTGTATCCTCCTGGGTATCCTCTTCTCCTCCATTCGTTTTACATGTCCATACCATCTAAGTCTAGATTTCTCGATACCATCCTGTAATGGTTCCTCCTTCATTAATTCTCTCTGTCCATCTTTGTAGCTCCAATACTGCTTCTCAAGAACCTCATCTCACTGGCCTGTATTTTGCTCTTCTCCCTTCCTTTCATAACCCAGGTCTCCGAGGCATACGTCAGGATAGGGACATAGTACGTCCGATATATGATCTTTTTGCTGTTCTGAGGGACATCCTTGCTCCATAACATGCTTCTCACACTCCTCCGGAATGCTTCTGCCTGCCTCTCCCGCTCATTTATTTCTCTATCGTTTCTTCCATTATCTTGTATCAGGCTTCCCAGATACTTGAAACTCTCCACTTTCTTCAGCTGTTCCCCACCAATTGTTATTCCCGTTGTGGTTCTTTCCTTCTTCCTTGTTGTGATCACCATCTCACTCTTATTTATGCTAAATTTCATCCCATATCCTTGTATTATTCCTTCCCACATGTCCAACTGTTCCTGTACCTCCTCCTCCTTGTTTCCCCAAATCATCAAATCATCTGCAAACACCATTGCTTTCATCTTTCCTTCCCCAATTACTTGTGCCACTCGGGTCATTATGTCATCCATCACCACAATGAAAAGTAACGATGACAGTGCACTTCCTTGTTTCAGGCCGTTTCTCTGTTCCAACCAGTCTGATCTCTCTCCTCCCACTTTCACACAGCTCACGCTTCCCTTGTACATCTCCTTTATTCTCTTTATAGTCCATTTTTCTACTCCTCTATCCTCCAGGGACTTCCATACTTTGTTTCTGCATACACTGTCATATGCGTTCTCAATGTCCAGGAAGGCCATCAGTAGATCTGTTCCAAACTCATAGTGCTGTTCTTGTAACTGCCTTACAGGAAAAATCCATGAACAAAGGGGTGTTATTTCTATAAATTGAAAATATACTCTTTGGGGAGTGGAGCAAAGGTTGGAATATGTAGGTTATTTAATGTATCTTCCTGCTACAACGGAAATGTTGTAATTAATTTCCTTTGCCAAGGAACTATTGTTTCATAATTTATGGTTGGATTTTGACACATGTTATTGTGTGGTTTGGTTTTCTTTAGTAATTTCATGGATATGCGAGACGTTTATACAGTACTAGGTTATCATGTTGTTTTAGTATACGTTGCCCACACTCCAGACCCACGCGATACCTTTATCCATTGTTATTATAATCATAACTCTCAGCCTCGTGAGGCGAAACTGAAAAGGGGCGTGTTAGACATCAGAACCACCTCATGGTGTAGCGGCTAGCATCTTGGCTGTCGGCACAGAGGTCTGGGTTCATTTCCCATCCCATTTCTATAACCCAAAGCCCGGAGTTCAGTTTTCGAAAATTGCCAGGTATGCATTTCTAAAGTGTGAGTATTCCCTTGTCCAGTTCATCGAGATGAACGCCATGGGACTGACGGAACCGCGGCAAGCCTACGTCTTCATCCTGAAAGCACTGACAGGGGAGAAGGCGACGTCGGAACAAGCACAGAAAACCCTGGAGAAGATCTTCACTCGCTCCATAAAGAAGAAAACCAACAAGTCCATCGTCCTCTTGGTTGATGAGGTATGTCAACATCCTAATGAGAACTATTACAAGAGCCCGACAATTCGAACAAATGTTAATACCGAACCTCTTAAGTGCTTATTTGAAACTGTTTAATTAACCCTAGAACAGAAACCCTCGTAAAATTTACGACTATTTATTTCCATGATGAATAAAATGTAATTGCACACAAAATATAAGAAGCACATATTAACATGTAAGTTATTTTACAGAGTGTTAACTCCCAGGTTTTCAAGTCCCTGGTGTCTCATTTACAGCAGTTAGTGCAAAGATGCTCTATGTTCCTTGCAATTCGCTGCAGTATGTTGTCGTCATTCGCCTTTTCTGAGCAGGATAGATGTGACAAACAGTTCTTACCAGTATATATATGACAAGTTCTTTGGTTCTAAATACTTATTTCAATCAGAATAGTGCTGAATTGAACTTTGTTACAGAACTTACCTTGCTAAGTTTAGCATACGTAGTCACAAATCGTCGTAAATTTTATGACGCAAGGGTCTTCAATTTGAAATCAACAGACTCACTCTGACAATGCATGCGTTGCCAAGATGGAGCCCGTCACGCATCATGGCGCGCCTCGCTCGGAAGTCTTAATTCCCCCTACACTTTTTGTGTTCCAACTGCGATAAAAAAATATTAAAATATGAATTAAAAATTCCAAACCTACATGAACTAACGAACGACGAAAATGATGATGTTATTGGATTTTATGGTCTATTGGTTACTTCACAAACAACCTTCAAACTCGAGTGCACATAATACTTTGGTCGACAGAAGCAACTTATTCCCACAATCCAGTCATCAGATCTCTTCTATTCCTGTTGACAGTTGGACATCTTGTGGACGAAGCGAGAGGATGTGGTGTACAACCTACTGGACTGGCCCACCAAGGCGGGTTCACGGTTCATCGTCCTCACTATAGCCAACACCATGGACATGCCAGAGAGAATGCTCAAAGGCAGAGTCACCAGTCGTTTGGTGAGTATACTTAGCTTCACCTTAAATAAGTTACTATAAGGTGCTTTCAAAAAGTAACGAGCCAGAGGCTGTAATGGGCAAACCGGTGTCGACATCGGCTAATCGTGGTGTGTGTAACGAGGTGTGGTTCCGACCAGAGAGTGGAAGGTCACAGCCCGTCGCTAGAGGGCTCGCGTGCATGTCACGTGGCGATACAAAGCGAGCAGAAGCATGCATCAATCGTCGAACCAAGACCAAGACAGTGGGCCAATCGACATGCTTCCTGGTGTGGTTGAAGACTGTGGGGCACCCATTGGGCAAACACTTTTCGCCAGTGCAGCCGTTCCTTGATGATGGTGTGGACATTTCCGACGCTCAATCTGACCACGGTGGCTATGGCGTTCACTGTCACTCGGCGGTCCTGGGTAATGAGTGCATCAACCAGCTGGACGTTGTCATCGGTAATGCAGGGGGGGTGCCCCAGACCGGGGCATCATCGGCTAAGCTAACGACACCCGTCCTTCCCTGAAGCGCTTGTGCCACGCCTTGACCCTTGCAAGGGACATGCAGTGTTCGCCATACACTTGTGACATTCGGCGATGAATGTCCGGTCCCCCTACTCCTTCCGCTGTCAGAAACCGAACAACACCTCTTTGCTCTTCGTTTGACGCCTCCATGTCACTGTTTGCGATGCGACTGGTAGCGTTGGACGATTGATGCATGCTGCTGCTCGCTTTGTATCGTCACGTGACGTGCACGCGTGCCCTCTAGCGACGGGCTGTGACCTTCCACGCTCTGGTCGGTACCACACCTCGTTACACACGCGCATTCCAGCCTCCGGCTCGTTACTTTTTGAACGCACCTTATATTACCATTTGTCCCCCGTCACTACGGCCCGTCTCACCTCAAATAAATTAAGTATTGGAGTAGTTATTTATTTAGCGTATGGCACATTAAAACATTAAATTATCACATACATGAAATTTGAAACAAATTCCAGCTGTTAAAGTAAAACTATCTACATAAATCTATATACAAATATTCAATTTTATGTTGTGCTTTATATATATAGACTAGCAGTAGTACCCGGCTTCGCCCGGTGGAATGATGATAATGTTTTAAGGTCTCCTTAGAAATATAATGGACTTAAAATCTAAGTCATTTGCCCCCAAAGACAATGAGGGAGTAATATCTAGGTCATTTGCCCTTTTGATAAGGATGATAATAAAAACTACTGTTGAATTGACACGTCAAACTTACAAACTACCGTAATAGAAATACATATTTCAAAATTCACAGGCGAGGAAGACTTATTGTGTGTGGTGATTAATGGTGTAAAGGGCGTAACATCTACTGTAGATCATTTGCTCTTATGATCAGGATGATAAGGGAAACTACTACCGGTATTAAATTGACACTTCAACGTATAATGTACACAATGTACTGTAATAAAAATAACTATATGGCGGCTTCGGTGGCGTATTTGGTAGCATGCTGAGCTTCTATGCCCAAGATAGCGGGTTCAAACCCGGCCGAAGCCGTCGGATATTTTAAGAGCGTTAAAAATCAGTCAGTATGCCTTTCTTCGGAGGGGAAGTAAAGCCGGCGGTCCCATGTCAGATTTATGGCATGTTATTGAACCTTCCACTAATTACACCTGTGTGAAGCTAAATTGGATAGGTAAACAACGCTCATAGATGTCTACGTCCGTTGCCAAGAGCCGACTGCAGTGGCGTCTAGTAGCTAAGTTCCGAACTTGGCCTAGTAGTCGTTGACGGTGGCGCTTGGCGGCAAAAGTACGAACTATTTGAAGAATTCTAAGTTGCAGTTTGTACTTAAATTAAAAAACAGATAACACACACTAATACAGTCATGACAATTAACACCGGTTATCAGACAGATTCTACACACACCCAAAGTACACGGGGCTACATGACCGCGTTGTCGCAGCCCCTAAACTTAAGAACCAACCAACCAAAAATAAATATTTTAAAAATCACAGTCGAGAAAGACTTTATGCGGCGGTGATTATTGGTATGATGCGCGTAACATCTAGGTCATTTGCACTTATGATGATAATAAGGTAATGAAAAAATGACTACTAAACGAACATGGTGTTATTTTAAAACTGATATAGGTAATTCAGGTGTCTAGCTTCGATGTCTTCCAAAGTCTCAACCTTATTTTCTGGCTTAGGCCTGTACTGGATGCGTCTAGTGAAAGAGCGTACTGCTCGGCAAAGACAAAGAATATAGGTCCAAGCTGCACGAACCTGAGATGATCGCAGATGATGACGAAATATGATGACACACGTTCGGGGTTCCCCGTCCTATACAGATTGACCGGGAATCACTCACTGTTTCGCAACGGCCCTGTGCTGGCATCAGCATAGACAGCAGGAGATAACACGGCGGGCTCTGGAAAGTACTCTCAAGTCACCTCACGATGAATCAGCAAGCTATTCTCACAACTGACCCCCCCCCCCCCAGGGTCTCACAACTTGTGGGACGTGGGTTGGCGACCACGGAACCCCAGCTGAGTCTGGCATCGCTTCTACTTCCTGGTACCGGGCTCATTTCAATTCTCTTTCCTGTCGGCCTTCCTTGGTCAACTCTTGTTCTCTTCCAACCCAGACTGTATTAGGGTATCCGAGGGCTAAGGAGTCTTTCAATTTCCCGCCTTAATTGGCTTTGTCTCATCTTTCCTGATACCCTCATTCTTCGAGGGGTCTGCCTTCTTTTCCTTTTCATAATATCTCCTGTCTTCTGCTCAAGGCCCTCAAAGAGGCAGGGTGTGTGTAGACCCACCACTTCTGGTACACCCTCAAGGGCTCTTGACTGGTGAGTTAGGAAGCTGGCAACCCCGAGGAATTCCTGAGCTACATGCAGGGAATGGAGTGGTATGTCAGAAATTTCAAGTGGACCGTGTTACGCATCGGGTTCCAAAGGGTAAGTATACACACTTTGTTTTCGATCGGTGAACGATGTAGATTTGTACCAAAGGGCCTTAATGCGGGAAATGGAGTGGTCTGTCCGAAATTTCGAGTGGACAGTGTTACTCGTCCAGTTCCAAACGGTAATTATGTAAAATCTGGTTGAGATCGGTGAAACGGTGTAGTTTTGTGCCAAGGGCCAAAATGCAGGGAATGGAGTGGCCTGTCCAAATTTTAAAGTGGACAGTGTTACTCATCGGGTTCCAAAGGGTAAGTATACACATTTTGTTTTCGATCGGTGAACGATGTAGATTTGTGCCAAAGGGCCTAAATGCATGGAATGGAGTGGTCTGTCCGAAATTTGGAGTGGACAGTGTTACTCGTCGAGTTCCAAAGGGTAATTATGTAAAATCTGGTTGAGATCTGTGAAACGGTGTAGTTTTCTGCCAAAGGGCCAAAAAGCAGGGAATAGTGTGGTCTGTCCGAAATTTAAAGTGAAGAGTGTTACTCGTCGGGTCCTACGGGTAAGTATATAAAATTGGGGTCAGATCGGTGAAACGGTGTAGATTTGTGCCAAACAGCCTAAATGCAAGGGATGGAGTGGCCTCGCCGCAATTTCAAGCAGACAGTGTTAGTCGCAGTGTTCCATAGGGTAAATATACAAATTTTGGTTGAGATCGGCGAAACGGTATAGATTTGGGCCAAAGGGCCTAAATGCAGGGAATGGGGTGGTCTGTCCGCAATTTCAAGTAGACAGTGTTACTCGCAGGGCACCAAAGGGTAAGAATACAAATTTTGGTTCTGATCGGTGAAACGGTGTAGATTTGGACCAAAGGGCCTAAATGCAGGGAATGGGGTGGTCTGTCCGAAATTTTAAGTGGTCAGTGGTACTCGCAGGGTTCCAAAGGGTAAATATACAAATTTTGGTTGAGATCGGTGAAACGGTGTGGATTTGGACCAAAGGGCCTAAATGCAGGGAATGGGGTGGTCTGTCCGAAATTTCAAGTGGACAGTGTTACTCGCAGGGTTCCAAAGGTTAAATATACAACTTTTGGTTCAGATCGGTGAAACGGTGTAGATTTGTGCAAAAGGGCCTAAATGCAGGGCATGGGGTGGTCTGTCCGAAATTTAATGTTGACGGGGTTACCCGCAGGGTTCCAAAGGGGTAAGTATACAAATTTTGGTTCAGATCGGTGAATCGGTGTAGATTTGTATACATGACAGACAGACAAACTTTGTGCTTTATATATATAGATAGGGTTTTTGTAGTACTTGACATTTTGATCTACTTATGCCTTCTATGGTTCTTAGCTGGAAAACGTCACACATTTTGTAACATCAAGCAATATTTTGAGCCAGGAGATCACTTGGATTGCCTGGCTGCCTAAACTCCGTGGTGTAGATGTTTCCCACGCAGTGACCATTCTTTAGCCCCACCCAGCTTAATGAATGCTACGGACGCGAACAGTCTATGTTCCCCATTGGAGTAGTACTAACATAAACAGGGTGTCTACTGTTAACAAAAGTAACTAAAAAGTAACGAATTTTACAAATGGGTAATGAAAGTAACGAAAAAGTAACGAATTTTACATACGGGTAACGAAGATTTTCCGAAGGCGGATTGGATCATTTAAACTTGCGCCTCTAGGCTCAGAGATTGCAATGGAGCGAGTTTCACACAAGCGGCGCCGATTGCATAAGCTATATTTCCCCGTGCCCAACCTCGAGGAAAATGCATACTGAAGATACCCTGAGTGGTATACATCGTTCAGCGTATATTTTCGGCATCAAGATGACTTTTTAGTTTTGTGTGAAATATTTATCTGTGTTATTAGGAAACCTAACTTTTCGCAAGACGTTTATTCACGAAAACTTCTGAAATTAATCAGAAACCTCGCATTTATTTGGAGACTATGTCAAATTGAAGTCCAGAAATAACGCGAAATAATTTAATGTCGCAATCTTGCGAAATGTTACCGTTTCGAAAAAGGATTTTGAAAAAGCTTCGAAATACGTAGGCTATAACTTATTTGAAAAATCTGTATCGTAAATTTGAGACATCCAGTATAGTTAATTTGAAATTCCGTTATATGTCGATTTTTCCTTCGAACTTTGGTTCCATCTGATATATTATAATCTAACCGGTTATTTCGAAAACTTGTATAACTTGTATAATTCGTGATTCGCATTCGAAAGAAAACTTTCCTCTTGTCGTATTATTCGTGCAATCCTCTCAGAATATTTCTTAATATTTGATACCTACCGTATTTACTCGAATACGACCCGCCCCCGAATAAGACCCGCACCCTGATTTTGAAGAACAAAATTAAAATAAAATAAAGATACTCAAAATTATGTACAATCTTAACTAAATAAACAGAATAGCATTTATCCAAAATAGTTTCCAACAGTATTGAAGTCGTCCTAAAATAACACACATCAAACGATTAAAAATACAAATAAAAGTACACAAACACTTCATTCATCGTCATCAGAAGTACCAATTTCGGAACTTTTATCACCATCCCACTAAATGTCGTCATCACTGACATCCATAGCATTCGAAATACTACTTTTCTTGAAGCTCTTCCGTATGAGATCTCCCGAGATACGATTCCATGCCGTCAAAATGCACGAACATAGCAGCTGAACTTCCGGGCGCTGAATACGACCAGTTGGAGTCAGTGTGTGCTTATCGGCCGCCATCTGCTCCGTATACAGCTGTTTCAAGGCTGCTTTGAACGGGCGGTTCACGCAGACATCCAGTGGTTATAGCTTAGACGTCATCCCGTTCAATCACGAATACATGACTCGTCAATATCATATTTCCTACCGGGCACGATTTCCAATAACTTCAGCTTCCAGCTTCTCACTCACATTGAACGACCGCAAACGCTTCGTACAACTCATGTTTACACTCGGAAAACATGCGCGACACGTGCGCGAGACTGTAAGACACCGCCTGCTTACGGTAAAACAAAGTGATAGCCGGAAGAAGGCTAGCACCATTTAGCGGATACTCGCAACACCCGATATCGCGCGTGGCGGGCAATTTAAATCTTTAAAATCAGGATGACTCAAATAAGACCCGCACCCCAATTTTTCACGTCCGATTTTGTTTAAAAATGTGCGGGTGGTATTCGAGTATATACGGTACTTCGAACATTCATACTCAAGGCGGCCGGCTGACCGCACGACTTGCCTGCGGGAATCTCGTCAAATGGACCGAGATCGACGTCAGTAGCGTATCATCATAAAACCCGTCCCCTATCGTGAACTTGTGACCATGAGGACTGCGGGAATCCCGTCAAAGATGATTGGGCACCAATCACGAAACATTCCGAAACCTACTCGCCACTTTTCCCAAGACCGTATACTTAAAACCGTATGGGGAGCGAGAAGTGCATCAATCCACTTAGAAATTACAGCCTACGTAACGTCGCGTTACTAATTTCTCCTCGTGATCCACCCTGAACTGATGAGCTCCCAACCACAGCCTAGGGACAGTGGGAATCACGGCGCCGGCCATACAACTTGTCCATAACTACTCGTGAATTTTAACAATGCCCAACCCTGAGCTTGCATCCTCCATTCAGTCAGGACGAATAGACAATCGTTCAACGGCCGGGTGCGGCGTGGTATGCATAATATCGCGAGGACAACGTGAATCTCGTAAAACGGCCGAGAGCGGCAGCGATTGCGATACATCGCGATATTTCTTCGCATTCAATGACGAGGACAACTGGATTCTTGTCAAACGGACAGCAAGTGGTGCCGATTGCGTAATAATGCTATATTTTCTCGTGCCCGACCTCAAGGACAATGGAAATCTCGTCGAACGACTAAAAGTGACACCGATTATCTAAATCGCGATATTTATCCGTGTTCTATCGCGAAAACTACGGGAATCTCTACAAACGGGTGAGACCAGCGCCGATCGTCTAACATCTCGAAATTTCTCCGTACTTGACTGCGAAGTCAGAATTCGGTTACAATCGCGTAACGTCCCATACATTTCTTCATGATCTACCGCGGGGACAAAGGAAATCTCGCTAAACGGTCAAGAGCAGAGCAACCTCTTGGCAATTATAAAAACGCCTTGTGCACAAGACGACATATTAGCTGTAACAACTCATTTGATGATAAATATCTAGTATATATTTATTATTTTTAAAATTTTTATAACTCCCTAAGTGAATTGTATTTACCACTTTAAACAAAGTTCATTGCTGTTTTTCTTCACCGCGTGATGAGCCCCTTTGCTAGACATATCGCCGTGCCAGTGCAAGATTACGATATATGCAAAAATCATTTTATTGAGAAAAACGGGTTTGAAGTTTTCTATAACTTTGTATTAGCCTTTCGACAGTGTGAAAATCTATAGAGAATTTTGAATTTTGGAAATGTTTCGGTTGATTGCATAGTGCACAATGTCCTTTAAATTAAAATGATAAATTTTGTAATTAAGGCCCACAAAAAGGGCTAAAATGCAGATGTCGTGGTCTTGCACTGACTGTTCTGTGAAAATTGTTACACAATTAATCAATCCAACACTTCAGTTTCATTTTTTCCCTAGTTTACTGCTATATTTGAACATTCTATACACAATTATGATTTGAAAAAAAAAAAAAAAAAAACAACTTGTTATTGAAAATAGGCACACTGAGGCCAAAGTGTGGAAAATAGTTCACAAGTTCAACATGAGCACGTCATTTGCTTCAATAGTCAGAACCTCAGTTCCTTTCCGCTTCCAAAATAACAAGAATGGGTGATGCGTCTTAGGTATTAGATTTTGAGCTCAGAGTGAAATAAGGTCTTTCTTCTTGCTAGCTGATATTTTTGAGATTTTCCATAAGCTGGTTTGAGTTTGAGAGTTTCGGGATGATGATGTGGACTGCTCCTCTTTGTCTTTCTGTTAATATGCACTAGTTTATATTGCTTTTCGTGGTAGGATGTTTTATAAAAGAACACCCCAGGGGAATTCTTCTTCACCATTATCTCAGTGACAGCATTCCACGAAACTTTCCCCCCATCCTCATTGATGGAAACATTTTGCCGACGTCATTGCATAATGACTTGCAATCTATGAAGTCAGCTGTTTCCATTTGTCTTACAAGGTAAGGTTCCCAGTCCTTTTTGCAAGACTTGCGATAGTAGCAACCTGAGAGGGAACGTAAATGGGACCGGATTTCAGATCTCTTTTCTTCTCATATTCTATGCGAGAGTGCATAGTGTCTCCCTCATTTTGTGTATGTCCTACTACCAAAAACTTATGTTGAATAGACGGAATTCCTAACTTTAGAACAGCGTAAAAGTATGCAGATAACACGAATTTGTTGCTTAGTTTGTCCAACACAATTGTCGGAGTAGAAAATCACTTCTTGATTTGGGTATTCTTTCAGAAACTCTATTATGCAGCTACCAACTTCATTTGCCCCTCTTCCAGCTTGACCTTCGTGCCACATGTAGCATCTTCCAATTTTAGAGACAGCTTCGTAAATAGTGAAATTGAATAAATTAAGTTTTCTTTTATAATAAAAGCTTGATATTTCACCACTTGGCAGAGGTGTAACAGCTTGAAAATCAAACACAGCCACCACTCCACGGTTTTCCTCTGTGGCCTGATGAATATCATTTCCTTTCTCCCGTCTCATTGCTTCTTTCTCTGCATGATGTCTCTCATATTTGTCTTTAAGTTTTTTCTTTTGTTCTTCCATAGAATTCTTATGTTCTTTACAGATCATACACTGATCCTTCTTAGGTCTATGAAATCCGATGTTGAATTCCGTATTAAATATTGTTTCGTATACGAGCTTCTTTGCAATCGGTTCATTTTCTAACTTACATTTC
Organism: Meconema thalassinum; assembly: GCA_946902985.2. NCBI lineage: Eukaryota > Metazoa > Arthropoda > Insecta > Orthoptera > Tettigoniidae > Meconema > Meconema thalassinum. The sequence goes on from OX336397.1 coordinate 282,569,746, forward strand.
TCGATATACATCCGGTATAATGTGGATATATCCAACGAACCTTGAAAATACTCTCGTGTTGTATGTATCAGCTCGAATGTAATGGGACTCCATTCTTGGAATTGAATTGATGTGTTGCCTCACTCCTTCCCTTATCATTAGGGGTAGCTTCTTTTGCTTTCCATGCTTCCCCCTTCTTTTTTCTTCAAGGAAACCATCCTTGTTCTTGGAAATAACTGTAGAAATAATGGTGTTTTCCACGCCAAGGGTGTCCATGAACATCTTCTGGCAAACCTTTATTCTATCTCCTCTTATGGTTGGTGGGTTTTCTGAAAGTCGGGCCTAATGGAAACAAATGCAATCCTTCATTATGAACATTTCTTTTATATTTAACATAACACTATACAAAGAAACTAAAATAAACATTGAAACCACTAGTAATGGCATTTGCATTTGGAAACAATTAATTGCTTTATCAGAAACTAAAGAGTACATACCTTTTTAACCAAAGCTAACAACATTTCACCACGACTGCGATATATCCTCTTCATATTTATATAATCCAGTTTCCATCCCTTCACTATAATACACTCACTACCACACTGAGGCTTGGAACAACAGTGAAGTGAATGAGCGGGAAAAGAAGAAAATCTTTACTCGTGTGAATAGAGACAACTCAAGAATGCATGCTAGATTCTAAACAATCCCGCGCAAGACCGCGTAGCTTCATGATTTGGGTATTCTTTCAGAAACTCTATTATGCAGCTACCAACTTCATTTGCCCCTCTTCCAGCTTGACAATTGCAGATATCGTGGTCTTGCACTGAAGGTAAATTAATTCTCCTTCAATTTCCAGTGTAAAACTGATGCATCTGCAGATGACGCTGTTTTGCACGGAACATCTTTAAAAAAATACTCCAATGCAAAACCAATTCATTTTACTTCAAGGGCCCAATTATATAAATTTTGCATTTTTTGCACTTTTACATTAAAGATCACACTAAAATACACTGATTGCTGTAAATAAATAAAAATTGAAAAATTTGCACTTATCGTGGTCTTGCACTGGCACGGCGATATCTTGAATTCAAAGGTAACTAAAATTAACTAAAAGGTAACTAACAGGTAGCTAAAAAGTAACTAAATTTACTTCATCCTTACAGTAGACACCCTGATAAAACACGATAATAAAGCAGTGTTTAATTTGGGATAAAGAGATACCGCTGATGGCAGTCATGGCCAGTGTTAAGTCTGAAGAAGGCTACAGCTTCTCTTCTTGGTGTTAATTTATATTGATCCCATTTAGCATCAATGTCCTTCCATAATTTGGTTTCTGCTGTTTTCTTTGCCATTTCTTCATACCTGTTTTTGATAATACAGCGCAGTTTTATTTGGGATAAAGACATACCGCTGAAGGCTAAAGAAGTGATGTACAAGACCTATAATGACGAATGGTGGAGAAACTTGGCTGATGATGGGGAGAGATGAAAGTAGAATACAGGCAGCTGAAATGAAATTTCTGAGGAGAATGGTGCAGAAGACAAGGAAAGAGAGAGTGAGGAATGAAGATATACTGTAAATAAAGTGGATGTGGGCGGCTTCGGTGGCTTAGTTGGTAGCATGCTGAGCTTCTATGCCCAAGATAGCGGGTTCAAACCCGGCGAAGCCGTCGGATTTTTTAAGAGCGTTAAAAGTCCCTCAGTATGCCTTCTTTCGGAGGGGAAGTAAAGCCGGCAGTCCCATGTCATAGATTTATGGCATGTTAAAGAACTTTCCACTAATTACACCTGTGTGAAGCTAAATAGTATAGGCTAAGAATGTAAACAACGCTCTTAGGTCCCTACGTTCGTTGCCAAGAGCCGACTGCGGTGGCGTCTAGTAGCTGAGTTCTGAACTAGGCCTAGTAGTCGTTGACAGTGGCGTTTGGCGGCAAAAGTAGGAATTATTTGATAAATTAAAAGTTGCAGTACTTAAATTAAAAACAAATAACACACACCCAAAGTACACGGGGCTACATGACCGCGTTGTCGCAGCCCCTAAACTTAAGAACCAACGAAGTGAATGTACAGAAGCTGGAGCAGATGGTGTGGACATGTGAAAAGGATCAATGATGAAAGAATGCCGAAACAAGTGATGGAGAGACGGAGGACCTAGAGCACGGTGGATGGATTTGGTGAAGGACAGTGTGAGAGTTCAGTGCTTGAGGAAGCATGGTGGACAGGGGGGTCATATTTGCTCCGACCCGGCTTAGGCTGGAAAACGGAAATTGTTCATGATGACTGCACATGTATATCGTGGCCCGGCTTTTGTTTTTGAAGTGTGTTACCACGTGAATACCGTATATACTCGAATACCACCCGCACATTTTTAAACAAATTCGGACGTGAAAAATTGGGGTGCGGGTCTTATTTGAGTCATCCAAATTTGAAAGATTTAAATTGCCCGCCGCGCGCGATATCGGGTGTTGCGAATATCCGCTAGATGGTGCTAGCCTTCTTCCGGCTATAACTTTGTTTTACCGTAAGCACGCAGCGTAACACAGTCACACGCACGTTCTGCGAGTGTAAACATGAATGCTACGAAACGTTTGCGGTCATTTACTGTGAGTGAGAAATTGAAAGTTGCGAGGGAAGCTGAAGTTATTGGAAATCGTGCCCGGTAGGAAATATGATATTGACGAGTCATGTATTCGTGATTGAGCGGGATGACGTCTATGCTGCGTGAACCGCCCATTCAAAGCAGCCTTGAAACAGCTGTGTACGGAGCAGACGGCAGCCGATAAGCACACACTGACTCCAACTGGTCGTATTCAGCGCCCGAAAGTTCAGCTGCTATGTTCGTGCATTTTGACGGCATGGAATCGTATCTCTGGAGATCTCATACGGAAGAGCTTCAAGGAATGTAGTATTTCGAATGCTATGGATGGCAGTGATGACGACATTTAGTGGGATGGTGATAAAAGTTCCGAAGTTGGTACTTCTGATGACGATGAATGAAGTGTTTGTGTACTTTTATTTGTATTTTTAATCGTTTGATGTGTGTTATTTTAGGAAGACTTCAAAACTGTTGGAAACTATTTTGGATAAATGCTATTCTGTTTATTTAGTTAAGATAGTAAATAATTTTGAGTAAAATTTTTTTTATTTTAATTTTTGTTCTTCAAAATCAGGGTGCGGGTCTTATTCGGGGGCGGGTCGTATTCGAGTAAATACGGTAACCACCCATAACCTGATCAAGACCAGAGCACACTGCAAATATGTGACTAATAACAAATACCACCTTACTGAATTCCAATTTATATCACCAGTTTTTGTTGTTGTTGTTGATTTACCTCTGTTTGGAATGTTCCAGGGTTTGACTCGACTCACATTCCAACCGTACACTTTCAAGCAGCTGGAGAAGATAGTGCAGTCTCGCCTCGAAGGAATAAACGCTTTTGTATCCGATGCTGTGCAGTTGGTTGCCAGGTATGTTCCCTCACAGCCAGACTCAAACCCTGTAGTAGTTCACTGTTGTCAAACTGACCATTGTTTTAATGGGCCTAACACATTTGGCGCCTCGTGGTTTGGGTGAAAATGAAGGTGAAGATAAAAGGAAGCTTGTAGTTTTATGTGACTGTTAATCTCGTGATCAGGAGCCACTGGACCTCCGTTTATATGTGGAGGGCGTAATATTTCAGTTAAATCTCGCATGCCATTATGATCATTCCAAGTACTAAATATCCAGGTCCTGTAGAAAGCAGTTCTTTTAATTAAATTTAACATAGCTGTTGATACAAGTCTAAAAAGTCTTGGATATCGATGACAAAGAAATTGATTTAATTTTAATTCATTATATAAATATACAAGTTTTGATGAACATTTGGTCTTCTTCAACATTGTTTTTTTTTTCTTTCCTTTTTTTTATATATATATTTCCCCCTCAGGGGCTCACATCTTGTGCCCCAGCTGAGTCCGTCATTGCTTCCACTTACTTGTGCTGGGCTCCTCTCCGTCTTGTTTCCTGTCGACCTCACTTGGTCAACTCTTGTTCTCTTCCGACCCTGACGGCATTAGGGTATCCGAGGCCTAGGGAGTCTCTTCCTTTCCCGCCTTAATTAGCCCTTGTCTCATCTTTTCTGATACCCTTCTTCTGCGAGGGGTCAGCCTTCTTTTTCTTTCCATGTTATCTCCTGCCTTGTGCTCAAGGCCCTCAAGGAGGCCGGGTGTGTGTAGCCCCACCACTTCTGGTGCACCCTAGATATTGCTACACCCCCAGGGGCTCACGGCTGGTGAGTTTGGGAGATGGCGACCCCGAGGGATTCCTGAGCTGGGTCTGGTTTTCCCCCTTTTATCCATTACCTGTGGGGAGGACCCTGTCCTCTTTGACTTTCCTATCTGCCTTTCATGGCTCCCCTTCCTTCCGAGTCCCTCAATCTGCATTCTTCGAGGGTTGAGGGCATTTCTCTTCCTCCTGTCCTTTATTTGCCTTATTCTCCTTTTGTTTTCCATTTCTCCTTCTAATATATAAGTTAGTAGTTAGTTTTAGTTATAGTTTACATTTCATTATTATCTTCACGATCACCCAAACCATTAGGGCCGATAACCTAGATGTTAGGCCCCTTAAAACAACAATAACTAACTAAAATCTCTTTTACATTGTTATAAGATAGTTGAAAAACTTATATTTGTCACAGAACACATAGTTTAAAAATTCTTCCAATGCAATCATTAAAAAAATATTCTAAAATTTTACATCATTGTCATTTAAAGAAAACCTTTGCAAAATCTAAATTTGAAATTGATTTTAAAATGTGTAACGTGGTTCAAATCGGGGGCGGCTCCTGACTTAAGTGGGCCAGATGCTATTATTGCTGTTTTATATTTGACATTTATTGTTACCAACATTGTAATTATTATCATTTCACATGACACAACATTTGAAACAAGATCATGCTCACATGGCTCCTTAATATACTGTATTTCCTCGCATAATTTTAGCCTAAAATTCGTGGGGAAAAGTAGGGTGCGATGATTATGTATTTAAGTTTAAAAAAGAGAACCACGGTATCATTATTTGCTGCACGCTTTAATATTATTTGTTTATTATGTAATTCCGTGTATTTCACTGTCATCAAGATCGCCGTATAATTCTTGTATTTTCTCATTGTGGACAACATGTGTGTAAGATCACGCACGGGTCTCTGTTGCGATGTTTCCACGGAAGTGGCTGACGGTAGAGTGGCACGAATAGCAGTTGGGCCTGTTATAACGTCGGTGAACTCGGGCTAGCAGCGCATCATACGGCGGCTTATTGAATCTCGGCATTCCGAGCGCACAGAAGCGACACGTCCACACAAGTTTAGCTCCACTGGAATGCCGTTAAACGCGATCGATGTTGAGTGTGCCGTGGGCCAGCCGTTTGTGTATCGTGAGTCATAGGCTGTACGCACGCTAGTAAAGACCGAGAATACTTTCTCCAAACAAGGTCATGGCTGGTTAGCAGAGCAGTGTGTGTTATGGACTGGCGCGCAAATACAAATGTGCTATGAGCTGAGTACGTCATGAAATGTTATGATTCAATTTTTTATTCAAGGGTGCGACGATTATGCGATGAAATTTAATAAAACCAAATTTTTATTCGAAAAGTTAGGGGTGCGACGATTATGCGAGGGAATACGGTATTCCTCACTCCTGTGCTTGGATGAAGCAAATTTATCTACCAGCTTGATTGTTTCTAATTTCTAACTTTGTGTTCAGAGCTATAGAAGGAAATGGATTTGTTAATAAAATTTCCACTTCATTAATTTTCCTATGCCGCACGCAATCAGCACATTAATTGACTATCACCAAAGTTAAAAAAACACATTAATTTATAGAAATTAACTTCATTCACAGAACTCACTAACATAATTGGAACACCGGACCGCTGAAAACATATACAGTAGAACCTCGATGCATCGTTCCCGGAACTGTCGTTTTCCCGTATTCATCGTTCAATTAATTTAGTCCCGAAAATTTTCCATATAAACTAATGTTAAATTTCCCCGCATGTATCGTTCCTCGAACTATCGTTTTTTCGCATGGATCGTCAAAAAATCACTAGTCCTTGGCCACAATTTTCCCGCATTGATCGTTTATGAGAAAAATATATGCTAAAGTTCTTTTGAATTTGAAGCAGCATAGCGGCAACCTGTTACGCGAGAATGTACGAGGTACGAACGATTAGGAGTTCCTAGGCTTGAGCAAGTTTCTCGGCTGAAGCAAGTTCAAGTAGGCTGGACTGCAGTGCGCAGATTGTTTACGCGCAACCACACTACATAACCACGCCTACGAGCCTTCAGGCGCCAACGATTCTGCTCGAAGCGCCAAGCCGTCATTGTGCTGTTTCATTTCATTCTGAGTGGTCCAGTGTAGTATCTTGGTCGTGTGCGGCGATTACAATTTTATCTGTAGTTCGTAATGAAAACTTTACTTCACTGACGACGCAATTCTCGTAATCTCAATAATGTTACGCTGCGTTTGGCAATGCTTGGCTAACAAGTTAGATCACACAGAACAGCAATGAAAGCATTTAGACGGTCTTGAGCGGGTGTCGTCATAGCGTGACGTCATTTAGCCTTGAAATAGCTTGCCCGGTCAGAGACCCGCGAACACTCGGAACTGCTGTATTCTTTCATTCGGAACACCGGTAGTATCTCCCGCGGAGATTGGCGAGCTGTGCGATGATGGCGCGGGGAAGACGATCGTGAGCCCCAAGTCGTCCCGAGTTTCGCCGAAGCGCATGCCGTCTTAGCGAAGATGAAATCCTTCATGTACTCGCATGTCATCAGTGATCGTGAAGAAGAGAACATTATGCAAGTTGAGAAGGCTTTGTTTCGTCTGAAACGTAAAGCTTTGACGAAACAAAAAACAATTAATGACTTTTTTACTAAAAAGAGCAAGTGATAAAATGACATATGAAATCATATCGCGTACATCGTGGTTGCAATATTTTGACGTCTCTATAAAGTTTACATGAAGAAATATGTCCAAATACAGTACCCGTACTTTCTTTATTTTTTTACTCATTTTTTTTTATGTTACCCGCATTTATCGTTTCCCGCATCCATCGTCATTTTCCCCCTCCCCCTTGAAAAACGATGCATCGAGGTTCTACTGTAAATATTTTTTGGTGTAAAATCAGCAAGCTGTGAACAATGGCTAAGTACCTGTTCAAGGGCGTGGGGTGGACCTATCTCCCGTAATCCGGTTTGACCTTCAGACAGAAGCAGGAAGTGAAATGGAGAATTCTTCTATTTCGCTCCAACACAATGGTACAAGCCAATTCTCCAGGCCCTTCAAGAGGAAAGAACATCCTTTCATAGCACAGAAGAATTCGCGTGCAGCCCTTCACTCCATATACTTTGCATGGAAGGTTCTGTAGAGTGGCCCTCCCTATTACAATACACTGTACTAGACTGCCAGGAACTTGAGCTAGGGATGAGTTATGTTGGAAAAACACTTATTTTAAGTAGAATATCTGTAATATAAAGTAATTTTTAAAGACATTATTTAAAGGAATTTGAATTGCCGAGGATGAAATAAAATTACCCTCAGAGGGGATGAACAAGTATTGAGCGGATAAAAAGAAGAAAAACCTGACTTAAGTGGTCCTGTGCAGACCATCATCATCATCATCATCTTGAGCAGTTTCCGACCGCTGGTCGGGTCTGCTTGGAACATAAGCCTCTCCATCGTTTCCTGTCCATCCACCATCTCTCGTCTTCCACTGTGTCCCAGCACACTCCTCTTTCCTCCACACTCTTCTTAACTCCCTTCGTCCATCTTCCCCTTGGCCTCCTCCCCGTCATTTCCATTCCAAACATCATCTTCGGTATCCTCTCCTCTCGCATGTCCATACCATTGTAGCCTCAATGGTTCCTCTCTTACCATCTCTCTGACTCTCTCATTCCTTACTCTGTCCATTCTTGTTACTCCTCTGGAACTTCATCTCCACTGCTCGTATTTTACTCTTGTCCCTTTTCTTCATCACCCATGTTTCTGAACCATATGTCAAAATTGGCACAACGTAGGTCTTGTAGATGATTCCTTTACGTTTTTGTGGTACATCTTTATTCCATATCATCCTTCTAACACTCTGCGCACCTTCCCCTTTCATTTATTTCCATCCTATTGCCTCCCTTTTCTTCAATTATGCTTCCCAAGTACTTGAAGCATTCTACTTTCTGCAACTGCTGTCCTCCAAATGTTATGCCCATATCCAGTCTGTTCTTCCTCCTCGTTGTGATGACCACTTCACTCTTTTGTGCTGAGAACTTCATCCCATATAACACTACCTTCTCCCACTCATCTAATTGCTCTTGTACTTCTTCCTCATCCTCTCCTTTCCAATCCTGTCTACCATTCTGATATTTTCCCTTGTATCTCTTCTCTTTGCCTTTATCATTCCATACAACACTTTCTTACTGCCATCACAGTCCTCCTCCGTCATTTCTGACCATTTCTCCAGCCATTTCTTTTTCTCTTCCTTCTTTCTTCCACTCTTGGTACTCTTCTCTTGTTCTGTCTGTCCTCTGTTGGAACCATTTTTCTTTTTCACAGCTTCCTTAGTTCTGGGGTTCCACCATGGTGTTTCCTTCCACCTTTTCTTTCCACTAGTTCTGCCGCACACGACTTCCGTTGCTTCTACCATAAAATTAAAATTGATAAATATATAAATAAATTTTGTGCAATATGGCCCCTGGTTGATATCATGGGATTATTTTCTCTTATGAGACGCTGTATGTTGCATATAAAAATGTTTTAGTCGTTGATGCTGTTTAAGTAATCCTTGCCGAGTCAGATGGTGATATGTTGTAACAATCAAATGAGAAGAGAATCAAAATGAGTATTGTCCGTTGAGCCATTATAATTAACACAAAAAGTGATCAAAATGTCTAGCATAACTAAACACATTGCTAGCGTTTCGCCCCAGCGTGCCAATTGGGCTCTTCAGTAGGTAAAGGTGCACCTTCCAAGACGTGTAGCAGGTACACACTGAGAAGTGGATGTGAAGTTTATTACTCCGGTGGTGCACTGGCATGCTCGTGACGTGGCCACATATGTGGCGAGGCGTCTTGCATGGCCTTGTCAGTGTGTACCTGCTACGCGTCTTGGTAGGTGTGCCTTTACCAACTGAAGAGCTCAATTGGCACGCTGCGGCGAAACGCTAGCGATGTGTTGAGTTATGCTGGACATTTTTATCACTTTTTCTATTAGAGATATGTTGTGTCCAGGCCCTTTTGAAAACTTTACCTCTGAAATTTGATTAAAATGTGGTGGGCAGAAGAAAAACAGGTGAATCACCTTTGCGAGTCTCATCAAATTAGTGCTACTTATCATTATACTGATCACTTAACAAAACACAATTGAGCTACTATAATCGTGCTTGTTTGCTTTTCAGGAAAGTAGCGTCTGTGTCCGGGGATGCGAGGCGGGCCCTCGATATCTGTCGACGCGCCATGGAACTCGCCGAGCTGGAGGGACCAGACGTTCTTGTGTCTATTCACCATGTCGATATGGCTGTGAGAGAAATGCTGTCCTCATCCAAGTTGCAGGCTCTGCGGTAAGAATTCTGTTTCACCTGTCTTGTTAATTTGGACAACACTAATCGGACTTCAGTGCTGTAGAATTGATATAAACAATTTTTTTAAGGAGAATTTTAGACAATTTTTTACTGTGTAAAGTACATGCTTGGTAACATGTCTGGATTTCACTTCATCATATTATATAGCATTGATAACAGAATGAAATAGGCATAGTCAACGTAGAACAAGTAAGATATATTTAACCCTTACAGTGCCAAGATTCCGATGCATCGGCTCTTAAGTTCCGTACGAAAAATGAGACTCGATCGGCACGCTCTAATATGTGTTGTAGTTATGCGGTGTGGTGCTAGATTGCTCTACAAATCACGTAGTAAGAAGGTAGAATGTTTGTAATTCCTCCGTATGTCATCAGATGGCACTGACATAGCTTGTTTGCTCGTACATTATGAGTGTATAGTCCGCGCGCGCTTGACGTCTATGATCCAATATGGCAGCCACCTTGTTTGTTTATGTCCGCGTGTTGTGATTTATTTTTGATAATTTTACGCTCTAACTGACACATTTGAGTTATTTATCGTGATATATTAGGTCTATTATTATTTCTACTTAGTAAAGTTGTAAACAGTACATTTGTTGCAAGAAGACATGCCATCACGTAGGCCTATTTCGGGTGAAGAAATTACAAAGTAGGCCTACAATAACAGTATAAATTGGTATATATGGTCCTAAATGAGGAGGTGACACGCAAAGACGAACATGCCCACAATCAACAAAAACGTATTTCAGCCATACATGATAATGAAAATAACATATTGATATGCAAAGAATTTCATGTTCATGCCAAAAGGGCAATTCATGACTGCAAATAAATCTACAATGAAAATATTTGTTTAAAAAGCACATTTAATTATGGACATGTTTTCTTTTGCATGAACTGTTTGGAAAAGTTTGGGTTTGAATGATTTTCAAAAGGAAGGTGTTTTATTTTTCCGTAATCGCTTACATTTTATTCATTAATGGTTGCCGCAGGGGCTCACATCTAGTGGCACGTGGGTTGGCGACCACGGGACCCCAGCTGAGTCCGGCATTGTTTCCACTTACTTGTGCCGGGCTCCTCTCCGTCTTCTCTCCTGTCGACCTCCCTTGGTCAACTCTTGTTTTTTCCGACCCCGACGGCATCAGGGTATCCGAGGCCTAGGGATTCTTTCACTTTCCCGCCTTAATTGGCCCTCGTCTCATCTTTCCTGATACCCTCATTCTTCGAGGCGACAGCTTTCTTTTTCTTTTCATGTTATATCCTGCCTTCTGCTCAAGGCCCTCAAGGAGGCAGGGTGTATGTAGCCCCACCACTTCTGGTGCACCCTGTATAATGCTACTCCCTCAGGGGCTCACGGCTGGTTAGTTTGGGAGTTGGCGACCCCGAGGGATTCCGGAGCTGGGTCCGTTTTGCCCGCATTTTCCTCTGAACTTGGGGCGGGCCCTCTCCTATTTCCCCCTTTCCTATCTGCCTTTCATGGCTCTCCTTCCTTGCAAGTCCCTCAATCCTCTTTCTTCGAGGGTTGAGGGCATTTCTTTTCTTCCTGTCCTTTATTTGTTTACCATTTCTTCTTCTAGTTTGTAAGTTTGTAGTTAGTATTAGTTATAGTTTACATTCTCATCTCATCCTTCACTATCGCCCAAACCATCAGGGGCCAATAACCTAGATGTTAGGCCCCTTAAAACAACAATTGTCATCACCATCATCATCATTTTCTTCTTTCTGCTACCCTTGTTTGCAGTCTTCACACGAACACATTCCTCATCCATTCTGCTACAACACTGACGTAATAATTTTAATAGCAATATGTAATATTATTAAGCCGGAGCACAGAAGCACGGAACTAATGCTAATATAAGCTGATCTGCACGGGAACGTCTGGTCTCGCGCGGAATGGAAAACACGTGACATGAATCAGCGCTTCCTATTGGAGGTATGGACTAGTTCGTCTTTGCAGGAATTGAAGATGTGGACAAGGTCGTGTTTGCGCTGAACTATGCATTTTCACAGGCTTGTATCATGGGACATATTCAAGTTTGCTTAAATGGCACGATCTATTTACATTCCGCTCATCTTGTACGTCCCGATCCATATTGTATCTCATTTTTTTTCAATTGTGGACATGTTCGTCTTTGCGTGTCACCTCCTCAAATATGAGTTAACGTTAATTATCTTCACTTATACACTTTTGATTTAGTGTACAATGTGCTGATTCATTTCAAATCACGACTTTTTTATTTTTCATTAAAAAAAAGATTATTATAATTTTGTGCACAGTATTCCATGAAATATATTTTTGTCAAATGTAAGTCACATGTTTATAGTCCTCGGAGTATATCAAGCTAACATACCAAATTGTATTTCCATATCTTTTAAACTGAGGCTTTTATTAATTTTTTTTATGCAGTGATGCACAATCCATTGAAACATGCCTGGCATTCTATGCATATGATGACCTATTCGGGGTCGGCATCCAAAGGGTTAAATAAAGTTTTCTGTTTTAAAATACCTGCTCAATAGACCAGTATATGGGGCAGAAGACCTCCGCTGTTCCGCCCCTTAAAACCTCAATAACTAACCAGACTGGTATATGAGCTAGCTAGGAAAATATTTTTCACTGAGAATTTAAGATGGAAACCTTTATTGCTAATCACAGCAAGTGTAAGAAAAAAGTATTGGAGGATAAGGCTAGGAAAAGAATGGAAATAGGTCCGGATTTTGACGCCACTGTTGCAATGACTGATAGAAGCTGGACAAAGGCAAACTGCGATCTACACCACGCAGTAACACGACTGGCTGTCCGTGGTTCCCATAGTAAGCTATGCACAGAGAAAATATGGCATCACCCCAACGAAGGTTGTGTATGCGAACTATGTGGTTAGAAGTGTGAAACATCATTTTGAGTTTTGTGTAAAGAGGACAAGGTAACTGGAAAGTTCTGCGGAAATCTGTATTACTCCTTAACTGCCCATTTGGGCGCAATTAAAATATACATGGAAAAGGGAAGTGCCCTCTCACCCCTGTTATTTATAGTGGTGATGGATGAAATCATACGAAAAGTGGTAAATAGCATTGGGGAAAGGAAAATGAAGGCAATGTTGTTTGCTGATGACCTTCTGGTATGGGGAGAGGATGAGGAAGAAGTACAAGAGCAATTAGATGAGTGGGAGAAGGTAGTGTTATCATATGGGATGAAGTTCTCAGCACAAAAGAGTGAAGTGGTCATCACAGCGAGGAGAAAGAACAGACTGGATATGGGCATAACATTTGGAGGACAGCAGTTGCAGAAAGTAGAATGCTTCAAGTACTTGGGAAGCATAATTGAAGAAAAGGGAGGCAATAGGATGGAAATAAATGAGAGGGGAAGGTGCGCAGATGGATTTTTCAAGAGTGTTAGGGGGATGATATGGAATAAAGATGTACCACAAAAATGTAAGGAATCATCTACAAGACCTACTTTGTGCCAATTTTGACATATGGTTCAGAAACATGGGTGATGAAGGAAAGGGACAAGAATAAAATACGAGCAGTGGAGATGAAGTTCCAGAGGAGTAGGATAGGAGTGACAAGAATGGACAGAGTAAGGAATGAGAGAGTCAGGGAGATGGTAAGAGAGGAACCATTGCAAAATAGAATAGAGCGATCTAGGCTACAATGGTATGGACATGTGAGGAGGATGGAAGAGGAGAGGATACCGAAGAAGATGTTTGGAATGGAAATGACGGGAAGGAGGCCAAGGGGAAGACCAAGGGACAGATGGACAAAAGGAGTTACGAAGAGTGTGGAGGAAAGAGGAGTGTGCTGGGACACAGTAAATGACGAGAGATGGTGGATGGACAGGAAACGATGGAGAGGCTTATGTTCCAAGCAGACCCGACCAGCGGTTGGAAACTGCTCAAGATGATGATGATGATGGAAAAGGCACTAAATGACATCACATGAATGTTAGGTGTGGTACGAAGTTAAACAAGTTGCTAATATCATGGTGGCCACTACTCCTCGAAAACCTGGAAATCCTGGAAAACTCCTGGATTTTTATTAGGTCTGGAAAACTCCTGGAAAGCTCCTGGAAAATGACAAAAAAAATTGTAAACTCCTGGAAAATAGCCACTGTTAATTAATTATAAAAATCTATCCATGTTAAATCAAACTCCTGCTGCGGTTTAGGGTGAGCACTCTATCGTTAATGAAAGAAATCTCCACAGGCTACCTGTTTCTGTTTGGGAGAACACGCAATAGTATTTTCGTAAAACATATTGAGTATAGACAACTTCACCGCAATAAAATTGCAGGTGGCATTCTTTTTTTTTTAAGCAGATATTTGAGTCACAAAGGTTTTTATTTAAAGAACAATTAAATCATTTGTGTGTAGGCTTGCGTACCAATAACGCAATCACCACTAATTTTTGTATAAGTAAACCAAACACAATTGCTTTATTTTGGTCTTGAAGTAGGCAACCGATAAAGCCCCCTCTCGGGACTCGCGCTTATTTTCAAGTCTGGAAAAATGAGAATTACTTCTGGAAAATTTCTGGAAAACTCCTGGAAATTCGTTGACCGATTTGAGTGGCCAACATGTAATATGCTAATAGATGGTGGAGAACACCTAGCCCAAGCAAGGGAATCAAATATCTGGGGAGTCGGATCACAATGTACAATGTACTCTCCTATAGTACCCCCTCCTTAATTATTGAGAGTCAAAATACAACATTCTTGGAAATTGACGAATTCTTAAAAAAAAAAAAAAATTACAACAGATTCATCCTCTTTTATGACAAAAATAGTTTTCTTGTTACATTATTTAGTTATTCAGACGATATGACCGGTTACACAATTGGGCAGGATATCAAATTGTTTAACCAATACGCTTCACCCAATATTCAATAAAAGATGCCACACTATTGGCCGAATAGAAGCGCCAAGTTTAAAATCCGGCCAATGAAAGTTATGGTTTCATATCTTGCCTGCATTCTTTTGTTTTGTATACAAAGATGTACTGCCCTTGGAAATGGTGTTCGTAGCAGCCTTCTCAGTTTTATTTTAAACACATTTCATTTGTTGCAAGCACCGTCGCGTTTGTGTGACACGTTATTGGTATATTAATGTGAATAATACGTACTCGCTTGTGTTAACAAATGTTAGTGAGATGTGATCACTCATTCCCTAATTGAAGCATTCTCCCTCCCTGTGTTCAAATAAAAATAAAGTTATCATTTCCATGTCTGATACTTCCTTTGATACTAAGATTTTTGCTTAGCAAGCGATAGTAGTGAAAGTCATTGGGGATAGCCGGGAAAGTGAGGTTATGGCAGTCTTATATTGGGCTCATTAAAGATGTATACTTCATTTATTTTGATTAAATATATCGTACTATGTAGCATCAAAATAAAATAGCTTATTTTTACTCCCTCTCTTTCCCAAAATATTGAATTTTTGCGAAGTTCACATCTATAGTACCCACCCCCACCCCCCCTCAATTTCGGAACAAAAAATTTAGAAAAAGAGGGGGTCCTAATAGCCGAGTAAATATGGTAACTTTGCAATATAATTACAGTCCTTATTTGAAACTAAGCCCAACAGGACTATTTTCATACTTGTAGAATGCTAGCGAAGGTTGGGCAAAAGTCAGAACAACGAGGTCTTGCATAAGTCTGCAGTGAATTACGTAATCAATGTCTTCTTATTGCGACAGCAAAATTTTTTAATTTTTTATTAACTTTTTCACTCCCAAGTATCTTTCTGCTTATTATGCATGCCCCATCCCGGGTTATAGGTTGGGGTTTCTAGGCAGTGAAGCAAGTGGTGTGGATTACGATGATGTGGTGATAATTGGGGGGACCTAACTACACCTATGTCGATATTTCCTCAACCCATGGTCGGATTTCGACATGTGACATGTCGTAGGACTCGGGGTGACGCCCCCTTTCCTATGGATGACCTATCTACCCTAAAATAAAAACTACCCTTACCCGGGGGTGAAATAAGCCTCCGTGGCAGCACGCCGGCCTCTCACCACTGGGTCCGTGGTTCAAATCCCTGTCACTCCATGTGAGATCTGTGCTGGACAAAACGGAGGCAGACAGGTTTTTCTCCGGGTACTCCAGTTTTCCCTGTCAAAATTTCATTGCATCTGTCATTCATTTAATCATTGCCCCAGAGGAGTGCGTCAGGCCTCGGCAGCCGGCACAGTTCATATCCTCGCCGCTTGATGGGGGCTTCATTCATTCCATTCCTGACCCGGTCGGAGACTGGAAGCAGGCTGTGGATTTTCACCCGTAGGTGAAATGGTGGTTTTTTTTTTTTATGCATGCGCAATTAGGGCTTTCGTAAGAGGGCAGGCTTTTTAAATGATTATTTATAGATGAATTATTTTAGAAAATAATTAAAGAACCCAAAACTAATAGGTTAAGTATCTCGCTAACCAATAATCGAATTCAAGCATATGGGGTGTCGTAGGACTCGGGGGGGGGGGCTCTTTTTCTATGGACGACTTATTTCCACCCCAAAATAAAAACTACCCTTACCTGAGGGTGAAATAGTGACTAAACTCGGGACCGGGAGAGAGCGGAGCATTTAAAATACAAGTTAACTCGGACTTGGGAGTGAAAAGGCTCTCTATAATTGAAAATGTAATTGTTGAATGAACTATGTTTTACTGTCGAGGTGTGATAATGTGGTGATTTGTTGGGCAGGGCTTGCAGCGAGCTGGAACTACTGTTCCTCAAGTCTGTGATGACAGAGGTGGAGCGCACGGGCATCGAGGAGACTCGCTTCTTCAAGGTGTACAGGATGTTGAGCGCTCTGTGTGCTCTGGAAGGTATGTTGCAGGCTTGCGCACTAGCCTTTTTTTGCAATCTAAACAATCTTTACATTGAACAAGAAGTTCCGTGACGAACTAAGGAGCCTACTTTTCTTAAAATTTATGATTCATGCCAATCTATATAAACCTATCTAGAATAATGACGAAATTGAGTTGGTAATATCAACATTTCTAATTAGTTCAAAATATACCTGGTATAATGTAGCCTAATAGAGCACTATAGTTGGCAGCCCTGGTGACTGAATATATTCTTAGTTCCATCTCTTAAGATACAGAATACAAAATTTGGTTGAAGTCCAATGGATAGCATGGACGTTACATGCAGTTAGACATTGGATCTATCAGCGTGCGTAAAATCATGTTGGCAACAATGTCATTTATGTGTTGGTCAGAAATAATCTGAAATATTATGATCTATTGTTGTGCCAATTTTGGATGAAATCCATTAGTATAGAAGTTACATGCATTTAAAAATTGGACCTATCAGCAGGCTTAGAATTATGTTGGTAGCACTGACATCCTTTTCAAATATGGGCTTGAGATATTCAGGTATAGATCTTTACTCATACCAAATTTGGTTTCGATTGCTGCAGCCATTTAGGAGTTGATAGGGGGGGGACACACACACAGCGAGACAGACAGGACACAGTAAAGTTACTATTTATTCCGCCCTATTCAATACAATTCACAACTTTGTTCATAGAAAATTATGATACATGTTTCGAGACCATATGGTCCCTTCTTCAGTCCTTGTAGTGACTTGATTTAAACTTTAGAAAACATCATAAGTCATCGATAACTTGGATATAATAATCTTTAAAATTCTAAAAGTAATGAAAACACAGGATTCACTAAGGTATATGCCTGTGCGTGCAAATAGTTATTCTACTAAAAAACATGTGGGTTATTATGCTAAAGACTACATTGAAAATATATGGCCTTGTGTAGCCTAATTGTATACATGGTGCACTTTGAATTTAAAAAACAAGAAGACATGTTAAAAAACGAGATTAAAAATAACACAGTATTAAATTGTAAAACTTTTGTTTGGGACTGCTATATGTCCATTGATTCTGCAATGTAAAACAGTTCTGAACTGTGAATTCTTCTCGGAATGGTGTTCTCCATTATACGCTGGCCCCTTTTTAACCATTGGCGATTGGTGTGGATGTTATTCAATTCACATGCGACACGGTGCCGATAGTGAGCGTATATATGACGAATATTGTGTTCTGAAAGAATGAAAAAAGAAAAGAAAAGCTATTTTAGGTCGTTATCCTCCGAAGAAATGTAGGTGAAGAAAAAAGACGGAAAATACACTGACTGACTTACTCATAGAAAATTGAAAATGCGGCATCCAATTCTGTTGATTCGAAGGATTGAGACGTAGATTTGTTGGAGAAGAGAAACTGTGCATAAAGAAAAATAAATTTATGAATATTAGCAAAAATAACTTATATGGTGGTAGGATAGATAACAAGAACTTGAAAATGAGGTTTCTTGTCAATCAAATGCGCATCTTACCTTGCGTGTGTATGTGCCTTAGCTGAAGCCTCTCCGCTTACTGATGGTTTAAGTTTGGAGGTGTGGCGTGCGGGGAAGGACACGTCAGAGGGAGAGGGGAGGGGGATTCTGGATGGGATGTGCGATGTGTTGGGAGGGGGAGGGGGTGGGGTAGGAGGGCGGTGGTAATTGCCGAGAGCATTGAGACGTTAAAATTCCTAATTATGGTCCTGTGCTATAAAATTGACCTATAGTAGAATTACCTGTTGTCATATATTAATCCTATTAGGGTGTCAAATAAAATATTGGGATCGAAATTAATTTCGTTGATGTTGTGTGAGGGATTGAATCTTTGTGCTTTGTTGATTTCTATTTGTTCTAGTATGTTCATGAGAGATCCTTTCTTTTCCTGGTGTAGTATTTGCAAGTCATTTTCTATGGTGGTAAATTTGTGTCCTGTTTCTGCCATATGGTTCCCCATTGCTGAAAATCTGTTGTGTTTGACTGCATTAACATGTTCCATGTATCTGACCTTGAACCTTCTCCCAGTCTGTCCCACGTAATCGGTATCACAAAGATTGCAATTGAGTTTGTATACTCCTGAGTTATTGTATTTGTTAGTAACATTAATATTTTTAGAGTTGAATTTTTTTTTTCTGATTAGTGTTTTTCGTTCGAAAAGCTGTTTTGATTTTATATTTTTTAAGGGTGCTTGTGATGTGGTAGGTGGATTGTTTGGTGAACGTGAAGGCTGCATATTTGAGAGGTTCTTTATCTTCTTTAGTTAGTTTTGTAACGGGTTTGCTTTTGATTTTATTAATTATTCTGTCAACATATTTCCTGTTGAATCCGTTGCCTTCTGCTATTTGGTAAATTATGGATAATTCATTCAGGTAATCTGTTTCGGTGAGTGGAATGCTTAGGGCTCTATTTATAAAGCATGTAATTGCTGCTTTTTTTGTGGGATGCTGGGTGGTTGGAATCGTTCCTAATTATGGTGTTGGTTTGTGTTGGTTTTCTGTATATTTTGTAACTAAGGTGATCCTTATCTTTAGTGATCACTAAGTCCAGGTAACTTATAGAATGGTTGATTTCACTTTCAGAAGTGAATTTTATGGAGCTGCTTAATTGGTTGAGGTAGGGTAAGAATTGTTCCATGTTTGTTTTTGAGTTGTCCAGAATTACAAATATGTCATCAACATATCTTCCCCAAAAGAAAATTCCTTCATGTTTGTTCTTAATGTGTTCATATTCTAGGTTGTCCATGAATATGTTCGCTATGGTACCTGATAGCGGTGAGCCCATTGCTAAACCTTCTTTTTGTCTATATATTGTCTCATTAAACTTGAACTGATTATTATCCAAGATGAAAGTTAGGATATTAATGAACTCGGATATCTCGACCTGTGATAGGTTACTGTTGTTCTTTAGATTACTTTCAATTATTTTTATAGTGATTGCTATTGGTATACTTGTGTACATGTCCTTCCTTGACGTCTATTGTATGTAAGGAGTGAGTTTTTTCGATGTTTAATTTGCTGGTTGATTCACAAAAATGTATGGAATTTTTAAACGATATGTTGGCTTTAAGTTTATAATGAGAATTGAGGAATTTGTGGGCAAATTGAGCTAGTTTATATGTTGGGCTATTTCTGTAATTCACTATAGGTCTGATGGGTATGTTCTCTTTATGTATTTTGGGCAACGACCTTAATGTTGGAAGTCCTGGGTTCATATTGATTAGTTTATTCTTTTGTTTTTCATCTAGGATGAAAATTGTGTTTTTTAGGATGTTTTTGAGTTTCCTTTGTATGACTGTGGTCGGGTCTTTACGACTTATTTCAAAATTAGGGTTTTTGAGAAAATCTGTTGTTTTACTTGTATAATCTTCTCTGTGGTATTGCCTTTGTCGGCTTTAGTTATAATTAATTCATTCTGTTCTATTTTCGTTTTTAGATTCTTGAAATCTTGTTGTGGAAGATGTTTTACCCTGTTTTTGTTTCTCTGTTTGGCTATATTTTTGATTTTCTTATTTATTTCGTGTCTAACGCCATTTTGTTGATCAAGGGGTAATTTCCTAAGTGCGGCTTCAGATTCGGCTACTAGGTTAGTTAGATTGTTGTTATCGTATTTGTCTTCCCAGTTATGTTTGAAATCTCTTTCTAATATTTGTGTTTCGGTTTGGTTGAATTTGACGTTTGTTAAGTTGACTATTGGTTTTTGGAAGATGTGTGTGGTTTTTTCAGGTTGCACATTTGATTGTTCATCTTTGTTTTTTAATAAATTTTGAAATTTCTTCGTTAATATGGTGGTTTTTCTATTGATTTGAATTTGCGTTATTTGATTAACGTGAATCATGAATTCGTCCCAATCTTTTTTGTCTGACTCATTGGATGCTATTAAATGGGCTCGGTTGAGGAAATTCTTTTTAATGTGAAGAAATTTTAATTCACGTTGAATTAACTTGTAATTAATAATTTCTTGGGTCCTCCTTTCAAATTCATTTTTAGCTGTTTTCCGTTGATATGCTTTTAAATGTTTAGGTACTACTCTGTTGTTCCTACATTTCTTCATAAATTCGATATCTTTGATGTTTAAAAGTTTCAGTCTGAGAACTTTATATTTGTATCGTGACCTTTTGGCTTGGCTTGCCATTGGATTCGTAATTTCGCTCATATTGGCCCGTATTGACAGACAGGACAGTCGGACAGACACACATTTTCTCGGATTGATCTCATAAGTCTACTTTTTCCTCATTTTTGCAAAATGTGAAAAGTAGGCTAACAAGCAATGAAGGAAATTAGAAAAAAAATTAAAGTGGGAGTGAAGATTCAAGGAGAAATAATTTCAACTCTGAGATTTGCTGATGACAGTCATTTTGGTCGACAAGCCTGAGTTTTTGAATGAGTTTTTGAATGGTATGGACTCCGTCTTGAGGAAAGAATTCATGATGAAAATTAATAAATGTAAAACAAAAATATTGGAATGCTGCCGAAATAAATCAGAAACCTCTATGGACATCAAATTGGCAGGTGAAAAGCTGAAGGAAATAGAAGATCTTCTGTTACTTAGGAAGCAAAATAACCAGTGATGGACAAAGCAAAGAGGATATAAAAAGTAGGTTAGCACAGGCAAGGAAAGCATTTCTACAGAAAAGGAATCTGTTGACATCGAATATACATTTAGATATTAGGAAGTCATTTTTGAAAGCCTTTGTCTGGAGCGTGGCGCTCTATGGAAGTGAAACTTGGACTATTGGTGCAGAGGAAAAGAGGAGAATTGAAGCGTTTGAAATGTGGTGTTACAGGAGAATGATGAAGATCAGATGGGTAGATAGGGTTACAAACGAAGAGGTATTAAGACGAGTGGGAGAGGAGAGATGTTTCTGGCGACTGTTAATGAAGAGGAGATAGGTTGGCAGGACACATACTAAGACACCCAGGAATAGCAAGTTTAGTTATGGAAGGAAGGGTTGAGGACAAGAACTGTAGGGGTAGACCAAGGTTAGAATATGTTAAACAGACTGCCTCGGATGTAGGGCGTGGTAGCTATGTAGAGATGAAACGATTAGCTCAGGACAGGGAGGCATGGACAGCTGCATCAAACCAGTCAAAAGACTGAAGACTCAAACAACAACAAACAAAAATTTGTCAGCGAACCTTGATTTGTTCTTGTCATTTATTTTATATATTTATCGTTAATGTTAACCGCCTGATATAAGGACATTGTATATTGCTAACGATGCTAAATATAAATTAATACAAATAAGAAATCATTTTTGCCCTACAAATGGTTAATGATCTACAGGAACAAAGAGGATTTTTTTTTTTTTAAGGGCATTAAAAATCCCTCAGTATGACTTCCTTCGGAGGGGAAGTAAAGCCGGCGGTTCCATGTCATAGATTTATGGCATGTTTAAGAACCTTCCACTAATTGCACCTGTGTGAAGCTAAATTGGATAGGTTAAAAATGTAAACAACTCTCTTAGGTTTCTACGTTCGTTGCCAAGAGCCGATTGCGGTGGCGTCTAGTAGCTATGTTCTGAACTTGGCCTAGTAGTCGTTGACTGTGGCGCTTGGCGGCAAAAGTAGGAACTATTTGAAAAATTCTAAGTTGCAGTACTTAAATTAAAAAACAGATAACACACACTAATACAGTCATCACAAATAACACCGGTTATCAGACAGATTCTACACACACCCAAAGTACACGCGGCTACATGACCGCGTTGTCGCAGCCCCTAAACTGAGGAACCAACCAACCAAGAACTAAATTTAATTGTAATAGAAAAAAGAGATTGATTGGAGGGCAAGATTATGTGGAAAACGTTACAACAGTGGAATCTCGTTAGTACTTTCCTCAGCAGCACTTTTTCCCACTAATCACGTCGAATTATGAAAGTCCCAGTTCCAAAACTCTAAATTTTATGTAAAATATTGCTTTAGCACGTTTTCGCGCTCCCGCTTACTACGTTCAAATTTTGATGTTCTTCTGTTCATTATTTTGGCCAGCCCTTGCGTATTTGTCAGTACAGTCGAACTTAGGCCAAGGTTAAATGATTGCGTAAGCTTGGCGCGGTGGCGGTCGAGATCTCAGTTTAGCAGCGAGTGATCTTCCTATAGTGTCATCTATTCCTTGCCTTATAGTGATATAGTGTTCTTGGCTATTTCTATCTGGGCCTTATTTACGTGTTTGCAATGGAGGAGAGGAAGAGAGTGAGGCAAATAAGTAACAGTGAAACACAAAAATCCTTCAAGTTGTGGATCGAATCCAAATATAAAGTGTGTGGATGTTAAACATTCCTCAGCCAACTTTAAATACAATTGTTAGCTAACGTAAACTGATTAAGACTGCTTTCGAAGAAGGGAAAAGTGCTCAAAGAAAACATAATCACCAGGGTCAGTTTCCAGAATTAGAAGATGTTCTAAAGTGATTTGTGCAAGCGCGAGCTTCAAATGTGCCGGTAGACGGTACTGTGGTTCGAGCTCAGGCAACTCTTATTGCACAGAAGATGGGACTTGATGATTTTAAAATATCGAATGGCTGCATTGAAAGATTCAAGAATCGACATGATCTCGTTTATAGATGTGTGCGAGGCAAAGCTGCTGCCCTGGATAATGACGCTACACTGTGTGAAACTATTGAAACATGGAAAACTACAACGCTTCCTGCAATTTTGAAAGACTATACTCCTGTCGATTTTTTTAATGCAGATGAAACGGGGCTGATTTTTCATTTTCCAGATAAAACCCTGTATTTTAAGGGCGCGAAGTGTCACGGTGGCAAACATAACAAGGAAAGGCTTACAGTTCTCCTGTGCTGTAATGAAAGTGGAACCGAGAAGTTGGTACCGTTGGTTATTGGAAAAACACATAATCCACGATGTTTCAAGAATGTGCCATCTTTTCCTTGCAAGATCATTTTTCTCCCAGCAAACTGCACGAGTAAGCTGCAGCCGTTAGACCAGGGCACAATACGGTGCATGGAGCAGAAGTATCGTTAGAGGCTGTTACAGAGAAGATTGGCTGCAGTGGAATCTTAACTAGAAAAATCACTGTCTTAGAGATGCCATGTACAGTATATCATTAAGGCTGTCTGGGATTCTGTGGAGCAAAACACTACTCGGAACGGCTTCAATGCATCTAGCTCTTGTTGTGTTCGCGCTGATGACGTCACGCTAGATGTTTTTTCTGAGTGTGAAGAATGGCGTCTAGTAGCAGGAGACGTCACTTTCAAAACGTACGTTGATGACAATGTTCCAGTGTGTGAAACTACGACAATAGATGAAATTCTTGAAGAACAGAAGATGGAAAAAGCATCAGTGCAGGATGAAAGTGATGACGAGCCAGTTCCTATGGTGTCAAAAGTGATGGAGGCAATGGACATAGTGAAGCAAACCTACATAGTTTCGAAGTTGTTGACGAAGTAATGACTTTATTAACAGGATGGACAGTACAATTTTAAAATTAAAACCAAGACAGGAATTAACCATACACAACCAATATATTCGTGTTCGACTGTGAGGTAAGCTGCATTATTAGGATTAAAGTTCATTTTTCTTCTTTCTCCGTTAGGCTCTTCTGAGGACCACGAACCAATTTCAATGTTTAGTCCTTTGTTCTTCCTCCAGTGCTTCATCTTTTCGCTGTGTGTCCTCTTTCTCTCTTCCGACCATTTTGAGCCTATTTTCTTATATTGCTTTCCTTGGAGTCCTTCCATTCCCAATACTTTTTTTTTTTTTTTTTAAATCTCTCTCTAGTGCATCTTCTTCTCTTACATTGTTTCTTTGTAAATCTTCCTTTACTTCTTGAAACCAGGCTGTTGTCGATTTCTTTTGCCAAAGATATTTAATAATCTGTTTGGTTAACCTGCTGACATTCATTCTATATAAATGTCCGAAAAATAACAATCGCCTGTTCTTTATTGTCTCCGTTATGTTTTCAATGTTCCGATATATTTCTTCGTTACTTCTTAATTTCCAAAACTTTGTAGTTCTTAATGGACCGAGGATTTTGCGTATAATTATTCTTTCTGATACTTCTAATTTATCCAATTTATAATTTAGTATAGACATTCACCGGCATATAAGCATTCTGGTTTAATTACTGTTCTATAGTGCTGTATTTTCAATTTCTTAGATAAACAGTTTTTGTTATATATATTCCTGGTTATACTATATATGCTCTTTGAATCTTGAGCACTCTTTTCTTTTACAGCAGATTTTTCTAAGCCATTCTTCTGTATTATTTTCCCCAAATATTTAAACTTATCTCCCCTCTTAATTTGACCAATTTTTGTTATTAGGGTTCCTGGAGCATTTTTAGTCATCATCATCTTGTACAGTTTCCAGCCCCAGGCTGGTTCTGTTTGGAACATAAGCCTCGCCACTTAGTTCTTTCTTCCCACCACCTCTCCGCTGTCACTCTGGTCCAGTCCTCGCCTCTCTTCTTGATATTGTAACGTGTTTTTCGAGGGGTTTTATGCAACTGGCATAAGTCAGTAGGAAGCCATTCTATATTTATTTACGCGGCAAATTGTTCAGCCAAGAGAATTTTTCATGGTAATTTATTATTATTATTAATTTATTATAATTATTATTAAGGTATTTTCGGAGCATTTTATAAAAATTATTAGCATTCAGATAGGTTTTCTATGTCTTAGAAAACGCTATCCAGCAAATTATTACGAACGACGATATCATAGAAAATTATCTGATTACGGAATTTTACGGAGTTTTCGTCAGTTAGGGTATTTGAGAGACATGACTCACTGGGAATTCTAATTCAAGCTGATTCCTGTCGAGGAGCATGACGCAATCTTGGGTCGCATCGTCAAGAAGAGGCGAATTGTTGAAACGGAACCCTGTCGCCGAGTGTAATGACCCGGAGGAGGAGAAGATCGCGTGGTGGTTCAGCCAATCAGGGGAGACGACGTAAGCTAGTTGGGACTGAAGAGTGGGGAGCCGGCATGTGGATATATCGTTCGACGCGCCGTGAAACAGGGACAATCTGTGTAGAACTTGCAGTGTACGGTCGCAAGTGCGTGACGCTCCGATGTTCAGTGGAGTTAGCGACGAACTTTTGTAAAACGTAACCAGTGCGGTTTTACGAGAGTTTGGGTCCGATGTACGGACCATAGAATTATCTAATCTACCAGAATATCATCAAATTTCGACGGAGATGACGACGTCCAGGAGACTGTGGGAAGCACACAGCATCATCAAGAACGAGGGAAATGCTTTGGCAATTTCCAGGGGTAAGCGATAATGACGCAGAAATACGCAATCTCTCATTTTTCTTTGTTTTATATTTCATAATTCAGTAACTTCATAGCTTGGAAATAAGAGTAAAATCAATTTATCAGACTCCGTTTTCACGTAATTTTCTATCGGTAATATTCAAATCACAACGCTCCAATTTAAATTTTAAACTTATTATTATTATTAATTTTGCTATACTTGTTTTATATAATAAATTCATTTCTTTTACAATGCAATCTTTGCTTTCAGTAGGTAGCATTAGATATAGACCAATTCCTTCTCCTGATACAATTGTTTGTTGGGTTAATGATCAAATCATACCACGATCTGAGTGAATAGAGTCTTGAATGTGTTCTGCCAGAGCTAGACGTTGTTAAATACAAATTTAGATTTCAACATTGCATTGAGGTCTTGGCGCCCATTAAAACAACATAGCTTAGGCAAAGGTAAACAGTTACATTTCTCTCCCAACAGTGTGGGCTAGCCAAACTGCCACATTGTACGCTCAACGTTAGGGGCTAGCAAAACGTTACACTTGTCGCTCAACGTGAGGGCGAAAGAAACCATTACATTTGTCGCTACCAACATGGGGCACTAACTAATAACTGTTACATTTGGCGCCCAACGTGGGGATGAAAACCTAATAACATTTGTGGAAGGAGAAGGGTATATATTTCTGTGCCTGTATTTTGGGGGTTATTTGTCTTCATCAGTGTATATCATTATGGGGGATGAGAAAGAAAGACAGATGAGGTTACGTAGTGGTCATCAACTGGAGAATGATGATACGAGCAGTATGTCGAGTGATGGTAGTACCGGGGTAGCGGAGGTAAATCCCGATACTGAAACAGGGAGTGTAGGCGGCCAACCAGAATTAAAAACTTTACTTCTCGAGTTCATGTATCAGAACAAAGTTAGTAGTGATGCTTTAAATGCAAAATTAGAACAGAATAATGCAAAATTAGAACAAAACAGTAGGGAAAATAAAGAAAGTACAGAAGCTTTAAATGCAAAATTAGAACAGAATAATGCAAAATTAGAACAAAACAGTAGGGAAAATAAAGAAAGTACAGAAGCGTTAAATGCAAAATTAGAACAGAATAATGCAAGATTAGAACAAAACAGTAAGGAAAATAGAGAGAGTACTGAAACTTTAAATGCTAAATTAGAACAAAACAGTAGGGAAATGAGTGACAAATTCGAACTGATTAGAGGTGAGATCAGGGGGGTGATGGAAGAAAAGGCTAAAGAGATTATTGCAGATGTAGACAGAAAATTAGGAAAAGTACAGGAGGAGTTGGAAATTAGAATCAGTACACAGGCTGAAAATTTAAAAGAACTAGTGCAACTGGAAACACAGCAGGTCAAAAAGCAATTGGGGGGAGAAATTGACAAAATTCAGGTAGCTACTAAAGAGGTTAAGGAACAGCTGGGGGGTAGAATGGAGAAAGTCCACTCACAAATAGTTGCAGAAGTAAATGATTTAAGAGAGAGTAATAGGGAAAGCATTAGCAAGATTGAGGAGAAACAAGCAAAGCTATATGATAAAGTAGAAGAATCAGAAGGAAACATTAAATTAACAGTAAACAGTATTGAGAGGAAGGCTGAGGAGAAAATCGCAGAATTAGAGTTAAAATTAAAAGCTAGGATCAGGCAAGAAAATAGTCAGAATAGGCCAGTTTTTGTGAATAGCACACACAGGGAGGTAGAACTGGGTAAGTTCAGCAATCGACAGGGGTGCCCAATGGAGTTCATGAACACTATAGAAAATAAATTCGGGGAAAGGTTGGAAAATGGTAGTATTGAGTGGTGCCAGGTAGTTGAAATTTTAGAACAAGTGTTTGTGGGGGAAACGAGGAATTGGTTTGCTGTCTACAGAGACAAGTTTACTGATATCAATGATTTTAAAATGAAATTCTGTGAAAAGTTCTGGAATGAGGTTATTCAGTCGCAGCATCGTGAGGGAGTAGTGTGTGGTAAATATAACCCTAAAGGAAGCTCCACCATGACCGAATACTTTTTAGGGCAGGTATTAGTGTGTAAATATCTGGATGGCTTGAAGGAGGAAAGTGATGTGGTAAGGTTGCTACTTAGGCACTTTCCCTATAGGATCAAGGAGGCTGCTTGTATCCAGAATGTAAAGACTATATCACAAGTAGAAAATTTGTTAAGCACATTTGATGCACTAGGGAGAGGGGGTTATGATGACAATTTCAATCGGAACCAGGGTAATAATAATAATAGACCTAATGAAGCCAGGCATCAAGAAGTTCAAGGGAACGGTGGCGAAGGGGCCAACGCTCAAAATAGAAATAATAATAATAATCAGCTAAATCAGAACAGAGGAAATGGCTATGGTAATCAGTATCAAGGGAGGAACAATGATTTCAGGGGAAATCAAGGTAGAAACAATGATTTCAGGGGAAATCAAGGGAGAAATTATAATGACAATAAATACAACCTGAATAGGGGTCAAGGAAGAGGACAGCCTAGTGGTAGTAATATACAGCCAAACAATGACAACACAGCCCAGAACAACCAGACTAGTTCAGTAGTTAGTAGTACTACGGCCAGCTGTAGCGGTTCTTTAAACGCGAACCAGGCTGCGAAGTAAGGTCAGAATCTCAGTCTGTAGCATGCCCTGTCCATACAATTATACAGGAACCCTATGACCTAAATGTAAGAAATGAATTATTACATGAACTAAATAATGAAGGTATTATTCAGGAAGTGGTTAGTAAGAGCCCCATAGTTAAATTTAACGTGTCCGAGGCGTACACAGATGTTTTAATTGATAGTGGTTGTATGAAGAGTTGCATAAGTAGTGCATTTTATGATAAAATGAAAGGAACTGGAGTAAATTTTGAGGAGATGCCAATTAAAAGCACTTTTGTTATCACAGCTGTTGGGAAGAGGTCTAAAGTAATTTCTAAGCAAGTTTTAGTAGACATTAAAATTAATAATCATGTAGAGAAGCAGATTTGCCTTGTAATTCCAAATTTAGTATTCAGTGTTATCTTGGGTTCAGAGTGGCTAAGTAGAGTGTCTGGTAACTTATGTTATGATGTAGGGAGTTTGAAATTTAAATGGGGAGATTCTGAAGTAGAAGTAGCGTTCAATGACCATATTCAGAGGAGTAGTATTGTAGGTGTGATTTGTACTTTAAATGAGATATCGCCAGCCGTAGAGCGGGGTTCTCCATGTTTTGTGGGCAGTGTGATTACGAACGGAAGTCTAGAGGACTCGTTACGTGATGCTGCATTTCAGGGAGATATAGAGGTGGAACAATGTGTTCGGCTCTATGATGTGTTATGGTGTAATAGGAGAGTGTTTGAGGATCGCATTGGTATGGCCAATTGCTATACACATTCATTGAACGTTATTGATAGGTCAGTATTCACAGGACATAGATATCCTGTACCTTTCGCTTATCAGAGTGCAGTTGAGGCACAAATTAATCAGATGCTTGAAGATGGGATTATTGAGCACTCGAACAGTCCATATGTTAATTCTTTGATCACGGTACCCAAGACCGACGGCACTGTTCGTATTTGTTTAGACGCTCGTTTGGTTAACAGTAGAATTAGTTCAGATCAGCTGAAATCTATGTCAATAGAGGAATTAATGCAAACATTTGAGGGGAGGAAGTATTTCACTTGTGTAGATTTGAGTTCCAGTTTTTGGCAAGTGCCACTTATGTACGAAGATAGACCATTTACAGCTTTTAGTCATAAATATAACCTTTATCAATTTTGTAGAACACCTTATGGGTTAAAGAGTAGTTCAGCAGCTTTAATTAGGGCTTTAAACATCGCATTAGGGGATGACACAGGAGAGTTTGTAACCATTTACATAGATGATATGGTAATTAGTTCACGCAGTTTTGAGGAGCATCTACATCATTTAAATATAGTTTTTCAGAAGTTAGATCAGGCAGGGTTCACTTTGAAGCTGTCTAAGTCGTCATTCTGTCAGTCAGAAGTGACATTTTTAGGTCATAGAGTGTCGAGTAGAGGTGTAACACCAGAAGAAAGTAGGGTTAATAAGATACTTAACGCAGAGGTGCCACAGAATGTTAAACAGTTAAAAACTTACCTGGGAATTTGCAACTTTTTCAGGAGGTTCGTTCTTAAATACTCAGGGTTGGTAGAACCATTCAGGGAATTGCTTAAAAATGGGACTCGGTGGAGATGGGAGTCCAAGCATGATCAGGCTTTTAGAGCGCTGAAGGAAGGTTTTGAGAAAGCTGTAGTGCTGAAATATCCGTTAAAAGATAAGGAATATGTGGTTATGACAGATGCTTCACATATAGGCATTGCTGGAGTATTATGTCAGAAGGATGATGAGGGTAATCTGTGCATTGTATCTTTAGCCTCGCGAGGACTGACTGCAGCAGAGAAAAGATACACGATTACTGAGTTAGAGCTTTTAGGTATTGTTTTCAGTTTAGGGAAATTTAGAATGTATTTAGTAGGGGGGAAATTTGAGATCCACACAGATCACCATGCATTACTGTATATGAGGACTTGTAAACTCAGTTCTAACAGAGTTAGTAGGTGGATTCTTGCTCTGCAGGAATACGAATTCACAGTAAAATATATTAAAGGTAAAGATAACATTCTTGCAGACATGCTATCGAGGGACACTAATTTATGTAGGGATTATCCTGTGGTTAAAGCAGAGGACGGTATTTTAATATGTGCATGTGTGGACAGTAGCAACAGGGCATCGTTACAGACACTGAGAAATATGCTAGGTAGAGCAACGTGAGGACGTTCATTTAAGGGAGCCACTTGCAAGGTTGGAAGCAGGTGACGCAGAAACATTTATAGTTTCCAAACGTATTGGGAAAACAGCATATGTGCTGGAGAATAGTGAGGGAAACAGATTATACGGGACGTATAATATACATTGTCTACGAAAATATGTGTCATAAAGTGAGTGTGTTTAGCTGGCGAGCCAGCCTATCAAATGAGTAAGTGTGGTATCTGGTGCGTGGAAGATCTGGTCTTAAGGCAGGCGTATCGGAAGTCACACAGGGGGGTAGTATGTAAGTAAATGAGAGTTTTTAAGGTACAGGGAAATATGACGGGATTGTCGGATGCTGTTGAGCACTAAATTGTCTCGATGCACCAAGGCCATTTTGGCAGCGCTGATGGGTTCCCATTTATCTCCAAGAGATGGGGGAGCGCTTGTATAGGGCTTGTTAGCTTAAGGCGTCCACGAGATAAAAGATGGGCCATCAGAATGCGAGACAGTCCTTCATGAAACTCATACATATCAGCACACGTGATTTCTGTTTACGGCCTCGCCATGTAAGATTTGTAAGTGTGTAATTTAAGGTAATTTGTACAAAGGTATTATTTGTGTCAGGAGAAATGGTCTGTGTTGAGAACTAGTATTAAGTAGAATATGGTCTACGGGAACTTAAGAAGACAGGGCGATTACGGCACAGAAATATTTGGTGTTATATGTAATGCGCATTTACTGTTTTTTTTTTCAGAAGTCAATATTAATTTAATCTACTTCAAAGAGAGATTAAGTATTATGGTCACGAGGCGCTGCCACAATCGTGTGCTCAGTGATAAGTGAGATTAAATTTCACCATAAGGAAGGGACCTCCAGTGAAATTAGGAAGTTCAATGATGATATAAATATATCAGAACACCTTCAATGCGTGTGATATGACATCATAAATACATTGTGCTCACACATTAATTATGTCTATTTCTCCAACATAGAGCAATTTGAGAGGCGGAAATATCCATGGAACACTATTCTATATGTAAAACATTGGACTGGTTGCAAAGTGCAATCCATAGTGACAACAAACTTTGACGCAAAGTGCGTGAAGAAAAATTATGAGTGTATATATCTGTAATTTAGGGTGATTTCATTTATGTAATATGTATTTTGGATGGGGTTTATTAACGTGTCTGGGATAATCGGATAATGGACCGTCGTCACGGTAAATCATCCGATGATCCGAGGCGAATATGTAACGTGTTTTTTGAGGGGTTTTATGCAACTGGCATAAGTCAGTAGGAAGCCATTCTATATTTATTTACGCGGCAAATTGTTCAGCCAAGAGAATTTTTCATGGTAATTTATTATTATTATTAATTTATTATAATTATTATTAAGGTATTTTCGGAGCATTTTATAAAAATTATTAGCATTCAGATAGGTTTTCTATGTCTTAGAAAACGCTATCCAGCAAATTATTACGAACGACGATATCATAGAAAATTATCTGATTACGGAATTTTACGGAGTTTTCGTCAGTTAGGGTATTTGAGAGACATGACTCACTGGGAATTCTAATTCAAGCTGATTCCTGTCGAGGAGCATGACGCAATCTTGGGTCGCATCGTCATGAAGAGGCGAATTGTTGAAACGGAACCCTGTCGCCGAGTGTAATGACCCGGAGGAGGAGAAGATCGCGTGGTGGTTCAGCCAATCAGGGGAGACGACGTAAGCTAGTTGGGACTGAAGAGTGGGGAGCCGGCATGTGGATATATCGTTCGACGCGCCGTGAAACAGGGACAATCTGTGTAGAACTTGCAGTGTACGGTTGCAAGTGCGTGACGCTCCGATGTTCAGTGGAGTTAGCGACGAACTTTTGTAAAACGTAACCAGTGCGGTTTTACGAGAGTTTGGGTCCGATGTACGGACCATAGAATTATCTAATCTACCAGAATATCATCAAATTTCGACGGAGATGACGACGTCCAGGAGACTGTGGGAAGCACACAGCATCATCAAGAACGAGGGAAATGCTTTGGCAATTTCCAGGGGTAAGTGATAATGACGCAGAAATACGCAATCTCTCATTTTTCTTTGTTTTATATTTCATAATTCAGTAACTTCATAGCTTGGAAATAAGAGTAAAATCAATTTATCAGACTCCGTTTTCACGTAATTTTCTATCGGTAATATTCAAATCACAACGCTCCAATTTAAATTTTAAACTTATTATTATTATTAATTTTGCTATACTTGTTTTATATAATAAATTCATTTCTTTTACAATGCAATCTTTGCTTTCAGTAGGTAGCATTAGATATAGACCAATTCCTTCTCCTGATACAATTGTTTGTTGGGTTAATGATCAAATCATACCACGATCTGAGTGAATAGAGTCTTGAATGTGTTCTGCCAGAGCTAGACGTTGTTAAATACAAATTTAGATTTCAACATTGCATTGAGGTCTTGGCGCCCATTAAAACAACATAGCTTAGGCAAAGGTAAACAGTTACATTTCTCTCCCAACAGTGTGGGCTAGCCAAACTGCCACATTGTACGCTCAACGTTAGGGGCTAGCAAAACGTTACACTTGTCGCTCAACGTGAGGGCGAAAGAAACCATTACATTTGTCGCTACCAACATGGGGCACTAACTAATAACTGTTACAATATATTCCTCCACTCCTTTCAGCCATCTATCTCTTGGTCTTCCCGTTGGTCGTTTCTTCTGCATCTGCATCTCATGTATCCTCTTGGGAATCTTCTTTTCATCCATTCTCTTTAAGTGTCCATACCACCTCAGTCTTGATGTCTCAATCCAACCTTGCAAGGGATCCTCTTTCACCATTTCCCTGACCTTTTCATTCCTCACCCTGTCTCTTCTTGTTACTCCGATCCTACTTCGCAGGAACTTCATTTCACCTGCCTGTATTCTGCTTATGTCTCTTTTCTTCATTGTCCACGTTTCTGAAGCATAGGTCAGTATCGGGATATAGTAGCTTCTGTATAACACTTCCTTGCTTTTTTGTGGGACATCTTTATTCCACACTAAGCTCCTAATGCTTCTCAGAAATGCTTCTGCCTGTCTGCCACGTTCCGTAATCTCTTTTGTCATTTCTCCCATTTTCCTCCACTATACTTCCCAAGTACTTGAGACTTTCCACCTTCTTTAGCTGTCCACCTCCAAGTGTTATCCCACTCATTGGTCTGTCCTTTTTCCTGGTCGTTAACAGGATCTCACATTTACTGATGTTGAACTTCCATCCGTACTCTCCCACTGTTTCTTCCCAAGCCTTCAGTTGCTCCTGAATGTCCTCCTCCTTGTTTCCCCAGACCATGAGATCATCTGCAAACACCATTGCTTTCATCTTATCTTCTCCTATCTTTCCTGCTATCCGTGTCATTACCTCGTCCATAACCACAATAAAGAGAAGGGGTGACAGCGCACTACCCTGTTTCAGGCCACTCATTTGTCTGAACCAGTCTGTTCTTTCCCCTCCAACTTTCACACAACTCACACTTCCACAATACATCTCCTTCACTCTGCCTACAGTCCCTTTTTCCACTCCCATGTTTTCCATTGCTTCCCAAACCTTCTCCCTACACACACTATCATAGGCCTTTTCGATGTCCAGGAAGGCCATCAACAGATCCTCTCCAAATTCATAGTGGTGTTCCTGGAGCTGTCTCACTTTTAGTATTTGTCATAAATTTTGTTTTTTCTACAGAAATCTTTAAACCTGTTGTATTGGCTATCTCTTCTAATAGATTGATTTGTACTGTAGCATGAGCTAAGTTTTCAGAAAGTTTGGCAAAATCATGAGCAAATGCGAGACAATTTACTTTAACACCACTGTTTTTTCTCCCTAGTGTTATAGGTGATATATTCTGCTCCTTCAATTTCATATTCCAAATTCGTACTTTTTTTTTTTTTTTCCAGGATACAATTGAATAGGAGTGGAGATAAACCATCGCCTTGCCTTACACCTGTATTTATTTTGAATGGTTTTGAAATTTTACCTTTGAAATAGTGTCTGTGAGAGTTTTACAGATTAGGTTTGCCAGTTTAGATTTAACTCCAAATTCTCTGATTACTTTATCTGGAGTTTCCCTGTCGACAGAATCAAAAGCCTTTTTAAAATCTATAAATGTCACTATTGTGGTTTTAGAAGATAATTAATTGTCTGTGTCGAATTATGGACTTGAGGTTGAATATCTGCCTTTTCTAACTCCACTTTGATATTCACCTAAATGACTGTCAAGTGTTGCTTCTACCCTGTTAAGTAGTATTGTTGAGAATATCCTGTAGGCCACTGGCCTCTATAGTTGTTGACATCTTGCTTATTACCTTTCTTGTGCAAAGGATGTAGAAGGAATCGTTTCCGTTTTCCAGATTTCTTGAAAAATGATTTCAAGGTCAACTATGAATTTTGGTCGAGACCACTTTATGAGTTCAGCCGTAATGGAGTCTTCTCCACTAGCTTTGTTGTTTTTTAGGGTTTTAATTGCATTTTCTATTTCCTCAATAGTAGGCGGTTGCTCTGTTTCAAAATTTTCCTGTAATTCTGGAAATTCTAGATTGTTGTCTGGTTCTCCGCAGTTCAGAAGTCGATCAAAGTACTTTGCTAGTATTTCACAGTTCTCGATATCAGTTAGGCCTAGTCTGCCATTTTCATCTTTGAAGCAAATACTTGGAGCTTGATAACCCTTTAATACAGTCATCAGACAGATTCTACACACACCCAAAGTATACGGGGCTACATGACCGCGTTGACCAGCCCCTAAACTGAGGAACCAACCGACCAAATTATTTTTGAAAGTCTGATAGCATTTCTTGACATAATTATCCTGCATATCAACAAGTTGTGACTTTTCAAACGAGCGTTTAGTACTCTTTATGATTCTTGCTGTTTCCTTCCTTTGTTGTTTAAATTTATCAAAATATTCGATATTTCCAGAGCATTTCCCTTTTTTCCATAATTTTGTTCTTTCTGCTAGAGCTTCTTCACAACTTTCATTCCACCAAACTTTCTTTTTCGTTTTAGCTAAGCCAAATACATTCTTTGCTGCATTATTGATTTCTTTGGATAATTGTTGCCAGTTACCTGGTTTCTTCCGGAAAGAGTTTTATTTCTTCTTGTGTTATGTTGAGTCTATCTGTGTTATATTTAGTAAATTTATGTTTTCTTCCTTGGTGGGAGAAGTTGAAGTTTAATTTTGGAGATATGGTGAGTGGTGAGAGTCAAATTCTCAATTTCTTATTACTTTTACATTCATAATTTCTTTCAGATTCTTACGAGAGATAGCCACGAGATCCAATTGGAATTCTCCTAACATTGGGTTTGGAGAAATCCAAGTTTTAGCTTTTCTGGGCAGTTTCCAGAGGAATGTTGACATTACTTTCAACTGATAGGTTTTGCAGAGGTTAATCAGTCTCATGCCATTTGCATTTGTTCTTTTATGGGCCGGATATTCCCCTACTATTTTTCGATAAGCTTTTTCTCTCCCAATTTGTGCATTAAAATCCCCCAGGAGATCACCACATTTAATTTTGGAATTTTTGATATTTCATCATCTAAAAGTTCCCAAAATTCTTCTACTTTACTTTGATTTTTCTTGTTGTCTTCATTTATTGGTGCATGGCAGCTAACAAAGGTATACTTACTTATGCATTTAATTGTAAGGAGAGTGATTCCTTCTGATCTAGATTTGAATTCTGTTATATTGTCTACTGTGTTTTATGAACATAAAAAGCAGTGCCCAGTAGTGGCCTTCCTTTCATGATTCTAATTGCTGGTTTACCCTTAAATATTCTATGGTTTCCATATTCTGTAACATTTTCATCCAAAAATCTTGTTTTTTGCACTGCAAGGAATTGTATGTCATGTTTGTCCAAAAGAATTTAAAGTTCTTTCTGTTTACGAGTTCAATTTTATGTTTTTCATTCCCCCTGTTACTGACAAACCTATGTTTATGTTTTGACTGTAGTAGGCCATTAACTAATTCTTCAGGTCAGCAATTTCACGCGCACGTCTATGATGCGCTATTTTAAAATCATTTTACATGTAAATAAGATTATAGCATTTTCGGTAGTACGTTTTGCTGATTTTGACGTCCAATTAATTCAGTCCCTTCGAAAATGTACTAACGAAGTTCCACTGCACTTTGTACAGTAAAAACTCTATTAACCATCATCGTCGGTACCGTGGTCGTGATGGTTGTGCGAATAGACGGATAACGGAAACACTGTATTATTCCTCTAAAACATGACCTCAATCAATTATATTATAGACAGATATCACTCTCACAGTAATGTATTTTGGAGTGAAAAGAAATTAAACATGATTGTAATAGCAAATAAAACTACCGTATTTGCTCGCGTATATCTCGCACCCCATTTTTTTAGTTGAAATTTCAAGGGGAAAAAAGTACTCGCATTCATCTTTGACGCCGTCATATAAATGACCGTAATAACCTTGAGGTATAAACACGTTCGATTTAGCGCGCCACAAGTAGTCATTGAAAAAGACGTTATAAGCTCGTTAAGGATGATTCAAGGCAGAAAAGGAACTCCAGCATTTATATTGGATACGATCGATCATCTTCCATATCGATTCCTCACTACATGTACGAGCGAGCTCGATCTTACCCGACCGCGGCTGAAGACACAATGTTGGCCTAAAGCGTGCTAACAGTCACGCCGGCGCCTCATCGCATGCTTGCGCGAGGTCTGTCCGAGTTTGTACGTTCGTAGCGGCACTACAGTATAGCGCCAGTTTACACAAGTTTGCATCAGTTCGTGTGTTATGGTTATGCGACATTAAGAACCTATGAAAAAGACGTCATGAGCTCATTAAGGATGATTCAAGGCAGAATTTAGAGCGCAGACGCGTAGCGATCGATACGATCGATATCTTCCATATCGATTCCTCGCTACATGCCCGAGCGAGCTCGAACTTAGCCGAGCGCGGCTGAAGCGTGCTAACACCCACGCGGCGCCGATTTATATGCTTGCACACGGCCGAGGTCTGAAGCAACGCAATACGTAAAGACGAAATCATTGAGATTCGAGAAGACTGAACTGCGTTTCTCTGCGATGTAACAGTAGGCCTACTTGCGCAATCTTCGGCATGTTGGCCCGAGTGGTATAGCACAGATTTCCTTATCTTCAAAGCCCAAACAATACAAGAGGAATACGGAAATTCCCCGCGTAATCTCGCACCGACAAATTTCACTCGTATTTTCGGCTCGCGTATATCTCGCACCCCATTTTTTTAGTTGAAATTTCAGGGAAAAAAGTGCGAGATATACGCGAGCAAATATGGTATTTATTACACTATAAAAACATCCGTACAATAGCTACAAATGTGGCAAAATAATGTCCAGTACACTAATATAAACTCACTGGTGAAATAGGTCATGTAGCTTGAAAATGGCGCGCAGGTAAACTCACTTCCCACTAAAATAGAGTAAGTAAACAAAGCGAACACGTCACTGCACCTTAAATCACTTTGTTATTGCAGTATTATTGTGCTATTACAGCAATGACGGTTAACAGAAACTGACAGTTAAAAGAGTGACGGTTAAACGAAGTTTTACTGTACTGTTGGCTAGTTGGACATGCCGGACCCCAGTTCTGCAGCGTGACGGACTTGCCTCTTTTAGCTGCTGTCAGAGGGAGGGGATAAAAATGGGTTGGGTACACACTCTGCTGGCAGTTGTTCCCCTGCTAGAAAGGCTAGTTTGTTAGCTGCTTCAAGCTGCACCCACTCGCAATGGTGCCAACCCAAGTCGTACTTATTTCATTATACAACAGTGTAAGATCATGTAAATACAAGTGCTACATTCCACCACCACATCTTATTCTGTGTATTGCAGATATGTTTATAAGAAAAAGAATCTTATAAATCCTAACCACTCAAATTAATTACCAATGTATAACAGTGCAAGATCTAAAAATAACCAATATGTCGCACATTATTGCCAACCAATAGGAAAATTATAAATAAATAAAAAATCACTTAATTCTGAAGGTACTCGTAATGCAGAGATAAATGCTAAGTTAGAAATGAACACGCTAGATGAAGCTGTTCGCATGAGCCGACTCTGATGGTGGGGTGATGGGGGAGGAGAGATTACCGTGAATACTTCCCGCACATTTTTAAACAAATTCGGACGTGAAAAATTGGGGTTCGTTTCTTATTTAAGCCATGCAAATTTTAAAGATTTAAATTGCCCGCCACGCGCGATATATGGTGTTGCGAGTATCCGCTAGATGAGTGGTTCTTAACCGGTGGTCCGAGGGGGGAAAAGGGTCCACCAGCACTTATAAAAAAGTGGCCAATAAATGGGGATTTCGAAAACTATGTGCGTTGAACGAGAATCGTCCGAATGTATTTGTGGCGATGACTATCATGTTTTGAATTGAAATACCTTTAAAATAAGAGTTATTGATAAGGTGTATTGGGGGAGGGGGCAGACTTCTACGGGTTCAGAACCACTGCGCTAGATGATGCTAGCCTTCTTCCGGCTATCACTTTGTTTACCGTAAGCATGTGGCGTCATACAGTCTCGCGCACGTTCTCCGAGTGTAAACATGAATTCTACGAAGCGGTTGCGGTTGTTTACTGTGAGTGACAAACTGAAAGTTGTGAGAGAAGCTGAAATTATTGGAAATCGTGCCGCCGGTAGGAAATATGATATTGACGAGTCATGTATTGGCGATTGGAGAAAGAAAGAAAAAATGTGTGTTGCTATCAAGTTCAAAGCAGCTTTAAAACAGCGCTATACCGAGTGGATGGCGGCCGATAATCACACACTGACGCCAACTGGTCGCATGCAGTGACTGCTCTGTTTGTGGATTTTGACGGCATGGAATCGTATCTCTGGAGATCTCATACGGAAGAACTTCAAGAAATGTAGTATTTCTAATGCTATGGATGGCAGCTATGACAGCATTTTGTGGGAAAGTGATGGTGATAAACGTTCCGAAGTTGGTACTTCTGATGACTATGATGAATGAAGTATAATTTTATTCGTATTTTTAATAGTTTGATGTGTGTTATTTTAGGACAACTTCAAAACTGTTGGAAACTATTTTGGAGAAATGCTATTCTGTTTATTTAGTAAAGATTGTAAATAATTTTGAGTAAACGTAATTTACGGTATTTTATTTTATTTTTTGATTTTGTTCTTCAAAATAAGGGTGCAGGTCCTATTCAGGGGCGGCTGGTATATACGGTACCTAAGAGGGCAATGAGTTCGGCTGTAGAGGTAGACCTAGGAGGTGTTCAGTGTTTAACAATTTCAAAGTGAGAGACGTGGAAGCAGAGGAGACCGCTGTGCTAACTGCTAATAGGGGATTGTGGAGGCGACTTGTTTGCAAACAGAGGCTTGCAGACTAGACAGGTTTCCGAAAGCAGTCTCAAAGAAAATGCATGTATGATTAATTTACAAGTGATTGTGTATTAGTGAAGTGTTGGTCTGTTTGCCCACAGGAATGCAAGTACCCAACGTGTCGCTCATGATGAGAGCTTGCAATTCACTGGGCAGCATGCGGCTGTTGCTCACGGAACCTTCGCGTGCCGACATACAACAGAGGCTGCTACTCAACGTCAGTCCCGAGGATGTCCGCCACACGCTCAAGGAGATGGGCTGTTGATTCAACTCTAGTTTGTCTACGTCCATCACCACTTACGAAAAGCTTCTTTACGATGATCTGTGCGCTGGCTGCACCGATCATCATCCAGACCAATTTCATTTTACTTTGGCAGCAATGATGGCTGGCCATTTGGTAAACAAAAGCTCAAGGAGATTTTACTGTAAGGGTTTGATATATTGGACCTGCCTGCTGTTAAAAGGCAAGTTACATGTCAAAGGTGGGAGAGGGCGTAATTGCATTAATGTTCATCAACCACTATGTGGCATGTCAAAAAGTATACACAGAAGAGTCTAGAAAGGAATAGGGCATCGGAACATCTTCCTGTATATTTGTTGAGTACTTTTAAGGAAATATGCAGCAAATCTTTTCAGGGTGGGTGGCGTAGAATCGGGCAGCCAGTTGCGTAGGATTCCCCAGGTCAGGAAATTCTGAATGATGTACAAAATGTATAGGCTAGTAAATACAGTAACACTTAAGGAGATGAAGATTTTCTACACTACTGAAATTAGTTGAAATACCTTTTATAATGTTTAATACTAATTTTGGAAATGATGTACTGTCTATAACCACCTGTCATCCCCTTTTTATATAGTAAATGTTACAAGGGTCTGGATAGGTTACTGCCCCCTCCACAAGACTGGCCTTGACCTTCATCTAGATACCAGCTGGTTACACATCTCTTATGTGTTATTATTTGTTTTTACGTTTCTTACATTTATTGAGGATTAGTCACAAACCAGTTCGTAAAATCTTATCTTATCCAAAGTCGTCGGATTTTGAAGAGTGTTAAAATCCTTCAGTATGCCTTCCTTCGGAGGGGAAGTAAAGGCTGGTTCACAATTGGCCCGGGAACGTGAACTTGTACATACGCGCGCAATCAGCTGTAGCGTAATAATATTAAAACAATCTGCAAGCGCCCACTAATAAACACAAATTACACAACTTAAATGCTTCAGAGGGTTATTATAACTTTATTAAACACAAATTGTGTGCTTTAGAGAAGCAAGTTTAGAGAGCGCATTCACAGGTTATAGCTACTCCTTCCGTACTGCACATGTGCAGGTACAACGTTTCTGATTGGCCCCGGGAAGCTCCGAGAACTTGACCATGTTTCCCGTTGGCCTTCCCGGGCTACTTTTAGCTTTTCGTTCCCGGAGATTGGTTGTGAACCGACCCATAAGGTAGCGAGCATTTCAACTTCCTTCTCATTCCCGGGCTATTGTGAACCAGGCTTTAAGGTTGAGCCCGTGTCGTAGATTTATGGCATGAGTAAGAACATACCACTACAATTGGTAGTGTGTAGCGAAATTTGTAGGTTATGTTTCGTTAGAAATGCTCGATCAAGTTCCAACGTTCACCATCTAGTAGGCAAAGTTGGAACTACTTGAAATTGAACTTGCCCAGTTAGGTCTTCATTCACCCCGTGGGTGTCCGCATAGAAGCAGCTACAAACTCTGGCGAGCCAAACATGTCCTTGGACGCTCCCAGCACTAAAAGCCATACGCTAAATAAATAAATCAGGAGGGTGAACTGTAACCCACCAGATAAAGCCCCATGCCCCCCAGGTTGGAACCCCTGACTTAGGGAAATTTGAAAAGTGTTTCATAATTACGTTCATTATAATGGTTTTCCTTTATCCTCGGGCTAAAGGATCACCTTTGTACATTCGGGAATTATTACGGTTGCCTTAGTAAACAATGACTTGTTATTCAGTATTTCCTCGAGCATCAAGATGTTTGCTTGCACTAAAGATGAGTGAAGACTGAATGTGTTGTGATGTTTTAGTGACAGTGATTTTGGTTTAAACACAAAATAACGTAGTCGTCAGTTCATGAAAATTTGCCATAAATCAAAGAACTTAATTTATCCTCGTCTGATAGTAAACTTTGAAGTCGATGAAGTTTCAGTTTATATTCCTTGCATTTAAGTTTCAAAACAATGCAAGTAAAAATATATTTTGTGTACATTCTTTGAAAATGTCCAAGTGTTATGCATTTTTTTTGTTTTGTTCGGCAGTGTTTGTGAAATACACTGCTCAACAAAAGTTTGGACTACAGCCATCAATTGTATGGTGACGCTGGGATCTCTTACCCAAAGATAAACTTGATGGTCTCATGCCTCCTCCGTGTGCTCAAGACTGATCATAAGACACAGATTTTCGATGTTTTTGTTTTCAACAGGGACACTTAGAAGCGAGTTCGCTTTGTTTTTGTACCATTTGATTGTTATCTAACCACGATTGTTATTGTTTTCAGAAGGACTGACAGTTAGTTTGTTAATGAGTTATTGTATGAACCTCACTGGGTTTACTATAAGAAGTCATTGTAGAACAATCTATGCTAGTTCAAACTTTTGTTGACCAGTGTATTAAGTTTTGTGTATATTAAAGCTTCCACGGCCCGGATTATATAAATAATTCATGTTTTTTGGGCTAATGCCGTGTGTATTTAGGTTAGAACCAAACGTTTCAGAGAATCCTTGCCTCCTTTTTCAATGGAAATCAAACAATGTGGCCAAAGAAAGTACCATATATACCCGAATGTAAGACGAGGTTTTTTCCCACTTTTTGTGTTATAAAAATTTGGGGTCGTCTTATATTCAGGGTATTTGCAAAGTAGTGTGTGGTGTTGGCATCTTGTAACTCTCAACAAATCAATGCTTTAATGAAGATTAAAATATGGTTTGTTATGTTGAATTACCATGCATATACGAATAGCGTACATTTTGAGGTTAGGATTTACACATACACGTCATTTTAAGGGGATAAATTATATGTTCGGAAGCATACGGAAATATGTTTTTAAAAAATCATTACAAGAACAACCAGTCAGTTTTACGAGCAGTAATTGAGTGATCAACGTATCTTAATTTAATAACGTCTCCCATTCTTGAACAAAGAAATTATAGAGTTTGTCTTGGAAAAGCGGGCAGAGGGATTTCCGGTAACACGAGACGTTATAAAAATGAAAGCACGACCTTGAGGGCATATATTGTGCAAGTTAGCGAGTATTTTTTTTTTAAATCTGTAAGAGGCAGTTGATAACTAGGCCTCGTCTTATATTCGGGGTCGTCTTACATTCGGGTATATAAATGAGATTACACAAACTACAAAAAATTAAGATAAATTCCTTTGTTTGTCACCAGAGAGCAGCTGCCAGAAATTACTATATGGACCATGGTAGAACGGCGGACAGAGTAGTAAGAAGAAGGTAAAGGGGACGGGGTGAAAATCAATGTCAGACAGCTACTCAATTATCCTCACAAGGCTGAGTGCACCACGTTCAAACCCTCACGTCAGTTTCTAAAATCCCTGACAGATCCGGGAATCGAACCCTCCATGGGGCTGGCTAAAGTAGACTAAGGCTACGCCCCCTTTACGTTCTTCTTACTACTCTGTCCGCCGTTCTACCATGGTCCATACAGTAATTTCTGGCAGCTGCTCTCTGGTGACAAAACGAGGAATTTATCTATATTCTTTGTAGTTTGTGTAATCTCATTGACATACTTTCGTTGGCCACATTGTTTGATTTCCATTGAAAAAGGAGGCAAGGTTTCTCCGAAACGTTTGGTTCTAAGCTAAATACACACGGCATTAGCCCAAAAAACATGAATTATTTAAATAATAATCATCTTTATTTTCTACCTATTTACAGTAGGATAAATAATTGTGCGGTGTATAACTTCATGAGAACAGTTATCATGTATTCGTTATTTTTCTTTTGTGTGTTTGAAGCTTTTAACAGATGATTTTTATTTTTTGTGACCAATGACCAAAATTCTTTATTTTTACTAATCTGTATGTTTGTCCACATGTTCGACCCGTGTCAATTCTTTTATGTGTATATTTTGTAAAACTCGGCAAATCTTCTCAGTTTGTGTCGTGACTTTAGTGGGGTTTCGCCTAGGCTCTTGGTAATCGTGCCCGTGTCCCCTTATATAGCGCATTTCTGCTTCTTTACTGTGAGAGCTCCTACAGCTTTTCTCCTCCCTATAGAGGTTTCATTACTGCATCACCGTACTTGCTCGCACCCCATTTTTTATTTGAAATTTCAGGGGGGAAAAGTACTCGCATTCATTTCTGACGCCGTCATATAAATGACCGTAATAACCTTGAGGTAGAAACACGTTCCATTTAGAGCGCCACAATAGTCGTCATTCTCCAGGAACTTACCCGAAGCGATACCTTAGCGCGATTAGTGCGCCTCAACAGTCATCAATACGCAATGTTATCGTTCGTTTTGGCGGCAGAGGTTTCCTTTCTTGTTGTCCGTCAGACATCAGTACCGGTACTCTGGCTTCGAAGATAAAGGAAATCTGTGCTATACCACTCGCGCCAACACGCTCGTATGCGCAAGTAGGCCTGCTGTTACATCGCAGAGAAACTCAGTTCAGTCTTCTCGAATCTCAATGATTTTGTCTTTATGCATTGCGTCGCATCAGAGCTCGGCCACGTGCAAACATGCGGCGCGGAGTGAGTGTTATAGCAGGCGGTACATTGTTAGTCTTCGGCCGCGGTCGGCTAAGTTCGAGCTCGCTCGTGCATGTAGCGAGGAATCGATATGGAAGATGATCGTATCGATCGCTAAGAGTCTGCGCTCTAAATTCCTTGACTGCCTTCAATCATCCTTAACGAGCTTATAACGTCTTTTTCATAGGTTCT
This sequence comes from Meconema thalassinum, assembly GCA_946902985.2. Lineage (NCBI taxonomy): Eukaryota > Metazoa > Arthropoda > Insecta > Orthoptera > Tettigoniidae > Meconema > Meconema thalassinum. Next base: position 282,614,478 of record OX336397.1, read on the forward strand.
TAATGTCGCCTAACCATAACGAATAGAAATAAATGGTGTCGACGGACATTGTTGTGAAGAGCTCCTTGAGCACTTTCATCGCAAATGCATTGGACGGATGTCAGGATGAAGCAGTATGGGATGATGACCAGAATGATGCACGTGAGAGTACCTCGGAGATTGGCAGCAGTGACAATGAATAGGGCGAGTACCGTATGCCAGTTGCCTTGTTTCAATAATGCAAATTTTTTGTTTTTTCGGGAATACGGTCATTTCCCGCGTATATCTTGCACTGAAAATTTTCACACATATTTTCGGTAAAAAAAGTGGGTTCATTGCCCTCTATCACTCTCGCATTGAATTACAGATGCAATAAAACTATGCTAGGTCTGTCCGACCAGTCAATACGGATTTAATTATCCTTTTTTAAATAATCGGACATGTTTCGGGCCATTTATTGTAGCTCAACTTCAGTAATATTATTTATTATATTAAACATTAAAATTCAAAAATATTCATATACAATTCTAAGGTCCTATTTACAAACTTAAAATAGTCTAACAAAAGCCAAAAGGCCAGACACACGCACTAGGATATTCTCGTGTATGCCTTCAGGTACAAATTGCATCTCAATTGATGTCCCACGATAGAAGAAACATAAGCTTGGTTTGGAAAATTCAATATTTATACATAAACCAAAGCTCTGTCCAAATTACCCTAGGCAAATAAATATTTGTTACTGAAACCAATGATAAATTGAAGTGTTTTTAAGCTTTCAAGACTTCAAGAAAAAGAATGCTGTGAAATTCATATCTTTTTAAATTATTTTAAGTTTATAAATAGGACCTTAGAATTTTATATGAAGATTTTGGAATTTAAATGTTTTGACTGGGCGGACGGGCCTAACCGAATGTTTTATTGCATTGGTCCATTTATCTTTTTTTTAAATTTATTTTTTTATTAAGATTGATTATAGTCGCTTTAACTTAGATGTCTCGTCGCGACTTCTATATCTAGTCAGTATATTAAATATTGTAGATACACTAACAATAACATGATACGAACATTAATCCAGAGGAATATGAAAAAATACAAGAACTGGGAATTGAAGTCATATTTTGGAAAGAAATTTTTGAAGAAATTGATGATATGGTTACACAGTGCAGGAGATGTGTGGGCTTCTTTAATCTCACCAGGACTGCCATGACACTGGTGCCATTGGCCAGACAATTAGTGATGATGTAACATGTTGTGCAGATGGGAGGCTGTTTCTTCTCAAGAAGATAGCTATGAGATATCTTGGAGTAACCTATTCTTATTCGGGATAGTAAGATTTGGTCTTGCCTGCGAAGGTGATGGACATCATATGGTATTACAGAAGCTTACTGTTGCAGGTTTTAATCCAATTCATCTTCCACTGTTGGTACAATTTAGTTTTAATGTAAGTAATATTGTCAGCATGTGGTGAAGCTATTGTAGGAAGGTGCGTAGCTTCTTTAGCTGCCTGATCAGCGGATTCATTGCCCTGAATGCCTCTGTGTGAGGGTATCCACACAAAGATCACTTGTTTACCTGCATTCATGATTTTGTTGAACAACTGTTCAATTTCTTGCACGAGAATGTGGGTCGGTAGGGCACTCGCTATTGCACTTCTTGAGTCAGAAAAAATCATGAATGAGTTATTGCAGGTACTTCTATTCAAAATGTATCTCGTCTTTGACTGAGCAAGCAGAAAGAAAGTCTGTTACGTACTAAATCAAAGAATATAACAATGCTGTGAATAGAAGTAAAGTTGCAGATATACATCTGCAAATATTCTACTCGAAAATAGTTCAATATACAGAGATGCCTCACAATTACCAAAAATTATGTCGTGAATAAAACCAACATTTCTCTGGGTCTGCTATCCATGTGTGCTAAAATTAATTATTCACTTTAATTGTACTTGCATATTATAGTAGCTCCAAAAAAAAAATATAGCCTCTTGTTTCTGGTATTGTGGGCTCATAGTGTGGCCATACCGTATGGAGCTGTAGGATCTCCACGAGTTTTCTTGGGCCGCCGCACAGATGACGCTGGTAATGCCTGTTTATAAGGTTTTTAATATTCCCGAAGGGAATATGATGTAGTTTCCATTTGAGCGGATGAATTATCAATAAATGATTTATCATTTATTGGTAATGCCTGTGTCGCCAAGTCCCGCGATCAACAGAGCCGTATACTTCTGCTTCTATCTATGTAAGAAACTGAAGCATACAACTCACGTTTATAGATGATTCAAGAAACTGGACACTTGGGAGTATTTTCTAGAAGATTTTGCTGACTTGGACGTAGCCAGCTCTCTCCGTATCTCCTCTGTGTGGAAGTAGAATAGACATTTCAAGTAGTGGAATACAAGTTTAGGTAACATAAACACCACATGATTTAATGACTTCACTTTAATAGATTCTAAACTATCAAAATACTCCTCCCATAAACTATTAGCACACGCTAGTTTTTACGTTACAACCTTTTCCTCTCATAACATGTTACAAACATTTTCTGATGCATACCGTACGTTAGACATGTTGTCGTTGAATCATGTAGGGGCTTTGCGACATAGTGGTCATGTGGCCTCGTATACTTGGGTGTTTATAGAAGCTGTCTGATAACCTGTGTTATTGTGATGGCTGTATTAACATGGTGTCCACAGGCAGGAATAGTCAGGAATTTTGTTTTTGGTCAGGAAAAGTCAGGAAAAATGGCGCGAGTCAGAAAAAAATGGCGAAATGTATTAGAAAGTCAGGAATGTTATATTAACCATAGCCTACAGTATTTTGTGTTTTAGTCATATTTTGATGTTAATAGTTCAACTAATCTCTGAAGATAAAAAGCAATAACTCACTGGACATTATGGTAAGTTTCCATTTTTACAGTGAATCATAGTAAAAACCTTTTACCTATTTTTTGTACGCTTTTTTGGGGTTGGCTTAGGGATGTGGCGACCCCATCACTATAGTTTAGTTATTAAGTACTTTGATTTAAGTATTATTGCATTATAATTTACTTTATTTTCTATTTTAAATGAATAAAGAGGCGAGCGTTGGGGCAGCTATGGGGATGGTGGAGGCTGCAAATAAGAGAGATAATTATATATACTGTATATTTGCTCAATAAACCATTTTTCCGATGTTACGATGACTTCGCGAGTCAGGAAAAGTCAGGAAAATTGACATTGAAAATTCTGTGGACACCATGATTAATGTGTGTAGTTTTAATTCAGATGAGGATTGGAAAGGAGGCGGCCGTGGCCTTAATTTAGGAATCATCCCGGCATTTGCCTGGAGTAGAAGTGGGAAACCACGGAAAACCACTTTCAGGACGGCAGAGTTGAGAATCGAACCCGCCTCGACTTAGTTTTGCCTCACGAGGCAGAGTGCTAGGCGCTCATGCTGCCGCATTACTTGTGCCAGATTCAATGTCTCAAATAGTCCTGTGAACATGAATGCAATCCCGTTTCAACCCAACACCAATTAAATAACTGTAATTCACCATCTTTGTAATGGTGGAGAACATGTTGTAAAGTTTCAGCCTTGGGACCATAGTATGCACATAATCATTTCCTTATCGTCAATATATAAGCCCATGAAGAGCCTAGGCCGACCAAGCGACTGCTGCCCAGCCATTCGGCCTGCAGATATTGGGGTGACGCGTGATCAGCGCATCGGGTCCCCTCGGCCGTTAATCTTGGTTTTCGTGACAGAGGCGCTGCCTCACCGTCAGACAGCTACTCAATTGTCCTCACGAGGCTGAGAGCACCCACCCCTCACATCAGTTTGTAAAATCCCTGGCAAAGCCGGGAATCGAACCCGGAGTCTCCGGTGAGAGGCACCCCAGCACCACGGGGCCGGCCATATCGTCAATGAAAAAGCCAAACCTTGTATGTCACATCCACTGTGACGCGGCAGTTACGGAACATTCCTGTGTAGCTAACAAATGTGGTTAGCTTCTTCACCGACTGTATTTTATTAGTCAAGAGTCCCGCCATATTCACTCCTCGAAACATTGCGATGGTCCTTAAATACATAGCAATTGCAATTTGTTGTCCTGAAAGGGCCAAGTAGTGTATTATGTTTTGTAATAATGTAAACCTCAATCATTTTAATCATATTATTTGTCGAGAAATGTACAGATTTATTTATTAGGAGTTTTTGAAATAGTGAAATGAAATGTTACTGCGTACTATGATAGAAATAAATGTAAAATTATTGTTCTATGTTTATATATATATTCCCATTCTTGCACAGGTCATTGTGGAAACCATTTGTTTGTGTTCATATCCATGTGGTTCGATTTCAGACTACAGGATCTTTCATATAAAGTTATATAAAGTTTTTTTTCCTTTTTGGCGAAGTGTTGCCGCCAGCTGTTCCTTCAATTCTCGAAAAGGGTGAAAATCATTCACGACCAACGTTACGATAGACTTTGAAGTTTTGGACCATCTGCCGTTTAGTCCAAACCAGCACTGAATGATTTTCACCTTTTTCGAGAATTGAAGGTATGGTTGGGCGGCAACGCCTCGCCAAAAAGAAAACACTTCAGGTGACTCCCCAGACGTACCCACCTCAGTGGCGGCAGAATATTTTGCCGAGGGAATTGGAAAGCTGGTGTAACGATACTACAAATGTTTCAATTGTTTTGGTGATTATGTTGAGACATACGAATAAAACAAGCAATCATTTAGTAGTAAAATCATTTTGGTATGTCAATCTGTTATTTTTATACAGTCCATCGGAACTTGAAAAAAGAAAACCAGCCCTCGTATGTACTATGCGCGCGCTTTCAATAGTACAGTAGGCGGCCATGGCGCGCCACAAGTTCGGTCAAGGGCACCGCATCAGCGAATAACAAAACTGCCGCTTACTTTATACGAAAGACCCTGTATTATGCGTATATTCCACTTAATTTATGATGTGTAAGAATGTAAACGTCAATCATTTTTATTATAATACTTGTCAAGAAATGTACAAATTTATTTAATAAGTGTTTTGATGTCATAGAAATAAATTTGAAATTTCTGTTCTATATTATTCCCAGCTCCGTATGGAACCCATTTGCTTCAATTTCAGAATTATAGTTGTTGTTTTAAGGGAACTACAAGGTTATCTGCCCCCGATTTGACTGTTCTCTTTTCGTATATTGTATTTATTTTACTTACACATCCCAGTTAGTGCCTTTCTCATAGCCAACTTGTATCTGTGGTGCCCTCAAACGAAAATAATTATCCAAGCCCTTTGCATGACCTATCTTGAATCCCTGTGAATTGTGCGATATATTTAACACTCTCCGTACCGGGCTATTACTTTGTACCAAATGCTGAAAACCAGTCAATTTCAACGATATTAATTTATTTTTATCACTGCAACCAAAAGACATAATTTGACAAAAAATATTATTTTATAGATCTCTCTTTCTACTCTAATATATTGAATTTTGAAATAAAATACTCTTGATATTACATTTCTAGTGGACGTGTAAAAATTTCACACAAAAAAATGTCTTCAATGTTCACAATACTGTCCAAATTTATCTTCACTGTGAAATGTATTTGTAATGAATTTTTCACCTATTTGATATATCTTGAACACCCATTTACTGTGATCAAATTGTGCGAAAGATTTTGAATGACATGACGTGACGTCAGAGGTCAATAGAACAATAGCGGTAAAACAGACATAGGGTGCCATCTGTGGATGAAACTTGTTACCAGGACGAGATTCTGCTGTGGAAACTCTGGAGAGGTAATTTTCGTATGTTTGAATGAGCGAACCCATAAAAATTACAGGCTTGGCGATCTTCAAAATAATTGAGGACTGTACGAACTACGAGCTTGGTAGGGAGAGAGTTAAACACTTCAATTTAGTGAACACAATTACAATATTTACAAGTATTCTATCTCTACTCTGTATTTCAAAAGAAAGAACGTGAAGGAAATGGCAGGAGCTTGGAACAGCTGAGATGTGTTGCCAAGTTTTTATTGTTGATGTAGATCAGCTGATTCGAATAACACACAGGGCGACACTTCGGACATTATTTCGGTACTATTATGCGCAATATAACATAAATGTCGATCCTGAGTCAACGCCGAGGACATTCAAATAGAGAAATACGGCACATAAATAACACGCCGAAGCTATGCTACTTTTATCACCGTGATTCAATAAATACGAGAAAGAAGCCAAACACTCGACAGCTATACAAATATAATACAAACACAAAGTAATCTGATGATCAGGGAATGGATTTATATGTAAATACATATCTCTTTGTGGATCTAAACTTAATTATATTTTGTTTTATCTTTACAAATCATGGCGTTGGAGTTGAAAAATGGTAATGTGCCATATTCTTAGTCAGTAAGGTCAATACAGTCCATATTTCCGCAATAAAGTATTAAATTCTATTAAATTAGCAGTCCTGTCAATAATGGAGAAACATTTAATATGTTAACTGGGGTGCAACTCATCACGCCCGAGTTGATAAGGTAAGGTGATAAACGACGTGGTGGAAGAAAAGAAGAGGTGAGATCAGCTGAGCATCAGAATCGCACGTAACATCGACTATGTCTGTCCCATAATTTAGTTACTCAGGAAATCCCATTCATCGACGATATGCCAGTAGTTTCCGGATTATTTCGTAATTCGGGCATTCCCCTTGATGGCGCAATACCTCTGTCTACTGTAGTTCCTACCAGTGATTCACATTTTGAATTAGCGGTGAGACGGATCGTAGTGTTCTTGTACGTACCGCTATGTGTTTTCAGTTGCCTATTGACATTCATTGAAGACATTAACATTGTTACAAGATGCCCGAAGTAGCACAGTCAACCAGTTAAAAATTAAAAAGTTACATAACAGAATTTAAAGAAGATGGATTATCAACTGACAGTAAGGTATTATTTTGTAACGTGTCAATGTTCAGTGGCATCTACCCATAGGTTCCAACACATTTCAACCAGTAAACATCAGACTAACAAACTACGAAATTCCAAGCTGAGACAGTTGTTTCTGACACAACCTTCAAGTTCAACACCGATCTCTGTCGCACTCTCATCTCTGCTGACATCCCTCTCTTCAAACTGAATAATCAGTACTTCAGGGAATTCCTCGAGAAATATACTAACCGAACTATCCCGGATGAGTCAACGTTCAGAAAACCCTAAGTTTCAGCCATATACGATGAAACGGTTCAGAAGATAAGACAAGAAATTGATGAGACGACTGACAAAGAAGGTAGGCTAATTGGCAACCTAATCATTGGTTTGTTAAGTGAAGATTATTGTAAACTGAGTCTTTTACACTGTGATGTACCAGAAAAGTGCAATAGCAAAACTATTTAATGAAGCTATGGGTATCCTCTGGCCACAGGGCGATCAGTATGATAAAGTGTTACTTTTTATTAGCGATGCCGCACCTTATTTGATGAAAGCCGGAGAAGCATTGTGTGTTGTATATCCTAAGATGACTCGTTTAACTTGTGTAGCACACGCCTTTCATCGTGGGGGAGAAGTGGTAAGAGGCAGTTACCCCAAAGTAGATCTATTGATTTCCTCGGTGAAAAAAGATTTCCTCAAAACCCACAAAAGATTTCATCTTTTGAAAGAAAGAAATGTACCCAGAAATTCCATTGCCACCTAAGCCAGCTGCAAGCGGTTGAATACTATGCTGAATATATAGACTCCATTAAGAACGTTCTGCATGCTATGGACTCGGAAGATGCAACCTCAATTAAAGCAAACAGTTGTTTGCGACACAAGTGTGAAGAATGACTTGATTTACATTCAGCATAATTTTTCATGCATCATAAAAACACTCAAAAGTCTCCAAAACTCGCATCTCTCACTTTCTGAAAGTTTTGAAATTGTGAATAGAACTGTGGAACAGATAAATCATGGTACAGGTAAAGTTGCAGATGTACACTGTACTTTCAAAGAACCCTGGATATGAAAGGTTGCTGCAATTATGTGTGGAGATTTAAGAGTCAAGTTAACGTTGGATGTAACCCCAGCAGACATTGCCCCATTACCTCTTCTGATGTTGAACGAAGTTTCAGTCAATATAAATCGGTACTTAGAGACAATAGGAGAAGATTCACTTTCCAGCACATTAAAGAACATTTTGTGATCCATGTTTTAGTAACAGAGATTAAAACATTGCATGTTCTTCAAAGATCATATTAAAATGGGAAGTACAGCTTTACGGTTCTATAGCTTCTTTGAACTTCGATATCAAATAGAAATGATAGTTTTTTGTAATTTTAAGTCCATATATAATTCCATATTTCAACAAGAAGTTCCGTGACGAACTAAAGAGCCTACTTTTCTTAAAATTTAAGATCTATGCCAATGATTAATCTATCTGGAATAATGCCGAAATTAAGTTGGTAATATCGAAATTTCTAATTAGTTCGAAATACTGTATACCTGGCATAATGTAGCCTAATAGAGAACTACAGTTGGCAGCCCTGGTGACTGAATATATTCTTAGTTCCATCTCTTAAGGTACAGAATACAAAATTTGGTTGAAGTCCAATGGATAGCATGGACGTTACATGCAGTTAAACATTGGATCTAACAGCGTGAATAAAATCATGTTGGCAACAATGACATACATGTATTGGTCAGAAATAATATGATCTATTGTTGTGCCAATTTTGAATGAAATCCATTAGTATAGAAGTTACATGCATTTTAAAATTGGATCTATCAGCAGGCTTAGAATCATGTTGGCAGCACTGACTTATATTAGTTACTCCAAATTAATCTAGAATGCCAGGTACTATACGTGTGCAAAGTTTAGAGCTATTGGCTTGCATACTTTCTGATATATTGATATTAGGGTAACAAAAATAGAGACAGTATTTATTAACGGTTGGCAGCCCTGGTTACTCTTAAGAATCGGCATATACATATCTGTTACGGTACACATAGCACACACGAAATTTGGTTGAAATCCAAATGATAGTATAGAAGTTACATGTATTTAAAGTTGGACCTCTCAGCAGGCTTAGAATCATGTTGGTAGCACTGATGTATATAAGTTACTCCAAATTAATATAGAATGTCGGGTACTATACGCGTGCATAGTTTAAAGCTGTCGGCTTGCATACTTTCTGATATATTGGTATTTGGATAAAATAAATTGAGAGCATTTATTAGCAGTTGGTAGCCCTGTTGGATCTTAAGAATACGTTCAGTCATATCTGTTTATGTACACATAGCACATACGAAATTTGGTTGAAATCCAATTGATAGTGTAGAAGTTATATGCATTTAAAATTTGGACCTATCAGCAGGCGTATATTCATTTTGGCAACACTGCGATGTATGGCCTCCTGGAAATTAAACTGCAACATTATATTATCTATACGTGTGCCAATTTTGAAATAGCTCCTATTCATACTTTCCAAGATATCCAACATGGAGCTCAAATTTCAATTGCGATTTTTCAGCAGTTGGTAGCACTGACATCATTTTCAAATATGGGCGTGAGATATTCAGGTATAGATCTTCACTCCTACCAAATTTTGTTTCGATTGCTGCAGCCGTTTAGGAGTTGATAGGGGGGGACACACACACATTTGCCCGATCTCATGTCTACTTTTTCCTCATTTTTGCAAAATGTGAAAAGTAGGCTAAAAATAGTACATTATGCAACGAGCCTATAATGGCTATAATTAAGACACGAGTGTCTTAATTACCATTATAGGCGAGTTGCATACGACTGTTTATGTTCGACGATAATTATTATAACTATTTTATGTTCGAAGATAAATATTCATAAATATCTGTCGAGATTTCGCCAGTTTTATGTACTGAACAGAGCGCATGAGACGCAGAGAATGCCTTGTATTTGACCATGGCCTTCTCGATTACCCTACTATGACACTAGGCCACGCAGTTCAGAAGGCCTTGGAACTCCACGCAGGTGCGATGCTAACCTTATCTAATTGGTCAAACAACTGTTTCTTGAGCTCTGATTGGTGGGAGAAACTGTTTCATAATGAAAAATAGTGTTATAATGACCATCATTATGATGCAGTTTACCGACACATAATAATCAGGGTCGAACATTTAAAAAAAAAAAAACAGTATATGTACATATTTCATGAATTATTAGTAGCAATTTATTCTCCCCAAGTTCACTTTAATGGTCAACTATTGATGTACAATCCTCACCCAAAATACCTTGGTGTTGTCCTTGACCAAACTCTAACTTTCAAAGAACATCTGCTAAAGTCAAAGTCCGAAACAATATTCTTCACAAATTATCTGGGTCAGGCTGGGGTGCAACTGCATCAACTCTTAGAACAACAGCTCTTGCCCTAGTGGCCGAATATTGCTGTCCTGTGTGGTTAAATAGCGCTCATTGCTACTGAGCTGAATGATACTATGAGGACTATATCAGGAACCATCCGATCTACACCTCTGGATTGGTTACCAGTCCTCTCAAACATTCCGCCTCCTCACCTCCGTAGACAAATGGCATTGACGAAAGAATGGGAAAAATACTGTAAAGATCCTTCATTACCAATTCATCAGGACATTTTTCAACCACATCTCGATTCTCTGGTTACTAGGTGAGGAATTGGTTCAACAGCAATTTAATGTCTATCAAGCATGGCGCAACAATTGGGTTTCCTCGAATCCAGACAAATATCATCTAATTCTGGATCTAAATTATCCCGAAACACTTGGATGTCACTAAATCGATTAAGAACCGGACATGGTAGATGCCAGTGTTGGAGGCATAAGTGGAAGATGATCGACAGTCCAGCCTGCGATTGCAGTGAAGTGCCACAGACAGTTTATCACATTGCCATGTAATGCCCAATAAGAAATACATGAGCCTACAGATGAAGCAGTGAATTGGTTAAACTCGTTGGACATTCATTTGTAATGCTTGTATCTTCTTCCCTGTCAGAACTTTTGTACATTTTGTTTATACTAGCAATTACGTTTTTCACCTTATTTGTAACATATATATCCTTTATGCCATACCAAATAATAATAATAAAAGTACATATAAATCCGTTCCCTGCTGATGACCAACACTCGCCATGTAACAATTATATCCTTCAAGATGAAACAAGAGTCTGGTTGCTGGTCGTTCACAGTTTACAGCAGTTAACACAGAACGCAGAAACAACAGTAAGATTCGAACAGATGATATTGTGGGCAGGCTTGGTGGCAGACACATTCATTGTCGGCGTTGTGGAAACCTTTCCTGCTGCAGATTCGATGGTGAAATCCATGTATTGTCCCTCTTGTGTAAAGGTGGCGGAGTTCGTAACCGGCTGTTTTCCATTCTTCATCTTTCATGGCTGGGGTTCGGTAGAATGCCGGGTCGATTTCTGCTGCTTTCTGTACTAGTTCTTCCAAGAACTTGTCGCATGCTTCAGTTAAGGTCAAGCTGTATGTTAACATCATGTCTTCTATAAATGTCGTTGTTCCCGCCAGTTGATATACTAATCGGGTTGGAGCGTACTTCGATACACCAAGCGTCTTCTTTGAGTATCTGGCTTTGACATTCTTGTAGTTCAGGTGTGGCCATATTACTTCGATGACGTATGATGCTACTGGGGCAATTTTCAGTTTGAACAGTGAAATTGCTGTCGCCAGTGATAAGCTTCTAAGTCTTTTTATTTCCATTGTGCAAAAATAAAGACCCTGTATTAGCAACTTCCTCCATGACTTTCCAGATAGTTATTTTAAGAGGGCCAACTCATTGAGATTGTCCATTCTTGGCCAAATAAGTTGGTAAGCTGTATTTCCTCGCATAGTTGTTGCACCCTCCTTTTCAAATACAAAAAATTGGTTAATAAACTGTCATCACATAGCACATTTGTATTTCTGTGCTGATTGGTTGCATACGCTGCTGAGAGCTTATAACCTGGCGCCAACTTGTCAGAAGAAAGGAGTGCCTGCTACGCGAGCAGCCGGCATGCTAGACAGGGGTCGTGCTTGGTGCCAGTCCAGGGGTGTGAAACTTATATGGACTCACCCTTCCACAAGTTTGCCTCGGAATGCTGAGATTCAATGATCCGACTGCTAACCCCAGTTCACCCACTTGAAAACACTGCTCTTGGAAACTTACACAACGGACACCCCGCTCCAGTGTAGCGTCAGACCCCCATGCGTAATGTTACGCATGTGGTGTTCACAATGAGAAAATAGAACAATTACACTGTGATCTTGATGAAAATGAATTGCACAGAATTACACATGAAGCAAACTATAATACTATTAAGACAGCACACAAGTGTGCAGCAAATAATGATATACCATAGGATATATGCTGCTCAAAAAAATTAAAGCACCACTTTTTTCAAAGGCCACCAAATTTTGAAAAGTTGACCGCACAAGCTCGAAATCGCAGTATGACGTTTGTCCTGACGCCTACCAAGCATATGCTTCAGCACAACTCCCCAACTTGAGTAGTTTCAGGGTAGCGCCCCGAAAACCAGTCCATTTTAGAAAAACGCAAATTGAAGTTTGCGAAAAACGCTGTAGGACTTGTCGCAGGTTGCCAAAGTAGTCGAAAATGAATCAGTCTTGCTCTTAAAGGTTCCACAAACACGTTGAAATCGTTACATTTGACGTTTGAGTATGTTAAACCCCCTTGATCATCCCCTAAACATGGACTACCATTGGGGGCATCTGAGAAGGTACCGGGCGTGTTTAACCACCTGAAAACCTGCACACCGTCCTCAGTTGCTGATTGCAGTAAGTTCTTAAGGCCTCCGGCAATGTCCACCCCCCCTAACACCCTCAACTGGCATGGGACCAAACCACCCCTCTCGATTCACCCCTAAGGAAGGTTTTAATCGAGATGTTTCTCAGTGCTGTGAATGGGGGGTCCTTCCCTAACGTTTCAAAAAAGGAGCTGTGCCTGTGTCACCACCCCTTCCCCTGCTACCCTCGTTTGTATGATTTTTCGAATCAGGCCCTTTTTAAGAGCTGAAACGAGGTCTTAATCGCTGAAAGGGCTGTAAAGGTCCTTAGAAGTAGTGGTGACACGAAATCAGCCCCTTCCGATCGTTGATTGACATTCCGTCCCCCAAATTTGAAATTGTTGCACCCCCAACCCTCCCAGTCTGGACGCGTAACGTGTCATGGCAGAGTTGGATGAAAATGAAGCTTATGGCCTCTAATCGAGCCCAAAACAGCAGGTTGGATGGAAATTCATCGGTAGGATGGGAAACGGGACCAAAAAGTTTTCAAAAAAGTTAACAGCCTCTAGTAGGTGCACCCATGCATAGACAACCCACATCACGTCATTTTTCTCCCATTTCCAACCTTTGTAACCTATTGCCGATCATAGGCAACCCGCACGCACGGACGTGATGTGGGTTGCCTATGCATGGGCGTACTTACTGTAGGCTGTACACTTTTTTGAAAAATTTTGGTCCCGTTTCCCAACCTACCGATGAATTTCTATCCATCCTGCTGTTTTGGGCTCCATTGCAGGCCATAAGCTTCATTTTCATCCAACTCTGAAAACTCTGGCATTACGCGTCCAGACAGGGAGGGTTGGGGGTGCAAAAATTTCGAATTTGGGGGACGGAATGTCAATCATCGATCGGAAGGGGTTGATTTCGTGTCACCACTACTTCTAAGGACCTTTACAGCCCTTTCAGCGATTAAGACCTCGTTTCAGCTCTTAAAAAGGGCCTGATTCGAAAAATCATACAAACGAGGGTAGCAGGGGAAGGGGTGGTGACACAGGCACAGCTCCTGTTTTGGAACGTTAGGGGAAGGACCCCCCATTCACAGCACTGAGAAACATCTCGATTAAAACCTTCCTTAGGGGTGAATCGAGAGGGGTGGTTTGGTCCCATGCCAGTTGAGGGTGTTAGTGGGGGTGAACATTGCCGGAGGCCTTAAGAACTTACTGCAATCAGCAACTGAGGACGGTGTGCAGGTTTTCAGGTGGTTAAACACACCCGGTACCTTCTCAGACGCCCCCAATGGTAGTCCATGTTAAGGGGATGATGATGGGGGTTCAAAATGCCCAAACGTCAAATGTAACGATTTCAACGTGTTTGTGGAACCATTAAGAGCAAGACTGATTCATTTTCGACTGCTTTGGCAACTCGCGACAAGTCCTACAGCATTTTTCGCAAACTTCAATTTGCGGTTTTCGAAAATGGGCTGGTTTTCGGGGTGCTACCCAGAAACTACTCAAGTTGGGGAGTTGTGCTGAAGCATATGCCTGGTAGGCGTCAGGACAAACGTCATACTGAGATTTCAAGCTTGTGCGGTCAACTTTTCCAAATTTGGTGGCCTTTGAAAGAAGTGGTGCTTTAATTTTTTTGAGCAGTTTATATATATAGGCTATACAGAATTTGCCCAATTATAGACCGCTTAGAATCGAAGAACTTTTTAATTCGGCGACTAATCGTTTGCCGTTGTTCCACTGACGTCATCCTCGTAAGCCGTCGTTGGACTTTGAAACGTGTAACATCTGCTGAATGGACCCGTTGCCGAAATTCCTCCCTGTCCGAGATGAGGGCATCCGTAATCTTGAGTTCTTGCTGTTCCCATCGTATCTCCTCCAGCCATCGGTAGTGTCTTTTAATTTAGAGATGTAATCAAACCTTTTCTTTGAGAGCCGATTACTGTTCATCCTGTAAAGATGGCCATAAAATCTTAGACTTCTCTTCTTAATTGAAACTGTAATTTCTTCTATATGACGATAAAGGTCTTCATTTCTCCTCTTCAACCGACAATTTTCTTTAATCTTTTGGGGACCCAATATTTTTCTTTCTTTTTTCTCTAGTTCAACTTGGTTTTCTTTTTTATTCAATGTTAAGCATTCAGAATCATATAATACCTCTGGCTTACTGACAGTTGCATAGTGTTTAATTTTTGCTTGGAACGATATCGATCGTTTGTTGTAATAACAAATTTAAAGAATTTAGCCTGAAGATCAGCAAGGCCAAGACTGTTGAAATGACCAATAGCAGAGAGAGGAAAAGTTCAAACATATATTTGGAGGGAGCAAAACTAGAATCAGTTTCTCACTTCCAGTATCTTGGAAGTATCGTCTCCAAGGACAACACCCTCAAACAAGAAATTGAGCCGCTTCGGTGGCGTAGTTGGTAGCATGCTGAACTTCTATGCCCAAGATGGCGGATTCAAATCCGTCCGAAGTCGTCGGATTTTTTAAGAGCGTTAAAAATCCCTGAGTATGCCTTCCTTCGGAGGGGAAGTAAAGCCGGTGGTCCCATGTCGTAGATTTATGGCATGTTAAAGAACCTTCCACTAATTACACCTGTGTGAAGCTAAATTGTATAGGTTAAGAATGTAAATAACGCTCTTAGGTTCCTACGTTTGTTGCCAAGAGCCGACTGCAGTGGCGTCTGGTAGCTAAGTTCTGAACTAGTAGTCGTCGACGGTGGCGTTTGGCGGCAAAAGTAGGAACTATTTGAAAAATTCATAAGTCTGCAGTCCTTCCTTGAATTAAAACAGATAACACACACCGGTTATCAGACAGATTCTACACACACCCAAAGTACACGGGGCTACATGACCGCGCTGTCGCAGCCCCTAAACTTAAGAACCAACAAGAAATTCCATATAGGACACAGAAAGCATCATATTTCTATAACCAAGTTCAGCACTTACTTTAGGACAAAAATATACCCTTGGCAGCAAAGGCAACGTTGTATCAAACCTTACTTAAGGTATGGAAACATGTACTTTGCTAAGTAAGGATTGCAGTAGAATTCTAGGCACAGAAATGAGATTTGTTAGGACTATGAACCAAAGTACCAGGAGAGACAAGATCAGAAATGAGGTACACCGAGCAACACAGATTTTAGTGGTATGGCCATGTAATGAGCTCTAGAACAGCTAAGAAGGTACTTCAACCTGGATGTCAGAGGGAAGAGACCAAGAGGAAGGAGACGGTTCGATCAGAGGTGGAGAAGAATGGTTTTAACTGGGACGATGTCCAAGAACAAATGGTGTACCAAGATCGGGCAAGATGGAGAGCCCTTGTTTGCCACACCTGGGAAAATGATGATGTAACGATCAACATCATCTTGCACAGTTTCCAGCCACTGGCCGGGTCTGTTTGGAACACAAGCCTCTCCAACGTCTTCCCACCATCTCTCAGCCTCCACCCTTGTCCAGTCTTCTCCTCTCTTCTTCACGCTTTCTTCCACCCCCTTCAGCCACCTGTCTCTCGGTCTTCCCCTCGGTCTCTTTCCTTCCCACTTCGTCTCATGTACTCTCCGGGGTATCCTCTTCTCCTCCATTCGTTTTACATGTCCATACCATCTAAGTCTAGATTTCTCTATATCATCCTGTAATGGTTCCTCCTTCATTAATTCTCTGGTCCTCTCATTTCTTATTCTGTCCATCTTTGTAGCTCCAATACTGCTTCTCAAGAACCTCATCTCACTGGCCTGTATTTTGCTCTTCTCCCTTCCTTTCATAACCCAGGTCTCCGAGGCATACGTCAGGATAGGGACATAGTACGTCCGATATATGATCTTTTTGCTGTTCTGAGGGACAACCTTGCTTCATAACATATTTCTCACACTCCTCCGAAATGCTTCTGCCTGCCTACCCCGCTCATTTATTTCTCTATCGTTTCTTCCATTATCTTGTATCAGGCTTCCCAGATACTTGAAACTCTCCACTATTTTCAGCTGTTCCGCACCAATTGTTATTCCCGTTGTGGTTCTTTCCTTCTTCCTTGATGTGATCATCATCTCACTCTTATTTATGCTAAATTTCATCCCATATCCTTGTATTATTCCTTCCCACATGTCCAACTGTTCCTGTACCTCCTCCTCCTTGTTTCCCCAAATCATCTGCAAACACCATTGCTTTCATCTTTCCGTCCCCAACTACTTGTGCCACTTGGGTCATTATGTCATCCATCACCACAATGAAAAGTGCACGGTGACAGTGCACTTCCTTGTTTCAGGCCGTTTCTCTGTTCAAACCAGTCTGATCTCTCTCCTCCCACTTTCACACAGCTCACACTTCCCTTGTACATCTCCTTTATCCTCTTTATAGTCCATTTCTCTACTCCTCTATCCTCCAGGGACTTCCATACTTTGTTTCTGCATACACTGTCATATGCTTTCTCAATGTCCAGGAAGGCCATCAGTAGATCTGTTCCATACTCATAGTGCTGTTCTTGTAACTGCCTTACAGCAAAAATCAAATCCACTGTGGACCTTCCTGCTCTGAAGCCATGTTGTTCTTCCCTCATCCCTCCTTCTATCCTTGTCCTAATTCTCTTTTCCAAAACTTTCTCAAAGATCTTTGCACAATGACTCATCAGTGTTATTCCCCGATAGTTTCTGCAATCTGTTCTACTACCTTTCTTGAAGATCGGGACAATGATTCCTTTTTTCCAGTCCTCAGGGGTCTTCCTTTCCTTCCATGCTGTCCTCATCACTCGGTACAGCCACTGTATCCCCACCTCTCCTGCTGCTCTCACCATCTCCACACTCAACTCATCCACACCCGGTGCCTTCCCTCCTTTCATCTTGTTCACTGCATTTTCCACTTCTTTCCATGTTAAGTCCTTTTCTGTTTGCAGTTCATCTTCCTCTTCCCCGATTTCTTCCATTTGGGTTCAGAAGTTCTTCAAAATATTCTTTCCCTATTTTCTATCTCTTGTCCCCTTTTGTTCACCATTCTAACATAATCCGTAGGATCCTTCCGCCTCTTATTTTTTACCATCCCATACAGGACCTTTTTTGTACCTTCACTATCCTCTTCCATCATCTTTGTCCACTCTTCCTTCTCTCCTCAGCCACCACTCTCTTCGCCTCCTTCTTTCTTTCCTGGTACTCTTCCCTTGTCTCTACCGTCCTATTTTGATACCACCTCCTAAAGGCTCTATTCTTTTCCCTTACTATATCTTTTGTCTTCTCATTCCACCATGGTGTTTCCTTCCACCTCTTTTACTACTTGTCCTCCCACATACTGCTTCTGCTGCACCTAGTAGTGTCTTCTTAAATCTAGCCCATTCCTCTTCCACCCCTCTTTCTTCATCTGTTGGAATTCCTTCCTTTACCATTTTGAGGTACTCGACCCTTCTATCCCCTTCTTTCAGTTTCCATATCCTTATACATCTTTCCTGGTTCTCAGTCCCTTTCTTCTCCTTACTCCCTCGCAGGTTCATTACCAGCAATTGATGGTCGCTATCTAGGTTCTCCGATGGTATAACCTTGATGTCCGTGATGTTCTTATTTAGTTCTTTCTCATACAGTATATAGTCGACCACCGACTTCCTGGTCAAGTCATCACTGTACCATGTGATTGTGTGGCTCCCTCTTTTCTTAAACCAGGAGTTCCCAACTAGCAGGCTGTTGCTCTGGCAGAAGTCCAACAGTCTCTTTCCTTCCTCATTTCTTCCGCCCCCAACCCTCTGGTCCTAGAACACTCTCATAACCTTGTCTTTCTCTTCCTACATGGGCATTGAGGTCCCCCATAACAATCATATTTCTTCCTACCGATACCATAGGATAATTTAAAAAAATAAAATGTTTCTTTGCTTTTCTTCTTTCAACTTAATATTCTTTGCATAATCATCTTACCCTGCTTTTCTTCCACGAATTTTAGGCTAAAAATATGCAAGGAAATACAGTATTTGAGTGCTGCCATCTCTGTTTTCTTATGATAAATTGGAAGGGGCAGGAATCTTCAGTATTCACATTTGGAAACCCTGATACACATTCCACCTGCCAGATGTAGTTTTCCCCCATATTAGTATTCACCAGCGTCAGCCAAGGTCGAACGAGGAGGAGTCTGCCCCAGCAGCACTCAGTACTGTGCACACCCACACGTGTAGTACATTTACTGTTCGGTTATTGTGAATATTTCATTACGAGTCGTGTTCACTTATAGAAATATGGTTGAATAACGAGTGTACGGTGATTATGTTTCAAACTACCTAGTTGATAACCAAACACTGGTGGATTTCGAAACATAGTAGTCACGAATTGATTGCTATTCCCTGTTAACTTGTGTCACACGTCACTCTGCTTCGTTGACAGGTACAGTTGCGCGTGTAGGATATGACTCGGCTCCAGTAGCTGTCCGTGGCGACATGAGCTCCTATGACTCTTATCTGCACTTCTAAGACAGGTAGCATGCACAATGCTGCTTGACTTATGCGAGTCTGCACTGTGTCCCCCTCTTTTCCCACGGGGCTCCTGCTACAAACAGTAGAGCAGCCAAGCTCAGCGGCAATCAAATCTTAAACGGGTAATAGTTTCGGTTGTTTATAACCTTCAGCTCACAGTTGATTATATTATAATTGAAATAAATAAATGCTTGCCACGGTGGGCGTGGTGAGTGGTTAACGTGTCGGTCTACTAACCACAAGCTTTCAGGTTCGCTCCTGGCCGTGGTAAGTGATTTTTGAAAGGCAGCAAAAATACGCCGCACATGTCATACTATGTTTGCATGTCAAAGAACCCATTTGAATTCAGTAGGACTTGTTTTTATTTATTTATTTACTCACAAAGGTCCCAATGAGCCTGAGCTCGTGTTAGGGACAATCAAGTAACATAGTTACAGCATGGCATATATATAATTTTTGTAACATTATTGTTTAGTTTAATAGTAACTTAGATTGCTAGTGACTAACTTTACAGAGATAATACGGTATGATACATTGCATTGCTTAAGGCTATTGTACATGGGCTATTCATTCCTTAATAGGAAGTCTTTTGTTTTCCTCTTAAATGTTTTTATAGAGAAACTTTCCCTTATGCCTATTTATTATAGAGGACATAATTCCTTTAGTTCCAAATTTGATGGATTGGGAATGGCTGGTGAATATTTGATTTACTCCTCTTGTTGCATAATGATGAATGTCACTTGCATGGGTAAAATGGATGTGTGTGTGTATCAATTTGTATACAAATACTGTTGCTGAAATGCTGACATAGCTCCTTCTTACAATACCCCCATATCAAATTCATGTACATTAGATGTGAATGTATCAGAGCAAAGTATATATTTTTCAATTGTTGGCTAGTAAGACAGCTATATCTTAATCTGAAAATAATACCAATTATAGGGCTGATTTTATGTTTTACATTTTCTACATGATTTTCCCAGGTTAGTGTACTATCTAGTGTGATACCCAAGTATGTTGCCGATTTAACCCTTTCTATTTCTTTGTTGGCTATGTTTGTGGTCTCAATCTTGTTCATAATGGCAAAATTAATCTCGGGAGATTACGCCAACACAAAGTTCCTCATTTCTCCTCTAGAAAGTGCTATAGTGTTCAAGGAGCTCAGATATCTATCCTTGACTTTCATAGTGCTTCAAGGAACAACGAAATTCGACATGCCTCTGGGTGTAAAATAACAAAGCTTGCACCTGGCATCCGATATTATTATTGAAATAAATTAAAAATATTAAGCATCAATAGGCTATCCGAAAGTACTGAAAAACATAGTAGCAAATAATATTAGAATTTCCGTTAGAAGTACATTATTGCCAAGTTTGAATAGCACAGATCAGGAATAACCTGAATCATGTATATGAAAGAAATTCCACATTACATAGGTCTAATCTAGCAGGTTGTTAAAAACTATGAAAAGTACTCAAAATACGGATGTGTTAACAATCATTAATAAAATTATTATAGAAAGTAAACAAATGATGGTGAGGTTCAAGAAGTCTAATATTTTCTAAATATGGTACAGATAAAAATGGTTTATGAATTGAATATAAATAAAATTCTTGAGGAAAAGAAACTCGTCGAACGAATGTTAGGGAGGTAGTTTAGCTATAGTCTTCAGGGCACGATGTATGTTTCAAGGATGCTCATGCTCACCCTTGTTAAGCACATCTGGTCTAGAATTATAAGGGAGGCAGTTGAAATTCGTAAAAATCCCAATAACTTTAAACAGGGACACTGGCTATCAGTTATTAAAAAATCTGGGAAGAGTGTTCCCCTCTCAGTTTCTCTATTATTCTTCACCTGATTGAAATTGTTCGGTTAGCTCTATGGCCATGACATAATGAAAGCTGATTAAATTTCCTACAAGGTTTACTCAGTCAAGGTTTTTGATATCTTTTATAGTTTTCATGTTATCCGCTCTTGAATGTCGGAAATTTTGGAAAAATACATTCTTACCTCACATGGCTTGCTCTTTTTGACCGGATAACTCTTCAACTTTGCATCCAAAAAATAAATGCTGGCCAGAGGGTTGTAGAAAATTACATTCCCGTCAATAATAGATATTACTTTTCTATTTTCCTTCAAATATTAAAACAATTTCAGTGTTGAGCGTGAAATCTCAAGTTTTATGACTGTCGATTAATGAATCTTTCAATGTCTCACCATTCCCAGTCAACGTATTGGCTGAAATATGCACCATTACGTACACATAGCGAGTACTGGACATCTAAATAGCACAGAGACTCATTTTAGAATATATATACTTGTGGACCCACTGACCAGGTTCCTCACACATAATTCAAGATGATCTAGACTATTTTAATGGGAAAATATGTTGCTATGACCATGTGTGTGCATATATGAGTGTCTATCAGGCATTGGAATAGTTTCATGAATCACAACCATTAAATTGAAACAAAGTTTATTGACATAGAAAATTGAATTAACATTACAACGGTCGGTACCATCGAGTCAATTTCTTGCTGTCTTGAGGTGGGAAGGACCTTCATCCTCGTCTTAATTTTCCCCAATATCTTCTCCATCGGACCCCTTCAGGGGAAAGGTCAGAGGATCCTCCTGTTCTTAATCTTCGGAGTCAACTTGAGGGACCCCATTCAGGCAGTTCCCCTGGCAATTTTGGCATGCTGATGAACATTTGAGGCTTGCTTTTTTGCAGTCACATTTTGCTCTAGCATAGTCTTTCATGCATCGGCAGAAAATAATTTTCAGGATATCCTCCGGTGCAGATGCTAACTCACTGTGCACTGGGACCAGGCAGTTGTTCTTCACATTCCACCCATACATCTGAGGAGGCAGGTAATTTCCCAGCCACAGCTGAACTTGGTGGAATGTTCGGAGGGAATGCTGTTTTACAGCTCCATCAGTGGGAGGAAGACAAGAGATATCAGACTTGATGGTGGCCACCGATTTCAATAATGACTCGTACCTGTAGGCATTGAGGGAGACCTCTTTCGCTGGAGCCCCATACCACCTGCCTTTTGTACTTGGGCGGTGGTGGAGGAAGGGTCTGAAAAGACTGCTGCTGCTTTCTGGAGACTTCAGATACTACTTCGCAAAGGCGACCTTGCTTTTACGAAATGCGGCACATGTTGTGTCGCATCCTGTCAAGTGGACGAGAAGAAGGAATGCCTATCTTTCCACGTCCAGGCTTGATGAAAATTATGTCCTTATGCGCATCAGCTTTAGCCATCAAGAGGACTATGAGGTCGACATCTTCACCCACAACAATGCCGACAGCTGTTGTTTCGGACATTTTCACAGCCGTATCCACGATCAGAATGTCCACATCACTTTTCTGCATGAAGGGTCCTGATCCCATTGTCCTCAAGCTTCACCTTAAGCATGTTGATGAGCCTAAAAATCTTCTTGTTTGATGTTGATCTCGGTGAAATGGACGTCAGCAGACTTGTCGAGTCGATAGCCCTTTGCTGCTCTGCTACTTTCGTGCTTGAAGTTGACGAGGAATAGCCGTCAAAGCCTACAGTACAGCTCCTTATCTCCTTTCGTGGTAGTTCTTCGTGATAAAGTGGATGTAGCTCTCGCAGATTGTCGATATCTTGGCACCTCTTTGCCAAATTACTTTATGGAGGAGGAGCCCTCCGTCAAATACGATGTATAACTGTGCGACAGGTACGTCCTTGGTCGTAGTGTTGAATAGTATGTACAGCGCTGACTTAGTCTATTTCCTCATCCCACTCTCGCTGAATAGGGCTAATGGGAACGGGGCTAATTTGTATCCCATGTACAGCTTTAAATCTTCGTCGTTTTTTTTGTTTTGCTGATGGATATACGTCGGAATAGCAAGAATGGGTCACAGGAATCTTTTCGTCGTTGATTTTGACTGATGAGTGTAGACAGGGGAAGAGCTCTATCTTCTTAGAGACAATTTGATGTTAGAAAATGCCGAATTGACCATTTTAGCCATTGCTTGCTTACCAACTGCAACCAGTGTTGCCAATTTGGTGTGTTTAGCACCAGATCTGGTGACAAATTTTCATATAGTGCCATAGCGAAATACTGGTGTTATTTCATTAAAACCAGTGCCAAATCAGGTGCTTAAGGGATTTTCCATGACATTGTCTCCTATGACTATTAAGTAAATCCTGAAAGCCATGTAATAATTTTAATAAAGTTAATCAATAAAGATGGCAAAATTGAGCCTTACACGTATCAAGGTAAACACTCCAGCAGGGGAAGTCCCTGAAATTCTCACTCTCGTGCATAAGTGCTACGTAAGCGCAACATGCAGGGTTCAGTGCAAGTGCACTTTTACAAAGAATCTGCCTATCCTCTATTTTCTTCCCAGCTGCCAGGGGATTTCCCAGTTTCATGCGAAGGCTCCTACGCATCCACAGTTAGTATTGTAAATCTATCTCAAACCCACAGTCGCTATTTGTTCGTTGCCTAGTAGGCTATATTGGCCAAAATTGGAGGTATGTAGAGATACAGCAGTACTACACCTTCCTGCTCTAAAGTAGTAATACCGGTAGCAGGCTCCGAAAGTGAGGAAGATTTTTAATTAAAGAAATGTATGGCAAATTAAAAGAAAATCAGTTTGTATATTTATATATTTTTGTGTCTAGCATTTTGAATCACAAGAGTTCAGCTGGTGCCTTTTTGGTGTTTTAAAGTGCAGGGTTTAGTTCTTTCCCATTTCCAGATTTGGCAACACTGACTGCAACAGCATAGTAGCAGGTGATCGTTATAACTCCAACAACTCTTGTCGCGATAGATATGTCACTGGTCTCTGGGAAGGGAGGAAATTTCTCAAACCAATCGGTGAGCTAGGCAATGTCAGCTGTATCCTTGATGTCATGGGCCACCAACACGCAAGTCTTTGCGAATGGGTTTTAACATTTGAAGGAAAATAGATAAAATAGTAAGAGTTATATGAAGCCCCCGTGGCTTAGGCAGCAGCACACCGGCCTCTCACCGCTGGGTCCGTGGTACAAATCCCGGTCACTCCATGCGAGATCTGTGCTGGACAAAACGGAGGCAGACAGATTTTTCTCTGGGTACTCCGGTTTTTCCTGTCAAAAATTTCATTCCAGCAACACACTTCACTATCATTTCATTTGTCATTCGTTTAATCATTGCCCCAGGGGAGTGCGACAGGCTTCGGCAGCCGGCACAGTTCATATTCTCGCCGCTAGATAGGGGTTTCATTCATTCCATTCCTGACCCGGTCGGCCGACAGGAAGCAGGCTGTGGATTTTTATTTTCAGTAAAGTTATATATATTATTGAAGGGAATTTAATGTTCTACAACCCTCTGGCCAGCATTTATTTGTTGGGTGCATAGTTGAAGAGTTGTCTGGTCAAAAAGAGCAAAATATTTGAGACAAAAACATTTTCTCAAAAATAACAGACTTTCAAGAGCGTATAACGCGAAAACTATACAAGATATCGAAAAACTTGACAGAGTAAAACTTGTAGCAAATTCAATTTGGTATAGAATAGTCATTTCGCTAGAGCGCATAGTTTCCGAGATTTGAGCGAAAAACTGAAAAATGGGACCTTCATACCCCTTCTCCACAGTATTCCGAACCGTAAAAGCCTTAATCTACGCACTGCTCATTTGTGTAAATAGTCCTAGTTTTGGGAGCTAATCGCCACAGGACTGCGGGGATGCTGCTATCCGCAACATTTTTCGCCATGCGGATAATGTTAGGAGTAAATTAATAGTGTCTAGAATACAATGGGAACTTGTTGAATATCATTACGAAGACCCGGATGTTCAAGACTTTTTTTCCAATGACAAATGTAAGATGATTTACGCTAGTCTCATTCAAATTATGTCATTAAGCACAATTAACATTCCGAACAGGAAAGGGTTGCAATTCATTTTAAACATAGAACTTGACATACATAGCCTAAGGAAACTATATTCTCCTCAGAACTAAATGTGCCTCCTTAATATTTTAATCAATTGAAAATATTGTAACGTCAGTACATTCGGATAACAAACGTGTGGTTGCGGATAAGGTTTTGTTTATCCGCGCAGGGGGTTCTCTACCTATATGGATTAGTGTTGGGAGGAACAACACTATTTGTAATTAGCATTGTGGATTTTAATAGTGCTGGTTGATCAGATTGACCTGGATCGGATGTTCTCGATCATTCTTTTAATCTGCGCAAATATTGAGGGCGTGGTGGTGCAGTGGCTAAGCCGTTTGCCTCTCACCAAGATGGACTGGATTACAATCCCAGTCGACGCATGCAAGATTTTCGAAGTGAAATGCCATCATATCCTGTGGTTTTGATTCCACACGAGATTGAATCAGATCTGTTACATTGGAATATTTAATGAAATTTTTTTAAAACATTATAAAAAAAAAATATTGTTTATACCTTAGTCCTAATGAAAAATCTGCTTCTGTAAATTGTTCTTCTATGTGTTACAGTATTATCTGACAAGGGGACCCTAGGGCAATCGGATTTTTGAAATTTTTCCTGCTTTGTGTACGTCAAGTTCAGACCTCGAACAATAATTTTCCAAAGCCGTTCGAAGCCAGATTCATAAATTCTGGAGAAAATCTACTTCGAAGTTTTCCGAGCGCTTCTTAGCCAGTAAAGATGTTACCGAGTATGAGCAGGACGCATGGCTCGCCCGGTAATCGCTGGGACGCTAGTTCGAGTCTCACTTTGGGTGCTATTTTTTTTTATTAAATTCATATACTACTAATGTGATTGAAGTATAAAAATCATCATCAGGCTGATTGTCGTCCTCCACGCCCGACATCATGATCTTTATCGTATGTTAGAAAAAATCACCCACCACGCCAAGAAACACTAAATGTTTCCCTGGAAACCAACAGTCAAATACTACTTCGAACAGGCATCCCTTGCGAATGACATATGTATCCCTTCCACCCGTCCCGGAATACCCACAAATCCTTCGTGCTAGAGCAGCTGTGCCCACTTCGCAGGTAGAAAAACGTGACAAAGGCCAACGATACACGTAAGACTGTTATTCGAAATAACGACATCTCGAAGAATCCGCCATATTCAAATATTTCATCACTTTCAATTTTACTCATTCCATTGTTTACATTAATTTATTCTTCTATTTATATTTTTAATAATCTACAAGGTGTGAATATTATTTTAGTCGCTTATTCGCAATTTAAAATAGGAGATAATTAGAAATGAGACTTGCGTTTTATCATTGGAAATTGTTATTACATATCTGTGAATTATTACAGACTTGATGATTTTTATATTTCAATCTTATTAGTAGTAACTTATATGAACTGAAAGGAAGAAAAAAAAAAAAAGGCACCGGAAGTGAGACTCGAACTAGCGTCCCAGCGATTAATAGACCCGAACCTTACCGGGTGAGCCAAGCGTCCAGCTCATATTCGGTAACATCTTTACTGGATATGAAGCGCTCGGAAAACTTTGAAGTCTATTTTCTTGAGAATTTATGAATATGGCATCGAACGGCTTTGGGAAATTATAGTTCGATGTCTGAACTATACGTACACAAAGCGGGAAAAATTACAAAAATCTGATTGCCATAGGGTCCCCTTGTGAGATAATTTTCATTATTTTAATGTAACAGATCAGTTTTTATTTAACAATTTTGCAATATATTTTTACCATGAACATAACCATTCTTCAAATACTGTAGTATCAAGATACAGTATTTTTGTTTCTGAACTAATGTTATTCAACAAATACTATTTGTTTATTACAAAGTTTTATTTCAATGCTTAATTTTGTTGATAGATTGTTAATGTTCAGATTATATTATTGCTCTTAGTTTAATATTTATAATTTTAACCGAGGATGGTTAAAAGTTAACTGAAACTAGTATAATTTAGTTTCAATATAGTAGCCTATGGGTACTTAAATAGTTGTAAGGAACATTTTGCTGGAATGACATCCTTGGTTGATACTTGGGTCACCCTAGTTTATAAAACATCTACAGCAACACTTGCCTTAATACAGTACGGTACCTAGAAAATAGGAAATATGCTAGTTATTTTGAATTCCCATGGAATGGAACAAATATTGTAAGGTAATATTAGCCAGTGCTTTTTTTTTTCAGGGGGAATGCGGGTATGCGTACCCCTTAAACATATGAGAACTAGCGGCTTCGGTGGCGCTGTTGGTAGCATGCTGAACTGCTGTGCCTAAGATAGCGGGTTTAAACCCGGCCAAAGTTGTTGGATTTTTTAAGAGCTTTAAAAATCCTTCAGTATGCCTTCCTTCGGAGGGGAAGTAGAGCCGGCGGTCCCAGGTCATAGATTTATGGCATGTAAAAGATCCCTCCACAGACTAAACTTGTGTGAAGCTAAATTGTTAGGTTAGATTTTATCGGAACGCTCTATCACAGGTCCAACGTTCACTACTAGGTGTCAGAGATATCTGGTAGCGAAAGTTGGAACTACTTGAAATTGAACGGAACTTGTAGCTCACCCTAAGGGTGTCCACTGGAAGCAGCTACAGACTCCGGCGAGCCGTACATGTCCTTGGACACTCCAGCACTAAAAGCCATACGATAAATAAATATGAGAACTGTTTAAGAAAATATATCGGTACATTTGTATATAGTCCGGCAAATATAACTTCCGACTTGAAAGTTCATCGATCAGCTGGCGTCAACACGCTGTTCACAACAGCTGAAGGATTGATTTAAATCGATGTATCGAATCGGTTTATTTGGTCGGCAACTCGGCACTCCGTTCTTATAGTGTTTGGAGGTTGTTATTTTGTGTGTGTGGTTAATTTTGAAGGATGAAGAAAATAACGAACTATCGTATATCCAACCTGGCATCGAAAAAGCTGAGAGTTAATGATTCGAACACAATGACCGTATTTTGCAAATTACCAAAAATTGCAAGATCGTGATGTTTTTTCGTCTATAACTGAGGGTAGCCCTTAAATCTTTTTTAGAAGAAAAAAAAAGCACTGGTATTAGCACTAGGTCAAGCTTTCCCTCCAATGTCAAGTCCCACTCAAATCACTGCAATGGCTGATACAAAAACTATTAATCATTGGGTTGATGTACAGGGTAGGTGGGTCTTACACTACACAGCCAAATCAGGACACGTGAAAGACTTGCATACGGTGATAAAAGTATACTCAGGAATATTTGTTTCCATTTTGAGGTATTGATTTGACGGACAATGAAGTATTTCAATACATTTTGTAATGATGAAAGTATACCTATTTCCAGTGTTGCGTTGTTGACATCACAACTTTTCAGTTGGTCAACAATATAGCCTAATTCTAACCAAAAAAAATGTGATTAAATGTATGTATTTAATATGTAGGGGTAAGATTGTCAATATTGCAATTGCTTTAGTGTTAATCAGTAACAGTTCCCCAAGTTTTTGCCATGCAGAGAATGTTTTGTTTATATTTGGATGGCTTGACGAGCAAAATAATTTTCTCTCTCTTCTGTAGTCCGTAACAAATTATATTTTTAATCACATGCCCCAGTAATTGGGATTACATTGTGATACACTGAAAAGTTGCAATATAAAACGTGTTTTAGAACAAAAAATGGTCGAGTGGCGTAGTTGGTAGCATGCCGAGCTCAAGGTCACAGGTTCAAACCTGGCCGAAATCGGGATATTTTTAAGAGCGTAGTATGCCTTCCTTAGGAGGGGAAGTAAAGCCGGCATGCCCACGTTCCAGATATAAGGCATATAAAAGAACCTTCCACCAACTACACTTGTGTGAAGCAAAAATTTGTAGGTTAGATTATTTGATAATGCTACATTACTTCCAACATTCACCACCAGGTGCTGGCATCTAGTAGCCAAGTCCGCAGTAAGGTGTCGTGGACTGTAGCAAAAGAACTACAGTATTTTAAAAATTGATCGTCTGCAGTCTTTACCTGAATCACAGATAACGCACTAATACAGCCATCACAATTAACGCCAGTACAAAGTACACGACAGTTGTCGCAACCCGTAAACTAAGGAACCAACCAAAAAAAATGGTTGTTCCATTATTTGAACATATATAGCAGACTTTGTGTTTGCACTACTGGGCAGCATAGCATAGCAAAAGAAATTATGTCCAGGGTGCATCTCCGAAAAATACATATTACTGCAATTAATTTGTTGCTATTCTATTTGATCAGTCTGGTGTCCAGCGTGGGCTGGGTGGTACACACACACCCAGTATACCATATTTTGTCTTCTGGTTCCTGGGTTTAAACATTGTAGGGTCGCAGTCAGTGTTGACAAGTACCAGGTAAGTATGCACCTTTTAATGCATCTGTCAAGTCTTTCAAAGCTTCCTGAAATGGGGAATTATATACCCCATCCATCCTGTACACTCAACTCAATCTATTCCAAACTTTTGTTGAGGTGTTGATGGTGCATCAAGTTTATTTGCACCCTATAGCCATTTATAATAGCTTGCCACGGTGGGCAAGTGGTTAATGTGTCAGTCTACTAGAAAAAAAAGGTACGAGCTTTACAGTAGTCGCATATGATGTGTAACATCTGACATGTTATCCTACTCGTATACTACACAGCTTGGACATTCTTAAAATGTTAATTTACACTCCAATTTCCAACTGGTACTATGATAAATGAATAGATTGAATTGGAGATATGCTACTGTCACATTTGTGGCACAGCGGTCAAGCTGTTAGTCTCTCACCCAGGTAAACCGTGTTTGATTCCCGGTCAATTCATGTGAGATTTTCGAATTGAAATGCCATGTTCTGTGGTTCACATTCCACGTAAAAGGGAGGTACCGTGGATCATGATCGTGAGATTAACGGACACGCAAAACTACAAGCTTCCTTCCTTTTACATTAATAATTCATAATAACAAAGTGACACAACGTCGACAGTACTCTCAAATAATGTGGGCACATTCCTCAGTAACTATAACATTCATTATTCTCAAGACTCATACAGTTAGTCATAAACAATCAAAACATGGCTTCCTACAATCATGAAATGACCTAGTCTCACATAAGATGAAAACACAGCTTTCATTCCACTCATATAACAACATTCTGTTATGCATTTAATATTTGACTACTCACCCACAGCTTGACAATAATGCCGCTTACTTAAATGCCATTTGTCGTCTTGGTCCTACCCCATGTGATATTCAACCTTGAACGTGAAGCTTCATAAACTGCTCAATGACAAATGAAAGTCGGTGAAACATTTGCCACTGTGCTCGTCAAACGCACTGCCTACTTGCCATAACATTCTCGCGCTACAGAGCACACACTGCCTTGTTTCCAATACACACATTTTCAATTGTACATCCAGCGGGCAGTGCGTCTTCACTTCCGTCCCATTTTTCTGGCAGTGCGTCTTCACTTCCGTCCCCAATTTTCAAAATCACTCCCACAAAACTATCCAGCAATCGAGCGGAAAGATGTTACAACACCATGTCATACGCTGTTGGCATGTCAAACAACCCATTTGAATTCAGCAGGCCGTGTTCATAATGGCAAAATTAATCTCGGGAGTTTCCGCCAACACGAAGTTCCTCATTTCTCTACTAGAAAGCGCTCTAGTGTTCAAGGAGCTTAGATATCTAACCACATCGAGTTTCATAGCACTTCAAGGAACAACGAAATTCAACATGCAAGCTACCCTTTGGGTGTCAAATAACAAAGCTTGCACCCGGCCATACGATATTATTAGCCATTTATAATGTAGAAATTTATTAGTATCAGAGCAGCATAATAAGGATAATGGTGTAACACACTTCACCTTAATTGGGGCCCTCAAACGAGGGGAGTAATTTAAAGATTTGGGAGACTGTAAGAATCCCAGTATTGTTGGTTTCTTGAAGAACCTGTAAATGAACAACAAGATCTGCCACACTCCTTACGAAGAACAATAAAGCAACAAACAGCATAAAACACTTGTGCCAATTAAGAAAGGATTTGTATGAAGTTGTCTTGAATTACCATATACCTTGTTCAGTTTACCAAAATTAGAATTCCCTGCCAGATTAGACAAACTTGAAGGTACCATTCACAAGAGCATTGTTTAAAATGGTATAGGAACCTGAGAATATACCCTTAACCAGATATTCATTGCAACCACTTTCAGTTCGGTGGTAATTTTTCGAATTATTTCACTTTGCAATTCTGCAGAATTATACTGACAATTTAGTTCATACAAGGACACCACAATTTTTAAATGCAAAGTAAATTAACAGACGTGGTACACCAGAAAATCCTCACAAGCAAAAGTCTTTAACGACAAACAAATCTCTTAAACCAATCCACCTTAAACACCGAACCATTAAATGCAGATGAATATACTCGACAACTGAGCTATTTTCATACACATGTATGGTATTCTGAAATGTAACTTCTCAATTTTGTTGAAGGATGAACTTGGCACAATAGTGGTCAATTTTCCTGTCCAAGGGCCACATTGAACTGTGGAATGACCTGTGGTTAACATCAAGACATTTTCAGATGGCAACAATTGCTTGTATAGATACATAAATATCGGGGAAGTACATGGTGTACCACTAGATAAAAACAATATTGTAGTCTTAAGAGATGTCCAATTTGTATAAAATTTGTTATTATTATGGTTATTTTTTTATAAGAAATGATTTACTTATTGATTTCAAACACCACATTATGAAAGTGTAATTTTCTTCTGCCCTGTCAATGCCTTTTTTGTTGGAAGAAAATTGCACCAAATAAATTCAGTCAATACAAAACAAGAATTGGGGTTTATCATAGCCACTTACATTATGATAGGCTGGCACAACTCATTGACAAGTGAGAATTAAAGTACACCCTCATCAAATCAATGGTTAGAGCCAGAGGTTGCGATTTCAAATCTCACACGGGCCAGACATTCCCACACTATCCTCCATCTACATGGCTTGAACTCTTTGTACATCACACAACCTAATAACTTCAGTGTTCATTGCATCTGCAGTAGAGGGTCGATAATCCGGTGATTTGAAGTGAATACAAACATATTGTCAAACAAAAGTGCTGGCCGATAACCTCGATGTTAGGCCCCTTAAAAAACAACAAACAAAAGCGTTGATGCGACAGGCTGGGCATTTTACTGCAATGAATCAAAGACTTGGCTGCAAAAAAGCGAGCCACTACTGCAGTTCAAAAATCAATAACAAGTTTTTAAGAGCTCTTGACAATGTATAAACTGTCCAGTATCCTGTGGATGTAAGTACAGAGGTAATTGGGACCGAGGGTAGCTTGATTAGCAGAAAACTCTATTAAGAGGGAATCTTATTTAATTCAACGAATCACAAAACAATGCAACAAGTGTATAAACGTCAAAATACCACTACAGTAGTCGAGCAAGCAAAGCAACACACAGGACTCTAATTTAGAGTAAAGATCGACGAACGGCTCCGATCCCTGCCGAAGTTCGTCATAGACTTGACCGCACACTCAACTTGAGGGGTGTTGAGCTATTCGTTACTAGCAGCACATTATTATGAATTTTAACGCTAATTTAACAGTGCCTGGGTTAACATGGAGCCTCGGATAAGCGGGTTTCTACGGTATATTCTTTGGCTCAGCGGTAACATTCTCGCTTGCTGTGCCCAAGGTTGCAGGATTGACTCTTGGCGCGAATGTGAGCGAGCTGTCAGTAGATTTACTGGCAAGTTATCCAAGATCACCTTCCGGGCAAAATTCCGGCACATCTAAAAGCCTCAGCAGGGTTGTTACAAGACCAGGATTTGCATTTTCCCAGACTTAACCCTGACCACCAATACTTTATTCTGATCACCGTATGAACATATTTTAAAAATAAAACCCTTCGAATTGATCGAACGATAGTTACCGATTTACATCTTCGAATCGCACAACATATGGTGATATTTTTCTATAAATAGACGTCCATGCTAACTTTTTTTCCAGCTACTGTATTACACAAGATATGTAAGCTATCTCATACAGAAAAAGAGTTTCTTTTCAGAGATTGTAAAGAAAAGTTAAAGAAAGAATTTTAACAAAAAGCCAATTTTAAGAATTAGCCCAGCTTTAGATGCTGTAAGCACTTCAGAAGGCATGGAAAAAAAACTGGCTTCATCTGACTTTTTATATGCTAAAAATATAACAAGACAAATAAATTTTAAAAAATGTATTCAAGGAACATAATTTTTAACTTCTTTCTTTGTCAGTACACTCAGTTCACAATGAAACTTCTTACATTCAGAAAGTTATTGCAATTATTATAACTAATGACTTAAAAGCTATGGCCTAAGTCAAATAATACGATGTGCAAGTAACATACATGGCACGGATTCTTTCAAAATTATTGCTAAGGTAAGAAAGAAATTAAAAATAGGTTATAAAAAAATGGCACAACGAAACCATTTAACTGGACTAAAAAACTATCGGACTTATTTACATTGACTGACTGCAAAAGCCCTTTTCATTGTCTAGGAAGCAAACAAGTATTGCACGGACCCACAGACAACACAGAAAGACATTTAACACTTTGTAATCTTTTAAGTCTTAATACTGCGCCATGACTGACATCAATGGATTACAAAATCCATACGCGATCTAGGTGACACTAAGTCTGGTATGCCACGGATTCGTTGATACCTTATCCTATACTTATCAAAATTGAAGAACAAAAAGAATGGTTTGAAACTTAGAAGTTTTAACGGACGCCTGAAGTACACTAGAAAGACCATACATCATGACATGTTTTGTGCCCGTAAGATCTTATTGCTATAATTACTAACACTTAAAATACATTAACAATACTGAAAAAAAATATAGACATCGAAAACACAAAATGTAGTGAAAGAAATCGACTAAAACGGGAAATCCACGCATTTGGCTCAGAGTATAGCCCTATAACTTTTTGCACTAGCTTAACTTTCGTTGCATACATCTATTTGAATAACTCTCTACAAGTACCCACTGATGAGCACTTTTAAAAGTTCTTCAATATCATTTCGTTCGGCTTCTTTATCTAACATCAATTTGACTCTTTTGGTTTTCAACTCTTTTACCTCGTCTAAAATTACTCTCTTCTGTTTTTCTTAGGCTTAGTTTTCTTTTCTTTTTGGCGTGCTCTCCTTAGGGGCATTTTCATATTCTGGACGAGCATTTCTTTGGTGACAGTCACTTTACCTAACTCTCCCTCGGATTGAACACCATCATACACTTGTCGTAGGTCTATGAGAGAACGTTCGAGCTGATTTTCGACTATCATCTGTATAGATCAAGCATAGGTGCTATGTCGAAGGTACACGAAGCGAAACTTCGGCGAACCGAACATGGGCGAGATGAAAGGGGACGAGAGGGGGATGGTGCATGTGGAGTAGAGGCTTTGGCCCCGAACCAGCACGATTCCCGACGAAACGCGATCGACTTGGGCAAGGGAAAGTGGAGGAAAGAGTGTAGTGGGAACAAACGACGAGACGAAGTATCGAGAGCAGCAGGACTACCGCAATGTGTTCCTTTCTTGCTCTCTCCCCTCTATTTTACAATTTTAGCATTTTGCAGCCCTAACCCGACAAAGCAAAGGAG
This sequence comes from Meconema thalassinum, assembly GCA_946902985.2. Classification (NCBI taxonomy): domain Eukaryota; kingdom Metazoa; phylum Arthropoda; class Insecta; order Orthoptera; family Tettigoniidae; genus Meconema; species Meconema thalassinum. Next base: position 282,649,172 of record OX336397.1, read on the forward strand.
CTTCGCGCTACAGGCAAATAAGACAGATTCACGCTTTTATTTTTAAAAATTTCCCTGACTTCAATGACCGGAATTTTTTCCCCTGACCTTTAACAGTCCTGCTCAGTGCTTAAAAGGGATGTAAAACCAGTTATCATCCATGTATATTCTTTCATTAAAATACATTTTAAGTTCATATTAATTAATGGTTTTAGCAAGTTTTCTTTTTGTTTGAACTCATTTAAATGACAGTTTTTGTGGTTATTTTCGAAAACCCGAAATCCAGATTATAGACACACTACTGTATTTTTATACAACTTTGTCCAGTCTGGATTCTGAACTGCACTTTGGGATCAATGCCTTCAAGAAACAAATTAACCTATGGGAATCAGTCGTTTGTGAAAAGTTAAAAAAAAGTCAAACACCCAATCTCTATAATATTCTTTCCCATAGAAACATCTTCTAGTCGGTCTCAGAGAATGTAAGGAAGCAGTACACACTTCAATCTATGTAGATCCTCATGCTGTCAATGTCCCATGTAAGACACACTAAAATTATGGGTGTAAGAAGAAATCGGGACTTATAACTGGACCGAATTTTACAAATATGCCATTGAAATTTTGGAGAAAATTTCCTAATCAATAACCATAAAGAAGTCACAGGAACAAATCTTCCAAAACTGGTTTTTAGCCACAGACAACTATGTAGAAACTCCATTTGTCCGTATGAATATTTTCAATTTGTACATTGAACAAGCAATGAAGGAAATTTGAGAAATATTTTAAGTAGAATTAAAGTTTCCAAGGTGAAATTATTTTGTGATACCTTTAAATGGTAAGGAATGTCCTGAGGAAAGAATTAATGATGAAAATAAACCCCTATCGATGTCAAATTTGCACGTGAAAAGGTCAAGGAAGTAGGAGACTACTACCTAGGAAGCAAAATAACCCCCAATGGACACAAAGAGGATATAAAAAGTAGGTTGACTCAGGCAAGTCAAGCATTTCTACAGAAATCTGTTGACATCAAAATAATCATCCTCCATGTCCAACTCCAGTCACCCGGGTGTTGTAAACTAGCCTCTTCACTGTCTATCCTTCCACTTCTGCCACATCCAGTCCAATGTTACGTATGTTTTCTTGGATTGGTCCATCCATCTCTTTTTTGGCCTTCATTTTCAAAAGCCTTGTTTGGAGCGTAGCACTTGATGGAAGTGAAACTTGTCGGCACAGCAAAAAATAGAAGCGTTCGATATGTGGTGTTGCAGGAGAACGATCAGATGGGTAGATAGAAGAACGAATAAGAGGTATTAAGATGTTTCTGGAGACTTCTAACGAAGAGAAGAGGTACATACCGAGACGCCTAGGAATGGCAAACTTAGTTATGGAAAGAGGGGTCGAGGACAAGAACTGTATGGGCGACCAAGGTTAAACAGACTAAGGCATGCTGGCTTGCATGAAACTAGTCCAGGATAACAAACCTAATGGCAAAATGTAGTTTCTGTAAACCCCTTAGCTATTTTGAAATTACAGTCAATTCTTGTTCTAGTGATCCAATTATGCAAAATGAGCTCAAATTCTGTCTTGTAATAGCATAGCTTGCAGCTGTTGGGTAATTGATTGTACAGATGGATGTTCTACTATGGAGATGTATTTAATAATGTTAACATCCCTCATGCATTAAGAGGATTTTAATTACCACTGCCAACAATCCATCCTTGCTCTTTGGTGAAATTTTATGGTTTGAAATCTGTAGAGAATTTACCATACTGATAAAACGATGCAACATTAATGGACTAGTAATTAATTAGTCACGCCAGACATCAGATTTATATGTGTATCACCCACGCATCATTTGGGTGTTCACCAGTGTCCATGATATGAACTAAAATTGTCAGCTTAACCTTACACTGCTTAGAAAAGAAGAACGTAGTATTAGAGATTAAACTTGCCACAAATCCAACGTGTTCCACGACACAGAAAGTGCATGCAATGAATTCTTCCTAACACAGGCATTCATGCCTTTTACCACTTCAATCATGGACCATTCCATTTGATAATAAAATTTATTATAAAAACTTGGTAAATACATATACTCTTATTTGAATATAAAAATAATATAAAATTCTTAATTTGTATGCAAAGTTTATAGCACCTTCCTGCACCAACAACAGGCAAAGCAGGCTATTATTTGTACCATAAAAAAAGTATTTATAATTGCACGATTTGAATCCCATCTCTTAAAAATTGTATGCAATTTTTAAAACCTTTCTGTACCAACCACAGGTAAGGTAGGTTATCATTTGTACCTTTAAAGAAACCATTTGCCATTGGATGCCATCTTAACCTGAGAATAGGCAAGGCATGGTGGGAGATCAACGTTTGTAAACCTTTAAAACATCCTCACCATTACACTCATACCATTGCAGTGTTAACACCAGAAAATGTGGCAAGGAAACATGCATAACAGCAGGCGAGACCTTTTTCATGCTAAAAAACCCAGCAGGCGAGATCAATTTCATACTCCGAAATTCTCACCAAATAATACACTTCTCTAATACCATTTTTATTGCAGTGTTTATACTAATACTATTAAAACGACTACCATACCAGCAAGAAATTTACCACTATACCAATGCTGGCATTATCGTAGTGGTAACACAATAAAAGATAACCATTACCAACTGATTAATAACATGGTTTCATCATTATGCCATGTGTTTAAATTTGACCAAAAAAACCAACCTTGTTTTTATTTTAAAGATACCTTTTAAAGTCTACAACTTAAACTTTGTCAAGGTCTCGTTAGCCAACACTCTCTCTGAATTACCAAAACGCTTAGAATGTACCTTCATATAAATCCAATGTCCAGTTATTTAAAACTACCAACAGGTCCTTCATGAACGAACCTCTTCATACTCCACGCAGTTTCTGTGACCACAACTCTAAAAAGATACCCAGTTCACACTTTTGTTTTATCTTCATAGAAATCCTCTCCATTGTTATTAAAAGAAAGAAAACCAGATTTTAATTACACTTACCTTGCCTTACCTGATACCTACCAACACAGAAAACCTTGGGACTTTCCTACGAAGTTGTTCACTGGAAACCAGCAACTGAAGACTTATAAGATACTGCATTTATATAGCAATTGTTTGAAAGCACAATGTAACATAAGTTGCTGCACATAGGCTATGGGAGATATTTCAGCTACGATGCTCATCGGTGCAGAGTGGAAGATGGCAAGTCAGGAAATTGTCATAAAAAATATCAATGATTTAAATGAGAGTAGCTTTGACCAGACAGATTATCACACAGGGTCTTTATATTTGCTTGGCAAGGACTTTCTCGCTCACGCCCAGTGATATCTCAGTTCTCGGCTGCCGCGTGCGCGTATATACGGCAGAATAAGGTGCTGAAAATCAGTATCGTGCATTTTTAATCACCCTGTTTAGAGCAGATGCTGAAAATGTTCCCCATCCGCTGCCAAACATAGATCGGCATCTCCTTATGAAGTTTCCGGTTACTCCTGTTAATTTAGCTTCAGCAAGGAAATCTTCACATCTATTTTTATTGTTTACTGAACCTGTACGTTTGAATCTCTTAGCCAGTCGTCTTATTGTCAAATTTATAGGAATGGGTCCCCCTGGAAATCTCACTCGAAACTTTTGTCTTGTTCTAGCGCATGTACTGTGCAGATATGCACGTTCACGTAACGAATATTTTACATAAGGCATTACAGCACTACACACAATACGATATACAGTACCGGTACACAGTAGCTTTATAAAACACTGAAACACCCAATTAGCTCAGAGCTCACACATCTACAGAAGAGTGAGGGAATACCTGGCTGGAGACCACGCGCCAACGGTGCACAATACGTGCCTACATAACGAGCGCTAGAACAAGACAAAAGTTTCGAATGACCATTTCCAGGGAGACCCATTCCTATAAATCGGACAATAAATCAACTGGCTGAGAGATTCAAATGTACAGGTTCAGTAAACAATAAAAATAGACGTAAATGTCGTTATTTCCTTACTGAAGCTAAATTAACCGGAGTAACCAGAAACTTCATAAGGAGATGCCGGTTATGTTTGGCAGCGGATGGGGAATATTTTCAGCATCTACTGTAAGCATGGTGAGTAAAAATGCATGATACCGATTTTAATCACAGTATTCTGCCGTATATATGCGCACGCAGCAGCCAGGAACTGAGCTGTTACTGGCGGAGCGAGAATGTCCTTGCCAAGCAAAAATAAAGACCCCGTATTTAAACTACTGCTGAAGTGAAGGCAAAAACATCTAGTAACATTTATAAGACAAATATTGATAACGCATACAATTTTAGAAGGTAAGGCAATTGTCAGTGTTGCCACATTAACAATTGATTGGTAACTTTCAGCTGGCCTACACGAATTTATGCCCAATTAGGCTATATTAGCACCAAATAATTAGGCCTAATTAATCACATGCTGATTTTTTTCAGGTTGAGTATTTCCCACTCAATGCAACTGGGCATAAATACACATTTACCTACAGAAAAATCAATCAAAAGTAATTTTAGCCATTTTTTCACATTCCCCGTCAATTGTTTCCTGTAAAAGACACTGTTTTTTTCTTTACTTTGAGGAATATTCGTGAATTAAGAAAAGTGTAAACACGACTTTCAATAAACAAGACACATACCCTTGGCTAACAAAGCATAGAGCTAACTTTCCTTCCCTCATTTCAATTGTGCACTCTATTTGTATATCTACACATAGAAGGCAAATACAGAGTCTTTTTATCTGCTTGGCAAGGACATTCTCTCTCACGCGATCCACCAGTGACGCCACAGTTCCTGGTTGCCGCGCGCACATATCTACAGCAGAATACAGTGCTTAAAATCAGTATCATGCATTTTTACTCACCATGCTTACAGTAGATGCTGAAAATGCTCCCCATCAGCTGCCAAACATAATCGGCATCTCCTTATGAAGTTTCCGGCTACTCCGGTGAATTTAGCTCCAGTAAGAAAATAACGACCTTTACGTCATATTTTTATCATTTACTGAACCTGTACTTTAACCAGTTATTTTATTGCGATTGTGTAAAAGTGCTGTAATGCCTTATGTGAAATATTCGTTACTTGAATGTGTACATCTGCACAATACGTACATAAAGTGCAGGAAATCGTTCACTAGAACAAGACAAAAGTTGAGTAAAATTTCCAGGGAGACCCATTCCTATAAATCTGACATAGAAACAACTGGCTAATTTGAGATTCAAACGTACAGATTCAGTAAACAAAAATAGACTTTAAGGTCGTTATTTCCTTACTAAAGCTAAATTAACCGGAAACTTCATAAGAAGATGCCGGTTATGTTCGGCAGCAGATGGGGAGCATTTTCAGCATCTACTGTAAACATGATGAGTAAAAATGCATGATACTGATTTTAAACACTGTATTCTGCGCGTGCGCGCGGCAGCCAAGCTGTCACTGGCGGAGCGAGAATGTCCTAGCCAAGTAAATATCAAGACCCTGTACTTTAACGATTGATGCCCGCCATGCATGCAAACCAGTAAAACATAGATGTTTTCAAGTTTCACTTAAAAGTCTGAATTTGACCATCTTCCACCTTACATCAAAATGTGATGTAGCCAAAAGTTCAATCTTGGAGTAAATATCTTCAGGTGAATTTTCTTGTTCCTTACAAGCAAGTACTGCATTTACTCAAATATGAATCATCGGAGGGCTGCATCCTTAATTTATACAGGATTTTTCATAAAATTATGACACGGTCTTAAATTACCAGATTGGCTGTTGCAACATTTCTAACTCTACATTTTAAGAATCCGCATTTTCACACTGAAGCAATATAGTGTAATCTAAATAAAACTTCTGCATCAAATAACCATCTTAATAAAAAATCTCGAAGACCAAAGTACCGGTTTTAAAGGAAGAGAAAAAGAAAACTAACTTATTTTACCCAATTTTCCCAACTGTACTGTAGCCTATATTAATACACAGCACCATTTTTTAACTGTTTAAAACTAAAAGAAAAGCTACACTCAGCCTGAGGGCAAAATGTGTGATCTTGTATTTTTAAAATTACAAGTAATTACAGAATTTCAACTATTCTGTCCTTGGACCTAGCTCGTAATTTTTATATTGTTGGGGTGTAAAGGAGGAAATTGCCCCTCTTAAACCTTGGTTTTGCAGTGAATTTTCTTTGTAAAAAAAAAAAAAAAAAAAAAAAAAGCCCTTTTCATCCATTTTATATGTCTAGCAGTATGGAAAAACTAACTTTTTCAATTTAAGCAGGTTCCTAGCCTTCACTATAGTATAAAATGTATATTTTCTCGTATTTTTTTTAAATTTTCCACTAAATTTCACAATTTTCTGAGAAGTTCTAACCAGTTTAAGAACAAAAGAAAGATCTTCCAAACACAAAGAAAAGCTAATAGTGTAACTCAATTATTTATAGTTAACAAACTTGTTAAAAATTTGAAGTAATCCTTTCTGTGCACCTGCATCAATAAGTTGTGTTGCTTATGGGGTCCTTTCTTTCCCAATAAAAGTGGAAAAGTAAATTTTTAAAAGTTGAATGTTCTGACCACAACAGTTAGTATTCATTTTAATACCCAAACAGAAGAATTATGGTTAGGTCCCAGGCTAAATGAAATATTTTCTTTTCAATCGATTGCGTACAATCGAGTTGACCGACTGAAAAGCATAAATTTTGTTTACTAAGGTAACGCTGAAAAATGGCTTCCAACACGACAATGACAAGACATTCTAAGGCTATTAACGCAAGTGCAGATCACTTAAGATGTAAATGAAAATATTTTTCAGCAACACCTATTTCGGTGTGATAAGCTCAGCTCATACTTGAGTAAATGCAGTAGTTGATTCAAATTGGAACCACTTAACTCTCTCTAAATTACTGGATAAGCTTTATCCACAGCAGCAAGTTCCAATAATATAAGATCCTGTAGTTTTTCTTCAAGTGGAGTTTCTCAGGGTGGCCAACTAATGTAAATTTTTAACATTTTCAGATTTTCAAAATTACACAAAGCATTTGAAATAAATATCCCCACAATTCCAACGTTTTCGATGGAATTCGTGGATGAAAGAAAGGAAAAAAAAAAAAAAAAAACCCAACGAAATAGCTCATCTTATATGAATAATTTCATGGCCATGGATCGTTGAGTAGGAGAATGAGGCCCTCTAAATCTCAATTTCAGCTGCCATTTGGCAGAACTCGACTGGGCGAGCTGTGGCTGAGATTTCATTAATTTGGCAGAGTAATCACCAAATGCAATCAAGATATTTTGCGAGCCGATCTCTTACGATTCGGAGTGCTGTATATTTTTGTCGCCCTTCCTTAGCCAGGAATTGAACATGTAATCTTCCACCAACTCGCTGAGGACGTTTCCAAATGCTTAAAAGATTCAAGCACCTTCCTTCATTTATTGAGAAGTGTTTGAATCAACACCCACAAAGAAAAGGATTGAGGTAGATTGTGTTTTCCCTCATGGATTCGAGCTCAGTCAGCTCCACTGCTTTGCTGTCATCTATGGTCATTTTTTATGCCAACATCTTTGTGTGGATCTGATACCATTTAGGTTAAAAATCCAACTATCACGAATGTGAAAAAATTGAAAGATGGTGGAAAAAGAAAGTTTTATTTTTCATTAGGGTGGCCACCCTGATTATATCAATTAAGAAAAAATTCTTTACTTCCCACCCCAATCTACAACTCTCTACTGTAGTTGCAAGCCTAACACTGCTTTCATTTGTGCCACGTTCTGACGACCTTGAAGGTAGGACTAGAACTCCATCCAAACCCGTCCTAGCTCCCCCCTCCCCCCATCCATTTATAAAATTATCACCCCATTTTACCATACACCAAGGTTATCATTACCCTAGTTGGAAAAATTCGTAAATATTATCCTGCATTCTCTTTCCAAAACAGATTTGAATTTTTTCGAAAGACAAAAAATTTAAAACCAACAAATTGGAATTCAAATTTTAGAAATGAACTACATTACCTATTTAAACAAAAACTGAACCAGCATTTGGAAAGGCAACAAACTTATGTTACATACTGATATCTTTTAGTAAATTAGCTCAGTTAATATAAATGCAGGTTTCAGAATATCACAACAAGTCCCATACCATTCTAAAACTCAAAATGTGACTTTCGTGTCATCAACCTTATTAGAGTTAGAGTGTGCACAGAATCAAATTCCACCAGTCACCCCATTTCATCACCAAAAAGAGTACCTTACGAATATTAAAACCTATTTTTTAACACTCATGTGTGTCAACCATTCAGTTTAATCTTCGTGACTTTCGAATACTTTAGACCTACTAAAAGGCAGAATTCGATTACTCTTAAGAGAAAGTAAACCTTGACATCTTATTCTTCACACCATAATTCCAAATTACACGAGTGGTTCATTTCGTTATTATTGGTATACCATAACTCATTAACCCGTGTAGATTATGAAGAGAGTTGGCTTTGATCATTTCCAACACTCAAACCTTTTACACCACAATTATGAGTGCCTTGTATACAATAACCAAACCATCCAATTACTGGACTTGTCATTCCGTAATACTGGTTATACCAACCAACTCTTATGCTTATTTTAGCATACCCCACATGGGATTTCTTAGTTTTACATTATAATACTCCTGTTAAAAGATCCTTCTAAAAGTTAAATATGTTATAAAATGAGAAATAGTACCACGTCATTCCGACAGACGGATAAGAGTTTTCATAAAAAATATACTCATCATAATCCAGTTCTCCCACGAGCACACTATATACGTAGGCACCTCGCCCAGTTTTACATTTACGTGATATGTAGCATTCGACACTTGACTAGGTTAAAAAATATCACATACCAACAGTACTGTTGATATAAATTGCACACACTCAATTGTTACCGCCATTTTCAAAGATGTGTAATGGAGTATGAACCTTTTTAATTCTGCTTAACAAAAAAGTCATTTGTTTGTGAAGAAAATATGTTTAACAGGTTGAAAACAGGGTCTTATCTTCCTAGGCCAACCAAAGACACACATTAGCCTTATACAATTTCATTTTACGTGACGCACAAGGCAATTCCAACGTATGCCAATACCCAAATAAAAAGTACTACAAAACAGTGCATATCTGTGCAAATTCCAGTCCCACTAAACAGATGCATCTGCACCTGCCTTATTGTTCAATAAGCCAACTACATCGGCAAACCGTAAGAATGCATAGAACAACCATTTCGACCACAAATGTCCATTAAACAGGACAATTGTAAAATAAAATTTTAGTACCTCTCGCAACTTAACGACTAAACCTTGATAGCATTTGTACTGCAAGTGATAAGGCAACCCCTGAAATTCCTAACAATATTAGAATGCACTGGAAAACTCTACCAATTATTACTGTAATTTACACATCCCACTGGAGCCTACAAAGATCATTTTTCAGTAAGCCTTTAAAAATCTCACTTTGTCAGTGCACACTCCACATTTCGAAGCATAAAAATGTGCATATTACATGCTTGTGGCAATTTGGCACAACATACTCTTTATCTAATCGACAAATTCTCTTGAACACCTGTTAATACTTCTTAAATGAAACAGGTTTTCGGCCTTGGCAATCAAGATGTACTACATTACAACAAGTGACAATACCAATCAATTTAAAACTCAAATACAAATTAAAATTATTTCATTTAATTTAGAAAGGAAAAAAACCTACACCTAAAGATTCCACAACAAGACTAAACTAAATTTAACTTCGTGAATCAAGAACTGTAAAGATGACTTTACAATCAACAGCTTCAAATCAAATATAAGACTTCGATATTAACAATTCCAACAGACTTTAACCAGGATCACTACGCGACACAGTTCATTTAAGATTACTTGGAAATCGAGATACATAATTTATATTGATAAAGTTTGCACAGAAAAGAAGTATCACCAGCCAGACTTAAACTGCGTGTGTATATTATGTAAGAAATCATGTGAGATATCGTGTACTAACTTGCAGCGAACGTCAGATGTCTCTTACAAAATTCTGTACCAAATGAGCTTGTATGGTATTCCTGTTATTATGGCCATTGGCTGAAATAAATTTGTCAATATAATTTATATTGAACTATATTTCAATTTTTGTTTTTTGATTTGAGTGCATGAATATACAGGGACTTTGTTTTATATGCCGCGGGGGTTTTCGCTCGCACGCGTTGCGAGCCTGTTCCCGCCACGCACTTTGCCGTTATGCGGCGCCCGCACGGCACTGAGTCATTGAATATAGAAATTTGTACTTGCCTAGTTCACAGCTGGTGCTGAAAAAGTTTGCCATTCACTGCTACACATCGCTGGCACCTCTTTATGAAATTGGCATTTACTTTCTGAAGATCCTCAGCACTGACTGACTGTATTTCGGCTGTATTATAGTGTGAGGGTTATAAGTCGGAACGTGTGGCCCCCGCGAAGCCCCGACTTATCACCATGTGACTTATTTGTGGGGGACGCTTAAAAATAGAGCATGCGAGAAACCCTCACACTATAAACGAGCTTAAAGACCATATTACAGCCGAAATACAGTCAATCTGTGCTGAGGAACTTCAGAAAGTAAACGCCAATTTGATAAAGAGGTGCCAGCGATGTGTAGCAGTGAATGGCGAACATTTTCAGCACCGGCTGTGAACTAGGTTAGGACAAATTCCTATACTCAATGACTCGTTGCCGCTGCATAACGTCAAAGTGCGTGGCGGGAACAGGCTCGCAACGCGGGCGAGCGAAAACCCCCGCGGCATATAAAACTAAGTCCCTGTATTTCCTAACTGAAAAATTATTTATTTATATTGTAATTCTGTTTACCGACACTTAATGAACAGTAGATTACCTCGTAGATCCGCCTCTTTAAACCTTAACGTAGTGAAATCTAATTAACAAGCTGAAGAAGGCCCCACCGAAAACAGGTTACACTGAAGAAGTAAACATATTAAGTATCCACAGGTGTTCAAGAGAATTTAATTAGATAATCTAAGTTAATACGTAGAAATAAGCATTTTCCAATATGGTTGATGTTTTTGCCTCAAATAACATACTCTTTCCCATTAAAATTTTCTCGGCAACGATGCTCACTGATGCGATATATTAGCATTTAGTTCCACTTCATTAGAGCAGTCCTGTAACTTCTAATAATAATAATTTAAAAAAAAAGTAGAATAGAAGACCACAGGGGAAGTCCATTTTTAGTAAATCTGGGATTATGCCATCATGTGCCTTTTCGAAAAAGCCACTCAGAATAGTGTCTGCACAACGGGACGAGATATTCTAGCGAGTAGAATGCAGGTTGCCATGCATGCAAAAGGAACGCTACGTGGAGGGAAGTTTTCCTTTAACAGTATAAGTGACTGGAACATACTGTTAAAATTTTCTACACTGCTGAAATTAGCCAAAATACCTTTTGTAATGAATAATAATTCTGGAAATGTAGTAATGAATCTTTTACTCCTCCGCCATCGATAACCCACCATCCCTTTTATTTATCACAACTTCTACAGTAAAATTCTAGCTGTGTCCGCTATTATCCAGGCGAATTATGAGCAAATAAGAATATTGCCAAACCCACGCATGCGAACAAGAAAACTTTGGTACTGCAGCCCATAGTCATTTATGCCCGCCACAGTGGGAGTACTCTTGCATAAATAATCTTTCAGACCAATCATTTTGCCAATTAACGCTTTTTCACATAACCTGTGTGGTGTATTTTGTATCCCACATGTTGGGAACAGTGGCTGCATAATGTGATTTCAGTACAGACATGGCTGGCATTGAATGAGCAAGAAATGAAGACATATTTTTGTAATTTATAAGATATTTCCGAGTGCAGTAGTTAATTTAATTTCATATTGACTCCCTCAGTAGTGGCGTGATGGTGCAGTGGTCAAGCTGCTTACCTCTCACCAAGGCAGACCGGGTTTGATTCCTGGCTAATGCATAAGTGAAATATTAAGTCTTGTGGTTTGGATTCCGCGTAACAATGGAGGTACAGTGGCTCACGATCGCAAGATTAACGGTCACGTAAAACTACAAGCTTCCTTAGACTCCCTGAATATGATACAGACATGAAAATCATCATATTATCTAAGCGGAAGTGTAAAAGCCACGTTCCAGATTCTTATATTTTTAACGCCCCCCAGCACTCGCAAACAAATGAACTACCAACAGTACATCATCTTATTAAAGTTAAAAGACATTTAATTCCTTTATCATTGAAAAATTCCTAAATGCTGTTCTGTTGTTTGAAAGAAAGACTATAATAATGTTTCTTACGAGACTTGGCTAATTCAACAGTTTGACTAAAAATCAGGCAAAATAAAAATAAAATAGTTCGGATTATAAAAGGGAAAAAGGTAAGAATTACATTTCTCGTTGGATTGAGGTTTCGCTCAACATGTACGAGTGCGATACCTACCACAATCTTAACACTTGCAACTGATAGACGACAGGGAGCACTTTAACTTCTTCCCACTAATGACAGAACTGCCATTTCACTCAACAATGACACACACATCAGGTTACACCCCAATCATCAGACTAGACTTGGAGAAAGTGATCGAAACATGCAAGAACTGAGCAGCAGGACCTGATGGAACGAAAATTTGAAAGCTAAGGCCACATTTTTAATAAATATCTGAACAGAGCTGCTTCAAAGTTAGGCGATTGAAGAAATCCCCAACTACTAGAGCAAGGAGACCTGGTGAAGAGCGATATATTGGTAATTAAATTAGAACGTATTTGTAAACTGTGTGAAAAGCCATGCGATAGGTACCACGCTATCTTGCCTTGTGCAAAAATAGATTAAGGACTAACATACTCTGCAATAATTTCTAACTCTATGCACACTTCTCTTTAACCCAAGATTGGTCCGGGGGGGGGGGGGGGGGGGGGGGGCAGCGCTAACTGAAGATTTTCCTAGCTGCCACTGGAGTTTCTTTTGTTCAGCTGACATATTGTGTTCTACGCCACTCTTCGTTTATTTGTATAAAAAGGCATTTTGGTTTACTTCATTTATTGTAGACAAATCTGATAAAAAATAAATGAAAATGTTCCATAAGGTGACAAACGAAGACAAATGGAAATTTTTAGCACGAAAACTTGTGAGATATCCGTCAGGCGCAAATGCCTTGATCTTTAGCGTGAGCGCCACGCTAACACCTCGACCGATGTTGGGTTATTAAGACGAATCTTAATTTCCACATAAAAGATAGGTTATTAGCAGCGGTAAAAAGTATAGTGAAATTAACGATCTACCACTAATGTACAGGAATGAATTGAAGCAAAGGTATGGCAAATTACCATACATTCTAGAATTTGTGTGGGAATATCTTGCAAAGAAACAGACTAGTGATAGAAAATAATTTATTTGAAAAGGATTCTGGGGCTATCAAAATATACTCCGTTAAGGGAAACTTTCTTCATAGGGGATACCCATAAGAAGATGCTTCTACCCAGCATAGACAACTGAAAAATGTATTACTGGAGAGAGAGGAAAAGAGGCAGATCTGGAAGGAAATTACACTACGGAGGCTATGTCATTATGGGATTGAACTGCTACCAAACACGAAAAGTGCTATACAAACTGTGTAGTGAGGAGAAGTTCCATGTTCCAAGGGCTCAATGTTGTGATAGGTATCGCATTTGTGCATTTAATAATAAAAAAGTTACAGTCAGTCTGAAAGACTAGTCTTTATATCATTTCAAATGACGCATGCTACAATAATGTTAGAAAGGCAGGAGGGCTCCTTCAACAGACTCCATTACCCATTAACTTAGGCTTCCCATGCTGGGAACGGAGAGCAGGAGGTGCACTCTGCTGCATGACGTCACGTGTTCTCCGCCTCCGTATCGCATAACGCCATAGCCCAGGAGTAAACTCAGACTCTGTGCATATGCACTGAACAACACGATGACGTCATACGCTCAAGTGCAACCCTAGTACATTTCCTCTCCGTAACGCATAACGGTAGACCAAAGCATAACGATGAAGTCGACAAGATCATTTGAAATGATAAAAAACACCTAGATCTTGTTCCGACCAAAGGGGATTACAACAGGTACCTCAACAATTCCACCAAATTATGAATGGGACTGGATTGTTGGGGTTTGTTGGAGTGTTTTCAATTTCAAATGGGCTCTCTTGAAATTGGCACTTCCCATATCCTCCTCCCTGCGGTCTCCAATTGGCACTATAGATTACAATAAGACTAATAGAGATATCTCTATTCTAATTTAAAACTTCATAAGACAGTAACTTTCAGTCTTGGCTGAACTTCTGTATGGGTGTGCAGGTATGGAGATTCATGCATTTTGTATATATATCAGCCTCATTGTTAGCATTTTGGCAAAGATTCTCCCTCTAATGAAAATATTTTGAACTGCTGTTTACATGTAATTTCGAAAAGCTGATCTGAGGGATTTGGCTTTGGTCTTTCAAAAAAAAAAAGTTAATAAGGCAATCGACTGGGAATAACTTTCACAGTGCCGACGGCAGTATTTAGACTAAGTCAGTAGCTTTGACAATGTGCATGCGCTAGGAAGTTACACTCTCGCAGATGGGAAGGGAAGATACCAACACAATTTTCTGTGGAGAGCCGAGATATTTATGTTGTGACTGGAATATACAAAATCCCGAAAATTTTCTATAGTAATAGGTAATGTGACTGACACAGGAGTTTAAAATTTTATAGCTAGAGGGTGTTGTTACATATTTCTTTTTGGCACTGGTTTTGTCCTTAGTTCAAAAGTGAATGCGGAATACAGATTTACATACAAACCCTCCAAACCCCCTTGCTTGTAGTACAAGCAGTGATATTCATCTAGACAGCCTTGTAACATAATACCGGCCAATGGTTTCGAACCAAGTAGCGACCAATGGCTGGCCCAGTAATTTTCGTGCAGACAGTCGTCGCACATCACCAGTCTGTAGAGACCTGCGAGATATTGTTGGTATTCTCTGAAGTGACGCATGCGCAGTGAGTATTTTACGGACTTGTAATATAGTTTGGTCGTGCGTCGGCACTGGGAAACAGCCACAGACTTTATGGAATGCCAAGAGTATGTGGCAGGGTGCAGTTACGTCAGCTATTTTCCAGTAATCACAGACACCATTTCAAAATTATAAACTTCCCTGCTTACAATGAGACTGCACATCAATACAGAATTCGTTCCTCAGTCTTACCTCAATTAAGAAGAATAAAAAAATCTTATAAAAAACACCTATATACGCCAATAATTCTCCTTGCTACAACGCAAGAAACTCTTCCACACAACCGTATAACTCCAGATGCACCCTTCTCTATTTCTAGTACCTTTCCTCATATAATGTTAGATTATCGAACACAATACCTGTGTGAGGAATCAAAAAAGGCACAGGGCAAAACACACATAAGACAAGGGGCTTCTCTGCACCTACACATCTGAGTTTTTTTTATCATAGTAATAATTTCATTACATACTTCAAGGAATGCAAAGTCATAAATTCAGTTGAATGCGCCATATACCATGTAAGAGAAAAGACATTTAAAAACTGGTTTGAACAAAATATCTTACATTAGCCTTTCAAGATACGATAGCCGTTGAACTTTGCTGTGCCAGCGTTTGTTGATAATAGCAACTGGAAACTTGCAAGAAGAACCGCGATGACTACTGCAGTCTGCCCAGTCAAGCAATATTGCGGATGTTACTTGTGTTAGAAGTTACATAGTGAACAGAAAAACTAATAAAGGGTGAATCAATAATGGTGCGCTTCTAATTGTTCCACAACAGCACAGCTAAGGGTAACAGGAGCTCATGTCACCACGGAGGCTGAGGCTACTGGAGCCGAGTCATATCCTACCCGTGCGACTCTAGCCTACCCGTCAACCAAGCAGGCTAACAGCATGATGCATGTAAAAGAATAGTTTCCACCCCGACCACTGGCTATATTATCTTGAAAGGCTAATACCTGCTCTGCCGTAACATTTCACATGACTAGTTATCTTTAGTGCAGGCCAACCTAAGCATGATACACTACACATTCTGCTCCCATCAAAGCGTAACTAGGGCTTTGCAGTAAACAGAAATAAGGTAGGCTGCATTGCTGATTTTCCAGTCGCTGTTACTAGGCTACCATGTGGGTTAGTATACCACTTATTGGTCTAATTAGAATGGTTGAAAACTATAACGGTGTGACAATTCCGATTTAGAATGTTTCAGCCCAGAATTAGTTACACTATATATTCAAGTATAAGTATAGAACTGATTACAGCACAACACACAATAGCTTCATAATGATTTATTACAAATATAAAATGTTCCTTATATCGTTCTGGTTTTCATTTATTAATATATGGCACACCGACACGAAATACCCAAAAGAAAAGACCTTGCTAATCTAGCCAGACTTGCAGAAGTGTATGGCAATCCTTGGCATCAAGGCCTTCCTATAGTCTAGCATAAAGGTCAAGGGATTAATTTTAAGAGATGGTCTAGACTAGTGTTGCTCCATTGCAATTCTCAACTAGCAAAGTGGGTCATAATTTCACCGAACACATTATGCTCACTTTTATTTGCATCTAACCACGTTTTAACGTTCATACTTCATAGGTATTTCCTCTAACATATCAGCATGATCAGGACAGCAATATACCGTAGCTTCAGGTATCTTACGGACATTACTAGCAATTCAGGACATAATTAAAATGAGAATTTGAAACAGCAGGATAAACTCCAAATGAGCTAGTCAGCACTTATGGCAACGACACAGTCTAGGCAACATTATATGAAAAACTTGTCATATGAAATATTTCGGCAGCCCAGGTATATAAAACAAAAATCACTTGTCTGAATTTAGAAAACTCATGGTCCATTGAAAAGTATAACAGTATGGTATAGGCCTACAGCACATCATAAAATCAGATTACAGCAATGAAATCAGATGCGACTAGATGGTGGAACTCCCCTAAAAATAGGAAAACTCATAATTGAACAAACCACTCACAAATACACAATGAAACGAGCATACCATCCATGTATAACCATCTACATGTACCATCACTGAAAGACTACACGGCAGGCACCACATATTTCATTAATCTTTCATACCAAACTTTACACAGCTCTTTTTTTTTTTTAGAAGAGTCTCAATATTACAAAACTTTTAGCGTCTGTATATCAACCAATTCAGAAATGACTTAATTTAGGAAAAATTCTTCCATGGATGACTACACACTAATAATGAACCACAAGTGACACATCTACTCTAACATCCATCTAGGATAAACTGTGTTATTAGCTTAAAAACTAAACTTTCACAACTGGCATGAAAAACTTCCAACCATTCCTATTGCTTAACCTTAATGATATACCAAACTTCACCTCAATTCGAGAGAACTAGGGAGGAGGTAGTTTAAAAATTGTTTACTACACTAAAAAAATTCCAGTAGCTCAACTAAACATTTGTGTTACAGGTATTTTACCTAGTACTTGTACTGTTTAACCACATTGCTTAAAAAATACATCCTCTTTAAACATGGACCATCAGATTATGTGGGAGAAGACACGTCCATTCCCATCTTCCAGACAAATAGCATGTAATACACAATTGATATATGATAAGTCATTCAGTTTGAAATAATAAGAGCAAGTTACTCTTAATGACACAAATGGAAACATATTACCATATTTTCACAAAATGAACAGTGCTCCAATTGATTTCCTGAAGCAATTTTCGTTCGTTCCAAAGAAATGTTCTAGTGATAAAAAAAAAAAAAAAAGGAGGGCATTAATAAGGTCTGGGACGATCTCTGCCACGGTCTCCTCCACGCATTGGGCCACCACGCCCTCTTCCTCTATCCATTCCTCCTCGTCCCCCAAAACCACCCCTTCCACCACGATCTCCACCTCCACGCCCTCTAAAACCACCTCTATCCATACCGCCTCCACGACTGCCACCTCCTCGTCCACCACCACCTCTGCCTCCGCCGTCGCCACCTCCGGCTCCACTAGGACGTCCGTGATTGCACCTGTTGCATTCAGTACGCCATGAAAAATTGGTATTACCACATTCAGGATTGGGACATTTCCAGTCTCCATCCCTGCCAAATCCACCCTTGCTGCCGCCACCTGGACCACCGCGGTCAGAATCTCTTGAACCCCCACCACCTCCTCCAAGTCCTCCGCTGCTGCCACCACTTCCACGACCCCTATCCATTCCTCCGCTCCCTCTTCCACCTCCTCCTCCACCACCACTACTTCCTCGTCCACGACCAGCAGCATAATTATTCTTATGCTGAGCCATTTGTACCTTAATTACGGAACCTTTAAAATCTTTCCCATCAAACCAATTAATTGCAGATCTAGCAGCATTAGCATCATCATATGTAACAGTAGCTTCCCCTTTGGATTTACCTGAAAGTTTATCCTTGTACATCCATATCTTGGGTTTTCCTGTTCTCTTATCGGTTTTAATAACTCCGATGGATCCAAAATGTTGATGAATATCTTCTTCAGTCATCGCTGGCGACATACCAGATACAAACACAGTATCCTCCTGGATAATCATGTCACCTCGATCACCCCAACCTCCTTTGTTGTATCCACCACCACCACCACCTCCGCCGCCGCCTCCTCCACCACCACCACCACCTCGACCTCCACCATAACCACCGCCGCTTCCCCCTCCTCGCCCACCGCCATAACCACCTCCTCCACCGCCGCCGCCTCTTCCACCATAACCACCACCCCCACTTGAAGGAGGTGGAGCACCATAGCCCTGACTACCACCAAAACCTGGGCTACTTCCATAGCCTCCACTCGACTGCTGACCACTGTAACCTCCTCCAGAAGACTGCTGCTGGCTGTAATTAGGGTACTGAACAGTGCTTGGCGGGGCGCTAGTCTGGTCGTATGATGGAGGTTGAGATTGATAACTTTGCTGATAACCACCTCCACCAGCGGTTGGTGGTGGTCCTGTACTATAATTTGCAGGCTGATCATACGAAGGATAACTACTACCTCCTGGCTGAGTATAGGACGATGTTTGGTCGCCGCCGGAACTACCATAATTCCCGTAGCCTTGGCTTTGGTTGCCCCATGAGCCTTGCTGCTGATTATATGAACTTTGATCGTAGCTCTGGGTACCTGGATAACTTGGAGCAGAGGCACCGGTAGCACCTCCACCAGGAGCCGGCTGTGAATAACCAGAATACGTACTGTACGAGCCAGCTCCACTGCCGTAATTACCGTACTGATTTTCACCCATTTCTTCAAATGGCGTCTTCAGGCGGGAAGCTATACAAAAAGCCGCTGCAGATAATTCACTGAACACAAGTCTGAAGATACTAGTTACCTCTGAGAGTGATTATTGTTACAAACCGAACTTCTTTCTCACTTAACAAATTTCACTAAAATCACTGATTAAACACTCCCATTAGTTTTCCAACGATGCAGCAATATCGAACACTCACTAAAACTGCGGCGTAGACCAAAGCGTGGGTAATGATCGAGAGCGCGTTCAATTTTTGTTTCTAGGCTAGAAATTCGTCAAGCACTGACGTGTCCAAGCTTTTCATAAAGAAAATTCGGCACAACTGTGATTTTATGGAATATTTCAAACAGGAATATATTTGCATTGCTACTATTATAGTCATTAATCGTATATTACGATGTATCAGATGGCCGAGAGATATTGCACTCTCTGGTGGCAAATATGAGAGCACGTTATATTCCGTTCAATATTGGATGTGTGAACGCGCTTTCTACAAGATCAGGGTCGACAACACTTAAACATTGCGCATGATGCCGGTAATGCATAGTTTATTGTAAATTATTGTCCCTCCGGTGAATTATTTCCAAAAAATATACAAATTAGCTTATTTTTTTTACCACACCAAACTTTTCTGGAATATCAAATGACATTCCGCTGATGAATCAAAACATTTTTCCAACTAATGGTGGCTGCTCTGTTTTCATACAAACGTAAACATGAAAGGCCCTACTATATAGTTGGGGCATGTGAAATTTTGATTTCCGCCTGGTATAGATAATATTCAACATTATAAGTAATGTCGGTTAGCATAAATTGTGTCAAAATTCTGGGAATTAGAAATTCTCACTTATTTTTATTCGGCCGTTATATAGCCCATTCAAAGGTAACCATACATAACCTATAACTTCTCAATTTTTAAGAAATGATATAATCTTTGGGGCCTGTTGGTTATTTTTTTGGGAACGAGGTATTAGCTGTTATATTAGTCTTAATCGCGAAAGGATATGCAAGAGATAACTTGAATCATTGCCACATTGGTTAGATTGGTCTTGGAGTAGGTGGAATTCTATTCAGCGATGTGAGATGTTCAGCAGTTTGTGAAGATAGCTTCGCTACCATATTTGAGATCGGTATGCATTGAGAAGAGGGCAATTGTATTAGTAATAACTCCATACTCTTACATACGATGGCCATTCCGATGCTATATAGGCCTTGACCAACGCCCAACAAGAGGATTCATTCTTTTGGGAACTACTTGTTCTTTCTTAACGCCTATAGTTAAGTTGTTTAATAAAACATATTCTTTCAGGTTCAGACTGGAGCACCTTCCTTACGGTTCCTTTCTGGTGATCTTTGGGAGGATGAAGAAACTAAAGTTGCCAAAAAGACGAACGTTAGTAAAGCCATGAAGGCATACTTAGAAAGAGCACAGCAGTATGGTGAGTTTCTCACTCCTTTGTTGGCTATGCGACGTTGAGGCTAGAATGGTAGATAGTCCTGAGCAAAACCTAATGGCCTACCAACCGAGCGATATCATTCTCTATAGTACATGAATTTGCCAAAATACCTTAAAACAATACCGTAATTACCACCATCACAATACCGACTCTTGTGTAGTATCTGTTGCATACCTGCCAACCCTTCCGAATTTTCACCTCGTCTTCCAATCTTTTTAATTACTATTATTTCTTCTGAATTTTGGGCCCCAGTGATATATTGTAAAAGAAAAAGGAACTGCAAATAATTTCCATTCTCAAGGAGATTCTCTCGTAAGTCATAATTGCTTTTGTGATTTGCGTAACATTGTTTTTTTGTGTAAGTTTTTCACTTGACAATGAGCTCCATAGCTGCGATCTCGAAATGGTGAGTCAGCTGATCGGCCTACCGCATACTGATTGGTGGTATTTTACGGACTAACAGGTGTCAAGCCTACGCTGATTAGTCTAGGCTGGCCACGTGACTGTGCAGAATGGGATTCAAACCTTGTATGCTATGCGCGGCAATTGTGACTTGCTCCGTTTGACGCCACGTGTTTATACTCTGCTAGCGTCACGATTAGGGCATTTAATTGAGGTATGAGTGTGTGCGTCCGTAGATAATTATTTCAACGAGTTGTGTCGATGATTGTTTTGTGTCGTGTGTTTCTCTCGTCACGTTATGGTGACAAAACCTCAGAAACGTTATCTCCAAGTGTTCAAAGAAAGCTATAAAACTGAATTTCCATTCATTTTATAATCTAGTAGAGGAAACCATTTTGCTCTTTGTTCCGTGTGCCGTTGCGATATAAATATTTCTCATGGTGGAAAAACTGACATTGTAACTCACAGCAACACTCTAAAACACAAGGACATTGCTAGTTGTTTACAGAAGAACAAAAAATTAGGTACGTTTTTTGTTCACGGGAATGAAGACGATGTTGCCATTCGAACAGAATGTTTGTTCACGGCGTTCATCGTAGAACATAACCTCTGACAAAACGTGAATATGTGGTAACGAATGCGAAGTGTAATCCATCAAAATGATTGTATGCATTTTCTTTAAACGCACAATTATGTTCTCTTACGTTTAAATATTGGCCATACACACTACTCGATGATTGATGATTGTATACATTTTTGTGAATTTTATGCTGAATTCATACTTTGCCAATAAAGACACGCAAGTGAGGGTTTGCCAAAGTACCGCCTTGCTTATTGCCTGACTCTTCAGATGATGGGAAAGCCCTAATGGAATGGAGCATTGTATTTGGACACAAGGATGTCAAAGATTGTTGTGAGTCCCTAAAATGAAGGACAAAACGCGATTCAACTCACACAATGTGGATAATTGCCATTAATAATATAATCCCGTGAATGAATTATCGGCTGATATGGAAGCCGCCTAAGGTTAAACAAATAGGTTTAAATATTAAAGTTTCATTCCTCAAAATAACCCAACAGTATGAACAAGCTGGTAGCCCTTTAAAGTGGTCCCGGTAAACGTGTATCCAGACAGCATGGTCAGATGGTCGTAAATCTTTTTGAAGGACTCAAGGCGAGGCCATTTGCTCACTAATTGCTCCATCATTAAGCTGATCTACAAAGGGAAAGGAGATGTACAATGCCCAGACTCATATCGAGGCATAGCTCTGGGAAACGCCACTGCCAAATTATTCACAAAAATAATCAATAATAGAATGACAGAAGAAGCAAACCACCTCATTCCAGAGGAACAGTACGGATTTCGGAAAGGTAGATCAACCCTTCAAGCAATAGCAAACCTCCACGAAGACATACAAGATGCAATAAGGCGGAAAAATGGAAAACTATACACAGCTTTCATCGATTTTAGTAAGGCATTTGACTCCTTACTATGAAAAAACATAAAAGAAAAACTGGAAGATATGCTTGGCAAAGACAACTACCTGACAACAACCACAGCAAATATTCTAGAATATAACATCCTCACCATAGACAACATAGAGAGATCCAGCCCTATAGTACAGACAAATGGTATCCTTCAAGGTGACCCTTTGAGCCCACTACTGTTCAACATTGCCACTGCTGATGTAATAAAAATGACAGCAACTGAAAATACCAGAGTCTACCTCTATGCTGATAACATGGCTCTCGCCTCCACAAATGCCGAAGATCTGCAAAACAGCCTTAACAACCTGACCATCTGGGCTGAGGAGAACGCATTGAAAATCAACACACAGAAGAGCTCCTTAATGGTGTTTAGAAAAGGGGGAAGGGTTGCAGAAAAAGACAAGCTAAGCCTTGAAGAAAAGAAAATAGAAATAGTAAACGAATACAAATATCTAGGAATCACGTTCCAGACATCAGGAAACTCCTTCAACAAACACATAAAACAAAAGACAATAACCGCCATCGCTGCAATGAGGGACATCAGAAAAATTCAATCACTATCATTAGACACCGCAATGAAGATTTTCAGAGTCAAAATAGTACCAATCCTGACATATGGACTTCAAAGAATATGGGACTACTTGAAAACAAGAGATCTAAGAACAATAGAGAATGTAAAAGCACTGTATCTAAAGAAAACACTAGGCATCTCAAAAAATACACCCTCCAGGTATACATATTTACTGGCAAGAGAATCTTTCCTGATAGAGGAACTAAAATATACTCTACTACTATCAACCACGAAATCATACAGCAATCTCCTAACAGAAAGGCAGCAAAAGAAGGAAAAAGTAGAAGAAGAATTCTACGGCATGAGCGCCATGATCGAAGCTGGGCAAAAGCTAACCAGCAGATGAGAAGCGCAGTCAACAGGCTGGCGGTCCATGGCTTCCATCACAAGACATGCCGCATAACATCATACCACAGCGTGCCGAGGCGATCGAGGAAACTTGTGCATGCCCGCCAGCATATCTCTGTCACCTTCTATCACACTCCCTTCCCTTGCTTGAAGCACAGCGGTGGCCAGCGGTTTGCTCTCTAGCTCAGCAAATACGGCGAGTTCGTAGATTTGAATCGCGCCTCCGGAAGTAACAAAGTAACCTCATTTTCTCGGAGGGAAAAATTTACTCCGCCAATTCGATTGCGGCATCGTCTTTTACATAACATGCAGAGCGTCCCTGATTTTTTTGTTGGTATAATTAAGATGTGAGGAAAGCAATGGCAAACTACCTCACTCCTCTTCTTGCCTAGAACGCCTCAAAATAGTGCTGCCTTGGGTTTTTGTGGGTATCTACTCACATAACGTAACGGCGGTACTTTTTGAGGATCCAACCAGCCTTCGGGCTGACTACCTAACAGACATAATTAAGATACACCCTGTATATTAGTTGCTACCTAGCAATTATTGGTCTAGACTAAAACCATTGACCTGGATAAAGATTATTGATGCGTGACTTCCCCTACTGTGCGTGGCAAATACCAGGGCTGTTACTAATATATTAGTTGCTGCCTAGCAATTATTGCTCTAGACTAAAACCATTGACCTGGATAAAGATTATTGATGCGTGACTTCCCCTACTGTGCGTGGCAAATACCAGGGCTGTAACTAATATATTAGTTGCTGCCTAGCAATTATTGCTCTAGACTAAAACCATTGACCTGGATAAAGATTATTGATGTGTGACTTCCCCTACTGTGCGTGGCAAACACCAGGGCTGTAACTAATATATTAGTTGCTGCCTAGCAATTATTGCTCTAGGCTAAAACCATTGACCTGGATAAAGATTATTGATGTGTGACTTCCCCTACTGTGCGTGGCAAATACCAGGGCTGTTACTAATATATTAGTTGCTGCCTAGCAATTATTGCTCTAGACTAAAACCATTGGTCTGGATAAAGATTATTGATGCGTGACTTCCCCTACTGTGCGTGGCAAATACCAGGGCTGTAACTAATATATTAGTTGCTGCCTAGCAATTATTGCTCTAGACTAAAACCATTGGTCTGGATAAAGATTATTGATGTGTGACTTCCCCTACTGTGCGTGGCAAATACCAGGGCTCTAACTAATATATTAGTTGCTGCCTAGCAATTATTGCTCTAGGCTAAAACCATTGACCTGGATAAAGATTATTGATGCGTGACTTCCCCTACTGTGCGTGGCAAATACCAGGGCTGTAACTAATATATTAGTTGCTGCCTAGCAATTATTGCTCTAGACTAAAACCATTGGTCTGGATAAAGATTATTGATGCGTGACTTCCCCTACTGTGCGTGGCAAATACCAGGGCTCTAACTAATATATTAGTTGCTGCCTAGCAATTATTGCTCTAGGCTAAAACCATTGACCTGGATAATGCTTATTGATGTGTGACTTCCCCTACTGTGCGTGGCAAATACCAGGGCTGTAACTAATATATTAGTTGCTACCTAGCAATTATTGGTCTAGGCTAAAACCATTGGTCTGGATAGAGATTATTGATGCCATTTCGGGCCCGGTAGTATTTCAGCTCCTTAGGATCCCTCGTAGTTCCGCTCCTTAAAACAACAATACCGTAACTAACTAGCTCCTGAGGATAGTTATAATATCGCCGATGGAAATTACAAATACCTATTTCGTAATATCGGCTACACAGTATTACCGTATGAAGGGAGTTGGCAATTCTGTATTTGTCGATAAATGACGCGTGCAATGGCAGACTCGGCTGGAATTTGATCTATATAGCCTACTTCATCCAGTGATGATGAGGAGGTCGAAGTCGTTTATGAGGCACTTGAAGAGTTATTGTTGAAGACAATGTAATAATAATGGGGGACTGAAATGCTGTATTTGGAGAGGGGAAAGATGGAAACGTAATAGGAAATTTTGGTCTTGGCACAAGAAATGCACAGGGTCAACGTCTTCTTGATTTCTGCAAACAAGAACATTATGTCATAACCAATACTTGGTTAACGGCACCATCAAGGCGTAGATATACATGGAAGATGCCAGCGGACATACATTGTTACCCAATAGACTACATTTTAGTTAAGCAATGATTTAAAAATCAAGTTAAAAGATCATTGGCATTTCCTGGAGCAGACCACTCTCTGGTAGTAATGCAGGCCCGTTTGAAATTTAAAAGACCTTTTAGAGAAAAAATGAGGATGAAATGGAATCTAAATGCACTTAGTGAAGTAGAGACAAAAAAGGAATATAAAATGGCCACTGATAAGGTAATATTAAGTTCAAACTCTCATCCAAGTGATGTAAACCAATTGTGGACAGGAATCAAGGTTGCGATAGAAAAGGCCGCAGGAGAATTCGTGGGATCAGTTAAAAGGGTTAGTCGAAGCCATGGATTACCAATGAATGATTTCAGAAAAAGGATGAAAGGAGGAGGTACAAGAATAATCCTTCAGAGGAAGGCGGAAAGAAATATTGTATGCTGAAAAATGATAGCGACAGATCGTGAAGAACACTGAAAGAAGAGTGGTGGAATTCGAAGTGCCAAGAAATTGAACATTTGGAACAGGAAGGCAAATCAAATTTAGTTTACGAACAGATTAAGAAAACGTCAAGGAAACAAAAAGGATTTTGCACTAGGTTGACGAAGGATGAAAATGGTGTAGTGTTACTGGACTGTTTTGAAACGAAACAGTTATGGAAAAAGTTTGAGAAGGATTTGTACAGTGTAAATGTTCTATTTTGTTGGATACCAGTAGCACTTGATGATAGAACGCTGGAAGAGGATGGTATAACTAGGCAAGAATTTGAAGTGGCCCTTAAATATCTACGCGACGCAAAGTGTCCTGGGATAGATAATATTCCGGCAGAGCTTATTAAGAGTAGTGGCAAATGAACTAGGAATGGATTTTTGAATGAACTGCAAAAATGTACAAACAAGGCGAATGGCCAGAGGACTTTTACTCTTCAGTCATCATACCTATTCCAAAGAAATCAACTCCGACGGGTTGTAATGACTAGAGGACGATAAGTTTAATCACTCACACATCTAAGATACTCCTCCATATCATAAAACGTGGAATGGAGAGTTACATTGAACAGAATCTTGGAGACACTCAGATTGGTTGGGGGTAGTTAGATCTAAAACGGATGTGTTATTGTGCTGATTTGGAGAGTGATTCCTAGAGGGGGGGGCAGCTTCCCGTAGCTGGGTAAGCTGACCAGTGTAGAGTGTTGTTTAGTGTTAGGATGCTAGGGGATGCTCCTATAAAGACGTAAGTGTACCTCGGGGGATGAACCTCTGCGTACAGGTTAATGTACTAGCCTCTCAACTGGTTGGAGAGAGTTATATAACCGACGTGCGTGCGTCAGCTATGTGTGGGCAGCTCGCAGCTCAGGCAGGCGGGCCGCTGCGTGAAGTACAATGAAGCTTGAGCTAGCAACTAATTGGCTACTATTGTCACGGTGTGTCGTGACGGGAATCAGGAAAGGCGTTAGGACGTAAAGAGGCGTGTAATTAGTAAGACAAGTGTAGTGTACTGACCAAGTATTTATTGGTCAGTTATGTATGAAATTGTATGTCCCTTTTAGGGGAATCTAATAAATGTTATAAGTTTGAGTGTACAAGTTTGTGGAGTAGGTTACAAAATATAGGATCTCTGAACACTGCTGACTCACCTGATGATAACAGCTAGGGCCTCCGGCTGACACACTGTATGACTGATAATCGAGAGAGAGCTGTCCTCCTTAAGGCCTTCCTCTTATAGGCTTTGGTGTTGTGCTGTCAGCATTCCACTGGCATAGCTGCCCCAGTTAGTTATAATGTAGCTGTTTATGGTGTGATGCAAGTGTTTGGCAAGCCTTCCAGGCTGGTTAGCTGCCCTTGCTGTGTGAAAGATGTTGTTCTGGACTTATGAGATTTGCCAGTTAGGGGTGGTTTTAATAGATGATGGAGGGTGGCTTCCAGGGGGTGCAGCCCCCTGGGGGCCTGTACAAGCCTCTTCCTCTGTTTAGTTTGCGTCCCCGCGAACGGGAACGGAACGTGAAGTTGCGGTGTCGTCGTAGTGGGTCGTAGTGGAATCTTCCTGGTGTCTGATCTTCGTTTCTTCTGTTCCGTGTAGAGGTGGTGATGTCGTGTTGATGTAGGGATGTCGTGTAGATGTGAGATCAGTTCGTGTTCAGAGGGGTGGGTTTTGGGATATACATATACATTTGACATTTTAAAACAGTGCATGAGGAAAAAAATTTGGCATTTGCAATATATAAAGAGTTCCACAAAAAATACATGGTTTTAAACATTATGTAATATATTGTTGTGCAGGGAGGAAAAAATCCAGGGCTGGACGGGTGATTGTGCCGTTCGCCTCTGTCTTGGGGAAAAAATTGCTCCCTGCGATGTGAAAGATGGAAGAAGTAGAAAAAAATAGGTGTTCCAGGGTATAAGTTAAAGGAAATATTTAAAATATGTTTATTGTGTTGGGATAAAACGGAACACCTTTACAAATTGGGACGTTAGAAGAAAGAAAATGAAAGAAGCAAATCATAATCATGGTGTACCTGTGTTTGACAAGAATATGTGTGTTCACAATGTGTGGCATCATAATTTTGTGTGTAGTGCCTTTGAACAATATTGCCGTATTTTGTATTACATTATATTACATTATATACTTAAATCTATCTATGTTAATTATTAATTATGCTATACCTAGACGGCCGTGTCTATTGTAACTTGCGTGTATGATATGCCTTCATACGGCGGGCGTGAATAGTGTCTTTAATGAGCTTGCGTCCATGGCGCACGTTAACGATATAGTTTAGGTCAGATAACTTCCTGCAGACTTTGAAGGGACCTGACCAACGGTGCAGGAGGAACTCAGACACATTTTTCTTACGGGCGGAATTGGAAACCATAACCAATTGCCCGGGTGTGTATTCCACGGTCTTTCTATGCCGATCGTACCGTTCTTTTTGTTTTCTCTGCGCCGCGGCTATGTTCTTTCTAGCGTCCATGCGAGCTATCTGCAAGTGCTCTAGCCGGGCGGCATTGTCTGTGTGCGTGTCCTGTGGGATGCATATGTTGTCTATGGGACTTCTGGGCGTGTATCCGTGCAATAGGAAGTGTGGAGAGTGTTTTGTAGCCGTGGATATGGAGGTGTTATAACTAAAAGTTATGGGCTGCAGATAATCATCCCAGTCTGTCCCTGCGTCCCCTGTGAATTTAGCCAGGGCTATTCCAAGTATTTTATTCATACTCTCCGTGAGTCCGTTGGTTTGCGGGGAAAAACTCATGGTAGTGTATGCCTTAATCCTGAGTATCTCCAAAAACTGTTGGAGCACTCTCGAGGTGAAAATAGTACCTCGGTCGGATAGTAAGGTTTGGAATAGGCCATATCGTGTAACTATGTCAAATAAGAATTCGGCTATGCTGTTCGTGTCTGCTTTGGGAACAGCCTTCGTAATCATGTATCGGGTGAGATACTCGGTGGCAACCAGGATATATTTATTGCCTTTCTGAGATGTCGTAATAGGGCCTTTAACATCTATTCCGACTATGTGAAATAACTCTCCTACGGGAATTGGGTTGAGTAATCCATGAGGCTTGCCAGGCCTTGTTTTGAATCGCTGGCAAGTGTGACATGTCTTTACGAAGGTGTCTTATGTCGGCCTTCATGTTTACCCAATAGTACTTGTCACGGATTCTAAGCTATGTTTTATGCGTACCTAAATGTGCCCCTGCCAGTGGGCTATTGTGGTGTCCGATCATGATATTCTCTTTCAATTACTCCGGAACCGCTATAGGTGCGTTATCGTGCATGGCTGTGGGCTTAAATTTCAGTACCCCGTCTTTGTCTAGGAAAAATCGCCTAGACAGCCGTGCTGTCTTGGAGTCCACTTTATCCAAGTTTTCTAGTGCCAATAGAATCTGTTTCAAGTACGGATCACTTTCTTGCTCCTGTTTGATGTTAATCACCGTCAGGGCAAAAGTGGGCATGTCGTCCCAGTCGTGGTCCTTACTGTCATCCGGGGGATCGGCTACTGGCAGCCTAGACAACCCATCTGCGTCTAGGTGTGTAGCGCCTTTCTTGTGTTTGACCACGAAGTTATATTCATACAGGCGGAATATAAACCTGTTGAGCCGCGAATTTGGGTTTTTAAATTTGTCCCAAAAAAGCAAGCTCGCGTGGTCAGTCACTACCGTGAACTGGATACCATAGAGGTATACCCGAAAGTAGTTCACTCCCCATGAAAATGCCAGCATTTCCCGCTCTGTGGTAGAGTATCTAGTCTCAACGGCCGTTAGTTTCCTGCTAGCGAAAGCAACGGGCCGTATGCGCCCTTCTGCGTCTTCCTGCAATAGGGCCGCCCCGAGCCCGTACTGACTGGCATCCACGTGTAAGAAGGTGGGCCTATCACCATGGAAGTGTTGCAGTAATGGTGGTGAGGTCAATAGTTGCTTCAGTGTGTTGAAGGCATCTATGTGTTTCTGTTTAATGCTGAAGGGCGTCTTTTCCCGTGTGAGCTCAGTTAGGGGGTGGGCGATGTGCGCAAACCTGTGGATATACTCACGATAATACGAGGCCAGCCCAATAAAACTGCGCAATTGTTTCAAATTTATGGGCATTGGGATGCCCGTTATTGCGTCAGTTTTCGCTGGGTCGGGAATAATGCCCTCTCTGTTTACAATGTGGCCCAATATGTTAATCTGCTGTCTGGCAAATTGACATTTCGCAGGTTTAAGCCTTAGTTTGGCTTCTCTGATCCTTGCGAAAGCCTCCTCCAAATGTACGATATGCTCGTCAAAGGTGTTGGAGAAGACCGTTATGTCGTCCACGTAGACTAATACGGAACGCCATTTTAGGCCCGAAAATGTCTTATCCACTAGCTTTTGGAAGGTTTGGCTGGCGTTACGGAGGCCCATCGGTAACCTTGTGTAGGTATATAGCCCGTTCTCTGTAACGAACGCCAGCTTGTGCCTGTCTGGTTCATAGACGGGGATTGAATAGAATCCACTATAACAATCCATCGAACTGAACCAGCTAGCTCCGCCAAGGGCGTCCAAATAGGTGTCTGCCCTTGGTAGTGGATAACTATCATTTTCGACTAACTTATTGAGCCTACGGTAATCAGTACAAAATCTGTGGGATCCGTCCCGTTTTTTGGTCAGCAGAACTGGAGAGCTGTAGCTTGAAATAACGGGGACAATGACCCCTGCCTCGAGCATCTCCGTGATCTGAGCGTCGATGGCGTGTCTCTCCTTCTGACTCACCCTGAAGGGAGGCTGGTGTACTGGCCGGTCACTGGTGAGTGTGACGTGGTGTTCGATGAGGTCTGTCACAGCGAGATCCTTCATCGAATGGGCAAAAATATCCCCGTTGGCCTCCAGGAGCTCCGTGAGCCTCTTATTTTGCTCCGGAGTCAGGTCCTGTCTGTGGTCCTGGTTGGCCGCCTTATCTGTGTGTGTGTCTGTGTGTTGGCTGATAGTGTGCAGTGCAGAGTCCTGGTGCTCGTGATTTTCTCGCTCCGCTCGAATCCCATCTGTGTTCCTGGTGTATATCATGGGATGTGTGGTGAGCCTCTGGTCGTGCTTTAAAAGCATCTGACCGCTAGCGAAATTTATGATAGCCTCATATTTAGCGAGGAAATCCATGCCAATTATGGCTGACGCAGAAAGATGTTCTATTACGAACATGGGGTGTGTTGTGGCAAAATGGTCTAGCCTAAGATGTATGTTTGCCACCCCCGCGTTTTCTAGCGTCTGAGCATTGGCCGCCACCAGCCGGATGTCACCCGTGACATCGTGTATTTGGGCTTCGGTAACGTGTCTTCTATTTACACAACTTACCGCTGCCCCAGTGTCAATTAGGGCCTGCACTCTGTGGCCATTTATGGTGGCGTGTATCGTGAGGGCCGATACCTGAAATCCATTGCCCTGCACCGATGTGTTATGTAGGATGTATGTTGTTGTTGTTGCTACCGGCGTAACATCTGTACTGGGAAGGCATGGAGCTGGCCGCTTATCGTACCTGGCACGCTTGGCCTCTAGGCTTGCTTCCTGTCCCGAGTGCTTTGCCTCGGTCAGCAAAGTGCGCTCACCAAGTACATTGCCAGCTCTCTTAATCGCTCGCGCTGTGGAAATAGAAGTCTGCTGGCGAACGTTTAATGCATTGACCGTTCCCAGCTTTTGTGTAGGTGTGCTGTTGTTTTCTACCTCTTGGGAAGGTGTGTCTGCGAATGTGACCCTGAGCTTGCCCTTGTTACCCCGTTTTTTGTTCCAGGCGGTCGCGAGTTCGACTCCTGTTGCTGGCTTCCCAGTGCCGAGTGAGCTAGCGTCCTGCGCCTGTGTGTGGTCACTTCCCATCCAGCATTGTGGTGTAGGGGATATGGTTTTCTGTTTGGAGGGTGTGGGCTTATTCTCAGTCTGTTTGTGCGTAATTATGAGGGGTGTATAATGTCCCGCCTTAGGGTTCCCTGTAAAAAGTATATGCAGGTCCCTGTCAAATCCCGCAGTTGAAAATAGCGGGGGCGAGTGCACATTAGTGTATACGTGGATATTTGCTTTAAGCACCTTGCCGAGAGCGGTCACCTCTACGGCGCTAGCATATGTGCCGTCCCTACCCATGTATTTCTTGTAATCCGCCCCGGTCTGGAATGGGTTTTCCCGCTCGTCCGAGACAAAGTCTCGGTACTCTTTCCAGTTGGCCAGGATATGTTGGACCGTTTTCTGTCTGTAGTCCCCATGATAATCCTCGGTGTTCCGGACTAGGCAGCTCATGGCCCTAAACAGACAGTTGCCGTCTCCTTGTACGGGGTGTGTTTGGAAACGGCCCGGGTGCGGATTGTCAGCCTTAGCTTTGGCTGGGTGCTTCTTCGCCTTACTCTTATGAGTTTGCTTGGGGGAAGGGCCTCTCTGGTGTTGTGTTGGGGGAGGAACCTCAGCCGCTTTATCAGCTGGCCGAACTTCCCCGTCTAGGCGTTTTTTTGAAACGTAGGAGTGCGCCTGCCTGTACTGTATGTGCGCCCCCCCCCCCCCTCGGGGTGGCTGCGCCAGCTCCCCGCCTGCGGTGTGTGGCTAGGTGTGGGGAGTATTGCCCCCCTGTCTGTCCGGCGGGGTGCCTCATCCCTGAACTCCCTCGGGTGTTCGTCGGGGAGGGGGTAGTGTTCAGGGCCCTTTGTGTATGTGTCTGTATTGTCCCGTCCTCTTGTAGGTTTTCTAGCCTGCCGGTTATTGCCCGGTGGTCCGTTTTCCTGTCTCCGCCAGGGTGGGGTGTATGTCTGCTGCTGCGGGGGCGGGTTTTCCCGTCGATTCCCCTTTTCCCTGTACCGGGAGGCTGCATACCCCTGCCTGGTCGGGGGTGGGTTTCCTCGACGGTCCCCATTTCCCCTGTACTGTGGGGGTGCATGGCTTTGCCTGCGTGGGGGCGGGTTCTCCCGATATTCCCCATTTCCCCTGTACTGCGGGGCTGCATAGCCTTGCCTGCTTGGGGGTGAATTTTCCCGGTACTCCCTGTCTGCCCTGTATTGTGGGGCAGCGTAGGCCTGTCTACTTGGTGGCGGGCTGTTTCGTCGGGGGATGGTGTGCTCGTACTCCTCAGGGTAGTATTCCTGTGTGTACGGGGATGGTGGTCGCCGTGAGGGGTATGTCGGCTCTATGTCCGTGTACGATACCGGTGAATACCGAGGAGGGTAGTGTGGCCTATCCTGTGGGTGAGGTGTTGTTGGCCGCTGTGGAGGGTAGTAATTTTCCTCCCTCCCGTAGTGTCTCCTCTCAGTGTACCCCCTATCCCTTTCAGGATAGTAGCGCTCTTGTGTGTCCACTTGTTCATCCCTTAGCGGTCTCCCGCCTGCTTGGATGGCAGCTATGGTCAATTTCTCCATCCTGTCCACTAATTCGTCCATTTTATGATTAGTGTCGTCTTTTTGTGTCTGGAAGTGTTGATCCACGGCTTTCTCCGTAGCTTTTTCCGTGATCTTTTTTCCTTCCTCAATGGTCTTTATGTTGTTCAACATGTGTTGGACCGTGGGGTTGTTCATAATACACAACTTGTCCACTATGGATGGTCTGAGGCCCTGCATTAACAGCTTGACTTTCTGTTTGTTCGTCATAGCTGCGTTATATTTGTCGCACATTATCAACTTTACGTTGATGTATGCTTGGGCGCTTTCCTTAGGTCCCTGTGACCTCTGTCTAATTTGGTCGTACAGGTCGTCATCATCTGGTATGAGCTGGAATTCACTTTTCAACAATAAAGTGATTTCCTCCCATGTGGCAGCTTCTAGTGTGTCCTCATGGAGCTCATACCATGTCATGGCCGCCTTTGTGAGGTATGCAGGAAGGAGCCGTTTTCTAACTTCCTCGCTCCAACCATTGATCCGAGCCGTTCTATTGAAGGCCTTGAGGTATTCCTCGGGATCCTGGCCTTCCCCCGTGAACTTTGTGGGGGGGATCATGGGGTACTCAGTGTGTCTGTTCATTTCGTGTTCGGCTGTCTCTTATTGGCTGTGTAGTGATTGCGATCTGTCTATGTTGTTCGCACTGCTATCGTGTACCGAGGTGTTTGGGTTACTCAGAGGGGAATTAGCCTCGCTTCCCGTGTACGACACTTGTGTTATGTTACCAGGTGGCTCGTCACCTGATATGTCGGTACTGACTGATGGTGTGTTGTCGTACTGTGTGGATTTGACTACGTGTACAGTCCTGTCTAAATCCTGTTTCACAGTTTCCAGAATAGTGTGGATGTCTAGAACTGCCTCTGTCGTGTGATTATCTGACTTAACCGTGTCTGTCTCTAGTAAGTGTGTAATGCGCTCGAGCAGATTACCAGTTTTCTGCTCTGTGATTTGCAGTTGCTGCAACAGTAGGGGGTGGAGTGTTGGCAGGCAATCTACTTCACTAGCGCTGGATATTGGTGACTCTTGTCTGTGTTCACTGGCCTGGGATCGTGTAAAGTGTATAACTTGTGCTGCCGCTGCAGGGTGTTGAGCGCGGATCTCTGATGTCTTGAATTCGAGTTCCCTAAGAAGTTGTACTGCAGTCTGGTCAGTTATTAAGTCACTGTTCTTAATTTTTAGCTTCGGCAGGAGTGGAGTTGTACTAGCCGACAAATGGTGCGCAAAGTCTCTTAGTGTGGTTCTAAATGTGGACATTTAATTTCCACTGACTTTGCACTATGGGGCCAATGGGGGTGGGTGTGATAATACAAACTCCTATGTAACAGGAAAAAAAAATGTGGGACGTAATATGGGATTTAAAAAAATTCTTCCCAGTCTCGCTTGGCTGTGTGCGGTGCGGTAGGGGTCGTTTCTACTACGAGGGCTCTTTGTGTGAGACCCACCCTTACTGTGCGTAGTAGAGGCGCCTCCACCAATCTGTTTTAGATCCCTTAGTTGGGGGTAGTTAGATCTAAAACGGATGTGTTATTGTGCTGATTTGGAGAGTGATTCCTAGAGGGGGGGGCAGCTTCCCGTAGCTGGGTAAGCTGACCAGTGTAGAGTGTTGTTTAGTGTTAGGATGCTAGGGGATGCTCCTATAAAGACGTAAGTGTACCTCGGGGGATGAACCTCTGCGTACAGGTTAATGTACTAGCCTCTCAGCTGGTTGGAGAGAGTTATATAACCGACGTGCGTGCGTCAGCTATGTGTGGGCAGCTCGCTGCTCAGGCAGGCGGGCCGCTGCGTGAAGTACAATGAAGCTTGAGCTAGCAACTAATTGGCTACTATTGTCACGGTGCGTCGTGACGGGAATCAGGAAAGGCGTTAGGACGTAAAGAGGCGTGTAATTAGTAAGACAAGTGTAGTGTACTGACCAAGTATTTATTGGTCAGTGATGTATGAAATTGTATGTCCCTTTTAGGGGAATCTAATAAATGTTATAAGTTTGAGTGTACAAGTTTGTGGAGTAGGTTACAAAATATAGGATCTCTGAACACTGCTGACTCACCTGATGATAACAGCTAGGGCCTCCGGCTGACACACTGTATGACTGATAATCGAGAGAGAGCTGTCCTCCTTAAGGCCTTCCTCTTATAGGCTTTGGTGTTGTGCTGTCAGCATTCCACTGGCATAGCTGCCCCAGTTAGTTATAATGTAGCTGTTTATGGTGTGATGCAAGTGTTTGGCAAGCCTTCCAGGCTGGTTAGCTGCCCTTGCTGTGTGAAAGATGTTGTTCTGGACTTATGAGATTTGCCAGTTAGGGGTGGTTTTAATAGATGATGGAGGGTGGCTTCCAGGGGGTGCAGCCCCCTGGGGGCCTGTACAATACCTATTCCAAAGAAATCAACTCCGACGGGTTGTAATGACTAGAGGACGATAAGTTTAATCACTCACACATCTAAGATACTCCTCCATATCATAAAACATGGAATGGAGAGTTACATTGAACAGAATTATGGAGACACTCAGATTGGTTTCCGCAGAGATTTGTCTGCATGTGATGCTATAATTACACTATGCTGTATGGGTGGAAAATTGTCGTCCTGCGGAAGGAATTTATATGTATGCTTCATTGATTATGAGAAAGCGTTTGATCAAGTGACATGGAACACTTCTCATTGAGATAGGTTGCCCATATCGCATTATACTGTTGTTATTCAATTTATATAAACATCAAAATGGAGTTATCAGGTTTGGCAATGATCTAACAGCCCCTGTATAGATACTGAAAGGAGTGAGACAAGGCTGTCTGCTCTCTCCATTCCTGTGTAATGTCTTTGCTGAGAAAATCATCGATGAATCAAGGTTGGGGTGAAAATAGGAGGAAGACTAATCCAGACTATAAAATTTGCTACAGGTGGACCCACTATGTCCTCTGCTGTTCAATATTGCAACCATTGATGTGACCCAGATTGTAGAGGATCAAGATGAATGCGGATGACATGGTGCTAACATCCACATCACTTGAAAGGTTACAAGAGGCTTTCAACAGACTAGTAAATTGGGCGGACGAAAATGAATTTAAACTGAACGAAAACAAGACAATGTTCATGGCCTTCAGAAAAGGAGGTGGACTGTCAGTTAATCATCATTTGGAATAAAAGATTACAATTAGTGAACAATTTTAAGTACTTAGGAGTAATATTCCAAACACAGGGAGTTGTATTTACGAAGCACATACCAGACAAATTTGACACAGCAATTGTAGCAATGAATGACATAAGACAACTTGGAAAATTGTCCCTTGATACAGGCATGGCATTACTTAAACTCAAAATTACTCCCATAGTTGCATATGCATTGGAAAATATATGGGAACACCTGACAAAGAATGGCCTGATGAAAATGGAAAGAGTGAAGGCAGTATACTTAAAAAAGTTACTCATCATCATCTTGTACAGTTTCCAGCCCCAGGCTGGGTCTGTTTGGAACATAAGCCTCGCCACTTTGTCCTTTCTTCCCACCACCTCTCCGCTGTCACTCTAGTCCAGTCCTCACCTCTCTTCTTGATACATTCCTCCACTCCTTTCAGCCATCTTATCTCTTGGTCTTCCCCTTGGTCGTTTCTTTTGCATCTGCATCTCATGTATCCTCTTGGGAATCTTCTTCTCTTCCATTCTCTTTAAGTGTCCATACTACCTCAGTCTTGATGTCTCAATCCTGCCCTGCAAGGGCTCCTCTTTCACTATTTCCTTGACCTTTTCATTCCTCACCCTGTCTCTTCTTGTTACTCCGATCCTACTTCGCAGGAACTTCATTTCACTTGCCTGTATTCTGCTTATGTATCATTATCCACGTTTCTGAAGCATAGGTCAGTATCGGGATGTAGTAGCTTCTGTATAACACTTCCTTGCTTTTTTCTGGGACATCTTTATTCCACACTAAGCTCCTAATGCTTCTGCCTGTCTGCCACGTTCCGTAATCTCTTTGTCATTTCTCCCATTGTCCTCCACTATACTTCCCAAGTACACTGACCGGCAAAAAAAGTGGAACACTTTAATTTTTATGTAATTTCTTAATTTATTCCACTAAAATGTATCGGTTTTCCAATATTTGCATTATTCATGTAAATTTAGATGGTTGGCAACAGAAAATACCGAATCATGTTTTACAACACGCTTTAACTCACAAATTTCGTTACATTTTGCAAATCTTACAATTTTCTATTTTTTAGTAATGCTCTTTTGGGAGCCTCCGTGGCTTAGGCGGCAGCACGCCGGCCTCTCACCGCTGGGTCCGTGGTTCAAATCCCGGTCACTCCA
This sequence comes from Meconema thalassinum, assembly GCA_946902985.2. Lineage (NCBI taxonomy): Eukaryota > Metazoa > Arthropoda > Insecta > Orthoptera > Tettigoniidae > Meconema > Meconema thalassinum. The sequence continues at coordinate 282,687,020 of OX336397.1, forward strand.
TGTGAGATCTGTGCTGGACAAAACGGAGGCAGACAGGTTTTTCTCCGGGTACTCCGGTTTTCCCTGTCAAAATTTCATTCCAGCAACACTCTCCACTATCATTTCATTTCACCTGTCATTCATTTAATCATTGCCCCAGAGGAGTGCGTCAGGCCTCGGCAGCCTGCACAGTTCATATCCTCGCCGCTAGATAGGGGCTTCATTCATTCCATTCCTGACCCGGTCGGAGACTGGAAGCAGGCTGTGGATTTTCAGTAATGCTCTTTTGGGCTGGTGTTTATTAAACGTATTGCCAAACAAAACAGTATTAATGTTTGCACTGCACTGCAAGAGAACACTGGTTACTAAAAACGGGTGTTTCCACCTTTAGCGTCTATGACAGCTTGTAAACGCTCAGGCATACTGTTCACAACTCATCGAATGGCATCTGCCGGGATGCGATCCCATTCCTCCAGCAGCGATGTTCTCAGTTGTGCCAAGGTGGTGTGGTCATGCTGTCTGACGTTCCTTCCAAGCGTATCCCATATATGTTCGATGGGGTTCAAGTCAGGACTACGAGCTGGCCAGTCCAGGGTTTGAATCTCTACTTCCTGCAGATATTGTACAACACAGCGAGCAGTATGAGGGCGGGCATTATCCTGCATCAGCATGAAATTCTGACCAACGAAAGGCGCAAAGGGCATCACATGGTTCATCAGGATCTCTTCGATGTACCTTTGGGAATTGTGCGTCCCGTGATCGATGCACACCAACTCAGTGCGGGCCATAACGTTGATGCCACCCCACACCATAACCGAGCCACCTCCAAATGTTGTCCTGGAGGAGAAAGCAACAGGGCTGTACCTCTCCCCGTGCCTTCTCCACACTCTTTCTCTTCCATCAGGAGATCTAAGGTTAAAGCGACTCTCGTCAGTGAAGAGAACAGAGGCCCACTGCTCGTGGGTCCATCCCAGATGCTGCCTTGCGAAGCGAAGATGCGCCTCTCTGTGATGCCGTTCGAGTGCGGGTCCACGTGCAGGTCTCCTGGACGAAAGATGAGCTTCTTCAAACCTTCTTCTTACTGTTCGCTCACTCACTCTCACATTTCTGACATTTTCCAGTTGATTTCGTGCCTGAACTGCTGTGGTACGCCGATGCAGAACTTGGAGGGTGAGAAATCTGTCATCCCTGGCACTTGTGCTTCTTTTACGGCCTGACCCTCGTCTCCTGTCGTATGTTCGGAGCTCTCTGTAACGTTGCACTGCATGATGTATGCTACCGAGAGATGATCCAATGACCTCAGCAACATAACGGAAGCTGCGGCCATCCTCCACCAATGCAACTGCCTGTGCAGCTTCTTCACGGCTAAGAGGCATGTTTTAGTGTGAACTGCAAATGGATAACTTGCTAAAATGTGTGACAATGGTTCACACGTGTTCAACAAGTGCCAGTTGTTATCCCTAGAACAACAATAAGCGAGCGGCAACACTCATAAACCTTAAGCGCTTACAGTGCGCTTCCCGCCATAGAACCATTAAGATAGGCTCATCGAAGATTGGGGGTAATTGGTGGTAATAAACCACCCTAAGAAATGTCATATTATCAATTTCTATTCACGGATGTTTCAGATGTTTGTTCTAATGCATGAAAAGCTTTTAACATGTGATTAAATCTTTTTCAAGGCTAGATTTATACTATTTATATTACTTTTTTTTAACTGTTCCACTTTTTTTGCCGGTCAGTGTACTTGAGACTTTCCACCTTCTTCAGCTGTCCACCTCCAAGTGTTATCCCACTCATTGGTCTGTCCCTTTTCCTGGTCGTTAACAGGATCTCACATTTACTGATGTTGAACTTCCATCCGTACTCTCCCACTGTTTCTTCCCAAGCCTTCAGATGCTCCTGAATTTCCTCCTCCTCGTTTCCCCAGACCATGAGACCATCTGCAAACACCATTGCTTTCATTTTATCTTCTATCTTTCCTGCTACCCGTGTCATTACCTCGTCCATAACCACAATAAAGAGAAAGGATGACAGTTAGTGATGTAAAATGTCTAGGCATTCATAAGTCGGGGCAAATGTCCGGGCAAATGCCCAAAACCCATAAATGCCCAGGCATTTTGGGCAGTTACCTCTTTTCAAACCATATTCATAATGCAACGCTTATATAAATATTGTTTTAGCCATATATGTATCCACATATATGTATTCTATATATTTATCCATAAAAACAGCAGTTGAGGCCAAAATAGGCTGCGGAAGTTGTTGTAGGAATTCACTGAAAGAACTTTATTTTGGTTCTGAGGCTGAGCTTGTGCTCGGTACTGCAGATTTGTTGTTGAAATCATCCACTTCAATTAGTAAAGGTTCATAAGGGGTTTTCTTTCGAAAAGGTTTTCCAACCACTGTAACTGTACCTAACTGGAGCACTTTTTTTTTAGATCCTGAGGACACTAAAAACACTTTATGTGCTTTTCCATTTTGTTACAATGTGACTGTTAATAGTCCTTATTACAATATTTACAAGATACTCCTTTCCCTTTCAAATTTAAAAAGTTCCAAATATGTCTTTTTTCCTAAGCATTTTGTGATGATTTAATCTAACACTTAAAAATATAAATAGCCTAAGAAAGAAGTAAGGTTATCTCAGACTCAACCACTCAACAGACAGCTCTACTTCACAACTAACTGCTGGTGGTAGAATGCCTCGCCAATCTCAAGGCCACAACCACCCTAGCCCCCATTCCAAGATCATAGCACAATGGCTGCCCAGGGCCTAGCACATTCACCCTCCTCCCAAAGCCTGCAGGCCTAAAGTCAGTTATACAATGTTTTATTCAAACCAGATATACCATACTTAATTCCCATTTAGATGTTATTGACAACATTGACACAGGATAATTAAGTTATTATTAGCAATATTCGGGCATTACTAGTTTATCCATGAAATGTACCATTGATTAATGGTCTTTATTATGTTTCAGAAGCTATAGTAACAATCACAAGTAGTAAAAAGTAAAAAAAAAATAATAATAATTTGAATGTCCAGATTTTGGGCGCTTAAAACTGCTTTGGGCATATGCCCATTTATAGATGTCCTGCCCACTGGGCATTTGCCCCCCCCCACATCACTATTGACAGCGCACTACCCTGTTTCAGGCCACTCATTTGTCTGAACCAGTCTGTTCTTTCCCCTCCAACTTTCACACAACTCACACTTCCACAATACATCTCCTTCACTCTGCCTACAGTCCCTTTTTCTACTCCCATGTCTTCCATTGCTTCCCAAACCTTCTCCCTACTCACACTATCATAGGCCTTTTCGATGTCCAGGAAGGCCATCAACAGATCCTCTCCAAATTCGTAGTATACTTAAAAAAGTTACTCAATCTTTCGAAATATTGGCCAAAGAGCAATTTTATATCGAAGATTTAAGAAATCAATGGATGCTGCCCTCCACTGGAGCTTATGATGCTTTACTGAGTGAACTTAGTGACAAGAGTGGAGTGACTTCTACTGTACAGATGCCATGACGACTTGTGAGTGGATGAACTCCGTCATATGATCACACGAATGGCAGTGCACGGTTTTCATTATAAAGTTTGCACAGAAAAGAAGTATCACCAGCCAAACTTAAACTGCGTGTGTATTTTATGTGAGAGATCATGTGAGAGATATCATGCATTAACATGCAGTGAACGTCAGATGTCTCTTACAAAATTTTGTACCGAATGAGCTTGTATGGTATTCGTATTATTATAGCCATTGGCTGAAATAAAATTAATTATTGTAAAATTTGCCGATGATCAAGCTATAGTTGCGGGTAGTCCAACAACTTTATCCAAAATGTTGTTAAAGCTGAATGAAAAAGCTAAGGAATTTGGTATGAAAATAATGTCTAGTCGAAACCCAGGTCCATTGCACTTGATGATCAGAGCTGAGCCTGTACAACAAGTAGCGCAGTTCAAATATCTTGGACACATCATAGCAGAAAATCTTCGGTGTCACTCGGAAATAAAAATACGAATAGCAATAGCAAAGCAAGCCTTCAGAGATAAACGGTCCCTTGTATGTCAGAAGACTATGTCCCTCAGCTTACGTAAAAGAATCTTCTGTTTGGTCTGTTGCTGAGCCCTGGACATTATTCAAGAGTGATATTCTAGAAGCCATTGAGATGTGGTGTTGGCGTCGGCTACAACGGATAAGTTGGGTGGAGGAGAAGACTAATACTGTTTAAGAAAAGAGACAGCTGATGAGTCAGATTAGGAAGAGACAACTTTTGTGGATGGGACATAGGAATGTGTTGTCGGAAATATTGGAAGGTAAAATACCAGGAAATCGCTCTCGTGGAAGACCAAGAAAGACATTCATGATGACATTTCTTGGGAACTCAGGATGCAGGAGCTATGCAGACGCCAAACGTACAACACAAAATCGACCCAGTTGGAGAAGACTCGTCGCAGGGGCAAACCAGTCACCAGACTGAATTACTCTAAATAGAAGAAGAAGAAGCCTAAGTCGTGATCTAAAAAGGGGACGGTGGGTGGGTAATAGACATCTATTACTACCTCATCATCTCCAGATTTTTTTTTTTTTTGTTGCCATCTTTACCACATGTATTTTGGCTAATGCTTGCCCCGATGGGTGAGTGATCATCGTGTCGGACTACCAACCATAAGCTTGCAGCTTCGCTCCTGGCCGTGGTAAGTGATTTTTGAAAGACGACAAAAATCACGATACGCATGTCATACATTGTTGGCATGTCAAAGAACCCATTTGAATTCAGTAGGCCGTGTTCATAATGGCAAAATTAATCTCGGGATTTTCCGCCAACACAAAAGTTCCACCTTTCTCTACTAAAAAGCGCTATAGTGTCGAAGAGGTTAGATATCTAACCTCCTTAACGTTCGTAGTGCTCCAAGGAACAACGAAATCCGACATGCAAGCTGCCCTCTGGGCGTCGAATAACAAAGCTTGCATTTGGCACCCGAGGCCCTGCAATTTTTTTTTTTCGTGGCTAATTTCAGGAGTTGTCCCCCTAGGATTTGGTCTCCTCCAGTGTTACTGTGGTAGTATTTGTAGTTGTCATCTTTGTTTATCTTGGAATTTGTTAATTGATTTTTTTAGTAAAGAATTTGGCCAATTATATACCGCTTAGATTCTAAGACTTTGGTACAATATTTTTAGCCTACTTTACACATTTTGCAAAAATTAGGAAAAAGTAGACTTATGAGATCGGGCAAATGTGTGTATGTCTGTCTGGCTGTGTGTGTGTTTGTCCCCCTATCAACTCCTAAACGGCTGCAGCAATCGAAACAAAATTTGGTATGAGTAAAGATCTATACCTGAATATCTCAAGGCCATATTTGAAAATGATGTCAGTGCTACCAACTGCTGAAAAATCGCTATTGAAATTTGAGCTCCATGTTGGATATCTTGGGAGGTATGAATGGGAGCTATTTCAAAATTGGCACACGTATAGATAATAATATTGCAGTTTAATTTCCAGGAGGCCATACATGCCAGTGTTGCCAAAATGATTATAAGCCTGCTGATAGGTCCAATTTTTAAGTGCATATAACTTCTACACTATCAATTGGATTTTAACCAAATTTCGTATGTGGTATGTGTATATAAACAGATATGACTGAGCATATTCTTAAGAGCCACCAGGGCTGCCAACTGTTAATAAATGATCTCAATTGTTTTATTCCAAATACCCATATATCAGAAAGTATGCAAGCCGACAGCTTTAAACTATGCACACGTATAGTACCTCACATTCTATATTAATTTGGAATAACTTATATACATCAGTGCTACCAACATGATTCTGAGCCTGCCGAGAGGTCCAACTTTAAATGCATGTATCTTCTATACTATCATTTGGATTTCAACCAAATTTCGTGTGTGCTATGTGTACCATAACAGATATGACTATGCCGATTCTTAAGAGTAACCAGGGCTGCCAACTGTTAATATATACTGTCTTTATTTTTGTTACCATAATATCAATATATCAGAAAGTATGCAAAACAATAGCTCTAAACTTTGCACACGTATAGTACCTGGCATTCTAGATTAATTTGGAGTAACTAATATAGGCCTACGCCAGTGCTGCCAACATGATTCTAAGCCTGCTGATAGGTCGAATTTTAAAATGCATGTAACTTCTATACTAACTAATGGATTCCATTCAAAATTGACACAACAATAGATCATATTATTTCAGATTATTTGTGACCAATACATGTATGTCATTATTGCCAACATGATTTTACGCACGCTGTTAGATCCAATGTTTAACTGCATGTAACATCCATGCTATCCATTGGATTTCAACCAAATTTTGTATTCTGTACCTTAACCCCTTCAGACCTGAATATTTTCTATAAACTTAAAAAAATATTTGTTTACAATTTTTTCATCAAAATAGGAGTACTAATTTATAAATTATGTATTTTCAAAAATTTATTATATTTAATCAGAAATATGACATGTCCATAATAATGGACAAACGGTCTCCATGTTCGTAATTACTATGGGTTATAGGAATACAATATGATACGGAATTTTACACTGTAGGATGATCACTGGTTCACTTAAAATACCAAAACTCAAAATTCATTCGTCTAAAGTTGGATTTGTACTTAGAAAATGTCAGCCAAAGAACTAAAATCATAAATAACTCTTTTATTCTTCGACATACAATAAAAATAAGCAAGAGACATAAAAGAAGCAAAATGTTGGTGTGTTTCTGATTACCAATTGTCCTGATTTTCATCAATCATGGCTCTACTGATCTCTCCTGTGGAAAGCCTTGAAGCAATTGCGCTTTTTTACAAAGCAAAGATGGACGTTGCATTTATCACAAAACACGTGGCTCTTTCCTTTACACCCAATGTTTTTGCACCTTGTTGCTTCATCCTTATCATCGTAGTTGGGCATATGGTCCGTCAAATCTTTCTGGATCTCAACAATTGGTCGAATTTCAACTTTCTGCTTTTTCTCAGATGGAGGAGTTTCCATGACAATGGAGCTGGGACGACCTCGTTTCTGAAGATTTACCCGTTTATTCATTTTGACAAGGCTTTCTCCAATTCTCATTCTAAAATACAGTAGATCCAGAATCATCTAGGGTTCAGTTCCAATTTTCTGACAGTCTTGCTTGTATTCAAGCCAGCTATTGACACACGCCATATCAACTGCATGAAAGAACATACGAAGGGTCCATTTCCTTGATTTTATAAAGATACGGTATAGTGCAAGAAGATGGTCCATCTTATCGACACCACCCATGCTGTGGTTGTACCTCTTCACAATATGGGGCCTCTTCACCATAATGTATTTCCGTGTCTTCTTGTCCCATCTCTTGACTTCATCTTCTTCACCAATCCCAACAAAGTTTGATGCCAATACTACTGATCTATTGTCAACCCATTTGCAGAGCACAATGTTTCCATCCTGACTTGTCACCTGGTCATGGTACCCTCTTTCTTTCTTACTTGCTTCTTTGTCAGTCACTAAAGGAGGATTGGCAAAGCGATTTACCCTTACAGTACCAGCAGCATGAATGTTTTTACATTTCAATATCTCTAGCAAGTTGTATGTAGTGAAGTAATTATCAAAATACAATGTATGGTGGTCTTCATGAATCCTGTTCGACAGATGAAGCACAACTGCGGCACCGAGACCAAATTTTTTCACGATCGCCTGATCCAGTTCAGGTGTGTTGCCTTGGTATATGATAAAGTCATAGGCTAGCCCACTCTTGCCACATAATATAAAAAAGTTTTACACCCCAAGGGGACGGTTTGTCTTTGATATACTGTTTGATGCACAGTTGGCCCCTGAATGGAACAATCTGTTCATCTATGCAAAGTTCTTGCTCCATTTGTAGTTCAAGGCAACGTTTTCTGATGCTATCGTACAATGGTCTAACTTTGAATAGCCTATCTTTGCAGTCCTCTGGAATATCTAGATTATTGACCACATGCAAATTGGACCTGAGTTTGAAGAATCGATCCCTCGTCATGGAATCTATAAATAAGTCAATATGTAAAGCATTGTCCCAATACAAACGTACTCTTGGGAATTTTAAACATCCCATTACAATGTGTAGTCCAATTAGAGTTTTCATTTCTGCACCACACGTTGACTTGAAAACTAAGTTATTTTGCAGTGCATACATGTTTGTTTTTTCTGCCATTTCTTCAAAATCCTTTTCAGATATATATCGACTGAAGTATGCAATAGGTGACAATTCTTCACAGTGGGCAGATTCATCTACAGCTTCCCAATGAACATCTGGTGGCACAAAGGGCCTTCGCCTCCAAACTATGTCTTTCTTCTCTGTGTACACCCAATCTGGCGGTATTCCTGAAGCCTCTTCTTCATCCACAGGTATAGACTCCCCATTATGTACAGCTGCACTATGATCCTCGGGTACAGGTACATCCAGCAATTGAGGTTCTTCTTCTATGTCTGCCTTTCGTAATAAATCTGCACCAATTCTCACAGATTTCTGGGTGGAATCTGGCTGCTCAATATCACTGTCATCGCTATCTAAATCACTGAGTTCTGACAAATATCCGGTTTCCAGAAGTTCTAGAATTTTTTCTGCTCCAGATGGACATGAAGGATTGAAGTATTCTGAAACAATCCAACCACATTGTTGTATTTATTATCAAGCGTAACAAAGCTGCCCACTGTAATTCACCAGGTTACCTTGAGTCGTAATGTCCATTCTAATGGACATGATATTTTAACATCTCACTCTATACTACAGAATGGCAAATCAAGCATGTTACTACTACCAAATTACTTCTTACATATATCTCATTTAATTCGTAACTAAACAAAAGATGATTATGTTAATTTTAATATTTAAAATCGAAAGACAAATGAAGCTTACCATCACTGTCTCTGAATGTGGCTGCCATCTTGTCCAGTATTCGAATTTCTGTAGTTCCAACTGTCTCCACCGGTTGCAGCACCGAGTATATAGCGAGAATGCATGTCCATTTAGATGGACAAACAGTCTGAAACGATGTAATAGCAATTGCCTCTAAGATACATGGGAAAATATGTTGTGTCCATTGCAATGGACAGTGGGTCTGAAGGGGTTAAGAGATGGAACTAAGAATATATTCAGTCACCAGGGCTGCCAACTGTAGTTAATGCTATTGGTTTTACGTCCCTTTTAACTACACTGGCTTTTAGAGACACCGGGGTGCCGGAATTTTGCCCCGAAAGGGATCTTTAACGTGCCAGTAAATGTACTGACACGGCTCCCTCGCATTTGCGCACCCTCAAATGCCAGCTGACTGCGCCAGGTTACGACCAACTGTAGTTCTCTATTAGGCTACATTATGCCAGGTATACAGTATTTCGAACTAATTAGAAATGTCGATATTACCAACTTAATTTCGTCATTATTATATTAATCATTGGCATGAATCTTAAATTTTAAGAAAAGTAGGCTCTTTAGCTCGTCACGGAACTTGTTGTTCTTTATCCTTTCTTCCTGGAACTTCTTTTTACGTTGGCTGATTGTCTGTCTTTGTTCCTCCGACATCACCCTAATTAATTTATTAATCTCGTGTAATTTTGCTTCAGGCTTAGAGAATAACACCCATTACAATTGTTGACCAACTGAAAAGCATTTAACATTTAGTGATGGTTATTGCTAATGATATTGTTATTCTGCAGACGATTTCATCAGAAAAGAGAAGATTGAGTATCAGATCGGGAAGAGACACCTCGCCAACATGATGGGAGAAGATCCCGACATGTTCACACAAGAAGATGTAGACGTAAGTTTCTAATCTATTGAGACACTCAAACTTATATTAGCTGCTGATCTCGTCATTTGCTTTATAAGTGAGAGTGGGTTTATAACTGAATATTTACTCAAAAAAATTGAACTTTTTGTTTATTTATTTATTTATTTACTTATGTTACGCCCTCATTGGAGCACTTAACCAAAACAAGTATACACATGTCTCAAAAACAATATTAAAGATTCAGCTTCTTATTTTCTTCTTTTCCCAAAACATTTTCATTCTAGTCGACCTTGCCGCTCTCTCTGCATCGCTTATGGTGTAAGTTTTGCGGGTAAAGGTTTTTAAGGGAAGTCGGATGTTCTTGTTTTTCAAGATATTCTTCTCATTTTTGTTATCAATTTGGGACATTGTCAAGCTGAGTTCATCCAGATCATTTTGAATTTCCATAAACCAAGAGTTCTTTGTTTTTTTTTTGAAAAAATAATTAAATAATACTTTTAATTGTCTGGTATCCGGCAGGCGTGAGATATGACAAAAAAAGCAATTCGCCTTTTTCGCATAATATCGACTATAGACTCAGTTTCTTTATAAACCACTTCATTTGGTAATAGACGCCATTGACCATTATTAATTATAGTTCTGAGAATTCTTCTATCAGTCTTCTGTAATGTGTCTGTAACTGATCGAGTGTTTAACTTGAAAAGTGTTTCACAAGCATATATTGCTTCCGGTTTAATAACTGATTCGTAATGTCGTAATTTGGCATTTATGGAGAGTGTTGTTTTTTTTTGTAACTAGACCAAGTAAAATATTGCGCTTGTCTTAACTTTGTTGATCTATTTTCGATTGACGCTTTCTCATTCAAATGCCATGTTATAATCTCCCCTGAAAATCCACAGCCTGCTTCCAGTCTTCGACCGGGTCAGCAATGGAGTGAATGAAGCCCCCATCTAGCGGCGAGGATATGAACTGTGCCGGCTGCCGAGGCCTGATGCACTCCTCTGGGGCAATGATTATATGAATGACAGATGAAATGAAATGATGGTGGAGAGTGTTGCTGGAATGAAATTTTGACAGGGAAAACCGGAGTACCCGGAGAAAAACCTGTCTGCCTCCGTTTTGTCCAGCACAGATCTCACATGGAGTGACCGGGATTTGAACCACGGACCCAGCGGTGAGAGGCCGACGTGCTACCGCCTAAGCCACGGAGGCTCCATGTTATAATCTCCCCTAAATATTTAAATTTACGTACAACTTTAATTTCTTTATTGTTAATCAATGTAATAGCTTGTGTTTCCACCTCAAAGGATGCCATTATTTCAGTCTTTTCAAATGAAATTTGAAGTCCTACTTTTGCTGCAATAGACCCAAGTTCTTCAATTTTTATTATTATAATGCTTAGTTTTCTTGTAATTTTTGTTTTATTATTTTCAGGTCTTTTTTAATATTTAGGCTTCCACCTCAAAATCTGTGTTAAGAGGGGCAGATGACCTCGTAGTTCTGCCCCTTAAAACAACAATAGCTATAACATTTTTCTAGAACATGAGATGATGTTTGTTGTTATCAGCCCCATGTATTTGGGTGTGTTGAATTGTCTGATAGTGGCTGGCACTCTTGGCTGTTACCGCAGAGGCCCCGGTTCGATTCCTGACTCTGCCAAGAAAGTTGTTATAATGTTATTGGTTTTAGGTCCCTTTTAACTTCTTTGGCTTTTAGAGACGCTGGGGTGCCGGAATTTTGCCCCGAAAGGGATCTGTAATGTCCCAGTAAATCTACTGACACGGCTCGCTCGCATTTGCGCACCCTCAAATGCCAAGACGCTTAATTCTGGTTTGAGGGCTGGAACAGGGTACATTGAGCTTCATGAGACTGAGAAGAGGCGGCCAGATTCAATTCCCACCTCAGTCATCCTGGAAGTGGTTTTCCGTGGTTTCCCACTTTTACTCCAGGCAAATGCAGGTATAGTTCCTAACTTAAACCCTCAGCGCCGGCCTCTATACGTGGTATTGACCCATACATGGCCTCGCATTTACGCTTGTAGCGAGAACGGTTTTGGAGTTATCAAAATGCAAATTGTTTTGATTTCAAGAGGAAATGTTGGGATTTATCAGTGTTGTAAAATAAGAATTGTAGTTCGTTAAAACATAGTTCTTTGTACAAGGATAAAAAACAATTCAAGCAAGTCGTAGGAATAATCTCTCATTTTGTTTGCTTCATTATTTTCCACAGAATGAAATAAAAAAATTACGAGCCGAGAAGTTTGTCTTTTTGCGTGATGTTCTTTGCTTTATTTGTACACTAAGAGTGCGGATTATTTCATTGTATTCATCTTTTTTCTTGGCTTGAAATATTTCCGTAAAATTCCACCAGCGCTCTCTGTAGGTATGGTTCGTCTACTGTAAGTTTGCACTTTTTTGACAGTTCTCGCGGAAACAATTAGTCCTACTGAATAGATCAATCCGCCGCGCCACGTACATTCCAGCCAATGAGCCATCACCCACAAGGCAGCCAGCAATGGCCACTGTATTCCGTCAAGGGGTGAACAGCTGTTATGAGTTGCCTACATTCATCACGCAATATCAATTCATTGTCCCTTTTAAAAGAAACTTGTATTTATTTGTGGCATTTATCAAATAATCGTTCTAACAGCTCACCTAAAACCCACTGACGACTCGCTGACAGAATGTTGCATCATTGTGCGTGCTGTGACACAGCAGCTGATAACTTAAATGTTAGATTGGAATTATTTTTAGGCTCATCATTTCACAGCTCAAGGAAAATGTTCACTAAGGTACGGTGTAAGATGTCCTTAAGACGATAAGATCATTACTTGACCTGTTGGATTGATATTAAAATGAAACTTACATAAAATTTCACCATGTAAGTTAACTGGGGCGAGGATGAGTTGGAGGTACAAGAACAGTTCGACGTGATAAATGAAAAGATTGAGCAATGGGGATTGAAGATAAATCTGGAGAAGAGGAAAACAGTGGTGATGAGTAGAGATAAGAAAGAAGGAAAAGGAGTAATCAAAGTAGGAGATAAGGAATTGGAAGTAGTGAAACACTTCAAATACTTGGGAAGTGAACTGACTGAAGATGGAACACTACATTTGGAAATTAGCAGAAGAATGAATACAATTCGGGAGTGCTTTCTACCAACACTAGTATGGAACAAGGCTAAAGAAGTTATTTACAAAGCATATTAAGTTCCTATAATGACATATGCAGCAGAAACTTGGACAATGACTAAGAGGGATGAGAGCAGAGTACAAGAAGCTGAGATGAGATTCCTGTGAAGTATGGTCCAGAAAACGAGGAGGGACAGAGTGAGAAATGAAGATATACGGAAAGAACTGGGAGTACAGAAACTAAATGACAAACTGGAGCAAAACAGATTGAGATGGTTTGGACATGTCAAACGGATGAATGAAGTAAGGCTACCAATACGAGCACTGGAACGACGGATGACTGGGAAGAGAGGACGAGGAAGACCAAGAATGCGTTGGATGGACTCAGTGGAGAATAGTATTAGAAAACGGAACGTGGATTGGATTCCTGTGTCGGAAGAGGAATGGTGGAACGACAGAACAAAGTGGAGAGGAACCATATTTGCCCCCACCCAGTGGCAACTGGAAAAGGGGAAATGAAGATGATGATGAAGTTAACTTTTAGGCCTACACAACAAGTCATATTTTAGGTCTACCTTTTTGCACAAATAAATATGAAAATCATTTACCAGGCAATGTCCTTGGGGAAATCAATAGTTCTGCTGCCTTTTCTTTTACCTTCAAAAAGAGAGAAATAAAATATCTTGAACAAGATATTCCGTATTTGCTTCCGACTCGATAGTCAAAACAATGATGTCTGACCTGGTGACCTCTCGGGCTACATATTTACTCAACATTTAAGATAACCACTAGGTATCTGAAAAGTGAACACGCGTTCAAATGGAAATAATACTTTCAGACGACTTTGCGCAATATTATCAACTATAATTATTAACATTTAATATAATTATCAAGTTATTTGCACAGGCGGATGAACACGGTAAAGTGTCCATTACCAACCGCACACCCATGCCACGAGGTAGCAGTGGTAGTTCAGTTTGATAATGCAACTTTTCAGTCTGGCCGACAGAATTATGTTGACCATATACTGTATTCACAATTACTGGGACAAGTGAAATAATAACCTAAAAAACTTACATGTCATTAAAACATGTATATATTTGTTATGGACTACAGGTTATAAATTGAGTCTTTCCTTATGAAAGTTGGCAACCCTAGCTGTCAAAAAAGTGCAAACTTACAGTAGACGAACTATATCAGTTAGTGCTGCTTTCTGATATATGGTACGAGATCCTGTTGTGCATGGTATATATCTGGTTTGAGAGACGATGTCTGGATTTTTAAAATCTGAAATATGTGTCGAGTTGGTTTGTTTCGTAATAAATGTTATTCCCCTCACTGCTTTTGGTCACGCCGCTCGCGATGACATTCTCCAGCCGTGGTTTGACTAACAGTAATGTGTTTGAAATATGATTCAGATGAAAGTTTAGTCTCTAATAATATTCGGGCAAGTGACAGGGACAAACATCTTATTGGGTTCAGCTGGTGGAAGGTTTGTTTTCAAAATACGCTCGCTCGGGTGTGGAACGAAATATTCAAGGCCGGCGCGCATCAGATAATACAGTTCCAAGGTTACAGTACAGGAAATACATTTTATAAGGAAATTAGCACCCAAAACTGGGAAATCTCAACCTCAGAGACGGGGTGTTGTATGTTCAAAGCATCGATATAGGCTACTGCTGCCAAGAATATGACGTGGTTCTCTGTCTCGAGGAGTGCTTCGAACTCTATCACACCAAGCTAAATTACTAAGCTAATGTGAAACAATTATGTAATTATGTGCATGTACATAAGTTTTTCTTAAGGAATTCCGAATTTCGTAAATATTGGGCTACTCTTATACTTGTAGTAACGTTTTAAGTGAATCCATGTTTTTCAGTCGCAAGTAGTTCAAATCTCCTCCGGCCACGTAGTAGGAAGCTCTTTAAATGGCTACGACGCTGAGGGGTTGAGGTCAGTTCTCCTCCTGAATTACTAATTAGAATCGCGATTATCCGACCTAAACTTGACCTGGAGTACGTCGGTTCACCGAAAATGTCAGATAATGCAGAATAACTTTGAAAATAAACTAAAACAAATAGGCTATACTTAAGGGCCTTATTTTTTGGTGAAATAAAACTGTTGATTTAGGTGTTATAAGTGACACTATTTCGGTAGGTATTTCGCGAAATAAATTGTCATAATGATCGATGTTTCTGCTGAAATTTTCCTTTAGTATGGGGTAAATCGAACAACTTCTTTGTGATGTTTAATGTATTGCCGATTCCGTTAAGAATTATGTTCATTTGCTCCTTTCTTCTTCTTTTTATGTGTTTCTGAATCCCTGCAGTGTATATCGCACGTGTCTTTTCGTTCCCACTGAATATGAACATTGCAGTGTTTACACATTAGAATCTATCCTGCAGCGTCAAATACATAAAACCCCTCACTGTTGTATTTCTAGGCCCTCGAGAAAACTGTTGTGACATTAGTTTTCGGCATTTTTATACTTAAATGCTGGATGTTTTATCAGTTGCAAACTCTCACTGCTGTATCTACGACCACAACGCCATTTGATGTGATCGATAGCAGATATCGATTTTCATCGTTAGCCTTAGAGATCGCGGAACTGAATACTACTTGCGGCTATGTGGGTATCTGTGTAGAGAGTATGCAGCACTATCAATCAAATGACAAGGAAACCTCGACGGTCAATTCCTCAGGAGCATTTAAACGTTTATTGGAGAGCTTTTTCGATAATATTTAGCACTTTTCTTACCAAGTGGAGTATATTTCGAGATTATTTGCGTAATTCATGCAATAAATCAGATTTCGTGATATTTCGCGAGTTCATTTTGATAAAATATGCTACTTTAGTACCTAGAAGTTCATATATAGGCAAGAGGAAAGTATGAAAAAAATGTGCGCGTATCGCTATTACCAAAAAATACGGCCCCTATTACTGTATTACTGAAACAATAACATTTACTGATTTATCAATTCAATTATACAAGCAGTATTGAACAAAAATGCTCCAAATGCCTTAGACAAAAAACTTGTCAACAATGTCTGATTGCCTGCTGAATCCTGTTTTCTTTTTGCGTGATCTCGTCATCGACGAAAAATCAACACCTCCATTGCGATTGCCTCCGGCTGTTGCTCCACGAACGTTGATGCCATATCCAATGTACTCAATCCTTCACTGTGAGATATCGTTTTATCATTTTGTTCTGCAATTCCTCGTTTTCTTCTCCCTCTTCTTCACCACGATTCTCATATTCGTCAGTGCTTGCCCACGACTGCAACCTCCGCACCGGGTATCCCAGAATTTAGTGTACAAATTAAGTCTTTGAAAGAATAATAGATTTTCCGCCTTGAATACTGTTTATTTCTAATTACTTACAGGGACATGTTTCGGAGGCTAATACTCCCCCTTCCTCAGCCTGTCCAACAAAACTTCACAAAGGAAAAAACTTTCCTTGTATAAGCTCATACAAAACATGGGAGTATTAGCCTCCGAAACATGTCCCTGTGAGTAATTAGAAATAAACAGTATTGAAGGCGGAAAATCTATTATTCTTTCAAAGTTATAGTTACGTCAATACGGAATAATCGACATTACAATTGGGCCCTTCAGTTGGTAAAGGTGCACCTACCAAGACGCGTAGCTGGCACACACTGAGAAGGCCATTGCAAGACGTTTCACTATGTGTGTAACCACGTCACGAGCATGCTATGCGGGAGTCAAATTATAATGGCTCAACAGACAATACTCTTTTTGATTTTCTTTCGAGAACATTTTGATTATATGCAATACCAAAGCAAGGTTTATTGTTTTGGATATTGAGAAACATGAAATCAAAATTGTTGATAAATTTAAATATTTAGGCGAAATTATCACCTATAATCCAAAAGTGAAACCAACCTGGCAGAATAGGATACATAAATTGAATAAAGCCAATTATAAAACCAAAAATACATACAACAAAAAAGGAAACTTATCGATTGCAGCAAAATTGAGACATTGTAAAACAGTTGCACAGCCAGAGGTGAATTATATTAGTGAAACTATTTTCAGAACTAATCATCATCATCATCATCATCATCATCTTGTACAGTTTCCAGCCCCAGGCTGGGTCTGTTTGGAACATAAGCCTCGCCACTTAGTCCTTTCTTCCCACCACCTCTCCGCTGTCACTCTGGTCCAGTCCTCGCCTCTCTTCTTGACACATTCCTCCACTCCTTTCAGCCATCTATCTCTTGGTCTTTCCCGTGGTCGTTCCTTCTGCATCTGCATCTCATGTATCCTCTTCCATTCTCTGTAAGTGTCCATTCCACCTCAGTCTTGATGTCTCAATCCTACCTTGCAAGGGCTCCTCTTTCACTATTTCCCTGACCTTTTCATTCCTCAGCCTGTCTCTTCTTGTTACTCCTACTAATACAGGTGAAATACGAAGGTTGTTTTTTAAGTAAGGGCCTTTTTTTAATTAACCGAACATTTTATTTAGAAACCACATTTATTTTTAGGTTTTACATACCTTCCTTTATTTTTCTACATAGTTGCCTTGTTTATTTAGGCACTTGTCATACCTTAAAACCAAGTTCTGAAATCCCTCTGCATAAAAGTTTGCTGCCTGCTCTGACAACCAAGAATTCACACTTGAGGAAAATCCATTGATTTATCATGAATCTTCGGTCCTTGTGAATTTTCGTGTCCATTGCAGTCACCAAGTCATCTGTAATCACAGGCCTGAGCGTTCATCGTCATGAACATTTTCACGGCCACTTTTGAACTCGCGAACCCATTTTCGCACTTTACCTTCCGTCATTGCATTATCACCATACACCTCATGAAGCTCACGATGAATGTCTGCTGCCGACATGTTTCTTGCACTCAAAACACGTATCGCAGAATGTACCTCAAACGCGGCGGGTGAATCAATAATCTTGAACATTGTAAAGATGCACAGTTCAGCGTACAGGTTAGCTACACAGCTGCAACTGACGCCTGCTTGTTCACAAAAGATGTCGGGAGGTAGCGCGCACGCTTGTTGCGGCGTGCGTACTAACTACGGGCTTAAAAAAAACGGCCCTTACTTAAAAAACAGTCCTTGTAGATAAAATACTTAAAACAGAATGAAGATTAATATCAAGTTAATAATCATTGGTAGTATAGCATCAAATAATACAGTCTATAAGGCAATTGAACCAGTCATCATCATCTTGAGCAGTTTCCGAACTCTAGTCGGGTCTGCTTGGAAGATAAGCCTCTCCATCGTTTCCTGTCCATCCACCATCTCTCGTCTTTCACTGTGTCCCAGCACACTCCTCTTTCCTCCACACTCTTATTAACTCCCTTCGTCCATCTTCCCCTTGGCCTCCTTCCCTTCATTTCCATTCCAAACATCATCTTCGGTATCCTCTCCTCTCACATGTCCATACCATTGCAGCCTAGATCGCTCTATTCTATTTTGCAATGGTTCCTCTCTTACCATCTCCCTGACTCTCTCATTCCTTACTCTGTCCATTCTTGTTACTCCTCTGGAACTTCATCTCCACTGCTCGTATTTTATTCTTGTCCCTTTCCTTCATCACCCATGTTTCTGAACCATATGTCAAAATTGGCACAAAGTAGGTCTTGTAGATGATTCCTTTACATTTTTGTGGTACATCTTTATTCCATATCATCCCCCTAACACTCTTGAAAAATCCATCTGCGCACCTTCCCCTTTCATTTATTTCCATCCTATTGCCTCCCTTTTCTTCAATTATGCTTCCCAAGTACTTGAAGCATTCTACTTTCTGCAACTGCTGTCCTCCAAGTGTTATGCCCATATCCAGTCTGTTCTTCCTCCTCGTGATGACCATTTTACTCTTTTGTGCTGAGAACTTCATCCCATATAACACTACCTTCTCCCACTCATCTAATTGCTCTTGTACTTCTTCCTCATCCTCTCCCCGTACCAGAAGGTCATCAGCAAACAACATTGCCTTCATTTTCCTTTCCCCAATGCTATTTACCACTTTTCGTATGATTTCATCCATCACCACTATAAATAACAGGGGTGAGAGGGCACTTCCCTGTTTCAGACCACTCTCCAGTTGAAACCATTCCGTTCTCTCTCTTCCCACCTTTAAACAGCTTCTGCTTCCCTCGTACATTGCTTTCACTCTTGCCACTGTCTCCTTGTTCATTGCTTCCCATACCTTGTTTCTATTAATACTATCATATGCTTTCTCAATATCCAAGAAGGTCATCACCAGATCTTTCCCATATTCATAATGGTGTTCTTGTAGCCGTCTTACTGCAAAGATGAGGTCAACTGTTGACCTTCCTGGCCTGAATCCATACTGTTCTTCCCTCAGCCCATCTTCAACTTCTGTCCGAATTCTTCTCTCCAGTACCTTCTCAAATATTACAATTAGAAAGAAACGGATCTCATTTTCTTGGACAACTTCTTCGAACACCGGAAACTAGAATTATGGAATAGCAATAATAAATGGATCACAGAAATTAAGGATGATATTAAAGAACTCCAAATAGAACCTCTGTGGCTTAGGCGGCAGCACGCCGGCCTCTCACTGCTGGGTCCGTGGTTCAAATCCCGGTCATTCCATGTGAGATTTGTGCTGGACAAAGCTGAGGCAGACAGGTTCTTCTCCGGGTACTCCGGTCTTCCCTGTCACAATTTCATTCCAGGAACACTCTCCACTATCATTCATTTAATCATTGCCGCTGAGGAGTGCGACAGGCTTCGGCAGCCGGCACAGTTCATATCCTCGCCGCTAGATGGGGGCTTCATTCATTCCATTCCTGACCCGGTCGGAGACTGGAAGCAGGCTGTGGATTTTCATTTTCATTAAAGAACTCCAAATAACACTCGACGACCTGAAGAATAAAACTAACAGCTGAAGGAAGGGTGTTCTTTGCTGCAGACAGGATGAAAACCTATTGGCAAAGTCATCATCATCATCATCTTGCACAGTTTCCAGCCACTGGCCGGCTCTGTCTTCCCACCATCTCTCAGCCTCCACCCTTGTCCAGTCTTCTCCTCTCTTCCACCCCCTTCAGCCACCTGTCTCTCGGTCTCTTTCCTTCCCACTTCGTCTCATGTATCCTCTTCTCCATTCGTTTTACATGTCCATACCATCTAAGTCTAGATTTCTCTATACCATCCTGTAATGGTTCCTCCTTCATTAATTCTCTGGTCCTCTCATTTCTTATTCTGTCCATCTTTGTAGCTCCAATACTGCTTCTCAAGAACCTCATCTCACTGGCCTGTATTTTGCTCTTCTCCCTTCCTTTCATAACCCAGGTCTCCGAGGCATACGTCAGGATAGGGACATAGTACGTCCGATATATGATCTTTTTGCTGTTCTGAGGGACATCCTTGCTCCATAACATGCTTCTCACACTCCTCCGAAATGCTTCTGCCTGCCTCCCCCGCTCATTTATTTCTCTATCGTTTCTTCCATTATCTTGTATCAGGCTTCCCAGATACTTGAAACTCTCCACTTTCTTCAGCTGTTCCCCACCAATTGTTATTCCCGTTGTGGTTCTTTCCTTCTTACTTGTTGTGATCACCATCTCACTCTTATTTATGCTAAATTTCATCCCATATCCTTATATTATTCATTCCCACGCGTCCAACTGTTCCTGTACCTCCTCCTCCTAGTTGTCCCAAATCATCAAATCATCTGCAAACACCATTGCTTTCATCTTTCCTTCCCCAATCACTTGTGCCACTCGGGTCATTATGTCATCCATCACCACAGTGAAAAGTAATGGTAACAGTGCACTTCTTTGTTTCAGGCCGTTTCTCTGTTCCAACCAGTCTGATCTCTCTCCTCCCACTTTCACACAGCAAAGTAGAACTAAATTGGCTAAGGCTATGTACACACATCAAAAAAAGTTTTGCATCACCTCGGTTCCCAGATCTCCGGCATATAGACGTTGACTGTGTATATTGTATCCAAGATACAGTCCCTTTGACTGTTCATAGATGTCACTAAAACTGCTCAAAGATGTAAACAACCATGCATGAGCAGGGCCTATTAGACGGAGGGGGTACGACAGCCGATCAGTTCCAGTCATTCCACCAGGACGAAGGTACGCTGCTCATGTTGTCTGTAGTTCTACCATGCCTAGAAGGTCAATACCGCAGTTCGATCGCGTCCGCATTGTTACTTTGTGTCAAGAAGGGCTCTCAACAAGGGAAGTTTCCAGGCGTCTCAGAGTGAACCAAAGCGATGTTGTTCGGACATGGAGGAGGTACAGAGATACAGGAACTGTCGATGACAGGCCTCGCTCAGGCCGCCCAAGGGCTACTACTGTAGTGGATGACCGCTACTTACGGATTGCCGCTCGGAGGAACCCTGACAGCAATGCCACCATGTTGAATAATGCGTTTCGTTCAGCCACAGGACGTCGTGTTTCAACTCAAACTGTGCGCAATAGGCTGCATGATGCGCAACTTCACTCCCGACGTCCATGGCGAGGTCCAGCTTTGCAACCCCGACACCATGCAGCGCGGTACAGATGGGCCCAACAACATGCTGAATGGACCCCACGGAATTGGCATCACGTTCTCTTCACCGATGAGTGTCGCATATGCCTTCAACCAGACAATCGTCGGAGACGTGTTTGGAGGCACCCTGGTCAGGCTGAACGTCTTAGACACACTGTCCAGCGAGTGCAGCAAGGTGGTGGTTCCCTGATGTTTTGGGGTGGCATTATGTGGGGCCGACGTACGCCACTGATGGTCATGGAAGGCTCCGAAACGGCTTTACGATACCTGAATGACATCCTCCGACCCATAGTGCAACCATATCGGCAGAATATTGGAGAGGCATTTGTCTTCATGGACGACAATTCTCGACCTCATCGTGCACATCTTGTGAATGCGTTCCTTCAAGATAACGACATCGCTCGACTACAGTGGCCAGCATGTTCGCCAGACATGAACCCTATCGAACATGCCTGGGATATGTTGAAAAGGGCTGTTTATGGACGTCTTGACCCACCAACCACTCTGAGAGATTTACGCCGAATTGTCGTTGAGGAGTGGGACAATTTGGACCAACAGTGTCTTGATGAACTTGTGGATAGTATGCCACGGCGAATACAGGCATGCATCAATGCAAGATGATGATGATGATGATAATTGTTGTTTTAAGGGGCCTAACATCTAGGTTATCGGCCCCATCGATGCAAGAGGACGTGCTACTGGGTATTAGAGGTAGTGGTGTGTACTGCAATCTGGACCACAAATGCTGAAAGTCTAGCTGTATGATGGTACAACATGCAATGTGTGGGTCTCATGAGCAATAAAACGAGCTGAAATGTTGTTTGTGTTGATCTCTATTCCCTTTGTATTTAACGGTTCCGGAACTCTTGGAACCGAGGTGATGCAAAACTTTTCTTGATGTGTGTATAATAGATTGCAGTGGTCCAATGTTGGCCATAAGATAAAATAAATTATCATCATCAGTTCTGTCTGACATTCCACTTCTCCAATGATTTTCAGAGAGCCATCGAATATCTCTTCCCATCTGGCCTGTTTGAGCCCAAGGCCAGGCCCTTCATGAAGCCTCCAGAGGAAGTGTTCCCTCCGAAGAAAGCTGCGGAGTTCGACAAGACTGGACGGCCCCACCACTTCTTGTTCTACACCGGGAAACCCAACTTCTTTCAACTATTGTTCGTGAGTAACAGATAATGGTCCCTAGGAATACCACCGGTTTAGATGGGTTTTGCTGTATTAGCAAATGACTTCTGAACTAGTGATTCCATCCCTTCCCATCTAACATCGCCGTCTGCTATGCTCTAACGCCTTCCCATTCAGCATGAGTTGTGTGCTAAGCAACGAACATCCCCTACTTGACGATCTTCCCGACAGGAGCACTGCTAGGTTGAACCGATTGTGAGCCTGTCCAGGCAAGCAATATTCTGCTTAAGTCTCTAATTTTAATATCTTACACCTTTGTTATTTGTCACATGGGCTGTGTAATGTGAGAAGTGCAGAGGTCTTCACTACGTTTTGATATTTTTTATTACTTGCAGTAGTTACAGCATTTTCACTACGACTCCATAATTTTGTCATGCCTGTGGAATATACAGACAGGTACAGTATGTTTATTTAATTTAAATACCAATCTTATGTTGTACCGGCGTAATATCTTGTTATGTATAGTCTCTAGAACATGAATTGGTATTCTGTATTGTGATAGCTGATAATCATGTCGAAGAGAAGTAATACTTTTAATTGTCGTAGGCGATTGTTAGCCACGATGCATAGTGGGTCAAAATTCAAATCTAGGAGGACAAAATTATTTATTTTCATAATTAAAAAATCAAAATGTATTACTTCTACAGCATTCTCATATAATTGCCGCTCACTATTCAGGGATATAAACGCATCTTAGTGTAAATCTGTCACCACTGTTGGAGCAGTCTGAATTGGAGGGTGAATGTAAGTGGCTGTGGTTAGTGTGATGCTTTAAGATGGAACATGCAGCTGAAGGTATGATCTTTGTAACGTGTTTCAGTTATTAATGGGCGTAATTGTTACGTAATTTTAGCTATTTGTGCATTATATAATATTTAACTATTATTTTTAAAATTATATTTTCACTTAGATTTTTAGTATGTCGCGTCACTCTGCGTCACTTTCTACTTAATGTTAAAATGTAGATAAAGTCTTGTAGTTTACGCCTGTTATAAGATTTTTTGCATCTTTTTGCAACTTACTTAGTTATACCACGTTTTAGAAGATGCCGCGCAACCAGTTCTCACACGTTTACAACTGTTTGAAGCACTGGGTACGACGATTATGTCAAAAGTGGAACTTTGTGACTGTTAAAAGTAAATTAGGGGTAGAAAATTGTTCTGAAGAGATAACTGAAAGCTCTATCCAACTCCTAGTCATAGACAATTTCTTGCATGTGTAGACGTAGCTTAAAAAGGTCTAACTGGATGTTTATTATGAAGTAAACAAATTATATACGTTGCTTTCACTCTAAATTCATGATTAAAACGTAAAATAATTTTGTCCCCCTAGATTTCGATTTTTACCCACTGTGCGATGGTATACTGCTGTGTTCCATACTGCAAGAGTAAGAGCGGGAAAGTAAAAGGCATTTCGTTTCATGAATCCTGTGTGATGCAGAATTAAGACAGAAATGCTTACAAATATTTTTCGAGAAACATTTTTACCAAATTTTGAGTCACGGACTTCTCACGTATGTGGGCGGCATTTTATTGAGTCTGATTATCGCCCAGGGCTGAAAATAAAGAAATTGAAAGTATTCGAAGATTATCCGGCACATAAAGTACCGAAACCAACATTAGAGAGAGAAGAAAACTCATGAAACACAAAGCCAACAAGTCGGAAGATTCTTCGAGTTTAGATGACAATAACAGATACGAGCGACTGGAGTATCAACCTGCTAGCGCTGCGAGGTACGTGGTGGAGAATTTTAGCACTCTTGGATGTTCGCTGTTTGGAGTGAATTGGGGAGGCGTCAGAGCATAGCAGACGGTGATGCATCTAATTACCGTATTTACTCGCTTATCATCATCTTGCACAGTTTCCAGCCACTGGCCGGGTCTGTTTGGAACACAAGCCTCTCCAACGTCTTCTGTCTTCCCACCATCTCTCAGCCTCCACCCTTGTCCAGTCTTCTCCTCTGTTCTCCCCGCTTTCTTCCACCCCCTTAGCCACCTGTCTCTCGGTCTCTTTCCTTCCCACTTCGTCTCGTGTATCGTCCTGGGTATCCTCTTACATGTCCATACCATCAAAGTCTAGATTTCTCTATACCATCCTGTAATAGTTCCTCCTTCATTAATTCTCTGGTCCTCTCATTTCTTATTCTGTCCCTCTTTGTAGCTCCAATACTGCTTCTCAAGAACCTCATCTCACTGGCCTGTATTTTGCTCTTCTCCCTTCCTTTCATAACCCAGGTCTCCGAGGCATACGTCAGGATAGGGACATAGTACGTCTGATATATGATCTTTTTGCTGTTCTGAGGGACATCCTTGCTCCATAACATGCTTCTCACACTCCTCCGGAATGCTTCTGCCTGCCTCCCCCGCTCATTTATTTCTCTATCGTTTCTTCCATTATCTTGTATCAGGCTTCCCAGATACTTGAAACTCTCCACTTTCTTCAGCTGTTCCCCACCAATTGTTATTCCCGTTGTGGTTCTTTCCTTCTTCCTTGTTGTGATCACCATCTCACTCTTATTTATGCTAAATTTCATCCCATATCCTTGTATTATTCCTTCCCACACGTCCAACTGTTCCTGTACCTCCTCCTCCTTGTTTCCCCAAATCATCAAATCATCTGCAAACACCATTACTTTCATCTTTCCTTCCCCAATTACTTGTGCCACTTGGGTCATTATGTCATCCATCACCACAATGAAAAGTAACGGTGACGGTGCACTTCCTTGTTTCAGGCCGTTTCTCGCATATAAGACCCGATTTTTATCCTATGTGTAAATGCTTAAAAGTTGAGGAGGGTCTTATATGCCACGGCGTTCTTAAGTTACAGGCGGGAGCAGTACCCCCACTCTGCCACCGGCGAGTGACGTCAGGGGTCTCAGCTGGCCGGCGGACAGCACGCTAGTCATATGGCAGAGAGATGCATTCATGTAATTAAATCGGTTTTGTTTACTGAATAAATTGGGTTGGACTTCCGAATTTCACCACAGTCCTTCCTTAGTGATCGATGAATTGTGCGAGACGTTTTCAGCTGTCACTACGGGCGATTAAAGCAAATGACTGCGATACAAGTCAGCCCAGAGCGGTATACAAAAAGAGCATGCTGGAAACTAATGTTTGATTGCACTACAAGTAGGCGGTTTTTAGCCTATTTTCAATTTTGAAAAAATAGGCTTATGAGATCACCTTTTGTCCGTGTGTGTGTGCGTGTGTGTGTGTGTGTGTCCCCCTAATAAAATCTAAACGGCTGGAGCGATTTCAATGAAACTCGGAAAGTTCATAGCACTATTACCGGCGACCTCGACCGTGCCCTTCAAATTTTGTTACGACTCACCAATCCAACATGGCGGCTGTGCGAAATATTTCGCCAGCATTCAATATCTCCGAAACTATTACCGATATTACCCTGACATTTTCTATGGTGATAGAGGGAACTACTATAAGTTCACTTATGTGACTTTTGAAAACCTGGTAACTACAAAGCCAACATGGCGGCCAAGCGAATTTGCGACTTTTAAATAGACGTTTCTCGCGATTTGACCAACCAAACGCAATGAAACTTGGTACAGTATATGTTTATATACATTGTAATGCACCGACATCTAACTTCGTTCAAATGTTTACATAATCACAAGATGGCGGATGTGCGAAATATTTCACCGGCATTCTATATCTCTGAAACTATTAGCGGTAAAACCCTGAAATTTTGTACGGAGATAAAGGGCACTACTGGAAGTCCATCTATAAGACTTTCAAAAACCGGTTAACTACAAAACGAACATGGCGGCCAAGCGAATTTGAAAATTTTAAATAGACCTTTCTCGCGATTTAATGTTCCAATCGCACTGAAACCTGGCACAGAAAATATTTATACACATTGTAATCCACTGGTATCTAATTTAGTTCAATTGTTTACATAACCTCAAGATGGCGGCAGTGCGAATTTTAAAATTAAGATTTTATTTATTGTGATGTAGTCATGCGATTGAAGTGAAAGTTTGAATAATGAACCTACGCAATAATTTTCCTTCAATGGTACATGACTCTATGGCCTATACATTTAACAATCCAACATGGCGACCATCCGAAATATTTAGACGATACTGAATATCTACGAATCTATTTTAGCAATCAAACTGCATTTTTTAATGTTCATAGGGGCTATGAACTTAAGTTCACCTATAGGACTTTAAATAACCTGGTGATCACAAATCAAACATGGCGGTGACGCGAATTATAAATATTCACATGGACGTTTCTCGCAATTTAACCATCCGCGTGCAGTGAAACTTGGTACAGTAAATCCTTATACGAATGTTAATCCACTGGCATCTAATTTATTTCAATTGTTTAGATAACCTCAAGATGGCAGCTGTGAAAAAATTTAAAATCTCCTTGTTTTTTCTTGTGTCCTAACTATGCGATTGAAGTTTGAATAGTACACGTTCACAATAATCTGCATGTAACAGTACATAACTCTAGGACCTACATATATAAAATCCAACATGGCGACCATCCGAAATATTTAGTAGGTTCTCAATATCTACGAATCTATTACAGCAATCAACCTGAAATTGTGTATGTTGATAGTGGCAATTAACATAAGTAGGATATATGAAAATAGGCTGTATAGTTCTTCACGGAACTACTTGTTGTATCTTCTACAGAACACAATAATTAGTTGAATATATTTAAGTGAGAATATCATATCTGTTTATGTACTTTAACAAACGGAAAAATTCTTCTTTAACATATATTTCATCAAGTTGCAAAATTACCCACTTATCATCACACTTTTCAACGGATTTTTTCAAGAAATGAACGTTTTCGTTAAAATTACCCGGAGCTACATTAAGGGAAGAAGTCAATCTTTGTAAATGTTTAGAATGAGGAAGGGATAGAAATTTGTTCTGCCTGATAGTATCATAACACTTCGCGGATTGCATGTACAATATGTAAGAGCAAAGTATCATGTTGGGGGACCTTTTTTTGTTCTTAAATATGAGAGAGAATTGCTCGGATAAAAAATTAACTTGCTGAGAAATTCCCTCTTCTCTACTATCCAATAAAGTTTCTTGAATGGCATCCAGCAATTTTAAGACATTGGCCACGTAATTTTCCAAGTTGGTTTGGAATCTCTTCTCAGTAAGATACTGTAACAAACTGAACAGTGTTCTCCAACACTTCACAGCTGTCTCACTTCCAAACTTTGAAGAAAGTTCTGTAGAAGACAATTGCAAGTTTTTATAGAAAGCCGAAACAAGTAAATGATTATCTACATTAATATAAAGAAACAAAAGTCATAGACTCAAAATTGATTCTATATATAACCACTCTTTCGTCAAAAATATTGAAATTAATAGCTGAGTCCACTTTCACTTTAGTGCTATTATCTGCTAATCGTTTCTCAAGAGAATTGCATAAACTCTCGAAACAGATTATAACATCGTCCCATTCTGCAGCAGCAACAGCACTTTCTTGAGCATGTTCTTTCCTCACTTCGATTTCTCATCTCCTCTCTTCTGGTTGTTTCCGCTTAATTTCACTTTCCTTTGTCAAGTATTTCGGCAAACCTTCAACAATAGTAAGACAAGAACCTTTAACTAGCTTAGGATGATCGTATTTATACACTTGTTACTGTCCATTAGAATCTCAGTGTTCATTCTGTAAAATAATGCAGTCCGGTTGAAAATGTTTAATACACACAACACTGTTCTCCGAAGGTGTCCAGTCCTTCCTCGGGTTGCTTCTCAGCCATGTATTTCTCAAGTTTACTTCCTTGGGAAAAGAGAAACATTTCACGTAGGCGGTTTCAACTCCACGAACCAGAAAATTACTACTACATCCTGGTACATAACACCTTCGTGGCATAGTATTTGCTTTTAAAATATACCACGTGGAGCACGGGTATATTTAACACTTGTCACTGGACAACAGGAAAAGCAATATATTGTGAAATGTCACCTTCGAAGCATAGAAACAATGACCACATCACAGCGCTCCAACAAGACTGAGCATCTCTATGCTGTCTGTAGTAAGACCCGTGACGTCACAGCCCCGCCGGCAGTGTTCCCGCCTGTTAACTTAAGAACGCCGTGTATATGCGCATATCTCAAAAACTAATAGTGTATTGTCATATCCATTAATGAACTAAACATGCCAACATCCTCAAAAATACATTTCAAAACAGAAAATTTATTAATCAGGTTTAAAAGATACAATTATGGACCATTATACAATATTAGTCTGATATAAACTCCCAGGGGCTCACAACTTGTGGGACGTGGTTTGGCGACCACGGGACCCTGGCTGAGTGCGGCATTGCTTCCACTTACTTGTGCCGGGCTCCTTTCAGTTGTCTTTCCTGTCGGCCTTCCTTGGCCAACTCTTGTTCCCTTCCAACCCCGACGGTATTAGGATATCCGAGGCCTAGGGAGTCTTTCAATTACCCGCCTGAATTGGCCCTATTCTACCTTTGGGTGTGGTGACCCCATCGTACAAATAGCCTAAATACAGGGTGCCCGAGAATGTTCTCCGCAGTGGGTACGTGCAGCTGTGAGTGGTTGAGTCATGAGTTAAGTTGGCTGCACTGCACTGCACTGTGTCCTTCAAAGCAGGACCCCCCCCGTGTGGGCTGTCAGTGTGAATTGCGATAAGCGAGCGAGCCTACATGTCTTCAGTGTGTAAGCGAGCGTTCAGATAGATTATTGGAAGAGTGCAACAGTATACAGGCGGTAAAGTTTACTACTGAAGAGAGAGTTTTTTTTGATGGAATACGTTTTTCGCAAAGGCGATCGGTTTACAGAAAATGTAAAATTAAGATTTCAGGCGCGGTTTCCTAATTCAAAGTGTCCAAACCGTGATACCGTTCGGATTTGATAAGTACATTTCGTGTGACTGGCTCAGTTCACGATGTACCGGGAACAGGCAGGCCTACGCTTTTAACGGACGAAAAACTTGATGAAATCTCCGATATAATGCTGCGTAGTCCAAGTAAATCAACACGAAAATTAGCTCAACAAACAGGAATCTCCAAGTCGACAGCACATAAAGCTGTAAGAGACAAGCTTCAGTTGATTGTTCCCTTATTAACTTACCGTGGTTCGTGAATTAAAACGAACTGATTACGGAAAAAGAGTGATGTACTGTGAATGGTTCCAGCATCTGTTATGAATGGCTGTGGTGAGTACAAAGTTTACTGTTTATTTGTTATGATGAAAGCGGCAGCCGTGCTACCAACGTAACTGCTCTCGCAGACGCATGTAGGCGCTGCGGAGAATATTCCTGGACTCACCGTATTATAGTGTGTTGTGGGCCAAGGCCTGGGATGGAGGTCATTGATTCACGCCCCGACCCAGATCACTGGAACCTGCGAATGAAGAAGTAGTCTGATAAAAATCTCCCGCGATCGCAGCAAGTATCGATATACGTGCTTGGTAGGAAAGGCCTAATTTCGCGTTCACTGCGTCTGAAATAAACGCAAAATGCCGTTAGGAATATTCTACTTTTACATTACATTACATTACACCAGGGCCATCCAGTCATTGCGCTCGGGGAGCACTGGGCAGTCAGACTAGCGCTCCTTCCCCTACCACCACTTCACTGTGGCAGTCAGACTAGCGCTCCTTCCCCTACCACCACTACTCTGTGGCAGGGGAGGAGACCTGAGACAGACGGACGATGTTCCGACCGCGCTGACAAGATACGTACAGTCGTGCGGTCGACGGCTTTTGTGGGATTGTTGACATCATATTGATAGGGCTGTTTTGCCATAAAAATATACCTCACATACGACTACAGGGTGAGATTTTTTCTAATTTCTCAACTAGCTCCATAGGACGAATACATGCCGCCACGTCCATTAGGCACTCCTTGATTAAATTCCCTTTCGCGAAGGGTTTCCCAGGTTTGGCAATTCACATCGAACATTTGTAGCTTGCTCGTAAATTGGCTCCACCAACCTCACTCTCCTGTTGGACAGAAATACGGCAAGTAACAATTTTAGTGTTCTTCAGTTAATTAAGTCATTTGTTCGTAAACAAGCTTTTTAAAATTAAAACAATAATACTTACAGAAAAGTGCTGCATAAAATTATCTCTCAATTCTTCAAACTGTGATTGGCGACTGGCGTCTGTCAAATCACCGTAATCATCCCTGCTGCTGACCACTACCTCTACCAAACGACTGCTCCCGAACAGCCCGACCCCGCTCCTTATATACAATACCCAGACAGGCGTGTACAAAGGGCGAAGCCGAGCTGCACGGGCGAAGCCGCGTGGCGAGGAGCGGTCGGGCTGAGGGCCCAGTGCTTTATTAGTTAATAATGCAGCCTCACACAAAAATACATATACATATAAATCATGATACAAAAAACTTTCAACATACAAGACAACCTAGCTGAAGTTCAATGTTCACAGAATCACAAGTCTCTTCCCTGAATCAGTTCAGATACACACACACACACGTACACAGATTATATTATTAACTTCAGGGAAACTGAGAGTTTTTAAAATTTCCACTTATCACTTAGTTCCGTTCACCTGTCTTCGTGGTCCCATGGAAGTTGTACCCAGCGCTCCGCCTCCCGGTGAGAGTTGTGATGGATAGCCAGGGCAAGTTCATAATCCAGAAGTGAGCGCCACGACCCCGTCCTAGGGAGAACACGGTTCACAGAACTAGTCCGACTGATGGGATTCCTGGAGATTACGACCCGCCGGGAGGGTCGGTCTCGCAGGTTCACTTGGCTGCTGGTGCCCCTCGTCCGCCCCCGCGTGGTCCGCGTCCTCGGCCGGTCCCTCGTTGGAACCCTCCGCGGGTGACCGCGGGCTGACGAACTGGCTGTTGGAAGGTAAATTTCGGAGGGAGTTCTAGTATCTCGTCTCCCCCGGCGCCGTCCAGCTGGATTGCGTAAGACCAGCCCTTGGTGAGTGCGGCGTAAAGGAGATTCGCTCGATTGAAAGCATATTTCCGCTGCCCCCGATCCAGGAGACGCCAATTGGACAGGAGATAAAGCGTCGTCTGGGCATCGTGATGGTCCCTGCCAGTGGGGACAAACAGGAGTTGTTGTTTGAGAGCCGCTGCCAGGTTCCACACGCGCTGATCCGTGGGGACTGGAAGACCCCTGGGGTAGTCGGCTGGTACCAGAGTTCGCCATGGGTAGGCATGAGGTCTCTGCTGAGGGTCGTCCGCTTCGTCGTCTTCTTCCTCGGCCTCGTCCGGTGGGTCTGCCTGCTGCTGGACCTCCAAAAAATCCAGCCGGGCGTTGATCTGTTGGAGTGCTTCAAGTATCTGTTCATTCGTAGCTGCCATTGGAGTTTCAGTAGATATGGAAACTGTATCCGTAGTTGTAGATCCGGATGGACACTCCGAAGTAGGCGCTTGCTTAGCAGGCGACGGTGTCCTTGAGTGAGATGGGTGTTGCGTTTTGATGTTAGTAGTCACCTTCTTAACTGGTGTGTTGGCTTTCTTCTCTTTGAAGTGTTGAGCCACGTTAGTTGCTAGTCGCGGAGTCGTGCCTGGCTTGGCCGTAGAAGTCTTCTTCTTCTGCGGTGAAGTTTTTGGTGGCATGCTCCGACACGCTCCCGGTAGGCCACTACTGGTGGCAAGAGGACGGACACACGGTGCTGCTGCTGACCACTACCTCTACCAAACGACTGCTCCCGGGCAGCCCGACCAAGCTCCTTATATACAATACCCACCGTTCCAAATTGTGTTTCTTTAAACACATTAAATCTCGGTGGCTCACTAATCATTTGTCATGTCCTTGATAAGCTGTACAGAAAAATTAAATTTCCCATTCTGCTTTAAGGGCTGCTCCTTCGCCACTCCTTTTTTAATATGATGTTCAGTCATGACCACTGCGAAACTGACCTACACGCTGTCAACAAAGCGCATTGGACTAGACGCGCTCAGTCAGCCAAGCTCCTCCCACCCCTAACGATACTACCTTCCATCAAAGCACTCGGAGCACAGGCTTGGAGCGCAGCAGGAGCGCTGTGTGGATGGCCCTGCATTACATTATGCCAACCGGCCAAAACTAAGGACCACCCAAGAATCATTTCATTTCCTTCTCATAGTTCTTTCTTCCTTTCTCTTCCTCCACACTTCCTTCATTCTTTCAGAGTGTTGCACCTTTCTCTCTGCTGCCCATCTTCCTCCCCTGCATTCTCTCTTTTCTCCCACAAGAACCTTTATGTTAGAAAGTATTTCCCTGAATTGTGTTCTGTCTCGACTGTCGTCATCTGTAATTCCTAGCCTCCGGAGTTCTTCCTTCATCTGCTTGGCTCTTCAGATTATATATTTTATCAAAAATTTGTTTATTTATTCTTGTTGGATCCATTCTAACCATATGTCCATAGAAACGTAAAGGTATTTTCCTAATTGTTAAAAGTAATATTAAAAGTAGATCCATTTATTTATTTATTTATTTATTTATTTATTTATTTATTTATTTATTTATTTATTTATTTATTTATTTATTTATTTATTTATTTATTTATTTATTTATTTATTTTGTATGGCAAAATGAGGTTACATTGCGGCAAAGAATTAAAAACTAACTAACAGATAACAAAAGGGTAAAAATATATACAATATTTACAGAGTAGATTGTAGGTACCGTAATGTACCGTTTCTGCTACTACACAGGGTGCGTGGGGGTTAAACACCTGTACGAAATAATCAACAGCAATAGACATTCACACCTAACTACACTGGTGGCCTGATAAATGAAAGCACTTGAAATTCTGGTAAAATCGATTATGTATTCTCAAACCGGACATAGAATAAATACGCGCAGCACAACTTAAATTTGTTTCACACTCTATTTTTGCTATTATGAATACTGTAGATATTACTTGCATGACCAGCATCCAACGATTCGAATTGCGTCGTGGATCTGATACTATAAAATGCCTTGAATCCGTGTGTTGGACCGTAGCAATTGGTTCGCTGCTAAATGTAATAATGCATAGCATATTTGACTTGCATTGGTTGAAGAATAACTTTTGCCGCTATAGTCTTGGAATATTCGTATACAGATTGTAGACCACAACACTTGGTGCATTTCGAAATAAGTAATCTAGGCTCATCATTCACTAGGAACTTATAGCCAGCAACTTCAGTAATTGTATCTGAAACCCAACAGGTTTTATTCCGTAATACTATTTCCTCGACCACCAAAAAACACAATACCAAAAGTATACGTTCGAACTCCCTCGTGGAGTACCGAAGAATAAGTCCGATCCTCGCGGGTTCCTAAAATCAAGACACTACCGCACCGCTCTCGGTCTAAAAATTGAATCTGATCCTCACGGGATCCTAGAATCGAGACCCGCTCCACACGCTGTCTGAAATAAGAGTGTCCTCTACTTGCCTCCACAAAATCTAAGTAACCGTCATCATCCCCTTCCACAATCACTGGTTTACCTGGCCTCAGCCACGGGATCCAACCAATCACACTGCCCGATTCTCAACATTACCAAATATGGAAACAGTCCATCGTCTTCGCTCGTACATAGATGCCAAGTCTCCCACCTGACTCATCCTCCACTGGCGATCGGGTTTAACCCCGGGTCTCAACAACAACCCGTGTTTCCTCGTTTGTGCACACCTGCAGCTTCAAACCTTATACATTATCTCAATAAAATATTAAAATATTCCTCACTCCCTAGATTCGGATCCTGCTAAATTACAATACTTAAAAGCTAAACAAATTAATTGGAAATCAATCGCGTCATCATATACACTCTACTAAATAACTCTAAAACATAAAAAAGGATCAAATAAAAATATACATATGATAAATAAAATTGTAACTCCCCAGAGTAACGGTTCGATTCCTTTGTAACCTGGGAAGGTTACAGTAACAACACAATGTCCAGGGTATTCAGCCAGTTAACAGCACGGTGTAGCTCGTGGATGATTCCTTCAAATCATCTCCTTGAACACTCAAGGGCAACATGCTGACTGGTCTGAGGTACATTTGCACAGTCGCAGAATGGGCTTTGAGTTTATCCCCACTTGTGAAGCCAGAAATTGCATCATCCGTGATTTGTGGGGACCCTGTTCAATGATGTTCATACCTTTCTTGGTAAATTGAAACCAGTCAATTCTCTACAGGGATCAGTTATTAAACTCAGATGGTCAGGTTTTGATGCACACCATTCTTCATACCAGGTCTTGTCAGCAGCTAAATGCGATGAAATTAGCTCCTCCCCAAGCTTCCATGGAGGGTTTCTGGATTTCAATGTCGCCTTTTTCTTATCATTACAATCCTGGGATTATTAGGTGAGAAATACTGTCACTTTCCCTGACTGTATACCAGGCTACTCTAATTTGACTGAAGGACCACTGCCTGATAAGCGTATTGACAAAGATAGAAAAGTGAGAGGGATTTCGGAGTTATTTCTGTTACAACATCTAGCCCCAAACTTTCTGGAGGTAGGAAAGAATGCATATGCGTGTCATCATCATCATCTTGAGCAGTTTCCGACCACTGGTCGGGTCTGCTTGGAACAAAAGTCTCTCCATCGTTTCCTGTCCATCCACCATCTCTCGTCATTTACTGTGTCCCAGCACACTCCTCTTTCCTCCACACTCTTCTTAACTCCTTTTGTCCATCTGTCCCTTGGTCTTCCCCTTGGCCTCCTTCCCTTCATTTCCATTCCAAACATCTTCTTCGGTATCCTCTCCTCTCACATGTCCATACCATTGCAGCCTAGATCGCTCTATTCTACTTTGCAATGGTTCCTCTCTGACTCTCTCATTCCTTACTCTGTCCATTCTTGTTAGTCCTCTGCTCGTATTTTATTCTTGTCCCTTTCCTTCATCACCCATGTTTCTGAACCATAAGTCAAAATTGGCACAAAGTAGGTCTTGTAGATGATTCCTTTACATTTTTGTGGTACATCTTTATTCCATATCATCCCCTTGAAAAATCCATCTGCACATCTTCCCCTTTCATTTATTTCCATCCTATTGCTTCCATTTTCTTCAATTATGCTTCCCAAGTATTTGAAGCATTCTACTTTCTTCAACTGCTGTCCTCCAAGTGTTGTGGCCATATCCAGTCTGTTGTGATGACCTCTTCACTCTTTTGTGCTGTGAACTTCATCCCATATCTCCCACTCTTCCAACTGCTCCTACATATGCTTGTACTGTCACAAAGTACTGTAACAGCAATTAGTACACTCCTGATATTTACGGTAATGCAGAAACGTCCACAGAATACTGTATCAAAAAATAGGAATAGCAGGAACGCTGGAAGCCATTTTTCAGTGTTGCCTTATTAATTGAAATTTAATGCTTTTCAGTTGGTTTAAATTTTGATTCCCATCTAACATTCGTTGTGTTTCTGTCCGTTTCAGAATGCTGTCTCGGAGCTGAATACCCTCAATGATCTGGAAGATAAGATGATTCGGAAGCACATTAAGCCAGATCCATCTCTGATTTTGTAAGTATTATGCAAAGAGTTTGTGCTTTTTA
The DNA here is from genome assembly GCA_946902985.2 of Meconema thalassinum. NCBI lineage: Eukaryota > Metazoa > Arthropoda > Insecta > Orthoptera > Tettigoniidae > Meconema > Meconema thalassinum. Next base: position 282,723,099 of record OX336397.1, read on the forward strand.
GATGCAAAGTTTGTTCATAACTAGAGATTTGCACAGATAAACAAAACATTATCCGTATCTGCAGGACTGTTATCTAAATCCACTGACATTACGATCATCATCATCATCATCATCATCATCATCATCTTGCACAGTTTCCAGCCACTGGCCGGGTCTGTTTGGAACACAAGCCTCTCCAACGTCTTCTGTCTTCCCACCATCTCTCAGCCTCCACCCTTGTCCAGTCTTCTCCTCTCTTCTCCACGCTTTCTTCCACCCCCTTCAGCCACCTGTCTCTCTGTCTCTTTCCTTCCCACTTCATCTCATGTACTCTCCTGGGTATCCTCTTCTCCTCCATTCGTTTTACATGTCCATACCATCTCTATACCATCCTGTAATGGTTCCACCTTCATTAATTCTCTGGTCCTCTCATTTCTTATTCTGTCCATCTTTGTAGCTCCAATACTGCTTCTCAAGAACCTCATCTCACTGGCCTGTATTTTGCTCTTCTCCCTTCCTTTCATAACCCAGGTCTCCGAGGCATACGTCAGGATAGGGACATAGTACGTCCGATATATGATCTTTTTGCTGTTCTGAGGGACATCCTTGCTCCATAACATGCTTCTCACACTCCTCCGGAATGCTTCTGCCTGCCTCCCCCGCTCATTTATTTCTCTATCGTTTCTTCCATTATCTTGTATCAGGCTTCCCAGATACTTGAAACTCTCCACTTTCTTCAGCTGTTCCCCACGAATTGTTATTCCCGTTGTGGTTCTTTCCTTCTTCCTTGTTGTGATCACTCTTATTTATGCTAAATTTCATCCCATATCCTTGTATTATTCCTTCCCACACGTCCAACTGTTCCTGTACCTCCTCCTCCTTGTTTCCCCAAATCATCAAATCATCTGCAAACACCATTGCTTTCATCTTTCCTTCCCCACAAGACATTACAATAATATCCTTAATTTATTATGTAAAGCATATAGTTTCAAAGCAACACATTTAGACAAGTCTTTGGGAAGCATGATACAAGAAAATGGAAGAAACGATAGAGAAATAAATGAGCGGGGGAGGCAAGCAGATTTATTCAGGGAAAGTGTTATGAACCTGGTATGGAGTAAGGATGTCCCTCAAAACAGCAAAAGGGTTATATATAGGACGTACTACATTCCAAGCCTTGACTTATGTCTCAGAGACCGGCGTTGGGCAAATCCTGCAATGAAAAAAGATATATATTGTTACTGCTGTGAGTTTGTGTCATCGCTCGCCGCTTGAGTCACAACTGCCCCAGGGGCTGGGCTGTGGCTTGCCTCCTGTATTGCGCGCGCCTTATGCAACAGGGCTACTACAGACAAAGGGATAGTCCAGAAGATTCGTGACTGGACCAGCGGTGGAAACCTCGAGAAGCCGTGGACTCTGGATGGATCTAGAACCATTTATTGAGTCACCGGCCTGCTATATAAGAGTGACCCGTGAAGCAGTTGTTGTTGTGTTTTACGAGCTAGTGTGAGCGTTTATTCTGAGCGACAGAAGTGTGGTGACTTGCGAAACCCCTAGTGTAGCGGCGAAGTGAGGAACATACAGGGGACTGCCGTGTTCTGAGTAAGTGTGCTTTCACGGAGTGTCAGATATTGTGGTGTCGAAATTAAGTGACATTGTTTCTCCCAGCTGGTGAACAGCGCGCAGCAAGTGCTCGTAAGTACTGTAGTAGGCGCACATTAGAAAGAAGTTGCATGTAGTTCTGTCAAGGCCACTAGGCTCATTAGCGGCAGGATTAACTTCTGTGGTTTGTTGACAAGTGGAAGGGCCAAGAGCGCTCAAGGAAGAGACTTGACGAAACTGGAGTAAGGCTCCTAATTGCTTGTATTTGCTGATTCGTGTAATTTTCTGTCCACAATAAAGTTAATTATTTCTTTAAGCAGTAATTGGTGTTGTGCTTTGTACCCCACCGTAATCCAGTTAACAAAAGTGCCACTAGGGGGGTGGCACGTAACAACTGGTGTCAGAAGCCGGATTACGAACTCAAGCACAACACCTGACGGTCCTGGTTTCAAAACCCGAGCAGGTCAATTTTTTTTAAATTTTCCTGTGAGTGCATGCCCTTTACAAGGCAAACAACTAAAATGGAGGCGCAATTGGCAGCATTGCTAGAAAAGTTAAATGGCATAGAAGACGGCCAGAAGAATTTAACCAAGGAGCTAACTTGCAAATTAGAAGACGGCCAGAAGAAGACGGAAGACGGTCAAAATAAGTTAGCGGAGGACCTGAAGAAGATGGAGGACGGCCAGAAGAAGATGGAGGACGGCCAGAAGAAGTTAGCCGAGGACCTAACTGCTAAATTAGAAGATGGCCAGAAGAATTTAACCAAGGAGCTAACTTGCAAATTAGAAGACGGCCAGAAGAAGATGGAAGACGGTCAAAATAAGTTAGCGGAGGACCTGAAGAAGATGGAGGACGGCCAGAAGAAGATGGAGGACGGCCAGAAGAAGTTAGCCGAGGACCTAACTGCTAAATTAGAAGATGGCCAGAAGAATCTAACCAAGAAGATAGAGGACGGCCAGAAGAAGATGGAAGACGGGCAGAATAAGTTAGCACAGGACTTGAAGAAATTAGAACTGGGTCTGCGTGAGGAAGTCACGGCAGTGGAAAAGAAGTTCGACGCCTTAAAAGAAGAAGTTGCTGAGCTACGCCGACGCCCGCTGACGGGGGTGGAAGAGAGATTTAACGCTCTACAAAAGGAATTTGCTGAGCTGCGCCGACACCCGCCGACAGGGATGGAAGATAGATTCAAAGCCCTACAAGAGGAAGTCGCCGAGCTGCGCCGACGCCCGCCGACCGGGGTGGATGAGAGAGTCAAAGCCCTACAAGAGGAAGTAGCCGAACTGCGCCAACGCCCACTCACGGGGGTGGAAGAGAAAGTCAACGCTCTTCAAGAGGAAGTTGCCGAGCTGCGCCGACGCCCGCCCACAGGTACACCGGGGACACCAGGAACGGGACAGAGCAGAGTGACGCCCCCAACCTTCGACGGAAAGGTCCCGTGGAGCACCTATTTACGTCAGTTCGAGGCAGCCTGTTCCATAAACAACTGGAACAGCACGGAAAAGGCTACAGCTCTCATTGTAGCCCTGAGAGGGGACGCCCTTAACGTCCTTCAGGCCATCCCGACCGGATCCCAGGACTACGCTTCACTGATCGCACATATGGAGTCCAGATATGGGGATAGCCATCTTCAGCAGGCCTACCAGATGCAGCTCCGGACCCGGGTACAAAAGAACGCGGAAACCCTGCAGGAGTTCGAGATGGACATCGCACGCCTCGTAAGGCTAGCCTACCCAACAGCGCCGGCCGACTTTCTGGAGCAGATTGCGACGCAAACCTTCACCGACGGACTACGGGACTCGGACACTCAACAGGCGCTGCGACTCGCGCGCAATAAGACCCTGGCTGATGCGCTGAGCCACGCACTTGAGTTTGAGACGGCGAAACAGGCATCTAGAATGCACGCGCGGGTGCGTCAAGTGGACGTTGACGAACCAGCAAAACCCAACGAGACCAAGCCCCTGGCCGACGAATTGATGGAGGCGCTAAGCCGTTTCTTCGATAGTCGCGGCACTACCAGCAACGACACAGCCGGAAGACAACCGGAGAGGCGGCCCGGAAGAGGACTACCGACCTGCTGGACCTGCGGTAAGAAAGGCCACCTGAGCAAGGACTGCGGTGATCGCCGCCGCCGAGGGTATCCGACGGGAAGTCAGTCGTCTGAAAACCGCGCGGTCCAGGGAAACGAGTATTAGCCAGCCTTGGGGGGCAAAGGTTGGCTTGTGACAGTCGTCAAGCCCCGGCAGTCCAAGTCCGTGTGACGAAGTTACGGAGGGACAATAGCAGCCTGATGGTCGACGGAGTTATCAACGGAGTGAGCTGGCCCATGCTAATCGACACGGGAGCATCGAGGACCATCGTCAGCCCCACCGTGATCCCGAAGTGGAGAGTGCAACCCACACAAAGGAACCTCCAGCTAATAACCGCGACCGGAGAGACCGCACCGGTACATGGCGAAGCATCACTGGAGTTCGTCATTGGTCGACGGGCGATAAAGCATCCAGTACTTGTGGCTGACGTATCAAATGAAGTGATCATCGGACTGGACTTCCTGGACCAGAACAACATCATCTTGGATCTGAGTACCAACACTCTGCACTTCGGAAGTGAGGAACTTGCTTTGCAACCAGCACACGAGGCCGGCGCCGCACGACGAGTAAGGCTGAGAGAGGACGTCATCGTTCCCGCCAGGACGGAAGTCAGCGCTGCCGTAATTGTCGACGGAACTGCTGAGGGTGTGGCGGCTGTCATCGAGCCAAAATATGAGGACATCCAGACAAAAGGATTGCTAGTTGCCAAGACTCTCATCAACACGACGTCTCGGCCGTACGTCCGCCTGTCCAACCTGAACGACTACGACATTACGGTTCACCGGGACACCAACCTAGGAGTCTGCGAGCCCGTTACCTGGATTGCCCGCATCACAGATACGACGGACGGACACCTGCAGACGGACAACCGAAGAAGACGCGCCCTGCCAGAAGAACTCCAGAAGCTGTACCAAGGATCCCAGGACCATCTAGACGAAGAGCAATCACGCCAACTTCAGGACCTGCTACGCGAATTCCAGGATGTCTTCTCCGTGGGGAGCAAAGACTTCGGCAGGACAAGCTTGGTCCAGCACAGAATCGACGTTGGGGACAGCGCACCGATTAGGGCCCCATTCCGACGTGTCCCGCTCGCCAAGCAAGCCGAAGTCGACCGGATGGTAGAAGAGATGAAGGAGCAAGGGGTGATCGAGCCATCACATAGTCCTTGGAGTTCTCCGGTCGTGCTAGTGAAGAAGAAGGACGGTTCCACCAGGTTCTGCGTGGACTACAGGCGGGTGAACGACGTCACGAAAAAGGACAGCTACCCTCTACCCCGGATCGACGACACGCTGGACACCATATCAGGATCAAGATGGTTCTCCACCTTGGATTTGAAGAGTGGCTACTGGCAGGTGGAGGTCCACCCTAAGGACCGCGAGAAAACGGCGTTCTCTGTGGGCAGCGGGCTCTGGCAGTTCACCGTCATGCCATTCGGTCTGTGCAACGCCCCTGCAACCTTCGAAAGGCTAATGGAGTCCATTCTGAGGGGACTACACTGGAAGACCTGCCTGGTCTACCTAGACGACGTCATCGTTCTGGGGAGGAGCTTCGAGGAGCACTACAGCAACCTGAAGGAGATCTTGTTGAAGCTACGGGCTGCCCAGCTGAAGTTGAGCCCCAAGAAGTGTCAGCTCTTCCAGAAGCGGGTCCAGTACCTTGGGCATATCGTCTCCGAGGAAGGGGTGCGCACCGACCCAGAGAAGACCGCAGCTGTGAGGGAGTGGCCAGTTCCGAAGGACAAGTCGCAACTACGAAGCTTCCTGGGACTCTGCACTTATTATCGTCGCTTCGTGAGAGGATTCGCCGACATCGCCAAACCTTTACATCGACTGACTGAGAAGGACCAACTCTTCACGTGGACAGCAGAATGCCACAGTGCCTTCGAACAACTCAAGCAGGCTCTGTGCACCGCGCCTATTCTGGCCTACCCCAGACCTGGAACAAGGTTCATCGTCGATACCGATGCCAGCGACTTTGGCATAGGGGGGATCCTGTCGCAAGTAGTGGACGGCGAGGAGAGAGTAGTGGCCTACTTCAGCAAGGCCTTGTCAAAGCCAGAAAGGAACTACTGCGTCACCAGGAAGGAGCTGCTCGCCATCGTGAAGACCATTGAACACTTCCACAAGTACCTGTACGGGCAAGAATTTCTCATCAGGACCGACCATGCATCCCTGCGGTGGCTCCTGAACTTCAAGCAGCCCGAGGGTCAACTCGCGCGGTGGTTAGAGAGACTTCAACAGTACAACTTTGAGATTCAGCACAGGAAAGGCCAACTGCATTCTAACGCCGACGCCCTGTCACGAAGACCGTGCCCCGAAGACTGCACCTTCTGTGCCCGAAGGGAGGAGAACACCGGGATACTGTGCCGACGGACTACTGTGGAACTTCAAGGGAACTGGAGCCGCGAATCTTTCACGCGGGCACAAGCAGAGGATGATGACCTGGGACTGATAGCCGAATGGAAGAGGGCCTGTGTCCCCAGACCCGGGTGGAACATTGTGGGTGACTGCAGCCCAAAGTTTAAGTCCTACTGGGCACAGTGGGACTCGCTGATTGTAAGGGATGGCCTCATCTGCCGTACCTGGGAGAGCACCGACGGGAAGACATCTCGGGAACAAGTCGTCGTTCCAAAGGCTATGACGGAGGAAGTCCTGAAGGAAGTTCATGGAGGATCATCTGGTGGACACCTAGGGATAAAGATGACCCTGGAGAAGCTGAGAGAGCGGTTCTACTGGATCGGATGCCGAACAGACGTGGAGAACCACTGCGCGAGGTGCCACGATTGCGCAGCCAGCAAGGGCCCAGGACGAAGACGACGGGGTCCACTGAAGACCTACAACGTGGGCGGCCCCATGGAGAGAGTGGCCATCGATGTTGCTGGGCCATTCCCGTTAAGCGAGGCAGGGAACCGCTACATATTAGTCGTCAGCGACTACTTTACCAAATGGCCGGAGGCGTATGCGCTCCCTAACCAAGAAGCCGCGACGATTGCAGAGACCCTGGTGAAGGAATTCGTCAGCCGGTACGGAGTACCCCTGGAGCTGCACTCCGACCAAGGGAGGAACTTCGAGTCGCAGGTGTTCCAGAACCTATGCCAGCTGCTGGGAATCCGGAAGACAAGGACAACGCCACTACACCCTCAGTCCGACGGGATGGTAGAGCGATTCAATCGCACCATCGAGAACCATCTTCGAATAGTCGTCAGCGAGCACCAGAGGGATTGGGACAAACATCTTCCACTATTTCTCCTGGCCTACCGCGCCGCCGTGCATGAAGCCACCGGGTGCACACCAGCCCGGGCCATGTTTGGGAGGGAGCTCCGTCTACCTGTCGATCTTGCCTTTGGCCGACCTGGGAATGATCCGATCCCGGTAAGCCAGTATTGTCAAGAACTGGTCGACCAACTGGAGGACGTGCACGCGTTCGCGAGGAGGAAACTGCGGATCGAGACCGACAGAATGAAGACCCGATACGACCAGCAGACGGATGCCGGCGGATTCCACGAGGACGACCTGGTCTGGCTCTTCAACCCATTACGGAAGAAAGGCCTGTCACCCAAACTGCAGAAGTCCTGGGAGGGCCCGTACCGAGTCATGAAACGGATCAACGATGTCGTCTACAGGATCCAGCGGAGCCCGAGGGCGAAGATGAAGATCGTGCATCGAGATCGCCTGGCAGCCTACGGAGGGACACAGACGGACCAATGATTGATCGGGACGATCAGCCTTTTTAGGAAGGGGGTGGTGTTACGGCTGTGAGTTTGTGTCATCGCTCGCCGCTTGAGTCACAACTGCCCCAGGGGCTGGGCTGTGGCTTGCCTCCTGTATTGCGCGCGCCTTATGCAACAGGGCTACTACAGACAAAGGGATAGTCCAGAAGATTCGTGACTGGACCAGCGGTGGAAACCTCGAGAAGCCGTGGACTCTGGATGGATCTAGAACCATTTATTGAGTCACCGGCCTGCTATATAAGAGTGACCCGTGAAGCAGTTGTTGTTGTGTTTTACGAGCTAGTGTGAGCGTTTATTCTGAGCGACAGAAGTGTGGTGACTTGCGAAACCCCTAGTGTAGCGGCGAAGTGAGGAACATACAGGGGACTGCCGTGTTCTGAGTAAGTGTGCTTTCACGGAGTGTCAGATAGTGTGGTGTCGAAATTAAGTGACATTGTTTCTCCCAGCTGGTGAACAGCGCGCAGCAAGTGCTCGTAAGTACTGTAGTAGGCGCACATTAGAAAGAAGTTGCATGTAGTTCTGTCAAGGCCACTAGGCTCATTAGCGGCAGGATTAACTTCTGTGGTTTGTTGACAAGTGGAAGGGCCAAGAGCGCTCAAGGAAGAGACTTGACGAAACTGGAGTAAGGCTCCTAATTGCTTGTATTTGCTGATTCGTGTAATTTTCTGGCCACAATAAAGTTAATTATTTCTTTAAGCAGTAATTGGTGTTGTGCTTTGTACCCCACCGTAATCCAGTTAACAAAAGTGCCACTAGGGGGGTGGCACGTAACAATATATATATATATTCTTCTTATTCTTTTACGGCCTCATTGGACCACTTCAGTCAATCATTTCTTGGTCCTCTTCTTCAGAAGTTTCCTTTCCGAGTCGCCCAGTAGCTCTTCATCCGCTCTGATCTTCTCAGGCGTTCCTCATCTGTAAATACCCTTTTTACTGTATTACGTTTGTCTATTTTAGCCTGAAATCTTATTTTTATATCTCGCAGTTTTTTAAATTTTGTTGTTTTGTTTTGCAAGTCATCCAAGGTTATTTCCAATTCTTTCATATCTTCTGTAATTTCTTTAATCCATCCTACTTGTTGTTTCATATTCCAAAGTTTCACTACAATTTTTCTAGATAACCTGGTTTCTGGTGTCCTCATGATGTGACCAAAGAAAGAAAGCCGTTTCTTCCGAATAGTATCAGTGATGGGCTCCAGTTCTCTGTATACCACTTCATTTGGTACTATCCGCCACTGTCCATATTTCTGATATTTTTTATTCATGCATGTTCTAGCTATTCTTCTTTCTACTTTTAAAATTTTGTCGATTCTGTTTTTCTGAGTAACTTTAAAAAGAGTTTCACTTCCATAAGTCACCTCTGGTTGAACCACCGTCTTGAATGTTTTAATTTTGTTGCGATTGATAGACATTTTCTTTTATATGTAGACCATGTATGTATATATATATATATGTATATTGCTCAGTAAACCTTTTATCCGATGTTACGATGACTTCATGAGTCAGGAATTTTGTTGAAAAATGGTCAGGAAAAGTCAGAAAAATTGACATTGAAAATTCTGTAGACATCATGTAAAAGAATCAACAACAGCAACATAATTATAAATCCAATGGTTAGCCACGTATAGAATAGATGAGATGAGATGTGGTGCTCGCCGTGAACACTTTAACATTACGGAGAATAGTTCGCTTACACGCCAAAAGAAGAAATGTACTGTGGGACATTTTACGCAAGCAGCCATCAGGAATGTCTCGCCTGCCGAAGGAAGTGGTGAGTTGCTGGTAGTATTTTTGAGTTTTCACTTAGGGGCAAATTGCATGTTAGCACCTACCGATTGCAACTTTCTCCGACCCGTTTGGCGAGATTCTCGTTGTCCTTTAAAGTTACTGGCCATATGTTTAACATTACAGGAGAATGGCAGCAGGGGCCAGTTCCGCGATTGAACTTTGCAAGTTTTCACTTTTTACTTTTCAATTCTTGCGAAGTGCCAAGCCTGTCTGTTCCACCATGATCTATGTACGGTATTACTTTCCAATTTCTTTGCAAAGTCAAAAGTCTTTTTGTAGGAATGATCCGATCATGTTTATGTCATGAACAAACTTTATAATGCTTTGTTTTTCGTGGTGAACTTGTGCAATTTAGTAACAGTTCTGCTAATAGTTGATTTGATGTCCCGTGCATTGCTGCTATACCGTGCTGCGCACCATTTCCTAACCAATGTAAGCTTATAAGAATTTGTTCTTTTTCCGAAAGAGATCGACTTCTTTTTCTTGCAGGTTTTAATAAATGGCCAATTTTCCAGGAATATAGTCTGCTTGTATTGGGGCAATACGAAAACACTCATGAAATTCCTTCCAAGTGTGGTTATGAAAATTCATCCTGTCTTTGTACGTCGTCTTGTTGGATTCTTCATCACTATCCTCACCTGATGATGACAAAAGCTCTCGTCGTAACATATTTATATCACTAAACTAAATGCTGCGCCGACAAACTAGTGTAGAGACTTGTTCATTAACAGCTGAAAAGGGAATCGTCTCTTTGCAAAGATTTCTGAAAACTTTTCACTTTTCCTTTGCCATTTGCAATGGAGGAACATAACAGGCTTCAAAAGGGGAAAGATTCCTAACTTTTCACTTTGCAAGACAAATCTGAAAAGTGATGGTGGAACAGAATCTAAACTGAAGAGTGCAAAGTTCATTCGTGGAACAGGCCCCAGGAGTGGAACAACACAGCTCCGAAGGGATTATTTTTTTTTTTTTTTTTCTTTCTCCGTTAGGGTCTTCTGAGGACCACGAACCAATTTCAATATTTAGTCCTTTGTTGTTCTTTCTCCTTCCTCCAGTGCTCCTTCATCTTTTCATGTTCTTCTCTTACATTGTTTTTTTTTCTAAATCTTTCTTTACTTCTTGAAACAAGGCTGTTGTCGATTTCTTTTTCCAAAGATATTTAAAAATCTTCCATCATTTATTCCATATAAATGTCCGAAATCTAACAATCGCCTCTTCTTTATTGTCTCCGTTATGTTTTCAATGTTCCGATATATTTCTTCGTTACTTCTTAATTTCCAAAACTTTGTAGTTCTTAATGGACCGAGAATTTTGCGTATAATTTTTCTTTCTGATACTTCTAATTTATCCAATGTATAATTTAATATCAGACATTCACTGGCATATAAGCATTCTGGTTTAATTACTGTTCTTTAGTGGTGTATTTTCAATTTCGTAGATAAACATATTTTGTTATAGATATTCCTCATTATACCATATGCTCTTTGAGTCTTGTGCACTCTTTCTTCTTCTTCACTTATTATTATTATTATTATTATTATTAAAGAAAATATATTTTGCATAACATTTTGGCTCTAGTGTAATGCTCCCTTTCTTCCCCCTTCATTCAGAGATCTGTCGGGGTCAGAGTGGACCCCAAAGGAAGACCTCGAGGCAAAGGTAGTGGAGAAGCTGCATGAGGCGGACTATAAGAGTTTCGTCACCGTCATGGAGAGGCTGGCCGTTCACCCCTACTCGTACCGAGCCAAGGATTTCCTCCTGACCTACAGGAAACAGCTCATTGCTCAGACAATAGTCCAAGATGTTCCTAAGGTGAGCTTAACGCCCTCATAAGTCTAAAGTATTGTAGCAATTATTGTAGCTGTCTTAACCCTGGAACCGGCAATGTGAAATTCTGTACCGGCAGCCAATTTGTGTGATATTTTCCTACCAAGTGGATTCTTATTTTCAACCTATTGTGAACAATGTTGCATATCGTTGAAAGGCTAGTAAATCATGGATTCAGATGGTAATGCTAACTTTTCTGTGAAGCTTGATAAAAAGAAAGAAATTGAGAGTTGAAAATGGTGGAATTATTATTTCATGACCAATATCAAAATTCTAATGACCTAAAATACGAGATGAAACATGAAACACTAAATCCATATACAAACTGATGCACATTATATGTTCATAATATGTGTGAATGTTTCAAGTCTATTTGTTAGGTTGATAACAAAAAGTATATCTTCCATGAGCCAAGTGAGTCAACGTTATTACAGCTGTTATGCTACATAGAAGCCAACTGAAATGAAAATATTGTAGACGGAAATTATAACAACAAAGGTGCACTTTTAACTCCCTAACACATATAATAATTACATCTCAAAATAAGAGCAGTAGCGATAGCTTATACAGCGCCATTACATGATACGTTTTGGTTCGCATGGCAGCTAGTCCCTCATTTGTTTCCAAGGAAACTTATACAAGGAGATTGTTTCTATGGATGAAAGCGAGTAAAAAGCATCTGTAAACTTCTAGGAACACACAACTAGGCATGTCATGCCATCTCTCAGCGGAACAGAGCTACTAAATATAGAAATAAAAAAGCGTCGAAGAATCGACTCTGCCGCTGCGGAAATGGGAAAATCGTCGATCCATCGACGCTTGCCGGTTCTAGGGTTAACCAACTAACCATATTATAATAGACCGCCAGTTAAATAGACAACAGTCCGAGATGTTCCTATGGTACGCTACAAAAACTAAATAAGGAGATTTGTTTGTGAATATAGATGCTGTACTGTATTTCCCAACTACGAGCTAAGTTTACAACTCTAGTGTATTGTGTACTAGCAACCCGCCCCAGCTTTGCCTGGTTTCTTTAACAGTTTTCCCAGCGTAAGCTTAAAATAATAATCAAAAGATTTCCTTGGTTCCGCCTCGTCAATACAATTTATTCAAATTTTGTGATATAATGACATGTCACTTAATCTACATCGCTACATGTTTCGATGGTTGTTAACTCCCTCTTCCTCAGCCTGTACAATAAATATCAAAGAGGCCGATAACCTAGATGTTAGGCCCCTTAAAACAACAAACAACAAATATCAAAGATTAATTACCTTTATAAGTAGAGGCTTGTGTTCCAAACAGACCCGGCCAGTGGCTGGAAACTGTGCAAGATGATGATGATGATAAGTACATAAGTGACATGAATACAGTTTATGAAATAAATAATGCGTTATTACCTTCGAAACATGTACCTGTGAGAGGTTCAATACAAGTATTGAAAAGGCAGAATCCCTTTATTTCTTTCTAATACCGGTATATAGTTAGTCAATTACTGACATTAAGAAAAATGTTGCTACAGCAGTCTCAATTTAATTTAAAATTGAAATCATAATTAGATTGCTATTTTGTCCACTGATTAATTTTTAAAGGTGTTCAGAAAAGCGTAAAAATATCGTTTTTAGAACTCTATATTTCAATATTCCATAAAGCCCCCTAATCCCCCTCTCATCTCAACCCGGTAGCTCACAGTACCGGAACCCCTTTATTTTTACAAATCAAGCACTGCTCTTAAGTCTTAACTCGACAAATACTGGCCGAAGCTGGGGTGAGGCTGGCTCGCTTGCTAGCTCATAAACTCGTTCCCAAGCTACTAATTTAAATTTCCACTCAATGGAGATAGTTGGAAGAATTGAAAACTTAAAAGCACTTATAGTGGGCGATGTATTAAAGATAGAGTTCTGCTGTCCCGGACATTTTTGTAGAACTTTTCACGCTGAACAATTCTTACACTTATAGTACGAGGGCTATTCCAAAACTAAGGTCCGGTAAAAAAAAACCATCCAAAATCCAAAATTGTTTCCAAAACAATTGTTTTATTGACATTCGTTACGTCTTTCTCTATTTTTCTACATAATTTCCATAGTTATTTACACATTTGTCACATCGTTCCACAAGCTTTCGAATGCCTAAGTCGTGTAACTCGGCCGCCTGCTTCATCATCTGTGTCGAAGCGCCTGCCGCCAAGAAACTCCTTTAGGTAGCGGAACAGGTGGAAATCACTTGGCGCCAAGTCCGGACTGTACGGTGGGTGGTCCATCTATTCCCATCCAAATTTCTTGAATAGAGTTTGCGTGTCATTCGCAGTATGGGGTCTGGTATTGTCATGCAACAACAACATTCCAGACGACAAAAGACCACGTCGCTTATTCTGGATTGCACGTTGAAGTTTAGTCAGGGTAGCGCAGTAGGCAGCTTTATTGATCGTTGTCCCTCTTTCCTTAAAGTCGGCTAACACTACTCCATGCCTATCCCAAAACACGGTCGTCAACCGCATGAACCAACTCGTCTGAAATCACTGATGGTCTGCCAGAGCGGGGTTCATCTTGCACATTTTCCCGTCCTTCATTAAAGGCTCGCACCCACTTGCGCACTTTACTGTCACTCATTATATTAGGACCGTACACTTCAGTAATCTGCCGATGAATTTCTGCCGCAGAAATGTTTCTTGCAGACAGAAACCGTATCACTGCCCTTACTTCACAATCGGCGGGCCGATTAATTGTCTTAAACATTGTGAACTGACACTATCAACAGCACACAGCAACAGTAACAACGCTACTGGCGGCTTTTGCCGCTCAAGGCATGCCAGGAGTCGGCCTGCATGCGTGTTTTGCCCTTGGCGCCGCTTTCAAATATTTACGGCGAATCGGGCGTTACTTTTGGATTTATCCAGCGTAAGCTTAAAAGGCGCACGGACGGCAGGCTTTTCTACGACTCGATTCACTGAAATCGTTACTGCTCGGCTTCCTTTGGTCATAAATGAATGTTTTCGTACCGAAACCTTCCTCGAGATATCCTTTACAGAATGCTGGAAACCGCATCAAAATCCATCCATTGGTTCTCGAGATTACCCGTTACATCCAAGAATAGGGGACTTTGTTTTATACTATTGAAACTAATTTAAATACTCTTATTTAATGTCGGGATCGTGATTGGTGTTTCCTTTGTCCAGCCACACGTTGGTGCGTCAATGAAACTATTGTAAATATATTAATTCTTTGAAATTGGTAAATCTATCTTCTTTCTTATAATAATATTCGCTCCACAGTTGGGTGCCAATGTAATAAATTTAAATAATAGTATTGGTAGGGGTCAAGCAACAACACCCTACGTTAGGCAATCAATGTAACTAAATTTGTTACGCACATAACGAAATAAGAAATACAATACTCTTATTAATTGTTTGTGTACGTGTAAGGAAGTTTCCATTACCTGCATCTCTCACACAATATCCACAACTACATTTATGAGGTAAATACCCCTCACAATTCTTATGGCCGAGTGCACCAACCTCGGTATTCATCAATGTTTATGAAACCGTGGTAAAACTTTTACCGTAGTATTGTCGTAAAAGCAGTGCACCATTACTATCGCTCGGTTTCGTTACCGCGGTTTCTTGACGCTTGCTTTTCTCGCGATTATTCTCCTCGGAAGAAATTTGTTAATTTCGATAGTCACTTGTCTTCAGTTTATCCAGACGGCCAGCAGATGGCAGGGGTCGTTTCGACAGTCACTTGTCTGCCATACTGTTTACATTTTGTCTCAACGCGAGTAATCAGCTGTGCAAGAAAATGGAAAATAAAATGATGAAACATCCTAGAGCTCCCAATTTTAGCCCTCATGAAAATTTCGTGTTGCTGGATTTGGCTGCAAAATATAAATCGATTATAGAAAATAAAAAGACGGATGGCGTGACAATAAAAGAAAAAGAGAAAACAAGTTTAAAAATCAGCCAAGAATTTAGCTGTGTGCCAGGTAAGTAAATATTTGAAATCAATTTAATAGTCTATACCTGTACCCCGGAGACAAAGTATACTTATGTCACAAGATAAGTATTTATGGGGAGAGTTTCTTTGGTAGCTGCACTGTCGCATTGAAGTTCTATTGCAATTGTGTATTATTTTGTGGTTAACTAGGATAGTGTACACGCGCCAGTGTGAACATTTAATGACATAATATTGTTTTTAGTTCTTGCAAATAGGCGGAAGTGGATTTGTGATGTTCTATACCTCAGAAGAATAACTTAAAAGTGACTTGATTAGTATTACCTCCGAAATAAAGCCTTTACTTACTAACGTATCTCTTAGCTCGGTCGTCCTTATTTTGATAGCTGTCCCTTTATCAGCCTAACGGCGATGATGATGGTAATAATAACATGCATATGTGGGCATTGAAATAAACCTCGTATGAATGGGACTTATTAATTATATCTGTGAAATTACCAACAAGTGTAGTGAGAGACATGACTTTATATATTCCTACTCTTGCTACTCTCTTACTCACTGGAAGTTTACGTGTCGAAGAACTGGCTCTCGATTTATCCTATCTGCTCCTAGATCGTACAATTTCTGTGTGAATAAATACAATGCTCAATATCTTTACTTTTTTCTGTAGTGCATCCCAGTAATACAAACGAAATTTCCATCCTTTCTGTTCTATTATTTTTTCATGGTAATACATCCTGCAGAATCATGGCAGTTTCATTATTCTGCCCTTTACATTCTAATAAACCTTTTACCTATGTAAGATTTTGCTGCTGCATAGCTTGCATAGGGATTGTAACCTACCCACTGACTTGCATTCAGGACATGTTTCCTTCCTTGCTGACTGATTGCTCTTGTGGTTAGAACGTTTCGAGTTGTGACTTCATTGCCTATTACACTATTCACAACCATAACATGATTATCCAAAATATTATCAGCAGTGCGATTGCTCTGGGGGGAACCAGTACCGGTATCAGACTCCGTTCTGGAACTCCCCGTAAAGAAAAGGCTCTCATAATTTTTATCATTTTTAGAGTCAGTCACTGCAGCTTAATAGTAAATATTCATTCAATATCTTGCTCTCTATAACTATAGTTCTCAAATGTGGAACACAAAGGGTGTTGTGATGTTGCAGACTACTCTGGTGTACGAGGTTGGTTAGTGTTATACACTACTTAAGTAACCTTGCTTTGTATGTATGATCAGATGTGGTCACGGATGATGTCTGTGTAACTCCAAAAATTAGTAAGCTCTCTATAAGTACAAATTATGACATACTTGTTTTGCTATTCAAATAAATTTACAAACCCTATGGGGATATGCTTGTCACAGAAATGGGGAAACTGACTGTAAATTCTTATAGATTTCACAATGGTAAGATTGAATTGACCTTATGCCCAGTTTAGCCTTATTGCTTACCTTGACAAGTGGTAGGCCTATGATTTCTATCCTCACCAATATCCTTAGCTAGCTGTAATAGCATTTTTCCTCTGGAAAGCATGACCTCATCACTACAGTTTATGTTTCTCCAAAGAATTCAATAACTTGCCACTTTAGAACACTGCAGCAAATTGCTCAACAGTCTGAAAAGACTCTGCATACTAATAAATAGTGTTGTCAGCTGGCACATTACCAGTATTGCAAGCTGCTCAATGAGCTATCAACGATGCAGGTTATGTGGGCACCATGGAGCATTTTTGGGCATAAAGCTACTTACCACTAGAAAGAGCAGAATGTGTAGGTTAGCATCGTATATGTTGGTCGTCATTCAGGAAGAGAATGAACCCATGGTATTGTATATTCGTTGCAAGTAATATTTTATTAGATAATTTTAATTGTTGTTAACATATGTAGTAATTAATCTCCCATGTAGATACAAATACTGATGATACCCTTAACAAACATTTTATCTATAGGTTCATTTGTTTCTGAGAATGTGCCTACGAGGAACTTATACAGTACCATGCACTCATTCCTTTTTTAACGACTGTACAAACCTGCACATAGTGTACTTTGCCTCTGGGGTACAGATATTTGTGTATATTTATATACATTATTATCCTTCTGCAACATGTTTCATTATAATTCTTTCTGTACGCTTTATTCAGGTGCCACAGCTAGGTCGCACACAAATTTAAAGTCAGTGTACGAAAACCTGAAAAGAAGGGCCAGAAGAGCCTCTGCTGATGACAAGGTGGAAACGTACAAGACTGGCGGTGGATCAAAACCAACCACATCAAAGCTACACGATGTAGATAAAAGGGTGCTTGGGATAATTGCAGAGAGCAGTGTTTGTATTCCAAGCACTCATGACTCAGATGCGGGTTATGCAGAGAACAAACGTAACTACATAAACAGTAGTAAACTCTTATAGTTATACATATATATATAATCTTGTTTGTACATTTAATTTAACAATAGCATATACCGTATTTCCTTGCATAATCGTCGCCACCGCGTAATCGTCGCACCCCACTTTTCAAACACTAAAATAGGTTTATAAAATTTCATCGCATAATCGTCGCATAGCATGTTCGTATTTGTGCGCCAGTCAGTTGCACATGCTGCCGCGACTTTGTCAGACGAAAAATATCTCGTCCTTATGCTTGCGGGCAATGAACTGTGACGCGAGCGGCAAGCTTCGTCACTTAGCACATTCCGCGAGCGTATAATCTGGCGTGATCTTGTCAGCAAAACGTAATCTCGTCTTTGTGCCTGCCGGCTATGAACCGTGACGTGAGCGTATAGGCCTAATCTTTGCATTCCGCGAGCGTATAGGCCTAATCTGGCGTGATCATGTCAGGAGAAAGTACTCTCGTCGTTATGCCTGCGGGCTATGAACTGTGACGCGAACGGCCAGCGCACATTCCGCGAGCGTATAGGCCTAATCTGGCGTGATCTTGTCACGAGAAAGTAATATCGTATTTATGCCTGCGGGCTATGAACCGCGACGCGAATGGTCAGCTCACATTCCTCGAGCTTATAGGCCTAATCTGGCGTGATCTTGTCAGCAGAAAGTACTCTCGTCTTTATGCCTGCGGGCTATAAACCGCGACGCGAACGGCCAGCGCACATTCCGCGAGCTTATAGTCCTAATCTGGCGTGATCCTGCCAGGAGAAAGTAATACCGTATCGTCTTTATGCCTGCCGGCTATGAACTGTGACGCGAACGGCCATCGCACATTCCGCGAGCTTATAGTCCTAATCTGGCGTGATCCTGTCAGGAGAAAGTAATACCGTATCGTCTTTATGCCTGGCGGCTATGAACCGCGACGCGTACGGCCAGCGCACATTCCGCGAGCTTATAGGCCTAATCTGGCGTGGCCTGCGGACTATGAACTGTGACGCGAATGGCCAACCCACATTCCGCGAGCTCATAGGCCTAATCTGGCGTGATCTTGTCAGGAGAAAGTAATATCGTATCGTCTTTATGCCTGCGGGCTATGAACCGCGACGCGAACGGCCAGCGCACATTCCGCGAGTTTATAGGCCTTGATCACTTTCGTGATGTTTTTAATGTGTGTTTATTTCTTATGCCGCATTTGTCGGTCAAATGCTTTGGGACCACCGAACTATTAATGTATTTAATCACATTTATGTTTATAATATATAATGTAATTTTCGAGTGATTACTCGTAACAAACAAAATTTCTAAGACACATACCTCAGCCTGTTCATAGATGTTGACTCTCCGAGCCACAAGTTCACTACTGCCAAGTGTGCTTCTCGCCTAGCCGCTACGTGAAGGACTGTCGTCACATCTCCGCTTTAGCCAATCAGTCGCCGCCAGCCAGTGCTGATTTCTCGATTGTTCTACGCCCTATTTAAGAAGCGGTTCTCCTCTTCAAGAGTCAGATCCAGCACGTCAGTACCGCATCACTTCATGGAGTCTTCCAAAGCTTCGTTCCATGGGGCAAATACCTAACGGCATGCTTCCACATAAGACGGTGTACTCAGCACGTCACACCACTACGCTGGAGATTACTACGCATCAAAGCCACAACTAGATGAGCTGTTGCCAGGCTCAGATCACAGTTCTCACCGCTACGCAAGATGAAAGCTTGCTTGTTACTTTCGCTCTTCAGTGAACTTTGGTTCTAAAGAAGAACCTTTCTTCGAGCCGATACTTTATTTCGAGATGCTGGACATCGAAATCACAAAGTTTAGTGTTCGTAAACTATAAACTACAACAGCAAACCAGCAAGCTCTGGCCAAGGCCGACCTGCAGCAATGAACCTCTCTAGTCAACATGAATAGCAACGGAAGATAAGTTACATTCTTTTATTCTCTATTTTTATCAATAATCTTATGTTTTAATGGTTTTAATATTGCTTGCAAGTGCAATTGTTTTCAAAATAGTGTGTCTTTAAAATGAACTCTTGTAAATAGCACCAAGTTGTGCCAACCTACTAATTTTTAAACCCAAAGGGTTTCCAGTAATGTATAGAATTTATCACTTGTGTCAAACAACAAATAAAGTTTATATTATATTAATGCTTAAATGTTCAGTGTTAAATTTAAACTTAAAGTTGAGTATAAGGAACCAGGCCGCACTCCCCTAGCCCAAAATATTCAGTCTAATAGCTTCTTTCACAGTAGTTATTTTGTCCAGGCATTGCCTGATGCTTTCTCCCGTTTATGAGAACGAACTTGGGCTGTTCTTCACATAACCATATGGAGCCGATAACCGGGAGTGCGTTTTGTAAACATTTGTTGAAGCAAGTCTGTAGATTGAACCTTTCTCAGAAATTAATATTTAAACTAATTAACAAAATTTTTCTCTCATACTGAACATTAAGTGTATAAATTGTTCAAAAATTGTGTTTTCTAATTCTTTTGGAAAGTTTCAGCTCGGAGTTCATGTTTGGCACTGGAAGAGGAAACACAAAAACAAGTTACACATTTAACCGTTGGAAAGGCTGCTTTCTCTCTCTTCTGGCAGGCTGTTGTACGAGTTCACAGGGAAGTCGTGAGTACTTTCACAACAAACTTTCACAATGCCAATGGACGAAAAACTCATTAATGCGAGGGCTTCGGTCAAGGGCAAACTCACGCGTTTTCGCACTTTTCTATATGAGCTTACGGAAAAAGAACGTAATAGTGACATAATTTCTCAAAGACTGAAAGGTTATGAACAGGCCTTTGAAAAGTATGACGAGATCCAAAGTAATATTGAGACACAATATCCCGACCAGCAAAGTGACCGCGCTGAGGTTGAAAATTTATATTATAAGGGGTTTGCAGACGCAAAGCAGCTTTTAAGAAGTTTAACATTGCGGGAAAAGCAGGAGAAAACTCCTTCAGAATCTTCTTCTTTTCCTTCCCGTGTTATATTACCGAAAATAGAATTACCTAAATTTACCGGAGATGAAGCTACATGGGAACCATTTTTTGAATTATTCAATTCATTGATTCACGAAAACGATTCTCTTCCTTCAATACAGAAGTTTCATTATTTGCGTTTGTCCTTGCAAGGCAACGCACTTAAACTCATCCAAGAGCTTACGTTGACAAATGAAAATTATGAAGTAGCTTTGGCACTTCTCAGAGATCGGTTTGGGAACACTCGTTTAAAAACTCAACGTCATATACAGGGTTTATTCAATTTACCTATGGTTCAAGCTGATAATCTTGCCTCGCTTCGTAATTTGATCGATGCTGCAGAACTTCATATTCGTGCGCTTGCCAATTTGGACCAACCAGTTGACCATTGGGATCTATTTTTGATTCATGTTATTTCTGTTAAATTAGACACTAAAACTTTAAAAGATTGGGAAGCAGATCTGTCGCAACATTCATTGTGTACCTATGAAGCTATTATTAAATTCTTAAAGGCGAAATGCCAAATTCTCTCTGCTGTAGCCAGCCAAAAGAGTAGCTCTACCTTCAAACCTCCCTCTAATAGTAAGGACATAAGCCCCACTCATAGAGTGCTAAGGTCACATGCCTTTTCTACAAATATTCGGTCTTCCAATCAAGTACAAGCTTGTGTTTTGTGTCAACAACCGCATAACTTGTACCAATGCGCTCAATTTAAATCTTTATCTGTGGATGAAAGACGCAAATTAATTACCACCCACAAGCACTGCTTCAATTGCCTATCAGGGACACATATGATAAGCAATTGTCATTCTGAACGGTTATGTTTTCACTGTAAAGCAAAGCATCATACTCTCCTGCATAGACATGAAAGATCGCGGTCATCAGCAACCAATAGTTCATCCGCTAAATCTAATTCTGAGACTTTGCCTAATAACGCTCAGTCTTTTACTCAAAGCTCTATTTCGTTCAGTAAAACTCAAGTTTTATTGTCCACTGTCCAAATTCTAGTGAAGAATGTTCACGGAAAATGGGTTTCTGTAAGGGGATTGTTAGATAATGCTGCAACTAACAATTTTATCAGTGAATCGCTAGTTCGCAAGTTAGGTCTACAAATATGCCCTACTTCTATAGAAGTTACAGGAATTAATGGTTCCAAATCGCAATCTCTGAGTTATGCTAAAGTGGATGTAAAAGATTCCAATAATCTCGGCATTCATTTAAATTTAGATTTTTTAATTATCAATTCCATAGGTAATGACACCCCCATTACTTCTTTTCAAGTCCAGGGTTGGAATATTCCGCATCATTTGCAACTTGCAGATCCGAATTTCAACAGAGCTTCATCTGTAGAAATTCTTTTAAGTGCCAGCATTTTTTGGCAATGTTTACATCCAGAAAAGGTTAAAGTTGCCCGTGATGTTTTCTTTCGTAGAACTGATTTGGTTGGATTGCCACTGGGCAAATATACCGCAACCCAGTGCAACAAAAATCTCATTGTTATTTTGTTGGTGCTGATTTAAATCAAGAATTAATTAAGTTCTGGGACATTGAGGATATTCAAGTTACCTCACCTCATTCTCGCAATAATGAGATCTGTGAAATACACTACGTAGAAACCACTGTTCGCACTACTGAAGGCAGATTCGTGGTTACTCTTCCTCGCATTTTTAACCCCCCTGTTATTACAGAATCACATTCCAGAGCTCTTAAAGCTTTATTCGCAATTGAAAATCGCTTTAAAAAAGATGCTCTCTTAAAAACTCAGTATACTTCCTTCATGGAAGAATACGAATCAGCGAATCACATGGAAGTAGTTCCAAAATCTGAAGAAATTAGTAATTCTCCTAAAGAAATAGTATATCTTAATCATCATCCGGTTTGGAAAAATTCTTCCACCCGAGAACAGATAAGAGTAGTTTTTAATGGGTCATCTCCAGATGCTAATGGTGTTTCTCTCAATGACACTCTGCATTCTGGACCCGCTATTCAGACAGATCTTACTTCAGTTTTACTTAACTTTCGTCTATTCCCCATTGCTGTTCTTGCTGACATCAAGCAAATGTATAGGCAAATTCTAGTAAATTCAGAACAACGTGATTTGCAAAGAATTTTGTGGCGAGATGACAATGCAAAACCTATAAAAATATTTCGTTTAAGAACAGTGACATACGGTCTTAAGCCGTCTGCGTTTCTCGCAATACGATCTCTTCACATGTTGGCCGAACAAGATGGTCATCTTTTTCATCCTCTAGCTTCTGAAGTTTTGAAAACTGCATTTTATGTAGATGATTTTCTGTATTCCTTTTCTAGTATTTCTGAAGCACTTCGTGTTTGTGAAGATTTAAACTCTCTTCTTTCCGGTGGTGGGTTTACCCTTCATAAGTGGAACTCGAACTCAACCGAATTTTTATCTAACTTTTCACAAGTAACTCCTGTTGATAAATGTGTTGCGCTTCCTACTGAGGAATCAGCTATTAAAACCTTGGGTGTTTTTTGGTCTCCTTCTTCAGATACCTTTTCCTATCAGGTACACTTATCTGAGTTTCACCCTCGAACGAAAAGGCAATTATTATCAGAAATAGCAAAAGTTTTTGATCCATTGCAGTACATTGCTCCGGTGGTTATTACTGCAAAAATTTTCTTGCAAAAACTTTGGTTATTGAAAATTGGTTGGGATGAACAGGTACCCTCCCCCCTTTTGGATGAGTGGTTGAAATACCGCAAGAGTTTGTTAGATCTTTCTCAAATTTCTATTCCTCGCACTTTAATTTCGGACCTTTCATGTCAGTATTTCGATTTGCACGTATTTGCAGATAGTTCTGAAAAGGCATATGGTTGTTGCGCCTACTTAGTAGGCCGCCCTTCCAATACTTTACCCGGATTTTCCAATTTAATTTGTGCAAAATCAAAGGTAGCCCCACTCAAATCCATATCTTTGCCTAGATTGGAATTATGTTCTGCTGTAATGGCTGTGGAATTAGCCAGTAAATTAAAAATCAGTTTAAATTTGAAATTTTCGAGCACATGGTTTTGGAGTGATTCTTCCATCGTGTTAGCTTGGCTTTCAAAACCTTCTTCACATTGGACCACTTTTGTGGCTAATCGCGTTTCTAAAATACAAGAGTTGTCTCATTTTGACCAATGGAATCATGTTCCGGGGAAGGAAAACCCCGCTGATATAATTTCACGTGGCTGCTTGCCCAAGAAATTAATTTCTTTTAAATTATACTGGAATGGTCCGGCGTGGCTCAGTCAGGATTTCTCTTGTTGGCCTCGTTCATCTAATCCGCTCGCAGAAGATGTTCCTGATGCTCGCATTGCTACCGCTTCCCTTTTTCTAACTTCTATTGCTACTAGTCTTTTTCAGCGTTACTCTTCATTTAATAAATTAATTCGTGTGGTAGCATATTTATTTCGATGGAAATTTCTTGTTCTTGATGAGCCTGTGAAGCCGCAACCCTTTCTCACTAAAATGGAATTGGAATTTGCTACTCGTAGAATCTTGTTTCTTATGCAACAAGAAGTATTCTTTCTTGAGTATCAGACACTTTTAAGCAAAAAAGCTTTACCGAAGTCTAGTAGGCTGTTACCTCTCACCCCTTTTGTGGACCAAGATGGATTAATAAGAGTGGGGGGCAGGCTAGAATATTCTAGTTACTCAGATGAGAAAAAACATCCCATTATTCTCCCTTCTAGAAATCCTATTACTACTCTCATCGTAAAGAAATTTCATTATCAGAATTTGCACGCTGGCACCCGCACTTTGCTTTGTTTAATTCGCGAGCAATATTGGCTCATTAACGGTGTTCATGAAGTTTCTTCTGTTATTCGGAAATGTATACCTTGTTTCAAATCTAAGCCCCCGCCAATCACGCAAATTATGGGAAACTTGCCATATTTTCGTTCCGAACCTAGTAAGCCTTTCGCCCTTACGGGTATCGATTATGCTGGGCCTTATGTCTATCAAGTTAATTCCCCTTTATCTAAGCGAAAGTTGTTAGGTAAACTTTATATTTCTTTATTTGTGTGCATGGTGACAGGAGCCATTCACCTTGAGTTGGTTACAAGTGCTTCTACTCCTTATTTTTATAGCAGCCTTTTCTAGATTTGCCGCTAGAAGGGGTGTTCCCTCCGAGGTTTTCTCAGATAACGCAAAAATTTTTGTTAGTACTTTTGATCTTTGGAAAACTGCGCTTACCTCCCCTTCTGCTAAGGAACAGTTTTCTAATTTTTCTCATGCTAAGGGATTCAAATGGCATTTCACTCCCCCTTACGCCCCCCATCATGGTGGTCGTTGGGAATCTTGCATAAAGCTCACGAAGAGACAGCTGAAGAAAACCCTTGGTTCAGCCATCCTTTCCTATGAGGAATTCAATTCTTTAATTATTCAGGTTGAGGGTATCGTAAATTCTAGGCCGCTCACGCCTTTGTCTAATGATCCTAAGGATCTTCTTCCCTTAACACCTGGTCATTTTTTAATAGGCTGTTCTTTAGCTTCTACGCCTCCTTTGCTGAGTCGACGCTGTGATCTCGGGTTGCCTATTTTCTGGAGAAAGTTAGAATCTTTGCGAAACTCCTTTTGGCGCCGTTGGAAGCTGGAGTATCTCGGCTCACTTAACAGGAGAGAGAGGTGGCGGCTTTCCCGGCCTGATGTGCGAGTGGGAGATATGGTTCTTTTGCGAGATCCAAGTCCCCCCCTCGTATGGAATATTGGTAGGGTAACTCACTGCCATTTGGGTCGTGATAATCATGTGAGAGTTGTAGATGTTCTCACTAGTAAGGGAGTCTATACTAGACCAATTTCTATGGTTGCTATTTTGCCTGTTGAGGCTTTGTGTCATCCTCTTTCATTGTTGTTCATGTTTTTTCCAGATGATTCTTTGATTGTTTTCTTTTGGGAGTCTCGGAGCATGATCACTTTCGTGATGTTTTTAATGTGTGTTTATTTCTTATGCCGCATTTGTCGGTCAAATGCTTTGGGACCACCGAACTATTAATGTATTTAATCACATTTATGTTTATAATATATAATGTAATTTTCGAGTGATTACTCGTAACAAACAAAATTTCTAAGACACATACCTCAGCCTGTTCATAGATGTTGACTCTCCGAGCCACAAGTTCACTACTGCCAAGTGTGCTTCTCGCCTAGCCGCTACGTGAAGGACTGTCGTCACATCTCCGCTTTAGCCAATCAGTCGCCGCCAGCCAGTGCTGATTTCTCGATTGTTCTACGCCCTATTTAAGAAGCGGTTCTCCTCTTCAAGAGTCAGATCCAGCACGTCAGTACCGCATCACTTCATGGAGTCTTCCAAAGCTTCGTTCCATGGGGCAAATACCTAACGGCATGCTTCCACATAAGACGGTGTACTCAGCACGTCACACCGCTACGCTGGAGATTACTACGCATCAAAGCCACAACTAGATGAGCTGTTGCCAGGCTCAGATCACAGTTCTCACCGCTACGCAAGATGAAAGCTTGCTTGTTACTTTCGCTCTTCAGTGAACTTTGGTTCTAAAGAAGAACCTTTCTTCGAGCCGATACTTTATTTCGAGATGCTGGACATCGAAATCACAAAGTTTAGTGTTCGTAAACTATAAACTACAACAGCAAACCAGCAAGCTCTGGCCACGGCCGACCTGCAGCAATGAACCTCTCTAGTCAACATGAATAGCAACGGAAGATAAGTTACGTTCTTTTATTCTCTATTTTTATCAATAATCTTATGTTTTAATGGTTTTAATATTGCTTGCAAGTGCAATTGTTTTCAAAATAGTGTGTCTTTAAAATGAACTCTTGTAAATAGCACCAAGTTGTGCCAACCTACTAATTTTTAAACCCAAAGGGTTTCCAGTAATGTATAGAATTTATCACTTGTGTCAAACAACAAATAAAGTTTATATTATATTAATGCTTAAATGTTCAGTGTTAAATTTAAACTTAAAGTTGAGTATAAGGAACCAGGCCGCACTCCCCTAGCCCAAAATATTCAGTCTAATAGCTTCTTTCACAGTAGTTATTTTGTCCAGGCATTGCCTGATGCTTTCTCCCGTTTATGAGAACGAACTTGGGCTGTTCTTCACATAACCAGGCCTAATCTGGCGTGTTCTTGTCAGGAGGAAGTAATCTAGTCTTTATGCCTGCGGGCTATGAACCACGACGCGAATGGCTAGCTTCGTCAGCACACTCCGCGAGCTTTAACCTGTCGTGACCTTGTTAGAAGAAAGAAGCCTGTCTCTGACTGCAGGCTATGACTCACGCCAGACTAATGCTACGCGAATGACTGGCCCGTGCAGCAAATAATGATACAGTATATTCTTTGACCTTAAATATTCTTCACATAATCGTCACACCCTGCTTTTTTCCACGAATTTTTGGCAAAAAAAGTGCGACGATTATGCGAGGAAATACGGTAGTAGATAACTTACAAATAATATACTGTAATATGAGAAGAACTTCCAGCCCTCTGGACACACTGAGAGACATTGCTAATGTGAGTATGTTAATACATTCATCATATCACAATGCATAAAACTACACACATGTAACTGCAGACCACAGAACTACACACTTTTAAGTACAGACTTTGTTTACCTTTAAAAAATGTTCTGTTTCAGGGGGAATTTAATGTTGAAAATGATGATGGTGATGTTGATGATGATCATAATGATGATGATAATTTAATAGTCCAGTGTCCTCAAGACAAAGTAACTTCACCACTAACACCAAAAAGGCCAAGTGGTGTAGGCCTAAAGGTGAAGTATTTTCTGTTTTAATTCAGTTTAAAAAAAGCTCTTAGATAAAATGAAAATAAATTTAAAAATCACAAATATTTATAACACCTAGGCCAAACCATTTGAATATTCTGTTTCAATTTACTTTTCACTGAATTTATTCTTTCTTCACTATAATAATGGGTGTATTTTTTTCCTTGCAGCACCAATCGAGGATGACACCTGGAGGCTCGAAGAAAAGGAAGCTGACAGCAACAGAATCCATATCAAATGCCGCAGAAGTGCAGCGAGATACACTTATGTTGGACATGGCACTGAAGAGGGAGGAACATGAGAAAAAATTAGAAGTTTTAAAATTAAAAAAAGAAGTATTAGCAGAGAAACTAAAATACTGGAAATCAAAAAATGCTGAACAAATGTAAATAAGTTATGTTCAATAAAATCCTCACCTTATCTTAAGTAAAATGTCTGTTAATTACAGCACGCCTGGTAACTTGTCCTGGATTATCATCATTCCTGAGATCCAGATGCACAGCAGGTATTTGTAAATTGCCTTCTTCTTCTTCTTCTTCCTCTTCTTGGAGTAATTCATGATTAATTTCAGGGTCATCAGGAGGCTCTATTTCTTGAGCTGCAATGGCAATATTGTGAAGCACAGCTGTGGCAACAATAATGTTTGACATGTGTTGTATGTTGCATCGAAGTCCTAAAGACATGGAAGGGAACCTTCTTTTCCATACACCATATTGCCTCTCGACAACATTTCTTGTGGCAATATGAGCTCTGTTATACCGTTGTTCTTCTGGGGAGGTGGGATTTTGAATAGGTGTAAGGAGGAAGGATTTACATGGGTAACCTCCATCACCCAAAAGATAACCATTAGCTATTTCTCTCGTTTCGAGACGTGCTCTCAGCCGAGATTCGTGAAATATGGTGCTATCGTGAGTCGAACCTGGCCATCTTGTTACAATATCTCTTATCATGAGGTTCGAATCGCTCACAGTTTGCACGTTTAGAGAGAAATAGCCTTTCCTGTTTCTAAATACCTCCCCATTTTCACCTCCGGGAGACTGTATTCTCACATGAGTGCAGTCCAGCGCACCCAATACACCAGGGAACCCAGCTATTCTGTGGAAGCCTTCCATAACCTCTCTTTGTTCCCATTGGGTAAGTGGTAGTTTAATAAACTGTGGCGATAACGAGGCAACTACATTAGAGACATTGTGTATTATGTGGCATGCTGTTGTTCTGTCAACATCACACACGTCACCGATCACTCCCTGAAATGTCCCAGTTGCATAGAACCGCAGTGCTATAAGAAGACCATTTCTAGGCGATATCGGATAGTTCCTCGCAGTAGGGAATTCCAATTGTTCACCAATTATGTCCAAAATATAACTTACTGTCTCCTTCCGTAATCGAAATCTTCTCTGAAATGAGCTATCGCTTAGTTCTTCGAATAAATCTCGCCTCTCTTCTATAACCCTCCCTTCATTCCTTTCAAATCGATTAAGATACTGGAGATATAACCTGTAGTTGTTAAGATCCATTTTGGAATCTTTACCACAGAATACAAATAAATAAAACTTTACCACGGTTTTCTTAGATAACCGCTCCCTCACGGGCGGTAAACATTTTACCGCGGTAAAACTCGAAACCGAGCTTGGTGCAACAGAAATACGACTTTACCGCGGTAAACTAGGAAGTTTACCGCGGTTATTCTCTTTACCGAGGTTGGTGCACTCGGGCATTAGTGTTCTTCTGCTCCATTCTTATCTTCTTGCATTTTCTTCAAACATATTTTTCTACATCAGCATACATCATGACATAGCATCTCATCATCATCATCATCTTCATATCCCCTTTTCCAGTTGACACTGGGTGGGGGCAAATATGGTTCCTCTTCACTTGGTCTTCCTCGTCCTCACTTCCCTGTCATCCATCGTTCCAGTGCTCGTCTTGGTAGCCTTACTTCATTCATCCGTTTGACATGTCCAGACGATCTCAATCTGTTGTGGTCCAGTTTGTCATTTAGTTTCTGTACTCCCAGTTCTTTCCGTATATCTTCATTTCTCACTCTGTCCCTCTTCGTTTTCTGGACCACACTTCTCAGGAATCTCATCTCAGCTGCTTGTACTCTGCTCTCATCCCTCTTAGTCATTGTCCAAGTTTCTGCTGCATATGTCATTATAGGAACATAATATGCTTTGTACATAACTTCTTTAGCCTTGTTCCATACTAGTGTTGGTAGAAAGCACTCCCGAGTTGTATTCTTCTGCTAATTTCCAAATGTAGTGTTCCATCTTTAGTCAGTTCACTTCGCAAGTATTTGAAGTGTTTCACCAATTCCTTATCTCCTACTTTGATTACTCCTATTCCTTCTTTCTTATCTGTACTCATCACCACTGTTTTACTCTTCTCCACATTTATCTTCAATCTCCATTGCTCAATCTTTTCATTTATTACGTCTAACTGTTCTTGTACCTCCATCTCATCCTCGCCCCAGATCACAACAACATTACCTTCATCTTTGCCCTAAGTATAACCTAGATGTTAGGCCCCTTAAAACAACAATTATCATCATCATCATATCTTTGCCCTAAGTTACTATATTCTTTGATTGCTGCCTTCATGATGTCATCCATCACCATTACGAACAATAATGGTGACAACACACTTCCTTGCTTTAGTCCAGTGTCAATTTTAAACCATTCCGATGTCCCGACTCTAGTCTTCACACTACTGTAGCACTTAACATTTATTTATCCAAAACATAACATTGCCATACCTCAGAACATATTGATTGAAACGTGACATCACCATAGTAAGATTGTAAGCCACCTGTTACCCACTGCTGGACCACCACAAAGAATCTCTATGGCTCCATCAATAGGTGGCCATGGTTGGTAACCTAAAAACCAAACATAATACCAAGAGAAAACGTGGGGGTGAACACTGTTACACTATGTAGAGATAATACTGCAATTTCTCCTAGCACTATTATTAGCATTTAATATTATGTTCTGTTATATTTCAGCCGGAATATGACGCCCAAGGCAGAGCATTTGTTACCATTAAACGTAAGTTTCTTTCATTATCATTCTATTAGTTATTGTTGGTTTAAGGGTGGGTATACACTTGCGCGCCGCGCACTGCGCGCGGTGCATGCGCGGCGCGTGTGTTGCTCGACCAGAATTATTATTTAAACGAACCTCTCGCGATCCATAGGAAACCCACGAACATTCACTAGTCAGTTTGGAGTGTGGTAAATATAATCATGTCTCCGCCGCACGAGGAAAACCTCGCGATTGCGGTGATGAGTGGTGCGGCTGTTTTAATGGCACGTTTGTGCAAAAAGAAAACGAAACGACGACGACGTTGGTGGCACACTGACATGTTTAAAAGAAGGAATGGTGCGGAGCTAATGATGGACTTGAAGTCACAAGAAATAAGCGGCTAGTATAAGAATTTTACTCGAATGTCACCTTCTGACTTTGAGAATCTGCTGCAGAAGATTGGACCCCACATTTCCAAAAAAGATACGTATTTCCGCCCTGCGATATATTTTACTTTTCTCACGCCATTAGGAAGACAGCAGAGATATCACCTTCTTCATGCATTGGTCCGCAGATATATCCATCTCAGCTCCTATTTCCCTCCAGGCTTCTGCTTTTAGTCTATTTGTTTCTTAAAATGATCCTTATGTTGAGGATCCCACAGAAGAGGCTTTTTGCGATAAGCATCGAAAATTTTATCACAGATTCGTCTGACCACTCCATTATCACCACTCAAAACGCACAAATATTGCAATCAGATGCGCGCGAGAAACAACGAACTTCTCACAATCCCGTCCAAATCTGAACTGCGAACACTCAAAGTGCGCGTGGAAAAAACCGACAGGAGATGGATCGTCGTGCGCCGCGCGCGCGCAGCTTCGAAACCCCGTACTAATCTAGCGAACTTGCTGCGCGCGAGCGGCGCGGCGCGCAAGTGTATACGCACCTTAAGGGGCGGAACTGAGAGGTCATCTGTCGCTCATTCTGATTCTGTTGTCGACAAGGTAGTCAGCCTGGGGCTGGTTGGATCCTCAAAAGGCACCACCATAGGTTGGCAACACTATATTGAGGCGCAGTAGGCAAGGTGAGGAGTGAGGTAGTTTGCCATTGCTTTTCTCACTGAGTACTGTGCCCTGAGTCCATTACTCAGTACCACTCAGCTTCCCACGATGTCGGACTACCAATCCCAAGATTGCAGGTTCGCTCCTGGCCATCGTAAGTGATTTTTTTGAAAAGCGACAAAAATCACGATACTCATGTCATACGTTCTTGGCATGTTAAAGAACCCATTTGAATTCAGTAGACCATGGTGATAACAAGAGGGGAAAGACAAGGAAAGGGCACTGTGAAAATTGGAAGTCAGAGTTTGGAAATTGTGGACACGTTCAAATACCTAGGAAGTGAATTGATGCAAACCGGTAGGTTGGACATGGAGATTGGCAGGAGGGTACAGCAGAGCAATGCATTCTATCAAAGTGTAAGAAAACTTGTTTGGGATAAGGAAGTACCAAGGAAAAGCAAGGAGGTAATGTATAAAGTGTACTATGTTCCCATATTAACTTATGCAGCTGAGACTTGGACCCTGACAAGCAGGCAAGAGAGTAGAATCCAAGCCAGTGAAATGAAATTCCTAAGAAGTATGATAGGAAAGACAAGGAAAGACAGAGTGAGGAATGAAGATGTTAGGAAGGAAGTTGGGATGGGAAAACTAAATGAGAGAATTGAGAAGAATAAACTAAGGTGGTTTGGACATGTAAAGAGGATGGAGGAAAATAGAATACCAAGACAGATGCTGGAGGCAAAGTGCAAGGGTAAGAGAGCAAGAGGAAGACCTAGAACAAGGTGGATCGATTCAGTGAAGAACAGCGGGAGAAAAACAAATCTGGACTGGGACAAAATCGTGGAAGAAGAATTGTGGAAGGAAAGAGGAAAGTGGAGAAGTGCCATAAATACCCCGACCCGGCAGGAGCTGGATAAGGGGAAATGATGATGATGATGATGATGATGATGAGGCCGTGTTCATAGTGGGAAAATCTTGAGAACCTATGAAATTAAATTATAGAGCTTACCATGATTTGCTACCGAAACGAAAGTTGCAGTTGGGCAAATTTTACATTCTGCTTCAAAATCATTACATCCAAGCTTGAAAGCAGGATATTTGGTTTTCAAAGCATCTGTAAACTTGCACTTCCATTTAAGCATCTTGAATGCGAGCAAATTTTAACACAACTGCCATTCAACGGAGCACAAACACAGAAACACTTTCCCAAACCCAGCGTAGACCGGAAACAAAAATAGTAGCGCTGCACATTGGTAAAAAATTAAACTATTGCCATGGCACCAATATAAACTGCGAAAAACTAAAATATACATACATACGTACAATAATATAGTACATTAATTAATAACAAGTAGTTCCGTGAAGAACTAAAGCCTATTTTCATATATCCTATTTATGTTAATTGCCTCTATCTACATACAAAATTTCAGTTTGATTGCTGTAATAGATTCGTAGATGAATGAAAATCCACAGCCTGCTTCCAGTCTCCGACCGGGTCAGGAATGGAATGAATGAAGCCCCTATCTAGCGGCGAGGATATGAACTGTGCTGGCTGCCGAGGCCTGACGCACTCCTCTGGGGCAATGATTAAATGTATGACAGATGAAATGAAATGATAGTGGAGAGTGTTGCTGGAATGAAATTTTGACAGGGAAAACTGGAGTACCCGGAGAAAAACCTGTCTGCCTCCGTTTTGTCCAGCACAGATCTCACATGGAGTGACCGGGATTTGAACCACGAACCCAGCGGTGAGAGGCCGGCGTGCTGCCGCCTAAGCCACGGAGGCTTTTAGATTCGTAGATATTGAGACTAAATATTTCGGATGGTCGCCATGTTGGATTTTATATATGTAGGTCCTAGAGTTATGTACTGTTACATGAAGATTATTCTGTACGTGTAGCATTCAAACTTCAATCGCATGATTAGGACACAAGAAGTAACAAGGAGATTTTATAATTTCGCACAGCTGCCATCTTGTGGTTATGGAAACAATTGAAATAAATTAGATGCCAGTGGATTAACATTCGTAAAAGGATTTACTGTACCAAGTTTCACTGCACTAGGATGGTTAAATTGCGAGAAACGTCCATGTGAATATTTATACTTCGCGTCGCCGCCATGTTGGAGTTGTGATCACCAGGTTATTTAAAGTCCTATAGGTGAACTTAAGTTCATAGCCCCTATGAACATAAAAAAAATTCAGTTGATTGCTATAATAGATTCGTAGATATTCAGAGCCGTCTAAATATTTCGGATGGTCGCCATGTTGGATTGTTAAATGTATAGGCCATAGAGTCATGTACCATTAAAGGAAAATTATTGTGTAGGTTCATTATTCAGACTTTCACATTGATCACATGATTACGACACAAGAAATAAAAACTTAATTTAAAAATTCGCACAGCCGCCATCTTAAGGTTTGTAAACAATTGAACTAAATTAGATACCAGTGTATTACAATGTGTATAAACATTTCCTGTACCAGATTTCATTGCGGTTGGAACATTAAATCGCGAGAAAGGTCTATTTAATATTGTCAAATTCACTTGGCCGCCATGTTCGTTTTGTAGTTAACCGGTTTTTGAAAGTCTTATAGATGAACTTCCAGTAGTGCCCTTTATCTCCGTGCAAAATTTCAGGGTAATACCGCTAATAGTTTCAGAGATATTGAATGCCGGTGAATTATTTCACACATCCGCCATCTTGTGGTTATGTAAACAATTGAACGAAGTTAGATGTCGGTGCATTACAATGTATATAAACATATACTGTACCAAGTTTCATTGCGTTTGGTTGGTTAAATGGCGAGAAACGTCTATTTAAAGTCGCAAATTCGCGTGGCCGCCATGTTGATTTTGTAGTTACCAGTTTTTCAAAAGTCACATGGGTGAACTTCTAGTAGTTCCCTTTATCACCGTAAAAATTCCAGGGTGATATAGGTAATAGTTTCGGAGATATTGAATGCTGATGAAATATTTTGCACAGCCGCCATGTTGGATTGGTGAGGCGTTACAAAATTTGAAGGTCACGGTCGGGGTCTTCCAGAATAGTGCTATGAACTTACTGAGTTTCATTGAAATCGCTCCAGCCGCGTAGAAGTTATTAGGACACACACACACACAGACAGACAAAAGGTGATCTCATAAGCTTATTTTTTCAAAATTGAAAATAGGCTAAAAAGGAGGACATTTAGACAGTTTTAAAAATTATTCGCGGACAGAGGACAGAGACGTAAATTGGAGGACATGTCCGCGAAAATGAGGATGTCTGGTCAAGCTACGCAAGCTACCCTCTGGGTGTCAATTAACAAAGCTTGCACCCGGCACCCGAGGCCATACGATATTATTATTATTATTATTAGCACCTCAGTAGCTTCGTTATAATCACAGCTGAGACATTCATGAAAAACCTCATTTTACTCTAGCCTGTGCCAACAGACAAATGCAAATAAATCTATGTTGGGAAATACCTCAGGTACTGCAGTATCTGCTGGCTTAAAACATAAGCTGTGCGCACAATGAGTTTCATATGCGGACGGATCAGAGTGAGAAGAGGGGGAACATTCACTTTGTAAGCTGTTACGGAGTGTTCTTGTCGGTTCCTGGTAATTGTAACAGTATTGCAAGTTAAGGTGTTGTCTCGAAACCTAGCAAAGGGAAGGAAATGGTGAGGGTCAATTAATTAATTAAACTCAGCAAATTTTCTACATTTGTTCATGTCTTGCGCTGGGATTCGCCTAAAAACACCAAGACAGGCTCATCAGTGGACTCTTGGTGTGCGTACCCGGACCCCCACAGGAGTAGCGAACTGTGCACTACCTCCCTTCTGTGGGGTTCCTGGCAATGAAACCAAGAACCCGCTGATGAGCCTGTCTTGGTGTTCCTGGGCGGAAAAAAAAAAAGAGATGGGTGGTATTGAAATTTGGGTATTGTATATTTGCTTTCACTGTAAGCATGGTACGATCATCCCTTGCAGATTGTCTGAGGAAATCTGCCCGAGCAGAGGTGACTGTCCGTTCCCCCGGCACTGGTAAAGTCAGTATCAATGGCCAAGGCATTGATTACTTCCGAGGAGTTCAGCCCAGAGAACAGGTAATACAACCAACACCTTTCTCAACAACTATTTAAAAGAAAATTTACTTAACTAAATATTTTATTTGAGTATTTATTAATTAAAAAATAATACAAATTAGTGTACTTATTTATTTTTATTGGCATGAGTAGAATCCGGATTTTTATGTAATATTATCCTATAAATGTGTACAGATTGCCTAAATGTTGGAAACCTCTCCCACAGGAGAGAAAGGAAAAATTATCAGCCAGGCTCAAGAGATCATCATTTCCTCTTATCCAGCTCCTATCGGGTCAGGTATTTATGGCACTTCTCCAATTTCCTCTTTCCTTCCACAATTCGCCTTCCACGATCTTGTCCCAGTCCAGATTTCTTTTTCTCACGCTGTTCTTCACTGAATCGATCCACCTTGTTCTAGGTCTTCCCCTTGCTCTCTTACCCTTGCACTTTTCCTCCAGGGGGCGTGGTGGCTCAGCGGTCTAGCTGTATGCCTCTCACCAAGGCGGTCCGGGTTCGATTCCCGGTCAATGCATGTGAGATTTTCGAAGTGAAATGCCATGTCCTGTGGTTCGGATTCCACGTAAAAAGGAGGTCCCGTGGCTCATGATATCAAGATTAACGGTCACGTTAAACTACAAGCTTCCTTTCCTTCCTTCCTTACTTTTCCTCCAGCATCTGTCTTTGTATTCTATTTTCCTCCATCCTCGTTACATGTCCAAACCACCTTAGTTTATTCTTCTCAATTCTCTCATTTAGTTTTCCCATCCCAACTTCCTTCCTAACCTCTTCATTCCTCACTCTGTCTTTCCTTGTCTTTCCTATCATACTTCGTAGGAATTTCATTTCACTGGCTTGGATTCTACTCTCTTGCCTGCTTGTCAGGGTCCAAGTCTCAGCTGCATAAGTTAATATGGGAACATAGTACATTTTATACATTACCTCCTTGCTTTTCCTTGGTACTTCCTTATCCCAAACAAGTTTTCTTACACTTTGATAGAATGCATTGCTCTGCTGTACCCTCCTGCCAATCTCCATGTCCAACCTACCAGTTTGCATCAATTCACTTCCTAGGTATTTGAACGTGTCCACAATTTCCAAACTCTGACTTCCAATTTTCACAGTGCCCTTTCCTTGTCTTTCCCCTCTTGTCATCACCATGGTCTTGCTTTTCTCTATACTGATTTTCAGGCCATACTTCTGAATATTTCCGTTCAGTGCATCTAGTTGTTTTTGCACTTCTTCGGTGTTCCTTCCCCAGACCACAATATCGTCTGCAAATAATAGTAACTTCATTTCTTTATGTCCATATGCTTCCTTTGTTTCCTTTACAATTTCATCCATTACCATTATGAATAAAAGAGGTGACAGCACACTCCCCTGTCTTAGTCCAGTCTTGTTCCTAAACCAATCTGTCTTTCCAACTGGGGTCAGTTGTTGTACATTGCTTGCACCATTTCCAACATTTCTCTTCCCAGTCTCTTCTTAACCATGGTTTCCCACACCTTCTCTCTGGGGACACTATCATATGCCTTTTCTAGATCTATGAAAGTCATGATCAAATCCTCTCCATATTCCCAGTTCTTTTCCATCACCTGCCTCAAGCTAAAGATTGGGTCCACTGTGGATCTTCCACTCCTGAAGCCATACTGTTCCTCTTGCAACTCTCCTTCCACCTTTCTTCTCATTCTTCTTTCTAATATTCTTTCCAGTATTTTTACTATCTGTGATATGAGGGTGATCCCTCTATAGTTATCACACACCTTCTTGTCCCCCTTCTTAAACACTGGTATTATTAGCCCTTTCTCCCAGTCTTCTGGTACACATTTCCGTTTCCACACACACTTTAGCAGTCGATACAACCATTGCATACCAACAGGTCCAGCAGCCTTTATCATTTCTACACTGATTTCATCCACCCCTGTTGCTTTTCCCATCTTCATTTTCTGTACTGCTAATTCCACCTCCAGCATTGTTATATCATCTTCTGTTATAGAGTCGTCAGGTTGTGTCACTTCCATCTCACCAGTACAATTGCTCACATTCAAAAGCTTATCGAAATACTCCTTCCATCGTCCCTTTATCTCTTCTGGGTGTGTTAACAACTCTCCATCTTCCTTTTTCACCAGCTTTGTAGTAACTATTTCTTTCCTCTTACTTCTTAGAAGCACATACAGCATCCTTTTACTGCCACTTACATCTGTTTCCATTCTTCGTGTAAATTCTTCCCAACTTTTCTTCTTTTCTTCTCCTACCACTTTCTTACACCTCCGTTTGCTGTCGTGATACTTCCTTTTGCTTTCTTCTGTTTGATCTCGGTTCCATTCTTTCCATGCAGACTTCTTTTCTTTCACTGCTTTCCTCATTCCACCACGGTGTCTCCTTCTCTTTCACTCTTGTTGACGTCCTACCACAAGCACTCTCTGCTGCACCAGCAAATGCCTTTTTAAAGTGGGACCATTCCTCTTCTATGTTTTCCACTTCAGTAACTGGGATTTGTTGCTTCAATCTCTCCTGAAAATCTTCCTGTACAGTTTTGTCTTTCAATTTCCATACTTTTATTTTACTTTCTCTGATCTCCTTTAGGTTTTCCAATTTTTCCCATCTAAATTTTGCCACCACAGCTCTATGGTCCCCATCAAATGCTTCTCCTGGTAAAGCTGTCACATCTATCAGCTTTCTGCGATTAGTCCTTTCCACCAGAAAGTAGTCAATTACTGATTTTGTTCTTCTATCGCCCCAACCATATCTCGTAATTTTCCTGCTGTTTTTCTTCCCAAACCATGAATTACCCACTATCGGTCCTTTCCTTTCACAAAAGTTTACAAGCTCCTCTCCTTCCCGGTTCTTTTTCCCATATCCATATGGTCCAATGACTTCTTCCTTTCCTTGTCTCTCGTTTCCGACTTGTGCATTCATATCTCCCATGATCACTTCTACATCTGAAATTACTCTTTCTACATCCTCCAGGAATACTTCAATATCTTCTTCTCTGTTTCCAGTCTGTGGTGCATACACTTGTATGAAGTCCATCACGTCATTCTTCATCTTCATTCTAATTTTCATTATTCTGTCACTCACACACTCTACCACTTCAACATACTCCTCCAGTTGTTTCGAGGTTATCAGTCCCACACCATTTTTTGCCTCTTGGCCACCACTCCAGTATAATGTATATCCTTTCCTCAATTTCTTCCTTCCTTTACCTTTCCATTTCACTTCACTCAGCCCCATCAATCCAACATTCTCCCTCTCCATGAAGTCTACCACCTCCTCCACCTTGCCTGTCAGGGTCATGACATTCATGATTCCCACTTTCATTTCGGTTACTGGTCGCCCATTTCTCACAGTTCCCCCAGTACCAAAGGAACTGCGCGTCGCCTGCAGGGTACGCCCTAACCTTCTCCGAATCATTTGAAGTGCCATTTCCATTTTAGGCTATTATTACGATGGGGTCGCCACTCCCAAAAGCATTTTATGAAGCTACTGCCAGCTATTATTCAGGCCGCCCCTAACATGGAGAACAGACGCCCTTGCAGCCGCCCCTAACATGGGAAACAGACGCTGCCGATTGATGCTGTACTCATACTATTCCCCGAGTACTGGGTTGCCTCTTCCGCAATCTCCACCGTTCCGAAGTCCATCTTCTCTGCTGCAGATTCCGTTGAGGTCTTCGCACGTAACCCTGTGCACGGGGCCTATGTTATACCCCATAGGACTGGGTCCTCACCAGAACTTAGCTGGTACTGTAGTTCCATGGTATATTACAGTACCGTTGCCCACCCCCGCGACGTGGACGCGCCTGGCAAGAATTATCCATGTAGCCAATTAGGATTGACTCATGGACCGGGTAAGGAGCTGTGTAAATCCAGAATTTCTAATTCTTCCATATCTTCTGTAATTTCCTTAATCCGTCTTACTTGTTGTTTCATATTGCAAAGTTTCACTACAATTTTTCTAGATAACCTGGTTTCCGGTGTCCTCATGATGTGACCAAAAAAAGAAATCCGTTTCTTCCGAATAGTATCACTGATGGGCTCCAGTTCTCTGTAAACCACTTCATTTGGCACTGTCCATCTTTCTGATATTTTTTTATTTATGCATGTTCTAGCTATTCTTCTTTCTACTTTTAAAATTTTGTCGATTCTGTTTTTTTGAGTAACTTGAGGTTCATAAAACAAAATCCCAAGAGTTTTCTTGCCATTTGGCAGTGTGATTTTTCTACATTTTGTAAATTGTAACAAATTGAAGCTAAGTTTGATGAGCATTCACTGGGGGGGGGGATTGAGCTAATGCAGACCGAGCTTTCACCAGTCTGCAGCGCAGCATTTCGCAGCCAGCTCAACCCTCACAGAAGCGTAATTTGTCAACATTTTAAGTTTCAAGGCAGATACATACCAAAGAAAGAATATGTTGTCACATAAAAATCCGGACTCTAGACATGAGTATTACTTGACCGAGGCAGGTGGATCCCCGAAAAGAATGTGAGTTAACACAGTGCACCGTACAGTCCGACTCAGTTGTCATGTAACGTCT
Source organism: Meconema thalassinum (assembly GCA_946902985.2). Taxonomy (NCBI): domain Eukaryota; kingdom Metazoa; phylum Arthropoda; class Insecta; order Orthoptera; family Tettigoniidae; genus Meconema; species Meconema thalassinum. The sequence goes on from OX336397.1 coordinate 282,762,876, forward strand.
AATATGTTTGTGATGGAGCGAAAATAAACAAAGTTGTTTGATCACCAAGGCATCGTTACTTCTGACTTGATGTTTCAGAGCTACGCTAGAGCACAAGTGAAATCACTATAACTAGGCTATCTCAGGCCGCCATTACATCACGACAAACCGAGTTTCATTCGCAATGTCAAGGTTTAACAGGAACTCTTGTCGTGATATATCGATTGACTGGCTGCCTGTGATTGGCTAGTTAGAGTGACTTCACTTCTGACAGCTAGATAGCTCTAGCGTAGCACTGAAACGGTGAAACGTCAAGTCGGAAGTGACGATGGCTTTATTATAAGTTTTGTAATTTAGATAGAATGGGTGTGAAAACACCGGTACCGGCTGATGGAAGCGGAACAGGCAAAATTAAGTACTTCATAAAAAAGGGGGGGAAACCGCTAACAAATAAGATTATACTGGGCAATATCGATAAGTGTATTATTGACTGGAAATTTAAGGAATATTTTTGAGTTAAAAAAAAAATTAAACGTTAAAATTATACGCCAAATCAATACATAAACAAATATATATTTTATATATTGGGACATGTTTCGACATACAATGAGGTCATCCTCAGCCTAAGAGAAAATCAATTAAGAATTGAAAACTAAAATATCATATGTGCCTTAAATCTAAATTAAAATGAAAAATTAATGATAATAATTGTAATAAATAAAATATAGTAATAAAATGGATATCCTTACAAATGAAGATGACCTCATTGTATGTCGAAACATGTCCCAATATATAAAATATATATTTGGTTGTGTATTACTTTAAACGTTTAATTCTAATATCAATACGGATATTTAAATACATTTGTTTTCAATGGCAAATGTGTTTGCATTCTATTTTTAAAAAAAGTTTCAACAATGCAAAATATTCATTAGCTTTTTACAGGAATTGAAGAGTATGCGGGAACAAACGTCTACATCTTACTTATTGAGAGAAACAGCAATGGAGGTGACTCTTGTCCGCAGGGCAGGGTTACGTGATAAGACGTAACATAGACTTCTGTTCCATAAACCAACACGCTCACTCACTCGCCCATAATGGAAGTTTACAGAATAGCGTCATTTTAAGTTTAATGTTATTGTTTGAACCTACTTATAATTATTAGTCCGTGAAAATAATGGTCCTTTAAATGTAAAACGCCAATGAACTCGTTTTTTTGCCGTGGTCAAGGTATTTTTATTGAGTTTCAAAATACTACTCTGGTGCTTTTCCTTTTGGTTTCAACACAATAATTTGCACTAATAAACTTAGTAATACGCAGTTTTTTTTTTTTTTTTGTCGTGTGGCCTCCTAAGAGGCCGAGTGCAGGTCTTTCTAGTCGACGCACGTGGGCGACCTGCGCGTCGGGATGAGAGATGGAATTGGTGAAAAAAAACTGGTCAAGGATGTGGAAGGAAGCGGCTGTGGCCTGTCAGAAGGTACCGTCCCAGCATTTGCCTGGTGTTGAAAATGGGAAACCACGGAAAACCATTTCAAGGACGGCTGACAGTGGGGCTCGAATCCACGCCTCTACCGAGTCAGCAGAGAGCTAGGCCCCATCGCCTAACGTAGCGCTTTAGCCTGCGTAGCCACTGCTGTCGGTAATACGCAGCTAATAACACCAGAACAGCCTCTTGATGAGAATCATCATCATCTTTGCATTTTCCCACTTATGGGGGGTCTGCCTTCCTGCAATGTTTCCTCCACTTCAATCGATCCCTAGCGTCCCGGGGGCGGAGTTTAGTGAGCCGCATGTCATCTCTCACCCTAACCAACCAGCGTGTTTGAGGTCGCCCTTGAGGTCGACGACCCTCCACGTTCAGTTGAAGGTCAGTCTTACCAACTGAGGTTTCACTGCTACGGAGCACATGTCCATACCACCACAGACGTGATTCACGCATTTTCTCTCTGATTGGGGCAATCTTGAAATCCTTCCACACGGCATCATTCCTAATATGGTCCAGTCGAGTCAAACCATTGGACCACCGCAACATCTTCATTTCCATTGCATGAAGCGCCTGTTCGTGCTTCGATGTTGTAGGCCAGCATTCAGATCCATAAAGGGCCACCGATCTAATCACTGTGCGATATACTTTAGACTTTAAATGCAATGGAATTTTCTTATCGCATAGGACTCCAGTAACTTGGCGCCATTTCATCCATGCGGCAGTGACTCTTGTTTTGACATCAGGAATTGTGCTGCAGTCTGAGGTGATGCATGACCCAAGGTATTTGAATTGGGTCACTTTATTAATTTGAACCTCACCAACAGTGATCGTGCCATCAGTTTGGTCACCGCATTCCAGGTATTCCATCTTCTTCAGATTCAATTTCATCCCAAATTCTTCAAGACGCATCTTCCACTCTTGTACTTGCTGTTGGAGGCGCCCGCGGGACGAGAATGTGTTCATTGCCAGGTTTGAGCAGAAAGCAATGTAACATAGACTTTTGTTCCGTTGTTTTTAAAGTGCACTTCGCTTCACAATTTCGGGAATACTAAAGCCATCTTTCGAGATATGCTCGAACTACTGTACTTGCAAATGCGTGTTCAGAAAACACCGTAGATGTTTGTTCCGTGAATATCTCAAATTCGTCGTCGGCTAATACTCGTATCCAAGTGTATGTTTCTTTCCTGCATTACTAATTTGTATACAGTCGATGGTGATGTCGCTGGTGACTCAACAGACCAATTCGGGCGTAGGACACACGGCCGCACACAATGCAGAAGATGGAAGGTGGAGGACGTAGCAATATCTGGTGCAGCTTTCTCCTCTGACGAGTTTCCATTTCCTGCCTTCTGCGTTCTTCTTCAAAATGTGAAACCGCAGCCAATTATCAGGATCAATGGCTACACTCCTCAAGGTTTATTGAAGCTGGTCTTTGTAACGCTTCCGAGGTGCTCCTAGAAGTCTCTTGCCCGTGCTGAGCTCGCTGTACAGGATTTTCCGTGGGAGTCTGTCGTCATTCATGTGTTGGACATGACCGATCCATCTAAGCCAGTGACTAATGATGATGGCCTCTATGCTCTTCATCTCTGCTCTCTCAAAAACCGCAGCATTCGTTATATAGTCATCGCATTTGATGTGCATAATGGAACACAGTTTCTGCAGGTGAAAGCGTTCCAGTTTTTTGTTGGTCTGGCGGCAAGGGTCCAGGTCTCACATCCATAGAGTAATGTAGAAATGACAACAGCTTGGTATACCATTAGTTTTGTACAGATTCTTAGATCTTTACTCTGGAATACACGGCGTGAGAGACGTCCAAATGTTGCACACGCAGCACGGATTCTGTTATCCACGTCCTTCTCGGCAATACACTGTGTAGAGAGAATACTCCCAAGATATCTCAAGTTACACAAGATGTATCATAGACGTTTGTTCCCGCATACGCTTCGATTATATAATATAAAGAAGGCATGTTCCTAATGACAATGACTTGCAAATAGGATGTTTTAGTGCTTCAGTTGCTCTCCTCAGCTGACTGTACTGCGATGATGTCATGTTTGGCGCCCCACTTGCCTCCGATATATGTAAAATTTACAGTATTTTAAGAAAATCATATTAAAAATGTTGTAATCACTTTTGTGGCATGCAAACTTGATGAGGAAACTCTCAAAGAAACAAAATAACTATTTTTTAAAGTTCAAATACAGAGAAAAGGGTGTGAACCAATTGGTCATTACATTTTAAGATCATGTGTTAATTTATTTTTGTGTTAGAGTTTAAAAATTTGGAACTGTGGGACATTTTTATTTATTTATTTATTTATTTATTTATTTACAGGTATTTATTTATTTATTTGTATTTATTAATTTATTTTATGTTTTAAAATTATTCATATTTTTGGGATATTGCCATGTAAAAGTAAAATAAAAAAATTCTTATTCATTTCGAGAGGAACCTTGCCTCCTTTTCCAATAGAATTAAAACAATGTGGGCCAAAAGAATGTGTGTCAATGAGCTTACAAAAAAAAACAAACTAGGGAAATTCCTGTGTTCGTCACCTTGTGGGTATTTTTGAGCGCTTGGTGTAACCTGCCCTGTGTATTATTTCCAGCCAATTGTTATGACAGTATTGGCGGGAACATTAGCAATGTTGTGTTATAATATAATAAAGAAATATTAAGTATAATTCAAGAGACATTTTGACCATTTTCACAGTAACTACAAGGTCATTTACCTGATTAAAACTTAAGAGCTTTGTCCGTATGACCTAAATTGTTCATTTCCGCACATTGAGAGATGCGAATCAAATGTATCAAATGCTATCCAGATCAAATGTGTAGATTTGCTTTCATTGATTGTTTTGTATTGCTCCCCACACAAAGCAAAAACAAATGAAATGAAGGTCCACAGCCTGTTTCCAGTCTCCGACCGGCTCAGGAATGGAATGAATGAAGCCCCCATCTAGCGGCGAGGATATGGACTGTGCTGGCTGCCGAGGCCTGACGCACTCCACTGGGGCAATGATTAAATGAATGAGAGATGAAATGAAATGATAGTGGAGAGTGTTGCTGGAATGAAATGTAGACAGGGAAAACCAGAGTACCTGGAGAAAACCCTGTCTGCCTCCGTTTTGTCCAGCACAGATCTCACATGGAGTGACCGGGATTTGAACCACGGACCCAGCGGACAAAGCAAAAACAAGCACATGGCCAAAATAGAAAGCAAATTGCAGAATTCAAAAACAGAAGCAAAAGCGAAAAACAAACACAAAACCAAAAAGCAAAGCAAAATTCAAAAGAAAAGAAAAAGCAGGAAACGAACACAAAATCAAAAACAAAAAAGCTAAAATCACAAGCAAATGCAGAAAACAAACACAAAACCACAAAGCAAAGAAAAAGCAGAAAATGAACACAAATTCAAAAACAATAGCAAATACTGTACAGAAAACAAAAATTCAAAGACAAAAGAAAAAGCAGAAAAAGAACATAAAAACAAAAACAAAAGAAGCAAAATACAAACACAAAGCAAAAACAAAAGGAAAAGATCACATAACAAAAACAAAAGCAAATACAAAAAACAAAAATAACACAAAGCAAAAACAACAATTTATAAAAAAGAGAAAAAGCAAAATAGAACATAAAATCAAATACAAAAACAGAAAAACAAACCAAGATACAGGAGGCGGGAAATGATGTAACTGCTGCCAAAATATCAATTCGTCATTCCGTGAAAACTCGACACGCCCAGGAGGCGTTAGCCGTAAAAGATGGAGAACGTATATATACGTCATACCCAGTTAAGAGGCGGACAGAGTAGTAAGGAAGGAGCAGGAAAAGGGGGCGGGGGAAAGATTGGGACTCCTCGAAGACTCCTGTTAAAGTTATTGGATATCGGCTAAGGCTGCCAGTTATTAAGAGTTCCCCTCTCAGTTTCTCTATTTCTTCACCTTCAGCTCTATGGCTCGAGGGCCACGACTTGATGTCCTTTGTTCGTCACTGGAGGAGTTTCCATGTGTTTCTTCGCCGAGGCTGGTATGATGATGGGTACCTTACAGGTACACTTCCACTTTTGTTTCTGTTTCCTCCCCTTCCCCTTATTTGGACATCTTCATTCTTCGAGGAGTCTCAATTTTTTTCTCCCGCCCCTTTTTCCGTCTCCTCTCTTATTACTCTTTCCGCTGTTCCACTTAACATTGCGGGTTTTTCTACCAAGCACCATACAGTAGTTTCTGGCTGCTCTCTGGTGACAAACAGAGCTCATTGACACACATTCTTTAGCCACATTGTTTTAATTCCATTGGAAAAGGAGGCAAGGTTCCTCTCGAAATGCATAGGAATTTAAATTTTTCATAATTTTAACAGTATTCTGGGCCGTGAAAGCCTTCATCTAAATATATATTATTTTTTTATTTTATTTATGCTTGGAAGTAAATAAATTCATAAATAAATAATTGTATATTTGTAATCTGTGTTGTTGTTGTTCTTGTTGTTGTTGTTTGAGTCTTCAGTCTTTTGACTGGTTTGATGCAACTCTCTATGCCTCCCTGTCCTGAGCTAATCGTTTCATCTCTACATAGCTACCACATCCTACATCCAAAGCAATCTGTTTAACATATTCTAACCTTGGCCTACCCCTACAGTTCTTGTCCTCAACCCTTCCTTCCATGACTAAGCTTGCTATTCCTGGGTGCCTTAGTAGGTGTCCTACCAATCTATCTCTTCTCTTCATTAGCAGTCGCCAGAAACATCTCTCCTCTTCCACTCATCTTAATACCTCTTCGTTTGTAACCCTATCTACCCATCTGATCTTCATCATTCTCCTGTAACACCATGTTTCAAATGCTTCAATTCTCCTCTCTTCTGCTGCACCAATAGTCCACGTTTCACTTCCATAGAGCGCCACGCTCCAGACAAAGGCTTTCAAAAATAACTTCCTAATACCTAAATCTATATTTGATGTCAACAGATTCCTTTTCTGTAGAAATGCTTTCCTTGCCTGAGCCAACCTACTTTTTATATCCTCTTTGCTTCATCCATCACTGGTTATTTCGCTTCCTAACTAACGGAAGTCTCCTACTTCCTTTAGTTTTTCACCTGTGTATTAATTTATATTGTTTCTGTATTATTTTAGAATAGGTTTCTCGTCATCAACAGATTGATTATCAGTGATAAAATTAAACCATCTCTTCAATGTATTGTAGCCGGGTGCAAAAGTCGTGCACTGAAAACAGCAAATGGCAACTCGTGTGCTATCACTATTTCCGTGAGTTTCGCGTTCGGAGTGTGTTCGCAGACCCTATAATACCTTGGGTCTCTCGTTCCTCGTGTAGGGAAAGTGTTTCGTTTCAGCACTACAACGCTCGAAAGTTATTTTTGTTCTGTGAGTGTGACATCACAATGTGGACAGTGCAATCAAGATCTTGAAGTGATTCATATCGAAGATTGTGAATGAAGTTTGCAGTGTGTTGAAGTCTAAATCGGGACATCTGTTCTGGAGTTCTGGAGCTATGAAGATTTGGGTGAGTAATTATTTTTTCATTTTTAAAGAGTATGCTAATTTTGTAAATTTTGAGTAGTAGTCTAGTCCTTCAATCATTGCAACTGCCAATACTCAATCCATTTCACAATTTGAATTCTGAAATTAGTGCTATGTAGCGAATTTGTTAGAAAAGGGGATCTTAAACAATATCATAGAGCAATTAGGACCCAATATAATGCGCTCATTGGGGGACGTCCGTAACCCCCTCATTATAGCTAAACCAGGATATATTGAGAATGATTGAAAGTCACTAATCTTTGGCCGGGATAAAAAAAACTGGCATACCTGGAGCGTTGGAAACCTAATCACCCTCAAAGTAGTCTCCTTGGGGCTCCACACACTTCTCCCAGCGGTACCGCCATCGTTGCAAGCATTCCGAGAAAGCCTCTTTCGGAATGGAGTTTAGCTTGGCTGTCGTTGCTGCCTTAATATCCTCTCTTGTCTGAAATCGCGTTCCTTTCAATGCCCTTGAGTTTGGGGAACAGCCAGAAGTCGCAGGAGGCCAAACCAGTCTGTTGAACCACTGGAGTCTGGTTTATCGCCAAAAAAGTCTGATTTATTTATCGTATGGCTTTTAATGCCGGGAGTGTCCGAGGACATGTTCGGCTCGCCTGAGTCTGTAGCTGCTTCCAACGGACACCCTAAAGGGTGAGCTACAAGTTCCGTTCAATTTCAAGTAGTTCCAACTTTCGTCACCAGATACCAATGATACCTAGTGGCGAACGTTGGAACTTTGATAGAGCGTTCTGACGAAATCTAACCTAACAAATTTTGCTTTACACAAGTTTAGTCTGTGAAAGGATCTTTTGCATGCCATAAATCTATTACATGGGACCGCCGGCTTTACTTCCCCTCCGAAGGAAGGCATACTGAAGGATTTTAACGCTCTTAAAAAAATACGACGACTTCGGCCGGGTTTGAACCCGCTATCTTGGGCATAGCAGTTCAGCATGCTACCGACTACGCTACCGAAGCCGCTGAATCAAGTACTCTGCTGTCAGCAGCTTCAGCACAAACTTTCCCCGCCACTCCCTTCATGGCCAAATCTTGGGTCACAATGGAATGGCTGAACCACTGCCATCGTAATGTACAGGCCATCATGCAGCGACTCTTAACGATTGAACAGCTGATCAGTAAGGATGGCGACCATTTTGCTTTGTGCTGTGTTGTTTATATCTTTTATGAATGAGCATCCGCGTGAAAAGTGATACTTGAGAACGCTTCTACTTACACGTCATCTAGAACGAGGATTATTTATTTTCTGAAACAAATGTTCATTTTGTAGATTGTAAATTCCTGATGCAAGTTAGATTGAGTCATAGAAAATAAGTGCTGTTAAGATAGGCCCTGTTTTATGTCACATTGAGGGTGGCTTGTGCATTGATTACAGTTAGAGATAGGTTACATTGTGCTTTGTCATCCACGAGCAGTTTAGGACGTGATCTGTTGAATAGCCAAGAGTGGTGTGGGGTTTTCTCAGGCATCTACCATATACCTTTTCAAAGCGGTGAACAACGAGAAAATGGCCAAGAATAGATCTTATTCTTGACGTCAAAATACTGCAATTTAGCCCTGTTTGTGTGTTTCAACGTCCTAGTAAATGTACCGGCAATGTACCATTTTGTTCAATCTCAAAATCGTCCGGATTCGAACAAGCGGAGCGATAATTAGGCGTATGTAGTGGTAATGGATGGAAGTGCCAATCAGCACTAAATAGCATTGCTATTTTTCTACGTCTTGAAATGGGAGCATAATTTATATTAGGTTTGAAGAGACTGCGTGTGAAGGGAGCTATCTGACTTGCTGCTGCTACTATGACGACCCTAGGCATGACGTCACAGTAGGAGCCTTACATGGCAGTGGCAATTTCTTGGATAATCACACGACAGTCCCGCATAACCATAACATTCACTTTGGCTGTCTTTAAACCGATTGTACTACACCTTAATCTGTGTGATACCCATAGCATCGTCACCAATCGTCTGAATCTTCCAAATGGTTTCTACCTGGCTGTCTCCCAGTTTCTGGCAAAATTTGATGCAGTAGCGCTGTGCGCACAAACGTTTAAGGTCGGCTCATGCAAGTCCGCTGGTTCAAATCCATCAGGTTTTCGCAAAAAAAAAGGTCGTATACTTTCTTAACAGACCTCGTAGTAACAAGGTCCCATTCCAAGGATCATGCCAGCCTCCTTTCTTATGGCGGGTATACACTTGCGAGCTGAGCGGCTCACACTACCAGCCTCGTCAGTGAGCACGGGCTTCTGAGCGTAGTTCGAGCCGACCATGAGCCGCTCAATGTGAGCCAGCTGAAGTCGTTTTTTTACAGCGAGCACAAAGGAATCCTCAGTGTCAGTGTGGACGGCAGAGATACGTGCTCGCAAGTCTGTACCAGCTTCTGTGAGCCTGTCTTGAGCCGAAATCGGAGAGCGAAGATATGTTTACCCGTTTCGAGATTTTGTGACCTATTCTGCTTAGTAAAGTCTCAAAGTCAGTAGGCGACATCCATGTGATAATTTTATACTGACCACTAACGATCTGGAACTTTATGTCCAACAATAATTCCGACCCACTTCGTCTTTTGTACAGTTCATTGCGCTAACACTGACGGGGTTTCTTTTCATTTTCATTTAAATTGGCCATCATCATAGCTGTGCCACTTGCAACCATCACAGCAAGCAGAGTTTCTTGTTCGGAAGACATCCGTTTTGCACGTGGAAACAACACACAATGACTGATTCTGCTCGCGAGCATTATGGCTCAAATAATGCTCATAGAAGGCTCAGGCATTTACTTTTTCCTCGCCAGTTGCTCGCAAGTGTGTACCCGCCTTGACGTACCAAATGATGCGCTACTAATAAGTTGACAAAACCGATTTCCCAAGATAAAACCGGGGCCCAGCCTAAGGAGATTGTGAGATGTTATCACCACATTTTTTTTTTGGAAAGAAGCATCTGAAAACCATTGGAATTTTCTTTCAAGCCCTTTCTTGCCACCCATTCTTTCATAAACACAACCGTGCCCTTATTTGCTCCTGAGAGATACAAATAAAACAGTACTGTGTAAAGTTGTTTGACAGTTTCATTTGCATGTGTGTTTACTTACAGTGTAATTGAAAATGTACTATGTTCCGTATTAAATATGTATTTTTTGCTGGGAGTCATACTTTCCCCCGTGTTATATTCGAATCCGCCGTAAATCGGGCTGCTCTATATTGAGATTTTACTGTAGGTTGGTTGGTTCCTTAGTTAGGGGCTGTGTCAACATGGTCATGTAGCCCCGTGTACTTTGGGTGTGTGTAGAATCTGTCAGATAACTGTGTTAATTGTGATGGCTGTATTAGTGTGTGTTATCTGTAATTCTGTTTTTATTTTTTTTAGCGTATGGCTTTTACTGCCGGGAGTGTCCAAGGACATGTTCGGCTCGCCTGTGTTGTAGCTGCTTCGAGGCGGACACCCAATGGGTGAGCTATGCATACCGTCGTGTGTGAAGTGTCGTCTGGGGAGGAAATTTTTTAATGTAAGGACAGGGAGTTGGAAGGTAGCGGCTGTGGCCTATAGTTAGGGACCAACCCCGGCATTTGCCTGGAAGGAATATGGGAAACCACAGAAGACCATCTTCCAAGGTTGCCGGCGGGGAATTCAAATCTCCTCGCCTCCCGGATGTGAGCGACTGCCAACAGTCATGCCGTAACGACCATGGCTAACTCACCCGATTGTAATTCTGGTAAGGACTGCAGACGATCAATTTCAAGAAGTTCCTACTTTTGCTATCAAATGCTGCCGTCAACAACACCTTGCTGTGAACTTGGTAACTAGATGCCACCACAACCGGTACCTGGCGACAAACGATGGAACTTAATAGAGCTTTAATCTAAACTAACCTACAAATGTAGCTTCACACAATTGAAGTTAGTGAAAGCTTCTTTTACATGCCATAAATCTATGACATGGCTTTACTTCCCCTCCGAAGGAAGGCATACTGAGGGATTTTTAACGTTCTTAAAAAATTTGACGACTTTGCCCGGGTTTGAACCCGCTTGCTACCAACTACGCCACCGAAGCGCCTGGTTTTACTGTAATGTTCTTTCTAAGTGCCCCATGAATTGGATTCGTCACAGACATATTGCGCCTGCGACTATGGAGATAGCTTTATTTATTTCTGGCTGATGAACTCCATCTTTGATTCTTGGCCCTAAGATTGTTCTCATTATTTTATGTTCTTTCACTTCCAATTGTCCTTTAAGAGCTTCGTTTTGAAGAGTTTCTGAAACGTAAAGAGCTTCGGGTATGATTAGTGTTGTACAGTGTCGGATTTTGCATTTCCAGGAGAGACTATTTTTAGTTAACTGAAAAGCCGTCTCCATTTTTTCAATTCTTGATTCAAAAGACTTCTTTTCATTACAATTTTCTGTAATACACAACTTCTTCTTCTTCTTAGCGTATTCCCGTTAAAAAGGGGTCCGCTTTTCGGGTCAATGCACGCCATTTCTTTCGATGAAGGGCTTCCTGTTGGTTTAGGCTTCTTGATCTTAGATCTTAGTTTATAGTTTTTTTTTTTTAGCGTATGGCTTTTTTTAGTGCCGGGAGTGTCCGAGTACATGTTCGGCTCACCAGTTTGTAGCCGCTTCTATGCGGACACCCATGGGGTGAGCTGCAAGTACCGTCGCGTGTGGAGTGTTTTCTGGGTAGGAAAGTTTGAATGTAAGGACGAGGAGTTGGAAGGTAGTGGCTGTGGCCTATAGTTAGGGACCAACCCCGGCATTTGCCTGGAAGGAAGATGGGAAACCACAGAAGACCATCTTCAAGGTTGCAGGCAGGGGGATTCGAACCTCCTCGCCTCCCGGATGTGAGCAAATGCCAGCAGCCACACCGTAACGACCATGGCTAACTCACCTGGTTGAGTTTATAGTGTCTAGCCATCTTAGCTTAGGTTTCCCACGGTGTCTCTGGCCTTCAACAGCGAGTGGATAGGCTGTGCTGATGACTAAACCGGCGGTGCTCGTACGACATGGCCATACCAACGAAGTCTCCATTCCTGCATTTTCTCATCGCTTGGAGCAACAACAGCTAGTTGACGGATCGTTGTGTTGTTGATGTGGTCGAGCAGAGAAATGCCTAACGATCTTCTCAGCATCCACATTTCTATGACACCTTTAGGTGCTTTTAGGTACCATACAATGAAACTGGCCTCACCATATCTGTGATTTTACATGGATGGGCATCTTCTTATCACAAAATCACCAGTTACATCTCTGAATCGCATCCACGTTCCATTGTTTCTTGCTCGCACATCTTCATTTATACAGCCGTCACATCGAGAACCCAAATATCGAAATGTATCCACCTTGGCGAGAGGTGCTCCATTAATTTGTATAGTTCCAGGAGATGTTTCAAGGTATTCAGTCTTGCGGATATTTGAAGGAAGACCAAATCTTTCCAAACGATCATACCATGTTTGGACTTGGGTTTCAAGATCCTTCCACATGCCACAGGCATCACATCATCAGCGTAATGGTGTCCATTACAGTTACAAAGAGCAGTGGAGACAGAGCTGAACCCTGATGAACGCCAACTGTTATAGGGAAGCTGTCAGTCAGTCCTGCAGGGCATTTCACATGGCTACTGGTGTTGTAGTACAGCATTTTATAATTTTAAATGATCTTGTCGACTTCGTCGTTACACTGGGGTCTGGCGTTACGTTACGGTGACGGGACGAAATGTACCCAGATGCACTGAGGTGTGTGACGCCATAGTACTGCTTGGTGCATGTGTTCCCGACAAGCGTTAGTATAAGACAAAAATCCCCGATTCTTGGATGTCACGGGTAATCTTGAGAACCACTGGATGAATTTTGATGCGGTTTTCACCATTCTGTAAAGGATATCTCGAGGAAAGATTCTGTAGAAAATAATTAATGTATGACCAAAGGAAGCCAAGCAGTAACGATTTCAGTGAAAAAGTCGAAAACAGACTTGGCGTCCGTGCGCTTCTTAAGCTTACGCTGGGCAAACCGTTAAACATATCAATATACTATGAGCGTAAGAATGGGTCAGCATGAAAAGTTCTACAAAAAAGTCTGCGAGAGCATATCTCTATCTTCAATACATCGCCCACTATAAGTGTTTTAGACTGGATGGAAGGGGCACGTCCCCGCGCGCTCTGGTGAGCGTGACGGCATCCCGCGTGCTTGACCTTGCTTTGCCCTTGCCGTTCATGAGTAATTTGAAACAAGATAAGCAAGATAAGAATTATGCAGATCATTTTCTAACATGTCAAGAGTCTTTGGCTTCGAGCGAAGCGAGAAGCCTCCAGCCTTTCTAACATTTTTCAGCATTTGTAGCATTTAAAATGATACAAAGTCTAGTCTTTCAGACTGACTGTCACTTTTTTACCCAACTTATGTAAGTTTCAGGTATTTGATGAACATGAGGAGCATAGCAAATCATCTGATGTGGTACTCGACCAAATGCCTTCTCAAGGTCAAGGAAAGCAAGATGTAGTAGCCTTCCTTTCTCCCGTGATTTTCTATCAGCTGGCGTACAGCAAAGATTGCATCTATCGTGCCACATCCCTTCACAAACCCACATTGATTTTCTGAGAGCTGGATTAAGTTTCGCAGCCGGTTGTCAAGGATACGCTTGAATATCTTCATGGTGTGGGAGAGGAACCGGATAGGGCGATAGTTGGTACATTCAGCTGGGTCTCCTCTGCCCTTAAAAATTGGTACTGTGATACTAGATGACCAACACGTGGGTATATGTCCACAGTGAATGATAGAATTGAAGAATTTTGTTAAATCTTCGTTAAGTTCTTTAATTTTCCAGGTTTCTGCAGGAAGATCGTCTGGTCCTGGAGCCCATGCTCCTAATGGCAGCTCTTACTTCATCTGTTGTAATACATGGGACTGGCCCAGTCGCAATATTGCCTTCTGGTATTGGTGGGTGAGGGAACTCGTTGTGGGATATTTCACTGAAATACTCTCGCCAACTATTGTATTTAAAATACAACTTCCAGATAAACCAACAGAAAACTGTACAGATCTTTCTTTATTCGTGTCAGAAGTATCAATATGAATATTGAATATTGAATCCAGTATATCTACATTTCTACCATACATATATACAGGTCTATTATACAAAACAAATCAAATATTGAAGCAACACATTTGAGCTATAGTGCGTCTCTACCTTAAAAGACAGTACGCATTAAATTGAGCGAGCTGATGCGAGATCTGCTGCATATACAAAGTTCTGCAAGGCCGGGCACATGATGTAACATAACTCATATACAGGCGTGTTTCTACGCAAAACTCGGGAAATTTCCAAAATATTTGTTTGTTGTATATAACTGTACCTCATGCCTTGAAGCGAAAGACAGTACAATATTTAGATTATGATACACCGAGGCTCAGAGCGCGAGAACATTGGCAAACTACGGAAACCACTTCGAGGATGTCTGAGGTAGGAATCGAACCCGCCTCTTCTCAGTTTTGTCTCATGGAGTTGAGTACACCCCGTTCCAGCCCTCAGACCAGAATTACATTTCTTGGCAGAGTCGGGATTCAAACCTGGGCCTCCACGGTGACAGCACAGTGACAGCCATGAACGCAACGAGGCGGACAATTTATAAAGAACAGAAAATCCACTTCATTTCTTAGTTTTACTTCACATCATCACCTACCCTCCTTCAAACGTAGTCGGGGGAGATAGCCTGCGGGCCACATTAGTAAACAAAGTTCCGGTGCGTTAGCGCTGAGCGGGTGGACTAAGCAAAGTGCTATAACTTATGAATGCTACCTAATATCGAACTCTGGTTTGTTTTAAAAACTATTTCAGACATTAATGAACATTTCTTCTCGCTTAGTCACCAACGCAAAGTCAACAGCAAAAAACTTTCTGGCTAGCGAACTTTTATGTGACACCATCCCAGATTTTTCAAGTAACATTTAAGAAAAAAAATCATAACTTTCTTATTATGAAAATAATTACTGCCCTGAGAAGTAGGGTATCTTCTACCAACATCAGGCAATCTAAATATAAATTCTTGATCTGTTGCGATCATTAGTTCATTATCTATGGCGTGATAAGTTTTATAAATGCAAAAATATAGATTCGAGCTAAAATATCGTAATTGTGAAAATTGGGCCATGTGTTAATTATTTATGGCTTTTATTTTTACATCATCATAAAGAGCGGGAAATTCTCTATAATACCATGCAAACATGTTCTTAGATTTGTCACTTTCAATTATTGGGAAATGGCAACATCGCCGGGGTAGAAGAGGACGAAGCTAATTGCAGGACATAGGAGTGCGAGTGAGAGGCAAATACTACATTTAATTCCATACTGTCTTTTAAGGTAGAGACGCACTATAGATGATTTTTGCCCAGTATTGGGCGACGTCAATAGCGCTGGAGGAGGCTGCAATCAAATTGTTAGCTGCTAATATGCTGCTAAAAGCGCCCTCTATGTATGGACTACTTTTGTAAGCTCCTTGGAGAGCAGCATCCAGTGGGCCGTGGTTTTAGATAGGCCATAGCGCTGCGCTGTCGGCATTATTGTAAGAAAGCAACCATTAGCATTGATATGACACAAGGCAATAAACAATAAATAAAGGTCATATTCATAAAAGAGGACAAAAATTCATTACATCACCAAAATCAACTCCAACTCATTAACATTGGCGCCCAACGTGGGGCTCTCGACTCCTGTGAGTATCAAATAAATCATAATTGGAGAGACATTCATAGGTTACAAATATACGTCGCAATCGACAGCTGAAACGTAAACGCAATAGCCAAAGCAGTGTCATATATAATTCAAGAGTCATACTACCAAAACAAATAAAACATTGAGCTAGGTCTACCGTACTTCAAATCCCATTGTACAAATTCATATAATTCATTGAATACAATAGGCATTTCTTCATTGCATTGGTCACTGCACAGACCTACGCAACTTTATATTTAATCGCAATTCAGGATGTCGCAATTCACAAAGCTAAAACAAAGTCGCGCACGAGTAAAAGGATTCGTGACTAGAACAGCCAACTCGATCTCAGAACACACCACACCAATTGAAGCAACGGTAAAATTAGAAAAAATAGAGGGCATTTGGAAAGAGTTTGACGACATTCAACAGGCTATCGAAGACCATATACCGGAAGATGAAACTGAAGCGGACGTATTTCTGGCAGAATGTGAGGGTGAACGCGCTGTATTTGAAACACAATATTTCAACACAGTCAGTCAACTACACGCTATCGTCGAGACATCACAACAACAAATATCCCCAAATACCCAGAACCTTCAAGTACAAGAACTTCCTCAAACAACTCATTCTAATGTGTCAAAATTGCCAGAAATAAAACTCCCAGAATTCGACGGTGATTACAAAAAGTGGCGGTTTTTCAAAAATAGCTTTGAATCCACAATTCACAACAATTCAAACCTAACAAATGTACAGAGGCACCAGTATCTTGTCGGAGTACTGAAGGGAGAGGCTCAAAGTGTCATCGAAGGATTCACCATAGGCGAAGAGACCTATACCAACGCTTGGGATCTATACGACAACCAAATGATGAACCTGGATGAACTTTTCAAATTTCCAGAAATCGAGAAGGAAAACAAAGCCGACTCGATGCGAAAATTGAATTGGCACATCCAAACGAATATATCAGCGTTAAAATCACTTAATCAGCCTGTAGATCATTGGGATACCTTAATAATCCATTTAGTTAAGCAGAAACTAGATTATCTTGAACAGCGTGACTGGCAAGAAAGAATCAAGAATCGCACACCAGAAAATATGCCAACTCTACAAGAATTCACAAAGTTTTTAGCCGAACGATGTCAATCACTGATGTTGTTGAAACAAACCCTCAAATCAAAGACATTAAACAAGCAGAGTCCGGGAAACAAGTATACACAGAAGGAAAATAAACAGGATAAGAAGGTTTTAATGATCAACACACCTTCATTCAAATGCAACATATGTGAAGGAAACCACTTCATTTTTCAGTGTGAAACGTTGCTGAAGCAAACGCCTGATGAGAGAAGACAGTTATTAATTAAAAAGAAACATTGTCTAAATTGCCTAAAATTTGGACATCTAGCAAGAGATTGCCGTGGAACAAGATGCAAGAAATGCAACTCACTGCATAACACATTACTGCACAAAGACAGTGCCAGTTCAGAAAGCCAAGAAAAGGCCACAACTTCAGAAGCAAATCGCTTAATTCAGTTGCAAGAATCTACATTAGGCCAAGGGCCAAGCGTCAATTTAACAAGAGTTCGAACATCACAAGTTCTTCTGTCAACTGCGCTTGTGAATGTAGTGGACAATAAAGGAAAGAGAATCACCTGCCGAGCATTATTAGACCCTGGTGCACAGTTAAATTTGGTAACAACGACTTTTAGCAAAAGGCTTAATTTACAGTGGTTTCGCCAGAATCAACAATTCAGCGGTGTTAGTGGTGCCCAGGTTGAAGCAAAGGGAATCAATCGTATACAACTTTATTCCATGGATAGTCAATACAGCATTGATTTGGAATGCTACGTTGTTCCTTCCATCACAGGACGACTACCCCAATATAAGGTTAACATCAATGAGATAGTCATGCCAAAAAATATTCAACTTGCAGACCCTTCATTCAACGAGCCAGGAGATGTTGACCTGCTGCTTGGAGCAAGCATTTACTGGAAAATCGTCGTTGGAAGACCAAAAAACAACATAGCTGGTCAACCTGCTTTGCAGGATACAAAATTGGGCTGGATTCTCGGTGGAGAAATACAAGAAAATAAAGCTGAAGGAATGTCTACGTGTCTCACAATGACTAATGATACATGCTTCTGGAGCCTCTCTTTGTTAGCTGCTACCTCCCTACGAATCTCACCAGGAGCAATACCAGCTAGAAGTTGGATCTTCTCAATAGGTGTTGGTTTTAGCATCCTGTAATGATCCTGCAACTTTCGTTCAGAGCGATGTTGATCTGCTTAGCATAATTTGACCTGTACCAAACCGGGGAGGCATATTCGCCTGCAGAGTAGCATAGAGCTAGAGCTGATTGTTTGTGTGTACAGTTAATATTTAGGAAAGGAGGAAGAGCAGCAGGAGAAGATACCCTTTCGCTGAGGAACAAGCTGTTGAAAGTAGTGCAGGATTTTAAATTAGGGCTGACTCTACAAACTACACTCAGATCTCTCTGTGTCCATACCCAAGACAGAGCATCAACAGCTAAAAGACCAATGTTCAACACAAAAGTTCTACAGAAATTGACAACTTAAAACACTTAAAAGTGTTAAAAATATTGAAACATATAAACAAAAACACTAGGAAAATTCTCTTCTTTATGTCCACTGCACTTGTGCGTGTTTCGAGAAAACAGACTTTGGCGTGTTGGCTGGTCGGCACATCTGGTTGCTTGTGCGCTGGATTCTGAGTTCGTAGCACCAACATTCCTTGTGTATTGGCTTGCTGTGCCATGGTTATATGGGGTCTGGAAAGACTTCAAAATGAATGCCTTGTCTTCACGGATTGGTGTGTTGTACTTCACTAAATTGTCTTAGGCCGATGCATGAAATAATTTCTGGAAAAAAAAAAGAAGGAAAAACCGAAACATTTTATAATTTTTTTATCTCATACTGCTAGCATGTTTTTAAGTGTTTTAAGGGTTTTAAGTTGTTGCATTGATATAGTCACCAATGTTCATCACATTTCATCTCAATGCCATTCATCATTCATTAATTATAATGTCAATTGACTGGTCACACGAAAAGACAATAAGCTGATGAAGGGGCCAAATCTCATTTAGATTCTAATGCCCGGAAACATGTACTCACAAGTGTAAATAAACACTAAAAGCCAAATATTGACTAGACGGAAAAGTGTGTTTAATCTAAACTTCAAGGTATAACGGTTCTTTATCAAATTACTTAGTTCATTTTTGCCGAATAGAAATGCATAATACTTTAAAACGAGCAATGAAATATATTCTTTCATGACATTTTAGAAATATCTTTCTGTTCTAAAAGCTTTCCCTATCCGCGAGTTGAAAACCACTGTTCTAGACAAATGTTGCACCGCCGTAGGAAGTTTTCTTAATTTGTTGAATAAAACCAATCTTTGGATTGATGACAAACGATTAGATTTTGTTTGGAAGCATTTCTTTTTGCTCGTGTAACATTTATAGTGTTGCCCTAACTTAACACTTACTTGACTTAGTTCTTCTTGTTCCGTCCAGAACATACGGCATCCGTGAAACTTCTCCATTGTGGTCTCCGACTTTATCAGTGCTTTAACTTCTTTCCAACTTTTCCCCGCTTCTAGTGCCTCTTCTTCGGTAGTCCTCTTCCATGTCTTTCTAGGACGACCTCTTTTCCGTGCCCCTTGTGGATCCTGCTGGCTTCCTCCAGGTAAGTCCTATCCACCTCTATTTCCTTTTCTTAATTTCAACCTCTACTTGGAGTTGATTTGTTGTTTCCCAAAGCTCTTCATTGGCTATAATTTCAGGCTATCTAATGTTTAAGATGCGATGCAGTCAACGATTTATAGAAGTCTGTAAAGAGTTAGTGATACTTTTTAGTAACTTTCCACGTTTCACATGCATACAGGAGAATGGATTTCACATTAGTATTAAAGATTTTAATTTTTGTCTTCCTAGAAGACTGAAGACCGAAGATGAGCAAAGACAGTAGAAATGACCATCAACAAGGAAGAAACAAGCTCAAACCTTTTTCTAGAAGGAGTGAAAATAGACTCCGTTTCTCACTTCAAATATCTTGGAAGCACAATCTCAAGACAACACTGTAAAGAGGAAATACTCAGCAGGACACAAAAAGCATCAAACTTTTACAGTCAAATCAGAAATCTTCTCTGGGACTCCCAAATACAATCATGTACCACACCTACTTCGTACCAATCCTCATGGTTTAGAGATATGTACCCTACTAAACAAAGACTACAGTAGAATTCAAGCAACTGAAATGAGATTCATCAGAACCATGAACCAGACTACAAGAAAGGACAACATCAGAAATGAAGTTAATAGGAAGTAGCTGGCATCGAGGTTCCAATTACCATTGTCATAAAGAAACGCAGACTTCAGTGGTATGGACACTTAATGAGGATGAACACAGAAAAAACCTGCCAGAAAATATTTTGACCTTAAACTCATAGGAAGAAGAGCACGAGGAAGACCAAGAAAATGCTGGATAGAGACTGTAAGACCAGACATGGAGGAGAGAGGTCACAAATGGGGAGATGTCCTGGAACAGAAGATGTATGAGGATAGGAGATGGCGAGCTCTTGTACGCCACACCCGGGAAACTGGACTTTGAGAATGATAATGATGATGAGAAATTTTCCTATTTCTCCATATTGCATATAACTGCATAAATGCTCCATTTGCTTTTCTAATTCTTGCTTTCACATCTTCCTCTGCTCCCCCTCCTGTTGTGACTACACTTCCCAAGTGTATAAACGAGTCAACCTCTTCAAGCTCCTCTCCAGCCACAACTAGTTTCTCGTCAATCTTAGAGTTCTCATTTCCTTGGTCTTAGCAACATTTATATTCAGTCCTGCAACTTCTGCCTCCTCTTTTAACACTTACTGAATGAGATGTGAGTGCTCTTAAATGGTAACTGGATAAATAACATTCGATATGCCGATGACACTGTGATTTTTGCGGATAGTCAAGAAAGCCTGCAACATATCATTGATAAAGTTATCCAAAAAAGCCATGAATATAGTAAACCCTCAGAAGGCAAAAGTGATGGTCATTAGTAGAAACAAAGTCTCTGCATTCAAACTAAATATAGACCAGAAACCCATTGCACAAGTGCATAAGTATATATACCTTGGCACTACCATAAATGATCAATGGGACCATTCTGATGAGGTGAGGTCTCGAATTGGAAAAGCCCGGACAACTTTCAATAAGATGCGGAATTTGTTCAAACATCATGGGCTGCCAATGACTGTGAAAATCAGGCTTTTGCGTTGTTATGTGTTCTCTACTCTTTTTTACGGTGCTGAGACATGGACTCTGACAGAGTCTTTATGTAAATGGTTCGAGGCCTTTGAAATGTGGCTGTAGAGAAGAATATTGCGGATACCATGGACAGACCATGTCACAAATGTTAAGATTCTCCAAAAAATAAAAATAAAAAAATAAAAACAAGGAAGTATTAACCACCGTGAAAATCAGGAAAATCCAAAGTCATGAGGAATACCGTCTCTTACAGTCTATTCTTCAAGGAAAAATACCTGGGAAGAGAAGTGTTAGAAAAAAGAAGAATATCCTGGTTTAAAAAATCTCTCAGCCTGGACCTCAAAAACATCTACTGAATTATTCCGAGCTGCAAGTGATAGGAACAGCATAGTAGCCAACATCCGGAATGGATAGGAACCAGAAGAAGAAGAAGAAGAAGAAGGAGCAATATGGTCAGCTGTTCAATTAGCCAGAGGGGTGGGGGTGAGATGAGTGTGGCACTATCTTACCTCATCCTTTTCCAAAGACACTTGTGCGCTGTCACCGCAGTGGCCTGGGTTCGATTCTCACCTCAGCCATCGTGGAAGTGGTTTTCCGTGGTTTCCCCACGTCTACTCCTTCCCAATCCTGATCTGAATAATAATAATAATATAATAATATCGTATGGCCTCGGTTCCGGGTGCAAGCTTTGTTAATTGTCACCCAGAGGGTAGCTTGCATGTCGAATTTCGTCGTTCCTTTGAGCGCTATAAAAGTCAAGGAGGTTAGATATCTAAGTTCCTTGACACTACAGCGCTTTCTAGTAGAGAATGGAGGAACTTTGTGTTGGCGCAAAATCCCGAGATTAATTTTGCCATTGAACACGGCCTACTGATCTGAATTATAAATACACAGCTATCACAATGGCACACGTTATCAGACATGTTTCAAATACACACACCGAAGTACACGGGGCAACATGACCACGATATCGGAAAGCCCGTAAATGACCCATGGGAATCGAACCCACCTCTTCTCAGTTCTGACCACCTTAATGGTGTTGAGGTTAACGTTCTTAACTGTCGCCCCGGAGGTCCTGGTTCGATTCCCGGCACAGCCATCCTGGAAGTAGTTTTCCGTGGTTTCCCGCTTCTACTTCAGATAAATTCCGGGATGATTCATAACTTAAGACCACGGCCGCCTCGTTCCCAAACCTCGCCTTAATTACAATTACACACACTAATACAGATACCGCTATAACACAGGTTACCAGACAAATTATAATCTATCTACTCACACGGGGATGATGTGATCATGATGTGCACGCCCCTAAATGAAAACAACAACAACAACGTTTCTCAGATCTGGCTCACGAGACTAAGTGTACCCCGTTCCACCCCTCAGACCAGAATTAAGTTCCTTGGCAGAGCCGGGAATCGAACCCGGATCTTCAGGGTGACATTCATCAATGTTAGTCGCGACACCACGCCGCCGTGGACGTTCGTCGACAAAAATTAAATAGATATACAGTTATCGTTATTCCGTCGCGACGGTGTTTTAACGACGATACATCGAACACGAGGTCGTCCCCTGCAGTTGTTTGAGGTTATGTGGACGAGGCCGCGCCAGACCGGGGCTGGTTCCTCTACGGAAGGAAGAATGTCGTAAAAGATACAAGAGGATGAAAGCTCCATTTGCCCTAAAGGTCATTCGATAAGAAAGTTCTGGTAACACTGAATGAGACACGGTCGTACGATAGCATTTTCTAAAGTACTGAAATTAGCCAAAAATACCTTTTCGAATGATGAAAAATAAATCTGGAGATGATAATAATAATAATTTATTTATTTATTTATCGTATGGAAAGCCTCCGTGGCTTAGGCGGCAGCACGCCGGCCTCTCACCGCTGGGTCCGTGGTTCAAATCCCGGTCACTCCAAGTGAGATCTGTGCTGGACAAAACGGAGGCAGACAGGTTTTTCTCCGGGTACTCCGGTTTTCCCTGTCAACAATTTCATTCCAGCAACACTCTCCACTATCATTTCATTTCATCTGTCATTCATTTAATCATTGCCCCAGAGGAGTGCGTCAGGCCTCGGCAGCCGGCACAGTTCATATCCTCGCCGCTAGATGGGGGCTTCATTCATTCCATTCCTGACCCGGTCGGAGACTGGAAGCAGGCTGTGGATTTTCATTTTTCATTTATCGTATGGCTTTTAGTGCCGGGAGTGTCCGAGGACATGTTCGGTTCGCCTGAGCACGGCCGTGGCCTGAGTCTGTAGCCTGAGAAAGTTCGCGCCAGATAGCGCTCGTGTAGTACTGGGTAAGCGCAAGGCGATCGTCCTATGTTTCCCCCAGTCAGCTACGAGGAATGTATAGATTGTGACCGAGTTTTCTATGCTAAAGTAAATTATATCTTCTCTAATTTTACTCCAAGACTATATTAATTAATTCTATAGGTATATCCTCTAATATATTATGAACGATTTTCAGCGTTTAAGCGTTAAACAGCTGTAAAATGAGCTACGGACTAGAGGCGCTAAAACTAGTGGGAGGAGGGAAGAATTAGTAGGCTACAGCGGTAATAACAAAATTCGAACACGCTTTATTATTCAAATTATGAATAGGAGTCAGCATGCTTGAGTATTGTAGGCCTATATTGATAAATAGCCTATATCTCCATAAGACTTATCATAAATGGAGATTTCCCGGTCAATGCATGTGAGATTTTCAAAGTGAAATGCCGTGTCCTGTTCGGATTCCACGTAAAGAGGAAGTCCTCTGTGCCTTATGATCTCTAGATTAACGGTCACGTAAAACTATAATCTTCCTTTTATAAATAGAGATTTAAATATTCACTGGCTTCCCTTGCTTATAGACTTCGATTCGTGTATTTTTTTTGGTTGATAGCGTACATGAAACGGTCTTGTTTTAAGGTAAACATAATCAAAGAAAGTTGATACCGGTATTGCTTACCTCAAAATGCATCGCAACGTTTGGTTCTTTTGTAATTTGTCAATTTCTTAATACAAATCGTTTCCGTACCCCTTGGAAACGACTTAGGGGTACAGTAATTAAACAGTTTGAGAATCCCTGTTTTAAGGCCATGAACTGTTTCCATTCATCTGGCTAACTTAGGCCTATGACTCAAGAATGTAGAAGTCAGTCACTACAGGTACCACATTCTCCGTCGGGCAGATGTAAGTTGACGATTAATTCTGATTTCAAGAAACCAATACGTTTTTGACTGTTAATGTTGTGACATTTATTCTTGAAGTATTTGTCCGAGTATTGATGCCTTTGAAAATGGGAGTCACAAATGTTACATTCACTTCTTCCTGTATATTGACGATTTCTTCCCGTACCATACTTCAATGGAGATAATTTATGCAGATTCCGATATTGTAGGCTTATCGTGGTAAACTGGCAATTTTTTTGTGTTTGGCCTCTTCCTTATTTTTGTTGTGTTCGTGGTCCACGGAAAAAGCGACGGAACAGTGCCCGGTTTTAATCTTGCTCACTCACCTTCAAATACAAACGCATAAATTCAGTGGTTGTTATCGATATGTCTATTCAGTTTATAGGTAGGAATTATTTCCCTTTGTAAATCACACTTGCCCAACACAGTTTTCGTGAAGTCATCTAGTTGAAAACGATGGGAACACACTTTAATATTTTCGGTCAGATTTTCTTCACCGAAATGTTTCCTTCTAATAGCATGTAACCATTTCTTCCTCATTTCTTTATTTTGTAAAAATTGGTGACACGAAATCGGATTTCCCTGATTTTTGCAAAGAGGAACACTGCAATAGCTCGGCATAGTCACGAAAATAGCCATTTAAACAACTTAAATTCGTGGATATTAGCGGCATGAGAACACCTTCGAGCATACAATAGGATAGAGAGGGCGCCAGCTATGCTTCTACCGGCCGACCGTGGGGGCCAAAATAAGATCAGCTGATGTTGGGCAAAACAAACATGTCTCCCATAAGAATAGCATTATGAAGTGACTTAAAATCCCGATTCAACCGTATTCCTTGTGATTAACAGACTATTTCTGTTGAAGGTGGCGATAACTACAATTCCTTCTGAATATTGCTGTTCTTTTTTGTATGAAAATTGTGAAGTATAATCGTTATATGGGATATTTTGGTGTGTTGACATATCAGTGTTGGAATGCATAGGCGACGTGTGTGGGGCCTACATGGTTAGGAAATTATAAAATGGTGAATAAAATACGTTTACGTATAATTTTTATCCGTAGTAATTGTCTGACGTGGTTATATTTGTAATATTTTTACATATCTAAAATAATAAACTGTACGAAGTATACTGGTACTAGCTTACCTTTTTTAGTGACATATAGGCCCTATGCTTCGATTATGCTGGTTTTCTTTTATAAATCAAGAAAGTTTGCCGATAATCATCCGATCGTATCCATTAACCTGATTATAACTATCATCAATTATAATTCATATTTATGGTCCATAGCTTAAGCAATTCAGGGTCTGAAGGGAAGCTGAAATAAGCGAATACATTTAATTATGCGTAGGGGTAGACCAAGGTTAGAATATGCTAAACAGATTGCCTCGGATGTAGGGTTTGGTAGCTATGTAGAGATGAAACGATTAGCTCAGGACAGGGAGGCGTGGAGGGCTGCATCAAATCAGTCAAAAGACTGAAGACTCAAACAAACAACAACAACAAAGTGATATCCAGCACTGCATCTTAAAAGAAAACCAATGATATCCCCACTCCAAATATTTATCACCTCCACCAATAAATCTTACAAATATCCTAATGTTATTCCCTTCCCCTCCATATTTAGAAAAAATCATTTTTGATGGCTAGGGACTTCCGGGTCATCAGCCCTGTGTACTTGTGTTGAACTTGTCTGATACCGTAACTTAAATTTCTGTGATGACTGCAGTAGTGTGTATAGCTGCATTGGTGGTTGTTAATTCATGTAAGGGGCTTGTGACATATTGGTCATCAGCACCGTGTAGTTGGGTGTGGGTTAAACTTGTCTCATAACCTGTATCGGTATTGATGTGATGATTGTAGTAGTGTGTAACTTTATTAGGGACAGGGATGAGGTAGGTGCCTCGGGACTTGAACTAAGGTGCTATCCCGGCATTTGTCTGGAGGGAGTGTGGAAAATCCTGGGGGATAAACCACACTCTGGATAGCCGCAGTCAGCGCCGGGATTCGACCTGCGATATCCGAGCATGCTGCATGATTTAACGAGCACGGCTACGCCGCTGGGTGCCAGATGTATTGGGGAAATGTATGTAATCAAGTCTGTGTATTTTAGGTCATATATTTTAATTCTTACCCGTGAAAAGATAGCCTGTTCCCTTTTTCAAACCTCCGACTGCAATTGGAAGCAGCGCAAGATATAACCATTTTCGCAATATAACTTCACATTCAGCCTCTTAGATAAAGGAAAATGCGTATTTTACATACGGTATTTGTAATATATTATACTGCAAAAATGGGCTCGTATATCGATAATTATTAAGTATAATCTTTACGCTCACGCTGACAACTTGGGCATAGGCGCCATTTTATACCAACATCAGCTGATCTTATTCTGGCCCCATGTTCCGCTGGTCAAGGCCTCTCTATCCTATTGTATGCTCGAAGGAGAACACAGGAGACAAATGAAGAGCGCCTTGCGCTTACCCAATACAACAGCAGTGCGCTCTATCGGTGCTAGTTCTATACATCCCTATTTCAAGTAGCTCCAACTTTCGCCACCAGATATCAATGATACCTAGTGGTGAACGTTGGAACTTGGATAGAGCGTTCTGACGAAATCTAACCTAACAATTTTGCTCTACACAAGTTTAGTCTGTGAAAGGATCTTTTACATGCCATAAATCTATGACATGGGACCGCCGGCTTTACTTCCCCTCCGAAGGAAGGCATACTGAAGGATTTTTAACGCTCTTAAAAATCCGACGACTTCGGCCGGGTTTGAACCCGCTATATAATAATAATATCGTATGGTGTCGGGTGCAAGCTTTGTAATTTGACACCCAGAGGGTAGCTTGCATGTCGAATTACGTTGTTACTTGAATCACTGTGAAAGTGAAGGAGGTTAGATATCTAGGCTCCTTGAACACTATAGCGCTTTCTAGTAGAGAAATTAGGAACTTTGTGTTGGCGGAAACTCCCGAGATCAATTTTGCCATTATGAACACGCCCTACTGAATTCAAATGGGTTCTTTGACATGCGTGTCGTATTTTTGCCGCCTTTCAAAAATCACTTACCACGGCCAGGAACGAACCTGCAATCTTGGTGTTAGTAGACCGACACGCTATCCACTCACCCACCGTGGCAAGCTTAATCTGGAGATGATGTACTAATAGATGTTTACTCTTCCGCTGTCTATAACCCACCCACCAGCCCATCTTTTAGATCACGACTTATATAGTGAAATTCCAGCTGTATCGGCCATTATTCGCGTGAATTATGCACAATTCTTTCAAGCGTGACACAAGCACAGTATTGACAACCCCAACGAATCACCACCCCTATAGGACCTTATGTACTGCCCAGCGCGGTTGTGGATATCCACAGATAAGTTCTTGCCATGTGGATATACACACATCAAAAAAAGTTTTGCATCACCTCGGTTCCAAGAGTTCCGGAACCTTTAAATACAAAGGGAATAGAGATCAACACAAACAACATTTCAGCTCGTTTTATTGCTCATGAGACCCACACATTGCATGTTGTACCATCATACAGCTAGACTTTCAGAATTTGTGGTCCAGATTGCAGTACACACCACTACCTCTAATACCCAGTAGCACGTCCTCTTGCATTGATGCATGCCTGTATTCGTCGTGGCATACTATCCACAAGTTCATCAAGACACTGTTGGTCCAAATTGTCCCACTCCTCAACGACAATTCGGCGTAAATCTCTCAGAGTGGTTGGTGGGTCAAGACGTCCATAAACAGCCCTTTTCAACATATCCCAGGCATGTTCGATAGGGTTCATGTCTGGCGAACATGCTGGCCACTGTAGTCGAGCGATGTCGTTATCTTGAAGGAACGCATTCACAAGATGTGCACGATGAGGTCGAGAATTGTCGTCCATGAAGACAAATGCCTCTCCAATATTCTGCCGATATGGTTGCACTATGGGTCGGAGGATGTCATTCAGGTATCGTAAAGCCGTTTCGGAGCCTTCCATGACCACCAGTGGCGTACGTCGGCCCCACATAATGCCACCCCAAAACATCAGGGAACCACCACCTTGCTGCACTCGCTGGACAGTGTGTCTAAGACGTTCAGCCTGACCAGGGTGCCTCCAAACACGTCTCCGACGATTGTCTGGTTGAAGGCATATGCGACACTCATCGGTGAAGAGAACGTGATGCCAATTCCGTGGGGTCCATTCAGCATGTTGTTGGGCCCATCTGTACCGCGCTGCATGGTGTCGGGGTTGCAAAGCTGGACCTCGCCATGGACGTCGGGAGTGAAGTTGCGCATCATGCAGCCTATTGCGCACAGTTTGAGTTGAAACACGACGTCCTGTGGCTGAACGAAACGCATTATTCAACATGGTGGCATTGCTGTCAGGGTTCCTCCGAGCGGCAATCCGTAAGTAGCGGTCATCCACTACAGTAGTAGCCCTTGGGCGGCCTGAGCGAGGCCTGTCATCGACAGTTCCTGTATCTCTGTACCTCCTCCATGTCCGAACAACATCGCTTTGGTTCACTCTGAGACGCCTGGAAACTTCCCTTGTTGAGAGCCCTTCTTGACACAAAGTAACAATGCGGACGCGATCGAACTGCGGTATTGACCTTCTAGGCATGGTAGAACTACAGACAACATGAGCAGCGTACCTTCGTCCTGGTGGAATGACTGGAACTGATCGGCTGTCGTACCCCCTCCGTCTAATAGGCCCTGCTCATGCATGGTTGTTTACATCTTTGAGCAGTTTTAGTGACATCTATGAACAGTCAAAGGGACTGTATCTTGGATACAATATACACAGTCAACGTCTATATGCCGGAGATCTGGGAACCGAGGTGATGCAAAACTTTTTTTGATGTGTGTAGTTTGCATGGCTGTGCGGACAGCCGATAAACTGTGGATAATGTTTGGAGAAACTTTGCGGATAGTTTTTAGAATACAATTTGGCGTGCCTGATATCATTCGGTCGGTCGCTGGTGTTGCATGTTGAGTGAAGAGTGGGCGCCCCTCCATATCCATGAATGTAAACAACATTGCTTGAGTACAGGACATGGTGTTAGCATAACGGTGTCAGATGTGGGCTCCACATTGTGCCCGGGCCCATCATATGCTCTATGATGTGTTGGTTTACCTCAGGATGGGAGCAGGCTGTGTGACAATTCGCAAGGCACAGAGTTTTACCAGAGTGGGTTCTTCAAACTGATTGCACGCTACAAGTGTCTCAATGTCGGTGGCGACTATGTCAAAAAATAGGGCCCGGTGAAATCTACCTCTGGCGTGCCGAGAGGGATTTTCTTTCATTCATTTCTCGAGAACTACAGAACCGATTTACAATAAAACCTCGATAATTCCAAGTGATTGGGACAGAAAAAGAGAACTTGGAATCACAGATTTTTCGAATTTACCAAACAGCACTAAAAACAGAGAAAACACCCAAATCTTAAAATTTTAAAAGTAAAATTAGAAGATGCCACCGCAAATGATTATTATTAAATTAATGATGAGCCTCATCGGTCGTCCTGAAAATAGTTTTCGTTGTTTCCCAGTTTCACCACCAGTCAAATGCCGGAACGGTTCTTTTCAATAGGCTGACATATTTATGAATATTTTTCCTTCCAAGAAAATATGAGGTACGGTATTGGGAAAATGTTACCAGCACGGCGGATATTCTGTAACTCTTTGCCTTCGACCAGCGAAACTCTCTGAAGCCTTAACTCGACCCGCTGTTCACCTCGGCTTTTCTGAAAATTGCGTCCGAGACGGTGGGTAAACCATTATAGATACCGGGCGAAGCCAGGGCGGGTTGCTTAACTTATCTTAACTTAACAGAGTTTCATAATTTCAAATGATCTTGTCGACTTCATCGTTATGCTTTGGTCTACCGTTATGCGTTACAGTTACGGCGTGTATGACGTCATCATGTTGTTCAGTGCATATGCACCGAGTCTGAGTTTACTCCTGGGGTCTGGTGTTATGCGATACGGAGACGGCGAGTGCGTGACGTCATGCAGCAGAGTGAACCTCCCGCTCTCCGTTCCCCGCGCGGGAAGCCTAAGTTAAAGGAGGGTAATGGAGTCTGTTGAGTTTACTCCTGGGGTCTGGCGTTATGCGATACGGAGAAGGCGAGTGCGCGACGTCATGCAGCAGAGTGCACCTCCCGCTCTCCGTTCCCCGCGTGGGAAGTCTAAGTTAAAGGGTAATGGAGTCTGTTTAGTGTGAGTTTACTCCTGGGGTCTGGTGTTATGCGATACAGAGACGGTGAGTGCGTGACGTCATGCAGCAGAGTGCACCTCCCGCTCTCCGTTCCCCGCGCGGGACGTCTAAGTTAAAGGGTAGTGGAGTCTGTTGAGTCTGAGTTTACTCCTGGGGTCTGGTGTTATGCGATACAGAGAAGGCGAGTGCGTGACGTCATGCAGCCGAGTGCACCTCCCGCTCTCCGTTCCCCGCGCAGGAAGTCTAAGTTAAAGGGTAATAGAGTCTGTTGAGTTTACTCCTGGGGTCTGGCGTTATGCGATACGGAGACGGCGAGTGCGTGACGTCATGCAGCAGAGTGCACCTCCCGCTCTCCGTTCCCCGCGCGGGAAGCCTATGTTAATGGCTAATGGAGTCTGTTGAAAGAGTCCTGAGCCTTTCTAACATATGTAGCATTTGTAGCATGCGTTATTTGAAATGATATAACGTCTAGTCTTTTATTCACAAAGTAATAAAAACCTGGAGCTGCTTGGGTTCCCCAAGATGCCTTAAGGGACAGCATACCCCTCAATCCTTGTTAGGACAATTCATTAATATTACTTTATGCAACGAGCCTATAATGGCAATAATTAAGACACGAGTATGTTTATAAAACGAGCGTAAGCGAGTTTCATAATTTTCATACGAGTGTCTTAATTACCATTATAGGCGAGTTGCATACGACTGTTTATGTTCGACGATAATTATAACCTTATTATATGTTTTAACTTAAATATTCATAAATATCTGTTGAGATTCAGTCACTTGAATGTTGTGATCGGAGTTCTAGCGCTGGGTTTGATATCTCTGTTTTCCAAGTTCTCTGACCGACCGACGCATACGCTCTGTGTGCTTGGCAATGCCATATGTTTACAGCCTGCCGATGTGCACCAGCATTCAATCAAACTGTTACCGAAGTCGTTTGAAAGTAATGCGCTGAGTAGAAATTGGGGTTGGGGATATTAAGGTACTGTGCTATTTCTTGTCTCATATTTGCCAGTTTATTTACGCGAACATATCCATCCATGTCGGTAATTTATATAGACATGTTGGATTTTGAGCGCATGCGCGAAGGTATCCTCACCTAATTGGTCAATGAATGATCTCTGATTGGCTGGAGAAGCCGTATCATAATGAAAACTTGTACTTTAATGAGCCTCATTATGATACAGTTTTCTGACACATAATGTTTACATTTCGACACGTCGAACATAAACATTATTTTTACGATTTAAAATTATTATAGCTAGAGACTGCCGCTATTATATATTAGCAGACATGAGTTGATATAGCAATTCATTCTTAATGTTGGCTGAAGAAGACCTCATTGCACGTCGAAACATGTACCATTAATATATAAATACATAGATGTGTTTAAATTATGTATTGATTGGCGTATATTTAAAAACTTTTATACTTCGTATAACTCGTCTAGTTACTATTCGCAGTAAATCTCGTTGTTTAGTCTATGCTATGTGGTTGTTTTATAGTTTTAAGTGTTCTAAGCTAGAATGACTCTAGATCACCATGTTAATAGTGATGAGGGACAAATGGTAAGGTTAGTAACTTATTTATCCGACGCGGACTATACCCAAAGCTTGCCTGCTGATTACTTTGTGATCTGGGTCAGGAGTGTTCTGAAGAACAGGTTGGGGAGTCCCCGGGTGTGTCGGCTTCAGTACCCTCCGACCATGAGTAGGAGAAATCTAGGGGAAGTCCGTGTACTTATCCAGCACATTCCTTCAGGCTGTTGAACTATAGCGGCAGCCTCTTGCTATAATAATATCTTGGTCGACTCCAGACCTGTTGCGGGGTTGCCACATTCCATTGTATGCATGACTGATGAACTCATACACCTGCCGAAGGTATCAGGTGCCGCACGAAATGTTGTACGCTTAGCCCTGGAACACCACACTGGGGTCTAAGCGACCCTGCGAAAAACAAACTATTGAATATTTTCTTCATGTGAAACAGTACCCTATTAAGAACTTCTTCTTCTTCATTTCCCGTTTCCAGCTTCCTGGGTCGGGTTGTGAATTAAGGACCTCCATCGTTGCCTGTCTCTCCACTACTCCTCAACTGATTTTAGTACATCTTCGGGTTTTCCTCCCTTCTTTTCTACACACTCCCACACTGTATCTGCCCATCTCTTCCGGGGCCTTCCTCGTGGTCTCTTCCCTGTCATCTTTTCACAGAAAGTTTTCTTTGGTACTCTCTCCTCTCCCATTCTCATCATATGTCCATACCACTTTAACTTTGTTGTTTCTATCCTGTCCTGCAGCGTCAATATTCCTGTCCTTTCTCTAATCTCTTCATTTCTAACTCTCTCTCTTCTGGTCTTGCCCTCTATACCTCTTAGGAATTTCATCTCTGCGGCTTGTATTCTACTCTCCTCTCTTTTTGTAGTAGTCCACGCTCCAGCTGCGTATGTTAGTATGGGTCTGTAGTAGGTTGAATATAATACTTTTTTGCATTTCTTTGGGACATCTCGGTTCCACACAATACCCCTTACACTCTGGTAAAAACTGTTTGCTTGTTGTATTCTCTTTCCAATTTCCTCAGTTATCTTTCCATCTTCTGCGATCACACTTCCAAAATACTTGAAACTTTTAACGACTTCTAGAATTTTGCCATTCAATTCTATCTTTCCTCTTCCTTTCTTCCTTCCTCTTGACATTACCATTATCTTGCTATTCTCTGTGCTTACTTTCATCCCAAATTTCTCTATCTCTTGGTTCCATACATCTAGTTGTTTTTGTACATTCTTTTCATCCTCACCCCAT
Source organism: Meconema thalassinum (assembly GCA_946902985.2). NCBI lineage: Eukaryota > Metazoa > Arthropoda > Insecta > Orthoptera > Tettigoniidae > Meconema > Meconema thalassinum. The sequence goes on from OX336397.1 coordinate 282,796,069, forward strand.
ATAACTATATCATCTGCAAACAGCATAGCCTTTGTTGTTTCTTGTCCCAATCTCTGTTTGACATTCTTGTGGATTTCATCCATGACTATGATGAATAGTAATGGGGACAATACACTTCCCTGTCGGAGACCCGTTTCCACTTTAAACCATTCTGTTTCTCCTATACTGGTCTTCACGCTACTGACACAATTTTTGTACATAGCTTTTAACATTTGGACTTCTGCTCTGATAACTCTTCTTTTTCTTAATACATCCCAAACCACCTGTCTAGACACACTGTCATATGCTTTCTCAATATCAATAAATGTCATCACCATGTCTCTTCCAAATTCCCATCTTTTCTCCATCATTTGCCTTAATGTAAAGATTAGGTCAAATGTTGATCTGTCTTTCCTAAAGCCATACTGTTCTTCTTCCAACTCTCCTTCTATCTTCCTCCTCAGTCTGCCTTCCAATACTCTCTCAAAGATCTTAGCTACATGAGCAATAAGAGTGATCCCTCTGTAGTTATTACATTCCTTTTTGTCGCCTTTCTTAAAAATCGGGATAATTAAACCCTTTCCCCATTCTTCTGGAATTTCTTTCTTTTTCCAAATTATTCTAAATAATCTATACAGCCACTGTACCCCTATTGGTCCCGCTGCTTTTATCATTTCCGTGGTCACCAATAGGCTGTGTCCCAAAGCTATAAGGTGCGTTCAAAAAGTAACGAGCCGGAGGCTGGAATGCGCAAACCGGTGACTACATCGGCTAATCGTGGCGTGTGTAACGAGGTGTGCTTCCGACCAGAGCGTGAAAGGTCACAGCCCGTCGCTAGAAGGCACGTCACGTGACTATACAAAGTGAGCAGCAGCATGCATCAATCGTCCAACGCTGCCAGTCGCATTGCAAACAGTGACATGGAGGCGTCAACCGAAGAACAAAGATGTGTTGTTCGGTTTCTGACAGCGGAAGGAGTAGGGGAAACGGACATTCATCGCCGAATATCACAAGTGTACGGCGAACACTGCATGTCCCTTGCAAGGGTCAATGCGTGGCACAAGCGATTCAGGGAAGGACGGGTGTCGTTAGCCGATGATGCCCGGTCTGGGGCACCCCCGTGCATTACCGATGACAACGTCCAGCTGGTTGATGCACACAGCTGATATCTAAAATTTGAACCTTCGATCGAGATTTGAACACACCGCACTCGTCATGAAAGCGCAAAGAGCTTACAAGGAGTTGCAAATCACCGCCTTCTTGAGTATTGGTTTGCAGCATGTAAGTGCAGTGCGTTTCAGAACACAAGTCTAAGAAGGAGGAATGTGATCAAGCGCACATGTCACAAACCTCCGCAGTGCGTAGTACCTACTGTCGACCAAAGTATTATGTGCACTCGAGTTTGAAGGTGGTTTGTGAAGTAACTAATAGACCTATATAAAATCCAATAACATCATCATTTTCGTCGTTCTATTTTACGTTAGTTCATGTATGTTTGGCATATTTAATTTATATTTTAATATTTTTTTTCGCAGTTGGAACACAAAAAGTGCCCGTTTTTAAGCGTGATTCAACCATGCGTCACATTTAAGAATTATTATCTCAAAAACCCGTCATCAGATCAAATCCAAATTTTAACACAATATGCATTGGAATGTTTCATAACTGGTGTATTAATTTCGAAATTTTGTGTGTCCAAGAAATAAAGTTATCATTTTTGTAAGGTAACATTTTCTCGGCTCGGGGTGGTTGGAAAATGTAGTTCTTGGTCGCGTTGTAATCCTTATACATCAAAAGCTAGGCGATACGTAGAATGCTGCACAGCGTTGCCGAGACGCAGCGCATCACTTCCGAGTGAGGCGCGCCATGACGCGTGATGGAGCCCATCTTGGCAACGCTGTACAGCTTCCACTGGAGCGGCTAACTGGTGAACCATGTCTTAATTCCCCGTACGAATACAAACCGATATAAAATAAGTGAATTAATTTACGTATTTCACAGTCATACAGCATAATCTTTTGATGTATAAGGATTACAGCGCAACCAAGAACTACATTTTCCAACCACCCCGAGCCGAGAAAATGTTACCTTACAAAAATGACAACAACTTTGTTTCTTGAACACACAAAATTTTTAAATTAACAAACCAGTTATAAAACATTCCAATGCATACTGTGTTAAAATTTGGATTGGATCTGATGACGGGTTTGTGAGATAATAATTCTTAAATGTGACGTATGGTTGAAACACGCTTAAAAACATGCACTTTTTTGTGTTCCAACTGTGATAAAAAAAATATTAAAATATGAATTAAAAATTCCACACCTACATGAACTAACGTAAAATAGAACGACGAAAATGATGATGTTATTGGATATTATGTAGGTCTATTGGTTACTTCACAAACAACCTTCAAACTCGAGAGCACATAATACTTGGGTCCACAGTAGTGAGTAGTTGCTAGGAGCTAGTCAGTAGCAGACAACTTGAGCTTTGGACACAGCCGGCTAGCGACATTCAGATTTGTGAGCGTACAGGAACATTCTTCAGACAGAAATAAATATAGGTCAGGGTTATAGAGACCCCAGTGTGGTGTGTCATGTCTAGGGACCGGACATATATACACTGAACACGATTAAAGTATACATGCAATTATGCACAAAAAATGTAGAAAATAACTATTAAATATTGAATTAGCTCAGGACAGGGAGGCATGGAGAGCTGCATCAAAACAGTCAAAAGACTGAAGACTCAAACAACAACATTGAAAAATGTGCTCTTAACAATACGCCAATCTTATTCACTCACTTATACATGTAGTCTTAATCATTCGCTGCAGAAAGAAGCATCACTATAGGTAATTGCAAGTTTTTCGATGTTTTCACGAGGCAAATTACGTCTATTCGGTGCATAAATGTCCGGTCCTCAGCCATAATCTCTATTACCTGACACCCACTGTTTTAATAAACACTTTCTGCTGCTCTTCTCTTTGGGCATTTTGAGTTAAGGATATGCAGACTAGGAATAAAGTAACACGTTAACTGCTCACAAAACTAACCTCGGGCTGTTGGCTGTCGAGATGGAGGAAGGAATGTCCCAGTGCCGGATTAAGGTCAAATGAGGCCCAAGTCCCTCAGATTTTTGGGGCCCCTTTATTTTTTCAAATTGTTTTTATTTTTTAGCACCTGTAAATTTAATAAGAGTTTTTTCTCAAGATGAATAGTAAACTTTTTATTAAATCATATATACAGTACCGGTACATACATTTCAATTGAAACGATCATCGTTATTTGAAAACATTTCAGATGATTTGATGAACAATCTAACAAATCATACTATTTTTAGCCTATTTTCAATTTTGAAAAAATAGGCTTATGAGATCACCTTTTGTCCGTGTGTGTGTGCGCGCGTGTGTGTGTGTGTGTCCCCCTAATAAAATCTAAACGGCTTGAGCGATTTCAATGAAACTCGGAAAGTTCATAGCACTATTCCCGGCGACCTCGACCGTGCCCTTCAAATTTTGTTACGACTCACCAATCCAACATGGCGGCTGTGCGAAATATTTCACCAGCATTCAATATCTCCGAAACTATTACCGATATTACCCTGACATTTTCTATGGTGATAGAGGGAACTACTATAAGTTCACTTATGTGACTTTTGAAAACCTGGTAACTACAAAACCAACATGGCGGCCAAGCCAATTTGCGACTTTTAAATAGACGTTTCTCGCGATTTGACCAACCAAACGCAATGAAACTTGGTACAGTATATGTTTATATACATTGTAATGCACCGACATCGAACTTCGTTCAAATGTTTACATAATCACAAGATAGCGGATGTGCGAAATATTTCACCGGCATTCTATATCTCTGAAACTATTAGCGGTAAAACCCTGAAATTTTGTACGGAGATAAAGGGCTCTACTGGAAGTCCATCTATAAGGCTTTCAAAAACCGGTTAACTACAAAACGAACATGGCGGCCAAGCGAATTTGAAAATTTTAAATAGACCTTTCTCGCGATTTAATGTTCCAAGCGCACTGAAACCTGGCACAGGAAATATTTATACACATTGTAATCCACTGGTATCTAATTTAGTTCAATTGTTTACATAACCTCAAGATGGCGGCTGTGCGAATTTTAAAATTAAGATTTTATTTATTGTGATGTAGTCATGCGATTGAAGTGAAAGTTTGAATAATGAACCTACGCAATAATTTTCCTTCAATGGTACATGACTCTTTGGCCTATACATTTAACAATCCAACATGGCGACCATCCGAAATATTTAGACGATACTGAATATCTACGAATCTATTTTAGCAATCAAACTGCATTTTTTAATGTTCATAGGGGCTATGAACTTAAGTTCACCTATAGGACTTGAAATAACCTGGTGATCACAAATCCAACATGGCGGTGACGCGAATTATAAATATTCACATGGACGTTTCTCGCAATTTAACCATCCGCGTGCAGTGAAACTTGGTACAGTAAATCCTTTTACGAATGTTAATCCACTGGCATCTAATTTATTTCAATTGTTTAGATAACCTCAAGATGGCAGCTGTGAAAAATTTTAAAATCTCCTTGTTTTTTCTTGTGTCCTAACTATGCGATTGAAGTTTGAATACTACACGTTCACAATAATCTTCATGTAACAGTACATAACTCTAGGACCTACATATATAAAATCCAACATGGCGACCATCCGAAATATTTAGTCGGTTCTCAATATCTACGAATCTATTACAGCAATCAAACTGAAATTGTGTATGTTGATAGTGGCAATTAACATAAGTAGGATATATGAAAATAGGCTGTATAGTTCTTCACGGAACTACTTGTTTTTACTTCTGTAATTTTTTTTTTTTTTTTCGGTCAATGAAATCTTCTACAATGCCATCAAAATCAATTTCCCGCAGAACATCTGACTCGATATACATTAAACTTAGCATGTCTAATCGTTCTTGTGACATGATACTTCTTTGCGCACTTTTTATCCGTTTCAATTTTGAAAACGTGCGCTCAGCAGAACAATTCGTTATCATGAGGGTCACGAAAATGCGAGAAGCAATTTCAACGTTCGGAAAAACAGACACAAGCTTGTCTCGAATAAGAATTTCGTCAAGTTCAGAATGAGTGAAGTCAGGATATTGTAATTTAATATAAAGCTGAAACTGTCTCAGTTCTGGTTTAAATTTTTCTGAATCTTCGAAATAAAATTTTGGAGACCCCAGATAATTGGGGGCCGTAGGCCTGGGCCTAGTTGGGCCTAATGGGTAATCCAGCACTGCACCCCATTCCCTTCTTAAAATAAGCAGGCAGCAAGCTTGCATAAAATATTGGTTATTAATCTGTTGCTCAGTAAGTTGCGTACCAACACACAGGCGAAACCTATTTTGTTCGAGAAGTTTGAAATTATACTTTATTTCAACTGTATGTGCTAAAATATGCTGTTATGTTCAGAATATACAAAAAAACAAACTCAACATATACATTTTCATATGCGCACATGCATTGTCATAACAGCCTGCTACTCCTGCCTAATTGACGAGGTCAGATGGACTTCCTTAGTGTTTGAAACAGTGTGTGTCTGATTGCAACATCAGAGAATTATTGTCAGAAAATAGTGACAGTGGTGGTGACTCAGATTTCGAATCTGGCTGTGTTTTTGAGAATAAATTTTGTGTGGCAGCAATGTACAGAGGAGTTCTATTTTACGCACTTTTAGCGACTACTGTTTGTTCCAGACTAACCCTACGCTATTTCAAGAATATAGTTGCAACTCACAACCTACAGAAATACTCATAACATCCCACCTTATTCATTGCCATGTATCTACCACAATAATTGTCTTCCTGTAGGCACAATTTGTGTGAGCACATATCTCGACATCCTAGGCATGATGAGAGAAAAAAAAAGACAAGTATTTTCTGACCCGAACACAAGGTTTGCTTGTGAGTGTTTGAGGCGTTTCTTGTTCTAGATTAAATTTTGTACTTGTCCCCGCAACTTCAATGCAAAAATAGCTAACTCTCTGTGTCAACAACGTTATAAAGAAACTGGTGTACAGTTTGTACCGTTTCGAATATAGAGGTCGCAACTTCTAGAAGGAGCAGCCTGTAGCCTATACATTGAAATGTTCACAAGAAGGCCGCCTTGCCGATGTTGAATTCCAGAAGAAGTCTATTCCTTTTAGGGAGAGTGCTCTGTTGACGACTCTCTCCGCCACGCAGAACACGCTGGTGTTGTTCGCCTCAAGCAATGAATCCCATTCAAGGCCTTCCTGTTCTTGAGTTACCTCATTCCCATGCCAAGGTGGTGTTCAGAAGCTGTTTCTAGTTATTTACTTATTTATTTACTTACTTATTTATTTACTTATTTATTTACTTACTTATTTATTTATTTACTTATTTATTTACTTATTTATTTATTTACTTATTTATTGACTTATTTATTTACTTACTTATTTACTTACTTACTTATTTACTTATTTATTTACTTATTTATTTACTTATTTATTTATTTACTTATTTATTTAATTATTTATTTACTTATTTATTTACTTATTTATTTACTTATTTATTTATTTACTTACTTATTTATTTACTTATTTATTTACTTATTTATTTACTTATTTATTTACTTATTTACTTATTTATTTACTTACTTATTTATTTACTTGTATGTTTATTTACTTAATAATTGATTTATTAAATTGAATTATTTTTGAACGATTTATTTTCATTTATTTATTTATTTATTCATTTATGCATTTAGTTTTGGAGTTATATATACATGTTTATTCTTCTTCTTCTTCTCCTCGCGGATGGGTCTCTTCGGGCCACGCGGAATCAACGTATGTTGAGCCTTCCTCCTTACCCAGTAGCTCTTCATATGCATGGATTGTTGTAGTTTCTGTTCCTCCGACCATACACGTCGTGTTGGTTTCTTCTGATCTTCCCCTTGTGTGAACAATATTCCTGATAGCATTTCTATTCATCAGATCTGGCGATCCCATCTCCACCTGTTTGTACCACTTTGGTCTTGTACGTTTGTTCTGCAGAAATTTGTGGATTTGGTAAGTAAGTTTCGTACGATTCATTCTTTCCATATGGCCCAAAAATTGAATTCGTCTCATTCTCATGGTATCGGTAAGTTTAGAAATTTTCAAATATTTCAGAGTTGGGTTTGGGATAGTGTATGCCATTTTTAATTCTGGGCCCTAAGATCTTTGGCATAATTTTCATTTCCTTAATCTCTAATTGTTCCTTTAATGTTTTAAGTTATAAATTGAGCGTTTCTGAAGCATGAAGAGCTTCCGGTTTAATCACTGTTAAGTAATGGCGAATGTTACTATTCCATGACAAGCATTGCTTGTTATAAACATGAAGAGCTTTCGGTTTAATCACTGTTAAGTAATGGCGAATGTTACTATTCCATAACAAGCATTGCTTGTTATAAACATAAAGAGTTTTCGGTTTAATCACTGTTAAGTAATGGCGAATGTTACTATTCCATGACAAGCATTGCTTGTTATAAACATGAAGAGCTTTCGGTTTAATCACTGTTAAGTAATGGCGAATGTTACTATTCCATGACAAGCATTGCTTGTTATAAACATGAAGAGCTTCCGGTTTAATCACTGTTAAGTAATGGCGAATGTTACTATTCCATGACAAGCATTGCTTGTTATAAACATGAAGAGCTTTCGGTTTAATCACTGTTAAGTAATGGCGAATGTTACTATTCCATGACAAGCATTGCTTGTTATAAACATAAAGAGTTTTCGGTTTAATCACTGTTAAGTAATGGCGAATGTTACTATTCCATAACAAGCATTGCTTGTTATAAACATAAAGAGTTTTCGGTTTAATCACTGTTAAGTAATGGCGAATGTTACTATTCCATGACAAGCATTGCTTGTTATAAACATTTTTTGTGTATTGAAAAGCAACCTCCATTTTCTGGATTCTTGATGTTACAGATTTATTTTCATTGCCATTTTCTGTAACCCATTCGCCTAAGTAAGTATTTAAATTCCTTTACTCTAGCAATTTTGTTAGCATTAATATCAATTTCATGGGGAGCATTTTTTATGTTAGTCATAAATTTAGTTTTTTCGTGTTTATTGATATATACTGTGTATATTATTATTATCATCATCGATTTTTCCCATTTGGAACAGTGTGCGAACTTGAGCCAATCACAGCTTCACTTCCCTTTCCTCTTCTCTTTTCTTCTCAAAACCTCTTCATTAATTCACTGTGTTTTTTCTTGAGACTTTTTCAAATGTCTTGTTTCTGATTTTATTTCTGAATTGATTTCTGTCCTTAATATCGTCTTCAGATATTTTGAATCGTTCCAGGTCCTCCTGTGTTTCTCTCATCCAACTGGTCTTTAATTTACTTGTATTAATGATGTTAAAAATGTTCTTAGTGAGTCCTCCACACATGTCCACAGAACTGTAGGCGTCTTTTCCTAAATTTCTCTGTGATGGTGTCTGTGTTTACGTCGAGTTCCTTTGTAGGTCGTCCATCTCGGAGAATAGCGCAGTGTATCTTTCTAAGAATTACCGTTCTTGTTTCTCGATGTCATGAATTCTTGCCATTCCTCCAATTAATGTTGTTTCTGCCGCATGCATGGCTTCTGGTAAAACAAACGTGTTGTAGTGTCGTAGTTTTGCATTACGAGACACTTCTCTTTTGTTGGAATGATTCCATGGCAGTTTGTATGCCTTATGCAGTTGGAATATTATCTGTGTGTTGGAGATTGTGTTCAGACCTTTTGGTTTGGATGGTTTGTCCTAAATACTTGGAGTGACCTGTGAGAGTTTTCCTGTCGATTTTGTGTCCATATACTGAGTTTTCTCATAGGAAATCTCGAGTCCAGTTTTACTGGAGATTTCATGTAGTTTATCTATGTACAGTATATTAATTAATGTGTTTACCTACTTATTAACTTATTTATTTATTTGCTTACTTATTAAATTATTTACCTACTTATTAATTTATTATTAGCTTGTTTATTTACTTATTTATGTATTCGTTAATTCCCCATAAGTAGAGCGTTACAACACACTCAATTCATGTTTTATTCTGGACCTTTCTTCTTTTTCCCCAATCCTCTCATATACTCACTATGCTTCCTCTTTCTCTCCTCCGTCCACTTCTTTCCCGGTTGTCTCTCTTTGGGACTTTGCTCAAACTTCTGTTGTCTAAGTTTTTCTCTGTATGTGCTCCTGTCTGCGATGTCTTCTGTAGAGATGTTAAGTTTCTTGAGGTCTTCCACGGTTTCCTTTACCCGATTGCTTTTTAGTGTGCTATTCGTTACTATATATATAAAAAAAATCTTGGTCAGTCTGTCTTCGGTCATCCTATATAAATGTCCATAAAATTTTGCCTTTCTTTTCCTTATGTTGTTTGTAATCGTCTCTGTCTGTTTGTACAGTTCTATTGTCGGTCTCTTCATCCATATTCCCTCTTTCTGAACTGGCCCGTAGATCTTTCTCAGAAATGTTCTCTCTTGTTTTCTAATTCCTTGATTTTTGTTCGTCCCTTGATTGCTGTCGTTTCTGAAGCGTATAAAGGGTTCTGGTAAGACTACTGTACGATAGTGTCGTAATTTGGCATTGATGGAAATACTTTTTTTATTGTAGTGGTTCCATGTAAGTCGGTATGCTTTCTGCAATTTAGCAATCCTGTCTTCATTGAATGCCAAGTTCAGTCCTGTTTTCTGTTTAATCTCTCCAAGGTATTTGAAACTTTCCACTTGTGTTATTTTTCCATACTTCGTTTCCTGTGGGTGCCTGCCTGTCTGTAGATTTTGTGTTCATGAACTGTGTTTTTTCGTATGCGATTTGTAACCCTGTTTTGGCAGAGACTTCATGTAGCGATTTATTTACTTATTAATTATTGTATTTACTCATTACCATATTATTATTATTATTATTATTATTATTATTATTATTACATCATTTTGCCCTTATGGACAGTGTTTGAACTTAAATATCTCATGATGTCACAATTTTCCCTTCTTTCCCTTCTTCTCTTCCCAAAATCTCTTCATCCTTTGACTGTGCTCCTGTTTCCTTTGTTCCGTCCACAATGTTCCTATCTTCTTCCTTTCACTTACTAAAAATTTGGCGTTCTTAATTTTGTTTCTGAAATTTTCTCTGTCTTCTATCATTTGCTTGTTGATCCCTAATTGCTTTAAGTCGTCTTCTATTTCATGATACCAATTTGTTTTCCTCCTCCGTGTCAGTAGATTTACTGGCACGTTAAAGATCCCCTTCGGGGCAAAATTCCGGCACCCCGGCGTCTCTAAAAGCCAGTGTAGTTAAAACGGACGTAAAACCAATAACATTATTATTATTATTATTATTATGCTTTCCTTCTTGAACTGTTTACTACATCAAAGATTTTCTTTGTAAGTCGTTTATTGTTCATTCTCTGTATGTGCCCGTAGAAAGTTAGTCTGCGTTTTCTGATGATATCTGAGTGTTCATATAGCTCTTTGGTAGGTCTTTTCATCCATATCTCATCTCTGTGTACTGCTCCAAATATTTTTCTCAGAATTTTACGTTCAATTTTTTCTGTTTCTATGATGCCAGATGCTCCAATTGTGGTCGTTTCTGATGCATACAATGCTTCTGGTAATACAACTGTAATACCATATTAATTTATTTACTTATTAACTTACTTATTTTATTTAAGTTACTGAATAATTGATTTATTTATTGAATAATTTATTTACAGTAACTAATTAATTTATTTAATTGTTTGTTTACACTCTGTTGAATTTCTACCCACCTAATGTTTTATGTGGTATCCCCACGTTCCCCCTCCTGGGCAAAATCAACAACGGGCAATGAATGATTGCTAATTAGATAATACAGACTTCCAACATTGCATTACTAATTCGTTAACGCTGTCCGGCCGGGAGGCGTGGTTTCCGAACCGTAAATGAGTAACACTTCCCATCCCATTCAATTGTGTCGACCTTGCGTTGCGAATGTGTTGGAAGCTTCCGTCGCTGCTCGGCTGTGTTTAGAAAGCTGTCTTCTCCAGTCCACAGTGAACCCAGTAAACGGTACACTCGCTTGCAAGGAAGACCGGCATGCTGACCTTTCTCTCATTCTATTGGTGAGTATCTTCTCTGTCTTGCTCACTTTCAGACGCTCTGTCAAGAATCAAACTGCAAGTATTGGCATTGAAATAGGTTTTTATAAGGAAGAAAAAAATACAAAGGAAATAATCTCATCTCTAAGAGTTTGGCCTAGCATTGACTACTATCAATATTTTTGGAAATTACCTAGAAATTCTCTAAACAATTTAAGAAAACATTTACATAAATTTAAACCAAACTGTTTTTGTTTTAGAATGTAACAAAAGGCAGTTTTAAGGTATTCATATACGTTTCAAATGGCGTATTTAGACGGAATTTTCACTTATTAGCCTATTTTCATTTATGAGATCACCTTTTGTCCGTGTGTCTGTCTGTGCGTGTGTGTGTGTGTGATGGTGTGTGTCCGTCCCCCCCCCCCTAATACCTTCTAAACGGCTGGAGCGATTTCAATGGATCTCGGTAAGTTCATAGCACTATTCCGGTCAACCCCGACCGTGCCCTTAAAATTTTGTTACGTCTCACCAATCCAACATGGCGGCTGTGCGAAATATTTCACCAGCATTCAATATCTCCGAAACTATTACCGATATCACCCTGGGATATTCTACGCTGATAAAGGGATCTATTAGAAGTTCACCTATGTGACTTTTGAAAAACTGGTAAGTACAAAACCAACATGGCGGCCACGCGAATTTGCGACTTTTAAATAGACGTTTCTCGCGATTTCACCAACCAAACGCAATAGAACTTGGTACAGTATATGTTTATACACATTGTAATGCACCGACATCTAACTTCGTTCAATTGTTTACATAACCTCAAGATGGCGGCTGTGCGAAATATTTCACCGGTATTCTGTATCTCTGAAACTATTAGGGCTATCACCTTGACATTTTGTACGGAGATAAAGGGAACTACTGGAAGTTCATCCATAAGACTTTCAAAAACCGGTTAACTACAAAACGAATATGGCGGCCAAGCGAAATTGAAAGTTTTTATAGAACTTTCTCGCGATTTAATAGTCCAAACGCAATGAAACTTGGTACAGGAAATGTTTATATACATTGTAATGCACTGGTATCTAATTTAGTTCAATTGTTTACATAACCTCAAGACGGTGGCTGTGCGGATTTTAAAATTAAGTTTTTATTCCTTGTGTCGTAATCATGCGATCGAAGTGAAAGTTTGAATAATGAACCTACGCAGTAATTTTCCTTTAATGGTACATGACTCTATGGCCTATACATATAACAATCCAACATGGCGACCATCCGAAATATTTAGATGGATCTCAATATCTACGAATCTATTGCAGCAATCAAACTGCTTTTTTTTAATGTTCATTGGGGATATGAACATAAGTTCACCTATAGGACTTCCAATAACCTGGTGATCACAAATCCAACATGGCGGCGACGCGAAGTATAAATATTCACATGGTCGTTTCTCGCAGTTTTACCATCCGAGTGCAGTGACCTTTGGTACAGTAAATCTTTATACAAATGTTAATCCACTGGCATCTATTTTTTTTCAATTGTTTCCATAACCACAAGATGGCAGCTGTGTGAAATTTTAAAATCTTGTTTTTACTTCTTGTGTCCTAATCATGCGATTGAAGTTTGAATACTACACGTACACAATAATCTGCATGTAACAGTACATAACTCTAAGACCTACATATATAAAAATCCAACATGGCGACCATCCGCAAAATTTAGTGGGTTCTCAATATCTACGAATCTATTCCAGCAATCAAACTGAAAATTTGCATGTTGATAGAGGCAATTAACATAAGTAGGATAAATGAAAATAGGCTGTATAGTTCTTCACGGAACTACTTGTTTTTGGTTTCCAGATCAAAGCTTAATTCTTCTACTTTAAGAAAATATCTGGTTTTTACATGTTTCATGTATAATTATGCTCAGAAAATGGATTTAATTTACAATTCAAGGCGTGTCCAAATATATTTTTTTTGTAAAAAAATGAATTCAATTTCAATTTTTCTTTATCATAACTATTAAAATTAGTGTTTGTGATGTCCCCTACTAAATGTATTAGTTTATCACTATTATACCAATAAATATAACTCTGTCTTTCAAGAATGCAAAATTTCAATTTTTTCCCCTTTTTTGATGTTCAGTTTTTGAATGGGGACATTTTTTCTCAGATTTAGTACAGGACATTCCTAATTTAATGATCTTTATTCAAAGTAGAAGAATTAAACTTTCGTCTGGCTGCAACAAAAGTGAAAATTCCATCCCATTACGCCCTTTCAAACGCATATGAATACCGGTCGGTACCTTAAGGAGATACGTAGGCAGAAAAACAAGAAGTTCCGTGACGAACTAAAGATCCTATTTTTCTTAAAATTTAAGATTCACCCCAATGATGAATATATATATGGATCTATCTAGAATAATGACGAAATTTAGTTGGTAATATCTAAATTTCTAATTAGTTCGAAATACTGTATACCTGGCATAATGTAGCCTAACAGAGCACTACAGTGGGCAGCTCTGGTGACTGAATATATTCTTAGTTTCATCTCGTAAGGTACAGGATACAAAATTTGGTTGAAGTCCAATGGATAGCATGGACGTACATGCAGTTAGACATTGGATCTAACAGCGTGCGTAAAATCATGTTGCCAACAATGTCATGCATGTATTGGTCAGAAATAATCTGAAATAATATGATCTATTGTTGTGCCAATTTTGAATGAAATCCATTAGTTAGTATAGAAGTTACTTGCATTTTAAAATTGGACCTATCAGCAGACTTAGCATCCTGTTGGCAGCACTGACGTATATTAGTTACTCCAAATTAATCTAGAATCTATACGTGTGCAAAGTTTAGAGCTATTGGCTTGCATACTTTCTGATATAGGCCTATTGATATTAGGGTAACAAAAATAGAAACAGCATTTATTAACAGTTGGCAGCCCTGGTTACTCTTAAGAATACGCATAGTCATATCTGTTATGGTACACAAAGCACATACGAAATTTGGTTGAAATCCAAATGATAGTATAGAAGTTACATGTATTTAAAGTTTGACCTCTCAGCAGGCTTAGAATCATGTTGGTAGCACTGACGTATATAAGTTACTCCAAATTAATATAGAATGTCAGGTATTATACGTGTGTATAGTTTAAAGCTGTCGGCTTGCATACTTTCTGATATATTGGTATTTGGAAAAAAGAAATTGAGAGCATTTATTAACAGTTGGCAGCCTTGGTGGATCTTAAGAATACGCTCAGTTATATCTGTTTATGTACACATAGTACATACGAAATTTGGCTGAATTCCAATTGATAGTGTAGAAGTTAGGTCCAATTTTTAAATGCATATATCAGCAGGCTTAGAATCATTTTGGCAACACTGGCATGTATGGCCTCCTGGAAATTAAACTGAAATATTATTATCTATACGTGTGCCAATTTTGAAATAGCTCCCATTCATACCTTCCAAGATATCCAACATGGAGCTCCGATTTTTCAGCAGTTGGTAGCACTGACATCATTTTTAAATACGGCATTGAGTTATTCAGGTATATATCTTTACTCATACCAAATTTTGTTTCGATTGCTGCAGCCGTTTAGGAGTTGATAGGGGGGGAGGGCACAGACAGAAGGACAGACAGACACACATTTGCCCAGATCGATCTCATAAGTCTACTTTTTCCTAATTTGTGCAACATGTGAAAAGTAGGCTAAAAAACGAACAAATCCCAAATGCTCGTAACTTTTTACAATTTTGTTCATATGTGACTGAAAATAGGAACACTTGTTTGAAAAATATTTGGACATTTATGGCGAGGTTTTTAAGGATTCTTGGATTATTTGTAGAGATATGAGGACATTTAAGTTTTGCTACCCTTTTGTTTTGGGTTCACGTTTTTTCGTTATCCGGGCACAAAATTGTAATTTGCACTTAGGGAATTAATTGACGTTAGTGTTGAGAGTCTTAAGTGCAGTAACTTATTGATAACAGTTTTCTTTAATTTTCCGTGATTTCTAGAATTTGTGGTTAAGTAAAAAAAATGGTTATTTTTAATCATTTTTTTCTTTCTTTGAGTGAGATTAAACATCTGTTGCACTTAAATCGTCATACTGATTCTCCCCAGTCTCCTTGGCTTCGGTAAATTGCTTACTAAAATTTGACTGTCAAAAATTATCTGGACATACCTTTTACTTTGCCAAAGAGAAGAAAGCAGAGTGGCGGAAATAAACTGCAGTGCATGAGTTTTACGTTTTTAAATACCTTTTTCAATTTGAATTTCGATGTAAAATTACGCGATAATGTTCTCAAAGAAGTGTACTTTTATATAAGCAAATATTTAAAACAGAAAATGATTTTTAAAGGTTTTCTGTCAGCTTATCCCTTTCAGAAAAACACATGTTCTGTGGAGTCGTATTTACAGTCATTTAAACTACCTCCCGGAGGTCTGGGTTAGTTTCCCGGCTCGGCCAAGAGATGTAATGCTGGTCTTGGGCTGGCAGAACTGAGAAAGAGAGAAATCCAGAGGAAAATAAAAATCTACATTGTGGGAAAGAACAAGGAAAGTAGTCTTAAAAACGATGATGATGATGATAATTGTTGTTTTAAGGGGCCTAACATCTAGGTTATGGGGCCCTGATAGTTTGGGTGATCGTGAAGATGAAAATGAAATGCAAACTTAAAACTAAAACTAACTACTAACCTACATACTAGAAGAAGAAATGGAAAACGAAAGGAGAATAAGGCAAATAAAGGACAGGGGGAAAAGAAATGCCCTCAACCTTCGAAGAATGCGGATTGAGGGACTTGGAAGGAAGGAGAGCCATGAAAGGCAGATAGGAAAGTGAAAGAGGAGAGGGTCCCCCCACAGGTAAGGGACAAAAGGGGAAAACCGGACCCAGCTCAGGAATCCCCCGGGGTCGCCAACTCCCGAACTCACCAGCCGTGAGCCCCTGAGGGTGTAGCACTATCCAGGGTGGGGCTACATACACCCTGCCTCCTTGAGGGCCTTGAGCAGAAGGCAGGAGAGAACACGAAAAGGAAGGCTGACCCCTCGCAGAAGGAGGGGATCAGTAAAGATGAGACAAGGGCCAATTAAGGCGGGAATGGAAGAGACTCCCTAGGCCTCGGATACCCTAATACCGTCGGGGTCGGAAGAAAACAAGAGTTGACCAAGTGAGGTCGACATGAAAGAAGACGGAGAAGAGCCCGGCACAAGTAAGTGGAAGCAATGCCGGACTCAGCTGGGACCCCGTGGTCGCCAACCCACGTCCCACTAGATGGGAGCCCCTGGGGTGTCTTAAAAATGAGCCGTGAAGAAAATTAATGTACTGTTAGAAAGTTAAGGGTCCATAGCATGACGTAAAAAAGAAATGTTGAAGAATCATTTCTTTATTTTATTTTATTAAAAAAATATTTATGTTACGATTTTGATACAAACGTAGTTACTTTTAAGAGGTATAATAAGGCTGTGTCCCAAAGCTACATTTTCAGCCGTAGTGAACTAGATAGTCGACTAATATTCCGGACGTGACGTCACAAGTCATGATCCAAAGGTGCTTAGCATATAGCAATCAAGTCTGTAGTAGCTAGTGAACGGAAGTGCTTGCTTGATTGTCGACTAATACAAACAAATTATAGATGTTTGGTACCGGAATGTAAACCTCGTGCGTTTCAGAACACAAGTCTATGAAGGAAATATGTGACAAAAAAGTAAAAATATTTGATTATAATTTAGTTTATTAATGTAAATATAAAAAATATGCAGTACTCACGAATGCAATTTATGCTATGTCTCACTGACTGCTGAAGCATTACAATACACAACGAGATACATCTTCAGGTTGTCCATCACAAATGACCGACGATTAATGTGAAACACTTCTTCTGAAGGCGGGAAACTGCGGCAATATGTTTCTAGCCCTCGAGGTGTTGTGTAACTTGAGATCGCTGTTCAGCCTTGATTGCTTTTCCACATGGTGGCTGAACAGAACGCCCCCATCAGAAGTAAAATTATCTTTAAATTCTGCAACAGACGATAACTTGTAGTTGTTTTTACTTTAGGCATCGTAGAACTGCCTTACACTTCACAGTGCCAGAAATGAACTGCATGTGAGTGACACTGGTTCTAGGTAGCTGGGGGAGGGGGAGGTCTAGCACGTGGTGCAATATGGCTATGGACAAGGAAATACCCGGCTTCCACAGTGAGTGGCACGGGGCGGCAAGTTAAGAATAACACAATTGCAAACTGACATAAGGCTATGCTCTGCATGGAGATTAGATAGCTCACAGGTTCTCCCCCGTTGAAGTAACACAGTACAGAAATGCAATAAACTGAAAGATAACTGATTTGAAAAAATGTAAATATTATGTCTTTTTTGTGTTAATAAGTGAAAAGCAGGAATTTATGTATTTATAGAAAAAATGCTTAAAATATGTATTTACATAAAAATATTTATTTACCTAAAAATCCTAGCCCTAGTTATGAACTTGGGCTTTGGGACACAGCCTTTCTAACCCAACCCTGGTATCAACACAATATTGGAGAGGACGGAGAGCATCTGGAACGCTTTCTAATGAATTCATTTGTTACTCATAAGTGACCTCCACCTTTCCTAGAAAAACCACTGTCGACATCACGCTAGGCGTGGGTAGACCGCAGCAGGGGGACCACGCACAGATTGCTGTAAAGATGCGTTCTGGCAGTTCTGCCAACGATTAAAGAATTTATTTCAGTACTAACAAGGGGAGGATACGAATCATGGGTCACCGATTCGAACCATCTTGAGTACACTTGTAGGGCATGACTAGGCGCATACCAGGTGCAAGTAGTAAGATGCGCTTATCAGCCGATTTCGAGAAATTAATTATTAATTATTCGTAATTGCTGTACGGCGTTAATGTGCGCTGAGCGTTAGCATGAAGCCAAGGATCGCGTGATGCTGCGGTAAGAGCCCTGCTTCGTAAGCGTGGGATCACTGGATCGAATGCCATCGGTGGGCCTGTTTTATTTTTGTAAACATAGGCAATTCGTACAACTAACATCGTATGGGGGTGAACGTTTGTGACATTGCATAATGTACAGTCGAGGCATTGCAAATACATTGGTTTTATACATGGTCAGGTGTATTCTATTATGTATACGTTTATGCACTGAAGGCCCAGTCTGTTCCGTTCATTGCACGTCAGTGAACCATCAGACCACCCCGCAAGTAGTGTCTCATGCTATGGGTATTGGTTGGAAAGTGCTCGGACCTGGCGAGGTCAACTGCACACAAACTAACGATAACGGCGTGCAGTTGTACTAACAGCAAATACTGCGAATAAAGGTATTTTTTCATAAATCTCCTGAAAGATTTATTCCGACTCCCTTTTCCCGCTCACATAACACGTTATTACAATTGACTGCAAAATGAACATTAACTAATTCACAAAGAAATTTGATACAATGGTCCGGTTGGTGTACCATAACCAACTGAAGAGCCCATTGGTACACTGGGGCGAAACGCTGGCAACTGTTTTGAGCTAACCGCCATAACCAACTGAAGAGCCCATTGGTACACTGGGGCGAAACGCTGGCAACTGTTTTGAGCTAACCGGACCATTGTATCAAATTTCTTTGTGAATTAGTTAATGTACATAGCTCAATCGGACAATTTTACATCCTGTTTCCTACGGGAACAGATATTTCCAATATGAAAAATGAACATTTTTCACGAAACCTACAGTTGTACGAATTGCCTATGTTTACAAAAAAAAAAAAAAGGCTCACCGGTGGGATTCGATCCAGCGATTCCGCGCTTACGAAGCAGGGCTCTTACCGCAGCATCACGCGATCCTTGGCTTCATGCTAACGCTCAGCGCACATTAACGCCGTACAGCAATTACGAATAATTAATAATTAATTTCTCGGAATCGGCTAAGAAGCGCACCTTACTACTTGCACCTGGTATGCGCCTGGTCATGCCCTACAAGTGTACTCAAGATGGTTCGAATCGGTGACCCATGCATCGTATCCTCCCCATGTAAGGTTTCGTAGTTGACGCGAGTAAATGCAATATGCACAGCAGTCGATCATGAAAGGCTTGTCCAGTTCCCGGACCAACACGTAATTTCATATGGATTCTGTTAAAATGAGTCATATTGATATGATTAGCAGCAGAGTATCCAGAAGGCAGTGCGAGAGTAGAAATATCAAGTAGGCAGTGAAGAAAAAAAGAGAGTCTTGGAATTGTTCTGTATTATTAGTGTGTAAATAAAAAAGATTTTTGTGTGTTGATGAATGTCCAGGAGGGATACGATCCTGCTGGCAGTGCGTCTTACACACTTCCGTCCAATCCACTTCCGTCCCATTTCTCTAAATCATTCCCACAAAAGTATCCAGCAACCGAGTGGAAAGATGTTACTCATCAAAAAATAAAATAAAACTTGTCAGATACTTAGTAAGTTTGGTAATTATCACTAATCATACAGTAGGCACTCACAAGCGACCAATCGTGACAAATGAGCATTCAAATGAAAGAGAATAGACATTAGCAGTGACGAATTGCATTCTAATTTCTTTAAAAAATGACTTTTAGAAAAATATTACGAAGTGTTCGATTTGCAGATTCTGTTGCTGTAGGAAAATACGCTCCATAAATGCTGTCCACTTCACATTTTGGCCGCTGTGTCGCTGTTTCATGTCATTTTAACATTCTGAGGTCTTTCCTTTATCATTTTGCATGGATTTCAGAAACAGTAAATCAAAGGAATGAGTACCGGTACTCAAATCGTATAGTTTCATAAATGTCGAATAATCGCTGAGTGTTATGATGATCCAATTTTCAGTGATTGCCTTCCTAAGGTAAGGAACGTAGAACTTGGAATTCTAACTGAAATTTAAATAGTGTTCTATAATCATTTGGTTGGAATAAGAACATAACAGCCTGCTTCCAGTCGACTGACCGGATCAGGGAATGGAATGAATGAAGCCCCCTTCTACCGGCGAGGATGTGAACTGTGCCGGCTGCCGAAGCCTGTCGCACTCCTTTAGGGCAATGATTAAACGAATGACAGATGAAATGAAATGATAGAGGAGAGTGTTGCTGGAATGAAATTGTGACAGGGAAAACCGGAGTATCCGGAGAAAAACCTGTCTGCCTCCGCTTTGTCTCTCACTTGGAGTGACCGGGATTTGAACCACCGACCCAGCGGTGAGAGGCCGGCGTGCTGCCGCCTACTGTCGGGGAAATAAGTATAGATACTCGAGTTTAGAGGTCAATAAAACCTTTACCCTTAGTCTTACATAAGAACAACCTACACCAAAATTTTCCTTGTTTTATTTGTCGTTTAACGATATAGAGTAAATATTTGCATTGTACCTCGTTAAAATTTTATAGCAGATTGAACAAAAAAAGTACCGGTTTTTCTTACCAAGTTTACGGAGCGCTCACTTGATCATTACGTTAAAAGTATTGATCTGATCGTAACGAAACTTTAATACGTCTTAAAGGAACTTATTGTTAACGCGTATATGAAGTTTTAATCTGATCTGACGTTTCTTAAAATAGTTGTTGTGAATTTTGTAAAACATCTTTTTCTCGGGCCTGGGTGGTCATAGCAGTATGAAATATGGCTTGTTATTAAGCTCATAGCAAGGCAGGGCTTAACGTAAAACTACATTCTATCGACTTTTGATAATTGCTTTTATATCGATTGATATTTAATCCGGTGGTTATGTGAGAAGAATGTATCGTAGCAAGCGACGGGAACAATGCGCTCGGTCGAGGAAACTCATGCGACGTTGCCCTGTCAACATAATACGCGTGCGTTCCACCCGTAAGGTCTGTGAATTTCTGTTGTTGTTGTTTTGTAATTTGTGTTATGCCGGTATTACACTACCAAATAAATGTGTCAAATAAATTTTATCAAATATTTTATAAAACTGAACTTGTATCAAAGTTATACAAAGCAATTATCACACCATTACACTACATCAAATATTTTATCATAATTCAGCAAAATGGATGAAGGACAGTTCCGTGTTCACTTAACTACAGTATATTATGGTAGTTGAAATTCTGTGGTGGCAATACCGGTATATAAAAGAAACGGAAAGATAAAGTGAATGTCTATGGGTTAAACCATGGGTCGCTCGCGTGACAAGAAATATATTATTTTATACGAGTAAAATCTTGGTGAAGGAGCTGCATCACGAGGACTTGAAAAATGACATTAATTAAAATAAATTAAAAACCATACGTGAAATTGACGAATTATAATACAAATATTATAATATATATTCGCCTCCGTGGTGTAGTGGTCAACGTGCTTAGCTGCCACCCCGGAGATCCGTGGTTCGATTCCCGGCTCTGCCACGAAATTTGAAAATTGGTATGAGGATTGGAATGGGGTCTACTCAGCCTCGGGTGCTCCAAATGAGTAGAGGGGGGTTCGATTCCCACCTCAGCCATCCATGAAGTGGTTTTCGTGGTTTCCCACTTCGTCTCCTGGCAAATGCCGGGATGATTCCTAACGTAAGGCCACGGCCGCCTCATTCCCTCTTCCTTGCCTATCCCTCCCAATCTTCCCATCCCTCATAAGGTCCCTGTTCGTTTTGCAGGTGAGGCCGCCTGGGCGAGGTGCTGGTCCCTCACCCCGGTTGTATCCCCGATTCCGAAGTTTCAAAATGGAGGCGGTAAATGTGGGATCCATCGCTGAGTCCGAGGGTAGCCAACCCTGGAGGGTAATACGATTAAGAAAAGAAATAAATAAAAAATAAAATACGCTTATCATTCACGTCTATTTAACTTAACTATTTAATTCTTCTTTATATCCTGAAATATGCGTCCCTTATTGTGCCCATCCAGCATGAAATATGCAAATCACAGTATGCCAGCAATGCTCAAATCGGGATATCGGGGTTATGGTATGTTCTCCCACTCTGTGACTTACACATTTTGGACTAAATAGAGGATACACTTCCAAAATAAATAAATAAACAAAACAACTCCTACTATAAAACATTTAATTAACCAAATATATGGCGCTACAACAAATTAAACAAATAAAATACTGACCCAATTCTAACTTGTTCAGAGTGAACAAGGAATACATAATAAAACAAAGGTTAAATCATAATAAATGGTTTTCATAAACCAACAAACTTATATTTCTTTTCACTTCCATATAGTGTCCTTTTAAAATTCAATAAAATCAAGAGCTCCAATAGGCTCGATACTTTTCAATATAAACTGTGTTATCCTTTTTTTTTTTACAAAACATCACTATCTATTATATGAGTATTTTATAATTAAAACAATATATAATTCTTATTAAAGTACTTTTACTCATTTACTTAAACTTTGGGCTTTCACAATGTTCTCATGTTACCACCTCTCTCAAATCAACAATTCACTACTGTGATTGGGAAAACATTTGCGTACTCCCGAGTTATAGAAGACTACTTGAACAAGTCAAAAATTAAGATCACTCCCGGAATCTAATTGTCTTCACTAAACTCGTGAATCACTACATTATATAACATTACATTAGGGATTTATCATTATCTGTCGTAAAAGACCATCATATCAATAGAAAGCAACGATCTGAACTTGCAAGCGGTAATTTTCATCTACAAGAACCTCGGTTCGAAGACCGGGTTGTTACAACAAACTCTAAACCCTCTGGTGTACTATAACTTCAAACAGACGGCTATTCAGACCTACCACAACATCAATGGCAAGGGGTCTGGCCTGGCCACTTAGCGTGATTTATTGCGGGGAGGGAGACCTCACGGTCTTCGCCCACACGGGACGAGCGACTCCTAGCTTCATACAGCTGCTTCTTAAATGTAGTTCTTTGAACAAGCAAGGCTTTTCATTCGCTTATTTTAACAACTTATTTAGGTTCATTAGACCATTCTCGTAACCTTGGCATTTATTAATTATGAAGTATCCTCATTGGTGGGTAAGAGTAATTCAACACAACAACAAATATTTAGGGGCTTCAACAATAGACGAATCTAGGTTCGACTCTTTCCACTGCCTCGGGAACCATATCCCATACTGGAG
This sequence comes from Meconema thalassinum, assembly GCA_946902985.2. Taxonomy (NCBI): domain Eukaryota; kingdom Metazoa; phylum Arthropoda; class Insecta; order Orthoptera; family Tettigoniidae; genus Meconema; species Meconema thalassinum. The sequence continues at coordinate 282,819,235 of OX336397.1, forward strand.
GACTTATACAATTGCGACTTAGGGTGGCCTTTGCCTTGAACCTGCGCTCATAATATAATAAATATTTCGCACCCTTTTACAACACAACATACACATGGCCTCGTGATCACATCACTATTTAGAGGACTTACTATAGCTCAATTACCACGACCAACTGCCCCTCATAATTAATTTACCAAGTATATCACCGCATTCCTAGCGTGACAAATTACTTCAATGCGCTACATTGTGCTATACATTTACTGCCACGTTGCTTCCAAAGAACTGATAATTCAAAATCCACATTTGATCTACATCTCAATGTTATATTAATCCTCTCCCGTGCAATAATCGCTTTATCATAAGAAACATGTGTTCACACCATGTATTTATTCTTTTAAAGGAGCTCAAAAGCTACTACTTTCCTATAATCCATCATAATCTTTATTCATTTATATCATTGTTATTATTATTATTATTATTATGCTTGCTTTCACATATTTAAAGCATTTATCAACTACACTGATATTTTATTTCATACATTTTCCCTAAGGGATTTATTCATTTCACAGAATTATTTTATACTTTCTCAATTTTAATCGTTCAGATCGCGCTATTATTCTGTTAATTGTTATTCAAAAACATCCCTATTTTTTCATTCTCAGGTGGATTGTACACAAATATTCCCCAACACATAACATAATGAAATGGTTACTCACATGAGGTTACGGTCACCGACCTATTTTCCAGCGATGTTTCATTTTCGCCCACTTAATGTGTTTAAGCCTTCTTGATTAATCCCATTTCACACAATGACATTTCTTGATACACATACACATTATTTACCTTAAACACTGGTAACATTTTGAACACAATTCTGTATTCTTTTGTCATACCCAAATAAATTCACTAAAAATTATTACACTAACACAAATTTTCTCTATTTACAATACACTGCTTTTAATCACTGAGGCTTTGATTTTTGCCTTACACACGTGATTTCTTTCTTCCCGTTTCCAAGGGTGAAACTCTTAGACGTCGGCTCCCTATCTGACAAGAAGATGAAAGTCTCGAGCAATCTACCCCTCCCAGGAACGGTAATTCTTCTGGTCCGGTTTCCTGACTATTCGGCTTCTATTTTTACTAGCTCGAAGTCGTTTCTTTCTAGACACTATTTAATTTGCCTAGATACAGTCAGTCCTATTTACGGCCTCTCGAATACTTTTAACGGTGACCTATGATTCTCTAGCATTTACTGCTATTCCTTAGTTTCGTAGCTTAATGCTTTTACTGTTTGTTTGTCTCCTGTTAGACAATGTCTTGGACTAAAATTTCCCTTCTTATTTTCTTCGCTCTAGTATCTTATCGATACACTAGGCGTTACTTATTTCGTCCGACCCTGATCGGGTTCCTTAACTTTGCTAGAAATGTTTGTTTCACTATTATGGTACCGGTACTTCAAAACGTTACGATACTTTCGGTCGTTTAACTGAACTGTTATTTGAAGACCTATCGCCTGTTCTTTAAGTTCGCAGCCTAACTTTGACTGTAACACAGAACTTTCACTATATAGACTGACGCTTGTTGAACTAAATCCTGTACTAGGATTTTCCAAAGTCTTCACACGGTGATACTATGATGATACTTGATGCTTCCTCGTGCAGTGTCTCGGCGCTCACGGAACTGGATGGTTGTCGATACAGCGACGCCCTCGGGCTGTCTGAAACTGCATTCGATGTGATGTAGCGTCACGTCCCCTGGACGGAATAATACTGCATGATTTGCTTGGCTCTGCCAGGACTTTTATACTTTTTGGCTAAAAAAGATAAAATCCTCGTCTTTTTCATAACTAACTTTTGAAGCAATAGTCGCACACTATTGAAAGTTATATCTCTGGAAAGCTCGTTTTCTAAACGTTAACTGACTTCTTTGCACATGAAAATCGATCGTACAATTCTGAGATATTAAATAATTTTTGTTCTTCAGATACGTGGGCGTTGAGTTTTATTTGTAATCCCTACCACCTCGGGTTTCGGGGAACTTTTAATTGCGTAATGCCGCGTCTGCACTTCTTTCCTGGGCAATTATTAAAACATCTTTTCCCACACAAAAATCTCTATTCCAAAATGATTCACAATGATGTATTTCTTTTGTTACTTTTATGTTCGCAAATGGCTTAAATCTAATTATTCTTCCTCTTGCACAACTGCGAGGATGCCATTTTACTGCTGCGTAAGACCAATTTCCGAAACCTTCTCTCGCTCACTCCGATCGGAAAGTTCCTCTCGTTCTAATTATAGCTATGATCGCTCCTTATCGGTGCGTCACGCGTGATATCATTTCCTGGAGCCACCTGGGCTCTTACTATTGCACAACATTAAACCAGTCCTCTTGTATAAAATCTTTCTATGTTCCACTGAAGACTGTATCTTTCCTCCCTTCTTTTACCAATAAATGATGGATTCGGCGCTTGAACCAACAGTACATGGGTTCATTATGTACAGCGCTAATATCCTCTGCTAATTTTACCTACAAGTTAGAGAAACGTGTCTTATTTCATTTCCGCAAGAAGGTAAACATTTCCCAACACCTTTTTTAATGAGGGCTTTGGACCTCCATTGGCAGGTTTAAAAATGGTGTGTCAGCTGAAAAGCTATTATTATAAGATTAATTGTTTGAAGTAATTTACACTTTGAGATTATAAGATTATAAAACTGCTCCCTTATTATCCGTCTGAAAATTCACTGCCCGATGAATCAGATGAACTATCATTTAATTTTCTAACAAGTGGCTCAACAACGGGGACGTCTTCTGTTAGCCAATCCTTTTCCCAGTAATGTTTCTCTATTTTTTTGGTGTGTTCGATGCATTTTTTCCATAGCTCCGGTGTTACAGTCCTCAAGGCTTCTTTACAGGGATCTCGCATCACCTCCATTGATCTTCCTCTCTCCGCCTGGTTACTCATATTCACTTTAGCTATTTTATTTTTCACGTAGGACCAAACCAGCTCTATGGGGTTGAGCTCACAATGAGCAACTGGCAGCCAGACGAGTTCGAAGTCAGGACGAGCATTCTTGATTATCTGTTCCTGCTTTTTTTTTAGGTGCCCTGAAGTGAGGTTTGGCGTGAACAATTAGCTCTGCTTTCGTCATATTTTCATACTTTTGGATTCTGGGAGGAAGAGGAATATCTTTAATTGCAGCGGCACATCTCTTCATCGTGGCTAACGACCTTCCAATACACTTGGATACTTTTTGCTAATCCCTCTTATCATTATTACTTTCTCTCTCGCATCTTAAAAAAAACATATTGCACTTATAATCATGGCAAATCCTCCCTCCGTTAACTGCGGATTAGCTGGCATCTTGATCGATGTGCAAACAATAGATAATACAGACAGTGATAGTTGCTGCTTGTTGCTAATGACTCAACGAAGAACAAAGGTCCGAGTTTGGTGTGCGTAGGAACGAGCGCGCAGCGAGTTCGAAATACGGTAGTCAACTGGCAACATTGCCAGGCTGTTACGGTACTATCGCAGCCCTCAATGGTCCGATTAAATATCAATCCATATAAAATCGATAATTACAAGTAGATAAAATGTAGTTTTGCATTAAGCCTTGCATTGCTTTGAGCCTCATAACAAGCCATATTTCATACTGCTATGACCACCCAGGTCCGAGAAAAAGTTGTTTTACAAAATTCACAACAACTATCTTAAGAAACGTCAGATCAGATTAAAACTTCATACACGCGTTAACAATAAGTTCCTTTAAGACGTATTAAAGTTTCGTTACGATCAGATCAATACTTTTAACGTAATGATCTTTCTAAGTGAGCGCTCCGTAAACTTGGTAAGAAAAACCGGTACTTTTTTTGTTCAATCTGCTATAAAATTTTAACGAGATACAATGCAAATATTTACTCTATATCGTTAAACGACAAATAAAACGAGGACAATTTTGGTGTAGGTTGTTCTTATGTAAGACTAAGGGTAAAGGTTTTATTGACCTCTAAACTCGAGTGAAATGAATGAAAATGAATGAATGAAAATCTATACTTATTTCCCCGACAGTAAGCCACGGAGCAACACTCTCCACTATCATTTCATTTCATGTGTCATTCGTTTAATCATTGTCCAGAGGAGTGCGACAGGCTTCGGCAGCCGGCACAGTTCATATCCTCGCCGCTAGATGGGGGCTTCATTCATTCCATTCCCTGACCCGGTCGGAGACTGGAAGCAGGCTGTGGTTCATGAACATGCGAGATTTCTCGCGCGGGTCCGCTCGTACATTTTAAAGCTGCAAGACTTAGAAACGGTCTTCCTCCCCCAAGTAGGTGTAGCTACTTTTGCTGTGATACACTTTAACAATAAACCTAAACTACTGTAGAATTTTAAACTAATGTGCCGAAATTAATGATGTCCGTCTCAAGATCGCGGGATTGTGATTGCCGACGGAGGAGAAATGTCACGCCATTCCCGAGTCTTGCGATATCGACTCGCAAAGTGACGGAAATTTCAGTATAGGAGGTCGCCTCGTAAACACCATCAAGTATGCAGATGACCTAGTAGTGCAACATATGATGAACCGATTGGTGGAAACTGGAAGGATGTATGGCATGGAAATAAACATCGAGAAATCAAAAGTGATGCGGATATCAAAACTGGAGAAACCTTTGAGGATAACTATCGACAATGAAGAATGTGAAGCAGTTCAAGTACTTGGGCAGCTTGCTGACAAAAGATGCTCAATGCACAAATTAAATTCGCGCCAGAATCGCCAAAGCCGCATCAACAAGAAAAAAGACTCTGTGCTCACCAGCAAGCTGAGTTTAGAACTAAGGAAGAAATTGGTGAAGTGTTACATCTGGAGCATTGCACCAGTGGCAGATCCAGGCATTGCGGGGCCCTGGGCGATATGATAAGGCGGGGCCCACAACAATAGGAAATAAAAGATATCAAATCAAATGGAAAATAGGTTGGTAATAATAATAATAATAAAATAAAGAATAGTTACAATATTTTGAATACCGTACACTACAGTACATTTCTTAATAATATGAAAGAAACCTTTAAGTCCCCTTGAAGAAGATTATGTAAACTATGAAATATTAAAATATTAGCTGTTACCCGTGGCTTCGCCCGCATTAACATTTGGAATCCCGTTATAACATTAGATAGATAAGCATGGGTCCTAGTGGAAAATAATTCTATCACCAGAAACCAAAAATGGATGGGACGAAAAGAACATCAAAATATCATGTTGGATTCGGACCCTAAAAGACGTGAAAAATATAATAAAAGTATTATTATTTTTTTTTTGAAATTTCATTCGAATCAATTTTTATGTCATTCCTAGGACTCAGAAAATTCCGGCCAAAAAGTACAAAATCATTAATAACTCCCTAAGTATTCGTCGTATGATGAAATAGCAAGAGACAAAAAAGATGTAATGTGTTATTGTCTACAACATAGGCCATGTATAATTTTACACTCAGACATATTACGTTCTCCCCTCCCCCATAATTTCACCCCTCCCCATGGGCGCCTTAAATTGGATTTATGAAAAAAAAATGGCCAAACACCTATTTACTTATTTTTTATGCTGATTTTTTTCCCGCTGAGTTTCAAACTCCTCGCCTATGTCGTTTAAGAGATACACGCTCCGTTAGGAATCCTTCAACCCCCACTTTTCACCCCTTTCACCTCATAATATACACCACATCGAAAAACCCTCAGACACGTGTCTTATTATTTTTAATGATGAGTTTATATGCCGAGTATCACATCCCCCAATGAAACCAAGCGGGAGATATTGCTATTCAATGAAATGCAGGTCTACCCCCTTAACACCCCTTTAGAACCTGAATATCCAAAAATCCTATGTTAGTGGGCGTTTGCGGCCCTTGAGGAAGCTGGATACCAAATTTCATTCCAATCCGTTCGGTGGTTTCTGAGATTTCATGATGAATGAATGAGTCAGTCAGTGGTATTTGAGCTTTATATAGGAGATTCTTTGCGACTTTTTTCCCGGCTGAAGTCTTCTATTATTTCACTGAAATCTAAACTTGCTAAACGGTCACGGGAGGTCATAGCTGCACTGAAAAAAGAATATGAATTATAAATGAGTTTGAAAAGTATAATTAATTAATTAATTAAATTTAAAAAAATCCATGGCGCGGGGCCCTGGCCGGTCGCCCTCCCCTAGATCCGCCCCTGCATTGCACTGTACGGGGCAGAGACGTGGACAATGAGAAAAAGGGAATGAACATTCTTAGAATGTTTTGAAATGTGGTGCTGGAGGAGAATAGAGAAGATCAAATGGACAGATCGGGTGACCAACGATGCTGTACTGAGAAGAGTTGGTGAGAATACAATTCTTCAGAGGAAGGTCAACTGGATCGGGCACATACTTAGACATGAGAAGCTCATTGAAGGGAAGATCAAAGGAACGACAGGACGGGGATGAAGAAGAACTCAACATGTGGATGATATGAAAGATGGAAGGAGTTACAGTCAAGATCGCGGGTTCAAACCCGGCCGAAGCTGTCGGATTTTTTAAGAGCGTTAAAAATCCCTCAGTATGCCTTCCTTTGGAGGGGAAGTAAAGCCGGCGGTCCCATGTCATAGATTTATGGCATGTTAAAGAACCTTCCACTAATTACACCTGTGTGAAGCTAAATTGGATAGGTTTCTACGTTCGTTGCCAAGAGCCGACTGGGTTGGCGTCTAGTAGCTAAGTTCTGAACTAGGCCTAGTAGTCGTTGACGGTGGCGCTTGGCGGCAAGAGTAGGAACTATTTGAAAAATTCTAAGTTGCAGTCCATACTAGAATTAAAAAAAAACAAACAGATACACACACTAATACAGTCATTACAATTAACACCGGTTATCAGTCAGATTCTACACACACCCAAAGTTCACGGGGCTACATGACCGTGTTGTCGCAGCCCCTAAACTAAGGAACCAACCAACCAAGGACTGAAGGAAGAAGCTGAAGACCGGGAACATTGGCATCAGAAATTCTCTGCACGAAGACACGGGCCTGCCACTAGGCAGAATACTGTATAATATAATAAAGTGACCTATCGTAATCATGTTGTAGGATCGATTTCCATACTTGCCAAACGAAGCCATTGGGACTCCCCCAGTCTTATTATTTCAATAAATATAATTTGCAGCTGGGGAGGTTTGTATTGTTTTCAACATTCCCATCAGATGTAGCGATATAAAGTTTCTTGTGACCTTCATGGTGTAGTTTCTTGTGTAACATCGCTCGTGTATTCTCCCACATTATTTCGTCACCACCATAAACGAGTCTCGCGTCGCGTTTTTATTGGGAACTGGCTATTCCCGGCATGCGTTGCAATGCCAATCAAAGACAGAAAACTGTGGCGTGAACTGTATTGGAATAGACAGCGATACCAGATAACACAGTCCCCTCTTGTCACCTCGCGATGAATCAGCAATCCATTCTCATAACTGGCATTGTGGTGTCATAAGTAGGGCTCGGATTTTCAGGTGCTAAAAATCGGGAAAATATTAATTTTTTATGTATTAAAAATACTTGAAATATGTGATAAAAAGTAAGAATATGTAATTATAATTTAGTTTATTAATGTGAATATAAACAATATGCAGTACTCACGAATGCAATTTATGCTATGTCTCACTGACTGCTGAAGCATTACAATACAGAACGAGATACATCTTCAGGTTGTCCAACAGAAGTGGCTATCGCGAAACACTTATTCTGAAGGCGCGAAACTGCGGCAATATGCTTCTTGCCCTTGAGGTGTTGTGTATATTGAGATCGCTGTTCAGCCTTGATTACTTTCCCACAACAGAACGCCCCCATCAGAAGTAAAATTATCTTTAAATTCTGCAACATACTGCTGCAGACGATAACTTGTTGCTTTTACTTCAGGCAACGTAGAACTGCCTTACACTTCACAGTGCCAGAAATAAACTGGATGTGAGTGACACTTGTTCCAGGTAGCTGAGGGGAAGGGGGTAGGTCTAGCACATGGTGCAATATGGCTGTGGACAAGGAAATCCCCGGCTTCCACAGTGAGTGGCACGGGGCGACGAGTTAAGAATAACACAGTTGCAAGCTGACATGAAGATTAGATAGCTAACTGGTTCTTCCCCCGTTGAAGTAACACAGAACAAAAATGCAATAAACTGAAAGATCTAGCATACTGATTTAAAAAATGTAAATATTATGTATTTTTAAGTGCTAATAAGTGAAAAGCAGGAATTTATGTATTTATAGAAAAATGCTTAAAATATGTATTTACATAAAAAATATTTATTTACCTAAAAATCCGAGCCCTATTCATAAGTATACAGATTGTACTACTGTGGGATTTAAGGCTCCCTGTTAAGTCCATCACCCTTTTGTGTTACATACATAGTTTGTTACCAGAAACCTTCCCTGGAGTGCACACATAGTAGACTAATATTATTATTATTATTAATAATAATAATAATAAGAGCTCGGATGTTGATGCCGTAAAAAAGTTTAAAAACACTTAAAATTTTCATAAATGACTCCAATAAATGACCTAAAAAATCGAAAAATGCACTATAAAGTGGAGAAAATGATCTTATAATAATAGACTCACCAATATTTCAAAAATGACATCTTAAGCTCAAACTGAAAAGTCCATCAAAATAGATTTCTAGCACTTCACAAAAGTGTTGTGTTCATAGCTACTAGCTTCTTCTTAACTCTGAGACACGTAACTCCCTCATATAAAGCTGTGACTTGACTAAATTGGAAAAAAAAAGACCTTAAAAGGATGATTTCTCTAAAATATGACCAAAAATTCTACCAAACTTTAAAAAGTGCTCTTAAAATGGAAAAATAGCAAAAAAAAAAAATGCAAAAAGATGCAAAATAAAAATGACATATTTGAAGACGGGGTGCGTCCGGAGTTTCTATGTACTTCAGCATTGTTTTAGACAGCTCAGTAAAAATATGACATGTCGTCAACATCCAGGCCCTAATAATGTTATTGGTTTTACGTCCCTTTTAACTACTCTGGCTTTCAGAGACGCCGGGTACCGGAATTTTGCCCCGAAGAGGATCTTATAACGTGCCAGTAAATCTACGGACACGGCTCCCTCGCATTTGCGCACCCTCAAATGCCAGCTGACTGCGCCAGGATACGAACCTGCAACCTTGGGCTCAGCAAGCGAGAACGTTACCGCTGAACCACGCAGCCAGCAGAGTGCACACAACAACTGACGCAAATTTCATCGCAATTGGATGGATGGTATATGAACGCACAGGGGACAGACACACAAACTATCCCGTAACATTGATTTTATATACAGGGCGTCGCAAAAAATGTACTAACACTTTGAATGACTGTAAAATGATTATTTATGAACATGAGACACGTTTAAGGGCTTCAATTTTAGAAGAGACATGTAATTAAAGACTCATGTTCGCAAATGTTCCAATTGATCACCGTGAGTGTCCACGAGTTCGACAATCCGCCACCAACGCACCGGACCATTGCTCGCATCAGAGATAAATTTGAAGCAGATGGAACCGTTCACAACGTCAACAAGAAACGTTCTGGACGACCACGGACATCCACCAGTCCTAGAAAAGAAGAACAGGTGCAGGAAGCCCTCACTCGATCCCCACCGAAAGCACTACGACAAACGGCTCAAGAGACGCACATCTCAAAAGATAGCGTCCATCGCATCATGAAGCGTCTGCGCTGGAAATCCTACATTCCAACACGAAATTGGAAATTGAGAGACACTGTCACGAAATTCCAAATGAACTTTGTCGTAACGTTTGCGAATCCATTGCTTTGCGTTATAAGCTTTGTCTGGACACTGACGGTCATCAATTTGAACATTTGCGAACATGAGTCTTAATTACATGTCTCCTCTATAACTGAAGCCCTTAAACTTGTCTCTATGTTCATAAATAATCATTTTATAAGTCATTCAAAGTGTTGGTACATTATTTTGACACACCCTGTATATAGATGGGTGTCGGTAGCGATCACAGGGTCCCGAACTGGGTGTGGTACTCCTTTCCGAAATCTGGTGCTACTTACTACTTCATAGGTCTACCAATATTTTAGGTAGATACCATTAGAAAGCAATGGGTACCACGTATCTTACTATAGCGTTTCACATCCCCCAAACCCCAAAACCACCATCAGTTCAAAAGTTTCTCTTTCTTCTACTGGGGACCACGCTTGTGTTTTGCCCAGTACTGAAGCATCTTTTCCCGGTGTATTGCTTTTCTTTCCTCCGACCAAGGGGCGCCTTTCTTTAAAATAGGAGTTCTCAACCTCTGTCCTCTATAATGTTGTAATATTGCTTTTCAGAATTTCCACCAGTCTGAACGTAAAACATAAAGTTATAGCGTTTATTCTTGACAACAATAGATCTAATGAGATAGGTACATAGTTCGAGTAGCTACAACAATGGATTTCTTCTTAGTGTTTCTCTTTATTGATATATCTCCATGTGTGTAACAAATTAATTTTTACAATACAGTTTTTATTTTTTTAAATTTACTCAACAGTTGGTCTTGACTACAGTGCTGTGATGAATATGTTTACATGCAACTTTGATCGTAATAATAATATCGTATGGCCTTGGATGCTGGGTGCAAGCTTGCATGTCGAATGTTGTCGTTCCTTGGAGCACTATGAAAGTCAAGGACGTTAGATATCTAAGCTCCTTGACACTGTAGCGCTTTCTAGTAGAGAATTGAGGAACTTTGTGTTGGCTTCGGTGGCGTATTTGGTAGCATGCTGAACTGTTGTGCCCAAGATCGCGGGTTCAAACCCGGCCTAAATCGTCGGATTTTGTGTGTGTTTGTGTCTTCAGTCTTTTGACTGGTTTGATGCAGCGCTCCATGCCTCCCTGTCCTGAGCTAATCGTTTCATCTCTACATAGCTCCGACACCCTACATCCGAGGCAATCTGTTTAACATATTCTAACCTTGGTCTACCCCTACAGTTTTTGTCCTCGACCCTTCCTTCCATAACTAAGCTTGCTATTCCTGGGTGTCTTAGTATGTGTCCTACCAACCTATCTCTTCTCTTCATTAGCAGTCGCCAGAAACATCTCTCCTCTCCCACTCGTCTTAATACCTCTATGTTTGTAACCCTATCTACCCATCTGATCATCATTCTCCTGTAACACCACATTTCATACGCTTCAATTCTCCTATTTTCTGTTGCACCAATAGTCCAAGTTTCACTTCCATACAGCGCCACGCTCCAGACAAAGGTTTTCAAAAAGACTTCCTATTCGATGTCAACAGATTCCTTTTCTACTTTTTATATCCTCTTTTGCTTCGTCCATCACTGGTTATTCTACTTCCTAAGTAACAGAAGTCTCCTACTTCCTTCAGCTTTTCACCTGCCAATTTGATCTCCATAGAGGTTTCTGATTTATTTCGGCTGCATTCCAATATTTTTGTTTTACATTTATTAATTTTCATCATGAATCCTTTCCTCAAGACGGAGTCCATACCATTCAAATCCTCAGGCTTGTCGGCCAAGATGACGTCATCAGCAAATCTCCGAGTTGAAATTATTTCTCCTTGAATCTTCACTCCCACTTTTAAAATTTCTCTCTAATTTCCTTCATTGGTTGTTCAATGTAAAGATTGAAAAGTGTGGGTGATAAATTGCTGCCTTAAGAGCGTTAAAATCCCTCAGTATGCCTTCCTTCGGAGGGGAAGTAAAGACGGCGGTCCCATGTCATAGATGTATGGCATCTAAAAGATCAAACTTGTGTGGAGCTAAGTTTCTAGGTTAGATTTCGTTGTAACGCTCTATCAAAGTTCCAACGTTCACAACTAGGTATCATTGATATCTGGTAGCGAAAGTTGGAACTACTTGAAATTGAACGGAACTTGTAGCTCACCCTTTAGGGTGTCCGCTGGAAGCAGCTACAAACTCAGGCGAGCCGAACATGTCCTCGGACACTCCCGGCACTAAAAGCCATACGATAAATAATAAATACCCGAGATTAATTTTGTCATTTTGAAATTGGCCTACTGAATTTAAATGGGTTCTTTAACATGCCAACATCGTATGAAATGCGTGTCGTGATTCTTGTCGCCTTTCAAAAAAAATCACTCACCACGCCCAGGAGCGAACCTACAAGCTTGGGGTTGGTAGTCCGACACGATAACCACTCACCTACCGTGGCAAGCATCTTGGTCGTGAAGGAATTGAAACACAGTAGTTCTTCTTATGTGCCAAGATAATATAAGGCCTGAGAAGGTAAAACAATGTTAATTACATAATTGATCAATCATTAATTACTTTGTGAAAGTGGGGGGGGGGGGGGAGTTGAAATATTCAAGTTTACTTTTAGGCGAGGTGTGAGAGGAAGAAGGTTATGAACCCCTGCTTTAGAGGTTTGTCCTCAAAACCATGGATTTTCTTCAGAATGTCACTGTTTGTCTTGTAGTCCCTGTTAGTCTCAGCTTCAGTCAGCCAAGTGGTACGGACCGTCTTGTATCGCCAGAAGGTTGGATTAAAGGTAATCTTGTCACCTTATTTTCATGGCACAGTCCGAAGGCCTCTCTGTTTGTACGTAGAACTGTCAGTTGTGTTGTCTCCATCTTCTAGTGCTGGTCCTAAGATCTACTCTCTCTGACCTCCAATTTATCCATCAAGACTCATTTATTCATTGACAGACACTCCATAGCACACGGTGCTTCCGGCCTGATGACTGTAGCATTCAAATAGTACATTATGCAACGAGCCTATAATTGCTATAAGTAAGACACGAGTATGTTTATAAACCGAGCGTATGCGAGTTTTATAATTTCCATACGAGTGTCTTAATTACCATTATATGCGAGTTGCATACGACTGTTTATGTTCGACGATAATTATAACTTTATTATATGTTTAAACATAAATATTCATAAATTCTAGTTGTGATCGGGTGCTGCGGTGAGTAGTATATCTCTGTTTTCCAAGCTCTCTGGACAACCGACGCATGCGCTCTGTGTGCTTCAGTGCCATATGTTCAGATTGTGTATTCAGTAAAACTGTCACCGAAGTTGTTTCAATACAACGCGCTGTGTAGAAATTGGATTTGAGGATATTAAGGTACAGTGCTATTTCTTGTCTCATATTCACCAGTTTATTTACGCGAACATATGGACGGTGCACTTTCGGTAATTTATATAGACATGTTGGATTTTGAGCGCATGCGCGAAGGTATCCTTATCTAATTGGTCACACAACGGTTTCTTGAGCTCTGATTGGTGGGAGAAACTGTTTCATAATGAAAAATAGTGTTATAATGAGCATCATTATGATACAGTTTTCTGACACATAATAGTTAGGGTCGAACATAAAGTTTATTATATATATCACTTTCTTGTGGACACTATAACTAATGTCATTTTGCATCAATCACTTTCAAACTTATACGTGAAATATAACCATTTAAAATCTCGGTCCGAAGCCGTCGGATTTTTTAAGAGCGTTAAAAATCCCTCAGTATGCCTTCCTTCGGAGGGGAAGTAAAGCCCATGTCATAGATTTATGGCATGTTAAAGAACCTTCCACTAATTGCACCTGTGTGAAGCTAAATTGGATAGGTTAAGAATGTAAACAACGCTCTTAGGTTTCTACGTTCGTTGCCAAGAGCCGACTGCGGTGGCGTCTAGTAGCTAAGTTCTGAACTTGGCCTAGTAGTCGTTGACGGTGGCGCTTGGCGGCAAAAGTAGGAACTATTTGAAAAATTCTAAGTTGCAGTACTTAAATTAAAAAGCAGATAACACACACTATTACAGTCATCACAATTAACACCGGTTATCAGGCAGATTATACACATACCCAAAGTACACGGGGCTACATGACCGCGTTGTCGCAGCCCCTAAACAAGGGGTGAGCAAAATATTTTCGGAATTACAAGAAGACTAGCAGAAGTACCCATTCTTCGAACGGTCTTCGGTATTAATAACCAGACGTTATCAATTGAGCTACTGTTGCAATGGTTAGGGGCTTGCAACCTGTTTGTCGACAAAGAAAAATGATTAATTAAAATGTGCTCTCAAACTAAATTTACCTAACGTGTTCTTCCTGACGTGAAAATAAAATTGAAAATCTCGTAGACGAATCGCAATACACGTCACATACAAACTGACCCTAATCGTTGTGTCAAGTGCCCAACCACAGGAAGACCTCTTTTATAAATTATAAAGGCTTGTGGTGCATGAAAATTCAGGTTTTTGAAGCCTCCATTGGCCCAAATTCCTAAAAGCAGCTAAAAATAGTCTACTATTTCAAATCAGGAATTTTTGAAAATAATGTTGCTGTTTGGAGATATAATAGACCTTCTGTACGACATATCGCACGTGTAAGTCGTGTGAAAAAATCTAGGGTACTCCTTGAACCCCTTAAGCGCATTGGTGAATTTTACAGTTTTAGTTTGTTTCGTGATAACCTTATAGCGATTTGCAAACTTTCACAGAAATGTAACAAATGAAGTGGCATTACTTCTTTCAGAAATAGATGGAAAGTTGGATGTCACCTCTTGAGATACTGTTGTCATGGTTACTGGCTTGCATTCCTTCATCAGTTTAATAAATGAAATTAGTTTTCTGGGAATATCTAAGAAACTGTTGGTTTTAGAGCCTTAAAATGTAGTTTTCGGGGACCCTTTATGGCTCTTTAGGAGCCCCGAGTTTTGTTTCTGACACCAAGGGGTTGAGAATGAGCTTTGTCTCGTCGTTGTACGCCATAATAATGATAATTATAATAATAATAGGGATAGGGATATAATAGATCTTCCGTACCATACCTGCACGTGTAAATCGCGTGAAAAATTCTATAGTACCCCTTGACGCCTTAGCGCATTATATATATTGATGAATATTTCAGCTTAATTTGGATCCATTATAACCTCATAGCCATTTGCAAACCTTCACAGTAATTTAATAAATGGAATTGCATTGCGTCTTACAGAAATAGATGGACCTGTGAGATTCCGTTGCCATGGTTACCGGCTTCCATTCTTTCATTAATTTATTAAGTGAAATTAGTTTTCTGGGAATATCTCAAAAACTGTTGGTTTTAGGGCCTTAAAATGTGGTTTCGTTTCTCACATTGAGGGGCTGAAAATGAGCTTTGTCTCACCCTTCTATGCCTATTTCAGCATGCATTTTAAGGGGGTAGGTCCCCTTTTATGAGACGTACGGAGAAGAGTTACATCAATGATGAGTGTCGTGCCTCTGATGGATATCTGTATCAAATTTTACGTTGATCCGCCCAGCCGTTCTCGAGTTATGACACAAAAATTGTCCACAGATAGACAAACAGACAGACAAAATTTTTATTTTTGCGCGCATCCGTCATAAAACAGTCTGAAATGCGCAAATATCGCAAATTTCCGTGGAAATTCAGAAAAAACAGACAAACTTTCATTTATATATATATATAGAGATGAGGCTTCTAGTTTGCTAAACATGTGGACCTTTCGTAGGTTTACAACAATTGGCAAATGTAGTGAATTCTTTGCCCAGTCAAATCTCCCTCCGAGAGGTGTCAGTGTGTGTGTGTGTGTGTAATCTGGCGGTGTGTTCTTTTGCAGCTTGTTAAGGAAATGCATGCCTGTTATTAGTATAAACAGGAAGGCCATGGAGAACCTCAAGGCCCATGCGTGACATGACATGGCTCATTCCACAGATTTTAACCTCCGTAGCTGAACTTTCTAACAAAAGGAACATGATCGCGGAGCAGTGAATCTTCTTAGTGTGTAGTGGCTAGCATTCTTGGCTGTCACCCCTGAGGTACGGGTTATAGACCACCCCGTGGTGTAGTTGCTAGCATTCTTGGCCGTCACCCCTGAGGTGAAGCTGATTCCTGCACGTGGTGCCCCTGCATAGGTACCTGGATTACACTTTCCAGTACTGAACTGAGCATCAGCATTCCAGAAGTACAAACAAGATGATGACATCTGTTCCACAAAGGCCTTTTTCAAGGCTAACTATAATTACGTTTAATACAGAGGGACTTTCATCCCCAAAAGAAGAGCTCCTGAGTGAAATATGTCGAAGTAACAACTGTGACATACTTTGCATACTAGAGACCCACAGAGACAATCAGCTACGACGTCCCAAAATTGCTGGCTTGAGACTTATTGCCGAGAGACCTCACAGACAGTACGGAAGTGCTTTATTCGTTCGACCTGATCTTCAAATCGTGTCTACTTCCATCTCTGAACACGAGGATATGGAAATATTAACTGTTGAGCTGAGTAATTGCACCGTATCTTCTGTATACAAACCACCTGGTGCTGCTTTTTCCTTTGCTACCCCTGATAGTTTCCATAAACATAGTGTCAATTTTGTAGTTGGTGACTTGAACAGTCACAGTACAGTATGGGGTTATGCTCAAGACGATGATAATGGAGAAGAGGTGTTAAAATGGGCCGATACCTTCCAATTAACCCTCATACATGACAGTAAACTTCCTCCATCCTTCAATAGTGGGCGTTGGCATCGTGGATACAATCCAGATCTGATCTTTGCCAGTGAGCACATCAGCCAACAATGCATGAATACAGTATGCTCTCCAGTTCCTAACTCTCAACATCGTCCTGTGATGTGCCAAGTTACTGCATTAGCCCAACCGATCACTATACCCTACCGCAGAAGATTCAACTTCCAGAAAGCTAATTTGGAGAAATTTAGTTCTACTTTGGATAGTTTTGTAGCTGGTATCCAGCCAACACCAGATGAATACGATACATATGTGAATGCTGTGAAGAAGGCTTCACGGTTGTCGATGCCTCGAGGGTGCAGGACACAATACTTCCATGGCTTAACACCTAAAACAGCCGATCTGATGAGTAATTATCTTTCACTCTTCGAAGATAACCCATTTAGTGACGAAACCATTTCAGCAGGAAAAGAGCTAATATCCACCATAGCATTGCACAAGAGAGAAAGATGGCTGAAACTTATGGAGGAAACTGACTTCTCTGTTAATAGTCAGAAGGCTTGGAGGCTGCTAAAGAAATTAAATAACGATCCAACTAAGAGTTCCACACATGCAAACATCACTGCCAATAACATCGCATCACAGCTCATAAATAATAGCACACCAAGATCGTCATTTAGAAAATCAGATTTCAAACTTCAGGATAAGGTACACAATCATAACAGTGAACTCACAAGACCATTTGATCTCCATGAACTAGAAGCTGCCGTCCGTACATGTCGGAATGGCAAGGCAGCAGGACTGGATGATATTTGTGTTGAACAAATTAAACATTTTGGCAATGTCACGAAAATTTGGCTTCTAAATCTTTATAATCACTGCATTGCATTTTTCAAGATCCCAAAATTATGGCGCAAGGCTCGTGTAATAGCTATTTTAAAGCCTGGTAAATTGCCAAGTGATCCTAAAAGTTTCAGACCAATCTCTCTTCTTTGTCATCTTTATAAGATCCTAGAGAGAATGATCCTGAATCGTTTAACTCTTGTAGTTGATCCTCTTCTAATCCCTCAACAAGCTGGGTTCAGACCAGGCAAAAATTGCACTTCTCAAGTCCTACACCTTACTCAGTTCATAGAAGATGGTTTTGAAAGGAAAAAGATCACAGGTGTAGCTTTTGTTGATCTCTCTGCTGCATATGACACCGTAAACCACAGAATACTGTTACATAAACTCTATAACCTAACGAACAACTATGGATTCACTAACATGATAGCTACACTTCTTCAGGATCACCGGTTCTTCGTTGACTTCCAAGGACATCGCAGCCGTTGGAGAACTCAGAAGAATGGATTGCCCCAGGGAAGTGTATTGTCTCCTATTTTATTTAATGTGTACACCAATGATCAACCACACCCTCAAGGGTGTAAAAGCTTCATTTACGCTGATGATCTTGCTCTTTCTGCCCAATCAGAACAGTTTGAAGTTGTAGAGCATACACTCACTCGTGCTCTCAAACAGCTGGGTACTTACTATGAAAGGAACCAACTCATGCCCAATCCTAATAAGACTCAAGTATGTGCCTTCCACCTGAAACATAAACAATCTAGTCGGAAACTTGAAGTATTCTGGAATGGTATGTTATTGGATCATTGTTTCCATCCCAAATATCTAGGTGTCACCTTGGACCGTACACTCACATTCAAGGAGCAGTGCTTTAAGCTAAAACAGAAGATCTCTTCGAGGAACAGCCTCCTCCGTAGACTGGCAGGGACTAACTGGGGCACCCATCCCCAAACGTTAAGGACAACAGCAATGGCCTTATGCTATTCAGCAGGAGAATATGCCAGTCCTGTGTGGTACAAGTCAGCCCATGCAAAGCAGGTGGATGTAGCCTTAAATGAGAGCTGCAGGATTATTACAGGTTGCTTGAGGCCAACTCTCATCAGTAAAGTGCACTATCTTGCAGGGATTGCTCCACCTGACATCAGAAGAGAAGTGGCTGCAAACAACGAAAGAAGTAAATCATCTGTTATGACCTCACACCCACTCTTCGGATATCAACCTGCTGAGAGGAGATTAAAATCGAGAAAGAGCTTCCTAACAACTACTCAACCATTACAAGGAACAGCAGCAACAGCTCGAGTGGCCGTGTGGAAGGAGAGGACCAGCAATCTGTCTGAATGGATGGAACCAAAGGAATCTCTACCTCCTGGTCACACAGAGAACTGGCTAACCTGGAAGTCCCTGAACAGACTGAGGGTGGAAGTTGCAAGATCCAGGGACAACTTATATAAGTGGCATTTTCCGACCAAGACAGTCCTGTGTGATTGTGGCGCAACCCAGACAACACAACACAACACCTCTTCTCCTGTCCATTGTGCCCGTACAGCTGCACAATGAATGACTTGACTGAAGCTAATTCAAGTGCTATCGAAGTGGCTAAGTTCTGGGCAGAAACTGTTTGAAGTCGTCTGTTTAACACATACTTTGTACTTCTGACACGAATAAATAAATAAATAACCCCTGAGGTACGGGTTATAGACTACCCCGTGGTGTAGTTGCTAGCATTCTTGGCTGTCACCCCTGAGGTACGGGTTATAGACCCTCCCGTGGTGTAGTTGCTAGCATTCTTGGCTGTCACCCCTGAGGTACGGGCTATAGACCACCCCGTGGTGTAGTTGCTAGCATTCTTGGCTGTCACCCCTGAGGTACGGGTTATAAACCACCCCGTGAAGTAGTTGCTAGCATTCTTGGCTGTCACCCCTGAGGTACGGGTTATAGACCACCCCGTGAAGTAGTTGCTGTTATTAATCGTTACATGCGACATCACCCCGAACGGCTAGATAGGATATATCTTCACGAAACTTGCTATTATGATTGAGTGCGAGGTGTATAATACATACCTGCCAACTTTTACGGTTTATCCGTAAAATTTACGGAAATTGCAGCATTTTACGGTTTTACGGACGAACGGTGTCATTTTACGATTTCGCGGACAAAAATTTGAAACGATAATTTACATTCGATAATACCGCCCACTTCCGTACAATCGATTGTTTGCGTGGGTCGAAGGCAAGTCCACGATAGTCGATAACTCGTTCTTTGATATGATTCGTACTTTTAACCGTGTGATGGTTGTGTCGTCATCGTAATTGAATTTGAAGCCGGGATAACCGTTCTTGCATGTGAATCTTAGGTGTTGACAGGCTCTGCTTCGCATATTCTTTGTTCCGCTCCGTTCGCTCGTTGCGATTTAAACCATATTCTTTGACCACGTTAGTTGTTCATTGTTCGCGAAGTTGGCGTTCCTTGAATGTTTTCGTCTTTTAAGGTTATGGCATATTTTAATGAAGCGTTCGAGTTTTTGGCTATAACTTCGTGCTTCGCAGTTTCCTGTATTCCTTGGACTAATTACATTCGTTCCACGTGTGTGTGTGTTTATTTTTTTCTACCATGTGCATATTCTATCTTCACGAGGTTGGCGTCGTGTTCATTTAATGGTTGGTGTGTTTTGACATGTTTTAATGAAGTGTTGGCTGTCTTAATTGTTTTATGTTATAATTTTATGTGACGTTCAGTGATCCAGGTTCCTTTCGATGTTTTAGTAGATATCGAGAATGAACAAATCCAACAAGAAACAGTACTTCCAGACATTTAAAGAATCATACTCGGTTGATTTTCCGTGCATACTAAAATCAAGAAAGGGAGAAAAATTTGCCTTTTGCACGGTATGTGGGTGTGATATTAATATTGCATATGGTGGAAAAAACGATTTAAGTAATCATGTTAGTTATGTTAAATCGAAGAAGATAGCAAGAAAATCAACACCTTTTTTGCTAAGTCTGGAAACGTTTACAGTGACGTAATTAGGGCCGAGTGTCTGTTTACTTCCTTTTTGGTGGAACACAATGTGCCCTTAAGTGCGGCTGATCATGCTGGAGCTTTATTTAAGAAGATGTTTCCCACATCAGAAGTTGCAAAGAAATATAGTTGTGGTCGCACGAAAACGACATGTATTGTAAATAAAATGGCAAAAAATGCATCATCTGAAGTTGTTAAGTGCCTTCAGAACGGACCGGATACAGATAAATTCCTTTTCTTTTCATCAGTGAGAAACTACTTTTATACTGCCTGTGACTACATCATCAACAAGTTTCCACTCAAGGATGACGTGTTAAAGAATGCTCAAGTTGCTAGGTTAGACAAAATTGAAGATTCACAGTTATCTTCCATTCGTTTTTTCTTGGAAAAGTTTCCTATCATGTTATGCAAGGAAGAGAATGAAACTACAGATGAGGTGGTGAATGAGCTTCAGAGGCAGTTCACAGCTCTTCAGGTAGATGACTCATTGGCTGCACATCAAGATGCTGCAAGTGATTCCAGTTGGGCACAAATATCAAGAATTCGTGGAGCCGATGGACTTCTTAAGTATAACCGAATTTTTAGAGTATTGCTCTCTATTCTCACCATACCCCATAGCTATGCAGAATGTGAATGTTTTTTTTAGCTTTGTGAAGAAAAATAGAACACAGTTCAGGCCATCCATGTCCAATGAATCTCTGGAGTCTATTTCTATTTTGAAGACCAGGAGTTCTGGTCCCTGTTATGACAAAACATTTTCTCAAGACTGTTTGCAGGAAGCTAAAAAGGCCACAACCATGACTTAAAAGTCGAACTAGCATGTGATTTGCAGTGTGTATTATATTATTTCTTGCCTGTGTTACGTTAAACAAGTTTTATTGTTTAAAGCCTTTTTCAATTATCGTATATCAGCTTAATCTATCAAGGAAGTCCTGTTATGTCTGCTCCAAACCGATATTCACCACGCCTGCTGCTGATTAACATGGATTTCTTCTTGATTGTTATGTTCATCTACAAATCATGTAAGTAGATATGATTTCATTGAAGTATCCTGTTTAAAGCATGAATTATTGTATTTTGTAGCCCAGAAGTATTATTATTTTCGTCAAGCCGGGGTATGTCGAAAATCGTTAGATTTTTTGTTGTCGCGCGTGAGTTTTACTGATAGCCCTTTTCAAAAGTTGGCAGGTATGATAATAGGTTGTTCTTATTATAGTAGTGTTGGTTGGTTGGTTCCTTAGGTTAGGGGCTGCGACAACACGGTCATGTAGCACCGGGTACTTTGGGTGTGTGTAGAATCTGTCTGATAACGAGTGTTAATTGTGATGGCTGTATTAGTGTGTGTTTCTGTTTTTAATTCAAGTAAGGACTGCAGACATTGTTATTTTTTTCAAGTAGTTCCTACTATTGCCGCCAAACGCCACCGTCAACGAATACTAGTTCAGAACTTGGTTACCAGACGCCACAGCAGTATGCTCCTGGCGACGAACGTAGGAACCTAAGAGCTTTTGTGAAATGTTTAACTATAATTTAGCTTCACACAGGTGTAATTAATGGAAAGTTCTTTATCATGCCATAAATCTATGACCTGGGACCGCCGGCTCTACTGCTCGAGTCCAAGCGCTATGAACTTGCGGGGTGAGGAGAAAGAGCAGGGAAGGGTCGGGCGTGAAGAGAAGGATCTGTCAACAGCCCACCGTGATATATGGTATTCCTTTCTATTCCAATACTGCTAACATTCGGTCGTTGCTCAAACCACTGTGGTGTTAGGATTGACTGAGGTCGTCACCGACCAATGTATTTGGTTCTGTACTATGCACGGACCGAGAAACCTCATCACTCGTCAACACCACTAATCATAGTCCGCGATGCACATTCCTCTCAGGTTCACGCAGCTTAGACTCGAGCAGTACTTCCCCTACGAAGGAAGGCATACTGAGTTTTTTTAACGCTGTTAAAA
Source organism: Meconema thalassinum (assembly GCA_946902985.2). Lineage (NCBI taxonomy): Eukaryota > Metazoa > Arthropoda > Insecta > Orthoptera > Tettigoniidae > Meconema > Meconema thalassinum. The sequence continues at coordinate 282,841,492 of OX336397.1, forward strand.
ATCCGATGACTTCGGCCTGGTTTGAACCCGCGATCTTGGGCATAGAAGCTCAGCATGCTACCGACTACGCCACCGAAGCCGCTAATTATTATTGTGGAAGGAGAGTTTATATGGAGCTCCAAACATAAATTCCCAAATATATCTGTAAGTGTAAGTGTGACAACATCATGTTCTATCACACGGCGGATAATAAGCGAGGTAGCCTACTTGTTATTTTATGTTCGACCCTCACTATTATGTGTTAGAAAACTGTATCATAATGATGGTCATTATAACACGGTTTTTCATTATGATACAGTTTCTCCAGCCAATCAGAGCTCGTTCATTGACCAATTAGGTAACGATACCTTCGCGCATGCACTCAAAATCCAACATGTCGGACATAAACACAACATCGAACTATAATAAATTACCGACATGGAATACGCACCGTCCATATGTTCGCGTAAATAAACTGGCGAATATGAGACAAGAAATAGCACTGTACCGGTACCTTAATATCCCCAAAACCAATTTCTACACAGCGCGTGGTTTTGACACGACTTCAGTGACAGTTCTACTGAATACTGGTGCGCAATCTGAACATATGGTATTGAAGCACACCGAGCGCATGCGTCGGTTGTCCAGAGAGCTTGGACAAGAGAGATATACTACCCACCGCAGCACCCGATCACAACATTCTACTGTAGTGACTGAACAGATATTTATGAATATTTATGTTAAAACATTATAATAAAGTTATAATTATCGTCGAACATAAACAGTCGTATGCAACTCGCCTATAATGGTAATTAAGACACTCGTATGGAAATTATAAAACTCGCATATGCTCGTTATATAAAAATACTCGTGTCTTAATTATAGCCATTATAGGCTCGTTGCATAATGTACTATTATGGGTTTGTCTTGAAGGTTGCTAGGTTACCACCGTTCCAAGTAAGAAGTATGGAAGCTTGGCGTTCTCAAGGCCTGAGATGTCGATACCACATTCCGGGACATGTGACTCCGCTATAAGAGATGCAACCATTTGGCTGGTTACATGCAGTCCTGTACATTATTTCATTCAACGTGTCACCTTAGGCTAGGGTGACTGACCTGATTCTGAAAATGGAAAATACGGGACATTTAGGAAAGGGCACTGTGAAAATTGGAAGTCAGAGTTTGGAAATTGTGGAGACGTTCAAGTACCTAGGATGTGAATTGATGCAAACTGGTAGGTTGGCAGGAGGGTACAGCAGAGCAATGCATTCTATCAAAGTGTAAGAAAACTTGTTTGGGATAAGGAAGTACCAAGGAGAAGTGTACTATGTACCCATATGAGACTTGGACCCTGACAAGCAGGCAAGAGAGTAGAATCCAAGCCAGTGAAATGAAATTCCTAAGAAGTATGATAGGAAAGACAGAGTGAGGAATGAAGATGTTAGGAAGGAAGTTGGGATGGGAAAACTAAATGAGAGAATTGAGAAGAATAAACTAAGGTGGTTTGGACATGTAAAGAGGATGGAGGAAAATAGAATACCAAGACAGATGCTGGAGGCCAAGTGCAAGGGTAAGAGAGCAAGAGGAAGACCTAGAACAAGGTGGATCGATTCAGTGAAGAACAGCGTAAGAAAAAGAAATCTGGACTGGGACAAGATCGAGGAAGAAGAATGGTGGAAGGAAAGAGGAAAGTGAAGAAGTGCCATAAATACCCCGACCCGGCAGGAGCTGGATAAGGGGAAATGATGATGATATTCAGACTAAAGCTTATTTTTCTGAAAATGATTATGCACTAAATAATAATGAAAATCCACAGCCTGCTTCCAGTCTCCGACCGGGTCAGGAATGGAATGAATGAAGCCCCCATCTAGCGGCGAGGATATGAACTGTGCCGGCTGCCGAGGCCTGACGCACTCCTCTGGGGCAATGATTAAATGAATGACAGATGAAATGAAATGATAGTGGAGAGTGTTGCTGGAATGAAATTGTGACAGGGAAAACCGGAGTACCCGGAGAAAAACCTGTCTGCCTCCGCTTTGTCCAGCACAAATCTCACATGGAGTGACCGGGATTTGAACCACGGACCCAGCGGTGAGAGGCTGGCGTGCTGCCGCCTAAGCCACGGAGGCTCTACTAAATAATAATAATAATAATAATATCGTATGACCTCGGTGCCGGGTGCAATCTTTGCTATATGACCCAAGAGGGCAGCTTGCATTTCGAATGTTATTTTTCCTTGGAGCGCCATGAAAGTCAAGGAGGTTAGATATCTAAGCTCCTTCACACTAGAGCTTTGCAGTAGAAAATGGAGGAGCTTTAGTGTTGGCGGAAAATGCCGTAATTAATTTTGCCATTATGAACACGGCCTACTGAATTCAAATGGGTTATTTAACATGCCAACAATGTATGACATGCGTGTAGTGATTTTTGTCGCCTTGCAAAAATCACTTATTGCCAGGAGCGAACCTGCAAGCTTTGGGTTGGTAGTCCTACACGATAACCACTCATCCACCGTGGAAAGCTATTTTGTACTGAATAATACTAATATAACCTAGCGAAATATTTTATAAATTTATTAAAAATCAGATCTGTAACACCTTAATCATACATTATAACTTGATTATTGAATTTACGTTTCTATTTGCAATATCGTATCTATTTTCTTTTACAGTATCTATTCAACAGCGAGCCTTTCTTTCCCATTGGAAAACATTTCTTTGAAGTCGAAGTTTCATTTGACCATCTTTTCCAAGATTTAATTTGGAAAATGTGGAAAGCTGAATGGAATAAAATAGTATAGAATAAGAACAGAAATTAGATTTAAAAACCAAAATTCTGATAACTAATATTCAATTTCTTTAAAAATATTTTAAATTATTTCTTACTGCGACTTATTGAAATTCTCTGCGTCGAATAATTTCTTTCTAATGTACACGAGGAGGCTAAATGACCACGATGTCAATGCCCCTTGAATGAAACTAACAACAAAAAAGCTAGTTGAAGGCGTTACTTATACGAATAGATGGATAAAAACATATCGATGATTCCACGGTTTGGTTCTTCAATACCGTAATAGGTGTTGTGTTTTCTCCAGTACGCGTAAAATATTGTGTTGTTTCCCCTTAAATGTTTTGAAACTGCCAGAATTTAACATAGATCGCTTTATTTGATATGAAATTCTCTACAATTAGTTTGAATGTGTCCAGCAAAACATATAGGTTTTATCTGGATTTTTGCGAGCTAGTAGTAAGTTTGCATTTACGTAAGTCAGGACTTTCAGTCTGATGCCATCCCTTTTTTTTTTCTTTGTTCCATATGGAAATTAGTTTCAAATAAATTCCACACATAAGATTTTTTTTAATGTGACAATTCGCGTCCCGTTTATTGTTTGTCGGAATGACGGGACCAGTCACTGAAACAAGGGACAATCCCGGCAGAAACGCGACGGCTGGTGTTCCTACACTCGGAGTGTTTTTTGCTGACTCGGCCTTTCTTCTTCTTTCTGTGCATTGCAGGTTTTCAAAGCCACTTGCGTACTTTCGTGCTGGATTAACACACGCGTATATTTTAGATAACCATTTCAGTTCCTATATTTTGACATCAAATTGGCGGGTGAAAAGCTAAAGCAAATAGGAGACTTCTGCTACTTAGGAAGGAAAATAACCAGTGATGGACGAAGCGAAGAGGATATAAAAAGTAGGTTGGCTCAGGCATTTCTACAGAAAAGAAATCTGTTTGCATAAAATATAGATTTAGGTATTCGGAAGTAATTTTAAAGCCTTTGTCTGGAGCGTGGCGCTCTATGGATAAAGCCCAGCGTGGATAGCGGATAATGTTTCGAGAAAATTTGTGGATAGTTTTTAGAATACAGTCCGATTTTCTTTAATATCATTATTAGGAACCGGACGATTATTTTTGCGTTTTGTTTTTTTTTCATGACAAATGTAAGATGGTGATTGAAGCTAATTATGTCATTAAGCATAATTAACACTCCGAACAGGAAAGGGTTGCAATTCTGGCTGCGTAACATTCATTTTAAACATAGCACATACAAAGCCTAAGAGATCGATTTTTCCTCAAATGTCTAAACATGTTGCTTTAGTAATTTATGATTATTAGGGCTCGGATTTTTAGGTGCTAAAAATCGGGGAAATATTTATATTTTATGTATTGAAAATGCCTGAAATATGTGACAAAAAAGTAAAAATATTTAATTATATTTTAGTTTATTAATGTGAACATAAACAATATGCAGTACTCACGAATGCAATTTATGCTATGTCTCACTGACTGCTGAAGCATTACAATACACAACGAGATACATCTTCAGGTTGTTCATCACAAATGACTGACGATTACCGCGAAGCACTCCTTCTGAAAGCGCGAAACTTGGCTATATGTTTCTTACCCTTGAGGTCTTGTGTAACTTGAGATCGCTGTTTAGCCGTGATTGCTTTCCCACAACAGAACGCCCCCATCAGAAGTAAAATTATCTTTAAATTCTGCAACAGACGATAACTTGTAGTTGTTTTTACTGTAGGCATCGTGGAACTGCCTTACACTTCACAGTGCCAGAAATGAACTGCATGTGCAGCAATATGGCTATGGACAAGGAAACTCCCGGCTTCCACAGTGAGTGGCACAGGGCGACAGGTTAAGAATAACGAAAATGCAAGCTGACATACGCTCTGTATGAAGATTAGATAGCTCACAGGTTTTTCCCCGTTGAAGTAACACAGAACAAAAATGCAATGAGCTGAAAGATTTTAAAAACTGTAAATATTATGTCTTTTTATGTGCTAATAAGTGAAAAGCAGGAATTTATGTGTTTATAGAAAATTGCTTAAAATATGTATTTACATAAAAACAAGTAGTTCCGTGATGAACTATACAGCCTATTTTCATATATCCTACTTATGTTAATTGCCTCTATCAACATACAAAATTTCAGTTTGATTGCTATAATAGATTCGTAGATATTGAGAACCGACTAAATATTTCGGATGGTCGCCATGTTGGATTTTATATATGTAGGTCCTAGAGTTATGTGCTGTTACATGCAGATTATTGTGTACGTGTAGCATTCAAACTTCAATCGCATGATTAGGACACAAGAAGTAAAAACGAGATTTTAAAAATTCATGTAAACAATTGAACCAAGTTAGATGTCAGTGCATTACAATGTGTATAAACATTTACTGTACCAAGTTTTATTGCGTTTGGTTGGTTAAATCGCGAGAAAGTTCTATTTAAATGTCGCAAATTCGCGTGGCCGCCATGTTGGTTTTGTAGTTACCAGTTTTTCAAACATCACATAGGTGAACTTCTAGTAGTTCCCTTTATCACCTTAAAAAAATCCAGGGTGATATCGGGAATAGTTTCGGAGATATTGAATGCTGGTGAAATATTTCGCACAGCCGCCATATTGGATTGGAGAGACGTAACAAAATTTGAAGGGCACAGTCGGGGTCGTCCGGAATAGTGCTATGAACTTACCGAGTTTCATTGAAATCGCTCCAGCCGTTTAGAATTTATTAGGGGGACACACACACACACACACACACACACACACACACACACACACACACACACGGACAAAAGGTGATCTCACAAGCCAATTTTTTTAAAATTGAAAATAGGCTAAAAATTACCTAAAAATCCGAGCCCTAATGATTATCTACTGTGATTATAAATATTCTTGTAATGCCAGTAGATACGGGTAACAGTCGTGCGGATCCGAATAACGATTTGTTTATCCGCGCAGGGCTGTGTCTATGGAAGTGGAACTTGGACTTTTGGTGCAGCAGAAAAGAGGAGAATTGAATCGTTTGAAATGTGGTGTTACAGGAGAATGATGAAGATCAGATGGGTAGATAGGGTGACAAATGAAGAGGTATTAAGACGAGTGGGAGAAGGAGAGATGTTTCTGGCGACTGCTAATGAAGAGAAGAGATAGGTTGGTAGGATACGTACTAAGACACCCAGGAATAGCAAGCTTAGTTATGGATGGAAGGGTTGAGGACAAGAACTGTAGGGGTAGACCAAGGTTATAATATGTAAAACAGACTGCCAATTACTGGGAAAAGCGAAAAGCAACCTTAACGATATTCGTTACGGATTTCAGAAGAGATAGAATGCCATGTTTCGCTCATTAAGCGAGCATCGTCGGAACCGCAAGTTCAAATCTACAAAACACTACTAAATCCCGCAGTATCAGCTATGAAACTACCGACAGTAGTGGCTACGCTGGCTAAAGCGCAGCGTTAGGTCATGGGGCCAAGCCCTCTGCTGACTCGGTAGACGCGTGGGTTCGAGTCCCACCGTCGGCCGTCGTTGAAATTGTTTTCCGTGGTTTCCCATTTTCAACACCGGGCAAATGCTGGTACGGTACCTTCTGATAGACCATGGCCGCTTCTTTCCACATCCTTGCCCTGTTTCATTCATCTTAAACCCTTCCATCTCTCATCCCGACGCGCAGGTCGCCCACGGGCGTCGAATAAAGATCTGCACTAGGCCTCTGAGGAGACCACACGAAAAATAAAAGCCATGAAACCGAGACCCCTCCTTCCCATGACGTCATACTCCAACGCGCGCACAGGGGGTAGCTATTTTCATTGAAAACACATGTTCTCGAGTCAAGTAGTGATGCTGGAGAATGACGTCACCTCTGACGTTGTGGCTCGCATTGATGTCACATGCCTCTTGGTTTGCGGTATTGCTATTATTACTTGAGTAGTTGAGTTTGAAACCACGCCCAGTTTGTATGTGAATGAGATTCACTTCCATTGCCATCTGCCTGCTCAGCAGCGTAGCCGAACGTGGGGATGTTATCTTACTTTCAGCTCCCCCAGGGGCTCACATCTTGTGGGACGTGGTTTGGCGACCACGGGACCCCAGCTGAGTCCGGCATTGCTTGCACTTACTTGCGCCGGGCTCCTCTCCGTCTTCTTTCCTGTCGACCTCCTTTGGTCAACTCTTGTTCTTTTCCGACCCCGACGGTAATAGGGCATCGGAGGACTAGAGAGTCTTTCACTTTCCCGCCTTAATTGGCCATTGTCTCTTCTTTCTTGATCCCTCCTTCTTCGAGGGGTCAGACCTATTGTTTTCTTTTCATTATATGTCCTTTTCTCTTTAAGATTCCCGCACTGTTTTTGTTACTTGGCTCCCCGTGTATCTACATTCCCTTTAGCGATCTTTTTGTCATCTACACTACATTTTGTGGGTATTTTTAATCTACGTTGCATTTTGTAAAGATTGACAATCTAAATTGCTTTTTAGTAAGTCTTTCAATGTTGGAGCAGGGCATTTTAGTGAGTATTTTGAATTTCAATTGAATTTTGTAAGTATTTTGAATTTCAATTGAACTTTGTGAAATGCCATGTCCTGTGGTTCGGATTCCACGTAAAAAGGAGGTCCCGTGGCTCATGATCTCGCGATTAACGGTCACGTTAAACTACAAGCTTGCTTGCTTTTGCACTTTGTGAATATTTTGGATTGGAAATGGGATCTTTCAATCTGGATTGCATTGTGTATTTTCAATTTCAATTGCATTTTGTACGTATTTTGAACCTAGCCTACATTTTGCACGTATTTTGAACCTAGCCTACATTTTGCACGTATTTTGAACCTAGCCTACATTTTGCACGTATTTTGAACCTAGCCTACATTTTGCGCGTATTTTGAACTTAGCCTTCATTTTGTACGTATTTTGAACCTAGCCTACATTTTGTACGTATTTTGAACCTAGCCTACATTTTGTACGTATTTTGAACCTAGCCTACATTTTGCACGTATTTTGAACTTAGCCTACTGCCCCCGTAATTGAATTATATAGAGACCACGGTGGCTATATTTGAAATTATAAGGAGAGTTATGGCTGTCATAGTTATGACGTGGGTAGTCATGACGTAAGCACGGATGACGTAAATGTTATGCCAGCAGGCTACTTGAGCTGAGATTCTCAGTGACGTCAGCTTTTAGTCCAGAATGTTCCAAGATGTACGACGCAGTCGCAGGAAACGAGGAATTCTGCTGAGGAAGAAACTATGCTATTGGAGGAGAGGCATGAACCAATGAACGATAGTTTAAAGGAAGACGGAGATTGCTGAAACTATGGTATTTTTATTACTTTTGGAATGCAGAATTGTGGAAAGCCATTTGCAGTAAAAGCATTGATTGGGAATTTTGGTGAAATTTATTTTCAGTTTTTGAATTTTGAAAATCCGTCATGTATTAACGAAGTTGGAAGTTTTAGCGATGACGCAGTATCACGCTTTGGAAGGGATGGAAACGCCCCTCGATAAGTTAATAAAAGGGCTTGCGCAGAAGAGAGGAGCCTCTTTCGTTCTCTGATCATTCTGAGATCTCATTCTCAGATCATCGAAGTATATTTGTGAAAGTTCTTTTCTTATACATTCATTATAGTGAGACGTCGAAGTGAACAGCAGTGAAAAGAATCGTCTTTATAACGCGTGGCGAGGCCACTATATTAACGAGATCCAGGTCAAACTAGGTGAAGTTGAAACGGACCTTAGAAAGCTTCTACAAGTTTAGCTTCGAACAGTTAGCGGTCTCCGATAAGATAATTGTATTCTGCAGTGCTACATGCAGTTATAGAGAAAATCTGAACAATTTCGACCGAGTAGTTTAAAAGATATTAGCAGTTTTATACGACTGACAAAAGTGATTATCTCGCCACAAGAGAAGCACTTTTGTTTAGCCAGAATCAACGCAACGGCTGACGCTGCGAGTGGAATAGAAAGACTTCAGATTGCTTGGTTACAGAACGATACCAGTATAATGGAGCAATTGAATACGGCAGTTTGTTCTTCTGACACTACAATCGAAGAGCAGATGGAAGGCTAAGAGGGCTTATTGCAATTGGGACATACTTCAACGGAGTAAGATAGCGACATGGAACTTCGCTAATTGCTATTCCACACAAGCGAACATGCGGTGAATACCATCTACACCCATGTTTCGTAATTAAAGGCTGAATACCATCGAACAGCCATAGAAACAATTTCATACTCTGAATATGAATAATTTCTTCGGAAATTTCTACAAAACTTCATGATGATTGTCTACTGGAACTTCAGGGAATTTTTCAAGAGAAGTCAGGGATATCCCGACTCACAAAGAAGATTATTGCCGGAAGGATGTCTATTCGTCTTCGAGGAGCAGAGCGATTCACGGAGAAGGAAGCAGTTCGATTCTCCGAGGGTGCTATTTCCTATTTCGAGGATGGAGCTCAGCTTCAACGTGGTGAAATGGATCCATCAGCAGTCTTCTTTGGGGAATTTTCCTCTGGAACGTCAATCGGCAGATAAGGTAGTCGTGAATGTTTATTGTATTTGAGTTTACTAATAATGTTTGAGCAACCATTTTTCCCATATTTTTATCCTCATGTTTTTGCCCTATTTTCTTGTTGAGATTCTTATTCTCAGTACACCTTGATGAGTTTTGCATTTTTCGACGATTTATTAAGACATTGTGATGTCATGGGCATAGTTAACGATTTTGAATCAGTTGAGACTGATATTTAGATTTTTCAGTAATTAATATTTTTGTAGTCACGATTTGACTGTAAGTTAATGATTTTTAATGGCAGATTTAAATTCAGACAGCGTGTCATTTTATTAAAGTAATTCTACCCCAGTTTAATTACTTTGACCAATTTTCTGTCATCATCAAGAAGGAAGAACATTTAAATGATTTTAGAGCGTTAAAATCTTACGTTGTCGACGATCTTGGAAATACTAGTCGTTATTTGAATTGATTGCAACACAGACATTTATCGTCAGTTATGAATGAACATTGCATCATAGACACTTTTGTGAAAGAGTAACTTTAATATTGAATTATTGAATGCATTAAAGTCAAGTACTTTTGTTAGGAGTTTTTCTCAATTAGAGAATTATATAATGATGTTTGCATTCCCCAATCTAATTGGATTCTATTCGACTACTTTGCATTTTAGTCGCACTTTATTTGAAGATAGTATTTTTATACTACAATTTCTTTTAAGATGTTAATCTTAAATTTGATAGACCAGACAGGCGTATATAAGCGTATTCACTATTAAATTTGTTTGTGATTGGCAAGTTTTGACTTCATTTCGGTTCATGAATGAAATCCACGAAGGTTATAGAAAAACAGTTTTGAAACAATTAATGATTATAAATTTTTTTAAGTGGAACTATGAATGTATAATCGCTAGTGCAGCGCGTGTTGAAAGTCGCTGAGGTATAATGCCCTTGAATATGAAGGAGGTTCCCACAGGAATTAATGTTAAAGAATTATTTGTGGAAGTTTTGTAAGTTATATGGAAGTTTTTAATGCCATATAGATTAATATATGATGATTTTGGGCATATTTTTAATGCAGATTGTGCATTAACTTGTTAGCGAAGGATTTTCCGCTGGAGTAAGATTGTTATAGTTCGTTGAAAATTAATCAAGTGAGTTACTGTTATAATTAACACGAGTTTTGAAAGAATTTGAGATAAGATTTTGAATGAAGGTTGCCGTCACAAATCATTATTAAAACCTTTATTAAACCAGATTGTGACATTAACATGTATAACTAACCTTCATTGGTCGATTATATTAAACTGGATTATAAAATTATCAACCGAATGAACATGTGGTTAATGTATTTATTAAATTAATAATTTAAACAATTTAAATGTTAATATTGTAAATAATTGCTGTAAATATTTTTGAAAATAATGTAGAACGAGAGTGATGTTAAAGGCGTGCTTATAATATTTTTATTGTCTTTGACAAATATTATAAACAATTTCTAATTGTTATAAATAATTTATGTGATTTTGTTATAAACATTTAAGAGCTAATTAAACATTTGGATTGAAGTTAACAAGTTTAAGAAATTAACAGAATGATCCAATAGGATGTGTGCAAAGTACTTGAAAGATTTGCGTAAATATAATGTGAGTTGTCTTCTAGACATTTAAAAGCTTGAGAGAACAAGCTGTATTCTTACGTAACATAGCGTGTGAGAAGGGAGTGCATTTAACCAGTATGCAACAGGCTGGAAGGTAGCCCGCAGCTGTGCCAACATATGGTTCTCAGGGAGTGAGGTCGTACACACTCTGGCCTTGCGACTATAAATACCATTCTCATGTTTATTAAAAGGAAACCAAATGTTCTATATATGTCACACCCTGACGTCCTTCTCCAATCCAATAGTGTTATGAATATTACGTTATTTGAAGCTCTTGGGAGCTAAAATGTTTTACATCATGTTGTATGATAATTTTTGCAAGTCCTACTGGAGGACGTAGTCAGATTGACTTGGGCTACTGATAGTCACGTTGTTTTTGTTGTGTTAGTAAAATCATACCCTTTATTTGAAATAAAGCTTTTGTACAGTTCAAAGTTCTCGTCTTCGTCCTGGTTCATTTTTAAATGTCATGGTGGAGGTTATTGTGTGAACAGACTTTTAGTGATCCTGTTGTCAACTCAAACCCCGAGATAATTAAGAGGTAAGTAACGGTAAGTATGAACCCCCGTCTATTTTGGTGTGTTCCACAATGATTTCCTGTGAATTTCTGTGCTCTTATCTCGATAGTATCTGTCAGTGCCATTTTCATTGATGTAACTGTGCCGGTGCGATTGATAATTGGCAATCCGATTGAGGGGGCGGATATCTGACAGCCTACTATCCAGGTAAACGGGGACACTACATTTTGGGCGTATTTTGAACCTAGCCTACATTTTGTGCGTATTTTGAACTTAGCCTACATTTTGCACGTATTTTGAACTTAGCCTACATTTTGCACGTATTTTGAACCTAGCCTACATTTTGTACGTATTTTGAACTTAGCCTACATTTTGCACGTATTTTGAACCTAGCCTACATTTTGTGCGTATTTTGAACTTAGCCTACATTTTGCACGTATTTTGAACTTAGCCTACATTTTGTGCGTATTTTGAACCTAGCCTACATTTTGTGCGTATTTTGAACCTAGCCTACATTTTGTACGTATTTTGAACTTAGCCTACATTTTGTGCGTATTTTGAACCTAGCCTACATTTTGTACGTATTTTGAACCTAGCCTACATTTTGTGCGTATTTTGAACCTAGCCTACATTTTGTGCGTATTTTGAACCTAGCCTACATTTTGTGCGTATTTTGAACCTAGCCTACATTTTGTGCGTATTTTGAACCTAGCCTACATTTTGTGCGTATTTTGAACCTAGCCTACATTTTGTACGTATTTTGAACCTAGCCTACATTTTGTGCGTATTTTGAACCTAGCCTACATTTTGTGCGTATTTTGAACCTAGCCTACATTTTGTGCGTATTTTGAACCTAGCCTACATTTTGTACGTATTTTGAACTTAGCCTACATTTTGCACGTATTTTGAACCTAGCCTACATTTTGTGCGTATTTTGAACTTAGCCTACATTTTGCACGTATTTTGAACTTAGCCTACATTTTGCACGTATTTTGAACTTAGCCTACATTTTGCACGTATTTTGAACCTAGCCTACATTTTGCACGTATTTTGAACCTAGCCTACATTTTGTGCGTATTTTTCAATCTATTCCTTTTGTGAAACTTTTCGTTCTAAATTCCCTTTTGTAAGAACATTTTGCGAGTAGTTTCAATCTGAGTTCCTTTTTGTAAGTATTTTCCGTCTCACTTAATTTTCGTTCTGGTTTCCATTTCATTATCATTTTCGCTATCACCCGGATCATTAAGGGCCGATAACCTAGATGTTAGGCCCCTTAAAACAACAGTTATCATCGTCATCATTACTTTCAGCTCTTTACTCTTTGAAGAAGTTATTATTACTAGCGGACCCGTGCGAAAACTCGCACATATTCTAATGGGTTGTGTGCAGACTACCCGCCCGGCGCTAGTGCTATGCGGGCTGTATGCAATACAGTTCTGCCAGGGGCTATCGTCTTGTTGATTTGTTTAAAAGCGCTTTATAAAGAAACAAATATATTTCCGTTGACTTTTCAAGAAATGCAGGATTTTTCCTGTACTATTGAGACGATTTGGAAGTTTTTGGTACAAAGCACACCTTCTGGTTTAGGAGCCTGAGTTTGTGAAAAATACACCTTAGCGTATTATATAATAAGAATCTTATTATTGTTCGAGTCTTCAGTATTTTGACTGGGTTGATGTACCTCTCCAAGCTTCCCTGTCCTGAGCTAATCGTTTCATCTCTACATAGCTACTGTACGAGGCAATCTGTTTAACATATTCTAACCTTGGTCAACCCCCACAGTTCTTGTCCTAGATCCTTCCTTTCATAACTATGTTTGCTATTTCTGAGTGTCTAAGTATGTAGCAGACTTCTGTTACTTAGGAAGCAAAATAACCAGTGATGGACGAAGCAAAGAGGATATAAAAAGTAGGTTAGCTCAGGGAAGGAAAGCATTTCTACAGAAAAGGAATCTGTTGACAACGAATATAGATTTAGGTATTAGGAAGTCATTTTTGAAAGCCTTTGTCTGGAGCGTGGCGCTCTATGGAAGTGAAACTTGGACTATTGGTGCAGCAGGAAAGAGGAGAATTGAAGCATTTGAAATGTGGTGTTACAGGAGAATGATGAAGATCAGATGGGTAGATAGGGTTACAAACGAAGAGGTATTAAGACGAGTGGGCGAGGAGAGATGTTTCTGGCGACTGCTAATGAAGAGAAGAGATAGGTTGTTAGGACACATACTAAGACACCCAGGAATAGCAAGCTTAGTTATGGAAGGAAGGGTCGAGGGCAAGAACTGTAGGGTTAGACCAAGGTTAGAATATGTTAAACAGATTGCCTCAGATGTAGGGTGTGGTAGCTATGTAGAGATGAAACGATTAGCTCAGAACAGGGAGGCATGGAGCGCTGCATCAAACCAGTCAAAAGACTGAACAACAACAAGTATATGTCCTACCAACCTATCTCTCCTCTTCCCCTCGTCTTAATACCTCTTCATTTGTTACTCTATGTACCCATCTGTAACGCCGCATTTCAAACTTTAAGGTTTGGGTGTTTTCTGTGTTTTTAGTGCGGGGGGGGGGGGGGTTTGGTAAATTTGAAAAATCTGTGATTCCAAGTTCTCTTTTTCTGTCACCAATCACTTGGAATAATCGAAGTTTTATTGTAAATCGGTTCTGTAGTTCTCGAGAAATGATTGAAAGAAAATCCCTCTCGGTACGCCAGAGGTAGATTTCACCGGGTCCTATTTTTCGCCACCGACATAGAGACACTTGTCACAGCGTGCAGTCAGTTTGAAGAAACAACTCTGGTAAAACTCTGTGCCCTGTGATGCACAGCCTGGCACCCATCTTGCGGTAACCCAACTCATCATGGAGCATGTGTTGGGCCCGGGCACAGTGTGGAGCCCACGTCTGACACCATGTCCTGTACTCGAGCAATGCTGTTTACATTCGTGGATGTGGAGGGACGCCCACTGAAGATGCAACCCCAGTGACCGACCGAATGATATCTGGCACGCCGGTCTGCTGCTCCTCTCACTTCGTCGGAGCTGTGCGCATGCGTCGTTTTCCCTCCACTGACGCTCCTTCCATCGTTGAACGCGCCACGGGTGTGGATTCTTATGGCGATTGTTTGTGTCACCTTGTGTACCATCTGCTTGTGCTATAACAGGGCGTCGACTACTCTGGAAAGCATGGAAATCGGGAATTTTTTTCAGCTGGAAAATTTCTGGGAATTATCAGGATATTTTAATGACACGAAGGGAATTTTAGTTTTACCTTGAATAGTTAGAAATTACTCATTCAAGTATAGTCTGGTGATGATTGTTCTTACTGACATTACATAAGTAAGCTGTCATTTCTTGCAAGATTGAGAACACTGTGTGTTTGTATATAAATGAGAGCATTACTATTGACGAGCTACTCGCAAGTACAATACATTTCTGGATGAACAATTTAGAAATTGGCAAAATACAGGGTGATTCTCTATTTAGTTTACAACTTCAATAATGTGTAATTATTTATTGGAACCACTTACAGACTTGGTTTATATGTTATTATATTGCAAAACGCGTAGTTTGTAGTTGCACAATTGTCCGCCTCGCGCGCCACCTGTCACTTGTTGGAAATGGCGTCTTTCACTGGAGCGGAAAGAGGGAAGTGCGTGTTCTGGTTTGAAGAAACCAAGTCAGCAACGAGTGTACTGCGGAGGTTTCACCCAGCAGACCAACAATGTACAAATGGCACCAGACATTTACCGAAACAGGTTGTTCTGTGCTAAACACAAAGGCGCCAGGCCGCGCACCTGTGACTGGCGATGTGGTGGAAACAGTTAGGGAGAGGTTCGTCCACAGTCCGGAAAATCGAAACTGGTATCCCTCAGGACACTGTTTGGCGGGTGTTGCGTTGACATTTGGCCATCAAAGCATACCGATTGCCCTTGGTTCAAGCACTAAGTGAAGCAGATAAACATACCCGACATGAATTCTGAGTTGCAATGATGGATCGCATCAGCCGTGATGAGTCATTCTTGAACAATGTGGTCTTTAGCGATGACTCAACGTTGCACCTTTCTGGCCAAGTCAACACAATTGTCGTATTTGGGGCATGAAAAAACCTCATGGGCACCACGTGACAGCCCCAAAGTGAACGTTTTCTGCGCTGTTTCGAGGGAAACAATTACCTGGCCGCCACGGTCCCCAGATTACACACCACTGGACTTCTTTCTGTGGGGCTTTGTGAAAGATAGGGTGTACATCCCTCCCCTACCTGAAAATCTTGATGAACGGAGACATCGCATCACAACAACCATCGCCTCTGTTACCCCGGGAATGCTGGTTCATACGTGGAGGGAAATCAACTTCCGTTGGGATGTGTCCAGGATGACAAATGGTGCCCACATTGACCCGTAATGGATTTGTCTAAAAAACTTGAAGTGTTTTGCTATGTAATGACATATAAACCAAGTCTGTAAGTGGTTCCAATAAATAATTACACATTATTGAAGTTGTAAACTACATAGAGAATCACCCTGTATAGAAAAATAAAGAGTATTTTTCTGTTTTATCATTTCAAATGATCTTGTCGACTTCATCGTTATGCTTAGGTCTATCGTTATGCGTTACGGTTACGGCGTGTATGACGTCATCATGTTGTTCAGTGCATTTGCACCGAGTCTGAGTTTACTCCTGGGGTCTGGCGTTTTGCGATACGGAGACGGCGAGTGCGTGACGTCATGCAGCAGAGTGCAAAGAGTCCTGAGCCTTTCTAACATTTGTAGCATGCGTAATTTGAAATGATATAAAGTCTAGTCTCTCAGACTGACTGCATCTTTCTTTTCTTCTCCAACTTTGTCACGCTACCCTTTATTGCTGGAGCACTTTTTGAAATACTCTTAAGTACAAACTGTGTTTTATATATTTATTATGGCCGCTACTGTTCCTCAGGGAATATTCAGATTTATCCTGGAGAAATCAGAGAATTGTCAGGGAAATGTGTTTGTTTTGTTAGACACCCTGAATAAAATGACGAAACTTACCTTCGGAACTTCCCTCGTATTTCGAGTCCTTTGGCCCGTTTAAAACTTTGTTCTGCGTATTCTTCGGAGTCACCCTGGCACTTAGTGTCGACCAAAGTATTAAGATGGAGCCCATCACTTCCGAGCGAGGCGCGCCATGATGCGTGATGGGCTCCATTTCGGCAACGCTGTACAGCTTTCCTCGGAGCGGCTAGCTGGTAAACCATGGCTTATTTCCCCGTATAAATACAAACCGATATAAAATAAGTGAACTAATTTACGTATTTCACAGTCATGCAGCATACCTTTTTGATGTATAAGGATTACAACGCGACCAAGAACTACTTTTTCCAACCACCCCGAGCCGAGAAAAAGTTACCTTGCAAAAATGATAGCAACTTTGTTTCTTGGACACACAAAATTTTGAAATTAATAAACCAGGTATACAACATTCCAATGTATATAGTGTTAAAATTTGGATCTGATGACTGGTTTTTGAGATAATAATTCTTAAATGTGAAGCATGGTTGAAACACGCTTAAAACGGGCACTTTTTGTGTTCCAACTGCGTTAAAAAATATTAAACTATAAATTAAACATTCCAAACCTACATGAACTAACGTAAAATAGAACGACGAACATGATGATGTTAGTGGATATTATGTAGGTCTATTGGTTACTTCACAAACAACCTTCAAACTCGAGTGCACATAATACTTTGGTCGACAGTAGTGTTGTTGTTTTATTTACCGGACGCCTTTCCTGACACAACGTGATTTAGGGCCTTTTTTTCAGTGTTGTCTTATTGACAATTAGGAGGAGATGACCTAGCTGTTCCGCCCCTTATAATTCCAATAACTTTTCATGCGGTCAACACAAAATAATCCCATTTACTGGGATATGTGGAAAATCTGCCTGAAAAATATCACGTTTGATTTAATAATATTCCTTTCAGAAGAGGGGGAGAAACTTTAGGATGACATGTTTCGCTTGTGAACCGAGCGTCATCAGGTTATACAATGTCAAACGGGGGTGTCAAGACGACCTCCTAAGCATGACGTCATACTCCAACTTTCGCTAGTTGAGCGTGCACAGCTGGTAGCCATTTTATTTTTAAAAAATATGACAATTACGCAAAACACATTTTCTCAAGTCAATTATTAGTGATGCTGGAGTATGACGTCACAGCGCTCCAATTATTACTGGCTTGGTGCGTGACGTCACCACGTCTTTCCTTGTATGACGTACTTGCATTGAGGTAGGTTTCCTTGGTTTGCGGGATTGCTAATTTTACTTGAGTGGTTGAGTTTCAAACCACGCCCAGTTTGTCTATGAATGATTGTTCACTTCCATTGCCATCTATTGACACAGCAGTGTAGCCGAACGTGGCAAGGCACGCTCCACTGCTGCAGTAAGTCCGCAGATGGGACCTGTTCGAATTTCGACGCTGACATTGTGAGGTTTCCCCGATGTTTTTTTTTTTTTTAGCCTACCTTCAGGCAAACGCCGGATGTTATGTTCATCATATTTTTTACGTCGTTATGCCCATCTGTGGAGTGCGATACAACTTATTTGGTAATGATGTTTCTTTCCTACTCCCAAGTCTCTTTATATGCGCATTATAAATATTCCTCCGTTCTTCCGTCCATGATTTCTTGGTCCTGGTATTATTTTTCTCAGAAAAATGATGGTTGATCATTAGTGAACTGGAGTCGATCTTGTATACTGTAATTTCCTCTGTAATGCCAATTTTTTGAAGGTGTTTTACTATTTCACTAAGCCAGTTGTACTTGACTCTCATTGAGAGAGCCTTTTCCTGAAGGTGCATTGTCCATTCAATCACCTTTTGATGAAGGTGTCAGTGATCTTTAAAGCATGCTGATAACGTACCCGTGACTTTTGTTTCATCCAGACTGGACCAAGGATTTTCCTCAATATTTTCCTTTCTTATTTTTCCAAGTTTGCAGGTTCGCTGCTGGCCGTGGTAAGTGATTTTTGAAAGACAGCAAAAATCACGATACGCATGTATTACGATGTTGGCATGTTAAAGAACCAATTGGAATTCAGTAGGCCGTGTTCATAATGGCAAAATTAATCCCGGAATTTTCCCCCAACACCGAGTTCCTCATTTATCTACTAGAAAGCGCTATAGTGCCCAAGGAGCTTAGATATCTAACCTCCTTGACTTTTCATAGTGCTTCAAGGAACAACAAAATTCGACATGGAAGCTACCCTCTGGGTGTCACATAACAAAGCTTTCACCCGGCATCCGAGGCCATACAATATTATTATTATTATTATTATTATTTATTATTTATTTTACACGTTTCAGGCCTATTAGACCACGCGAAGCAATCATGACTTTTTGTTCTTCCTGTCTTTCCAGTACTCTTTCATTCGTGCACTAAAGGCCCTCTTCCTTTCTTCGGTCCACTTTGGATTATTATTATTATTATTATTATTATTATTATTATTATTATTATTATTATTATTTACGTCTTTAATAAGAGATCTGCCTCCAATAATCAAGGTTCCGAGGCGCACACTGCTTCAGGTTTGATTACTGTGGTGTGATGTCTTAATTTTGCGTTCTTCGATATTGATTTTTTGTTGTATCTGTTCCAGGTGATTCAATAGTCCTTCTGTATCAGTATTATTGTCTATTATTATTTACGTAGGCATTTCCTGTTCAAACGTTGACCTATATTTGTATTTTAAGTGATGTCTGATTGTGTTTTTATAATGGAAGTTTTGGTCAAAAGATCCAAACGAACGTTCAGCTTACTTAACTTATAGAGATGAATCTCTAGAGCAAGCACCACCTCATGCCATACCAAGTATCCGAGCACCAATAAATCGAATATTTATTTTATAAGGCCAACATTGGACCACTAAAATAGTGGAACGTGGCTAATTCGAACTTCTATAATTCGAAATCTTCTTTAATTCGAATGTTTCTCTCGGTCCCTAGCATTTTATATACAATCAATGCTAAAAAACATCGTGGTTAATTCGAATTATATTTTGGATAATTCGAAGTTTTTAGTGTAAAAAACTGATCGGAAGCCAAAGAGTTGGGTCAGTTCCCGAAAAAACTGTTTCGAGTGCAGCCCAAGCAACAAACTTGGCGGTTTTTTTTAAAGTAGAAATGACGTAAGTGATTCTGTTTTCCGTTCCTCAAATTTGTTAGATTCTTTTGTGATGGCTAAGATACTTAATTGTAGGAAACAGGTAAAAATCTCAAACTATTTTGTAAAGCAGTAGATTTCTCTATGACTTAACTACTGTCATTAAATAGGTGAATAATACAGTTTGGTTTTATTTTCCATTTGAAACTTTTGAGGTTATTCACGATGCAGTCCCTATAAAGTACCGTTGTCTGTTAATATGCTTTATTGAACGTAAATCATTAAGTAAACGTAACACAATATCTTTTCTCTACCCTTTTCAAAGAACTTTCTTAATTCGAATGTTTTGATAATTCGAATTTTTGTACTGGTCCCTTGCGGTTCGAATTATCCAAGTTCCACTGTATATAGCCAATTAAGTTCTTCTTCTATTTTGCCAATAGGTTTTCATCCTGTCAGATGTTAACTTGTTGTCTGCAGAAGAAGCATGCGCCTCTCTTTCCTTTTCCTATCTCTCCCACAGAATATTAGGGATTTACCGCTCACCAGACATTATGCAACTGCTTGCATGACTCATCAGAAAAAGATACATTTACGTGTGGAATCCGAGCATCTTTCGTGTTACTCATAATAATAATAATAATAATAATCATCTTCCTAGCATTAATCCCGCTTTATTGCAGGGTCTGCTTTTCTGCACCTTTTCTTCCATACTGCTCGATCTGGAGCGTCTCTAGTTGTGGCATTCACTAGTTGCAATGTCCTCCCGCATAGTATCCAGCCAGCGCTTTCTCGGTCGCCCTCGTGGTCGTTGGCCTTCTGGACTGATGTCAAGTGCAGTTCTAGCGACTGAAGAGTGATTGCTACGCAGTACATGGCCATACCAATGCAGACGTCTCTCCCGCATTTTTTCAGGGATTGGAGCCACACCAAATGTAGCTCAAACATTGTCATTCCTGATGCGGTCCAGTGCCTGTGTCCAGCGAATCATCTTCATCTCCATGACATGTAGTTGTTGTTCATGTCTCTTCGTTACTGGCCAGCATTCAGTACCGTACAGTGCTACTGGTTGAACGATGGTTCTGTAAATTTTCGACTTCAGATATAGTGGCACATTCCGGTCAAAAAGGATTCCACTAACTTGGCGCCATTTCAGCCATGCAGCGTTGACTCTGTTTCGGACATAATAATAATAATAATAATAATGTTATTGTCTCAACGTTCCTTTTAACTACTGTGACTTTTAGAGACGCCGGGGTGCCGGATTTCACCCCGAAGGGGATCTTTAACGTGCCAGTAAATCTACTGACACGGCTCCCTCGCATTTGCGCACCCTTAAATGCCAGCTGACTGCGTCAGGATACAAACCTGCAACCTGCAAGTGTCAACGTTCCGTTGCGCCACGCAGCCAGTTACTCACAAAACAGGGATGTACAAGTAGTCTTTACTGTACATTAAAAATACTATTTCACAAAATGTTAACATTTCTCACTATCAAAACTTGTAATGAAAACACTACTATTCTGGTTCGTGGAACTGAGTTTGAATTGATGAATGGATCTCAGGGGAACATGCCAACTATTATTTGGCTCGTATGACGAGAGCAGCAAAAAATGTTTTCTTGTAATTTTGGGTACAGCCTTCTAATGGTAGTTAATAACCCCAAATGGACTGTTTAGGTTATCTTTATTTCACTATGACAATGAATCTCAAAACCACCAACCCGACACACAGACCACTGCCTTCCGAAGCAGGCGACAGACCACTGCCTACCAAAGGTTGACAGCAGTGGTTATCGTGTCGGACTACCAACTCCAAGCTTGCAGGTTCGCTCCTGGCCGTGGCAAGTGTTTTTTTTAAGGAGACAACAATCACGGCACGCATGTCATACGATGTTGGCATGTCAAAGAACCCATTCGAATTCACTAGGCCGTGGTCATAATGGCAAAATAAATCTCGGGATTTTCCGCCAACACAAAGTTCCTCCCTTCTCTACTAGAAAGCGCTATAGTGTTCAAGGAGTTTGGATATCTAACCTCCTTGACTTTCATAGGGCTCCAACGAACAACAAAATTCGACATGCAAGTTGCCTTCTGGGCGTCAAATAGCAAAGCTTGCACCCGGGGCCATACGATATTATTATTATTATTACCAGGTTGACAACGCATGCTCCAGAGATTCCCAAACATTGTAAAGGAGAAACGCACCAACGTGTGCCTTCATATAAACTGGAATAGTGCTTTGAACTTTGGATTTGCTCTAAAAGAAGCTTTGAAGCAATCGTTTCAAACGTTACCACTTGAAGATTGTGTTTTATAGCATGCTCAAATAACCCTTACCAGAGTGTTACCGGTAGCATTTGAGACTTGGTTTGCTTTTCAATGCCAACTGGCTGCGTGGCTCGCTTGCTGTTGGAGGATCGAATCCTGGCACACTAAGTTGGCATATGAGCGTGCCTTACTGATACGTTCAAGATTCCCTTCGGGGGGAAAAGTTTGGCATTGCGACGTCTCTCGAAGACTAGGTAGTTAAAAGGAACGTAAAACCATTAACATTATCACTACTTATCAATGCTGTGTTTGCAGTTGTGGCACAGCACGGTACAGAGTATGAATCACATCAACAAATACCACACCGATACGTCCATAATTATCCTTCATACTAGCAGTAGTGCCCGGCTTCGCCCGGTGGATTTATTTGTTTTACAGAACTGGAGCGCTCAAGGATAAGGATCGGAAAGCACCAACGCTTATTGCAGCTGATAACCTCAGTACACTGCACCAACAACATCGCCCTTACACACTATTGTCATGATGATAATAATAATAATATCGTATGACCTCGGATGCCTGGTGCAAGCTTTGTTAATTGACACCCAGAGGGTAGCTTGCATGTCGAATTTCGTTGTTCGTTGGAGCCCTATGAAAGTCAAGGAGGTTAGATATCCAAACTCCTTGAACACTATAGCGCTTTCTAGTAGAGAAGGGAGGAACTTTGTGTTGGCGGAAAATCCCGAGATTTATTTTGCCATTATGACCACGGCCTAGTGAATTCGAATGGGTTCTTTCACATGCCAACATCGTATGACATGAGTATCGTGATTTTTGTCGCCTTCAAAAATCACTTACCATGGCCAGGGGCGAACCTGCAATCTTGGGGTTGGTAGTCCGACACTATAACCACTCACCCACCGTGGTGATAAATAGGGTTCGGAAGTTTACTCCCCGTGACTGCAATTTATAAGCAGCTCGCAATTCTGGACTATAAGCGAGAAACTCGCTGGGAAGATGGGATTACTTGGCTGCAGTATGCCTTCCTTCGGAGGGGAAGTAAAAGCCGGCGGTCCCACGTCGCAGATTTATGGCATGAAAAGAACCTTCCACTAACTACACTTGTGTGAAGCCAAAATTTGTAGGTTAGATTATTTGATAACGCTATATTAGTTCCAACGTTCGCGGCCAGGTGCTAGCTGCCATGGCTTCTAGTAGCCAAGTCCGCAGCTAGGTGTCGTGTCTTTGGTAGCAAAAGTAGGAACGACTAGAAAAATTGATTGTCTGCAGACCTTACCTGGATCACAGATAACGCACAGTAATACAGCTATCACAATTAACACCGGTTATCAGACAGATTCTACACACACCCAAAGTACACGGGGCTACATGACCTCGTTGTCGCAGCCCCTAAACTGAGGAACCAACCAACAGTTTGAGGGTCGGGTTCACCCTAGTTCGTCAAAATGTTAACAAACCATTGAAAGCCGTTAACGGACGATTTCCGAAATGTCGTGGTTTGCCAAACTATGACAATGCATTAGCATCCCTAACGAACCATTAAAACTAATTGTTGTGTCTACATATAATTAACGGCTGAGGCTCGATTTACGTGGTATTCGAAACCAAAATGGAGCGTGCATTAAACTGTATTCTCAACGATGCCTATGTTCTTGAAGACTTACTAGATATTCGTCGACCTCGAATTTATAAAGAATGGAGGAATTACTTTGATTTGTATAAGCATTTACCGAACCAAGTTTTACTGCGCTCGGATGGTTAAATCGCGAGAAACGTCCATTTAAATATTTATATTTCGCGTCGCCGCCATGTTGGATTTTTGCTCACCGGGTTATTGAACGTACCATAGATGAAGTTATGTTCATATTCACGGAACTACTTGTTTTCGTCCCAAACACTTGGAATGATCGTTTCTGTCGAGAAATGAATAAAAGAAAAAGTAAGTTACGGAAAATGTTAGTCCTTTTTTATGAATTAATATTGTAATATACTGTTGCAATTTTAGGTGATGTCAGTAGTGGTACAGTAAAGAAACAAGTAGTTCCGTGAAGAACTATACAGCCTATTTTCATATATCGTACTTATGTTAATTGCCACTATCAACATACTACATTTCAGTTTGTTTGATGTAATAGATTCGTAGATATTGAGAACCGACTAAATATTTCGGATGGTCGCCATGTTGGAATTTATATATGTAGGTCCTAGAGTTATGTACTGTTACATGAAGATTATTGTGTACGTGTAGCATTCAAACTTCAATCGCATGATTAGGACACAAGAAGGAACAAGGAGATTTTAAAATTTTGCACAGCTGCCATCTTGTGGTTATGGAAACAATTGAAATATATTAGATGCCTGTGGATTAACATTCGTATAAGGATTTACTGTACCAAGTTTCGCTGCACTCGGATGGTTAAATTGCGAGAAACGTCCATGTGAATATTTATACTTCGCGTTGCCGCCATTTTGGATTTGTGATCACCATGTTATTTAATAGTACATTATGCAACGAGCCTATAATGGCTATAATTAAGACACGAGTATTTTTTTATAAAACGAGCGTATGCGAGTTTTATAATTTCCATACGAGTGTCTTAATTACCATTATAGGCGAGTTGCATACGACTGTTAATGTTCGACGATAATTATAACTTTATTATATGTTTTAACACAAATATTCATAAATATCTGTTGAGAGTCAGCTACTGGAATTTTGTGATCGCAGAGCGAGCGTTGGGTGTTATATCTTTGTCTTTCAAGAGCTTTGAACGACCGACGCATGCGCTCTGTGGGCTTGCAATGCCATATTATGCAGCCATATGTTTACATCAGCCGTCCCTCAGTAATATTGTCACCGCAGTCATTTGAAGACAATGCGCTGTGTAGAAATTAGATTTGGTGATTTTAAGGTACAGTGCTATTTCTTGTCTCATATTCGCCAGTTTATTTACGCGAATATATGGACGGTGGGTATTCCATGTCGGTAATTTATTATAGTTCGATGTTGTGTTTATGTCCGACATGTTGGATTTTGAGCGCATGCGCGAAGTTATCGTTACCTAATTGGTCAATGAACGAGCTCTGATTGGCTGGAGAAACTGTATCATAATGGAAAACAGTGTTATAATGACCATCATTATGATACAGTTATCTGACACATAATAGTCAGGGTCGAACATAAAGTAATATAGGTGAACTTAAGTTCATAGCCCCTATGAACATAAAAAAATCAGTTTGATTGCATAATAGATTCGTAGATATTCAGAGCCGTCTAAATATTTCGGTTGGTCGTCATGTTGGATTGTTAAATGTATAGGCCATAGATGCATGTACCATTAAAGGAAAATTATTGCGTAGGTTCATTATTCAAACTTTCACTTCGATCGCATGATTACGACACAAGAAATAAAAACTTATTTTTAAAATTCGCAGAGCCGCCATCTTGAGGTTATGTAAACAATTGAACTAAATTAGATACCAGTGCATTACAATGTGTATAAACATTTCCTGTACCAGATTTCATTGCGTTTGGAACATTAAATCGCGAGAAAGGTGTATTAAAAATTGTCTAATTCGCTTGGCCGCCATGTTCGTTTTGTAGTTAACCGGATTTTGAAAGACTTATCGATGAACTTCCAGTAGTGCTCTTTATCTCCGTTCAAAATTTCAGGATGATACCGCTAATAGTTTCAGAGATATAGAATGCCGGTGAAATATTTCGCACATCCGCCATCTTGTGGTTATGTAAACAATTGAACGAAGAGTTAGATATCGGTGCATTACAATATGTGTAAACATATACTGTACTAAGAAGAAGTAGACTAAAGTGGTCATATGCATACAATTATAATTAAAATATGTATATGTGTTAGCCTATTTTCATTTTATGAAAAAATAGGCTTATGAGATCACCTTTTGTCCGTGTGTCTGTCTGTGTGTGCGTGTGTGTGTCGTCGTCGTCGTCCCCCGCCCCCTAATAAAATCTAAACGGCTGGAGCGATTTCAATGAAACTCGGTAAGATCGTAGCACAATTCTGGCCGACCCCGACCGAGCCCTTCAAATTTTATGGTCTCTCACCAATCCAACATGGCGGCTGTGCGAAATATTTCACCAGCATTCAGTATCTCCGAAACTGTTACCGATATCACCCTGAAATTGTGTACGGTGATAAAGGGGACTACTAGAAGTTCATCTATGAGACTTTCAAAAACCTGTAAAGTACAAAACGAACTTGGCGGCCATGCGAAGTTGAAACATTTTAATAGACTTTTCTCGTGATTTAACCATCTGAGCGCAGTGAAAAGTGGTACAGTAAATGATTATACATATTGTAATGCACTGGCATCTAATTTAGTTAAACTTTTTACATAACCTTAAGATGGCGGCAGTGCAAAATTTTAAAATTAAGTTTTTATTTCTTGTGTCGTAATCATGCGATCGAAGTGAAAGTTTGAATAATGAAGCTACGCAATAATTTTCCTTTAATGGTACATAACTCTATGGCCTATACATTTAACAATCCAAAATGTCGAGCATCCGAAATAATTTGACAATTCTCAATACTTATGACTATATTATAGCAATCAAACTGAACGTTTTTATGTTCATAGAGGCTACGAACATAAGTTCACCTATAGGACTTGCAGTAACCTGGTGAGCACAAATCCAACATGGCGGCGACGCGAAGTATAAATATTTAAAAGTGCGTTTCTCGCGATTTAACCATCCGAGTGCAGTGAAACTTTGCACGGTAAATGATGTTCAAATGTTAATCCACTGGCATCTAATTTATTTCAATTGTTTTCATAACCACAAGATGGCAGCTGTGCGAAATTTTAAAATCTCGTTTTTACTTCTTGTGTCCTAATCATGCGATTGAGGTTTGAATACCACACGTACACAATAATCTTCATGTAATAGTACGTAAATAAAAATCCAACCTGGCGACCGTCTGATATTTAGACGGTTCTCAATATCTACGAATCTATCACAACTATCAAACTGAAATGTTGTATGTAGATAGAGGCAATTAACATGAGTAGGATATATGAAAGTAGGCTGTATAGTTCTTCACGGAACTACTTGTTGTTGATGAATGGAAGAAATCCCATTCCGAAAGGATGAATGCGTAGTGGGCTAACAAGAAGAAAAACAGTTGAGATCTCGCGGTCCCCAATGGCCACAACGATTAAAGTAAAGTAAGTATAGAGGAAAGAGAAACTATAGGCTGAAATATTTCGCTCGTCAAGTGATCATCATCAGATTCAAATATACAGTCGACTTGCGATAATTTGAAACTCAAGGGACCAGATAAAAAAAAAATTACTGCGAGTTCAAAATAACAGTTCAAACAACCAAGAGAGAGGGAGGGAAATATTCAAATAAACAAGAATTTGATTTTCGTGATTTTATTTTGCACTTACCTAACTGTTTTTTATTTCACAACATTTGGGCAATTATACACAAATGTTCATTTTGAAAAAATAAAAGTCCGTAATTTTCTTTTGTTTTTCAAAATCATCGACAATGGCGATGTTAAAATGCCGAACTGTTTGGTGACACCTTTTTTAAATTGTCTGACTGGCTGCGTGGCTCAGTGGTAACGTTCTCGCTTGCTGGGGACAAGGTTGCAGGTTCGTATCTTGGCGCAGTCAGCTGGCATATGAGGGTGCGCAAATGCGAGGGAGCCGTGTCAGTAGATTTACTGGCACGTTAAAGATCCCCTTCGGGGCAAAATTCCGACATCCTGGCGTCTCTAAAAGCTAGGGTAGTTAAAAAGGACGTAAAACAAATATTTTTTTTTTCAGTTATGGAGAGAGATTTGTTCTTTCTTGAACTCATTTTGATACTTAAAAATCACACAAATCAAACAGTATACTGTAACACACTTTAACGTTTGACAGAAGACACAAGACTGCAAACTCACTCATACATCTCATTATTGATGTAAGCAAACGCCAGGTCTGTGCATGATGACAATACTGTAATCACCGACCTCAAATTATCGAGAGTTTGGAAACCCGACTTCAAATTATAGAAAGTCGGCGAGCAGGTGTCATTCCTACAACTTCAAATTACCGAGGGGATCAAATCACATTGTTGTTTTTTTTCCTTCAATTTATCGAGTATTTTTCAAGGGACAGGGAAAGAAATTATCAAGAGATTCAAATTAGAGTTGACTGTACATGACAGAACACTACCAACCCCACAAACGGTCGCTGCCCTCCAGAAACAAAAAGCGTGGCTAAGACTCAGAAAGTGTGGCAACTGGTACTGATTAAGAACCCGAAAGAAGAACTATTGTATTCATTTTAATACCTACAAGACTGAGTTGTGATGATCCCATCAACAAACAGTCTCCTTCCACCAACTAATATTAGGAATTAGCAACCCACCCCGGTTTACCCAGCGTAAGCTTAAAAGGCGCACAGACGGCAGGTCCCAGACGCAATTCAGAAAAGCCGAGGTGAACAGCGAAACTACAAACACATATAGCAGGTGTGGCCACTAACCTTAACTTTGGGAGCCGACATTTTATGAAGATGTTTCAAAACGAGCCACATTGTTAAGAAATTAATGGTTTACAAATTGATGATACATTTTTTGTGTGTTTAAGACTTCAGTCTTTAGACTGGTTTGATGCAGCTCTCTTTGTATCCCTGTCCTGAGCTAATCGTTTCATCTTAACATAGCTACCACACCTGGGTAACTGGAGGGGATAACCAATGACGATGAGGTGGACACCTAAATATTAAAAGACAGATAGTTAATAAAACAAACAAAAAACTAATAATTATAATAATAATAATAATATCGTATGGCCTCGGGTGCCTGGTGCAAGCTTTGTTAATTGACACCCAGAGGGTAGCTTGCATGTCGAATTATGTCGTTCCTTTGAACGCTATGAAAGTCAAGGAGGTTAGATATCTAAACTCCTTGACACTACAGCGCTTTCAAGTAGAGAATGGAGGAACTTTGTGTTGGCGGAAAATCCCGAGATTAATTTTGCCATTGAACACGGCGTACTGAATTCAAATGGGTTCTTTAACATGCCAACAACGTATGACTTGAGTATCGTGATTTTTGTCGCCTTCAAAAATCACTTACCATGGCCAGGGGCGAACCTGCAATCTTGGGGTTGGTAGTCCGACACTATAACCACTCACCCACCGTGGCAAGCTAATAATTATAATAATAATAAACAAAAATTACGGGAAAACAAAAAAAAAACAGAGTTCAGAAAAGACGAGACGCAGACTACAGTCTTTGAGTAAACGTACAGTTGAAAAATTTGATTACTGGCCCTAACCCACTCTCATTTATAAAGCGGGTGACGTGATCAGCAGCCACCGCGTCATCGGTTAATATAAGTTTGGAGTGTCATCCGCAAACCAAGATCGCAAAGTGGGGGGGGGGTCTTCCCTACTCATTAGGGACGGACTACCTCGGGTCTAGATGAAAGTTGTGGGAAAGTATTTAGAAATAAATAAAAATACCGTTAGTTAGACATGGGTCAGTAGATTAATATGGCGCAGAAAGGACATTTCGATAACTTTGTGAATTCCGAAGGATTTCAAAGAACGCAGGCTACAGTTTCGATCGGTGACCGTTCCGTAGGTAAATCCAGGTTGCTAGGGTACGAATATCTGTCCCATAATAAATAATAATATCGTATGGCCTCGGATACCAGGTGCAAGCTTTGCTATTTGACACCCAGAGGGTAGCTTGCATGTCGAATTTCGTAGTTCCTTGACTATGAAAGTCAAGGAGGTTAGATGTTAGATATCTAATCTCCTTGAACACAATAGCGCTTTCTAGTAGAGAAATGAGGAACTTTGTGCTGGCGGAAACTCCCGAGATTAATTTTGCCATTATGAACTCGGCCTACTGAATTCAAATGGGTTCTTTGACATGCCAACATCGTATGACATGCGTATCGTATTTTTGCCGCCTTTCAAAAATCACTTACCACGGTCAGGGGCGAACCTGCAATCTTGGGGTTAGTAGACCGACACGCTATCCACTCACCCACCGTGGCAAGCTATCTGTCCCATCAAAACGACACACACACACACACTGACCTAATCTAAACAAAAGGAAGCTCAGCCTTTGAAAGGATTTCCTTGAGGACGCCAATCAGGTCAGACGACACGAATTATTTCCGGCGCCACTTGGTTTTGGTCCTTCCCTTGTTATCAGCTGATAACTACGAGTTCTTACGACACGTCTCTATATTGGCTTCTCGTCATATCCCACCGTTATTTCCTACTGGCACACTGATGTCAATATCATTAGGGGGGAAGATGTTCTGGACACAGAGATTGTTGGTGTGGTGATTAAAATTAATAGGAACAGTCAGTAATACAGGCCGGACGCTTGTTTTAGGCGAGTGAAAAATGTTAATGGAAGCCTGGAGGCGAGTTATTACCTTTTCACGAATTGACTGCTGGCGGTAGTGATGTGGGACGGGTAAATACCCAGTGGGAAGGTAAATATAAATTGGGTATTTACCCAGTGGTCTTTTAAATACCCAAAATGAGGGTATTTTCAGTTTTTTTTTTAGCTTTATACAACACTTTTTGATATGTTGATGAAGTGTTGGACAAACAAGGACTGAAACACAGATATTTGATGCCTTAAATTGAAATCAGGAACAATATTGATCCTTCAAAACTAAACAAATAAAACTAAAAACAAGTAGTTCCGTAAAGAACTATGCAGCCTATTTTCATATATCCTGCTCATGTTAATTTCTTCTAACAACATACAAAATTTCAGTTTAATTGCTGTAACAGATTCGTAGATATTGAGAAACGTCTAAATATTTCAGATTGTCGCCAGGTTGGATTTTTATTTTTGTACTATTACATTAAGATTATTGTATACGTGTGGTATTCAAACTTCAATCGCATGATTAGAACACAAGAAGTAAAAACGAGATTTTAAAATTACGCACAGCAGCCATCTTGTGATAATGCAAACCATTGAAATAAGGATGCCAGTGGATCAACATTTGTATAAGCATTTAACGTGCAACGTTTCACAGCACTCGGATAGTTAATTCGCGAGAATCGTCCATTTAAATATTTATACTTCGCGTCACCGCCATGTTGGATTTGTGCTCACCAGGTTAATGAAAGTCCTATAGGTGAACATATGTTCATAGTCTCTATGAACATAAAAAAATTCAGTTTGGTTGCTGTAAAAGATTCATAGATATTGAGAACCGTCTAAATATTTCGGAAGCTCGCCATTTAGGATTGTTATATGTATAGGCCATAGAATTATGTACCATTCAAGGACAATTATTGCCTAGGTTCATTATTCAAACTTTCACTTCGATCGCATGATTACGACACAAGAAATAAAAACTTAATTTAAAAATTTCGCACAGCCGCCATATTGAGGTTATGTAAACAATTGATTTAAATTAGATGGCAGTGCATTACAATCTGCAAAATCATTTACTGTACCACATTTCACTGCGCTCAGAGAGTTAAATCACGAGAAAAGTCTATTAAAATATTTCAAATTCGCTTGGTCGCCATGTTCGTTTTTTTACTTTTACAAGTTTATGAAGTATACATAGATAAACTTGTACCAGTACCCTTTATCACCGTACAAAATTGCAGGGTAATATCTGTAATAGTTTCGGAGATATAGAATGTCAGTGAAATATTTCGCACAGCCGCCATTTTGAGGTTATGTAAAGAATTGAACTAAATTAGACTCCAGTGCATTACTATGTGTATAAACACTTGCTGTACCTAGTTTCATTACGTTTGGATGGTTAAATCGTGAGAAAAGTCTATTTAAAAGTCTCAACTTCGCTTGGTCGCCATGTTCGTTTTCTACTTTACAAGTTTATGAAATATACATAGGTAAACTTGTATCAGTACCCTTTATCACCGTACTAAATTGCAGGGTGATATCTGTAATAGTTTCGGAGATATAGAATGTCAGTGAAATATTTCGCACTGCCGCCATTTTGAATTTATGTAAACAATTGAACTAAATTAGACTCCAGTGCATTACAATGTGTATAAACATTTGCTGTACCAAGTTTCATTACGTGTGGATAGTTAAATCGCGAGAAAAGTCTATTTAAAAGTCTCAACTTCGCTTGACCGCCATGTTGGTTTTGTAGTCACCAGGTTTTTAAAAGTCTCATAGGTGAACTTCTAGTAGTACCCTTTATCACCGTACACAATTTCAGGGCGATATCGGTAATAGTTTCGGAGATATTGAATGCTAGTGAAATATTTCGCACAGCCGCCATTTTGCATTGGTGAGACGTAACAAAATTTGAAGGGTACGGTCGAGGTCGCCGGGAATAGTGCTATGAACATACCGAGTTTCATTGAAATCGCTCCAACCGTTTAGATTTTATTAGGGGGGGACACACACACGAATCACACACACACACACACGCACACACACACGGACAAAAGGTGATCTCATAAGCCTATTTTTTCAAAATTGAAAATAGGCTAAAAATGGATGTCCAGGTATTTTTGGGTATTTATATATTATGTTTTGTAACCATGTCTTTAATTAGTTTTGTTTTTCCTTAAACTAAAGTAAAATATTGAATAAAACCTTTTGGTTGTTTTGTGTTTTCAATTTTTAATAAATACCAAGAGATTGAGAAGGTTGAGTTTTATTACGATACTGGAAATGAGCAACAAAGATGTGGGAGGGAAAAGCTACTTTTGTAGTAATAAGAGTAAGCTATTTGCATATTAATTGAAAGTGTATATATGTCAAAACTCAAAAGGTAATAAAATATATTCAATAGAAAGGACATTTGAAAAAAATATGCTTAGTAAAAGTGCTTTTAAGTTATTTTTCATTCAATTTTAAATATTAAAGGAATATTTTTTTAAGCATACTCTAAATAACACAAATGCATGTCAGGAAGTTTTTGTAGTATGTGGGCTCTATAATTCCAGAATTCAAACTGACACTGTACTTCCCTCTCATTTCCTATTCTATTTACTAGCCTTTTTGGTTATTTGATTATTTATTTTATATATGAACTAGCAAACCACCCCGGCTTCGCCCGGGAACAGTTATGAATGCAAGGTGATAGATAGGCTACTTCTAACCAAGGTCTTATAAGATATCCTTGTATACGACATTAGTCTTTTTCCCTCCAGCAGTGAACACGAAAAGATTTCGGTTTGATGTAACAAGCGATAGAGCCACGTAAAGCGGTCCATGAGAAAAACATTCTCCATTAAGATCAACTCCAGTCACGGTAACTGTCTGATCCTGTGCTTTGTTTATAATCATGCCAAAGCAGACTCTTACTGGAAATTGCACTCGTTTGAAAAGATCAGGCAAATCTGAAGGAATCATAGGGATTCTGTGTACTAAGACCGTTTCTCCTGTACCACAGCTAGTTAAGATAGTTGATTCAATGAAACAGTTTTTCAAAGTTTTCACTACCAATCGTGTCCTATTGCATAACTTTGGTGGTTGTAAATTACGTAGCAATATAATAGGCACTCCTAATTTTAAAATAAGCTTGTGTGGTGGAAAGCCAGAAGGAAATAGAGAATTTAGGAATTCCGTAGGGTAATGAACAGCTTCTTCACTATCGACTACTGCGTTTCGCCTACTGGGCAGTGAATTTGGAGAACATCAAGTGAGTAGTTTTCAAAACTTGTTCGTTTGTCGGCGATAATATTGCTCTTTCTTTAAACCATAAATGAGACTTGTTAGATAGGCCATGGATTTGAGGATAAACGCTATCAATCAATTCTTGAATACTACTTACTAAAGCACAGAAATCGTCACTGAGGGTAATTTTCCCGTCAATGACCGGTAAATCTCCATTTCCGACTCTCAGAAACAAATTAGCACACACACTATTATCTGCTGAAGATAAGAGTAGCCTACTCTCATGTTAGTTTTGAGTGCCAATTGGCTATATCTGGCCAGATGTAAGATATTTTTAATGAAGCGTTCACTTCGTCGGCTCTCGTTCCTCTGGTAACAACTGGTAAGATTTGACGAAAATCTCCGGCGAACAAAACTGTGCAGCCACCCATAGGTGTGTTCCGATTCCCTAGATCACGCAAGGTCCTGTCTACAGCTTCAACGGAAGTTTTGTGCGACATTATAGCCTCATCCCATACAACTAAAGAACAATTTTGGATTAAACTGGCAGTGTTACGTTGTTTTGAAATATTACATACATTTCCATCATTACTGCTGACTTTCAAAGGAAGTTTAAATGTTGCATGTGCTGTTCTTCCTCCTTCCAAAAGAGTAGCTGCAATTCCAGATGATGCGACGGCAAGAGCAATATTACCACCAGACCTCACTTTGGCGAGCAACACATAAATCAAGAACGTTCGGCCTGTGCCTACAGGGGCATCGAGAAAAAATATCTTACCTTCCTTCTTAGTGTTATAAGCTTGTTTCTGATCGTGGTTCAGACGGTGTTCTTCTTGAGCAACGGTTTGAAGGTGCCGAGAACGAAGTCTTTCTTTCTCTTGTGGCAATCTAGAAATTATTTGTTGCTCTGTTTCATTGTTACGTGATAAGCACTTTTTTAATTTGGGATGTCAATGAACTATGACCTATATCCGTTTTACATCTCGGCATGATGGCTTAACATCACTGACTGGACTATTAATTATAACGAATTCTTGTCAGACGTAATTTAAGAATGGCGAGGTGCATGAAACACAAATCCCCCTTCCGTCCAATCTTAAATTGACTGTGTATTTTGCGGAACGGAAAGTTCACAGGCGAAATGAAGAAAAACCGAGTTGAACTTCCAGGGAAACTCCAAACACAACCAGCCTTCTCTGAAGTCTTAACTCAACACGACTCGACGGTTTGCTGCTGGCTGTATCAGGGGTAATAGGTTCGCCCTCTAGTTAGGCTGTAACAGGGGTGATAAGAATCGCCCTTAGCTAGCTCGTAAACTGTCGCGTCAATATTAGAATGGACATGGTTGGAAGAAATGAAAATGTAAAAATACTTATCGTGGGCGATGTATTGAAGATAGAGGTATGCTCTCCTGGATTTTATGTAGAACTTTTCATGCTGAACAATTCTTACACTCATAGTATTTAGATATGTTTAACTGTTTGCCCAAAATAAACGTAAAAAGCGCTCGGACGCCGGGATTTTTTTGGTTTATTTTTTCACTGAAATCGTTACTGCTCTGTTTCCTTTGATCATAAATAAATTATTTTCTACAGAAATCATCCTCGAGATATCCTTTACAGAATTGTGAAACCCGCATCAAAATATATCCAGAGGTTCTCGAGATTACCCGTGGCATCCAAGAATCGGGGACTTAGTTTTATACTAAGTAGAGATGATTTTACAAACTGTTCTGAAAAACTGTACATTACACCTTTTGTAGAACTTGGCCAATGCTCTGAATAAATTTCCCCCAACTTTTACCTCAATGTTTGCAAAAAAAAAAAAAAGCCTAGTTCAATTCTAACCCTGAGTTTTTAAGGTATAACTATTGAATTTTATCTCCTGATCTAATTCCCAATTCTAATTCTGTTTTTAAATCCCAATTCTAATTAAATTTAATTTTATTAGCTATCTAATGTTGTTACATTTCTAAAAAGTTAATGTAGCATAGTTTGCATAGTTTAAGGTTCATCTTACCACGACACAGGATTTTTAATGAAAAATCTAAAATACCCGGGTATTTACCCAAATTGGGTATTTACCCCGGTTTATAAATACCTGGGTATTTTACATCACTAGCTGGCGGTCGAGATGGGAACTATTCCTTGTTTACTTGTGTCACACATCAGTCTGCTTCGTTGACAGGTACAGTTGCGTGATTAGGCTATGACTCAGCCTCAGTAGCCTCAGTCATCGTTAAACTGTCCGTGGTGAAATGGGCTCCTGTGACGCGCAATGCTGCACTAGTACTCCGTCAACGCTGTGTTCCCCGCTTCGCCCCGCGGGACAGCTACTACAATAAACATCAAACACTGGCGCAGCAGCAATCAAATCCTAAATGGGTAATACTACCAAGTAGAGTTCGGAAGTTCAAGACCTAAAGGAGTACAAAATATGCCATAAAAACTAGCTAAATATGACCTAAAAACTATGAAATATGACGTGAATTTTTGGGATATCACTAACATACAGTAAACGTCTTAAGTGCCAAAACGTGATCAGCGATAATACACCAGACACATTTAATCATACTAACTGACGGAGAAAAATCCACAGCCTGCTTCCAGTCTCCGACCGGGTCAGGAATGGAATGAATGAAGCCCCCATCTTGCGGCGAGGATATGAACTGTGCCGGCTGCCGAGGCCTGACGCACTCCTGGGGCAATGATTAAATGAATGACAGGTGAAATGAAATGATAGTGGAGAGTGTTGCTGGAATGAAATGTTGACAGGGAAAAACCGGAGTACCCGGAGAAAAACCTGTCTGCCTCCTTTTTGTCCAGCACAGTGACCGGGATTTGAACCACGGACCCAGCGGTGAGAGGCCGTCTAAGCTTCATTCATTCCATTCCTGACCCGGTCGGAAAATGGAAGCAGGCTGTGGATTTTCATTTTTTCAACTGACGGAGAGCTATAGTATCATATCCTTGAGATGCAGTTGTTGCTCGGTTTTCCTAAAAGACATAACATGGCATTTCCTTGTTTGCTAATTGCTTCTGAGCTAAATATATCAACTGGAGTGACATCCTATCGTCATGTTCCGTGACCTCATGCGTT
Source organism: Meconema thalassinum (assembly GCA_946902985.2). Taxonomy (NCBI): domain Eukaryota; kingdom Metazoa; phylum Arthropoda; class Insecta; order Orthoptera; family Tettigoniidae; genus Meconema; species Meconema thalassinum. The sequence continues at coordinate 282,878,099 of OX336397.1, forward strand.
CAGTGTCGCAATCTAACTTGTCCGGAAATATGTGCTAAAAGACCACCGTAGAGGAGCGCCTTCTTGGAATCAGGTCTTCTAAACCTAATATCTGCCTGTTCTGGGAAAAGAAAGAAAAATATACTGTATCTACTACACTATTCGGAAATCCTGTGTTTCAAACTCGACGCAGATAACACGTACCTTGTTAACGGCGCCTAAATTTAAACAGAAATGCTGAAATTATAACCAAATATGTCCTTATATCACTAAAATTTGACCAAATATGACCAAAACAATAAAAATGGCCGAAATATGCATTAATAGGCAACATCAAATTGCTTTAAACATGGTCAGGCACCCGTCATTCAAACTTATTTTTCAGATTTCGGGTAAAATGAGCTCAGGAAAAAAATATGACTTTTCCTTAACATCCGAACCTTACCTTACTTTATTATATTCTGTATACTGCATGTAGACGGATGAAATTATTCTCAGACTAATGAAGGGTGTTTTGGCACACCTGGAGTGTCTTTACGCCAATATCACAATAATGTGGCCATATCTCTGTAAGTTTTGATGAAATTTGACCCCCACAAAAATGTCTATGCATTGGGACATGCCCCTCGGTTGGGAACACTGTTCTCACGGGTTGTATGGAACTGCGCCCAAGCTTCACTAATGACCATGGTCATTAGCATCAACCTTTAAATGTGGCAGGGGAACTGCCCCCATTGAGAGCGGTCAGGTAGGGTCCCTCCCTCCACCCCTCTACCGAATTATGTTGTGTCGAGTGGTGTGAATTTGAAGTGACTCATTTGAAATCGGTTGTGTCTTGATTGAGAACAAGTCAAAAACCGTCCAGATTGCGAACAACTAAATATATCCTGTCCAGATTGCGGACAAGAGATTAGTGTTGGCCTGGTATACATAAAACAGGTACAGTTTTCAAAACACACTAATATGTAATATTTTAAAAATAGTTTTGTTATTGCAAATGTTTAATAATCTAGTTTGAGGTAATCTTACCATTTAGAAGATTATTATATTTTTTATTGTATAACAAAACTAGTTATTTATGGTGGATTAGAGAGAGTTGTATTATTATTATTATTATTATTATTATTCGCCTCTGTGAAGTAGTGGTTAGTGTGATTAGCTGCCACCCCCGGAGGCCCGTAGTACAGCTGCTTATCGGGACGGGGGACTACCTCTTATTCTCAGCAGTGCAGAAGCTAGTGGTGGGAGACAGTCCGTCACTTCCCCTTAAACCGACCTTGGGCTAACAGCCGACTTGACTATGGGCGCAATTCAATCGGTCTAATTAAAAGGATCTGGAAATACCACTGTTTATGGGCGCAGTACCATACAACCCGTTCTCACATGGAAGTGGATTTACATTGCCAGCCCCTATAGGCGCCCGCAGGGGAGGCAAGGAGTGTTCATTGTCACAGCAGTTTAATTCATACATTGAAGTTACTGATAGTTCACTGATTTAGATGTAGGGATAATTCCACAGTTTTATTTAACTTAGCAATTTGGGATTATTTGAAAATATCTACAGTTATTTAGAAAATCGGCGAACTCTATTAACATTACCATTTTAATGAAATGCTTGGTTTTTATTTCTGTCGATACGTGGTGTTACAACTACTTTTTTCTTGTTTTACGATGATTCACAAAGAAAAGCGAACTTCTAATGACAAAAACTCCGAACTAAAAAAAATCTACTCCCATTCAGGCCATAAAGATAATGTACCCAACGGTTTCAGAGCAGCCAAATAATGAATATCACGAAGCAAGTAAGAAATGAAACGGAAATTGTGGGGTGGGGTGGGGTGGGGGTGCGTCTTATCATCACCCCTCTCTGGAAAAAAATATGTGGCTGCCCATGAGCCCATCGCACAACCGTGCTAATTATAGAGCAGCTAGCACATAACGGGCTGTGGGTCTTGTCAAGAAGAATGACTCAGGGAGCTGACCGACTTGAGGATGTCGTGTCAGATTTGACACGCTTGACTCATCCCCAACAGTGGAGTCTTTATTCATTCGACTCAGCAGCAAAAACCAACATGAAAGCATGTTTGTGTGTTTTACACCCGCCCACGTTAGAGGACGTAATACACTACACACACTTATGAATCACTTACCAGTACTGCCAAATTACAGGGGTGTGCAAATTACTAGACTCGACGTTAGATTCCCAAAATTGCATTTATACTTTTCACGTCTTAACACACTAAATATGGTTGTAAGGGCGGGCATCAATTCCACCCGGGAATTCCAGTCAGGTAGCCAGGGTTACCTCAATTCCACCCGGTCCTCCAAGGGACCCAGAAATGAGTTCCTCAACTCCGTCCAGGCTTTTCCCCAATGACGTTAACAAATGTCATAACCCTCCTGCTCGCATACCAAGGGCCGTGTCAAACACCTTATGCAGCGCATGAGTAGAAAAAATTTGAAAACTTGGCAGACTCATGTAAAAGAATATTATGATTAATTTTAAATCACCACCACCAAGTCCGCTCAATCGTTAAATCAGATATAAACATAGTACAAAAAGCTAGATATTAATCACTGTTGTTGGACAGGAAATTTAATAAAATAAGAAAAATCAGCATCTTAAAATCACATAAATCTTTACTTCATTTCAAACTATAAAAAAAACATTAGATGAAACTCGTTTCATTCCCTAACTATTGTGTGAGAAACACACTTCACAAGATCTAATCTACTCATTGTTTGGTTGGCGTAGGGCATGAGCTTGTTTTCAATGAATTCTTTTCCAACACGACTATTCTTGTCTTTGCTCGACACCCGCCCGCTGCTGTTAAGTAGAATGTACGATTACATGACAGTTCCCCACACTGACACTTCCACACACTGACCAGTGTGGGGAACTGTCCGGACACCGAATGTACGTGTCCCTTGGTATGCGAGCAGGAGGGCTATGATGACATTTGTTTACGTCATTGGGGATATCCCCTGAGCGGAGTTGAGGAACTTATTTTGGGTCCCTTGGAGGACCGGGTGGAATTGAGGAAAATCGGGCGGAATTGATGTTCGACCGGTTGTAAGGCGGTGTAATTATTTCAAATGTTTGACCAACAGTCTTAATTATATTTTCTTTTCAGAAACTAAAAACAAAATGAATTTTTAGAATGTCCACTAACATAGGAGTCTTACTGATGCAAAATGCCACACGTTTTGTTCTGATTACTCCGCTGGTTTTTTTTCGTGTAAATTTAGAGCAGAGGGATTTGGAGTCTTTTTTACTAATAATCCACTCTTGAACTATTCAAAGATCCGTGGAACATGGTATGAAATCACCTGACTTAGAGGGTACATTCCAAAGTCATTAAACAAATAGAAAATGGACCCACCTTGGGTATTCCTCAGACTCCCAAAATCTGAAAGATTCCAGACGTAATTCCTCATGGGAAAAGGTGTACGTCCACGGTGAGAAACATTACTAACGTATGTAGGGCAATAAAATATTCCAGCAGTTGGTCGATAAAAAGATTTTGAATAAAAAATATTTAAATTCTTTCAATCTAAATTCTCCTGTGAACATTGACTCAACGACTTGTTCGTTTTTGAATGATAATGTTTTGTTTTCCCGTAATTTTTGTTTTGTTTTGTTTTATTAATGTTTGGTCTTTTTGAATTTAGGTGTCCACCTCAAAATTTTAAATTCAATTCCAAATTTGCATTCTTTAATCTGTGTTAAGAGGGAAGCCTCCGTGGCTTAGGCGGCAGCACGCCGGCCTCTCACCGCTGGGTCCGTGGTTCAAATCCCGGTCACTCCATGTGAGATCTGTGCTGGACAAAACGGAGGCAGACAGGTTTTTCCCCGGGTACTCCGGTTTTTCCTGTCAACATTTCATTCCAGCAACACTCTCCACTATCATTTCATTTCATCTGTCATTCATTTAATCATTGCCCCAGAGGAGTGCGTCAGGCCTCGGCAGCCGGCACAGTTCATATCCTCGCCGCTAGATGGGGGCTTCATTCATTCCATTCCTGACCCGGTCGGGGACTGGAAGTGGGTAGATTATAGGATGAGGAATAACCCACCCACCAAGGGAAGATGATTAAGAGAAGGAAGTAGATTTGGGATTGGAAAAGAAGGATAGAAAAATAGGAGGAGAGTCCCACAAAATTAATAAGTTGAGATTTAAATACCCTTAGAAGCAGTTGCCAATGGAAATTAACTCTCGGATACCTAAAGTAGGTACGAGCTTGGTCGAGGCTAACGGGAACCGCAGCTAGGACTTGGGCGGTTTGCAAGAGAGAGGCTTTAGTACATTTCCTCCCAAGCATGTATAAAAGTACTATGGGGAAGGGTGATGGTCTGGCAAGACTTAGAGGAACAAATTTACTGTATGTCTTCTCAAAGAAATTAGGTTTTACAAAGTATTTCGAAGAATGCCAATGCTTTAACTCAAGCTTGGTATTTTCAATTTCCAAAATTATGGAGTTCCTGTAAGGGCGACCAAGTGTCTCTAAGAAGGAATATGATAAAAGATTATGCCTTATTGGGTAATCTTGGTAAATGAACCAATAGTTGCATTGGACAATGGCTAAGCTTTTACTCAGCGAGGAGCCGGCTAAAAGTTTAGACAAAAGGAAACACTTATCTTTTAGAAAACTGACCATAAGTTTTCGGAGAGGGTCTCCACAAGCAGGTAGTTGGCTTAGCGAACTTTACTTGCCTTACTGGCCAATTAGAATTAGCTATTAACGCTAAGAAGAACTTTAGTGAGGTGAAAATTAAGAGTTCTTGCTCAAATGCAACAAATGGTAAAAGCCCTATTAAAGATTTTAATGTCATTGAGTGAGGAGAGTCAAGGAAGACAGGATTTTGCCTAAACTTTATATTCGAAAATGAAAAAGCGAAGGGAAAAGATTTGTTTATTTTACAATTAGAAAAAGTTTGAGGAAATTAACAATTATGCAATATAATTTTAATTAACATAGTCCATTTGAACTTTTTAACAAATAGGGTCGCAGACCTTTCAACATTAAACGGCTGCTCCAGGCAATTGACAATTTATAAGGTTTCAAACCTTACATGTTTCTAAAATCTTTATAAAATTTAAACCAATAAACAATGAAATAATTAAAGCTTTAACGTGAATTGGAGTACAAAAAGTGTACCTTAAGAAATTCTTGAGAGAATATTCTAGAGAAAATGACAATTTTGAAAATAACAATAATAACAACGTGAAAAATAAGATAGAAGTTCCTACAACTTCTTATATTTATACAGAGTTAATATATGAGAATTATACAAAGGAGGACAGGCCACTTACTGTGAAACCTGGAGAAAGTGAAAAGGAAGTTTCTAGACTTCCTATGTTTAATTAGGAATCACGAGCAAAATGGGGCAGTTTCCATTTCGTGAAACCTGAACATGACTCGCTCAAGAGTTTAGAGAATTGTTTTCCCTGATTATGGGAAAGGAACAACGTGAATTTAAAACTTGTATCACACAAGCAATTATGCAGAATTTAATTAATGTTAAACTAGCAAAGTTGGAAGGGCACTTCGTGAGTAACACCTTATAGAAAGTTACAATTTTATAAATAATGGTTGTTAGTAGAAGGTTAAGGAAAGATCATTGGGATATGGGATCAATGTTCATGGCCGTATTTAATATAACCGGACGATCGCGACGCGGTAGAAACGTGGAGCAAGCACTGTTTATCACTGTAGTCTATGAAGATGGATGCAAAGTTCACTATAGAAACACTGAAGTTTATGAGAAAAAAAGTTATTGCAATTATGGAAATAACTGATTGCACTATATAGGTGAGAGTCTATTTCTTGAAAAAGTTGTGATTTACAATTAAATGCGCCATAGAATGTTCCAGAGGTTCCAGCGGTGGAAGAAAGTTAGCTATTACAAAAATTTGTAAGGAAGATTCCTCATTTTAACTAGCATTTTCACAAGTGCGTGAACAATACTTGACGGCAAGACTAGCAAATAGAGAACAAGGTCTCGAAGGTTCCAGAACGACCTTAGCAGAAAATGGGGTTGAGAAAATCCAACGGAGGAAATAGTTTTATAATTATAGGCAGCGGGTATTAGATAATATCCCACGTAGCGAGAGGATTTCTCGTTTGAATAGCTTAAGAAAAGCTCTTTTATAGTAAGGTTGGCTTATACAAGCAAAAGCTCAACATGGCAAAACCCACGAAGAATGATTATTGCCCCAAAGTAAATAATTTCACACTGCCTATAAATTATAATTAAAACCACTTGGAAGTTAAAACCATGAAGATGAGGTTAAAACTTTTTTAAAAATGGTACTGTACCCGATACCTATTTTAGGCTATCGGCTACGCCAGCTGACATTAAGCTGTAGTTGAAGTTTTGGGAAGCATTCAGATAAGATAGCGCATCGATCGCGTCAAGAAGAAAGCCAAGATGACGTAGGAGGTCAAGAATCAAGGAGGCATTGAAATCTGTGAGAAGATAGAATTATTAATAAAGATGTGAAGCTTTATTGAAATATATATATGGGATTATAATAAGTTAAAACAACTTAGAAGAGTATATATGACATGAATTATATGTGGAAATAATTTTATGGAAATAAGTTATTGTATAACAGAACAGCCGAGAGGAGTCGGGTTCGAGACTATCTTCGTGACGTAGGAGCACCGTGGTGGGGAGAATCAGCCACGTGCCGCTCGGAACTCATAAGCTGGGACGCAGCGCTTAGCAATTCAGTTAGGCTCAACGAGGCGAGCAATACAGAGCAGCCCTATAGCACAGCGAGACGGGCATTGAAGGTCACGCAAAACACGTAAGCCGTCACGGCAAGTGTAGGCGACATATCTCGCATCACCGAGCAACAGAGGCCGAGCGGGTCATCGATCCAGCCGGGCTAGCCGAGAGGACAATTGTGGATAGCCGGGGTATTTCAAAACCGCACTGATCGCATATGAAGACTTTGTTTCAAGCTTCATTTCGACGTTGTTCGAACACAGGCTTTCACATTTAACATTATAACCATGCTGTTATATAATACATTCAAAGCGACTTTTTACTATTTCAAGTAAACTGAATGTTTAGCATAGGCTCTGATGAACATTACAGCGTGCATTTATAAGATTTTTATCTTATGCCATTTTCATGGATTACAAATTATAGACAGATACAGGGTGTATCGTAATCTGGAACACTATCTAGTAAAATTTTTATTTTACTCAAGTAGAACTTTGCAGTAAGTTGAGAGAGGACTTACAATTCTCAAACTGAACATTTATCGGAACAGTGGCGTATATTAGAAGAAGAGTAGGGGGGTCCGCTGTTACCATGAACTTTTCGAGAAGGAGTTGGACGATATCCGCTATGGGTAATTCGAGGTTCAACATGATCGAGTAAACGTGAATAGAGACAAGATGGCACCACAGAGCGATGGATTCGGTTCCTGACGAGAGGAGTCCAACAGCTGATTCGCTTGGGATTTCGAAGGAAAGCGTCATTTCATGGATGAAATGATATTCACGCCGATCTTATGAGAAATCTTTAGGTAGGGAAAATCGACGATCTTGGAAATTATATTACAACTGATAATGAAAGGTATTGTAAGAGTTCTATCTACCTGATACGATTATTTTCATGAATACTGGGCACACATGTATATTTTTCTAATAGGAGTGATTTGATTATTAAGACATGGTTTGAATTTATATACTTCGAATTTGCTAGAATATGGAGTGACCATATGATATGGCAGGCATCATTATTCGATATTCTCACCGTTGTTTGACTTTATTAAGAAGATGTTTGATCTTATAGACATTTTTCCAGCTAGGATATTTTTCATGGATAGTTTTTTTTTGTGTAACGAGTATTTCGAACTCGTGATCTGCAATTGATTATCAGAAACTACTTCGTCAGTTCATTGCATACTAGCGAGTGTGTATTATTCATCAGTAGGGATTTTTTTCCATTGGATTGTTTGGAGATATTAAGAAGTTATTCACTTTAGTGAATGAACGTCGCTTTTATATGACAACTAGAAACTTGTTGATTCCTTTCTGGTACATTCACTCATATAGTCCACGAGATGGGGTCTGTCGTATTTATACGATTGTATGGTGGTACTCGCCTTACCCATCGTTTAGGGAACTATCATCCAAGTCGACGGGGCGAGGTCCTTCGTATTTATACGATTGCACGGTGGTTACACATCTTACTCGCCATTGAGGAACTCATTTTATCATCCGAATGTACACGAGATGTAAGTGAATTAAACAAGGAACTACTAGTCACATATCAGTCGAAATTTTGTTAAATAAAGTAACGATAAATGTCAACAGGATTGCATTTAGTAATTCTTGTTTGCCAATCCAATATTTTGTTGCTATACTCTTTTGAGAGTAATTTCAGTTTAACAGCTATTACAGCTGATGCTTTGATGATTTTTATAATTGTGTTTGATACCTTTGAGAAGGATTTAAAGTAATTTAATCTAGTAAGATTAATCATTAATGGTCATAATTATTTTAAGGCAGATCAGTATTGCAGATTTTGATGTGAGAGATTATAGCACATTGGTGTTTTTCTACGATGTGAATTATGAAACTTGTGAAAGAGAATTTATGTTATTTGAAAGCAGATCATAAATTACTGAAGTAATGTTTTTCCAATTGTTTAAGAAGTTGTCTAGAAGTGATCAGAGTAATTACAGTCATTGGAGATTATGTGCGTTAATAATTTGAAGCCATTTATATATTTTTGTAGATCATGCAACGTGGTTAAAAGAAGTTTGTGATAGGCATTTTGTGGAATTTGCCATTTGATAGTTGCAACGTTGATAATGTATTTTGAAGCGGACATGAGGTCGTCATACCCAGTCTAGCGTAATTGTTGAGATTCATGCTGTATGTGCTGAATATTTATGGAGTTTTTGTAGCAATTCTTATATTCAAATGTGATATTTGGAATATTGAAGAAATATAATGTCGTTGTGGATAGTTAGATCCAACGTGATGTCGTGGAGACAATAATATTTTTGGCATGATAAATTAAATACGAGATATAACTTGGAAGTAATAAAACTGTAAGACAACGTTCTATAAACCTTATTAAACAATTTGTTAGGAAATTAAACGAGTAAATGAAGTTGATAATACAAGATTTTCTGAAAATAATAATTAATGAAATAATAATCTGAGATTTAAGCATATTAACGATCTGACCTAATGAAATAAAAATCAGAATGACTAGATGAAATAATAAAATTAAATAACCAGATGATTGAAATTTAAATAAGTTGATAAATAAAATTTTGAAATAAATCGATGAATTAAATAAGTGGATGAATTAAAGATTGAATTAATTAAACTGATTGAAATGAATTATTAGACGATTGTAATGATGATGAATAACTGAATTAGAAGGTGATGATTAATTAAAGAAGCTGATGATTAATGAATTTATATGAAATTAAATAAATTTAATTGAGAGATGATTCGAAGGAATTGCAACTTGAAATGTGAATTTAAATGATGTAATGGTGATGAATTAACGATTCTGACAGGAATATTTGTAATTTTGAAATGAGAATTAATGTAAGAAATATTTAATTTGATAATAATGATGATGATAACCGATGAGAATTTGAATTTTCTGTAATTCACAGATAAGAGATTAATGACGATGTAAATAATGTAAATTAATTATTCAATGTTTAGGAACATTTGATTAACATGTTCTACGTTCAAGTTATACCATGCAAACCATAATTTATGTGATATTTAACATGAGTGATTATTATATGTGTATGTTTAGGCAGATTAGTAACTTAATTAAATCCACATTGATGTTAAATTAAAGAGAATTAGGTCTCAGGTTTCACAAATGTCAGTGACGAAAGACATAGTGCGACAGTGATCCTGAGAACCCAAGAGAACTTTATACATTTTTCTTGATAAGTGGATTGAAATAATTTTGCATTAGAAAGGAGATGGTTCGATTTTTGGACAATTTAACTTTGCATTCGACCATACTCTCAGGTAGGATTTATATTTAAAATGTCTGTCTGACTTTCAAAGTAAAATAAATTTGTTTTTATCTTAGTTGTGATCTGATGATGGTGTGATGTTCCTTTTTCTTTCCTTGTCTTGAGTAAGGCTTATCCGGAAAGGAAGTGGTTTTGCTAGGAATTCAGTTGATGGCGCCCATTTATATTTGAATTATTTTTATTAACTTAAGCCCGTAACGACCCTAGAGATACTTTGTCTCGTGAAACCCACTGCTTTTTCACGAACTCAGCTGAATTTCCGACACATTCCTTATTTGACTAGAGGTTCATTTAACTCCGCTCTGTCCTGGAACTCCAGGGATGTGATGTTATAGCAGATGGGTCATCGCATCCCCAGGACGAACGGGTACAGAGAGAGAGGGAGAATTGGCTTTATCCAACTAGTGGGGCTTTTCGATTTTGTTAATTCGATGGAATCACATCAGATTTAGATTACTGAGAGATTGATCTCAAGTTCATTTAAGTGTGTTACAAAATTTATTATACTTAGTCAGACAATGTACTTGTGTGCCCAATCCAGTGTTCATGTTAATCGTATTAGTAATATCATGTTAGTTATAAGATATTTTTCCCTATACCCAAGTGAATGCAGGAATTGAGACATTGCGATGTGTTGTTGTCTAACGTCTCTATATAATTCTATATTGAAATATAATTATGTTGCCAGAGGATTTAGCGAAGGTGTTAGGAGAGTTACAGACGGGTATGTCTGGAATTGCAGAAACCATTTCTAAGATGGAAACTGAAGTTAAAGAGCAAATTAATAATTCAGAAGCTAGATTAGAAGCTAAATGTAAAGAGAATGTAAAATCATTACAGGCTAGTAATGAAGAGAATTTAAAATTATTGCAAACTAGTACTGAAGAGAATTTAAAATCATTACAGATTAGTAACGAAGCTAATATAAAATTATTGCAGTCAACTAGTGAAGAAAATTTAAAACTATTACAGTCAAATAGCAAAGATGAGTTGATGTTGTTAGAAACTAGGCTACAGTCAAATAGTGAAGCTAACTTGAAAGATAACTTTAAATCGTTAGAAGAGAAATTACAATCTCGTAGTGAAGAAACTAATACTGAATTAGAAAATAAGTTAACCAGATTAGAGAATAGTTTAACTTTGAAGAACAATGAGATGTTGAAAACTTTACAATTAGACATCATTGCAGTAAACATGAAAGGAGAGGAAAATGTTCAGATATTAAGGAAAAATATTATCGAGTTAGAAAGTAGAGGGGAAGAAAATATTTTTACTTTAAGAACAGACGTTATGACCATACAGAAAGACATTAAGTCAGATGTATCGAAGTTGAGATTCGACATCGATGGTTTAGTGGCAGATGTAGGAAAAATTCAAGATTGGTCTACCGAAGTATCTTTCGAGACTAAGATTAAGGGTCTAGAAACGAATCTAGGTAACGAAATAAAAGATTTGAAGACAGTAATTGGGACCATTAAAGATGAAGTCTTGGGAGAGGTCAATTCTAATATAAAGTCGTTAGAAAATCAATTGCAGAAGGATATTAGGAAGATAGACGACGATATAGAGCAAAAGGTTAACGAAAACTTAACTTTATTTAAAAATAGAGTCGGAGCAATTGTTGAGGAACGATATAATGAGGTCGATGCCGAAGCAAAAGAGAAACGTGACGGGTTAGATGAAAAATTAATCGCAGGTATGGCAAACTTAGAAGTTAGGTTTACGGAAAGCAAGGAAGCGATGAAATTAGATTCAACACTATTTAGAACAGATGTTGATCTGTTGAAAGAACAAGTCGCGTTAGTGAAGAACACGTGCGAAGGAAAGATTGACAAGTTGAGGAACGATCTAGACGAAAGTAACAAGACGCAGGACGTTACATCGTTAGATGAGTTGAAGACTCAGGTCAAGAGATTAGCAGAAGACAGGGTGACGAAACTAGAATCCATAGTTAACAGTTTCACCAGTCATAATGTAACATCAGGGGAAACATTGATGAATCAAACAGCGATAGACCGCAGTATGACGAATCAAGACACGAGCATGGTAGAAGACCGTCAAATGCAACCGAATGTGACATTCGAAAGGGTCAGTTCAACCCCGCAGGAGAATCCAAGTTCGAGTAGGAGTACGTCGAGTCCAAGTGAACGATATTCAGGTCCAGTCACAATTATAAGGAACCTAGATGACAAACCGAGAAAGTTTTCGGGAAATACGGGTGTTACACCAGTAGAATTTCTGCGAGATATTCGAGACTACATGGCGGAACACAGGGTAGCCAAAGAAAGAGAGCTAAGGATAGTAGAACGCGCCTTAGATGGATCTGCACTTACGTGGTTTAGAGCGTTCAGAAGCAACTTTGCGAACATGGAGCAATTTGCCATGGCTTTCTTGAGGAGATTCTGGAGTGCCGAGGATCAACTCAACGTAAGAGCGGAGATGTACTCTAAACGCTATTCTACGTCACATCCGACGCATTACGCCAACTACTTCACGTCACAGCTGGCTAAATTACAGTTCCTTATTCCTCCATTGCCAGAAGAAGAGCTTTTGCAAGCTATAGCGCGACAGTTACCGATAGAGGTACAGCGATCTTTGATAGCATCGGGAGCCAATACGCTGGAACATTATGATGATATATTGAGGCGATTGGATTATACGAGCGCACAGGTTACACCGAGAAGTAATCGAAACGACAACAGAAACACGCAAGAAGTAAACGCGGTAGTCGTGGACAATGCAGTTCAAACGGATAGAAGGGATTCCTGGGAAAACCGACGGAACGATGGGAATCGAGGAAACATCCGTAATGCAAGAGGAAATGATCGATATAGAGGACCATATGAAAGGCCATACGATCAAGAAGCGAGAGATAACCGGTATAGGAATTATAACCAAAATTCCAGGTATCAGGACAGGAATCGGTATAATAACAGATATCGGGGAAGGAATAACTGGAACCAAGGGCAACAGTTTAATGGAAACGACCGACAGGAAGGCCGAAGAAACGATCCTAACGACAGAAGGGATGATCGTGGACATGAAAGGTCAAGACAGGAGGATAGACAGCCTAGTGCACCACTCGAGGAGACAATGAGAGATGTCAATCGAGCCAGCACGAGTGAAGACAGAAGGAATAAACGTCAGAATAACACAGAATCAAGACGTTAATCATTGGAAGTCATCATTATAGAGAGTCAGAAAGTACCATCATGCTGAGTAAAGGAAATTGTAGAGCTATCGTGTACATGTATAATATATTGAATGCCTGAGAGTGTATTTTTTTTTCTCAATCCTGATAAAAAAAATAGGAGATGTACGGGAGAGATGTACCCGATACCTATTTTAGGCTATCGGCTACGCCAGCTGACATTAAGCTGTAGTTGAAGTTTTGGGAAGCATTCAGATAAGATAGCGCATCGATCGCGTCAAGAAGAAAGCCAAGATGACGTAGGAGGTCAAGAATCAAGGAGGCATTGAAATCTGTGAGAAGATAGAATTATTAATAAAGATGTGAAGCTTTATTGAAATATATATATGGGATTATAATAAGTTAAAACAACTTAGAAGAGTATATATGACATGAATTATATGTGGAAATAATTTTATGGAAATAAGTTATTGTATAACAGAACAGCCGAGAGGAGTCGGGTTCGAGACTATCTTCGTGACGTAGGAGCACCGTGGTGGGGAGAATCAGCCACGTGCCGCTCGGAACTCATAAGCTGGGACGCAGCGCTTAGCAATTCAGTTAGGCTCAACGAGGCGAGCAATACAGAGCAGCCCTATAGCACAGCGAGACGGGCATTGAAGGTCACGCAAAACACGTAAGCCGTCACGGCAAGTGTAGGCGACATATCTCGCATCACCGAGCAACAGAGGCCGAGCGGGTCATCGATCCAGCCGGGCTAGCCGAGAGGACAATTGTGGATAGCCGGGGTATTTCAAAACCGCACTGATCGCATATGAAGACTTTGTTTCAAGCTTCATTTCGACGTTGTTCGAACACAGGCTTTCACATTTAACATTATAACCATGCTGTTATATAATACATTCAAAGCGACTTTTTACTATTTCAAGTAAACTGAATGTTTAGCATAGGCTCTGATGAACATTACAGCGTGCATTTATAAGATTTTTATCTTATGCCATTTTCATGGATTACAAATTATAGACAGATACAGGGTGTATCGTAATCTGGAACACTATCTAGTAAAATTTTTATTTTACTCAAGTAGAACTTTGCAGTAAGTTGAGAGAGGACTTACAATTCTCAAACTGAACATTTATCGGAACAGTGGCGTATATTAGAAGAAGAGTAGGGGGGTCCGCTGTTACCATGAACTTTTCGAGAAGGAGTTGGACGATATCCGCTATGGGTAATTCGAGGTTCAACATGATCGAGTAAACGTGAATAGAGACAAGATGGCACCACAGAGCGATGGATTCGGTTCCTGACGAGAGGTGTCCAACAGCTGATTCGCTTGGGATTTCGAAGGAAAGCGTCATTTCATGGATGAAATGATATTCACGCCGATCTTATGAGAAATCTTTAGGTAGGGAAAATCGACGATCTTGGAAATTATATTACAACTGATAATGAAAGGTATTGTAAGAGTTCTATCTACCTGATACGATTATTTTCATGAATACTGGGCACACATGTATATTTTTCTAATAGGAGTGATTTGATTATTAAGACATGGTTTGAATTTATATACTTCGAATTTGCTAGAATATGGAGTGACCATATGATATGGCAGGCATCATTATTCGATATTCTCACCGTTGTTTGACTTTATTAAGAAGATGTTTGATCTTATAGACATTTTTCCAGCTAGGATATTTTTCATGGATAGTTTTTTTTGTGTAACGAGTATTTCGAACTCGTGATCTGCAATTGATTATCAGAAACTACTTCGTCAGTTCATTGCATACTAGCGAGTGTGTATTATTCATCAGTAGGGATTTTTTTCCATTGGATTGTTTGGAGATATTAAGAAGTTATTCACTTTAGTGAATGAACGTCGCTTTTATATGACAACTAGAAACTTGTTGATTCCTTTCTGGTACATTCACTCATATAGTCCACGAGATGGGGTCTGTCGTATTTATACGATTGTATGGTGGTACTCGCCTTACCCATCGTTTAGGGAACTATCATCCAAGTCGACGGGGCGAGGTCCTTCGTATTTATACGATTGCACGGTGGTTACACATCTTACTCGCCATTGAGGAACTCATTTTATCATCCGAATGTACACGAGATGTAAGTGAATTAAACAAGGAACTACTAGTCACATATCAGTCGAAATTTTGTTAAATAAAGTAACGATAAATGTCAACAGGATTGCATTTAGTAATTCTTGTTTGCCAATCCAATATTTTGTTGCTATACTCTTTTGAGAGTAATTTCAGTTTAACAGCTATTACAGCTGATGCTTTGATGATTTTTATAATTGTGTTTGATACCTTTGAGAAGGATTTAAAGTAATTTAATCTAGTAAGATTAATCATTAATGGTCATAATTATTTTAAGGCAGATCAGTATTGCAGATTTTGATGTGAGAGATTATAGCACATTGGTGTTTTTCTACGATGTGAATTATGAAACTTGTGAAAGAGAATTTATGTTATTTGAAAGCAGATCATAAATTACTGAAGTAATGTTTTTCCAATTGTTTAAGAAGTTGTCTAGAAGTGATCAGAGTAATTACAGTCATTGGAGATTATGTGCGTTAATAATTTGAAGCCATTTATATATTTTTGTAGATCATGCAACGTGGTTAAAAGAAGTTTGTGATAGGCATTTTGTGGAATTTGCCATTTGATAGTTGCAACGTTGATAATGTATTTTGAAGCGGACATGAGGTCGTCATACCCAGTCTAGCGTAATTGTTGAGATTCATGCTGTATGTGCTGAATATTTATGGAGTTTTTGTAGCAATTCTTATATTCAAATGTGATATTTGGAATATTGAAGAAATATAATGTCGTTGTGGATAGTTAGATCCAACGTGATGTCGTGGAGACAATAATATTTTTGGCATGATAAATTAAATACGAGATATAACTTGGAAGTAATAAAACTGTAAGACAACGTTCTATAAACCTTATTAAACAATTTGTTAGGAAATTAAACGAGTAAATGAAGTTGATAATACAAGATTTTCTGAAAATAATAATTAATGAAATAATAATCTGAGATTTAAGCATATTAACGATCTGACCTAATGAAATAAAAATCAGAATGACTAGATGAAATAATAAAATTAAATAACCAGATGATTGAAATTTAAATAAGTTGATAAATAAAATTTTGAAATAAATCGATGAATTAAATAAGTGGATGAATTAAAGATTGAATTAATTAAACTGATTGAAATGAATTATTAGACGATTGTAATGATGATGAATAACTGAATTAGAAGGTGATGATTAATTAAAGAAGCTGATGATTAATGAATTTATATGAAATTAAATAAATTTAATTGAGAGATGATTCGAAGGAATTGCAACTTGAAATGTGAATTTAAATGATGTAATGGTGATGAATTAACGATTCTGACAGGAATATTTGTAATTTTGAAATGAGAATTAATGTAAGAAATATTTAATTTGATAATAATGATGATGATAACCGATGAGAATTTGAATTTTCTGTAATTCACAGATAAGAGATTAATGACGATGTAAATAATGTAAATTAATTATTCAATGTTTAGGAACATTTGATTAACATGTTCTACGTTCAAGTTATACCATGCAAACCATAATTTATGTGATATTTAACATGAGTGATTATTATATGTGTATGTTTAGGCAGATTAGTAACTTAATTAAATCCACATTGATGTTAAATTAAAGAGAATTAGGTCTCAGGTTTCACAAATGTCAGTGACGAAAGACATAGTGCGACAGTGATCCTGAGAACCCAAGAGAACTTTATACATTTTTCTTGATAAGTGGATTGAAATAATTTTGCATTAGAAAGGAGATGGTTCGATTTTTGGACAATTTAACTTTGCATTCGACCATACTCTTAGGTAGGATTTATATTTAAAATGTCTGTCTGACTTTCAAAGTAAAATAAATTTGTTTTTATCTTAGTTGTGATCTGATGATGGTGTGATGTTCCTTTTTCTTTCCTTGTCTTGAGTAAGGCTTATCCGGAAAGGAAGTGGTTTTGCTAGGAATTCAGTTGATGGCGCCCATTTATATTTGAATTATTTTTATTAACTTAAGCCCGTAACGACCCTAGAGATACTTTGTCTCGTGAAACCCACTGCTTTTTCACGAACTCAGCTGAATTTCCGACACATTCCTTATTTGACTAGAGGTTCATTTAACTCCGCTCTGTCCTGGAACTCCAGGGATGTGATGTTATAGCAGATGGGTCATCGCATCCCCAGGACGAACGGGTACAGTACTTATCTTGATTTCATGTTGAAGTCGAAGTTTCTATTGATGATTACTTAGCCAACATGGCGTAAAAGAGGGTGAGCCTCTTGGTTTGAGGAGGCAAGCTCGAGCGGAGCTTTGACTGAACGAGTCAACTGCAGACGGAGAAGTGAGAGCAGCTCAACGAAGCACGGAAGGTCCTAGGAAGGGGAGAGAGTGGGGGTAGGAAACAAAAGGTATACATATCAGCATAACCAACTTAGCAAAAAATAAATTTTCTTCTTGATGGATGGTCTTCTAAGAGTTGATAGTAGGCGATATTAGCGCAGCATGGTGAGTGAAGAAGTAGACGTAGTCCTCTTGCTCAAGGAGAAAATAGCTGACGATGGTAACAGGATCTGGTGGCCAAATGGATAAGTAAGTCCTCTAGCACCAGGAAGAGTTGAGGGGCTTCAGAGATTCGCTGCAAGGTGACGCTAGGTGGGTCACAGAAGTTATATATCTAGAACAGACTTATGAAGAAATGAGAGATCTGCTCAACAAGGAGAAAACAGATGATCACTGTTGGTGTTTGACAAAGAGGAAGAAAGAAATGAACATGCAAAGAGCAATAAAGATTATATCTCAGGTACCGTGTATTCAAAGAATACACCATACTGGGGGGACAAACACCAACAGAGAGTAAATAAACAGTTACACATTTATTGGAAGCGGAGCGATCAAAGACAGTGGTCTTGTGATCGGTCCATTTGTGGTCAAGATTCTGGCCACCCTGACTCTCCCATCTCTTCCAGGGTAACATTCGGTCACCCTACCAGAAATCCATACTAGGGGGGGTGAAACATCCCTAACCAAGACCAAGGCCCCCACCTTAATGTCGGGACTGGAAAGAAACCACTTCTGTCTCCGTTGTAAGGAAGTTAAATATTCCAAGTTCCACCTTTTCCAAAAAGAATTACGAAGGGCTTCAAGTTTCCGCCAAGCGATAGGTAGATTAGAATCCCTGTAAGAATTGGAAAGAGGAGGAGGGGCAGAAAGAGAAGTGCCGATAAGGAAGTGACCAGGGGTGAGTGGAAGTAGGTCATCAGGGTCATTGGAAAGTGGAGTTAAAGGGCGAGAATTAACAACACCTTCAATCAAAACAGACAGTGAATTGAATTCTTCGTAAGTCAGAATTCGATTACCTAAGACTTTTCTTAAATGACGTTTAGTGAGCTTTACGCAAGATTCCCACCTACCACCATGATGCGGAGCGTAAGGAGGTATGAAGCGCCATTTGAAACCTTTTGAATAAGAAAAATTAGAGATTTGTTCCATGGCAGGAGAGGAAGTGAGAGCTTTCTTCCACAGGGAAGCTGCGCCCTGAAAGGTGGAAGCGTTATCAGAGAACATCTCAAAAGGAACACCACGCCTAGCGGTGAAACGAGAGACAGCTGATAAAAAATAAGAAGTAGAAGCATTCGTTACTAGTTCCAAGTGGATTGCGCCGGTAACCATGCAAACAAAGAGAGAAACATAAAGCTTACCAAACAATTTGCGTTTAGCTTCAGGAGAGTTTCGTTGATATTGGAACGGACCCATATAGTCCACACCAGTTAAAGCAAATGGGCGTATAGGAGAAGAGCGAAAAGAGGGCAGATTGCTCATTAATTGAGTATTGATTTTAGGTTTAGCTTTAAAGCAAGGAATGCACTTATGAATTACAGAAGAAACTTCATGAATTCCATTTATAATCCAGTACTTTTCCCTTAAAAGGCAAAGCAGAGTGCGTGTACCAACATGCAGATTACGATAATGAAAGTCACGTATAATTAAAGAAGTAACGTGATGTTTGGAAGGCAAAATAACGGGATGCTTTTTGTCCTCAGAGAGTAAAGATTGCGAGAGCCTTCCACCTACCCTAAGTAATCCATGGTCATCAAGGAACGGGGCTAAAGCACGAAGACGGCTGGATTTGGGAAGATCTCTTTTAGAAGAAAGCAATGACAATTCAGAAGAAAAGGCTTCTTGCTGTGTCAGTTGTAAAATCTTAATGGTAGCGAGATTCAATTCATGATTGGTAAGGTGTGGTTTAGGGAGGAGAGGTTGGTCAACCACAAGATATTTCCATCTAAGGAGATAGGCGACAATCCGTAGTAATTTATGAAAGGAAGAATAACGTGACAACAAAGGATGAGATGCGTTGGAAACAAGACACGAAGCAATGGGTAGAGGTACTTTAGCGTCAGGCAAGTTGAAGTTTGTAGCTGGGGGTTTAGAAGGCCATGAGGAAGATTCGTCGATTAGCCACGAGGGCCCATGCCAGTACAATTGGGAAGCTGCCAATTGAGAGGGTAAAAAACCACGAGAGATAATGTCGGCTGGATTATCCGCACTGGGAACATGCCTCCATTGACATCCAGAAGAAAGAGTTTGAATTTTGGAAACCCTGTTTGCAACGAAAGTTTGCCAGTGAGAGGGGTTCTTGGCGATCCAAGAAAGGGCGATCATGGAATCGCTCCAGAGATAGATTTGCGAGAATTCGACCTTTAATACTTCCCGTAATTTCTTGACAAGTTCTGCAGCCATTAGTGCAGCGCACAGTTCGAGCCTAGGCAAAGTGATAGTTTTAAGAGGAGCGACCTTCGATTTGGCACAAACAAGGTTAGAAACTGGAGATCCATAGAGTGAATCGTGATAAACTAAATATGCACAGCAACCATAAGCTTTTTCGGAACTGTCCGCGAACACGTGAAGGAAAAAAGATGCATTAGAATGAGAGCTGATTAAATTCCTGGGAATTTCAATAAGGGAAAGATCCAACAAATTGCTGCGAAACGAGAGCCAACGATTAAGAAAAGAAAGAGGGACAGCGTCATCCCATTCACATTTAAGTGACCACAGCTCTTGCATGAAGAGTTTGGCTATAACGATAACTGGGGCAAGAAATTGAAGCGGATCAAAAATTTTTGCAATTTCAGAGAGGATTTGTCTTTTTGTATTAGGAAGCTCTTCTGCGAGCGTAACTTTATAGATAAGAGTGTCAGTGCTAGTGCACCAATGAACTCCTAAAGTTTTTATAGATTCGGAGTTTCCACAAATTTCGACAGAAGAGGGATCTACGTCTTCGATGGGAAATTGGGCGAGAAACTCAGGGGAGTTGGAGTTCCACTTATGAAGTGGGAAACCTCCATTCCTTAGTAATGCTTGAAGTTCTAAAGACACAAAAGAAGCTTCCTCCAAAGTAGAGAAGGTCTGCAAGTAATCGTCAACATAGAATGACGTAGTTAGTGCTTCAGAGGCTTTGGGGTTAAATAAATGACCATCTTGTGAGGCAAGCAAGTGTAGGGATCGGATAGCAAGGAAAGCAGAGGGTTTTAAGCCATAGGTAACCGTTTTCAAGCGAAATACCTTAATGGGCTTATTGATTTCATCACGCCACAAGATTCTTTGAAGATCTCGTTGTTCTGGTTGAATTAACACTTGACGGTACATCTGTTTTATATCGGCTATGACAGCTATGGAAAATAATCGAAAGTTTAAAAGTATAGCAGATAAATCTGATTGGATAGCAGGACCAGAATAAAGAGTGTCATTAAGGCTGTTGCCATTAACGTCGGGTGATGAACCATTGAAAACAACTCGAATTTTATCTTTTACAAGAGGGTTTTTCCACACGGGATGATGATTTAAATAAACCGTTTCAATTGGGGGGTGCAATTCATCATCGGATTTGTTAACAACCTCCATATGATCTAAGCTTTCATACTCATCCATGAACTCAGTGTACTGCTTTTTGACGAGGGGTTCCTTTTTGAATTTGCTCTCGATACCAAAGAGAGCTTTTCGAGCTTTAGGCTGAGAGTTAATATGTTTGGGGGGATTGTGTAATCTTGGCATTTGAACAATGAACCGGCCATCAGAAGAACGAGTGGTCGTGTTCAAAAAAAGTTGCTCACAGAATTCATTTTCTGAAGAGGTTACATTAGGAGAATCAACATTTTCAAGCCTCCAAAACTGTTCCAGATCAGTATTGGAGAAGTAACATTGCGATGCAGGTTGGGGTGAATAATGGGGAAGTTGCCCTGTGACAATCCATCCAAAATTAGTGTCTCTAGCGACCACGTTTGAGGATAGCTTGCGAACCTGTTTCCGAAGGCAGTTCCAAAAGACATTGGCACTAAAGAGTATGTCAATGGGATTTTGTGTGTTAAACGAAGGATCGGCTAACCTTAAATGCGAGGGAATGTTTAACCCCGAAATATCAACCGAGTGACTAGGAGTGTCTTCTCCAATGCTATTGAGAATTAGACAATTAAGTTTAAAAAAGTTGTTTCTATGACAAATATCTCTTATAGTTAGCTTTGAGAATTGTAAAGCTTGCGATTTTGAGCTGTTGATGCCCGACACGTTGATAGAAGTGGGGTTTACGGGTAGGCCTAGTTTTCTAATCAAGGAATTGGACACAAAATCATGAGTTGCCGCTGAGTCTAGAAGACCGCGTGCACGGACCCAGTTGCCAAAGTTATCCTGAACGTCAATTTGAACAGTAGACAACAATACTTGCGCACTGCGAATGGACTTAGCATTTTGAATATAAGATGAAGCATTAGAATTGTTAGCACTATCATTTTTCGGCGAAGTAGATGCTGTCGATGACCTTGCCTGATCATGACGATGTAGCAGAGTATGATGAGCCTTTTCACAATGGTAGCAAAGTCTTGTGGACTTACAGTTAGAAGCAGAATGCGTGGGCGCTAGGCAGTTGAAACAATGTTTGTTTTGAGCGACTAATTTTCGTCTGTCATCAACTGACA
This sequence comes from Meconema thalassinum, assembly GCA_946902985.2. NCBI lineage: Eukaryota > Metazoa > Arthropoda > Insecta > Orthoptera > Tettigoniidae > Meconema > Meconema thalassinum. The sequence goes on from OX336397.1 coordinate 282,900,318, forward strand.
TTTCTTTAAAGGATTTGCAGAGGTATAGGGCATGGGGATCTTTACAAAGTATGCACTTTACAGGTTCGTTTAAACTTTTGCGAGGTTCGCTTTGCGTGTTTAAAACAATAGAGCTAGCAACACGACGTTCACTAGACCTAGTTGGGTAACCAGTAATGTTTGATTTAAATTTGGATGAGCTGGGCCCGGGTTTTTGGGTATTGGACGCTGAGCGTTCACTTTTGGATTTGATGGACATTAATTCGAATTTGGAACTAGGAGATGAAGGTTCACTTTGATTAGCTAGAGCGGTTAAAAGTTGGCATCTAGCATTTATGAAAGTGACTAAATGCTCGTAAGAGTAGTCGTCTTCCTTAGAAAGTTCAATTTCCCAAGCTTTGAGAGTAGCAGCATCAACTTTAGAAACTACTAAATGTATTAGGAAAGTATCCCAATGTTCAGTAGGCTGCTCTAATTGGGACAAAGCTTTAACGTGGAGTTGGGTAGTGTCAATTAAAGTACGCAAACTAGTGACGTCATTGTGCTGTGACGCAGGTAGGTTAAATAGAGCCTTAATATGGCGTTGAATACGTAATCGTGAATTTCCATATCTTTCTTTTAATAAGTTAAAGGCAATGGGGTAATTTTCGGCACGCAGAGGAAGTGCTTCAACTAACTGCAAAGCTTGACCTCGAAGGATAGATCTCAAGTAATGAAACTTGTAAATGACTTGAATGTCTTCATTGTCATGAACAAGGGAGCAAAATAATTCATAGAAAGAATCCCAGGTGGATTCATCTCCAGAAAAATGGGGTAAATCAATTTTCGGTAAAGTAGGTTTGGGCTTGTGAGTGCCCTCACGGAAAGAAATTTGGGGTTCGTGAAGGGAACCAAGAACAGAAGCGTCCTTTTTCTGCTCCTCTTCGAGTTGGCGTATTATTTTGAAAGCAGAACCTATGCCTTCGTAATATAAGTTTTCTACTTCGACACGATCTTCAGTTTGATTGAGCATGCAAGTTTCAATTTCAGTTTGAATGTTACAGTAGTTTTCATAAGAACGTTCAAAATCCTTTACACGATGTTTCAACAAATCTAATTGCGCGTCTGAGGGGTCTAATTCTTTTATGTACCTTCTGAATCGGGTAATTTGCCCTTTATAGGATGCTCGTTTAGAAGTAAGTTTTTCATCCTTATCCTTATCAGTGGGAGCCATATTAAAAAAGGTAAATGAAAATGTAACTCACGAAACTGTGGAACCTTGGAAATGCTGTCAAGCTGGCAGCAGCGAATGAGTAGAAAGAATGGGACACACCATAGGAGACAGGAGCGGCCTCTTTCCCGTTCACAGGCTTTGCACGATGTGGTTATAGCTGAAATATTCAACACAGATATTAGAAATATGCAAAGTATTGTCAAATGACACTTTTTTAAAGAGAGAAAAGAAAAAATGGGCTCTCCCGGGTTTCTGGGACCAAATTTTGGGTAGATTATAGGATGAGGAATAACCCACCCACCAAGGGAAGATGATTAAGAGAAGGAAGTAGATTTGGGATTGGAAAAGAAGGATAGAAAAATAGGAGGAGAGTCCCACAAAATTAATAAGTTGAGATTTAAATACCCTTAGAAGCAGTTGCCAATGGAAATTAACTCTCGGATACCTAAAGTAGGTACGAGCTTGGTCGAGGCTAACGGGAACCGCAGCTAGGACTTGGGCGGTTTGCAAGAGAGAGGCTTTAGTACATTTCCTCCCAAGCATGTATAAAAGTACTATGGGGAAGGGTGATGGTCTGGCAAGACTTAGAGGAACAAATTTACTGTATGTCTTCTCAAAGAAATTAGGTTTTACAAAGTAATTCGAAGAATGCCAATGATTTAACTCAAGCTTGGTATTTTCAATTTCCAAAATTATGGAGTTCCTGTAAGGGCGACCAAGTGTCTCTAAGAAGGAATATGATAAAAGATTATGCCTTATTGGGTAATCTTGGTAAATGAACCAATAGTTGCATTGGACAATGGCTAAGCTTTTACTCAGCGAGGAGCCGGCTAAAAGTTTAGACAAAAGGAAACACTTATCTTTTAGAAAACTGACCATAAGTTTTCGGAGAGGGTCTCCACAAGCAGGTAGTTGGCTTAGCGAACTTTACTTGCCTTACTGGCCAATTAGAATTAGCTATTAACGCTAAGAAGAACTTTAGTGAGGTGAAAATTAAGAGTTCTTGCTCAAATGCAACAAATGGTAAAAGCCCTATTAAAGATTTTAATGTCATTGAGTGAGGAGAGTCAAGGAAGACAGGATTTTGCCTAAACTTTATATTCGAAAATGAAAAAGCGAAGGGAAAAGATTTGTTTATTTTACAATTAGAAAAAGTTTGAGGAAATTAACAATTATGCAATATAATTTTAATTAACATAGTCCATTTGAACTTTTTAACAAATAGGGTCGCAGACCTTTCAACATTAAACGGTTGCTCCAGGCAATTGACAATTTATAAGGTTTCAAACCTTACATGTTTCTAAAATCTTTATAAAATTTAAACCAATAAACAATGAAATAATTAAAGCTTTAACGTGAATTGGAGTACAAAAAGTGTACCTTAAGAAATTCTTGAGAGAATATTCTAGAGAAAATGACAATTTTGAAAATAACAATAATAACAACGTGAAAAATAAGATAGAAGTTCCTACAACTTCTTATATTTATACAGAGTTAATATATGAGAATTATACAAAGGAGGACAGGCCACTTACTGTGAAACCTGGAGAAAGTGAAAAGGAAGTTTCTAGACTTCCTATGTTTAATTAGGAATCACGAGCAAAATGGGGCAGTTTCCATTTCGTGAAACCTGAACATGACTCGCTCAAGAGTTTAGAGAATTGTTTTCCCTGATTATGGGAAAGGAACAACGTGAATTTAAAACTTGTATCACACAAGCAATTATGCAGAATTTAATTAATGTTAAACTAGCAAAGTTGGAAGGGCACTTCGTGAGTAACACCTTATAGAAAGTTACAATTTTATAAATAATGGTTGTTAGTAGAAGGTTAAGGAAAGATCATTGGGATATGGGATCAATGTTCATGGCCGTATTTAATATAACCGGACGATCGCGACGCGGTAGAAACGTGGAGCAAGCACTGTTTATCACTGTAGTCTATGAAGATGGATGCAAAGTTCACTATAGAAACACTGAAGTTTATGAGAAAAAAAGTTATTGCAATTATGGAAATAACTGATTGCACTATATAGGTGAGAGTCTATTTCTTGAAAAAGTTGTGATTTACAATTAAATGCGCCATAGAATGTTCCAGAGGTTCCAGCGGTGGAAGAAAGTTAGCTATTACAAAAATTTGTAAGGAAGATTCCTCATTTTAACTAGCATTTTCACAAGTGCGTGAACAATACTTGACGGCAAGACTAGCAAATAGAGAACAAGGTCTCGAAGGTTCCAGAACGACCTTAGCAGAAAATGGGGTTGAGAAAATCCAACGGAGGAAATAGTTTTATAATTATAGGCAGCGGGTATTAGATAATATCCCACGTAGCGAGAGGATTTCTCGTTTGAATAGCTTAAGAAAAGCTCTTTTATAGTAAGGTTGGCTTATACAAGCAAAAGCTCAACATGGCAAAACCCACGAAGAATGATTATTGCCCCAAAGTAAATAATTTCACACTGCCTATAAATTATAATTAAAACCACTTGGAAGTTAAAACCATGAAGATGAGGTTAAAACTTTTTTAAAAATGGTACTTATCTTGATTTCATGTTGAAGTCGAAGTTTCTATTGATGATTACTTAGCCAACATGGCGTAAAAGAGGGTGAGCCTCTTGGTTTGAGGAGGCAAGCTCGAGCGGAGCTTTGACTGAACGAGTCAACTGCAGACGGAGAAGTGAGAGCAGCTCAACGAAGCACGGAAGGTCCTAGGAAGGGGAGAGAGTGGGGGTAGGAAACAAAAGGTATACATATCAGCATAACCAACTTAGCAAAAAATAAATTTTCTTCTTGATGGATGGTCTTCTAAGAGTTGATAGTAGGCGATATTAGCGCAGCATGGTGAGTGAAGAAGTAGACGTAGTCCTCTTGCTCAAGGAGAAAATAGCTGACGATGGTAACAGGATCTGGTGGCCAAATGGATAAGTAAGTCCTCTAGCACCAGGAAGAGTTGAGGGGCTTCAGAGATTCGCTGCAAGGTGACGCTAGGTGGGTCACAGAAGTTATATATCTAGAACAGACTTATGAAGACATGAGAGATCTGCTCAACAAGGAGAAAACAGATGATCACTGTTGGTGTTTGACAAAGAGGAAGAAAGAAATGAACATGCAAAGAGCAATAAAGATTATATCTCAGGTACCGTGTATTCAAAGAATACACCATACTGGGGGGACAAACACCAACAGAGAGTAAATAAACAGTTACACATTTATTGGAAGCGGAGCGATCAAAGACAGTGGTCTTGTGATCGGTCCATTTGTGGTCAAGATTCTGGCCACCCTGACTCTCCCATCTCTTCCAGGGTAACATTCGGTCACCCTACCAGAAATCCATACTAGGGGGGGGGGGGTGAAACATCCCTAACCAAGACCAAGGCCCCCACCTTAATGTCGGGACTGGAAAGAAACCACTTCTGTCTCCGTTGTAAGGAAGTTAAATATTCCAAGTTCCACCTTTTCCAAAAAGAATTACGAAGGGCTTCAAGTTTCCGCCAAGCGATAGGTAGATTAGAATCCCTGTAAGAATTGGAAAGAGGAGGAGGGGCAGAAAGAGAAGTGCCGATAAGGAAGTGACCAGGGGTGAGTGGAAGTAGGTCATCAGGGTCATTGGAAAGTGGAGTTAAAGGGCGAGAATTAACAACACCTTCAATCAAAACAGACAGTGAATTGAATTCTTCGTAAGTCAGAATTCGATTACCTAAGACTTTTCTTAAATGACGTTTAGTGAGCTTTACGCAAGATTCCCACCTACCACCATGATGCGGAGCGTAAGGAGGTATGAAGCGCCATTTGAAACCTTTTGAATAAGAAAAATTAGAGATTTGTTCCATGGCAGGAGAGGAAGTGAGAGCTTTCTTCCACAGGGAAGCTGCGCCCTGAAAGGTGGAAGCGTTATCAGAGAACATCTCAAAAGGAACACCACGCCTAGCGGTGAAACGAGAGACAGCTGATAAAAAATAAGAAGTAGAAGCATTCGTTACTAGTTCCAAGTGGATTGCGCCGGTAACCATGCAAACAAAGAGAGAAACATAAAGCTTACCAAACAATTTGCGTTTAGCTTCAGGAGAGTTTCGTTGATATTGGAACGGACCCATATAGTCCACACCAGTTAAAGCAAATGGGCGTATAGGAGAAGAGCGAAAAGAGGGCAGATCGCTCATTAATTGAGTATTGATTTTAGGTTTAGCTTTAAAGCAAGGAATGCACTTATGAATTACAGAAGAAACTTCATGAATTCCATTTATAATCCAGTACTTTTCCCTTAAAAGGCAAAGCAGAGTGCGTGTACCAACATGCAGATTACGATAATGAAAGTCACGTATAATTAAAGAAGTAACGTGATGTTTGGAAGGCAAAATAACGGGATGCTTTTTGTCCTCAGAGAGTAAAGATTGCGAGAGCCTTCCACCTACCCTAAGTAATCCATGGTCATCAAGGAACGGGGCTAAAGCACGAAAACGGCTGGATTTGGGACGATCTCTTTTAGAAGAAAGCAATGACAATTCAGAAGAAAAGGCTTCTTGCTGTGTCAGTTGTAAAATCTTAATGGTAGCGAGATTCAATTCATGATTGGTAAGGTGTGGTTTAGGGAGGAGAGGTTGGTCAACCACAAGATATTTCCATCTAAGGAGATAGGCGACAATCCGTAGTAATTTATGAAAGGAAGAATAACGTGACAACAAAGGATGAGATGCGTTGGAAACAAGACACGAAGCAATGGGTAGAGGTACTTTAGCGTCAGGCAAGTTGAAGTTTGTAGCTGGGGGTTTAGAAGGCCATGAGGAAGATTCGTCGATTAGCCACGAGGGCCCATGCCAGTACAATTGGGAAGCTGCCAATTGAGAGGGTAAAAAACCACGAGAGATAATGTCGGCTGGATTATCCGCACTGGGAACATGCCTCCATTGACATCCAGAAGAAAGAGTTTGAATTTTGGAAACCCTGTTTGCAACGAAAGTTTGCCAGTGAGAGGGGTTCTTGGCGATCCAAGAAAGGGCGATCATGGAATCGCTCCAGAGATAGATTTGCGAGAATTCGACCTTTAATACTTCCCGTAATTTCTTGACAAGTTCTGCAGCCATTAGTGCAGCGCACAGTTCGAGCCTAGGCAAAGTGATAGTTTTAAGAGGAGCGACCTTCGATTTGGCACAAACAAGGTTAGAAACTGGAGATCCATAGAGTGAACAGCAACCATAAGCTTTTTCGGAACTGTCCGCGAACACGTGAAGGAAAAAAGATGCATTAGAATGAGAGCTGATTAAATTCCTGGGAATTTCAATAAGGGAAAGATCCAACAAATTGCTGCGAAACGAGAGCCAACGATTAAGAAAAGAAAGAGGGACAGCGTCATCCCATTCACATTTAAGTGACCACAGCTCTTGCATGAAGAGTTTGGCTATAACGATAACTGGGGCAAGAAATTGAAGCGGATCAAAAATTTTTGCAATTTCAGAGAGGATTTGTCTTTTTGTATTAGGAAGCTCTTCTGCGAGCGTAACTTTATAGATAAGAGTGTCAGTGCTAGTGCACCAATGAACTCCTAAAGTTTTTATAGATTCGGAGTTTCCACAAATTTCGACAGAAGAGGGATCTACGTCTTCGATGGGAAATTGGGCGAGAAACTCAGGGGAGTTGGAGTTCCACTTATGAAGTGGGAAACCTCCATTCCTTAGTAATGCTTGAAGTTCTAAAGACACAAAAGAAGCTTCCTCCAAAGTAGAGAAGGTCTGCAAGTAATCGTCAACATAGAATGACGTAGTTAGTGCTTCAGAGGCTTTGGGGTTAAATAAATGACCATCTTGTGAGGCAAGCAAGTGTAGGGATCGGATAGCAAGGAAAGCAGAGGGTTTTAAGCCATAGGTAACCGTTTTCAAGCGAAATACCTTAATGGGCTTATTGATTTCATCACGCCACAAGATTCTTTGAAGATCTCGTTGTTCTGGTTGAATTAACACTTGACGGTACATCTGTTTTATATCGGCTATGACAGCTATGGAAAATAATCGAAAGTTTAAAAGTATAGCAGATAAATCTGATTGGATAGCAGGACCAGAATAAAGAGTGTCATTAAGGCTGTTGCCATTAACGTCGGGTGATGAACCATTGAAAACAACTCGAATTTTATCTTTTACAAGAGGGTTTTTCCACACGGGATGATGATTTAAATAAACCGTTTCAATTGGGGGGTGCAATTCATCATCGGATTTGTTAACAACCTCCATATGATCTAAGCTTTCATACTCATCCATGAACTCAGTGTACTGCTTTTTGACGAGGGGTTCCTTTTTGAATTTGCTCTCGATACCAAAGAGAGCTTTTCGAGCTTTAGGCTGAGAGTTAATATGTTTGGGGGGATTGTGTAATCTTGGCATTTGAACAATGAACCGGCCATCAGAAGAACGAGTGGTCGTGTTCAAAAAAAGTTGCTCACAGAATTCATTTTCTGAAGAGGTTACATTAGGAGAATCAACATTTTCAAGCCTCCAAAACTGTTCCAGATCAGTATTGGAGAAGTAACATTGCGATGCAGGTTGGGGTGAATAATGGGGAAGTTGCCCTGTGACAATCCATCCAAAATTAGTGTCTCTAGCGACCACGTTTGAGGATAGCTTGCGAACCTGTTTCCGAAGGCAGTTCCAAAAGACATTGGCACTAAAGAGTATGTCAATGGGATTTTGTGTGTTAAACGAAGGATCGGCTAACCTTAAATGCGAGGGAATGTTTAACCCCGAAATATCAACCGAGTGACTAGGAGTGTCTTCTCCAATGCTATTGAGAATTAGACAATTAAGTTTAAAAAAGTTGTTTCTATGACAAATATCTCTTATAGTTAGCTTTGAGAATTGTAAAGCTTGCGATTTTGAGCTGTTGATGCCCGACACGTTGATAGAAGTGGGGTTTACGGGTAGGCCTAGTTTTCTAATCAAGGAATTGGACACAAAATCATGAGTTGCCGCTGAGTCTAGAAGACCGCGTGCACGGACCCAGTTGCCAAAGTTATCCTGAACGTCAATTTGAACAGTAGACAACAATACTTGCGCACTGCGAATGGACTTAGCATTTTGAATATAAGATGAAGCATTAGAATTGTTAGCACTATCATTTTTCGGCGAAGTAGATGCTGTCGATGACCTTGCCTGATCATGACGATGTAGCAGAGTATGATGAGCCTTTTCACAATGGTAGCAAAGTCTTGTGGACTTACAGTTAGAAGCAGAATGCGTGGGCGCTAGGCAGTTGAAACAATGTTTGTTTTGAGCGACTAATTTTCGTCTGTCATCAACTGACATTTCTTTAAAGGATTTGCAGAGGTATAGGGCATGGGGATCTTTACAAAGTATGCACTTTACAGGTTCGTTTAAACTTTTGCGAGGTTCGCTTTGCGTGTTTAAAACAATAGAGCTAGCAACACGACGTTCACTAGACCTAGTTGGGTAACCAGTAATGTTTGATTTAAATTTGGATGAGCTGGGCCCGGGTTTTTGGGTATTGGACGCTGAGCGTTCACTTTTGGATTTGATGGACATTAATTCGAATTTGGAACTAGGAGATGAAGGTTCACTTTGATTAGCTAGAGCGGTTAAAAGTTGGCATCTAGCATTTATGAAAGTGACTAAATGCTCGTAAGAGTAGTCGTCTTCCTTAGAAAGTTCAATTTCCCAAGCTTTGAGAGTAGCAGCATCAACTTTAGAAACTACTAAATGTATTAGGAAAGTATCCCAATGTTCAGTAGGCTGCTCTAATTGGGACAAAGCTTTAACGTGGAGTTGGGTAGTGTCAATTAAAGTACGCAAACTAGTGACGTCATTGTGCTGTGACGCAGGTAGGTTAAATAGAGCCTTAATATGGCGTTGAATACGTAATCGTGAATTTCCATATCTTTCTTTTAATAAGTTAAAGGCAATGGGGTAATTTTCGGCACGCAGAGGAAGTGCTTCAACTAACTGCAAAGCTTGACCTCGAAGGATAGATCTCAAGTAATGAAACTTGTAAATGACTTGAATGTCTTCATTGTCATGAACAAGGGAGCAAAATAATTCATAGAAAGAATCCCAGGTGGATTCATCTCCAGAAAAATGGGGTAAATCAATTTTCGGTAAAGTAGGTTTGGGCTTGTGAGTGCCCTCACGGAAAGAAATTTGGGGTTCGTGAAGGGAACCAAGAACAGAAGCGTCCTTTTTCTGCTCCTCTTCGAGTTGGCGTATTATTTTGAAAGCAGAACCTATGCCTTCGTAATATAAGTTTTCTACTTCGACACGATCTTCAGTTTGATTGAGCATGCAAGTTTCAATTTCAGTTTGAATGTTACAGTAGTTTTCATAAGAACGTTCAAAATCCTTTACACGATGTTTCAACAAATCTAATTGCGCGTCTGAGGGGTCTAATTCTTTTATGTACCTTCTGAATCGGGTAATTTGCCCTTTATAGGATGCTCGTTTAGAAGTAAGTTTTTCATCCTTATCCTTATCAGTGGGAGCCATATTAAAAAAGGTAAATGAAAATGTAACTCACGAAACTGTGGAACCTTGGAAATGCTGTCAAGCTGGCAGCAGCGAATGAGTAGAAAGAATGGGACACACCATAGGAGACAGGAGCGGCCTCTTTCCCGTTCACAGGCTTTGCACGATGTGGTTATAGCTGAAATATTCAACACAGATATTAGAAATATGCAAAGTATTGTCAAATGACACTTTTTTAAAGAGAGAAAAGAAAAAATGGGCTCTCCCGGGTTTCTGGGACCAAATTTTGGGTAGATTATAGGATGAGGAATAACCCACCCACCAAGGGAAGATGATTAAGAGAAGGAAGTAGATTTGGGATTGGAAAAGAAGGATAGAAAAATAGGAGGAGAGTCCCACAAAATTAATAAGTTGAGATTTAAATACCCTTAGAAGCAGTTGCCAATGGAAATTAACTCTCGGATACCTAAAGTAGGTACGAGCTTGGTCGAGGCTAACGGGAACCGCAGCTAGGACTTGGGCGGTTTGCAAGAGAGAGGCTTTAGTACATTTCCTCCCAAGCATGTATAAAAGTACTATGGGGAAGGGTGATGGTCTGGCAAGACTTAGAGGAACAAATTTACTGTATGTCTTCTCAAAGAAATTAGGTTTTACAAAGTAATTCGAAGAATGCCAATGATTTAACTCAAGCTTGGTATTTTCAATTTCCAAAATTATGGAGTTCCTGTAAGGGCGACCAAGTGTCTCTAAGAAGGAATATGATAAAAGATTATGCCTTATTGGGTAATCTTGGTAAATGAACCAATAGTTGCATTGGACAATGGCTAAGCTTTTACTCAGCGAGGAGCCGGCTAAAAGTTTAGACAAAAGGAAACACTTATCTTTTAGAAAACTGACCATAAGTTTTCGGAGAGGGTCTCCACAAGCAGGTAGTTGGCTTAGCGAACTTTACTTGCCTTACTGGCCAATTAGAATTAGCTATTAACGCTAAGAAGAACTTTAGTGAGGTGAAAATTAAGAGTTCTTGCTCAAATGCAACAAATGGTAAAAGCCCTATTAAAGATTTTAATGTCATTGAGTGAGGAGAGTCAAGGAAGACAGGATTTTGCCTAAACTTTATATTCGAAAATGAAAAAGCGAAGGGAAAAGATTTGTTTATTTTACAATTAGAAAAAGTTTGAGGAAATTAACAATTATGCAATATAATTTTAATTAACATAGTCCATTTGAACTTTTTAACAAATAGGGTCGCAGACCTTTCAACATTAAACGGTTGCTCCAGGCAATTGACAATTTATAAGGTTTCAAACCTTACATGTTTCTAAAATCTTTATAAAATTTAAACCAATAAACAATGAAATAATTAAAGCTTTAACGTGAATTGGAGTACAAAAAGTGTACCTTAAGAAATTCTTGAGAGAATATTCTAGAGAAAATGACAATTTTGAAAATAACAATAATAACAACGTGAAAAATAAGATAGAAGTTCCTACAACTTCTTATATTTATACAGAGTTAATATATGAGAATTATACAAAGGAGGACAGGCCACTTACTGTGAAACCTGGAGAAAGTGAAAAGGAAGTTTCTAGACTTCCTATGTTTAATTAGGAATCACGAGCAAAATGGGGCAGTTTCCATTTCGTGAAACCTGAACATGACTCGCTCAAGAGTTTAGAGAATTGTTTTCCCTGATTATGGGAAAGGAACAACGTGAATTTAAAACTTGTATCACACAAGCAATTATGCAGAATTTAATTAATGTTAAACTAGCAAAGTTGGAAGGGCACTTCGTGAGTAACACCTTATAGAAAGTTACAATTTTATAAATAATGGTTGTTAGTAGAAGGTTAAGGAAAGATCATTGGGATATGGGATCAATGTTCATGGCCGTATTTAATATAACCGGACGATCGCGACGCGGTAGAAACGTGGAGCAAGCACTGTTTATCACTGTAGTCTATGAAGATGGATGCAAAGTTCACTATAGAAACACTGAAGTTTATGAGAAAAAAAGTTATTGCAATTATGGAAATAACTGATTGCACTATATAGGTGAGAGTCTATTTCTTGAAAAAGTTGTGATTTACAATTAAATGCGCCATAGAATGTTCCAGAGGTTCCAGCGGTGGAAGAAAGTTAGCTATTACAAAAATTTGTAAGGAAGATTCCTCATTTTAACTAGCATTTTCACAAGTGCGTGAACAATACTTGACGGCAAGACTAGCAAATAGAGAACAAGGTCTCGAAGGTTCCAGAACGACCTTAGCAGAAAATGGGGTTGAGAAAATCCAACGGAGGAAATAGTTTTATAATTATAGGCAGCGGGTATTAGATAATATCCCACGTAGCGAGAGGATTTCTCGTTTGAATAGCTTAAGAAAAGCTCTTTTATAGTAAGGTTGGCTTATACAAGCAAAAGCTCAACATGGCAAAACCCACGAAGAATGATTATTGCCCCAAAGTAAATAATTTCACACTGCCTATAAATTATAATTAAAACCACTTGGAAGTTAAAACCATGAAGATGAGGTTAAAACTTTTTTAAAAATGGTACTTATCTTGATTTCATGTTGAAGTCGAAGTTTCTATTGATGATTACTTAGCCAACATGGCGTAAAAGAGGGTGAGCCTCTTGGTTTGAGGAGGCAAGCTCGAGCGGAGCTTTGACTGAACGAGTCAACTGCAGACGGAGAAGTGAGAGCAGCTCAACGAAGCACGGAAGGTCCTAGGAAGGGGAGAGAGTGGGGGTAGGAAACAAAAGGTATACATATCAGCATAACCAACTTAGCAAAAAATAAATTTTCTTCTTGATGGATGGTCTTCTAAGAGTTGATAGTAGGCGATATTAGCGCAGCATGGTGAGTGAAGAAGTAGACGTAGTCCTCTTGCTCAAGGAGAAAATAGCTGACGATGGTAACAGGATCTGGTGGCCAAATGGATAAGTAAGTCCTCTAGCACCAGGAAGAGTTGAGGGGCTTCAGAGATTCGCTGCAAGGTGACGCTAGGTGGGTCACAGAAGTTATATATCTAGAACAGACTTATGAAGACATGAGAGATCTGCTCAACAAGGAGAAAACAGATGATCACTGTTGGTGTTTGACAAAGAGGAAGAAAGAAATGAACATGCAAAGAGCAATAAAGATTATATCTCAGGTACCGTGTATTCAAAGAATACACCATACTGGGGGGACAAACACCAACAGAGAGTAAATAAACAGTTACACATTTATTGGAAGCGGAGCGATCAAAGACAGTGGTCTTGTGATCGGTCCATTTGTGGTCAAGATTCTGGCCACCCTGACTCTCCCATCTCTTCCAGGGTAACATTCGGTCACCCTACCAGAAATCCATACTAGGGGGGGGGGGGTGAAACATCCCTAACCAAGACCAAGGCCCCCACCTTAATGTCGGGACTGGAAAGAAACCACTTCTGTCTCCGTTGTAAGGAAGTTAAATATTCCAAGTTCCACCTTTTCCAAAAAGAATTACGAAGGGCTTCAAGTTTCCGCCAAGCGATAGGTAGATTAGAATCCCTGTAAGAATTGGAAAGAGGAGGAGGGGCAGAAAGAGAAGTGCCGATAAGGAAGTGACCAGGGGTGAGTGGAAGTAGGTCATCAGGGTCATTGGAAAGTGGAGTTAAAGGGCGAGAATTAACAACACCTTCAATCAAAACAGACAGTGAATTGAATTCTTCGTAAGTCAGAATTCGATTACCTAATACTTTTCTTAAATGACGTTTAGTGAGCTTTACGCAAGATTCCCACCTACCACCATGATGCGGAGCGTAAGGAGGTATGAAGCGCCATTTGAAACCTTTTGAATAAGAAAAATTAGAGATTTGTTCCATGGCAGGAGAGGAAGTGAGAGCTTTCTTCCACAGGGAAGCTGCGCCCTGAAAGGTGGAAGCGTTATCAGAGAACATCTCAAAAGGAACACCACGCCTAGCGGTGAAACGAGAGACAGCTGATAAAAAATAAGAAGTAGAAGCATTCGTTACTAGTTCCAAGTGGATTGCGCCGGTAACCATGCAAACAAAGAGAGAAACATAAAGCTTACCAAACAATTTGCGTTTAGCTTCAGGAGAGTTTCGTTGATATTGGAACGGACCCATATAGTCCACACCAGTTAAAGCAAATGGGCGTATAGGAGAAGAGCGAAAAGAGGGCAGATCGCTCATTAATTGAGTATTGATTTTAGGTTTAGCTTTAAAGCAAGGAATGCACTTATGAATTACAGAAGAAACTTCATGAATTCCATTTATAATCCAGTACTTTTCCCTTAAAAGGCAAAGCAGAGTGCGTGTACCAACATGCAGATTACGATAATGAAAGTCACGTATAATTAAAGAAGTAACGTGATGTTTGGAAGGCAAAATAACGGGATGCTTTTTGTCCTCAGAGAGTAAAGATTGCGAGAGCCTTCCACCTACCCTAAGTAATCCATGGTCATCAAGGAACGGGGCTAAAGCACGAAAACGGCTGGATTTGGGACGATCTCTTTTAGAAGAAAGCAATGACAATTCAGAAGAAAAGGCTTCTTGCTGTGTCAGTTGTAAAATCTTAATGGTAGCGAGATTCAATTCATGATTGGTAAGGTGTGGTTTAGGGAGGAGAGGTTGGTCAACCACAAGATATTTCCATCTAAGGAGATAGGCGACAATCCGTAGTAATTTATGAAAGGAAGAATAACGTGACAACAAAGGATGAGATGCGTTGGAAACAAGACACGAAGCAATGGGTAGAGGTACTTTAGCGTCAGGCAAGTTGAAGTTTGTAGCTGGGGGTTTAGAAGGCCATGAGGAAGATTCGTCGATTAGCCACGAGGGCCCATGCCAGTACAATTGGGAAGCTGCCAATTGAGAGGGTAAAAAACCACGAGAGATAATGTCGGCTGGATTATCCGCACTGGGAACATGCCTCCATTGACATCCAGAAGAAAGAGTTTGAATTTTGGAAACCCTGTTTGCAACGAAAGTTTGCCAGTGAGAGGGGTTCTTGGCGATCCAAGAAAGGGCGATCATGGAATCGCTCCAGAGATAGATTTGCGAGAATTCGACCTTTAATACTTCCCGTAATTTCTTGACAAGTTCTGCAGCCATTAGTGCAGCGCACAGTTCGAGCCTAGGCAAAGTGATAGTTTTAAGAGGAGCGACCTTCGATTTGGCACAAACAAGGTTAGAAACTGGAGATCCATAGAGTGAACAGCAACCATAAGCTTTTTCGGAACTGTCCGCGAACACGTGAAGGAAAAAAGATGCATTAGAATGAGAGCTGATTAAATTCCTGGGAATTTCAATAAGGGAAAGATCCAACAAATTGCTGCGAAACGAGAGCCAACGATTAAGAAAAGAAAGAGGGACAGCGTCATCCCATTCACATTTAAGTGACCACAGCTCTTGCATGAAGAGTTTGGCTATAACGATAACTGGGGCAAGAAATTGAAGCGGATCAAAAATTTTTGCAATTTCAGAGAGGATTTGTCTTTTTGTATTAGGAAGCTCTTCTGCGAGCGTAACTTTATAGATAAGAGTGTCAGTGCTAGTGCACCAATGAACTCCTAAAGTTTTTATAGATTCGGAGTTTCCACAAATTTCGACAGAAGAGGGATCTACGGCTTCGATGGGAAATTGGGCGAGAAACTCAGGGGAGTTGGAGTTCCACTTATGAAGTGGGAAACCTCCATTCCTTAGTAATGCTTGAAGTTCTAAAGACACAAATGAAGCTTCCTCCAAAGTAGAGAAGGTCTGCAAGTAATCGTCAACATAGAATGACGTAGTTAGTCCTTCAGAGGCTTTGGGGTTAAATAAATGACCATCTTGTGAGGCAAGCAAGTGTAGGGATCGGATAGCAAGGAAAGCAGAGGGTTTTAAGCCATAGGTAACCGTTTTCAAGCGAAATACCTTAATGGGCTTATTGATTTCATCACGCCACAAGATTCTTTGAAGATCTCGTTGTTCTGGTTGAATTAACACTTGACGGTACATCTGTTTTATATCGGCTATGACAGCTATGGAAAATAATCGAAAGTTTAAAAGTATAGCAGATAAATCTGATTGGATAGCAGGACCAGAATAAAGAGTGTCATTAAGGCTGTTGCCATTAACGTCGGGTGATGAACCATTGAAAACAACTCGAATTTTATCTTTTACAAGAGGGTTTTTCCACACGGGATGATGATTTAAATAAACCGTTTCAATTGGGGGGTGCAATTCATCATCGGATTTGTTAACAACCTCCATATGATCTAAGCTTTCATACTCATCCATGAACTCAGTGTACTGCTTTTTGACGAGGGGTTCCTTTTTGAATTTGCTCTCGATACCAAAGAGAGCTTTTCGAGCTTTAGGCTGAGAGTTAATAAGTTTGGGGGGATTGTGTAATCTTGGCATTTGAACAATGAACCGGCCATCAGAAGAACGAGTGGTCGTGTTCAAAAAAAGTTGCTCACAGAATTCATTTTCTGAAGAGGTTACATTAGGAGAATCAACATTTTCAAGCCTCCAAAACTGTTCCAGATCAGTATTGGAGAAGTAACATTGCGATGCAGGTTGGGGTGAATAATGAGGAAGTTGCCCTGTGACAATCCATCCAAAATTAGTGTCTCTAGCGACCACGTTTGAGGATAGCTTGCGAACCTGTTTCCGAAGGCAGTTCCAAAAGACATTGGCACTAAAGAGTATGTCAATGGGATTTTGTGTGTTAAACGAAGGATCGGCTAACCTTAAATGCGAGGGAATGTTTAACCCCGAAATATCAACCGAGTGACTAGGAGTGTCTTCTCCAATGCTATTGAGAATTAGACAATTAAGTTTAAAAAAGTTGTTTCTATGACAAATATCTCTTATAGTTAGCTTTGAGAATTGTAAAGCTTGCGATTTTGAGCTGTTGATGCCCGACACGTTGATAGAAGTGGGGTTTACGGGTAGGCCTAGTTTTCTAATCAAGGAATTGGACACAAAATCATGAGTTGCCGCTGAGTCTAGAAGACCGCGTGCACGGACCCAGTTGCCAAAGTTATCCTGAACGTCAATTTGAACAGTAGACAACAATACTTGCGCACTGCGAATGGACTTAGCATTTTGAATATAAGATGAAGCATTAGAATTGTTAGCACTATCATTTTTCGGCGAAGTAGATGCTGTCGATGACCTTGCCTGATCATGACGATGTAGCAGAGTATGATGAGCCTTTTCACAATGGTAGCAAAGTCTTGTGGACTTACAGTTAGAAGCAGAATGCGTGGGCGCTAGGCAGTTGAAACAATGTTTGTTTTGAGCGACTAATTTTCGTCTGTCATCAACTGACATTTCTTTAAAGGATTTGCAGAGGTATAGGGCATGGGGATCTTTACAAAGTATGCACTTTACAGGTTCGTTTAAACTTTTGCGAGGTTCGCTTTGCGTGTTTAAAACAATAGAGCTAGCAACACGACGTTCACTAGACCTAGTTGGGTAACCAGTAATGTTTGATTTAAATTTGGATGAGCTGGGCCCGGGTTTTTGGGTATTGGACGCTGAGCGTTCACTTTTGGATTTGATGGACATTAATTCGAATTTGGAACTAGGAGATGAAGGTTCACTTTGATTAGCTAGAGCGGTTAAAAGTTGGCATCTAGCATTTATGAAAGTGACTAAATGCTCGTAAGAGTAGTCGTCTTCCTTAGAAAGTTCAATTTCCCAAGCTTTGAGAGTAGCAGCATCAACTTTAGAAACTACTAAATGTATTAGGAAAGTATCCCAATGTTCAGTAGGCTGCTCTAATTGGGACAAAGCTTTAACGTGGAGTTGGGTAGTGTCAATTAAAGTACGCAAACTAGTGACGTCATTGTGCTGTGACGCAGGTAGGTTAAATAGAGCCTTAATATGGCGTTGAATACGTAAACGTGAATTTCCATATCTTTCTTTTAATAAGTTAAAGGCAATGGGGTAATTTTCGGCACGCAGAGGAAGTGCTTCAACTAACTGCAAAGCTTGACCTCGAAGGATAGATCTCAAGTAATGAAACTTGTAAATGACTTGAATGTCTTCATTGTCATGAACAAGGGAGCAAAATAATTCATAGAAAGAACCCCAGGTGGATTCATCTCCAGAAAAATGGGGTAAATCAATTTTCGGTAAAGTAGGTTTGGGCTTGTGAGTGCCCTCACGGAAAGAAGTTTGGGGTTCGTGAAGGGAACCAAGAACAGAAGCGTCCTTTTTCTGCTCCTCTTCGAGTTGGCGTATTATTTTGAAAGCAGAACCTATGCCTTCGTAATATAAGTTTTCTACTTCGACACGATCTTCTGTTTGATTGAGCATGCAAGTTTCAATTTCAGTTTGAATGTTACAGTAGTTTTCATAAGAACGTTCAAAATCCTTTACACGATGTTTCAACAAATCTAATTGCGCGTCTGAGGGGTCTAATTCTTTTATGTACCTTCTGAATCGGGTAATTTGCCCTTTATAGGATGCTCGTTTAGAAGTAAGTTTTTCATCCTTATCCTTATCAGTGGGAGCCATATTAAAAAAGGTAAATGAAAATGTAACTCACGAAACTGTGGAACCTTGGAAATGCTGTCAAGCTGGCAGCAGCGAATGAGTAGAAAGAATGGGACACACCATAGGAGACAGGAGCGGCCTCTTTCCCGTTCACAGGCTTTGCACGATGTGGTTATAGCTGAAATATTCAACACAGATATTAGAAATATGCAAAGTATTGTCAAATGACACTTTTTTAAAGAGAGAAAAGAAAAAATGGGCTCTCCCGGGTTTCTGGGACCAAATTTTGGGTAGATTATAGGATGAGGAATAACCCACCCACCAAGGGAAGATGATTAAGAGAAGGAAGTAGATTTGGGATTGGAAAAGAAGGATAGAAAAATAGGAGGAGAGTCCCACAAAATTAATAAGTTGAGATTTAAATACCCTTAGAAGCAGTTGCCAATGGAAATTAACTCTCGGATACCTAAAGTAGGTACGAGCTTGGTCGAGGCTAACGGGAACCGCAGCTAGGACTTGGGCGGTTTGCAAGAGAGAGGCTTTAGTACATTTCCTCCCAAGCATGTATAAAAGTACTATGGGGAAGGGTGATGGTCTGGCAAGACTTAGAGGAACAAATTTACTGTATGTCTTCTCAAAGAAATTAGGTTTTACAAAGTAATTCGAAGAATGCCAATGATTTAACTCAAGCTTCGTATTTTCAATTTCCAAAATTATGGAGTTCCTGTAAGGGCGACCAAGTGTCTCTAAGAAGGAATATGATAAAAGATTATGCCTTATTGGGTAATCTTGGTAAATGAACCAATAGTTGCATTGGACAATGGCTAAGCTTTTACTCAGCGAGGAGCCGGCTAAAAGTTTAGACAAAAGGAAACACTTATCTTTTAGAAAACTGACCATAAGTTTTCGGAGAGGGTCTCCACAAGCAGGTAGTTGGCTTAGCGAACTTTACTTGCCTTACTGGCCAATTAGAATTAGCTATTAACGCTAAGAAGAACTTTAGTGAGGTGAAAATTAAGAGTTCTTGCTCAAATGCAACAAATGGTAAAAGCCCTATTAAAGATTTTAATGTCATTGAGTGAGGAGAGTCAAGGAAGACAGGATTTTGCCTAAACTTTATATTCGAAAATGAAAAAGCGAAGGGAAAAGATTTGTTTATTTTACAATTAGAAAAAGTTTGAGGAAATTAACAATTATGCAATATAATTTTAATTAACATAGTCCATTTGAACTTTTTAACAAATAGGGTCGCAGACCTTTCAACATTAAACGGTTGCTCCAGGCAATTGACAATTTATAAGGTTTCAAACCTTACATGTTTCTAAAATCTTTATAAAATTTAAACCAATAAACAATGAAATAATTAAAGCTTTAACGTGAATTGGAGTACAAAAAGTGTACCTTAAGAAATTCTTGAGAGAATATTCTAGAGAAAATGACAATTTTGAAAATAACAACGTGAAAAATAAGATAGAAGTTCCTACAACTTCTTATATTTATACAGAGTTAATATATGAGAATTATACAAAGGAGGACAGGCCACTTACTGTGAAACCTGGAGAAAGTGAAAAGGAAGTTTCTAGACTTCCTATGTTTAATTAGGAATCACGAGCAAAATGGGGCAGTTTCCATTTCGTGAAACCTGAACATGACTCGCTCAAGAGTTTAGAGAATTGTTTTCCCTGATTATGGGAAAGGAACAACGTGAATTTAAAACTTGTATCACACAAGCAATTATGCAGAATTTAATTAATGTTAAACTAGCAAAGTTGGAAGGGCACTTCGTGAGTAACACCTTATAGAAAGTTACAATTTTATAAATAATGGTTGTTAGTAGAAGGTTAAGGAAAGATCATTGGGATATGGGATCAATGTTCATGGCCGTATTTAATATAACCGGACGATCGCGACGCGGTAGAAACGTGGAGCAAGCACTGTTTATCACTGTAGTCTATGAAGATGGATGCAAAGTTCACTATAGAAACACTGAAGTTTATGAGAAAAAAAGTTATTGCAATTATGGAAATAACTGATTGCACTATATAGGTGAGAGTCTATTTCTTGAAAAAGTTGTGATTTACAATTAAATGCGCCATAGAATGTTCCAGAGGTTCCAGCGGTGGAAGAAAGTTAGCTATTACAAAAATTTGTAAGGAAGATTCCTCATTTTAACTAGCATTTTCACAAGTGCGTGAACAATACTTGACGGCAAGACTAGCAAATAGAGAACAAGGTCTCGAAGGTTCCAGAACGACCTTAGCAGAAAATGGGGTTGAGAAAATCCAACGGAGGAAATAGTTTTATAATTATAGGCAGCGGGTATTAGATAATATCCCACGTAGCGAGAGGATTTCTCGTTTGAATAGCTTAAGAAAAGCTCTTTTATAGTAAGGTTGGCTTATACAAGCAAAAGCTCAACATGGCAAAACCCACGAAGAATGATTATTGCCCCAAAGTAAATAATTTCACACTGCCTATAAATTATAATTAAAACCACTTGGAAGTTAAAACCATGAAGATGAGGTTAAAACTTTTTTAAAAATGGTACTTATCTTGATTTCATGTTGAAGTCGAAGTTTCTATTGATGATTACTTAGCCAACATGGCGTAAAAGAGGGTGAGCCTCTTGGTTTGAGGAGGCAAGCTCGAGCGGAGCTTTGACTGAACGAGTCAACTGCAGACGGAGAAGTGAGAGCAGCTCAACGAAGCACGGAAGGTCCTAGGAAGGGGAGAGAGTGGGGGTAGGAAACAAAAGGTATACATATCAGCATAACCAACTTAGCAAAAAATAAATTTTCTTCTTGATGGATGGTCTTCTAAGAGTTGATAGTAGGCGATATTAGCGCAGCATGGTGAGTGAAGAAGTAGACGTAGTCCTCTTGCTCAAGGAGAAAATAGCTGACGATGGTAACAGGATCTGGTGGCCAAATGGATAAGTAAGTCCTCTAGCACCAGGAAGAGTTGAGGGGCTTCAGAGATTCGCTGCAAGGTGACGCTAGGTGGGTCACAGAAGTTATATATCTAGAACAGACTTATGAAGACATGAGAGATCTGCTCAACAAGGAGAAAACAGATGATCACTGTTGGTGTTTGACAAAGAGGAAGAAAGAAATGAACATGCAAAGAGCAATAAAGATTATATCTCAGGTACCGTGTATTCAAAGAATACACCATACTGGGGGGACAAACACCAACAGAGAGTAAATAAACAGTTACACATTTATTGGAAGCGGAGCGATCAAAGACAGTGGTCTTGTGATCGGTCCATTTGTGGTCAAGATTCTGGCCACCCTGACTCTCCCATCTCTTCCAGGGTAACATTCGGTCACCCTACCAGAAATCCATACTAGGGGGGGGGGGGTGAAACATCCCTAACCAAGACCAAGTCCCCCACCTTAATGTCGGGACTGGAAAGAAACCACTTCTGTCTCCGTTGTAAGGAAGTTAAATATTCCAAGTTCCACCTTTTCCAAAAAGAATTACGAAGGGCTTCAAGTTTCCGCCAAGCGATAGGTAGATTAGAATCCCTGTAAGAATTGGAAAGAGGAGGAGGGGCAGAAAGAGAAGTGCCGATAAGGAAGTGACCAGGGGTGAGTGGAAGTAGGTCATCAGGGTCATTGGAAAGTGGAGTTAAAGGGCGAGAATTAACAACACCTTCAATCAAAACAGACAGTGAATTGAATTCTTCGTAAGTCAGAATTCGATTACCTAAGACTTTTCTTAAATGACGTTTAGTGAGCTTTACGCAAGATTCCCACCTACCACCATGATGCGGAGCGTAAGGAGGTATGAAGCGCCATTTGAAACCTTTTGAATAAGAAAAATTAGAGATTTGTTCCATGGCAGGAGAGGAAGTGAGAGCTTTCTTCCACAGGGAAGCTGCGCCCTGAAAGGTGGAAGCGTTATCAGAGAACATCTCAAAAGGAACACCACGCCTAGCGGTGAAACGAGAGACAGCTGATAAAAAATAAGAAGTAGAAGCATTCGTTACTAGTTCCAAGTGGATTGCGCCGGTAACCATGCAAACAAAGAGAGAAACATAAAGCTTACCAAACAATTTGCGTTTAGCTTCAGGAGAGTTTCGTTGATATTGGAACGGACCCATATAGTCCACACCAGTTAAAGCAAATGGGCGTATAGGAGAAGAGCGAAAAGAGGGCAGATCGCTCATTAATTGAGTATTGATTTTAGGTTTAGCTTTAAAGCAAGGAATGCACTTATGAATTACAGAAGAAACTTCATGAATTCCATTTATAATCCAGTACTTTTCCCTTAAAAGGCAAAGCAGAGTGCGTGTACCAACATGCAGATTACGATAATGAAAGTCACGTATAATTAAAGAAGTAACGTGATGTTTGGAAGGCAAAATAACGGGATGCTTTTTGTCCTCAGAGAGTAAAGATTGCGAGAGCCTTCCACCTACCCTAAGTAATCCATGGTCATCAAGGAACGGGGCTAAAGCACGAAGACGGCTGGATTTGGGAAGATCTCTTTTAGAAGAAAGCAATGACAATTCAGAAGAAAAGGCTTCTTGCTGTGTCAGTTGTAAAATCTTAATGGTAGCGAGATTCAATTCATGATTGGTAAGGTGTGGTTTAGGGAGGAGAGGTTGGTCAACCACAAGATATTTCCATCTAAGGAGATAGGCGACAATCCGTAGTAATTTATGAAAGGAAGAATAACGTGACAACAAAGGATGAGATGCGTTGGAAACAAGACACGAAGCAATGGGTAGAGGTACTTTAGCGTCAGGCAAGTTGAAGTTTGTAGCTGGGGGTTTAGAAGGCCATGAGGAAGATTCGTCGATTAGCCACGAGGGCCCATGCCAGTACAATTGGGAAGCTGCCAATTGAGAGGGTAAAAAACCACGAGAGATAATGTCGGCTGGATTATCCGCACTGGGAACATGCCTCCATTGACATCCAGAAGAAAGAGTTTGAATTTTGGAAACCCTGTTTGCAACGAAAGTTTGCCAGTGAGAGGGGTTCTTGGCGATCCAAGAAAGGGCGATCATGGAATCGCTCCAGAGATAGATTTGCGAGAATTCGACCTTTAATACTTCCCGTAATTTCTTGACAAGTTCTGCAGCCATTAGTGCAGCGCACAGTTCGAGCCTAGGCAAAGTGATAGTTTTAAGAGGAGCGACCTTCGATTTGGCACAAACAAGGTTAGAAACTGGAGATCCATAGAGTGAATCGTGATAAACTAAATATGCACAGCAACCATAAGCTTTTTCGGAACTGTCCGCGAACACGTGAAGGAAAAAAGATGCATTAGAATGAGAGCTGATTAAATTCCTGGGAATTTCAATAAGGGAAAGATCCAACAAATTGCTGCGAAACGAGAGCCAACGATTAAGAAAAGAAAGAGGGACAGCGTCATCCCATTCACATTTAAGTGACCACAGCTCTTGCATGAAGAGTTTGGCTATAACGATAACTGGGGCAAGAAATTGAAGCGGATCAAAAATTTTTGCAATTTCAGAGAGGATTTTTCTTTTTGTATTAGGAAGCTCTTCTGCGAGCGTAACTTTATAGATAAGAGTGTCAGTGCTAGTGCACCAATGAACTCCTAAAGTTTTTATAGATTCGGAGTTTCCACAAATTTCGACAGAAGAGGGATCTACGTCTTCGATGGGAAATTGGGCGAGAAACTCAGGGGAGTTGGAGTTCCACTTATGAAGTGGGAAACCTCCATTCCTTAGTAATGCTTGAAGTTCTAAAGACACAAAAGAAGCTTCCTCCAAAGTAGAGAAGGTCTGCAAGTAATCGTCAACATAGAATGACGTAGTTAGTGCTTCAGAGGCTTTGGGGTTAAATAAATGACCATCTTGTGAGGCAAGCAAGTGTAGGGATCGGATAGCAAGGAAAGCAGAGGGTTTTAAGCCATAGGTAACCGTTTTCAAGCGAAATACCTTAATGGGCTTATTGATTTCATCACGCCACAAGATTCTTTGAAGATCTCGTTGTTCTGGTTGAATTAACACTTGACGGTACATCTGTTTTATATCGGCTATGACAGCTATGGAAAATAATCGAAAGTTTAAAAGTATAGCAGATAAATCTGATTGGATAGCAGGACCAGAATAAAGAGTGTCATTAAGGCTGTTGCCATTAACGTCGGGTGATGAACCATTGAAAACAACTCGAATTTTATCTTTTACAAGAGGGTTTTTCCACACGGGATGATGATTTAAATAAACCGTTTCAATTGGGGGGTGCAATTCATCATCGGATTTGTTAACAACCTCCATATGATCTAAGCTTTCATACTCATCCATGAACTCAGTGTACTGCTTTTTGACGAGGGGTTCCTTTTTGAATTTGCTCTCGATACCAAAGAGAGCTTTTCGAGCTTTAGGCTGAGAGTTAATAAGTTTGGGGGGATTGTGTAATCTTGGCATTTGAACAATGAACCGGCCATCAGAAGAACGAGTGGTCGTGTTCAAAAAAAGTTGCTCACAGAATTCATTTTCTGAAGAGGTTACATTAGGAGAATCAACATTTTCAAGCCTCCAAAACTGTTCCAGATCAGTATTGGAGAAGTAACATTGCGATGCAGGTTGGGGTGAATAATGAGGAAGTTGCCCTGTGACAATCCATCCAAAATTAGTGTCTCTAGCGACCACGTTTGAGGATAGCTTGCGAACCTGTTTCCGAAGGCAGTTCCAAAAGACATTGGCACTAAAGAGTATGTCAATGGGATTTTGTGTGTTAAACGAAGGATCGGCTAACCTTAAATGCGAGGGAATGTTTAACCCCGAAATATCAACCGAGTGACTAGGAGTGTCTTCTCCAATGCTATTGAGAATTAGACAATTAAGTTTAAAAAAGTTGTTTCTATGACAAATATCTCTTATAGTTAGCTTTGAGAATTGTAAAGCTTGCGATTTTGAGCTGTTGATGCCCGACACGTTGATAGAAGTGGGGTTTACGGGTAGGCCTAGTTTTCTAATCAAGGAATTGGACACAAAATCATGAGTTGCCGCTGAGTCTAGAAGACCGCGTGCACGGACCCAGTTGCCAAAGTTATCCTGAACGTCAATTTGAACAGTAGACAACAATACTTGCGCACTGCGAATGGACTTAGCATTTTGAATATAAGATGAAGCATTAGAATTGTTAGCACTATCATTTTTCGGCGAAGTAGATGCTGTCGATGACCTTGCCTGATCATGACGATGTAGCAGAGTATGATGAGCCTTTTCACAATGGTAGCAAAGTCTTGTGGACTTACAGTTAGAAGCAGAATGCGTGGGCGCTAGGCAGTTGAAACAATGTTTGTTTTGAGCGACTAATTTTCGTCTGTCATCAACTGACATTTCTTTAAAGGATTTGCAGAGGTATAGGGCATGGGGATCTTTACAAAGTATGCACTTTACAGGTTCGTTTAAACTTTTGCGAGGTTCGCTTTGCGTGTTTAAAACAATAGAGCTAGCAACACGACGTTCACTAGACCTAGTTGGGTAACCAGTAATGTTTGATTTAAATTTGGATGAGCTGGGCCCGGGTTTTTGGGTATTGGACGCTGAGCGTTCACTTTTGGATTTGATGGACATTAATTCGAATTTGGAACTAGGAGATGAAGGTTCACTTTGATTAGCTAGAGCGGTTAAAAGTTGGCATCTAGCATTTATGAAAGTGACTAAATGCTCGTAAGAGTAGTCGTCTTCCTTAGAAAGTTCAATTTCCCAAGCTTTGAGAGTAGCAGCATCAACTTTAGAAACTACTAAATGTATTAGGAAAGTATCCCAATGTTCAGTAGGCTGCTCTAATTGGGACAAAGCTTTAACGTGGAGTTGGGTAGTGTCAATTAAAGTACGCAAACTAGTGACGTCATTGTGCTGTGACGCAGGTAGGTTAAATAGAGCCTTAATATGGCGTTGAATACGTAAACGTGAATTTCCATATCTTTCTTTTAATAAGTTAAAGGCAATGGGGTAATTTTCGGCACGCAGAGGAAGTGCTTCAACTAACTGCAAAGCTTGACCTCAAAGGATAGATCTCAAGTAATGAAACTTGTAAATGACTTGAATGTCTTCATTGTCATGAACAAGGGAGCAAAATAATTCATAGAAAGAACCCCAGGTGGATTCATCTCCAGAAAAATGGGGTAAATCAATTTTCGGTAAAGTAGGTTTGGGCTTGTGAGTGCCCTCACGGAAAGAAGTTTGGGGTTCGTGAAGGGAACCAAGAACAGAAGCGTCCTTTTTCTGCTCCTCTTCGAGTTGGCGTATTATTTTGAAAGCAGAACCTATGCCTTCGTAATATAAGTTTTCTACTTCGACACGATCTTCTGTTTGATTGAGCATGCAAGTTTCAATTTCAGTTTGAATGTTACAGTAGTTTTCATAAGAACGTTCAAAATCCTTTACACGATGTTTCAACAAATCTAATTGCGCGTCTGAGGGGTCTAATTCTTTTATGTACCTTCTGAATCGGGTAATTTGCCCTTTATAGGATGCTCGTTTAGAAGTAAGTTTTTCATCCTTATCCTTATCAGTGGGAGCCATATTAAAAAAGGTAAATGAAAATGTAACTCACGAAACTGTGGAACCTTGGAAATGCTGTCAAGCTGGCAGCAGCGAATGAGTAGAAAGAATGGGACACACCATAGGAGACAGGAGCGGCCTCTTTCCCGTTCACAGGCTTTGCACGATGTGGTTATAGCTGAAATATTCAACACAGATATTAGAAATATGCAAAGTATTGTCAAATGACACTTTTTTAAAGAGAGAAAAGAAAAAATGGGCTCTCCCGGGTTTCTGGGACCAAATTTTGGGTAGATTATAGGATGAGGAATAACCCACCCACCAAGGGAAGATGATTAAGAGAAGGAAGTAGATTTGGGATTGGAAAAGAAGGATAGAAAAATAGGAGGAGAGTCCCACAAAATTAATAAGTTGAGATTTAAATACCCTTAGAAGCAGTTGCCAATGGAAATTAACTCTCGGATACCTAAAGTAGGTACGAGCTTGGTCGAGGCTAACGGGAACCGCAGCTAGGACTTGGGCGGTTTGCAAGAGAGAGGCTTTAGTACATTTCCTCCCAAGCATGTATAAAAGTACTATGGGGAAGGGTGATGGTCTGGCAAGACTTAGAGGAACAAATTTACTGTATGTCTTCTCAAAGAAATTAGGTTTTACAAAGTAATTCGAAGAATGCCAATGATTTAACTCAAGCTTCGTATTTTCAATTTCCAAAATTATGGAGTTCCTGTAAGGGCGACCAAGTGTCTCTAAGAAGGAATATGATAAAAGATTATGCCTTATTGGGTAATCTTGGTAAATGAACCAATAGTTGCATTGGACAATGGCTAAGCTTTTACTCAGCGAGGAGCCGGCTAAAAGTTTAGACAAAAGGAAACACTTATCTTTTAGAAAACTGACCATAAGTTTTCGGAGAGGGTCTCCACAAGCAGGTAGTTGGCTTAGCGAACTTTACTTGCCTTACTGGCCAATTAGAATTAGCTATTAACGCTAAGAAGAACTTTAGTGAGGTGAAAATTAAGAGTTCTTGCTCAAATGCAACAAATGGTAAAAGCCCTATTAAAGATTTTAATGTCATTGAGTGAGGAGAGTCAAGGAAGACAGGATTTTGCCTAAACTTTATATTCGAAAATGAAAAAGCGAAGGGAAAAGATTTGTTTATTTTACAATTAGAAAAAGTTTGAGGAAATTAACAATTATGCAATATAATTTTAATTAACATAGTCCATTTGAACTTTTTAACAAATAGGGTCGCAGACCTTTCAACATTAAACGGTTGCTCCAGGCAATTGACAATTTATAAGGTTTCAAACCTTACATGTTTCTAAAATCTTTATAAAATTTAAACCAATAAACAATGAAATAATTAAAGCTTTAACGTGAATTGGAGTACAAAAAGTGTACCTTAAGAAATTCTTGAGAGAATATTCTAGAGAAAATGACAATTTTGAAAATAACAATAATAACAACGTGAAAAATAAGATAGAAGTTCCTACAACTTCTTATATTTATACAGAGTTAATATATGAGAATTATACAAAGGAGGACAGGCCACTTACTGTGAAACCTGGAGAAAGTGAAAAGGAAGTTTCTAGACTTCCTATGTTTAATTAGGAATCACGAGCAAAATGGGGCAGTTTCCATTTCGTGAAACCTGAACATGACTCGCTCAAGAGTTTAGAGAATTGTTTTCCCTGATTATGGGAAAGGAACAACGTGAATTTAAAACTTGTATCACACAAGCAATTATGCAGAATTTAATTAATGTTAAACTAGCAAAGTTGGAAGGGCACTTCGTGAGTAACACCTTATAGAAAGTTACAATTTTATAAATAATGGTTGTTAGTAGAAGGTTAAGGAAAGATCATTGGGATATGGGATCAATGTTCATGGCCGTATTTAATATAACCGGACGATCGCGACGCGGTAGAAACGTGGAGCAAGCACTGTTTATCACTGTAGTCTATGAAGATGGATGCAAAGTTCACTATAGAAACACTGAAGTTTATGAGAAAAAAAGTTATTGCAATTATGGAAATAACTGATTGCACTATATAGGTGAGAGTCTATTTCTTGAAAAAGTTGTGATTTACAATTAAATGCGCCATAGAATGTTCCAGAGGTTCCAGCGGTGGAAGAAAGTTAGCTATTACAAAAATTTGTAAGGAAGATTCCTCATTTTAACTAGCATTTTCACAAGTGCGTGAACAATACTTGACGGCAAGACTAGCAAATAGAGAACAAGGTCTCGAAGGTTCCAGAACGACCTTAGCAGAAAATGGGGTTGAGAAAATCCAACGGAGGAAATAGTTTTATAATTATAGGCAGCGGGTATTAGATAATATCCCACGTAGCGAGAGGATTTCTCGTTTGAATAGCTTAAGAAAAGCTCTTTTATAGTAAGGTTGGCTTATACAAGCAAAAGCTCAACATGGCAAAACCCACGAAGAATGATTATTGCCCCAAAGTAAATAATTTCACACTGCCTATAAATTATAATTAAAACCACTTGGAAGTTAAAACCATGAAGATGAGGTTAAAACTTTTTTAAAAATGGTACTTATCTTGATTTCATGTTGAAGTCGAAGTTTCTATTGATGATTACTTAGCCAACATGGCGTAAAAGAGGGTGAGCCTCTTGGTTTGAGGAGGCAAGCTCGAGCGGAGCTTTGACTGAACGAGTCAACTGCAGACGGAGAAGTGAGAGCAGCTCAACGAAGCACGGAAGGTCCTAGGAAGGGGAGAGAGTGGGGGTAGGAAACAAAAGGTATACATATCAGCATAACCAACTTAGCAAAAAATAAATTTTCTTCTTGATGGATGGTCTTCTAAGAGTTGATAGTAGGCGATATTAGCGCAGCATGGTGAGTGAAGAAGTAGACGTAGTCCTCTTGCTCAAGGAGAAAATAGCTGACGATGGTAACAGGATCTGGTGGCCAAATGGATAAGTAAGTCCTCTAGCACCAGGAAGAGTTGAGGGGCTTCAGAGATTCGCTGCAAGGTGACGCTAGGTGGGTCACAGAAGTTATATATCTAGAACAGACTTATGAAGACATGAGAGATCTGCTCAACAAGGAGAAAACAGATGATCACTGTTGGTGTTTGACAAAGAGGAAGAAAGAAATGAACATGCAAAGAGCAATAAAGATTATATCTCAGGTACCGTGTATTCAAAGAATACACCATACTGGGGGGACAAACACCAACAGAGAGTAAATAAACAGTTACACATTTATTGGAAGCGGAGCGATCAAAGACAGTGGTCTTGTGATCGGTCCATTTGTGGTCAAGATTCTGGCCACCCTGACTCTCCCATCTCTTCCAGGGTAACATTCGGTCACCCTACCAGAAATCCATACTAGGGGGGGGGGGGGTGAAACATCCCTAACCAAGACCAAGTCCCCCACCTTAATGTCGGGACTGGAAAGAAACCACTTCTGTCTCCGTTGTAAGGAAGTTAAATATTCCAAGTTCCACCTTTTCCAAAAAGAATTACGAAGGGCTTCAAGTTTCCGCCAAGCGATAGGTAGATTAGAATCCCTGTAAGAATTGGAAAGAGGAGGAGGGGCAGAAAGAGAAGTGCCGATAAGGAAGTGACCAGGGGTGAGTGGAAGTAGGTCATCAGGGTCATTGGAAAGTGGAGTTAAAGGGCGAGAATTAACAACACCTTCAATCAAAACAGACAGTGAATTGAATTCTTCGTAAGTCAGAATTCGATTACCTAAGACTTTTCTTAAATGACGTTTAGTGAGCTTTACGCAAGATTCCCACCTACCACCATGATGCGGAGCGTAAGGAGGTA
Source organism: Meconema thalassinum (assembly GCA_946902985.2). NCBI lineage: Eukaryota > Metazoa > Arthropoda > Insecta > Orthoptera > Tettigoniidae > Meconema > Meconema thalassinum. The sequence continues at coordinate 282,930,737 of OX336397.1, forward strand.
TGAAGCGCCATTTGAAACCTTTTGAATAAGAAAAATTAGAGATTTGTTCCATGGCAGGAGAGGAAGTGAGAGCTTTCTTCCACAGGGAAGCTGCGCCCTGAAAGGTGGAAGCGTTATCAGAGAACATCTCAAAAGGAACACCACGCCTAGCGGTGAAACGAGAGACAGCTGATAAAAAATAAGAAGTAGAAGCATTCGTTACTAGTTCCAAGTGGATTGCGCCGGTAACCATGCAAACAAAGAGAGAAACATAAAGCTTACCAAACAATTTGCGTTTAGCTTCAGGAGAAATTTCCAATTAGTTCGAAATACTGTATACCTGGCATAATGTATCCTAATAGAGCACTACAGTTGGCAGCCCTGATGACTGAATATATTCTCAGTTCCATCTCTTAAGGTACAAAATACAAAATTTGGTTGAAGTCCAATGGATAGCATGGACGTTACATGCAGTTAAACATTGGATCTAACAGCGCGCGTAAAATCATGTTGCCAACTATGTCATGCATGTATTGGCCAGAAATAATCTGAATTAATATGATCTATTGTTGTGCCAATTTGGAATGAAATCCATTAGTTAGTATAGAAGTTACATGCATTTTAAAATTGGGCCTATCAGCAGGCTTAGAATCATGTTGGCAGCACTGGCGTAGGCCTATATTAGTTACTCCAAATTAATCTAGAATGCCAGGTACTATATTTGTGCAAAGTTTAGAGCTATTGGCTTGCATACTTTCTGATATATTGATATTAGGGTAACAAAATTAGGGACAGCACATATTAACAGTTGGCAGCCCTGGTTGCTCCTTAGAATACGCATAGTCATATCTGTTATGGTACACATAGCACATACGAAATTTGGTTGAAATCCAAATGATAGTATGGAAGTTACATGTATTTAAAGTTGGACCTCTCAGCAGGCTTAGAATCATGTTGGTAGCACTGACGTATATAAGTTACTCCAAATAAATATAGAATGTCAGGTACTATACGTGTGCATAGTTTAAAGCTGTCGGCTTGCATACTTTCTGATATATTGGTATTTGGATAAAATAAATTAGGAGCATTTATTAACAGTTGGCAGCCCTGGTAGGTCTTAAGAATACGCTCAGTCATATCTGGTTATGTCCACATACCACATACGAAATTTGGTTGAATTCCAATTGATAGTGTAGAAGTTCTATGCATTTAAAAATTGGACCTATCAGGAGACTTATAATCATTTTGGCAACACTGCCATGTTTGGCCTCCTGGAAATTAAACTGAAATATTATGATCTGTACGTGTGCCAATTTTGAAATAGCTCCCATTCATACTTCCCAAGATATCCAACATGGAGCTCAAATTTCAATTGCGATTTTTTAGCAGTTGGTAGCACTGACATCATTTTCAAATATGGCCGTGAGATATTCAGGTAGAGAGCTTACACTTTCTTTCGTTCTTTCACTTGCCATAGGACGCGCCACCGGCGTATGATTAAGGATTACCAGCTTCCGGTTTAGTAGCCAGGTAATGGAAGCAATGGGAACTGTGTACTACAATTTTCCTTGCAAGTAACTAAGCAAATTATTGTTGTTAGGAGAAATAAAAGTTGTAAAATGCACCAAGAGCGATATGATCTTCCGCTGTGTCCAATGAGAAAGCTCTGCATGTGTTTATTTCTCATGTATTAATGATGCGAAATGTCGGCTAACGTTGTGCCGCTTACAGCACTCGCTGTCTCTAAATGTTGCACATTTTCCCGTCAATTTACAACAGATTATGTTTGAAATTTTTTAAAAGAACGTGACGAAGAAAGTGTTTCTCCAATTGAATGATTGTATTTAACCGTATGCACGTCGTATAGCCTACTCTTGGCAAGGTTGTTTTTCTCACAGAGCAACTTTACACCGTAGTAGGCACGCAGCTCTTTGTATTTAGTTTTCAAGCAACTTGTTTTAAATTATTGACTAAATTATTTGTAAAGACAGACAATCCATGCCTCCATTAGAAGGTTCATTAGAAGTTCGTTTTTGATATTTACCTTTTCAATGATTACCGTAAGGTAGCGTACCGTACCGTACCGTACCGTACTTTACGTAGACATTACTTTAAAACGTTTGTCGCCAGTTGTTTGGTCTATTAACTTACGGTAATATTTTCCATACTGAAAACTAGGCACGGTTGGATTTTAAGGTGAAACTGAATGTGCTATCAAATATCGCTTTCTTGCAATAGGCCTAAGTAACCTACGTAGAATATGTACCGGTATGTAATTATAAAATGATTATTGGTTAAATACATGTTAATAGATACCTAGGCTATTATAATTATAATGATTAATTAAATGTTAAAGAAGAAACAACGAGTTGTTAGTAAATATTAGGCCTACTGGTATGGCGAATTGCCTATAACTCGTTTCGTCACGTTTTAACATTTAAACGGGTCAAGTTAATGCATAATATACCAATATAACAACCGGTTAGCAAATGGTTATAATATTCTTCCATATAAGATAATTATTTGGCACCAATTTAATACAATAGTAGTCTAAGATATGTTACACCACTGCCGTTTGATATGAGCAGATCGCACACTGTATAACCAAGCTGTTTGTTATGGTCGTTTCTGTTGTGAATTTTTACTAATTACTCTTGTCTTTGGAATATTCAAGAAAGACCAATCCTCTAATGTTTATTTCATAAGTTGAACGCCTAAAACAAAACCGCAATTCGAAATAATAATGAAAATAATCACGGACGATTCATTGGCAGTGAAAATCAAATGGAGATTCACGGACCGGAAGTTCGCTATGCCTAAGCTCCGGTGCCATTTTAACTCGTGGAAGCTCTATAGATCTTTACTCCTACCAAATTTTGTTTCGATTGCTGCAGCCGTTTAGGAGTTGATAGGGGGACACACACACACAGCCAGACATACAGACAGACAGACAGACAGACACACATTTGCCCGATCTCATAAGTCTACTTTTTCCTCATTTTTGCAAAATGTGAAAGGTAGGCTAAAAATAAATAAGATAATAATTAAGGTAATAAATAAGACCCGGAAGTACAGCCAAAATCATATTTTTGCATATTTATGCGTATTTTGGTTACGGTTATTTTGGCACGATGCATCATATTTTTCTCCTTTGCCTGTTTAAGCGCATGTCTCTGCTTGAGAAAGGCGTATATTCTAATTTCCTATTGTTTTGAAGCGCTTTTTGTTACTTCAAGTCGTATACTTCGATTCGGACTCCCAAGGGTCTCGTGGTTGGTTACTCAAAACCTGTACATTTCCTTGTTATTGAGTAAGTAGCTTTCGCCTCCCTTCAATCACCCGAGTATTTGTATCATCTACTAATTAGTAGCTTGCAATGTCTAGGGGGAAGAACCAGATTCCTTTCACTTGAATTGTAGCCTATTCCTTTCACTTAACTAAAAGTTCGCAGTAGGGTTCAGGTCATGAATGACCAGGAATTTCCAGAAATATTACCTGGGCGTATTATTTCAAATTCCTTAATTCCGACGGCTGACCGGGTTCGATTCCCGGTCAATGCATGTGGGATTTTCAAACTGTAATGCCATGTCCTGTGGTTCGGATTCCATGTAAAAAAAGAGGTCCCGTGGCTTATGATCTCGTGATTAACGGTCACGTAAAACTGCAATCTTCCTTCCTTTTTCCTTAAGGGGGGACCAACACCTTTAAGCTCCAAAAATGACATTTTTTCAAAAATATCATATTCGAATAGAAAAACAATTTCTCTTTCAGTGAAGGAATTGGTTTAATATCTCGAATAGAACGTACGTTATAGTAAAAGTACGATATGACTGAATCTCCCAGTGAAAATGAAATTTCCTGTCAACGCCCATTTTAATGAGCAATCTCCATTCCTCAAAATTGACCCTGTTAGAATATTCACTTTATCTATCGAACTATGTTGATAGCACTGGCATTATAAAATTTGCACAAAATATAGCTGTAATAGTTGTTGTTGTTGTTGTTGTTGTTGTTTGAGTCTTCAGTCTTTTGACTGGTTTGATGCAGCAATCCATGCTTCCCTGTCCTGAGCTAATCGTTTCATCTGTACATAGCTGCCACACCCTACATCCGAGGCAATCTGTTTAACATATTCTAACCTGGTTTACCCCTACAGTTCTTATTCTCAACCCTTCCTTCCATAACGAACTTTGCTATTCCTGGGTGTCCTACCAACCTATCTCTTCTCTTCGTTAGCATTAGCAAAGAAAACTAGTTTTAAAAGAAATAAGAGACTCTGACTGGAGGAAAACACTGAGAAATCCGGTGAGGAAGGACCAGTTTATGCGGCAGGGGAATTTTAGAACATCCCAACCATGTGAAACTTTTGTCGCTCATTTCCCTTAATTTCATATTTTTCATTCCGTTTCCCTAATAACTCATGAACTTACAAAGATATTTCATTGAAGTTTTGTAGTCACATTTCTACGATAGTTATCAAGAAAATGTACTAGAATGGTTGCCCTAACCATTATAGTTTATTAATAATAAATTATTTACTATGAAAATTTTATAGATTTTTAAACTCATTATTTTAAAAATCTCAAAATATTTCTTTTCGAAATATTTCAATCATTCTAGTACATTTTGTTGTCATTACATCTAGGACCACATTAAAAAAAACAATAATTAAAATGTAACAATATTTTCGAGAGTTACTAAGGAACCCCCCCATTCTTGTGTATAATATACAGCCGCCATTTTGTGTGCGTATATATCCATGATGATGCAATTTTCTAAATATTTAATAGTTTTTCTGTGTTAAAATTGTATTGTATGTAGACTGGGTTATGTGACAACTCCAAACAGTTTATCAGTGCAAAGAAAATAAATGTTAAAAATTCACTATTTTGTTGCTGTCGAAGGTGTAGGTCCCAACTTAATTCTGACTTTGTGAACTGCCAAGATGCTTAACGTCAACCACACCAAGCACGGAGTTACGGCTCCATTAAAAGCTAACGACGTTGTTAAGTTGCGAAATTTTGTGAAATCATTTGGAAGTGAATATTTTTCTACCGACGATAGTATTCTTTATTGTAAAATTTGTGAAACAAATGTAGGAAGTTTCTAGAAAGTTTTCAGTGACTCAAGATTTGGAAACCGCCAAACATAAGCGAAATGTATAAAAGAAAGAAGAATATGTTGCTCATATTGGCCCGTATTGACACAAATAATTACAGGAAAAATTAATTTATTTCAATCCGCCCATTCAATACAATTTAAAAAAAACACATTATTACAGGTACATGTTTCGGGGTGTTATTACCCCTTCCTCAGCCTGCCTGACAATTAAAAAAATACACTTTCATATTATAAGACGTAATTAGCATGAAGGAGCCTCCGTGGCTTAGGCGGCAGCACGCCGGTCTCTCTCCGCTGGGTCCGTGGTTCAAATCCCGGTCACTCCATGTGAGATTTGTGCTGGACAAAGCGGAGGCAGACAGGTTTTTCTCCGGGTACTCCGGTTTTCCCTGTCACAATTCCATTCCAGCAACACTCTCCACTATCATTTCATTTCATCTGTCATTCATTTAATCATTGCCCCAGGGGAGTGCGACAGGCTTCGGCAGCCGGCACAGTTTATATCCTCGCCGCTAGATGGGGGCTTCATTCATTCCATTCCCTGACCCGGTCGGACGACTGGAAGCAGGCTGTGGATTTTCAATTAGCATGAAGAACAGAAGACACTTCTTATTAGAAGATAGACTAATGATATATGTACTCACATCACAACAACTCTTGCCTGATAGAAGACATCTGTGGAATTAAAAATTATAATGAAAGCAAGGACCTACAAACACAAATGCAATATTTGTCATAGATTTTAACACGCTCATACATATAGTCATTAACTTACTGACACATGTCAGTCACGGTTTTTAATCAAGTAAATTTCTGTTTTATATTTTACAAGGTAAATGGACCAAGTGTCCCATCCAAGCACTAATGTGTGCATACCCAAAAAGTAGACCAACACAGGTCCACCCATAAATAAATCTTCTTCTATGTTTTTATGTACAATTGTTTTAAAATAATAACCATTTTTGAAATGGTTCAACATAATGATATAGAATATGTGTCGTTAAAAATCCCTCAGTATGCCTTCCTTCGGTGGGGAAGTAAAGCCGGCGGTCCCATGTCATAGATTTATGGCATGTTAAAGAACCTTCCACTAATTACACCAGTGTGAAGCTAAATTGTATAGGTTAGGAATGTAAGCAACGCTCTTAGGTTCCTACCTTCGTTGCCAAGAGCCGACTGCGATGGCGTCTAGTAGCTAAGTTCTGAACTAGTAGTCGTTGACGGTGGCGTTTGGCGGCAAAAGTAGGAACTATTTGAAAAATTCAAAGTCTCAGTCCTTACTTGAATTTAAAAAAAAAACAGATAACACATACTAATACAGCCATCACTATTAACACCGGTTATCAGACAGATTCTACAAACACCCAAAGTACACGGGGCTACATGACCGCGTTGTCGCAGCCCCTAAACTGAGGAACCAGCCAATTCATAACGCCGCTGCATACAAGAAATACTTTGCGGTTTCATGAATATGGGCGGGTTGAAATAAATTAATATTTCCTGTAATAAGTCAGCCCTTGTTAAGGAATTCCATTCGTTGCCCTGCAACCAAACTTAGTTAGTTATTGTTGTTTTAAGGGGCGGAACTACGAGGTCATCTGCCACTTACAACCAAACTTAGTGAATTTTCTGAAGACTTGTGTGAAGCCTTAATTGCAGCAAAACATTCCATTGTTGAAATATGTCCGTCAATTCATATTTTCTTTATATTCAAAATAGAAACGCTAAAGAATGGGCACAGTCAAATTGGGCGAGTTAATTTCACTGATAACATCGGACAGACAATTTCGCCACCATGATCTGCCCCTATGATAAGTCACAGTCCGATATGGCCAGTGATAGCTCATTAGCAACCTCCTCTCTCTTCCCCCACTCTGCAGCCAACACATAACATACTGTACACACGTTCCAACAGTTCGTGATTAAACTGTTGGAGGGGAGATGAGTCTCAGTTTGACGGTCCCAGGGGCGTCAATTACTAGAAATTCACATACTGTATGTATGACCTAGCGTTCAGGATATGGTAACAACTGTATGGGGAGGAGCTTTATTCAAAGAATACGATAATAGTTTCCATGAGATAGTGTTCGATAAACTGACAGCGTTAATATAACCTAAGTGCAAGCTCTAATATTTTACCCGATCTTCATTGCATGAACTAATGAATGAACAAAATTAATTTTTAACTAACCAAGTGAACAATTGTCATTGAATAGCCTTACTTATTAGATGAAACTAAAACATACAATACCAGTACTGTAATTAATAGTTGGAGATTCATTTTAAAGGCTGGGGTAGCTTGGCAATCAGCCCCGTGTACTGAATTTTTAATTGGTGTAAATTATATTTATATACTAACCAAGGGTCGCAATATTATTTAGCAATCATATTTCGACCACGCAGCCAGACTGAAATGGTTTTCCATGCTTTCCTATTTTCAACTCAAAAATCAAGGAACTGTCCCTTCCAATAGGCCACGGCTGCTTCCTTCCAACTCTTTACTTAGGTTCATTAATTTCTTCTCTCAGTAGCTCATGTTGTGAGATCGGCTCCAGGAAAGGCATCCGGCCGTGAAAGAAACCACCACGTTCATGGCACCTAATTCCCGTCGAGAAAAGGGTAGATATCCCAAGTAAATTCTACCTTATAAATCCCCTTAGTGATGACTAGAGGGCAGATTCTGTTGAAATGTCATATGTTTCCTTTTCAAATTACAGTAATACGACGCCCATTGCCGTAGATAACCTTTCTACGCAGTAGCAAAGGGGAATAACACTCGCTCAATTCAACATTATTTTATGATTCATGCATTTTAGACAATTTTACGACAATATTTACCAATATGATATTCTTTCACAAAATTTTAATGCAACGTTTTTTTTTTCTCATACGATGAAAAATGCTAAAATATTCTTCATAGGCTAGCAAAGCGACTTGTTCGGAGAATGTAGTTAGTTTTGTAAATGATTGGAAAAAAGAATCCTACGACTGACACGTGTAAACGAGTTGTTTTAAGTTATATTGTTTTACATAATTTAAATTAATTCCAAAGTATTGCTGTATTAAATTACTCCAGCTAATCATTTTTTCTTTTTGTCTATCCGGGAAGTTTGTTTTATTGAGATTTTAATTAATATGATTCAAAGAAACACTAAGATTAAGAATGACATTTTAACAGCCATTTCCTGGTTAAATTCAAGTATATTTTAATGAGAGTATGTAATTGAGTAGTTAATAATAATATCGTATGGCCTCGGATGCCGAGTGCAAGCTTTGTAATTTGACACCCAGAGGGTAGCTTGCATGTCGAATTTCGTTGTTCCTTGAATCACTATGAAAGTCAAGGAGGTTAGATATCTAAGCTCCTTGAACACTGCAGCGCTTTCTAGTAGAGAAATGAGGAACTTGGTGTTGGTGGAAACTCCCGAGATTAATTTTGCCATTATGAACACGGCCTACTGAATTCAAATGGGTTCTTTGACATGCCAACATCGTATGACATGTGTGTCGTATTTTTGCAGCCTTAAAAAAAAAACACTAGCCACGGCCAGGAGCGAACCTGCAATCTTGGGGTTAGTAGACCGACACGCTATCCACTCACCCTCCGTGGCAAGCTAAATAAAACAGGATTGCTTCTATGAATCCTCTGTAAAACTGTCGCCATATTTCAGTTTGATGGAATAGTTTCTTTTAAAGTCGTTTTCATTCATTTTTGTAGTATTTTTTAGATGCCATTTCATTGAGTATTATATGTCCGCCTCGTTACCTAGTGGCTGCCACCGCGTTGTCGCAGCCCCTAAACTTAAGAACCAACCAACCAACGTCTGTTGATACATTTTCACACATTCTATCTATGTATTATTGGCACAATAGTATGCCATTTATAATTGACCTCTCTCTTATCCCACAGTGCAGGGTCCGCTGCTTGGCTACATCTCCTCCACTTCAGTCTGTCGTTGGCTAACATCATTTGGTATTGTCGGTCCACCGCTTTGCTGATCTTCCACGCGGTCGCATTCCTCGTCTCCTCACTTTCTCCACGACTGGAGCGATGCCTAATCTGTATTCCGTACGTGGTTGCATGGAGTCAGTTCTACGAGTCCATCAGAGCATCTTGTATGTAGTGTCTGCTCATACGTTTTGTTTGTTAGCCTACTTTTCACATTTTGCAAATATGAGGAAAAAGTAGACTTATGAGATCGATCCGGGAAAATGTCTGTCAGTCTGTCCTTCTCTCTGTCCGTCCTTCTGTCTGTCAGTCTGTGCCCCCCCCCCCCCCCCATCAACTCCTAAACCGCTACAGCAATCGAAACAAAACTTAGTATGAGTGAAGATGTATACCGGAATATCTCAAGCCCATATTTGAAAATGATGTCAGTGCTACCAACTGCTGAAAAAACGCACTAGAGATTTGAACTCCATGTTGGATATCTTGGAAGGTATGCATGGGAGCTATTCCAAAATTGGCACACATGTAGATAATACTATTTCAGTTTAATTTCCAGGAGACCATACATGACAGTGTTGCCAAAATAATTTTAAGCCTTTTGATAGGTCCAATTTTAAATGCATATAACCTCTACACTATCAATTGGATTTCATCCAAATTTTGTATGTAATATGTGTACATAAATAGATATGACTTAGCGTATTCTTAAGAGCCACCAGGGCTGCCAACTGTTAATAATTGCTCTCTCTATTTTAAAAAAATCTAAATACCATATATCACAAAGTATGCAAGCCGACAGCTTTAAACTATGCACACGTATAGTACCTGACATTGCAGCTTAATTTTGAGTAACTTATATACGTCAGTTCTACCAACATGATTCTAAGCCAGCTGATAGGACCAATTTTTATATACATGTAACTTCTATACTATCAGTTGGATTTCAACCAAATTTTGCGTGTGCTATGTGTAACATAACAGATATGAAGGAAAATCCACAGCCTGCTTCCAGTCTCTGACCGGGTCAGGAATGGAATGAATGAAGCCCCCATCTAGCGGCGAGGATATGAAGTGTGCCGGCTGCCGAAGCCTGTCGCACTCCTCTGGGGCAATGACTATATGAATGACAGGTGAAATGAAATGATAGTGGAGAGTGTTGCTGGAATGAAATTGTGACAGGGAAAACCGGAGTACCCGGAGAAAAACCTGTCTGCCTCCGTTTTGTCCAGCACAGATCTCACATGGCGTGACCGGGATTTGAACCACGGACCCAGCGGTGAGAGGCCGGCGTACTGCCGCCTAAGCCACGGAGGCTCACCAACATAACAGATATGACTATGCTTATTGTTAAGAGCAACCAGGGCTGCCAACTGTTAATAAATGCTGTCTCTATTTTTACCCTAATATTAATATATCAGAAAGTATGTAAGCCAACAGCTTTAAAATTTGCACACGTATAGTACCTGACATCGTAGATTAATTTGGAGAAACTAATATACATCAGTGCTGCCAACATGACTCTAAGCCTGCTGATTGGTCCAATTTTAAAATACGTGTAACTTATATACTAACAAATGGATTTCATCCAAAATTGACACAACAAAAGATCATAATATTTCAGATTATTTCTGACCAATACATGCATGACATTGTTGCCAACATGATTTTACGCCCACTGATAGATCCAATGTCTTAACTGCATGTAACGTCCATGCTATCCATTGGACTTCAACCAAATTTTGTATTCTGTATCTTAAGAGATGGATCTAACAATATCTTCAGTCACCAGGGCTGCCAACTGTAGTGCTCTATTAGGCTACATTATACCAGGTATATATCGAACTAATTAGAAATGTCGATATTACCAACTTAATTTCGTCATTATTCCAGATAGGTCCATATAGATTGACATGAATCTTAAATTTTAAGAAAAGTAGGCTCATTAGTTCGTCACGGAACTTCTTGTTTTTGTTTTGTTATTGCGCGACATTCTGCCCCATAGATTGCCGCTGGGTGTAACCACGGTCTTGTAAACATTCGCCTATAAATATGGGGGCATTTTTTTAAATCACAGAGAACTCCGGTGACTTGTCTCCATTTAAGCCAAGCTGCGTGTATACCCTCGCTCGGGTATCAGCTGGAGGCATTGATGGATCCTAGGTACTTAAAGTGCATAGACTTCTGCAATTCTTAGGGTACTGCTGGTTTGTGAGCCACATTCTAGATATTGTGTCTTCGGGATGTTGAGGTGCAGTCCATTTTCAAACACTTTGTCATTATAATTGACCTATTATTATGTTATTGCTGTGTTACAGTATTTTACTGCGGTTAGGAAAGTTGGCATCTCTGTCACCGATGATACATTTTCATCAAAAAAAGTAATACTTACTGTACTTTCTAGTGTTAAAATAAGATGACTACGACTATTCCTCCATCGGTGACTGGCGCCTCTGGCGCTGAAATAAAAAAATATCCTCTGCAAACTAGAAAGAATGCAAGGCCGCGCTCGGACGACTGAATAGGGAACAACATTCCCTGATCACCAGATCTGCCATTCATCTGCTAATGGCAACAAATCCGACGTCATGTAGTCTCGTGCAGCGGCCATTAACCTTTCAGCATATTTTCCTTGTTACACCATTTCATTCATATTATAGGCTGTCTGCTGTGAGGGTTATCGGTCATAGAATGGTTGGATACAAGATGGTCAGTTGCCCTGCTTGGATATTAGAGTGCTCTAGTTGCTATGGTTACCAGTAAGATTGTCTCTGCTATGTCCAGTGACCTCTTGGATACAAGATGGTCAGTTGCCCTGCTTGGATATTAGAGTGCTCTAGTTGCTATGGTTACCAGTAAGATTGTCTCTGCTATGTCCAGTGACCTCTTGGATACAAGATGGTCAGTTGCCCTGCTTGGATATTAGAGTGCTCTAGTTGCTATGGTTACCAGTAAGATTGTCTCTGCTCTGTCCAGAGACCTCTTGGATACAACATGCTCAGTTGCCCTGCTTGGATATTAGAGTGCTCTAGTTGCTATGGTTACCAGTAAGATTGTCTCTGCTATGTCCAGTGACCTCTTGGATACAAGATGCTCAGATGTCCTGCTTGGATATTAGAGTGCTCTAGTTGCTATGGTTACCAGTAAGATTGTCTCTGCTATGTCCAGAGACCTCTTGGATACAAGATGCTCAGTTGTCCTGCTTGGGTAATAGAGTGCTCTAGTTGCTATGGTTACCAGTAAGATTGTCTCTGCTATGTCCACAGACCTCTTGGATACAAGATGCTCAGTTGTCCTGCTTGGGTAATAGAGCGCTCTAGTTGCTATGGTTACCAGTAAGGTTGTCTCTGCTATGTCCAGTGATCTCTTGGATACAAGATGCTCAGTTGTCCTGCTTGGGTAATAGCGTGCTCTAGTTGCTATGGTTACCAGTAAGGTTGTCTCTGCTCTGTCCAGAGACCTCTTAGATACAAGATGCTCAGTTGTCCTGCTTGGGTAATAGAGCGCTCTAGTTGCTATGGTTACCAGTAAGGTTGTCTCTGCTCTGTCCAGAGACCTCTTAGATACAAGATGCTCAGTTGTCCTGCTTGGGTAATAGAGTGCTCTAGTTGCTATGGTTACCAGTAAGATTGTCTCTGCTCTGTCCAGAGACCTCTTGGATACAAGATGCTCAGTTGTCCTGCTTGGGTAATAGAGTGCTCTAGTTGCTATGGTTACCAGTAAGATTGTCTCTGCTTTGTCCAGAGACCTCTTAGATACAAGATGCTCAGTTGTCCTGCTTGGGTAATAGAGTGCTCTAGTTGCTATGGTTACCAGTAAGGTTGTCTCTGCTCTGTCCAGAGACCTCTTATATACAAGAGGCTCAGTTGTCCTGCTTGGATAATAGAGCGCTCTAGTTGCTATGGTTACCAGTAAGATTGTCTCTGCTATGTCCAGTGACCTCTTGGATACAAGATGCTCAGTTGTCCTGCTTGGGTAATAGAGTCCTCTAGTTGCTATGGTTACTAGTAAGATTGTCTCTGCTCTGTCCAGAGACCTCTTAGATACAAGATGCTCAGTTGTCCTGCTTGGGTAATAGAGTGCTCTAGTTGCTATGGTTACCAGTAAGATTGTCTCTGCTCTGCCCAGAGACCTCTTGGATACAAGATGCTCAGTTGTCCTGCTTGGGTAATAGAGTGCTCTAGTTGCTATGGTTACCAGTAAGATTGTCTCTGCTTTGTCCAGAGACCTCTTAGATACAAGATGCTCAGTTGTCCTGCTTGGGTAATAGAGTGCTCTAGTTGCTATGGTTACCAGTATGATTGTCTCTGTTATGTCCAGAGATCTCTTGGATACAAGATGCTCAGCTGTCCTGCTTGGGTAATAGAGTGCTCTAGTTGCTATGGTTACCAGTAAGATTGTCTCTGCTCTGTCCAGAGACCTCTTGGATACAAGATGCTCAGTTGTCCTGCTTGGGTAATAGAGTGCTCTAGTTGCTATGGTTACCAGTAAGATTGTCTCTGCTATGTCCAGAGACCTCTTGGATACAAGATGCTCAGTTGTCCTGCTTGGGTAATAGAGTGCTCTAGTTGCTATGTTTACCAGTAAGGTTGTCTCTGCTGTGTCCAGAGACCTCTTGGATACAAGATGCTCAGCTGTCCTGCTTGGGTAATAGAGTGCTCTAGTTGCTATGGTTACCAGTAAGATTGTCTCTGCTAAGTCCATAAACCTCTTGGATACAAGATGCTCAACTGTCCTGCTTGGGTAATAGAGTGCTCTAGTTGCTATGGTTACCAGTAAGATTGTCTCTGCTCTGTCCAGAGACCTCTTAGATACAAGATGCTCAGTTGTCCTGCTTGGGTAATAGAGTGCTCTAGTTGCTATGGTTACCAGTAAGATTGTCTCTGCTATGTCCAGAGACCTCTTAGATACAAGATGCTCAGTTGTCCTGCTTGGGTAATAGATTGCTCCAGATTATTATAAAAGCAGTGGATGTATGGAGAGCCCGCTCACCCTGACCTGTGTATTCTGCATGGACATCAGAATACACGGAGAATGTTGTAGTCCGCGCTGAGGAGAGTGCAGTACAGTTAGGCCTATTGATAAAATGTAGGCTAGACTTATCGCGTGGGACTTAACGGTGTCTTGGAGCACCACTTCCATACAGTCTTCAGAAAGCCTTCTGCATTGAGCGCGTGCTCCACCGAAAACAGCACAGGTAAGCGTGACGTTATACATTGTATTGTGAACACATGTACTCATATGAGGGGTAGAATTTATGTTGAAACAGATTGAGAAGAAAGGAAGGAAGCTTGTTGTTGAGCCACAAGGCCTTCTTCTATACGCGGAATCCGAACCACAGGTCATGGCATTTCAGTTTGAAAATCTGAGTGGGAATCGAAACCGGTCTACCTCGGTGAGAGTCAAACAGCTTGACCGCTGCGCCACCACGCCCCAGCATAATTTCTATGCGCCTAGGTCTAATGTCCGAAGTGTCCCTAGCATAAATCAATTACTACGTAGTAATTCTTCATTCTTCCCGAGTCCACTTCACTCCCACTCCAGGACGCAATGTTTTAGTTGTCAATGACTTCAAAGTTTAAATTATACGCCAATCACACAACCATATCTGTTATATATTGACATTAAGGTCTTCTCCAGCTCAATTCAGAATAAAAATAAAATACTATAGATGTATTTAAGTCTAATGTTTGTTCGATGTGGAATGTTTTATTTGTGCTATCAATGGCAAATGTATTTGCATTCTATGCTAATGACTGGAGAGTTGGTTGGTTCCTTAGTTTAGGGGCTGCGACAACGCGGTCATGTAGCCCCGTGTACTTTGGGTGTGTGTAGAATTTGTCAGATAACCGGTGTTAATTGTGATGACTGTATTAGTGTGTGTTATCTGTTCTAATTCAAGTAAGGACTGCAGGCATTCGATTTTCAATTAGTTCCAACTTTTGCTACCAAACGCCACCGTCAACGACCAACTAGTTCTGAACTTAGTTACTAGATGCACGGTGTTGACTACTCTGGAAAAGATGGATAAACAGGGAATTCTCAGGGAATTGTTAAAGCAGGGAAAATTCGGGGAATTATCAGGGTATTTTAATGACTCTCAGGGAATTTTAGTTTTACCTTGCATAATTGGAAATTACTCGTTCAAGTATAGTCTGGTGATGATTGTTCTTCAGTAAGCTCTCATTTCTTGCAAGATAGAGCACACTGTGCATTTGTATATAAATGTGTGACTGTATTATTTTTGGGAGCATTACTATTGACGAGGTGCTTAAATACTCATAAGTACAATAGATGAAAAATTTAGTAGGCGGCTTCGGTGGCGTAGTCGGTAGCATGCTGAGCTTCTATGCCCAAGATAGCGGGTTCAAACCCGGCCGAAGCCGTCGGATTTTTTAAGAGCATTAAAAATCCCTCAGTATGCCTTCCTTCGGAGGGGAAGTAAAGCCGGTGGTCCCATGCCATAGATTTATGGCATGTTAAAGAACCTTCCACTAATTTCGCCTGTGTGAAGCTAAATTGTATAGGTTAAGAATGTAAACAACGCTCTTAGGTTTCTACGTTCGTTGCCAAGACCCGACTGCGGTGGCGTCTGGTAGTTACGTTCTGAACTAGGCCTAGTAGTCGTTGACGGTAGCGTTTGGCGGCAAAAGTAGGAACTATTTGAAAAATTCGAAGTTGCAGTCCTTCCTTGAATTAAAAAACAGATACACACATTAATACAGCCATCGCAATTAACACCGGTTATCAGACAGATTCTACAAACACCCAAAGTACACGGGGCTACATGACCGCTTTGTCGCAGCCCCTAAACTAGGGAACCAACCAAGCAAAAATTTAGAAATTGGCAAAATCTAGGAAAATATATTTCTCCGTTTTTTCTTTTCCAACTTTGTTATGCTACCCTTTATTGTTCGAGCACTTTTTGAAATGCTCTTAAGTACAAATTGTGTTTTATATATTTATTATGGCCGCTACTTTTCCTCAGGGAATTTTCTGATTTATCCTGGAAAAATCAGGGAATTGTCAGGGAAATGTGTTAGTTGGCTTTGGTAGACACCCTATAGATGCCACCGCAGTCGGCTCCTGGCGACGAACGTTGGAACCTAATACTGAGGGATTTTGAACGCTCTTAAAAAATCCGACGACTTCGGCCGGGTTTGAACCCGCGACCTTGGGCATAGAAGCTCAGCATGCTACCCACTACGCCACCGAAGCCGCCGACTGGAGAGTGTTGAATGTTCTCATCAGCATTCTAAATTTATCCCTGTTGGAATTATCCTAGGGATCAATTTCTAAAAATTCGAGGTCTTTTCAAACACCTTGTCTCGTCCATTTGACATTTGTCTCCTTCCCTCTAGAAATGATGTTGGAGATTCTTGAGGTCAGTTTCTTGTGACTCTGTGACCGTAGAAGATAAGTCTCCTGTTATGCTCGCTAAATGTTGGCTATGCCTGATTCTGTATTCACCTCCCTCTTTAATGGGACCCATGATTTTTAGCCTACTTTCGATTTTTGCAAAAAATGAAAGTAGACTTATGAGATCTACACAGAGCTAAACATTGTGTGTCTGTGTGTGTGAGTGTATGTGTGTACTCTGAATGTCTCTCTCTCCCCACCCCACCCCCTATCAATTCGAACACGGTTAAACCGAATTGAACGAAATTTGGTACAGAGGTAGCACTAGCAAAGGGCACCTCAGTGTCATCGGCGCCATCTTGACGGAAACGCAATGGCGGCAACCCAAATTTTAAAAGTGTAAATCAAATTATGACCAACCTAATCATATTATCTCTACTAAATTTTTCAGCAACATAACCTTTATGTGGTAACCAACCTTTGACCATACTACAAGGTCATGAGTCCTATAGTTTGCATATGGCGGCCATGTATGTGTGCAATTCGATTCCCCCTATCAATTCAAACACGGTTAAACCGAATTGAACTTAATTTAGTACAGAGGTAGCACTAGCAAAGGGCACCTCAGTGTCATGTTTTATATCGCCGTCATCTTGACGGAAATGGAATGGCGGCCACCCAAATATTAAAAGCTTAAATCAAATTACGACCAACCTATCATTTGGTCTCTACCAAATTTTGCAACAACATACCTTTTGGTGGGAAGCATCTTTTGACTAAACTACAAGGTCATCAGCCCAATAGTTTGCAGATAGCGGCCATGTATGTGTGCAAATCGAGTCCCCATGTCAATTCAAACACGGTGAACCCGAATTGAATGTATTTTTTTTTCAGAGGTAGCAGTAGCAAAGGATACTTCATATTCATGTTTTATATCCGTATAGCTCGTTGTATTTCAACAAGCTACTACAACCAACATTCAATTATACTCCTTGAAAAGGACAAAGAGTTGTAACAACACCCATGCATTTAGGAGAAAGTAGGCTATATGTTCTTTACTGAACATCTTGTTCTCAATATCTTTCGTTCTTTCAGTTCCAAATTCCTGAGTTGTCTCTTTTTGACCATGTTCAAGCATTCTGAGGCCTACAGTTCCGAAGGTCTTACTACGGTTTCGTAATGTCTAAGTTTGAGGCGAAGGGAATTTGTTTATTTATTGATATAGACTTTAATTAATTAATTATTTCTACGTTATTGATAAATTTGTTTATTGATTGATTTGTACTTATCTATATTATAAAACTCTACGCAAGCTCTTGAACTAGATTGAGGCGGTTTGTATCAAAATCTTGTATTTCTTTCAAAGTCAACGGAAATATATTTATTTGATTAAAAAATTGCGTTTAAACAAATAAACAATACGATAGCCCCTGCCAGATGTGTGTCGCGTCGAGCCCGCATAACAGTAAAACTAGCTTGCCACGGTGGGTGAGTGGATAGCGTGTCGGTTTACTAACCTCAAGATTGCAGGTTCGCTCCTGGCCGTGGTAAGTGATTTTTGAAAGGCCGATGTTGGCATGTCAAAGAACCCAGTAGGCCGTGTTCCTAATGGCAAAATTAATCTCGGGAGTTTCCGCCAACACAAAGTTCCTCATTTCTCTACTAGAAAAGGCTATAGTGTTCAAGGAGCTTAGATAGCTTAGATATATAACCTCCTTGACTTTCATAGTGATTCAAGGAACAACGAAATTCAACATCAAGCTACCCTCTGGGTGTTAAATTACAAAGCTTGCACCCGGCACTCGAGGCCTTACGATATTATTATTTATTTATTTATTTATTTATTTATTTATTTATAACAGTAAAACTGAGCTGGGCACATTAACTCCTACAGAGCCAGCTCGGCCACGAGGCAAAGCGACCGTTATAACAAATGAACAAAGTAATTCTGACATTCACGGGTCACGTGCTCATTACCTATTGCCAGGGCCCGAATAATTAAGTGCTTAACTTTCCAGAAATATGTATTTACTAGCCGACCCGTGTGAGAAATCTCGCATGTTCAGAAACCACACTTTCTCCAATTGGTTTATAATGAGAGACTTAGGGAGAAAGGTTGTTATGTTTGGCCAACTGAACAGCAATGATGTCGCGTATTTTCCTACAACAACAGTATTTGCAAATCGCACACTTGAACAAAAATTGATATTGATGAAATTAGAACGCAATTCGTCACTGCTAATGTCGTTTGTGTGCTGAGTCCATTGATTGACAGTTTAGCCGTGACACTCACTGGTTATTCGATATTTATGAAATTACGGTATACGATTTGAGTACTCATTCCTTTGATTTACTCTTTCTGAAATTCTTGCAAAATGATAATGGAAAGACCTCAGAATCTTAAAATGACTTGAAACAGGCGTCACAGCGACCAAAATGTGAAGAGGACTGCAATTATGGAGCGTATTTTCCTACAGCCACAGTATCTGCAAATTGCACACTTCGTATATAAAAAAAGTCATTTTTAAAGAAATTATCCATACACTGAATAAAATGGAAATTGCAACACCCAGAAGGAGTGGTGCTACATTGCTACAATTGAACATGCAGGACGAGTGTTCAGTTGTGATTCGATGATTACACTTTCAGGTCCTTCTGACCGCAAGTTTGGACAACAATCAATACAGGAGTGCCCACCACGAGCTGCAATACATTGATGAATTCGTCGAGGCATGGAGTCAATAAGGTCCTGGATCGCTTCCTGAGGAATTTTGGCCCATGCTTGCAGCACTGCATGGGTCAGTTGTTCCCGAGTTGTGGGTGGCTGAGGACGGTTGGCCAGTTGTCGACCCATCATGTCCCACACATGCTCAATAGGACTGAGGTCCGGGGATCTGGCGGGCCATTCTAAGGTTGTGATGTCGTGGAGAGCTTCTCTGGAAATGCATGCAGTGTGAACCCGGGCATTGTCCTGCTGAAACATCCCATTGACATTGTTCGCCATCATAGGGACAACCACTGGATTGAGTACCCTATCAACGTACTGTCGAGCAGTCATAGTGCTCTCAACAAGCACTAATTGTGATTTCACATTAAAGCCAATAGCTCCCCAGACCATAATGCTTGGTGTTGGCCCTGTGTGCCTCTCGACAATAAGGTCTGGGCGGCCCCTCTCCCCGGTACGTCGGCGCACACGATTCCGGCGATCACTGCAGGCAAGACAGAAGCGCGATTCATCACTCAAGACGACCCTATGCTATTCCTCGACCCACGTCGATCGTTCTCGACACCAGGCCAGCCTTACACGTCGCTGTTGTGGAGTCAATGGTACACCTTCTGCAGGGACACGGGATCGTAAGCCAGCTGCACGCAGGCGATTACCAACTGTTTGTTGTGTAACGTGGGGTGCCACAGCTGCTCGAATTTGCGCTGCTGTTGCATGGGGTTTCATCCGGCCCATCCGAATGATGCGGCGATCCTCTCTCACAGTTGTCTGTCGCGCTGGGCCTGTGCCAGGTCTACGAGTGTGGGTACCTTCATTTGGCCACTGCTGCCATACACGTTGTACCGTAGATGCCTGTCGGCCAAACGTGCAGTGACAGTCCTTAGCGATAATCCAGCCTCACACAGCCCAATTATCCGAGCCCTCTCAAACGGCGACAGTTGTTGATAGCGAGCTCGACTCTGTCGTCGAGGCATGTTTGACGGAGAACACTTCACTGCACAGACTGCAAGTTAACTACGCTACACCAGAGTCCGTATACTGGAGTTGATTCCTCCGCGACCAATCACGTGCGGAGACCTGTAGCAACAATCCAATGGGTCTGAAACTTTGATCGTTTACACACCTACATGGCATCGTTCCATATCTTGAAAAACACAAAACCAGTGCCTTCATGGTGTTGCAATGTCCATTTTATTCGGTGTATTTATGAAATTAGAGTGCAATTCCTCACTGCTAATGTGTATTCTCTTTCATTTGAATGCTCATTTGTCACGATTGGTCGCAGGAGGGATCTATACTACTAAAATAATATATAAGATTTATGTGCTTAAAAGTGAAAAATATGTGATTAAGGTTCCAGAATATGTTCTTAAATATGTATCATATTTATAGTTGAAACGTCCAGCTGTTTGAATAATCCATAACCCTGTCTAAATTTAATTGGTATTCTGCCGGAAGGCAGGTCGGAGCCTCCGAAGAGGCTACCTTCAGCCGGAGTTTACTTGCGGTAGGGTGGCCAGTGCCTTTCCGCTCCTCCTTATGTTGGCCAACAGCGCGCAGTGCCTAGAACCGGCATACAATGCAAGTTCCGACTGTGCCCAATGTTGCTTAACTGCTTTCTACAGTACAAATTAATGTTCCCGCTTAGTAGGCGAATCCTACAATACTTACTGCAGATGCGCTATACGAAATAAAGTACAGTAGAGTCTCGCAAACTCGGCTCGGTAACCCGGCACTCCGGATTTCTCGGCCACTCTGACAGGAGAGAACAAAAATCATGATTTTTGTTTGTTTTTGTGTTTCCGCACAGAGCGTTATTATGTTTTCTTTCGTCTTCTCCATCAATGGAATTATCGACAGTTAAATACGACGCGAAACGAGTTGACCTACAGTACATAGTAAGAAGAGTAACGACGACCTGATAAATACAGTTCTGTAAATGCACAAACTGTTGGCAGTAAACAAACTGTTTTCACCCAGGGCGTTGTATTTATTTGATTGCGCATTCTCTGCAATTCTGTATCTTCACTGTCTTTGTAACGAGTCTTCAAGAAACAGGTTTCAAAGCGAAAAGCAAAAGAACATTACTTACTTTTTGCAAAAAAAAAAAAAAGTAAATTGTAATTTTCATTAAGTGAAAAAACTATTTGCCTACGGGAATTGTTTTGTACATATACTATACAGTGTACATAATATAAAAATAATTTGTACGTCTAGTTTTTCTAATTTTTCTTTTATAATAATTGTTTCCCTTGATTGTTATGCAGTACAGCACTGAGCTATATATTCAAGTACTGTAATATTGTAGTGGCTTAATCGTTTTAAAACTTGTGTTTCTGTTAAAAATAAATGTACTGCATTGCATTGCTTTTAAACCAAAACAAACAGCTTATTTCCTCTTCAGAATAATATTATCCATTTCAGGTCCGTATTGAATATGTTTACTAATAAAGCTATCAATTCTCCGTCTTTTCAACACAATATTAATAGTCTATTTATACAATGGGGTACATGTTTCGCACAAACGTTAGTGCTTCCTCAGCCCAAATATGCATTAAGACATAAACAAATATTACGCACTTATCAAATACATAAGTGCATAATATTTGTTTATGTCTTAATGCATATTTGGGCTGGTTTGCGAAACATGTACCCAATTGTATAAATAGACTGTTAAGATTGTATTGAAAAGACGGAGAATTGATAGTTTTATTTCGTCTTTTTAACACATTTCCCGACAACCCGGCATTTTTTGCGAACTCGGCCACCCTTCGGTCCACATTAGGCCGAGTTTGTGAGACTCGACTGTCTGTGCTGTTTTCGAATTTCATTCTAAAGAGGAGAAGAAAATGTAACTTTAAAGACTTTCATAGCACCCTGTCAATATTCAAAAGTTTGACAGACCACTGTACTTTGAAGTGAAATTTCCTGTCAAGGTAAGGCTTAATGAGACTGTTGGCTGCTCTACTTAATGACCGGGGAATTCCTGTCTTGAAATGATACTACAAGAGTGCATTCAGGAAATAGAGAAGCAAATTACTGGAATTGCCAAGACTGGAAGATACCACCAAATATAGAAAATATGTCATTCTGAATAAATACGCCAGAATGTGCATTTATTGATAAAAACGGTCAAAATTACGTAAATAAATAGAAAATAAGTAAATATTTACTCACATAACCTGTTACTAGTGATGTGGTCCCTCAGTTTGCTTCGGCAGTGATGCATAGCATTTATTTATTTACCTATTTATTTATTCACTTCTTTTCTTTCTTTCTTTCTTTCTTTCTTTCTTTCTTTCTTTTATCTTTTCTTTATTCATTTTCTTTCTTTCTTTCTTTCTTTCTTTCTTTCTTTCTTTATTTATTTATTTATTTATTTATTTATTTATTTATTTTCTTTTTATTTTTTATTTGTTTCTTTGTTTGTTTCGTCATTGAAGAGCTGAAGGATGTGGGGTCGCAGAATTCTGGAACTTGTTGTTGTGTATTTATTGCACCGTCAAGTCGTTGGCAGGATAATGCTATTATATTGTGTAGTTTAGGGGTGGGGGTGTCTTCCTCCTTGCCTGGATTTCCAGTACGTCACACGTTACTTCCTTCTATATTGCGTGTGGGACTGGCTCGTCTCCAGAATTATATTTTCTTCTGAAGTGCGTGACCCAAGACGTGAGCAGTGAATTTTGTTTTTATTTTAAGTGCTATAGCATTCGTTTCTATATCATACTGAAGTTCGCGTCATAGGAAATAGGTGAAATGAATATTTCGGATATGAAACAGTGTAAGAAAGAGGTCGTGCAGAAGTCTTACTCCTTTCCCGTTGGGTTAAATGAGATCTTTAAGGTAAGAGTTTTTTTTAACGCTAAGTATATCTTTCACAGAACTCGAACTCCTATACCAGAGGGCGTTGCTTTTAAATTGTCTAAAACAGTCAAGAAAATGGTCCAAATTTCTTAAAAAGTTAACTGAAATCGTTGTAGTTGCCCTTTGACACTCGGACATAGGCTGGAACAGGGGTCTCAAAAACTACGCCCCGTGGGACAACACCATATATTTTTACTGTAATTACTTTGTAATATTTAATTAAATCATACAAAATAATAATCAGATTATTTAATTTAGCGACCAATTAAAAACACAATAACTGACGTACATAATGAAATTGAACATTTTAACAGTAATTAATGATATGAGGTTTATCCTAATAATCAAACTTTGCTTTTTAGTGCCTAGATATTTCCTTCTACCCCTTCCTCTGTTAGCCTATTTCCAAGTCCTCATTATTTTCTCCAGGACGATTGGTGATAGAGCATCACCTTGTCGGACTCCTGTCCGGATCACAAAGGGGACAGGTATTTCTCCACGAAATTTAACCTTAGGCACAGTGCTTGAGAGGGTCTGTTGTACCCGCGACCTCGTTTTTTCATCAACTCCAATTTCCTACAAAACTTGAAAGAGAGTCTATAACGGCGATGAAACTGAAATTTTGTATGTTTATAGAGGCAATATTAAGATAAGTAGGACATATGAAAATTGGCTATTTAGTTCTTTACGGAACTACTTGTTAGATATATTTTTGATAACATTTGATTAGAAAGACTTGCTACTGAACTTGATCTGCTCTGCTGTGGAAGATTGCGGTTTGGCTGAAGGCGGTACCACTCTAATTAAAAGTAGCCTACGTTTATTGACTTAAGATTTTAATTCTCTTAATATACTAATAACAGCTTCATTTATTTATAGAGATGACTTGCTCTTCTGTGGGTGTGAGTATCAGCCGCGCCCTAGGTTGGTCGTTATTAGTTACCATACGCTACGCGTTGTATAATAAGCTGACCACTGTTATATTTAAGTAATGATGAAGCCATTTCGCTTCTCGTCTTACTGAACTCCGCAGATAATATTTTCGATATCGGCTCTTATCTCTTTTGGTGATTGCAAGACAAAATGGATCGTCACCCGCAGGTCGCTCAATGGAGGAGGTGGCTATGCACTCACTCTCAATGTGCTAGAATTTAATGTATTTAAAATTAGCCTTATGTATTTATCTAGACGTGGACTATACGCATTACGAAAGCACTCATTATATATATTATTTCAGTAGTATAGATCCTTCCCGCGGCACTCACAAGCGAGCGATCGTGATAATGAACATTCAAACGAAAGAGAATAGACATTAGAGGTGACGAATTGCACTCTAATTTCATAAATATATTTTTTTGTAAGAAGTGTTCGATTTGCAAAACCTATTGGGGAAAGTGTGGTTTATGAACATGCGAGATTTCTCGCGCTGGTCCGCTAGTCTATATTTATTTATGATTCAGCGATTTCGTTTCTTGTCTTACATCTCTCGAAGGAAAGGGGGATTCCTTTACAACCTTGTGGTGAGAGATCCTTCCTCTTTCGTAGGTCACGGCCAATGGAGGAGGGGGGGCGGAAGAATGTTAACACGTGACTGGCTTTAAGGCAGCGTGGTTAACAGCCGTGTGTATTTGTTTTGTGATTCAGCCTACGATTTGTAGGGGAGAAGCCGTGGCCTCGCGACATATGCCTGGAGTAGAAGTGTGAAACCAACACTCAGACTAGAATGAAATGTCTTGGCAGAAACGAGAATCGAAGGCAGGACCTTATGGACCGTACCTTGAGACCGCAGAGGAATAACGAGTTTAGTTCAGCAGAAACTACGCGAGCTAAGGCGCGGCTCTAGATCGGAGGTCCTCAAAGTGAGAGTGATTAGCGGATCGCCGACTCTGATTGAAATATTTATATTTCATATTCTGTAACAAATGTTGCTATCATATACATGAAGCTATCACAGGCAGGAACATGCTACCCACTACTCCTGGAAAACCGGGAAATCCTGGCTGGAAAACTCGTGAAAAATGACGAAAAATTTGAAAACTCCTGGAAAATCGTTGACCCATTTGAGTGGCCACCATGCAGGAAGCTCTCACGACCATTTTATAATAAACTCGTACCTTTGCTGTCTTATTTCGCAAGAAGTACCTGGTCTTCTGTATTTCCTTCCTTTATAATTTTGAATACGAATATTTGGATCGAACATACGATTAGTTGGAATATTTGAATTCTTCGACTTTCCAACCTATTCCAACATTCTCACTAGTGAAATAACCCGACTATTCAGTCTATGGTCGACAAAATACAAATACAAAATATAAACACAAGTTGTAAAATGTAAAACACAAATTGTAAAATGTAAAACACAAATTGTAAAATATAAACACCAAGTTGTAAAATGTAAAATATAAACACCAAGTTGTAAAATGTAAAATATAAACACAAGTTGTAAAATATAAAATATAAACACCAAGTTGTAAAATGTAAAATATAAACACCAAGTTGTAAAATGTAAAATATAAACACAAGTTGTAAAATGTAAAATATAAACACAAGTTGTAAAATGTAAAATATAAACACCAAGTTGTAAAATGTAAAATATAAACACCAAGTTGTAAAATGTAAAATATAAACACCAAGTTGTAAAATTTAAAATATAAACACCAAGTTGTAAATTATAAACACAAGTTGTAAAATGTAAAACACAAATTGTAAAATTTAAGACACAGATTGTAAAATGTAAAATATAAAATACAAATTGCAAAATGTAAAATATAAAATGTTAAATTTAAATTCCAAAATATACAATTTAAAATGTAAGTTGTTAAAAGAAAAAAATAACCATTGTTTTATATTGTTCGACTCGTACATTGTTGACACAAGCGATACAATATTGAGGCAGTGCTAGTTGAACTTTTGAAACTTGCCTCGTAAGATCTGGTCGGTGCTTAACTGGCCGATGTGCCGATTCTCTGCACAAGTTGAAGAGAGTGCTTTCTACGGGTTGTGTTTGTGGCGCTGAAAGTCAGACTGTACGCCATATTGTTTAGGGCTGTCCTCTGAGAGCTTTTCCTGTCGATCCAACCGAGTCCCTGGTGATGACGGAGAGATTCGTGGCTACATGTTAGTTTGTAAGCTAACTATAATTATAATTTGTAATTTAGTGATGTAGAGAAAATAAAATAACGAGAATTAGTTATTGTTGGTTTAAGGGGCGGAACAGCGAGGTCATCCATACGAAAGAAAGAAAGAAAGAAAGAAAGAAAGAAAGAAAGAAAGAAAGAGTTGCTATGATATTTATTTAAAAATGGGTATTTTTTTAAAAAAATATTTTATTTACATCATGCCCCATTACAATGTAGTAATACTACATGCTTAATTATGACTTATTAATCATTTCAAACTAAAACTATACAATTTATATTTTAAATATTTATATCTATGGCCTGTTAAATGAAATTTGTGTCACTAAAATAATACCTGTCAACATTAGTAGTTAAGAAAATATAAATAAAAATTATCTATTTACTAAAAATTCAGACTTTCACGACCGGCGTTGAAATAGGAATCTCTGTTTCGCGGGCTTATAGGCCGTGTTGTAAGGACATTTTGTCGTCCTGACGATTCGCTGAAGACTGCCGTCAGGACGACAAAATGTCCTTAGAATACGGCCTAGAAGCCCGCGAAACAGAGATTCCTATCTATTTAGTGTTTCAAATGCGATAGAGTTTGCAAAACTAATGCATTCCCTAAGTTCATCTTTCTTTATAGGCCAGTTTCCTGATCTTAAAACATGAGCTATTAATACATCTCTTTCTTTCCCTAATAACTTACACTCATATAGTAAGTGATCTACTGTCTGATGACCGTTATTGCATATACATGTTGGACTGTCTATAATTTTAAATCTGTATAAGTATGATTTAATATTGCCGTGTACTGTTGTCATATCCGTAAAATTGGGTGTTATGTTCATTTTCAATTTTAGTCTGTCCTGTACACTGGGGAAAAATGATTTTGTGATTTCACCCTTGAATGTATTGTCCCATTCATTCTGCCACTTTCTCAAACTAAACACACTTAATTCTTTTAGCATATTACTTTTGGAATTCTAGTATAGTACTCACATAAACCTTTTTGTGTTGCTTCTTTAGCCAGCTGGTCCGCTAATTCATTCCCTTCATTTCCGTCTATCAGGCTCAATGGGGAAGGGGTTAACCCCTGCTTTGAACAATTCGTCCACTAGACATAGGCTATTTCTTTACACCAATTGCTCTAATTTTCGGTTACGTATCTTGGAATACGGTAAATAATGATTGATCTGTTCGATTTAATTTAACAATCGACTATTCGAAATAATCGAGTACAGCTCTTAGAATTGTCGAATGATTCGAACGACCGAAGTATTCGCATTGTTAGAATACTTGATTCGGATTTCGAATTGGTGAATATTTGAAGTAGTGAAAATAATGGAATATTGGAATGTTGCGTACGGTCCTAGTAGGCCTAAATCGCATCAGTGACGTCAACTACATCACGGTATCTGAGGCTATACGATTATTATCAATATTGTTATTATTTTTAATAATAATAATAATAATAATAATAATCATCATATGATAATTCCCTTCACGTGATTGGCGTCAGGGATGGCATGCGACTGTAAAGAACCACCCGTCACATGGAATTCATCGCAATTCAGTCGCGATCCCATAGAAACAGGAATAAGAAGTTGTGTACTTGCTTTACTGTTAATTATACCTCAGGAACGCAGGTTATCAACGCATATCCTAGTATACGGAGCTAATGACCATGATGCGTCTCACACCCATAGAATGAACAACAGAAACATCATCATGATTGTCAGTTAGATACGCATTACGTAAGGACTCGTAACTATTTAAGGTGATGCAGCGGTTTGGAGAATGACTGTCTTGCAAGAAAGGGGGATTCCTTTACAACCTTGTGGTATAGAGAGGTCCTTCCTCCTTCGTAGGTCACGGTCAAAGGACTGTTCGTGATCTTGGACCGAAAAGTTACAACACGCCATTCTTACTATTGTCATCATCACTCATCAACTCTCTCACCGCTGGTTCCGTGGTTCAAATCCCGGTCACTCCATGTGAGATTTGTGCTGGACAAAGTGGAGGCGGACAGGTTTATCTCCGGGTACTCCGGTTTTCCCTGTCAAAAGTTTCATTCCAGCAACACTATCATTTCATTTCATTTCATTTCATTTCATCTGTCATTCATTCAGTCATTGCCGCAGAGGAGTGCGACAGGCTTCGGAGGTCGGCACAGTTGATATCCTCGCCGCTAGATGGGGGCTTCATTCATTCCATTCCCTGGCCCGGTCGGTCCACTGGAAGCAGGCTGTGGATTTTCATTTGTAACCTTACCATTTATCCCCCATCACTACAAACATGGTGATCTATAGTTAAAGCCATACGGATAATGTTTGGAGAAAATTTGCGGATAGCTTTTAGAATACAATCCGAACTTGTTGAATTTCATTACTTGGACCAGCTTGCCACGGTGGGTGAGTGGATATCGTATCGGTCTACTAACCCCAAGATTGCAGGTTCGCTCCTGGCCGTGGTAAGTGATTTTTGAAAGACAGCACAAATACGACACACATGGCATACGATGTTGGCATGTCAAAGAACCCATTTGAATTCAGTAGGCCGAGTTCATAATGGCAAATTAATATCGGGAGATTCCGCCAGCACAAAGTTCCTCATTTCTCTACTAGAAAGCGATATAGTGTTCAAGGAGCTTAGATATCTAACCTCCTTGACTTTCATAGTCAAGGAACAACGAAATTCGACATGCAAGCTACCCTCTGGGTGTCAAATTACAAAGCTTGCACCCGACACCCGAGGCCATACGATATTATTATATTATTACTAGGACCTGGATGTTTGACATTTCATATTTTTTCCGTTATGTTTCTTTCAAGATGATGATTTAAGCTAATCTCATTCAAATTATGTCATTAAGCACAATTAACACTCCGAACTGAAAAGGGTTGCAATTCTGGCTGTGTAACATTAATTTAAACATAGCACATGACATACAATACATAGCCTAGGGGAACGAGTTTCTCCTCAAATGTATAAATGTGTTGCTTTAATGCGTTATGCTTTATCTAATTAAAAATATTATAACGGATAAGAGTCGTGCGGATGCTGATAACGTTACTAACTTTTTTATTATTATTATTTTAGACAGAAATCCTCTTCATTATAATACATCACCATTCTGTGGACAATCATCTTCATTGACTGTCCACAGAATGGTGATCTTTGTCATCTCCAGCTATTGATCATTGCTTCAAGCGGGACTATGAAGGCACCGACTACTGGTTGCTTCATGCATCTTCAACCCGGGAGAGGTGGCGCTTACTTGGGCAACGTTAGAGTTGACGCGGGGTCATTTTGACCCCACCCAATTATTTCGTTTATGCTACTGATATGGCATGAAAACATTCACTGAACTAATGAGCATGTATATTTGTCTAAAATGAAAGTCATGCACATATTATAAAAGGCTATTTACAATATAATAGAAATGGTTTGGATCTATTTTTATGAAATATCTGATAATTCTTACTTCAGTTTGCCTATTAACAATAACGAAATCAATGATTAGACAAGTTATAGATAATGTAGGATTTTAGTTTTTAACCAGTGACACGTTTTAGAGAAGTACTGTATCTTGTTGTATTGTGCTCCGTTTTGTAACTGTCTTTGCCAGTAAGGGTACACATCCGCCCGAGAAAGAGGCATATCATCGTCACTTTCTTCATTTTCTTCTTCGTCTGCACTCTGCTCAGTATCAATTTAGGATTCTGCTATTTCTACTTCATCTTCACTATCAGTGTTTTCTCCTCCTAATATGTCTTCCTCTTCAACGTCTCGCAGAAGAGATAAGACCATGGATTCTTGCTCTTCGTAGCTCAGACGATTCATAATATTTCATTATAACACTTAACTACAATCAATTCTATTTCGCGATCAGACAGCCACATTCTCATGGAGTACACCTAAGACTGGAACAGCGGGACTGGCGGCGCGGGGTCTTGCAGAACACATTGCAATATGGATCGACAAAAATACATTTGTCTCGGCCATCATGCCTTCCACTAATAGGTTACTGCCCACAGACAATAGATAAGGAATGTGGGGAAAGGTATGTGGCAGGTTTGGTCTGTGTGTAGGAAAATGTAGAAACCCCTGCCAGGCGCGGATCTAGAGTTTGGCTTTGGGGGGTGTCAGAGAATCGAAATTGTTAAGAAAAATGGTATAACTAAAAACGCAATCACAAAATTACCAAACGCACAAAACCAGACCAATTTTAATTGCAAGCTACATGGATAGAAATTTGATGCGCTTAGCGCACCAAAAATATTCGTACAAATTGCAACGGCGTGTTTGGCGACTTTAACATCGAGCTTCGAGAAAAGTATCAAGGTACGTTACAGTTTCGGCAAGTCGAGTTGGTACCGACAAAGGGAGAAAGTCACAGCTTAAATTGCCAACCAAGCTTGCAGTTAGGACGTCGGCAAAATTTTTTGGTGAAAAAAAAAAAAAAAAAAAAAAAAAAAAAAAAAAAAAAAAAACCTATCCGTGCATTACTGCACATTCATCGTGACATCACTATAAACATCGATTCGGTAATCACAAGGTTTGCTAAACAAAATAGACGAGTTGATTTTGTTATATAAATAATCGTTTTTATATAACATGTATGAAGTTGTAAATATGTACAGTTGTAACAGAACATAATAATTCCAATAAAGATATTTCAGTATAAAAAAACTCCTATTTTTCAGTTAAAATTCGTTAAGTTTTGTTTGTCTGGTTATTGTGTTTTCGTTTTTTGAGTTAGCAAAAAAAAATGGTCTCCGTTTGGAAGAGGGGGGGGGGGGTGTCCATGACCCCCGAGACCCCCCCCCCCCCTTTAATCCGCGCCTGGCCCCAGCGTAACGAAACTGCGTGGGGTCACAAAATCCCCCGCACCACCTCTCCCGGGTTAACGCATACTATCTTCGCACATGTCACACCGTCAACAACTACTTTATTTTTATCCATACCTTAATTGGTGCACCATATTAGGTTAAATGACCATGGATAGTTTAGTGCTACGCTTTATCATAATGTCATTACTTTAATGCTTTACATTTGGCTGGTGAAGGGACAAGTATTGCTGATTAGTCCCTGAAACATGTACCAAGAACAACTTTGTTAATATTTTTTTTTTCATTTGAGTATTGATTCAGGCAGCAATACAGAGAGTTTTTTTTTAATATGTCACGGGGACCCGCGCTTGCCCGCTCGCCCGCGTTGCGCGTCTGTCTCCCGCCAGGCACTTTGCCGTTATGTGGCGCTTTCGCGGCACTGAGTCATTGACTATAGGAATTTGTACTTACCTAGTTCACAGCTGGTGCTAAAAATGTTCGCCATTCACTGCTACACATCGCTGGCACCTCTGTATGAAATTTTCATTTACTTTCTGAAGATCCTCAGCACCGATTGACTGTATTTCAGGTGTAATATAGCCTTTAAACTCAATTATAGTGTGAGGGTTTCTCGCACACACTCTATTTTTAAGCTTCCCCCACAGATAAAAGTCACATGGTGAAGTCTGGGCTTCGCGGGGGCCACACGTTCCGACTTATAATCGTAGTACCGAAAATGCGACGCAATTCTGTCATGGATGCTTCGTCAGTGTGAGCAGTGGCAGAATCTTGATGAAAATAAGTTGACAATCGCTCTCCGTAAGTCAGTTCGTCAAAAAATTGGTCAAGGATCACATTGAAGTACAAATTCCTCTACTCAATGACTCAGTGCCGTGCGAACGCCGCATAACGGCAAAGTGCCTGGCGGGAGACAGACGCGCAACGCGGGCGAGCGGGCAAGCGAGAGTCCCCGTCACATATAAAACACACTCTCTGTATAAACCTGTTTTAATAACTATTTAATATTAACCACAATCACTCAATAAAAATTCCTCTCGGCACGCCGAAAGGCGGAGGTAGATTTCACCGGGCAAACTAGGGGATAGGCTATAATAGGCAAAATATGCAGGTTTTCGTAGGAGGATCAGACCTCATTTATTGCGAGAAAGTATTTTACACTTGGAGGTTAGTTAACATTTTTTCGTCTTTCTATGCATATTTTTAACATTTTACTGTCTTATGGGGATGGTAACCTTCTTGTCATTTGGGGTTGATTTTTATACTTGTGATCACACTGTCCTTATGCAAGGTTTGGAACTAATGTGTAACTATCTAACAGTCTGTTACTTCTTCACGCAAAATTTTATCTCCCGCAGAGATGTTGGTTGGTTCCTCAGTTTAGGGGCTGCGACAAGGTGGTCATGTAACCCCGTGTACATTGGGTGTGTGTAGAATCTGTCTGATAAACGGTGTTATTTGTGATGACTGTATTAGTCTGTAATTCAGGTAAGGTCTGCAGACGGTCAATTTTAAGTAGTAGTACCTAATTTTGTACCAATTACTAACGTCAACGACACCTAGCTGTGAACTTGGCTGCTAGATGCCACCGCAACCAGCAACTTGCAACGAACGTTGTAACTTCCCCTCCGAAGGAAAGCATGCTGACGGATTTTTAGTGCTCTTAGAAAATCCGGCGACTTTGGCCGGCTTTGAACCAGCGACCTTGGGCATAGAAGTTCAGCATGCTACCAGTTGACCGCTTCCCTCATAGTCAGTTGGAACAAGAAGTTCCGTGACGAACTAAAGAGCCTACTTTTCTTAAAATTAAGATTCATGCCATAGATTAATCTACAGTATATGAACCTATCTAGAATAATGACGAAATTAAGTGGGTAATATCGAAATGTCTTAATTAGTTCGAAATAAGGTATACTAGGCATAATGTAGCCTAATAGAGCAATACAGTTGGCAGCTCTGGTGACTGAATATATTCTTACTTCCATCTCCTAAGGTACAGAATACAAAATGTGGTTGAAGTCCAAAGGACGTTACATGGATTTAGATATTGGATCTATTAGTACACGTAAAATCATGTTGGCAACAATGTCATGCGAGTACTGGTCAGAAATAATCTGAAATATTATATCTTTTTGTGCCAATTTTGGATGAAATCCATTTGTTGGTATAGAAGTTATATGTATTTAAAAATTGGTCCTATCAGCAGGCTTAGAATCATGTTGGTAGAACAGACGTACATAAGTTACTCCAAATTAAAGTAAAATGTCAGGTAATTTACGTGTGCATAGTTTAAAGCTGTCGGCTTGCATACTTTCTGATATATTTGGATACAAAATAGAGAGCAATTATTAACAGTTGGAAGCCCTGGTGGCTCTTAAGAATACACTCAGTCATATCTGTTTATGTACACTTATTACATACAAAATTTGGTTGAAATCCAATTGATAGTGTAGAAGTTATATGCATTTAAAAATTGGACTTATCAGAAGGCTTAAAATTATTTTGGCAACGCTGTCATGTATGGCCACCTGGAAATTAAACTGAAATAGTATTATCTACATGTGTGCCAATTTTAGAATAGCTCCCATGTATACCTTCCAAGATATCCAACATGGAGCTCAAATTTCTAGTGCGTTTTTTTTAGCAGTTGGTAGCACTGGCATCTCTTTCAAATATGGGCCTGAGATATTCCGGTATACATCTTTACTCATACTAAATTTGGTTTCGATTGCTGCAGCCGTTTAGGAGTTGATAGGACACACACACACACACACACACACACACACACACAGCCAGCCAGACAGACAGCAGGACAGACAGACGGACAGGCACATTTTCCCGGATATATCTTATAAGTCTACTTTTTCCTCATTTTTGAAAAGTGTGAAAAGTAGGCTAAAAATGAATGTGATCTCGTCAATGGCGTTGTCTTGGCAACCTCTGATAGATCATCCCTCATCAATTTAAAAGCGTTGTTATGGTAACCTCTGATGGCACTTGACATTTTTTAACATTCCGAAATCATTCTTCTCATCCCTTGGCGTAATGGTGGGTCATATCAAAAATTCTTTCAGACAAAAGTTTTAGGTAATTATTAGGGGAATATTTTCCATTTTGTACGGTTTTGATATTGTGCCTATTAAGAGAGATATGATTAATGTTTCCCTAAAAACCCACTTTTTTCCACCCCTTTGGTCAATGGTTGGTGCTATCAAAAAACTTATTTGACATAAATTTTTGGCACTTATCCGACAGATATTATGAACTTTGAATGGATTCGATATTTCACGTATTAAGAGAGTTATAGCGAAATTTCACTTTTTCGAAAAAAGCCCCCCATTTTCACCCCCTTCGACCGATTTTGCCCATTAACGAACTCGACCGAGATTTTATAGGGATACATATTATGTAAAAAATTCAAAGTGATTGGTGCAAAATTACGGCAGTTATCGTGTCCACAAGAAACTGATAGATAGATAGATAGATAGATAGATAGATAGATAGATACATACCTGCCAACTTTTACGGTTTATCCGTAAAATTTACGGAAATTGCAGCATTTTACGGTTTTACGGATGAACGGTGTCATTTTACGATTTCGCGGACAAAAATTTGAAAAGATAATTTCCATTCGATAATACCGCCCACTTCCGTACAATCGATTGTTTGCGTGGGTCGAAGGCAAGTCCACGATAGTCGATAACTCGTTCTTTGATATGATTCGTACTTTTAACCGTGTGATGTTTGTGTCTTCATTGTAATTGAATTTGAAGCCGGGATAACCGTTCTTCCATGTGAATCTTAGGTGTCGACAGGCTCTGCTTCGCATATTCTTTGTTCCGTTCCGTTCGCTCGTTGCGATTTAAACCATATTCTTTGACCACGTTAGTTGTTCATTGTTCGCGAAGTTGGCGTTCCTTGAATGTTTTCGTCTTTTAAGGTTATGGCATATTTTAATGAAGCGTTCGAGTTTTTGTGCTAGAACTTCGTGCTTCTTCGCAGTTTCCTGTATTCCTTGGACTAATTACATTCGTTCCACGTGTGTGTGTGTTTTTTTTCTACCATGTGCATATTCTTTCTTCACGAGGTTGGCGTCGTATTCATTTAATGGTTTAAGACTTTGTGTGTTTTGACATGTTTTAATGAAGTGTTGGCTGTCTTAAGTGTTTTATGTTATAATTTTATGTAACGTTCAGTGATCCAGGTTCCTTTCGATGTTTTAGTAGATATCGAGAATGAACAAATCCAACAAGAAACAGTACTTCCAGACATTTAAAGAATCATACTCGGTTGATTTTCCGTGCATACTAAAATCAAGAAAGGGAGAAAAATGTGCCTTTTGCACGGTATGTGGGTGTGATATTAATATTGCACATGGTGGAAAAAACTATTTAAGTAATCATGTGAAGTGCAGTAAACACATTAGTTATGTTAAATCGAAGGAAGATAGCAAGAAAATCAACACCTTTTTTGCTAAGTCTGGAAACGTTGACAGTGACGTAATTAGGGCCGAGTGTCTGTTTACTTCCTTTTTGGTGGACCAGAATGTGCCCTTAAGTGCGGCTGATCATGCTGGTGCTTTATTTAAGAAGATGATTCCCACATCAGAAGTTGCAAAGAAATATAGTTGTGGTCGTACGAAAACGACATGTATTGTAAATAAAATGGCAAAAAATGCATCATCTGAAGTTGTTAAGTGCCTTCAGAACGGACCGGATACATATAAATCCCTTTTCTTTTCATCAGTGAGAAACTACTTTTATACTGCCTGTGACTACATCATCAACAAGTTTCCACTCAAGGATGACGTGTTAAAGAATGCTCAAGTTGCTAGGTTAGACAAAATTAAAGATGCACAGTTAACTTCCATTCGTTTTTTCTTGGAAAAGTTTCCTATCATGTTATGCAAGGAAGAGAATGAAACTACAGATGAGGTGGTGAATGAGCTTCAGAGGCAGTTCACAGCTCTTCAGGTGGATGACACTTTGGCTGCACATCAAGATGCTGCAAGTGATTCCAGTTGGGCACAAATATCAAGAATTCGTGGAGCCGATGGACTTCTTAAGTATAACCGAATTTCTAGAGTATTGCTCTCTATTCTCACCATACCCCATAGCAATGCAGAATGTGAACGTTTTTTTTAGCCTTGTGAAGAAAAATAGAACACAGTTCAGGTCATCCATGTCCAATGAATCTCTGGGGTCTATTTATATTTTGAAGACCAGGAGTTCTGGTCCCTGTTATGACAAAACATTTTCTCAAGACTGTTTGCAGGAAGCTAAAAAGACCACAACCATGACTTAAAAGTTGAACTAGCATGTGATTTGCAGTGTGTGTTATATTATTTCTTGCCTGTGTTACGTTAAACAAGTTTTATTGTTTAAAGCCTTTTTCAATTATCGTATATCAGCTTAATCTATCAAGGAAGTCCTGTTATGTCTGCTCCAAACCAATATTCACCACGCCTGCTGCTGATTAACATGGATTTCTTCTTGATTGTTATGTTCATCTACAAATCATGTGAGTAGATATGATTTCATTGAAGTATCCTGTTTAAAGCATGAATTATTGTATTTTGTAGCCCAGAAGTATTATTATTTTCGTCAAGCCGGGGTATGTCGAAAATCGTTAGATTTTTTGTCGCGCGTGAGTTTTACTGATAGCCCTTTTCAAAAGTTGGCAGGTATGTAGATATATACATAAATTATATATAAACTTTTGAACTGACGGTGGTTTTGGGGTCTGGGGGATGTGAAACGCGAAGATATGTCGAAATTTTCCGGAAGTCGAAACATGGTACCCATTGCAATAGTTAGCTTTCTAATGAAATCTACCTAACACACGTGGCTTGGTGGTCCTCCAAGTCACACTGAGGGGATGCCTGTTCCATTTGGAGAATGGTTTGTGATCGGGGGCACAACAGCATGTGCATCTCCAGGTGGTAGTACCCACCTCTAGCTCGCTCCCGGCATTTCACTTTGCTAACTTTTAGAACCTATAAATAAATGCTCAGTCTGGCTATTTTTCATTCCATTTCAAAAAAGAATAGTTAAGAATGAGTTGAAAAAGATAAGAATCCTCTCTTAATGAACATCAATATCTGAGGACATTTTGAACGGGGTGTAAATATTACTGGACTTTTTGTTTCTCTGGACATCATTATGTGTGGTCATTTTGGACGAGGTGCAAACATTCCCTGTCATTTTGACACTCTGGACATCATTAATTGTGGTCATATTGAACGGGGTGCATATATTCCTGGACATTATTGTTTGTGGTCTCTTTTTGTCATGGTAATTTCGGCTGTGGACTTTATGAGGTGGAAGGCGTAAGTCATAAGCAAGCAGGAAGGTACTCGTATTAAGAGAGAAATGCTAAGTTAGTAATGAACACGCTAGATGAAGCTGTTCGTATGAGCAGACTCAGATGGTGGGGTCATGTGGGGAGGAGAGATTACCTAAGAGGTTAATGAGTTCTGTTGTAGAGGGCAAGAGAAGCAGAGGTAGACCTAAGAGGGGGTGGTTATATTCAGTGTTGAACGATTTCAAAGTGAGAGGTGTGGAAGTAGAGGAGGCCGCAGTGCTAACTACTAATAGGGGATAATGCACGTAAATTGTTCGCAAACTAGACTGGACGAAGAAAGGGAAAACAGTCTCAAATGAAAATGTATGAATGTATTTGTCCTGTAAATTTAGATCTGATGATGCTCGCTTGACGAGCGAAACATGTCAAATCCCTTTTACATAGTGCAGTAATTGTAATTATTTTGTGTTGACCGACTGAAAATTGTCAATAAGGCAACACTGAAATGGATTTATTCGAGTATCCCTCCCTATATTATTCTGCTAAGGTCCCATTCCAGTTTTGTACCGAAAATAAGGTCCCATTAACACCAACCTACACATATGGGATACCTACAGGTTCAGCATAACGCACTCACAATTAAATAAATACCTTAAAACATGTATATTTACAATGAAATAATGAAAGAATGCAACACGGTAACCATGATAACAGAATCTATTTCTGTTAGACGCAATGCAATTCCAATTATTACATTACTGTGAAAGTTTCCAGACGGTTATAAGGTTATCACTGAACCAAATTAAGCTGTAAAATTCATCAATACATACAGAATAATGCGCTTAAGGGGGTCAAGGGGCACTCTAGAATTTTTTCACGTGTGAGTGTGGTACGAAAGGTCTTTTTCACCCGACTATAAAGGGTCTCCGAAAACCACATTTAAAGGCCCTTAAATTAACAGTGTCTGTGATATTCACAGAAAACTAACTTCGCTCTGATAGGCCTGTGAAGGAATGACAACGCGCTAACCACTGCACCAGTAGCTGAATTGATAAAGTCTGATTATTCATACCAAGGATAATCAGTCATAGCATTCTTGATTGAGATTTTGCTCTTTACGACTAGAAAATTCGCGGGCAAAGCCGCGACGGATAATGCTAGTAACTAATAATAATATTAATAGATTTCTTTTTTCAGGAAAGTGTTATGTATGTTTAGTTACCCTGCATAATCTAATTGGGCAAAGGCGTGTTAACCGACTGAAATGCATAAATTGACAGGAGAGAGCGGTCAAGATATCTGGTGTGCAGAGGAAGGGAGTCGACACGAAACCCTCGTAATCACATGGGGGATTGATTGGCAATATTTTGAGGTTGGTTGGGGGGGATACGTAGGCGGTCGCGACGGGACTTCCTCACAAACACTCGCATATCTTCGACAGTTCTATAGTAGGCCTAGTTCCTTTTAGCTCTACTCACGCGATGAGCGATTTCCGTCCCACCTCATAGAGCGGTATGTGAGTGTGTTTGAGCGGATATCCGAGCCGTTTGTAATTTATCAGCAGATTCCTTCCTTGTCAGTGTGTTATTGTTGTTGTTGATTCATTTAGAGGCTTCTAAGTCATCTTGTTCATGAAGAGTGCGTGTCTCTCTCTTGTCTCTATTTCTATCCTGGATCCCATTCCCTCTATCTCTCCATCTCCTAGTCTCTCTCTTCCTATTTCTATCTCTCCATCTCCTAGTCTCTCTCTTCCTATTTCTTATCTCTCCATCTCCTTGTCTCTATTTCTATCCTACCCTCTCCCAGGATCTCGTCCCCACTCTATCTTTCCATTTTCTTGACTCTATTGCTACCGTATCCTCTCCCTGTATCTCGCTCCCTCCCTCTCTGTTGACTTAGACATCATCTGCCTGGTGGTAGAAATGGCAAAATCTGGGAACAGCCAGCCACTTGTAGGATGGCTTAGGTGGGAATTGTCGGCTATGTGTGTGTGTGTGTCCCGCCCCCGTGGGGCTTGAAATAATGTTCTATCGCGGCATCTCCTGGGAGAAAACCCGAGGAAAACCAAACCACACTCAGGATAGGATCCTATTTCCGGATTTGCTGCAACCCCTCCCCCTCCCCCGTGGAGAGAATGTCGTCACGATGCCGCGTTGAGATGGGGATTCCCGTGGTCACAATAGTTGTGACTCCCTTGGGCAAGTTTAGTATAGTTCATTAATTAAACACACCTGTGTTTCTTTTTAAATTCCGTGCTGGCATCTCAAGGATGTTCTCCGACCTAGTATCGCTCACATTTGTTGTCCTCTGGTTCAACTCCATTCCTTGTTGTTGTTGTTATTGTTGATTAATTTAGGGGATTTGCGACATCGTGGTCATGTATCCCCGTGTACTTGGGTTTGTGTGTCAGATGACCTGTGTAACAGCAACAGTGTGTGTAGTTGTAATTTAGATGAGGATTGGGAAAGAGTCGGCCGTGGCGTTAAGTTAGGAACCATCCCGGCATTCCCCTTGAATAAAAGCGGGGGAACCACTTCCAGGATGGCTGAGGTACCGGGAATCGAGACTGAGTGTTGTGCTCCAAGTTACAGCCCTCAGACTAGAATTAAATTTCTTGGCAGAGTTGGGAATCGAACTCGGACCTCTGCTCTGGGGTGATAGCCAAGAATGCTAACCACTGCGTCACAATGTGGTCTTCTCATTTCACTTGTGCCGGACTCCTCTCTGTCTTCTTTTCTGTCGACCTCCCTTGGTCAACTCTTGTTCTCTTCCGACCCCGACGGTATTAGGTTATCCGAGGCCTAGAGAGTATTTCACTTTCCCGCCTTAATTGGCCCTTGTCTCATCTTTCCTGATACCCTCCTTCTGTGAGGGGTCAGCCTTCTTTTTCTTTTCCTTTTACCTCCTGCCTTGTGCTCAAGACCCTTAAGGAGGCAGGGTGTATGTAGCCCCACCACTTCTGGTGCACCCTGGATAATGCTACACCCTCAGGGGCTCACGGCTGGTGAGTTCGGGAGTTGGCGACCCCGAGGGATTCCTGAGCTGGGTCCGTTTTCCACTTTTGTCCCTTACCTTTGGGGCGGACCCTCTCCTCTCCTCTTTTCCTTATATTTCCTTTTCTCTTTAAGATTCCCGCACTGTTTATGTTACTTGGGTCACCGAGTATCTAAATTCCCTTTTAGCGATTTTTAAGGCATTTTTGATCTACGTTGCATTTTGTAATTTTTTTCTATCTAAATTACATCTCGCGATTGGTTTCAACCTCAATTGCATTTTTGTAAAGATTGACAATCTAAATTGCTTTTTAGTAGTCTAAGTCTTTCAATACAGGTAGACGGGCCTTTTAGTGAGAATTTTGAATTTCAATTGCATTTTGTAAGTATTTTCAACCAAAACCGCATTTCGCACGAATTTTGAATCTAAATGGCATTTTGTTTGGTGGGCATTTTGCACATATTTTGATTCTCAATTGCATTTTGTGGGTATTTTGAATCTAAATTACATTTTGTCAAGTATTTTCAATCTAAATTGCATTTTGTAAGTATTGTCAATCCACATGAGTCGTTTGAATCTACCGTACATTTTGTAAGTATTTTCAATTTCAATTGCATTTTGTAAGTATTTTGAACCTCAATTGCATTTTGTACGTCTTTACGATCTCATTTGCATTTTGTAAGTACTTTGAACCTCAATTGCATTTTGTACGTCTTTACGATCTCAATTGCATTTTGTACGTATTTTGAACCTAGCCTTCATTTTGTGGGTCTTTTTCAATCTATTCCTTTTATGAATCTTTTCGTTCTATATTCCCTTTAGTCAGTACATTTTGTGAGTTGTTTCCATCTGAGTTCCCTTTTGTACGTATTTTCCGTCTCACATAAGTTTCGTTCTGGTTTCCGTTTCTCATTTTCGCTATCACCCAGATCATTAGGGGCCGATAACCTCGATGTTAGGCCCCTTTAAACAACAATCATCTTCTCATTTCTGTTATACTTATGGAGATATTGTTTATAAGTCAACAATATTTTGAAAAACTAATAAATCCTAGTCGCATTAAACACATTTTTAAAAGAAAAGGGTGGAAGGATGCTCGCAGTGTTACGTGTCCGTTAATCTCGCGATCATGAGCCACGGGATCTCCTTTTTACGTGGAATCCGAACCCCAGGACATGGCATTTAACTTTGAAAATCTCAGATGCATTGACCGAGAGTCGAACATGCTGCGCCACCACGCCCCCAATGTTATTATTATTGCTATATGAGGCGTATAGATGCAAAAGCGACATTGTCCACTTATTAATAAATTACAGAAACATAGAAAAACTTATAATTCTCATATAGTTGTGCAATTCTTGATTTTTCTTGACTAACTCATTAATATTTGATGACAAAAGTTAAGTCTCCAATTTCCAGTTACAAAAAACAAAAGAAGTACTGTAAAAACGTATTATAAAATTGATAATGTACCTTTTGATTGGAAATAATGGATAATGTGCATTTCAAAAGAAAAGTGTTATTAATAAAATTACAAAATTTGCATTTTAAAACTGAATGTGGCATTAAGAGAAACTTCCTTGATTGTCCCCACTACCACTGTCCAGGTGTCCTTCTTGCTTTCCTCGTTACCCCTCCAACAGGCATAGGTGTCGCTTATTCTTCCATTTCGCAAAGTGATTATTATTAGAAAAAACTTTTCTACAAACTATTTTCTGGCATCACATTACTTTACAAACACTCTAAATTAATGAAACCTATGTGCTTTACGCCATCTTTGTTGTTGAGATCATGTGACTCCGTATTCATGTCTCTTATTGGTGGAGAGGATAGTGTACCTTTACTGCTGCATGAATAATCTTCCTTAGGAAGAAAGACGCAATATTTAATGTGTAATTAACCAGGGTAATGTCCCTACACGCCTTATATGACACGCCCAACAAATAGGCTATGGGCCAAAAATCGAGGAAAGAAAACTATTGACAGTTTATTTGGTGTTTGAAGCCTATTTTCAGTGTTGTCTTCGTAAACGAAATTAATGTTTTTCAGTCGGCCAACACGATTCTACCCAATTGTAATGGGTGGTTCCGTAAAAGAAGTGTACATGACATTAATAAATTAATACTTTATTATTATTTTTACATCGCTACGCCCTACTCAGGAGCTGATGTGTTTCCTCCCCAAATCTCTTCATCCTCTCGCTAAGTTCTAGCGGCTTTGGTGTTGGGTTTGTCTTCAAATTGGTTTATTTATTCGAATCAGAGGCAGATAAATAATATTGTACATACAAAATCAAAGGAGAAACATGGAATTATAATTAAACTGTCTTTGCCCAGAATCGAGCAACTGCTATAGCATTTTCTTGTGCCTTAAACAACTCCTCCTCACTGCAAGAATCAGGGCAGCATAAGCACTGACACTGTACCTCTCCACATTCACAAAGTGTTGATTCTTGTAGGTATTTTTTGCCTACACCTGCTCGTAATCTGTTTAATGATTTCCAAGTGGCCCAGTCCAAGTTGTGTCCGGCTGGTAAGCATTCTGCTGGTGTTACCCCTGTTGGAAGATGATAGATTTTGGCTGCCCACAGTTCTTCTCTGGCTTTGTTGGAGGATGTGGTAAGTGGAGATGTTGACTGTAAAAAGCTCTTCTTAGATTTCAATCTATGTCTTGGAGGAGTATATCCGTGCAGCGGGTGTAGCTCACTTTCTTCCACTTTCTTTCTTTCGGCATTTGCGGCTACTTCCCGAAGTATTTCAGGGGGAGCAATGCCTGCCATGTAGTACAGCTTGTCGACGGGAGTCTGTTTCAGGCCAACATGATGTCCTTGCAGTTTCATTAAGAGCTACGTCAACTTGTTTTGCATGGGCTGATTTCTGCCATACAGGGCAGGCATATTCACCGGCGGAGAAACAGAGTGCCATTGCACCAAATTGGTGATTGTCGATTTTGATTCTGAATTTAAATCTGCCCTGTACAATGTCTTCTGGGACGTTGATTTCCCGGAGATCTGTTTCAATTTCACGAAGCCAGCTGTTGTTGGATTTTAATGAAAGGGCCAGGTTGAGAACTCTTTTTGTTAGTCTGTTATTGTTCATTGTAATAACGTGTCCATAAAATTCCAATAGTGTTTCCCGAAAAGTGTGAGTTTTTTTTTCAACAATAACTAATATATTTCCTGGGATGATTTTTCTCCTCCATATTCCCTCGATACAAACTGGACCAAAAATTTTCCGTAAAATTTTCCTTGTTTCTCTTTGCCTTTGGTTAAAGATTATTATTATTTATTAATCCGAATAACAGTTATATCTGTGTGAAACAAGTGCCTTCACGAGCAGTTGTTCCTGTCAAGTCGTGGAATTACATCTCAATACTGCAGGAGAGAAACTGCGGTGTGAGCGAGCACAAGAAAGCACTACAAATCGCAGGCTTGGCCATGGAGGGGAAAACCCGTCCGGTCTGGCGCGCGCTCGCCAGTTGTAGCCTACATGTACCGGTTCCTCGTGGCTAGCGGCCAGTATACGATCAGTTCTGTTCTTGGGAAGTGATTGAGTGAGTGCTTGTGCGCGCCATGGAGGATTCTCAAGGGAGACCCTACTCCGCGCTGCCCTCGCTTTTCAAGGTATTTGTGTTAGCGTCTTATTCGTCTGTTTATGGTAACTAGTTCTCGATGTAACACGCTTCAGCAACTGGGGTCTAAGTCTGCTTGTCCTTGTTGCCATGGTAACTAGTTGTCGATACAACACGCTTCAACAACTGGGATCTAAGTCTGCTTGTCCTTGTTGCCATGGTAACTAGTTGTCGATACAACACGCTTCAACAACTGGGATCTAAGTCTGCTTGTCCTTGTTGCCATGGTAACCACCGTATTCGATTTCTGTTTGTAGTGATGGGGGTCATGGGTGCTCGAACGATTTTTTCGAGGGGGCAGATGGGGGGGGGGGGTACTGTAATATTTTTCATTCCATTACCTATCTGTCACTAGGTGTTGATGAGACGTACCCCCATCCCGCAATTTTAGTTTCATGTATTACTTTTTTCGTGATATTCATTATTTG
Organism: Meconema thalassinum; assembly: GCA_946902985.2. Classification (NCBI taxonomy): domain Eukaryota; kingdom Metazoa; phylum Arthropoda; class Insecta; order Orthoptera; family Tettigoniidae; genus Meconema; species Meconema thalassinum. The sequence continues at coordinate 282,975,058 of OX336397.1, forward strand.
GCTCCTCCGAAACCGTTGGGTACATTATCTTTATCCCATGAATGGCAGGAATAGGTTTTATTTAGTTCAGAGCTTTTGACCATAGAACTTCGCTTTTCTTTGTAAATCATCGTCATAATGTTCATTTATTAAAGGCAGGTAAAAAGTAGTTGTATCACCAGGTAAAAATACAAATCAAGCAGTTCATTAAATTGGTACTGTTAATCCAGTTCGCCGATTTTCTAAATAACTGTTTATATTTACAAATAATAATCCCAAATTGCTAAATAAAAGTGTGGAATTATCCCTACGTCTAAATAAGTTAACTATCAGCTACTTCACTTCATGAAATAAACTGGTGTGACAATGAACAATCGAAATATTCTGTATTGTGCAATACATACAATATTGTGTTTCTAGACATCAGCCATATTATTTTTCATAGTACAGTATCAGGATAGCGTATACGCTACGGTATAAGTCAAAAGTGGCCAGAGACTCCCTCAGGATTTATTATCGTCGGGACGTCCCCACTGGGTGAGTACGACACCTCCCCCCCGTACACTGGGGGTTGAAGCTCTGTCCACTCCACTATTGCCTTGCTAGATTATTCTGGACTGAGGTATAAACTAATCGTAAATATGTTACTAGGCCTAACACAATTTATGACTTGTACTATACAACCCAAACGTGGTGATTCAGGAAGTTCAAGCATTAAAGATGTTAGACAGGGAGTCTTTGTGCAACCAGTCTGCGTAAATAATCCGTTAATTACAATGTTCATACGGAATTTCTAGAACGGTGGATTGTGGTCCACCAGCCCCGATATACGCCGTGACGTATCTTTACTAGGCAACCCTTTTAACTTCTATGTTGGGCAGGTAGTTTGGGATACTAAAGAATTATCGGTTAAATACGAGACGGAACTGAAATTCTTTAACAATCATGTTATTAGAAAAGTAATGCATATCGACATTCACATTTGTACATGAGAAACGGAGAACCTATTTTATTTCTGTTCTGAGACAATAAATAAGTATTGCATGATTCCTATTGTAAAACAAAAAGAGAAAGTCGCAGCTTTCAGAGGATTACTATTCCTACTTCCCTGCACGAATATAAAAATACAGTATGGATTATAACTAAAAATTACTTCAAGGAATTAAAATTTAAATCCGCAGCTCTATTTCAAATTGTTCCAGGATTAATATAAACACTAACAACACGATTGGCGATCTTCCTGCAGATGCGAGGTATTGTTATTTTATAATTATCTAAGTCAACTGCTGACGAATTAGTTTAGTGTTTTTATTACTGCCTCGGAACAATTTGGCATTTGAGCTCGTCTCATAAAGAAGCTGAGGATCGAGTCTCCCTACTTAATGACTGCCTTCAGCCCGCTGCTAATCAGCCTGCTGGACGCCACCGTCAATCATTAGCAGTACACTCAGTGCCCGCAGCAACTCCAACTTTCATAATGTATCATCAGTCTGTGCTGTTCTTATATATTTCCCCCAGGGGCTCACATCTAGTGGGACGTGGGTTGGCGACCACGGGGCCCCAGCTGAGTCCGGCATTGCTTCCACTTACTTGTGCCGGGCTCCTTTCTGTCTTCTTTCCTGTCGACCTCCCTGGGTCAACTCTTGTTCTCTTCCGACCCCGACGGTATTAGGGTATACGAGGCCTAGGGAGTCTCTTCCTTTCCCACCTTAATTGGCCCTTGTCTCATCTTTTCTGATTCCTTCCTTCTGCGAGGGGTCAGCCTTATGCTCAAGGCCCTCAAGGAGGCAGGGTGTATGTAGCCCCACCACTTCTGGTGCACCCTGGATAGTGCTACACCCTCAGGGGCTCACGGCTGGTGAGTTCGGGAGTTGGCGACCCTGAGGGATTCCTGAGCTTGGTCCGTTTTCCCCTTTTGTCTCTTACCTTTGGGGCGGACCCTCTCCTCTTTCCCTTTCCTATCTGCCTTTCATGGCTCTCCTTCCTTCCAAGTCCCTCAATCTTCATTCTTCGAGGGTTGAGGGCATTTCTTTTCCTCCTGTCCTTTATTTGCCTTAATCTCCTTAAGTTTTCTATTTCTTCTTCTAGTATATAAATTAGTTTTAGTTTTAAGTTTGCATTTGATTATCATCTTCACGATCACCCAGATCATTAGGGGCCGATAACCTAGATGTTAGGCCCCTTAAAACAGCAACTATCATCATCATCATCATCATCATGTTCTTATATTCTTCAACAGTGGAGTAACTCGGAGGGGGACGGGGTTCAGTCATAATGAGATATAATAGATGATAGCTAATGTGACAATTGTTATAGATATATAGCTAATAGTTTCCCTCCTATCTATATTTTGTTCGTGTTTAATTTTTATTAACAATTGATACGCTGTATTATTTGCACTTATCAATGGCGAGAAACTAACAATATTATGTTGTTTGAAGCCATTTTTCAGTGTTGCCTTAGTAAACGTAGTTTAATGTTTTTCAATCGGTCAACACGATTCTACCCAATTATGGGTTATTCCCTAATCCTGAAAAAAATTTGCATGAGATTAAGAAATACACTTGGATAACTAAAAAAATACATGAGATTTATAAATACACTAATACAGAAGTAAGTTATATGAAGAACAATGACTGAGCAACAGAACCCCTCGAACAGAACAAGCGGCCATGTTTGTGCTCGGTAACACAAGAGTCCATCTTCAGGCTTAATTTTGTGGAGTCGGCTTCCGGGGCGTAGTTGGTAGCATGCTGAGCTTCTGTGCCCAAGCTCGTGGGTTCAAACCCGGTCGAAGTCGTCGGATTTTCCCCTTCTTCTTCTACGCGATCAGGCCCAGTGGACCGCGCGCTGCTACAAGTTTCCTTTTTCTTTTAGAGCGTTAAAAATCCCTCAGTATGTCTTCCTTCGGAGGGGAAGTAAAGCCGGCGGTCCCATGTCATGGATTTATGGCATGAAAAAGAACCTTCCACTAACTACACTTGTGTGAAGTCAAAATTTGTAGGTTAGAATTGATAACGTTATATTAGTTCCAATGTTCGCTGCCAGGTGCTGACTGCGATGAGATTGAGTACCCAAGTCCGCAAGCTAGGTGTCGTGGACGGTAGCATTTGGTAGCGAAAGTAGGAACTACTTGAAATTATCGTCCGCAGTCCTTACTTGAATTAAAACAGATAATACACAATAATACAGTCATCACAATTAACACCGGTTATCAGACAGATTCTACACACCCAAAGTACACGGGGCTACATGACCCTGTTGTCGCAGCCCCTAAACTAAGGAACCAACCATCATTTTGTGGACGAAGGGTAAGAATCTGCACTGGCAATGTGCTGATGTGCTGACTGTACCATTCTGTCACAATAAGCACCCGCATTCCACAAGGATTCTCTTAGCTGTCAATCAACTTGAGGTAGGCGCGGCAAAAGCCTTGCTTTAAGTTACTTCTCAAATGCCAAATATATTTGAGGCGGATATAGGCTACCATTGCATAAGATTCAGTTTCTCAATAATTCAGTCATCTCCATAAAGTATTTACGTCGAAGAATCGTTCACCAAGTCCTAACGATTTTAGATCGTACCTCGTTGGTTAATCGTGCCCTTGAGGAGAATAAGGAACATTTTGTCACGATGATCAAAATAGCTGTTACGAAGCAGTGAGGTGGTGTAATGAGACACGCCTGTTCGTGTACAAACACCTCCTTTCCGGTTCAGGAATAACTTCTCGCAGTACTGTTCGGAACTCTTGAATAGTGGTTTCCAGGGCCATGTCATCTTTAGGTTCAGCACAGCCATTGTTAAATTATACAGGAATTAGAGCTGATTGTAAGCGATGTTCGATTAATGTTGAAATAAATCGAAAACTACTAATCGACTGAGAGTTCTGTCGATTAAATGATTAGTAGACACGAGATAAGAGAAGTGGTTTAAATGAGAGGTCATTGCTTAATTTGAATTACGCTTATTATCGGAATGATTTATAGAAATGTATAAAAGTTACTTTTTGCCTGAATATACAAAGTGTTTATGTTAACAATAACCAAATAAGAGACAGTGACAAACATCAATCAAATTGGGAAGGGTTTCCAAAAAAACCGACAGCAGTGGCTACGCGGGCTAAGGCGCAGCGTTAGGTCATGGGGCCAAGCTCTCTGCTGACTCGGTAGACGCGTGGGTTCGAGCCCCGCCGTCGGCTGTCCTTGAAATGGTTGTCCGTGGTTTCCCCATTTTCAACACTAGGCAAATGCTGGGACGGTACCTTCTGATAGGCCACGGCCGCTTCCTTCCACATCCTTGCCCAGTTTCATTCATCTTCATCCATTCCATCTCTCATCCCACGGGCGTCGAATAGAAAGACCTGCACTCGGCCTCTGAGGAGGCCACACGAAAAAAAAAACCAAAGATTTTGAATTCTTGTTCAATGTTCACAATTTAGGACAAGAACATTGTTGTTTTACTTTGTTTTAGCCTAGTTTTCTAAAAAAAAATATTATACAATATATTTTCATCAATTAAATGTCAGTTTTGCTTGTGTGACCACCTCGTGCCGCAGTGGCTAGCATTGTTGGCTGTCGATCCCCGGTTCTGCCAAGAATTTAAAAGTCTTGGTATGGTCTGGTACGGGGTCTCCCAGCCTCATGATGCAGAATGGGAACCTACCGGATGCTATGGCAGGAGGAGTGGAAAGGAACTGGCCACCCTACCACACGCAAACTCCGGCTTGGGATGCCTGGTTAGTGACAAAGTCAAGGGCTCTAATTCAGGTCGCCTACGTCCCTTGGAGGGGATTTGGCACTGTAATTTATTTATTTGCTTCTGTGAGATCCCAGTGAAAGGAACAGTTCATCGATTAATGAATTTTGATTGGTTGGTTCCTTAGTTTAGGGGCTGCGACAACGCGGTCATGTAGCCCCGTGTACTTTGGGTGTGTAGAATCTGTCTGATAACCGGTGTTAATTGTGATGGCTGTATTAGTGTGTGTTATATGTTCTTTTTAATTCAAGTAAGGCCTGCAGACTTCTGAATTTTTCAAATAGTTCCTACTTTTGACGCCACCGTCAACGATTACTAGTTCAGAACTTAGCTACTAGACGCCACCGCAGTTGGCTCTTGGCAACGATCGTAGGAACCTAAGAGCGTTGTTTACATTCTTAACCTATACAATTTAGCTTCACACAAGTGTAATTAGTGGAAGGTTCTTTTTCATGCCATAAATCTATGACATGGGACCGCCGGCTTTACTTCCCTTCCGAAGGAAGGCATACTGAGGGATTTTTAACGCTCTTAAAAAATCCGACGACTTCGGCCGGATTTCAACCGGCGATCTTGGGCATAGAAGCTCAGCATGCTACCGACTACGCCACCGAAGCCGCCCGATTAATATTTATTTGTAGCAATTAATCGAATTTTCTGCTTCGATTAATCGATTATTTGAAAACTGAAATCAATCTATTAAAAGTGCCAGCAAACAAATCCTGATCATAATTCCCACATTCTAGAAATGCTAATTTATTGTGTATTATTTCGGTAATTTTATGGAATTTATTAGACTATTTTATACTTTTTGGAGTGATTTTCTCCTTATTAAGGAGTTTGATCAAGTAGTGAGGAGGAATACGGAGGCATGAGGATCTTCACAACTCTTTGTCCATCAGAAGACTAAAATAACTTTGTTAAGTCCTTACTTCCCGGAAATATCCACATTCCAGGACACACACCTGCGGGAGCGATGTTGAAAGCGAGGGTAGCCAGTCGCGCAGTCAGCTATCCCGTTGGCCTTCCCGGGCTACTGTACTTTCAGCTTCTCGTTCCCGGAGATTGATTGTTAACCCACCAATAAGGTAGCGTGCCATTTCAACTTCCTTCTAGTTCCCGTACCCGGGTGATTGTGAACCAGCCTGCAGCTAGGGAGCGCGCGGATTGCTGTAAAACTGCGTTCTGGCAGTTCTGCCAACAGATGACGAATTAATTTTAGTACCGAGTTTAGTTTGTATGTAACGGGGACCCTCGCTTACCCGCTCGCCCGCGTTGCGAGCCCGTCTCCCGCCAGGCACTTTGCCGTTATGCGGCGCTCTCACGGCATTGAGTCATTGGGTATAGGAATTTGTACCTCAATGTGATCCTTGACCAATTTTTTGACGAACTGACTTACGGAGAGTGATTGTCAAAATACTTTCAACAAGATTCTGCCACTGCTCACACTGCCGAAGCATCCATGACAGAATTGCGTCGCATTTTCGGTACGAGGATTTTAAGTCGGAACGTGTGGCCCCCGCGAAGCCCAGACTTATCACCATGTGACTTTTATCTGTGGGGGGACGCTTAAAAATAGAGTGTATGCGAGAAACCCTCACACTATAAATACAGTCAATCGGTGCTGAGGAACTTCAGGAAGTAAATTACAATTTCATAAAGAAGTGCCAACGATGTGTAGCAGTGAATGGCGAACATTTTCAGCACCAGCTGTGAACTGGGTAAGTACAAATTCCTATACTCAATGACTCAGTGCTGCGCGGGCGCCACATAACGGCAAAGTGCCTGGCGGAAGACAGGCTCGCGCTACGGGCGAGCGGGCGAGCGAGGGTCTCCGTTACATACAAACTAAACTCTCTGTACTACGGTTTCGTAGTTGGTACTCAACGCACGTCCCAACCCGATGGGCGGGAGTTGTTTGCATTCTTTGGATTGCGTTTCGAAGTGGTGTTGTTTGTAGTTCCGTCTTCCGATTTTGTTTTACTCTAAACACATTTCGTACGTTACAAGAACTGGCTTGCCACGGTGGGTGAGTGGTTAACGTGTCGGTCTACTAACCCCATGCTTGCAAGTTCGCTCCTGGCCGTGGTAAGTGATTTTTGAAAGGCGGCAAAAATTACGACACCATGTCATACGATGTTGGCATGTCAAAGAACCCGTGTTCATAATGGCAAAATTAATCTCGGGATTTTCCGCCAACACAAAGTTCCTCATTTCTCTACTAGAAAGTGCTATAGTGTTCAAGGAGCTTAGATATCTAACCTCATTGGCTTTCATTGTGCTTCAAGGAACAACGAAATTCGACATGCGAGCTACCCTCTGGGTGTCAAATAACAAAGCTTGCACCCGGCACCCGAAAATAATAAACTGTGACCCACTATTGCTATATTACTTGAGTGTGTTTACAACTGCTAGTGAGCACGACTACTTATTCCGTAATTGATGCATCCTCCCTCCTTAATGTTTGAATAAAAATAAAGTTTGCAATTCAATGTCTTGTTCCTCTTTGTCCTTTCGATTCTACCGTTTTTTAATGAAATTGCTGCTTAGCCGTGAGAAGGGGGTGGGGGTAGGCAATCATGGTCCCTAAGTGAGGTTATGGAAGTTTCATAATGAAATCAGTGGCCATTTTGATGATGATATAATGAACTTACCGGAATTTCTACACAGGAATAGATTAAGTAATTGATATAAGACAATATTAAGATGCTAGAGCCGTGAGAGAACTAATTTTAGCAAATGTGTTACCAACATTGAAGTCATTTCTCTTTTTAGAATCTCACATCAAGTGGGACGTGGGTTGGCGACCACGGGGCCCCAGCTGAGTCCGGCATTGCTTCCACTTACTTGTGCCGGGCTCCTCTCCGTCTTCTTTCCTGTCGACCTCACTTGGTCAACTCTTGTTCTCTTCCGACCCCGATGGTATTAGGGTATCCGAGGCCTAGGGAGTCTCTTCCTTTCCCGCCTTAATTGGCCCTTGTCTCATCTTTTCTGATTCCCTACTTCTGCGAGGGGTCAGCCTTCTTTTCCTTTTACCTCCTGCCTTCTGCTCAAGGCCCTCAAGGAGGCAGGGTGTGTGTAGCCCCACCACTTCTGGTGCACCCTGGATGTTGCTACACGCTCAGGGGCTCACGGCTGGTGAGTTCGGGAGTTGGTGACCCCGAGGGATTCCTGAGCCGGGTCCGGTTTTCCCCGTTTTATCCATTACCTGTGGGAGGACCCTCTTCTATTTCCCTTTCCTATCTGCCTTTCATGGCTCTTCTTCCTTCCAAGTCCCTCAATCCGCATTCTTCGAGGGTTGAGGGCATTTCTTTTCCTCCGGTCCTTTATTTTCCTTATTCTCCTTCTGTTTTCCATTTCTTCTTCTAGTATATAAGTTCGTAGTTAGTTAGTTTTAATTATAGTTTACATTCCATTATCATCTTCACCATCACCCAAACCATTAGGGGCCGATCACCTAGATGTTAGGCCCCTTAAAACAACAATTATCATCATCATCCTTTTTTTTAGAATCACCAGATTTCATTGGAGACGCATATATATTTCATATTATGCTTACAATAATTTCTATTTTCCAAATAATACCGTTTGTTTGCGTGCGATATAGTTAATATTGATATGATCTTTCTTTCTTTGTGTTGACAGAATTGTCAGAACGGAACATAGCCAGAGGTGGCCTCATCTCTAGGCACGTTTATATTATTGCATGATCCTTGGCCAGTCTCAGCGCAACCATTGACTCCGTAGCTTTGTATAGATGAAACGCTTAGCTCAGGACAGGAGATCTGCATCAAACCAGTCAAGAGCCCTCTATGTTCGAATAAACACTAAGTCGAGACTGGTATAAGAAATGGCCAAAGAGACTACGGTATATCGATGACATAAAGGCAAGGTTCTTACTACCATCCACTCAAAATAGTGCCAAGGTACTTGAAGAGAGAAGACAAAAAAGGGAGGATATTTGGATTCAATGTTATTGTACAGACGCCATCTGGGACCGACACTGGACGGGGGCAAATCAAGAATTAAGGCATGTCAGTGGTTCATGGATATCACCACAAATTATAAGCGACGTCACATTTCCATGAGTGTGTGTGTACTTTGTGTGGATGTGAGCCCTATCATATCAACCGATGCACAAATAGGACAAAAAGGAAGGAAGGAAGCTTGTAGTTTAACGTGACCGTTAATCTTGAGATCATGAGCCACGGGACCTCCTTTTTACGTGGAATCCGAACCACAGGACATGGCATTTCACTTCGAAAATCTCACATGCATTGACCGGGAATCGAACCCGGACCGCCTTGGTGAGAGGCATACAGCTAGACCGCTGAGCCACCACGCCCCCCCAAATAGGACAAAATCAGTTTTAGAGTACCGTATAATAAAGATCTATAGACTAAATAACCAACATGACTATTGTATTTTGGCCATTCGGCTGCAATTAAATTTATATTTAAAGATCCTTCCACTAAATAAACTTGTGTGCAGCTAAATTGTTAGGTTAGATTTCGTCGGAACGCTCTATCAAAGTTCCAACGTTCACCACTAGGTACCATTGATATCTAGTAGTGAAAGTTGGAACTACTTGAAATTGAACGGTGATTGTAGCTCACCCTAAGGGTGTCTGCTGGAAGCAGCTACAGACTCAGGCGAGCCGAACATGTCCTCGGACACTCCCGGCACTAAAAGCCATACGCTAAATAAATAAATAAATAAATAAGCTCCCTATTAAGAAAAGATAGGATAGTTGTATGCAAAACTTGGTTGGCAACAGATACAGCAATGAGTGAGCTAATTTCGACATAGGCACCAAACGAACTGAGACACTTGTCATAGCATGGTATCAACTGTGTCACAGAAGTCTGTGCCTGCGAATGGAACCGGTGCACAGTGGGTCAAAATCGAAATCTATGAGGACAAAATTATTTATTATAATTAAAAGATCAAAATGTATTACTTATATAGCATTCTCATACAATCGCCGCTCACTATTCTGGGATATAAACGCATCTTAGTGTAAATCTGTCACCACTGTTCGAGCAGTCTGAATTGGAGGGTGAATGTAAGTGGCTGTAGTTAGTGTGATGCTTTAAGATGGAACATGCAGCTGAAGGTGTTTCAGTTATTAATGGACGTAATTGTTACGTAATTTTAGCTATATTTGCATTATATAATATTTAACTATTATTTTTAAAATTATATTTTCACTTAGATTTTTAGTATGTCGCGTCACTCTGCGTCACTTTCTACTTAATGTTACAATGTAGATAAAGTCTTATAGTTTACGCCTGTTATTTGCATCTTTTTGCAACTTACTTAGTTATTTTACGTTTTAGAAGATGCCGCGCAACCAGTTCTCACACGTATACAACTTTTTGAAGCACTGGGTTCGACGATTATGTCAAAAGTGGAACTTTGTGACTTTGTTAAAGTAAATTAGGGGTAGAAAATTGTTCTGAAGAGATAACTGAATGTTCTATCCAACTCCTAGTCATAGACTGCATGTGTAGACGTAGCTTAAAAAAGGTCTTAACTGATGTTTATTATGAAGTAAACAAATTATATACGTTGCTTTCACTCTAAATTCATGATTAAAACGTAAAAACAATGTTTCCCCCTAGATATCCATTTTCACCCACTGTGCAGCGTCTTCACCTCTTCCTCAGTGTGAAAATGCTGATTGGAGAACAGGAATTTGTTGACGTACAAGAAAAGGAATAAATCACTGGGAGCAACATGATCAAACAGCTCGCAGCGAAACTTCTGCAGAACAGTTGCTATCCTGATCTTGCTCCCAGCGATCTCCACCTTTCCTTGCTCCTCAAGAAATTCCTGTTCTCTGGTCAGCATTTCCACACAGGAGTCCGAGGTAAAAGCCACACTTGTCTAACCTTATCCTAATGAGGTAATAATAATAATAATAATAATAATAATAATATCGTACGGCGTCGGTTGCAAGCTTTGCTATTTGACACCCAGAGGGTAGCTTGCATGTCGAATTTCGTTGTTCCTTGAAGTACTATGAATGTCAAGGAGGTTAGATACCTAAGCTCCTTGAACACTATAGCGCTTTCTAGTAGAGAAATGAGGAACTTTGTGTTGGCGGAAAATCCCGAGATTAATTTTGCCATTATGAACACGGCTTACTGAATTCAAATGGGTTCTTTGACATGCCAACATCGTATGACATGTGTGTCGTAATTTTTGCAGCCGTTCAAAAGTCACTTACCACGGCCAGGAGCGAACCTGCAAGCTAGGGGTTGGTAGTCCGACACGTTAACCACTCACCCACCCACGTGGGTCCAGACATATCTCTGGTCTAGAATTACAAGACACTGCCAGTTAAAGTTATTCTTTCTGGAGTCCGAGGTAAATACGAAACTAGAGTAAACGGAAATTATAAAATTTTCTTAAATACTTGTTAATGCTAATAATATTTCCATAAAAAAATCAAAATAAATGTGAAACACTAGTGGCATTGATACTTCATCTTCAAATAGTAACGTAACAGTAACGAACGCGTTATTCTCCATCCCAAGCTGGAGTTTACTTCAAAGGCTCCTTAATAAGACTTTCACTCACCTGCTGCTGAGAGAAAGGTCATTTCCCCCTCCTAGCTCCCCAGTCGGTGAAGACACAAAAGAATAGTGGTGTAACATTTGTGTGATTGAGGACAATGTGGTCGTTGCCAGGGGGAGCGCGTGGGTCGTGGTAAAGCTCTGCTCTGGATGTTCTGCCAACCAATGAAGAATTAATTTTAGCACTAAGGTTCCGTAGTTGGCACTCATGAACGCTGACATCAAACCGACTGGTGGAATCGGGAATAGTCTGTTTTGATTGATTTTCCTCGTGGTGTTGTGGGATGTTTTGATTTGTTCGGTATTTTGATTCTTTATTTGAATTGAATTGGGAGTCAATCATGCCCCTGCAAGGTAGGAAAAATTGCCAAGCACCGTGATGTAAGAATTATAATGATAGTGAGAACATTTTCATCTTCCTGGTGTTGACCATGTGTAAAACTAGTGGGCAATATGGACTACTCTCGAATAAAAATATATAGAGAATAAATGTATGCATTTCATCTCTTGTTTGTTTTCTTTACCATTCCCCTTTGCATCGCAATAAAATTTGTGGTTTAGTGCTATGGGGAGGGGTGGGTTGCAGCCGGCATGCTAGGCCAAAAGTGAGGTTACGGCAATATAGTGTGTGCATTTGGACACTTTTCTTTATATTCATCGAATATTCCAACAATTCTATAGAGTATGAGAGCATTTTTAATTAGCCTAGAGGTGAATTAAGCTCTAGAACGGCATAACTGTGTCCTTCGTGACAAATCTATTGCCAACATTGATATATATCAAAATGTATTATTTTCCTATCTGGACGTATATTTCAGCGCCTAGCGAAAGGCGCAGTTATGTTTGTGTTATTTTCATGAATAATTAATAACTCATCGCAGAACATACTGTTCAGTACGTGTAATAAAGGCTACTTTCATATGGCGTTTTACTTTTTATGTTGCCAAACTTGCCCGAGCAGTACATAGCCTCAGGCGTTGCTCTCTCTCGGAAATTCTATAACCAAAAGTGACGAATCTCTTATAGTTTACATGATCCTTGGTCGTTGCGTACCAGATACTGCTCGAGTCGAAGCTGCGTGGACCTCCTTGCGCAGTGACAGAAGCAAATACATTAGTCGGCGAATCAGTCACTCATTCCCAACGCCACACTGGTTTCAGAAAAGACCCATGTTAGCAGTATTGGAATACTGCATGTCAAGTAACACTGCGGGCTGTCGACAGGCTTCTCAATTCTCGCCTGACCCTTCCCTGCTCTTTCTCCTCATCCCGCAAGTTCATAGAGCTTGGACTCGCACAGTAGTCATGCATTCTTCTGTTGCTATCAGTTATTTATTCAACGAATGGGATCTAAGGCGCTTCCACTTGTCTACTGTATAAGACGCTCTCGTGTACGCCTTAATTGCAATCCCGTCCTGCAAAATATTTGCCATCCCAAATTTTCCTTTGCCTTTCCGTTTAATGTTTTTTATGCAAATATTAATAGATACAATATATTGAGCATTATTTCGGTTTATTTGCAGTGTAACGTGCGAATAGATGGTATATTGGCTTTCACGGCAATTTGTCTAGGTATATGCCGTGTCTTATACGGTAATTCTAGACAGTCTGTAAATATTTGTTCACTAGAAACTCAGTTACACCAAGCGAATTTTCCAAGCAATTCATAAGCTGTGGAGAAAGGACAAGGGAAGAAATATATTAGTGGAGATAAGGGCATGGAATTTCACGTAGAACCCTGTCGGAAACTCAGTGGATGGACTTTAGTTAATTTCAGTTGTCCAGTGAGTGCCTGAGACTCTACTTTTCAACCGGTTAAACCTCCCACCCCGGAAACAAAAAGTGCTCCACACAATACTTATTCTTGAGTTCGTACACATTTATTCAGACATAATGAAATTTATTTATGTTTGCTATAATATGTATTTACATAAAAATCCTAGCCCTAATGATCGGTCTAGGTTGTGAAGTTTCGGGTAACTTACGTTCTTATTGCCCCGCTGCGCTGGTCTGCCTCAACGAAGAACAGCTGACTGGGGATGGATGATCGGTACTGTAGCGGTCGTGGGTATTAGGGTCGCTTCGTCAGCCCCGCTGGGCTGTCTCTAAGCGCTAGTGTCTTGTTTCGCCCAGGAAGACCAAGGTGACTCATCAGCGGGCCCTTGGTGTTCCGCGCCTGGACCCCCCACTGTGCACTATGTCCCTTCTAATTCACTGGCCGTGAAAGCCAATGTACCATATTTTTGGAAGCCTTTATAGGGAGGTGCAAGGCTCCTTGAGCTCTTAGTTCTCGCAGTTAAGAGGCGCAGGTGCGCGTTCCTACCACTAAATAACCAAACAATAACATGTAAGTTGAAAGTATTTGAAGTTTATGGCAAGTAGGATTTCTCTCAGTCAACTAGAGCTAGGAATAAACACTGTCTTATGGGTTACTTTAAATATTACGGGCTAAAAATTCAAAAAAAAAAATAAAAAAAAAAGGAAGAAAACTGCAATTAGGTATTTTTTGGTTCTCGCATATCATTTAGGTGTTTTAGGTAGACCTACTACAGAATTCATGAATATGGCTCTTTAGCGTGTGATTCGAAAGAAAAAAAATATGTTTATTCGGAGGGGAAGTAAAGCCGGTGGCTGGCCCATGCCATACATGTATGACATGTAAAACAACCTTCCACTAACTAAACTTGTGTGATGATTTTTTTTTAGGTTGATCCAACGTTCGTCACTGGGCACTGGTTGTGATGGCATCTAGTAGTAGCCAAGTTCACAGCTAGGTGTCGTGGATGGTAGCATTTGGTAGCGAAAGTAGGAACTACTTGAAATTATCGTCTGCAGTCCTTACCTGAATTACAGATAACACACCCTAATACAGCCATCACAATTAACACCGGTTATCGGACAGATTCTACACACACCCAAAGTACACGGGGCTACATGACCGCGTTGTCGCAGCCCCTAAACTAAGGAACCAACCAACCAATCGAAGTATTTTTGCAATTAGAAGTAAGGGGGAGGGGAATGGTAAAAACCTAAAAATCCGGTTCCTAGTGATGACGAGATATTCAGTGTAATTTATTTTCGCTGTCCAGTTGAGCAGCCTGATCTAGACCAACCAACTCGTGTAGTAAGCGTGATGTGTGAATGACACGTTATTTCGTGACCTTCAGTAGAGCTGTTGATAATTATCATTGTGAACGTTGTGAAGAAACACGACTCTTAAGGATCATACACAATGCTGTGAGGAAAGGCCAAGGACTTACCTTAATTGCGAGCTGCAACATCCAGCGTGGAGAGGTCGCGAGTTCTGATACCGAAACATTGATTGGACTATTATTATTATTACTAGCATTACCCGTCTCGGCTTCGCCCTCGAATATTCTAGTTGTAAAGAGTACACTTAGCAAAATCTCAATCATGAATGCTATGACTGATTTATCCTTGGTTTGAATAATCAGACTTTATCAATTCAGCTACTAATGCATTCCTTCATAGGTATATCAGAGCGAAGTTAGTTTTCTGGGAATATCACAGACACTGTTAATTTAAGGGCCTTTAAATGTGGTTTTCGGAGACCCTTTATAGTCGGGTGAAAAAGACCTTTCGTATCACACTCGCACGTGAAAATTGCGTGAAAAAATTCTAGAGTGCCCCTTGACCCCCTTAAGCGCATTATACTGTATGTAAAATTTCTACAGATTAATTTGGTTCCGTGATAACCTTATAACCGTCTGGAAACTTTCACAGTAATGTAATAATTGGAATTGCATTGCGTCTTACAGAAATAGATTCTGTAACCATGGTTACCGTGTTGCATTCTTTCATTGTAAATATACATGTTTTAAGGTATTTATTTAATTGTGAGGCATTTAAAGAGTAAGTGAGTGGGTTATGCTGAACCCCATATGTGTAGGTTGGTGTTAATGGGACCTTATTTTCGGTAGAAAACTGGAATGGGACCTTAGCAGAATAATATAGGGAGGGATTATTATTGCCAATATAATAAATAATGCTTTAAATAAGAAGAATCATATTATGGTACTTTTTCTTGACTTTTCTAAAGCATTTGACACTATAAATCACAGTAAACTACTTGCTGAATAACACGATATTGGTATAAGAGGTACCGGTAGGCTACGACTTACAAACTATTTGAAAGCTATCTTAAAAACAGGAAAATGGCGGTTATGATCAATAACACTATCGGTGACACACCAAAAGGAACGCAGGGTATTCCTCTAGGCAGTATTACCTCACCTACACTATAATATAACCTGTTCGTAAATGACATGGATGAAGCCATTAAGCATAGTAAGATATTTATTTATGCTGATGATACCACTGTGTTTACCATACATAAAGACTCAAAAACAGCTTTTGATAAATTTCAAGAAGACTTCAATAACTTCACAAAATGCTGTTATGACAATAATTTGTATATAAATACAACCAAATCTAAAATCTAAAATAATGCTCATTAGAGTTGATCACTTTACAGAAGAAAAATACAAACTGACACACCTCAGCTTATCATGCATACACCAAAACGTCCTTGCTTGTTGCAAATGTAACACCTTTATAAATAGTACTTCGACACTAAAATATCTAGGAATTACCCGTGATGATCAATTTAAAATGAACACACACAGTAAACATGATAAAAAAACTAAGAGCAAACATTTACACCTTCTACAATCTCCGATTCTCTGTAGACAAAAATACTTACAAACCCCTGTATAGTGCGCTGATTGAAAGCAAATTAAGATATGCCAAATTAGTCAAAAAATGATGGGTTTGCTGCATTAAATCATGTAGGTCCAAATGTTTCAGGAATGTGTAGTGGGAGGTCTTCTGAACAACACCTAATAAAATCCCGTCGATTTCAGGTGGGGAGGAGGGGCGGGGTTTTTGGTGCATAACTTTAAAACGGTGCATCGCACAGAAATTGTTATGCGTTTTAAACTTAAAGGTAATTAAATGCCCTACAAAATGGTATATTCATATTTACCTCCCTGTGTTAACGTCTCCGAGATATGAGCCGTTGAACATGAAAAATTTGCAGAAAAATTATGTAGCGCCGCACGTCTTCCGTCCAACATGTCCTTCCAATTCGTTTGCCTTCCATTTCACAGGAAATTCGTAAGGAAGGAAGTTGTAGGGCATTAAATTTCCTTCAAGAATATATATATATACTTCTGCTAATTTATCTTGGATCAGTCAAACGTTAGAGCGTTTTGACATATCGGGGTCGGTTTCGAGATTTCGCTAGTGAACTGCTCATTATTTTACTTTCGTTTTCAACGGCTTTAACTCTCTGTTTGGCGTTATTTATTGATTATGCAAACGTAAATGGCATCCACGTGACCCATTTTACTCGCAAACGCGTAAAAATCGTGCTAGGTATAGCGTTTGACACTAACTTATCACCCACATTACTTCTGGCAGAAAAATGTAGGCATTTCAAACATATACAGTATACACAGCAACCCCCCCCCCCCTCCTAAATCGGTCAGTAATTTACGAAAATAACAATTGATTGGCATATATATTTTTTATTTGTCCAACAAGTACATTTATTTTTATTATAGGAGGGTAACAGTGGCGTTAACTATAAAAGGTAAAAAAGGTCTCTAATAATTTTTTTAAAGATTATATACAACGAAATATAACGAACTTTTCAGAGCATATAGTGTATATACTTCAATGGGCTGGACTGTAAATTATTAGATCTTGATCATGTTTTCATTCCCATACAAACGAAATTGTTTTCCGAAATTTTGGGCTCCCCCCGGCACTGCGTTCATATATATTGATATTTTCTAGGTATATGTTATTAGTTATATGGTTAATAAATACCCTTTATGTTAACATACTCAATAAATAACGTCAAACCGAGAGTTAAAGCCGTTGACAACGAAAGTAAAATACTGAGCAGTTCACTAGCGAAATCTCGAAACCGACCCCTTACGCTGTAACGCTTGACTGATCGAAGTTAAATTAGCAAAGTATAGGCTATATATTCTTGAAGGAAATTTAATGTTCTACAACTTACTTTCCTACGCATATCCTGTAAAATGGAAGTAAACGTATTGGAAGGGCAAGTTTGATGTAAAACGTGAGGCGGAACAATTTTTTCTGTAAATTTTCCACATTCACCGGCTCATATCTCGGAGATGGTAACACACAGAGTTAAACATGAATACACCATGTTGTAGGGTATTTAAAGTACAAAAGTACAAAACGTTCTGTGCGACGCACCGTTTTCGAGTTATGCGCCAAAAACTTAAAAAAGAGGGCCTTCGCCCCCCCCCCCCCCCCCCCGCGGCACCTGAAATCGACAGGACTGCAGCAAAAAAAAAAAAAGAAATTGACTGGTCTATATCAGCGTGGGGAAATCAAAACACAACTTTAATTAATAATCTGCAAGATAGCCAAAACAGGTTCTTTAAATATTTCATTGGTAGCCTTTATTTTAATATTAGAGAGTTGTTTCGAATTACTGTAGTGAATCTCGACTACCATTAGGTCTCTCACAACATACACACACGAGCCATAACAAATACTAAATGTGTAAAACCTTTATGTGTAAATAGCTATGGTTATATTGTACCATCACTAAATGAACTGCCGCCTGGATTGTATTATATACAATTTTCTTACATAGTTTAGGCCCACATTGGAGAACTTTAATCAGTCCATATACATTTAGCTCTAATAGACGTCAGTCACACTAACTCTTCATTATGGTTCCTACTATGAAATGAAACGAGGTGCTGCATTGCCTTTGGTAGTTGATGATGAGTGTTAATTAGATAGTCGACTTTTCAGCTTCTTCTTCTTCTTCTTCTTCTTCTTCTTCATGCTGTCAGACCTTTGTATGGTGGTGTTAGTTTGCGTCCTTAGAATGCTCTTCTATTCTCTGCCTTCAATTTGGAACATTGTTAAATTTAACTATTCTAAATCATTAGTTCTGCCCCTTTCTAAATCATTATTCATATAATGAAAAATACTTTTCAAAACCCATTTGTAATCATCATGGTGGACACGATATAAACCAATATAAAGATAACCTTACTGCTCTTATTAGCGCAACGAAATGAAACTACGAAATAATCCCTACAAACACACACAATATATACACACATCAAAAAAAGTTTTGCATCACCTCGGTTCCCAGATCTCCGGCATATAGACGTTGACTGTGTATATTGTATCAAAGATACAGTCCCTTTGACTGTTCATAGATGTCACTAAAACTGCTCAAAGATGTAAACAACCATGCATGAGCAGGGCCTATTAGACGGAGGGGGTACGACAGCCGATCAGTTCCAGTCATTCCACCAGGACGAAGGTACGCTGCTCATGTTGTCTGTAGTTCTACCATGCCTAGAAGGTCAATACCGCAGTTCGATCGCGTCCGCATTGTTACTTTGTGTCAAGAAGGGCTCTCAACAAGGGAAGTTTCCAGGCGTCTCAGAGTGAACCAAAGCGATGTTGTTCGGACATGGAGGAGGTACAGAGATACAGGAACTGTCGATGACAGGCCTCGCTCAGGCCGCCCAAGGGCTACTACTGTAGTGGATGACCGCTACTTACGGATTGCCGCTCGGAGCAACCCTGACAGCAATGCCACCATGTTGAATAATGCGTTTCGTTCAGCCACAGGACGTCGTGTTTCAACTCAAACTGTGCGCAATAGGCTGCATGATGCGCAACTTCACTCCCGACGTCCATGGCGAGGTCCAGCTTTGCAACCCCGACACCATGCAGCGCGGTACAGATGGGCCCAACAACATGCTGAATGGACCCCACGGAATTGGCATCACGTTCTCTTCACCGATGAGTGTCGCATATGCCTTCAACCAGACAATCGTCGGAGACGTGTTTGGAGGCACCCTGGTCAGGCTGAACGTCTTAGACACACTGTCCAGCGAGTGCAGCAAGGTGGTGGTTCCCTGATGTTTTGGGGTGGCATTATGTGGGGCCGACGTACGCCACTGGTGGTCATGGAAGGCTCCGAAACGGCTTTACGATACCTGAATGACATCCTCCGACCCATAGTGCAACCATATCGGCAGAATATTGGAGAGGCATTTGTCTTCATGGACGACAATTCTCGACCTCATCGTGCACATCTTGTGAATGCGTTCCTTCAAGATAACGACATCGCTCGACTACAGTGGCCAGCATGTTCGCCAGACATGAACCCTATCGAACATGCCTGGGATATGTTGAAAAGGGCTGTTTATGGACGTCTTGACCCACGAACCACTCTGAGAGATTTACGCCGAATTGTCGTTGAGGAGTGGGACAATTTGGACCAACAGTGTCTTGATGAACTTGTGGATAGTATGCCACGACGAATACAGGCATGCATCAATGCAAGAGGACGTGCTACTGGGTATTAGAGGTAGTGGTGTGTACTGCAATCTGGACCACAAATGCTGAAAGTCTAGCTGTATGATGGTACAACATGCAATGTGTGGGTCTCATGAGCAATAAAACGAGCTGAAATGTTGTTTGTGTTGATCTCTATTCCCTTTGTATTTAAAGGTTCCGGAACTCTTGGAACCGAGGTGATGCAAAACTTTTTTTGATGTGTGTATATAGGAAACATCGTTTTATCGGCCATAACCGTGGATGCAAGAACAACTTACTGCCATTTTTGAAATAAAACACATCTAATCGATAGTTCCGCGAGCAATAAAATCGTTCGATAATTCACAAATATAGATTATTCGTTAGTACGACGTCGATATTTTTTTTATCGCTCGAGTGATGCGCAATTGAGGACGCGTACCTCAAAGCGCTGGTCGATTAATTTTTGTAATATGAATCGCGTTGTTTTTTAAGTCATTTTTTAAAATATTTCGAATTATAAATTGTAATCTCTAATTCGTAATTTAAGGGACGAACCCCCTATCATTTCATTCTCATTATCACCATGTCGTTAGGGGCTGATGCCTTAGATGTTTCATCCCTTGCAGCAACAATACCACCACTTCCCTAAACAATGCAGGAAAATAGCACTTTTTAAAATTCTGTTTTATAAGAGAGATTGACTTTATTTTACCTGAATATTGGTTAATTGCCTCTTGTGGTTGCAGGATGCAGATCCGCTGATCGGGATGCGCGGCGGCAGCAAGAAGGAGCGATCGCGCAGTAACTCCTTCGGCATGAAGGACAGGAAGAAGCGCAAGGTTCTGGACCGCGCCATCAGCATGACAGTGGAACGCATCCCCATGCGCTCTTCCGCCACCACTTACCACTCAGCCAGTCCGTCCCTGCTGCAGCGCTGGCGGACGCAGAACCAACAACCGCGCCGCGACGCCACCATCGGCTTCAACTTCGACCTCAACAGGCGGGACGAGGAAGCTCGCATCGATTATGGGGAATCCCCTCCCGCAGACGAGTTCTTCATGGACAGCTTCGAGGAGATGGTCCCGGAGGAATTGCGCGTCCGCATCTGCAAAGATACCATCCGGTCCGGTCTGTTCGAGCAGATGAGAGCCTCGGTCGGCAACGTCCACTCTCTCGAGCAGATAGAACAAGGAGCGATCACCGTCGACGACGTGGATTGCATGCGGAACAGATCACAGATCGAGAAGAACATCTGCTTCCTTTGGGCGGCGGTGCTCAAGAAGGGCGAGCTGTTGCCGGGTCTGCTCAAGTGCGGCGCTGAACTCCACTACGCCTGCGAAGATGGTTTCACCGCCCTCCATCTTGCCGCATTCAGCGACGATGTCGTCGCATGCAAGTACCTCATCTCCCGAGGCGCCAACGTGAACTACATCAGGAAGCGGCATACGCCTCTCCACTGCGCGGCTTTCGGTAATTCTCCCTCGGCGGCAAAACTTCTGCTCAACAACGGTGCTAAAATCGACTACTACTCGAATGGGATGAAAGGGGACGGCACTGCCCTGCATTCCGCCGTGAAGGCCAATTCCATCGAGTGTTTGCAGTTGCTTATTGGAAGCTGCAGCGATATCAACTCAGTAGAACCTGAGGGCTGTTCTCCTCTTCATCTGGCGGCGGACCTTGGTCAGATTCAGTGCCTCAAGATGTTGCTTGACTGTGAAGGCATTGATACCAATGTCAAGACGTGGGTCACTCAGGCAACCGCTCTCCATTTAGTCGCCGAAAACGGTTACTCTGAAGGGGTATCCCTGCTGCTATCCAAAGGTGCTGATGTTAACGAAAAGAACTGTCGTGGACAGACGGCGTTGCATCTGGCGGCCCGGTCTCAATCCTTGGAGTGCGTCGAGGCTCTCCTGTCTGTCCGCAGTTGCGACGTTAACGTCTCGGACAACGATCGGCGCACTCCTCTGCACTCGGCCGTCGGCAAGGCCCTCCAAGCCTACGACGTGGCTGAAGTCCTCATCAATTGGGGGGCGGACATCAACGCCAAAGACAAGTACGGGTACACACCACTGCACGTGGCAGCCCTCAACGAATTATCCCAGTGCGTCGAGACGTTGCTGTATCACGGTGGTGACGTTTCTGCCAGGACTAAAGGGGGCATCACCGCGCTCAGCATAATAATCCGCAAGACGCCGGCGGCATTGAGCATGGTGTTCCAGAAGCTAGACTCCGCCATCTCGATGCACGACCCGGAAGCATCGCACAGGGAGGTGGAACTCAAGTTGGACTTCAGGAATCTGCTCCAGCATTCCCCTCAGGGGGAGATCAGTTACCTCAAAACGTTCGTCGATGAAGGGCAGAAGGAAATACTGCAACATCCATTATGCGAAGCTTTCCTGCACCTTAAGTGGAAGAAGATACGTAAGTTTTACATCGCGAGGCTACTCTTCTGTTTGCTGTACGTGTTGAGTTTGACTTTTTATGTGTTGGTGGCCCTGGCCTACAATTGCTACAACATTTCTAAGGACTCGGGTGATAATAATTATCGAAATTATTCCCAGGGTGATCTTTGCCCGAACTCTACTGTGATTGGTGGATTGATCAGGACGAATCCTGTCCTTGTGGAAGTCGGCTGGTACATACTCGTGTTCTTTACTGTCTGTGAGATATTCCGTAAATTGTATGGCATCGCCGGTTACTGCAGCGTCAAGCAGTACTTGGAGCAAGCGGAGAACCTCATAGAATGGATCGTCATCGTGAGCGTGTTCGCGACGTCGTTCGTCTACAGTCAGCGGATCCACATGTGGCAGCGTCACTTCGGAGCATTCGCCGTGCTCATTGGCTGGATTAATATGATGCTGATGATAGGGCAGCTGCCGCTCCTGGGATCTTACGTCGCCATGTACACCAAAGTGCAGAAGGAATTCGCGAAGCTCTTCATGGCCTACTCTTGCCTCCTAGTCGGTTTCACAATCAGCTTTTGCGTCATATTCCCGGCGACAAAAAAATTCTCCAATCCCTTAGTCGGATTCATTGAAGTTTTGATCTTCATGACGGGAGAGGTGGACTTTCAAGGACTGATGATGGACCCTGATACTGGCAATCAGTCTCCTTTCGTGCTAGATGTCAGTGCGCACGTTATCTTTGTCATGCTTCTACTCTTTGTTACCATCATTCTTATGAATCTTCTGGTCGGTATTGCTGTTCACGACATTCAAGGATTGCAGAAAACTGCTGGACTCTTGAAACTTGAACGCCAAACCAGGCTGATTTCATATATAGAGTCAGCTCTGTTCAATGGTTACCTGCCTAATTATTTACACCGCCTGCTCAGATGGACCGCTCTGGTTTCTCCAAATTTCTACAGGGTGGTGTTGCACGTGAAGCCCTTGAATCCTCGCGAGAAGAGGTTACCCAAGGATGTGCTCAAGGCCGCCTATGAACTCGCGAAGCAGCGGAAGCGCTCCAAACATACCGTTTCATCTCGGATCTCGACTCTGACTACCTCGACATTCATGTTCGGTGGAGGGGGTTCAGCTTTCAGCGACGGCACCAGTGTGCCCGGTGACGTGGCCACCAACATACATACCTTGTCTTCCGGGGTCGAAGGCGGTGCCAAGGCCATCTTCAAACTGTCAGAAGAAGTAGACGAGCTGAAGCAGATGATGGTTAGTCAGCAGGAAATGATAAATAATCTGTTGCAAATTCTGCAGCAGAAGAAAGATAGTGATTGTTAGCTTACGGGTTACTTCAGGGTGATTTTTATTAGTTTATTGGACAACGGTCTCACTTAGCCCGCTGGACGGAACTTGAGCGCTCGAAATAAATACAAAAAGAAAACCTTCGTATGAAGTTGCCGTTCACTCGATGGAGTTCATCTTCAGAACGAGCTGCCCACGTATTATTCGTAATTAACCTCTCTTTGAAACAAGACCGTCTTAGATTCGCATGGCGAATGAGCCTGTTCAAACAGACTATGGTCAGTCTGATGAGCAATACGCTGGATAGATTACCTAGGTGAACCTAAGCTAGCCCCGATTGACAATTGACTCCTTCTGTTGAGCACTTTGGCAAATAATAATATCTAACATGATGGCTTATTTGGCCATGTGATTCTACCTAAGCTGCGTGGGTCAGCGGTAACGTTCTCGCCTGCTGTCTCCAAGGTTGTAGGATCGAATCCCGGTGCACACGGTTGGCATTTGAGGGTGCGCAAATGAGAGGGAACAGAGTTAGTAGATTTTCTGACATGTTTAAGATCACCTTCGGGGCCAAATTCCGGCACCTCGGTGTCTCTAAAAGCCACAGTCGTTAAAAGGAACATAAAACCATTAACATTATTATTATTATTATTATTATTATTATTATTATTACAGATTCTTCCTAAAACAATCATTATTTGCTCGGATTACAAGGGGGATTAATGGGATGACATGTCTTGTCCGTCAGGTCAATCAAAACAAACAAAAATACAAGACAAAATGCTAAAATATGTAACAATTAGCTAAGATTCTAATGATAGGCATTTGTCATTTTTAGTTTATAAGCAAAGAGAAAGAATATGTATTTAGATAACAATCCTATCCCTAGAAATAACTAACAGAAATCAGTTGCTACAAAATTCTCTTAAAAAATGATGGTCAGTGCCTCAGTCAGCAGCTCTATTTTTCGTTTTCTAGCTGTGATGATGTTGACTGTCCATCTTTATGATTTGTTTAATGTTATAAATATCATAGCAAATACAAGGGAAGTTTTTATGTTAATTGGTATGCTTATTTCGAAAATGATCTCCATTTTTTCCATCACGTCTTTTTTATTATTATTTTTGTAATTGTAAAACCGATATCGATATTTTTTTTTTGCTAAAATCGAGAGCAAAATTTTTCCTTAGAGCTTAGACTTTTTACATCAAATTATGGTGCAGTAGAAACTAACATAAAATGGACTATTGACCAACGTTTGAAACAAATTTTAACTGAGCAAAATATAAAACAATGTGCCTATTTAAGTACTGTATGTAGTCTTTTTCCTTTGAAACTTCTTCTTGATGTTCTTCTATTATGTTCAATCTCAGGTAAATATTTATAAAACAATTGATTTTTTCTATTAATCGTGACATCATAGAACTTTTTAATTACTGTTTTCGAAATCGGCACCGAAATATATACCAAGTTGAGATATCTCTTCCCTTGTATGTTTTCATCACAGACCTGTGTGAATTAGAACCTGTACCCCACATGTACATATTCTAATTGAACAGTGACAAAACTAAGTGTCTATTGTTACCTGAAGAGGGGGGAAGACCCCCTAGTTAGTACCTGTGAACTGTGTGGATCCTGCTGATCTACAAAGAGCCCTCAGTCTACACGATATTTATCAATCTGGTATTTATTACATTATTAAATTATTTAAATGACTCATGGTGGTTCCGTATTGATATGTTAGAATAGTTATTAACAAGAAATGAACATCTGCCTGAATCAATACTATACAGATAAAATTAATTATTGAACTTGTTTACAGTACATGTTTCGGGGATTAATTATATTTTATCCCCTTCATCAGCTGTTGAAAAAACAAAGCGTAGCACAGTAATAATATACGTGTTTAAAACCTAATATGGTGCACCATAAAATTTAGGGTATAAGAATATAATAAAATGAAGAGAAACAGACGGTGACGGTGATCAGCTGCTCATGACAAATAGTAGTTCCTTGAAATGGTAAATATGTAACACCAATCCGTGTAGCTCTATAACCAATGAAGAGCCTGTATGCTTAAAGATCCAAATATAGCCTTTTCTAAACAAAGCGGCTTTAAGAAACCCTTTAAGTGATCATAGGTTAGTTTAAAGCATGTGGTGTCTGAAAGAAAGCAAATGGAAAAACAGTTAAAATTAATCCAGTGACAAAGATGAAAAATATATAATAATCATTATGCAAATATAATTTAAACCACATTGAAAGAATATAAATCGAATACATATGATAAACTTACATGTGGTTAGGACAACGTTACATTTAATAGAAAGTGATTTGTCTCTTGTTTGAAATTTGGATATAAGCATACAGGCTCTTCATTGGTTATAAAGCTACACGGATTGGTGTTACATATCCACCATTTCAAGGAACTACTATTTGTCATGAGCAGCTGATCACCGTCACCATCTGTTTCTCTTCATTTTATTATATTCTTATACCCTAAATTTTGTGGTGCACCATATTAGGTTTTAAACACGTATATTATTACTGTGCTACGCTTTGTTTTTTCAACAGCTGATGAAGGGGATAAAATATAATTAATCCCCGAAACATGTACTGTAAACAAGTTCAATAATTAATTTTATCTGTGTAGTATTGATTCAGGCAGATGTTCATTTCTTGTTAATAATTAATCTGGTATTTATCGATATCACGTTTATTGTTGATCCGCTTTATGGGAGCAAGTGGATTAGGGCCAGCAATCTAAATTTACAATTATTATGTGATTCAAAGAACTCGATCTTTTTTAAAAAAATTGTAATATTTTTGTTTATTTTTAAATTGTGTTTTGTTTTCTGTACTTTTTAGTTGGTATTTTAATTATCTTTTGTTTTATATATACTGTATATGTATTGTGCAATGTGCCTTGTCCATACTATGAAATGTTGTTTAATAAAATATTTTAATCGTACATGTTTCGGTATGACGATGTTATCTTCATTAGCGTTGATAGTTTAACATGGGAAAGTGAAATTGATAGACTATCCTTGTAGAGTCCCGGATTTTTGGCTTTAACGATATCCGCGAAATATTTCAGCAAACGCATATATGTTATCACAACGATATATTTACTCTAAATAAGCCATTTTTTTAAGTTATTGTAGCCGCGAAATATCGTGAAATAAATTTAGTTTGCGAAATATGTCATTTTCACCCTAAAATGCCAACGAAACGATGGTAATTTTTAAAAAGAATTACTTAAAAATTAATTGAAATAGTCCCTTCATAGAAAATAAGAAACCTTATGAATATAAATGTTTCATAAGATGCGGGATAACCAAGTCCCTTCTCAGACTTAAGTCCTGAAAAAAATGCTCTGCATAATTTTGGGGACAACATACGTTTCACGAGTTAATTAGTGAGAAAAGGTAGTCATGGAGAAGTAAATGTTAGGTTAGGTATTGAACACAAATTAATTTGAGTTTAAGTTCTTTCGAAAAAAAAAAAAAAAAAAAAAAAAAAAAATTGTTTGTATATTGTTCATTATTTAACCAAATCCGTGCACCGTACTCATGGTTATTAAGCACACTTACACCTCGCTTTTGTTATTTCACCGCTTTGAACAATTCATTTCACCGCTTTGAAGCCTTTTATATTACCATAAAGCAGGGCCCCTAACTATCCTTACAAAATGTTGATTTAAAATAAAATAAAAATTAAATTTTACACACTCGAAAGAAGTTGTTACTAAAAATGAAGTTACGACTAATACTGGTTCCTTAGTTTAGGGGCTGTGGCAACGCGGTCATGTAGCCCCGTGTACTTTGGGTGTTTGATAACCGGTGTTAATTGTGATGCCTGCATTAGTGTGTGTTATCTGTAATTCAAGTAAGGACTGCAGACATTCAATTTTTAAGTAGTTCCTACCTTCGCTACCAAATGCCACCGTCAACTAGTTCTGAACTTGGTTACCAGATGCCACCGCGGTCGGCTCCTGGCTACGAATGTTGAAACCTAAGAGCGTTAGTCAAATCTAACCTATAATTTAGCTTAACACAAGTGTAATTAGTAGAAGGTTCTCTTTCATGCCATAAATCTATGACTTGGGCCCGCCGGTTTTACTTCCCCTCCGAAGGATGGCATACTGAGGGATTTTTAACGCTCCTATGACTTCGGCCGGGTTTGGACCAGTGACCTTGGGCATAGAAGTTCAGCTTGCTACCAACTACGCCACCGAAGCCGCTATTAATACTGGTGAAATCTACCTTACGAAACTGTCCAAGTCACACTCCTTTAATTTGGTTTATTAACGTCTTCTATTACTATGTTAATAAACCAAATTAAAGGAGTGTTGTTGTTGATGTTTTAAGGGGCGGAACTACGAGGTCATCTGCCCCTTTAAAGGAGTGTGACTTGAAGATTTTCGTAAATTAGATTCAAAATTTTTCATTTATACATTTCACCAGTATTATTCGTAACTTAATTTTTAGTGACAACTTCTTTGGAGTGTGTAACATTTAATTTTTATGTGAACTTTTCATTTTATTTTAAAACAAAATGTTGTAAGGATATCAATTTCACTTTCCCATGTTAAACTATCAACGCTCATGAAGATGTCATATCGAAACATGTACGTTTAAAATATATTATTATACTAAGGACAATTGCATATTACCATTAGTCAATACGGATACAACTGTTACCATGGTTAACGTATGTGCATTTTAAATAAAGGCTGATTTTCTTATGTAGGCATCTACCTCTAAAGTACTAAGCATTCAACATTTGTATATTAACTGTCTTACAATGGGAGGTGACCTTCATGTTGTGCCCTTTAAATACTCATCAGCATCATCATCTTAGTTGAAGAACAAGAGGTTGTAAGGGATTATAGTGTATAATATGGTCTCAAGGTTTTTAACTTGCATAGAATGAAAGAATGGTGATTGAAAGATGATGAAGTCCGAACAGAAATATTCTGCTGTTTCTAAAAATGCTCTTGAGTTGCTTAATACGATGTATAGGAGGAGGAGCCCAATTATCTTGGAGTGTTCTACTCAAATACCTGATAAACATTGCACACTTACCCCTGTATAAGATAATGGTTTGAATGTCAATCACTATCATAAAGACGATGTGCTTGATGGTTAGGTTTGGTGATTTTGCAAATCAGAAATTTAGCAATTTTTATTTGAACATTTAGTATTTTTTAGCTTTTGTCCCTTTTATAGCATTTTGGAAAAAATAATATAGGCCCAATTCGGGTTAAATGTGACAAATGAGTAATGTCTTTTGAAATTACATTAATGTGAAACTAAAATCACATTTGTAGAAGGTTAATAATGAAGTAAATTGGGTATTTATTGATATCGTATGAGGATATGTTGCGGCAAAGAATTGAAAACAAACATATAACAAAAAGGTTAAGGTCCAGCCTTCAATAAGACTTACCGTGCCACCATTTTTCCAAACACCTACCGCTACCCTTTGCCGAGTTTGGCGCGGCATTTTCCCTCTCGGAAGCGTCCCCACATAACACCCCAAGCGAGGGCCCCACTTACTGGGAAGCATCCCCACATAATACCCCAAGCAAGGGCCCCACTTACTGGGAAACGTCCCCACATAATACCCCAAGCGAAGGCCCCACTTACTGGGAAACGTCCCCACATAACACCCCAAGCGAGGGCCTCACTTACTGGGAAACATCCCCATGCGGGGGCCCCACTTACTAGGAAGCGTCCCCACATAACACCGCAAGCGAGGGCCCCACTTACTGGGAAGCGTCCGCACATAATACCCCAAGCGAGGGCCCCACTTACTGGGAAGCGTCCCCACATAATACCCCAAGCGAGGGCCCCTCTTACTGGGAAACATCCCCATGCAGGGGCCCCACTTACTAGGAAGCGTCCCCACATAACACCCCAAGCGAGGGCCCCACTTACTGG
The DNA here is from genome assembly GCA_946902985.2 of Meconema thalassinum. Classification (NCBI taxonomy): domain Eukaryota; kingdom Metazoa; phylum Arthropoda; class Insecta; order Orthoptera; family Tettigoniidae; genus Meconema; species Meconema thalassinum. Next base: position 283,004,376 of record OX336397.1, read on the forward strand.
GAAGCGTCCCCACATAACACCCCAAGCAAGGGCCCCACTTACTGGGAAGCGTCCCCACATAATACCCCAAGTGAGGGCCCCACTTACTGGGAAGCGTCCCCACATAATACCCCAAGCGAGGGCCCCACTTACTGGGAAACACCCCCATGTGGGGGCCCCACTTATTGGGAAACGTCCCCACATAACACCCCAAGCGAGGGCCCCACTTACTGGGAAACGTCCCCACATAACACCTCAAGTGAGGGCCCCACTTATTGGGAAACGTCCCCACATAACACCCCAAGTGAGGGCCCCACTTACTGGGAAACATCCCCACATAACACCCCAAGCGAGGGCCCCACTTACTGGGAAACATCCCCACATAACACCCCAAGCGAGGGCCCCACTTACTGGGAAACGTCCCCACATAACACCCCAAGCAAGGGGCCCCACTTACTGGGGAAACATCCCCACATAACACCCCAAGCGAGGGCCCCACTTACTGGGAAGTGTCCCCACATAACACTCCAAGCGAGAGCCCCACTTACTGGGAAATGTCCCCACATAACACCCCAAGCGGGGGCCCCACTAACTGGGAAACATCCCCACATAACACTCCAAGCGAGAGCCCCACTTACTGGGAAACACCCTCCTAAACAATATATACAGTATTTACAAAGTAGATTGTAGGTATTTACAGCACAATGTCCAGGGTATTCAGCCAGTCGACACTCGAGGGCAACATTGTATACCGCATTTGAGTTTTCCCCCACTTGTGCAGCCAAAATCTGTATCGTGCGTGATTTGTGGGGACCCTGTTCAATGATGTCCATACCTTTCTGGGTAAATTGAAACCAGTCGGTTCTCTGCAGGGGTCAGTTATTAAACCCAGATGGTCTGGTTTTGATGCACCCCTTTCTTCATACCAGGTCTCGTCAGCAGCGAAATGTGATGAAATTAGCTTCTTCCCAGCTTCCATGGAGGATTTCTGGATGTCAACATCACCTTTTTTTAATTTTGAGAATTACAGTCCTGGTGTATGGGCGGTTGGGGATTACCGCGAGATTTTAAATTAAATAGGTTAAAGTAACACAGAAGAGAATTGTTACGGGCTAAAGCATTACATAGGAAAAAAATAGAAATTTATAGTGATGCAATACTGGAATAATACACATAACCAACTCCAGTCTTGCTTCAATATCCACCACAATGGGCAAGTGTATGCAAGTCCATGAATCATTAACATTGTTGAATGAAATCTTAGAGCTGTTTTATAGACATGGTCTGTCTTAAAATATAAGATGGAAGATTTTTTCATAATATTTCTCATAAATGCAGTCCTGGGTACCCTTAAGTGTGTAGAATGTATGGGGTCCTTCACCTATACATGTAATAATTAAAGAACATTTGTACTTAGAATATAAAATAACAAACAAAGGAATGTTAGTTTTATAATGATTGTGCAATAAATTACTACAGTTTTACGATGTCACCATTCAAACAACTTTGGCCAGCAATACATTTTACCTTCCTCCTAGTGAGTATTGTGTTAAAAGTGTTATTATTAACATCCTGTACATTTTATTTGTAAATATTTATACATGGTAGCTATTTATAAAAAATGTGTATATTGTATATTATTTTGTAATAAATTATTATATTGTTAGTTGTATGTTTCTTCTCAAATAATCTCCTGTAGCTTCTGAATTGAGCTTTAATTCCTAATCCTGTTCAGTTCCTATTTCTGTTATTTTTACAAAGGTGGCAAAGTCTATGTGAAATTCTTGCCTGCTTACCCAAACCAATAAATTGAACCGAATCAAAAACAATTAAATGACTAAAGAATCTATTAATTGGCCAATCAAACATTCATTTAAACAACTAACCGAAGAATTAATTGATTAGTAGACACGAGATAAGAACAGTAGGCCTAGTTTAAATGAGAGGTCATCACTTAAGTTGATTTACGCTTATTTTCGGAATGATAGAATGTATATAAATTAGCTTAAATATACAAAATGTCCTTGTTTATGTTAACAATAACAGTGACAGTTGAAGGACAAACAGCAATCACATTGGGAAGGGTTTCGGAAAAAGGAAACAAAGAGGTTCCAGCCAAGATTCTGAATTCCAAAATTTTGTTTTGTAAAAAAATTTCAAGATTCCTTTCACAAAGAATGATCAATGTTCGTTACAACAACAAAACTTCAGGTTGCAAGCAATCAAAACTAGGCCTCCCACAAGGAGCTGTATCAAGCACAACTTTTTTCAATGTGTACATCAACGATCTTCCAAAAACAATAAAGAAAGTAGGTAATGTGAATATCAGCATGTTTGCAGACGATGTTATCATTTGGACCACAGCACGTAACAGCCCAAATCAGCAAATGCTTCTTGAACACAGAATGAACCAGGCACTTATAAAACTCAAAAACTGGACTGAAAACAATAATATGGAAATCAATACTTCCAAAACAGTATACCAGTTTTTCTCCCTGAGACACCACAATCCAACCTTTAGTCTCAAATTTAGTAATCAAGACCTTCCAAAAAGTGAAAGTACAAAGTACCTAGGTATCATCATGGACAAGAAGCTGAACTGGACCAAACACATAAAACATGTTGAGGATAAGGTAAGCAAACGGATGAAATTACTGAAGAGACTAGCAGGAGCTACTTGGGGGAGCACTCAAGACACACTCAACAAAACCTACAATACTTACATCAAACCTATCATAAAATATGGCAGTGAAGTACTCTCTACAGCACCCCAGTCAAACATTGATCGCCTCGAGAGGTGTCAGAATAATGCCCTACGAATCATAACAGGTGCAATAAAAACCACACCTATAACCGCCTTGCAATTATATACCCACAACTTACCAATAGAAGAAGAGATGAAACATCAAACAGCCAATGCATATCTCAGTATACAAAGACTACCTCAAATGACATGGATCAAAAAACCAGTTTCTAGCCCCAATCTTAAAATACAAAAAGATCCCTTAAGTCTCGCCAAAGAATACATCAATAAGAGCAATCTGCAAATAAAACTTGAACCACTCTGTATGCCAGTCTACCCCATTGAATATATACAAGTGACTACAGATCTTACTTTGTTAGAAGAGGTCTGCAAGAAAGACTCTTCACCACAAGATCTAAAACAACTGGCCCTCTGTACAATAGAAGAAAGATATCCATCTAATCAATGGCTAAAAATATTTACAGATGGCTCACAAGACAAAGAAAATAGAACTGGAGCAGGAATACATTCATCTCTCTTCTCACTCTACTTCCCAGTCGGCCAAAACAAAAGAAACTTTGATGCTGAGATAAGAGCAATTTCACATGCACTCCATCAGTTATTAGGCAGAAACATTGATTATCAAAAATGTGTTATCATTACAGATTCAAAAGCAGCCATCCAAGCCATCTCGTCAAATTATAAGCCCCAAAATAAAGAACTGAAAGAAATTTTTTGTATGATAAAAACCCTTCAAAGACTCCACAAACATATCTCATTTCAGTGGATCCCTTCTCATGTTGGAATAGTAGGAAATGAAGAGGCAGACAGATTAGCAAAAAAAGGTACCACACTACAACAACCTGTCAGTCAGACTGATTTTATGTCAGCAAAAAGGGTCTTGAAAAATACTATCAAAAACAGGTATGAAGAAATGGCAAAGAAAACAGCAGAAACCAAATTATGGAAAGACATTGATGCTAAATGGGATCAATATAAATTAACACCAAGAAAAGAAGCTGTAGCCTTCTTCAGACTTAACACTGGCCACGACTGCCTTGCAGCTCATCTGAAACGAATCACCATCCTGAGATCTGACGAATGCACACTTTGTCACGAACCTGGAAGTAAAATGGATAAGGGGCACCTGCTACATTGCAACAAACTTGATGTGACTGCTAGAACTTCTGGAAACCTCACACAACTCTATTGGAACGCAAGAAAGCTGATGGATTGGAATCCGGGCTAGCCATAGGAAACAACAACAACAAACAACAGAATTGTATTTTTTGAGATCACCTAGTAACTTCCAGAATTAATCTATTTCAATTTTTCTTTCACTTAAGAATTTACATTAATGTTCCTAATGTCCCCTACTAAATTTATTAGTTTATCACTATTATGTCGTTTTTTGAGTCTTCAGCCTTTTGACTGGTTTGATGCAGACCTCCATGTCTCCCTAGCCTGAGCTAATCCATGGTGTCCACAGGCAGGAATAGTCAGGAAAAGTCAGGAAAAAGTATAAAGAATGGCATGAGTCAGGAAAAATGGCAAAAAGTGTTAGAAAGTCAGGAATGTTATGTTAACCATAGCCTACAGTATTGTGTGTTTTACAGCCATATTTTGATGTTACTAGTTCAACTAATCTCTGAAGATAAAAAGCAATAACTCACTGGACATTATGGTAAGTTTCCATTTTTACAGTACATCATAGTAAAAACCCCTTTTACCTATTTTTTGTATGCTTTTTTGGTGTTGGCGTAGGGATGTGGCAACCCCATCACTGTAGTTTAGGTTATTAAGTACTTTGGTTTACGTATTATTGCATTATAATTTACTTTATTTTGTATTTTAAATGAATCAAGAGGCGAGCATTGGGGCAGCTATGGGGATAAAGGAGGCTGCAAATAAAAAGTATATATATTTGCTCAATAAACCTTTTTTCCGATGTTACGATGACTTCACGAGTCAGGAATTTTGTTGAAAAATGGTCAGTAAAAGTCAGGAAAAATTACATTGAAAATTCTGTGGACACTATGTAAAAAATCGTTGCATCTCTCTATAGCTATAACACCTTACATCTGAGGCAATCTGCTTAACTTATTCTATTCTAACCTTGGTCTACCCCTACAGTTCTTATCCTCAACTCTTCCATAACTAAGTTTGCTATTCCTGGGCGTCTTAGTATGTGTCCTACCAACCTATCTCTCCTCTTCCCCTCGTCTTAATACATCTTGGTTTGTTACTCCATCTACCCACATTTCAAATGCTTTTATTCTCCCTTTTTGCTGCACCAACAGTCCAAGTTTCACTTCCATATAGCACCACGCTCCAGACAAAGGATTTAAAAATGACTTTCTAATACCTAAAATTGATGTCAACAGATTCCTTTTCTGTAGGTTTTCCTTGCTAGGGGCGTGGTGGCGCAGCGGTCAAGCTGTAAGCCTCTCACCAAGGCGGACCGGGTTCGATACCCGATCAATGCATGTGAGATTTTCAAAGTGAAATGCCATGTCCTGTAGTTCGGAATCCACGTAAAAAGGAGGTCCCGTGGCTCATGATCGCGGGATTAACTGTCACGTTAAACCACCAGCTTCGAGCTTTTGCTTTTCCTTGCCTGAGCCAACCTGCATTTTATGTCCTCTTTGCTTCATCCATCACTGCTTATGTTGCTTCCTAAGTAGCAGAAGTCTCATACAGACTTGTTACAGAAACATTTTTGGGCCTTGCTATGACTCAAACTCTCAAATTGGATAAAAGGATCAAATTGTAGCACTCTCATAACAAGCAGATACTTTGCATTGTAAACAGTAAAGCACTCTAATGGGCAGGAATGGTGGGGGTTTCATTTACATTATTAAACATTATATTTTACCTATTGTCCATAAAAGCAATAATTAAATAAACATTTCCTTTGCATGAAAACTATTTTATATAATATTTTCCAGCACAATAAAAGAAAGGATTCCAAGGGGGGAAGGAAAATAAAACAGGTGCAAAGTGGACTGAAGACAGGAGAAGGAAGCATAGTGCGACAATGAAAGAATACTGGAAGAAAATGAAAGAACAACTAAGAAGCACAAATCGAAATTGTAACGTGGTCCTTAGAAGGCCATAACGTAACAAGAAGAAGAAATTCAAAATTTTTCAAAAAATATGGAAGACAATAACTAAATATTAAACATGTTTTGCTCTACTATTGACTCTCAAAATCTGCCTTTCTTGGTGGCTTTTTGATAAGAATATATTGCAGAAACTCATGTACCGAATTATCTTTAACAAAACGGACACACATATATCCACATGTAATGCAGCCCGAATCGACGTGTAGAAAGTTAGTAGACTCAGTCATGGTTCCGTATTGATTGACAATCAAGTGTAATATAATTTGGGAGACCCGCCTGATCAATACACAATTACATATATAGGGCTATATTAATCCCATATGGTACATGTTTCGGGCCCCTTCATCAGCCAAAAATACAAATCATCAGTAAAATCATAGGATATATCATAAAATGTAGAATAACGTGAAACAGAATGGATAAAAATGAAAGATGAAGTGGTGAATAAAACACTTGAATGTAACAAAAATAGAAAGACACTTAAAAATGTTACAGGCGACATGAAAAAAAAACACATTAAAATAACATATTAAAAGGGCACTTTAAGTGCTTGTCGAAACAAGTCTTTTGTGAGTCCTTATTATAATACCATCAGGGTATCGCGTCTAAACATTCATTCCATGTTAAAACTCTGAAAATATTGTTAAAAACTTCAGTCTATTGGACCTGGCTGTTTGCTACTCTTGCTAAAAGGAGAAAGTTGCTGTTGAAAGACCAATACTTCGCCTATGACGCGGATCGAACAAGCCAAGATTGGAACAGAGCCACTTGAGGATAGAATCAAGGAGAAATCCTTAAAAACTTGTTGGCATGTTGACTAGTCCAAAAATGTTCCTTCTTCTAAGCGGCAAATGGGCCTTAGATAGGCCAGTATAACGCAACGAACACCGGGTGTCCGAAGCAGGAAGCGTTGTGTCCAACAGACTTGGAAATGCAATAACAAACAGCTGAGCTCGCAAGCGGAAGGAAAGTTTTTGCCTTGCCTTCTCCGGTGAGACGGTAAGCATCTCAGATGTCCTCAGGAAGCTCTTTCGGGACCTCAGCCGTTGCTGAGGAGGATTATATCCATGCAGTGCTTGGGCGCTGTTATTGGTAAGTAATAGGTCTTGTCTTTATCCCAAATTTAACTCCAAACCTGATGACGGAAAACACTCACACTCTTGTTGATCTCTAATGTTGCATTTTCCTTTAATTCACTTCGTAAATATTTGAAGTGCTCTGCTACTTCCAGATCTACATCTCATCTCATTCTTACTAATAGGATTTGTTTATTCTGTTTTTTAATTCTATTTTTTGCATATCATATCATATAAGCAAACTGCAGTGCAGCCTTGCTCAGTTGGAGTCATATCTGAAATGGGTAATGCTCCCTTAATTAGGGGTGAGTCTTGAGGTTTTATATATTTCAAGTTCTCAATATCTTCTCAAGTGATTACAACATTCTGCAATGATTTTCCCCTCTAAGATGTATCCACTTGTAATGGGTAACTGGTGTGTTGGTTGCAGGTGCTGTTTCCCCTGATTTTCACGGGCATGGTGGATAGGGTGGATGTGGAGGCCACGGTCCACTCTGGAGGGTTCTCGGGACAGGCCGGTGCCATCAGGTGGGGAATATCCACCTGTCTGCGGAGCTTCGTGGACGAGCCCATGATGGAGAGGATGAGGCTAGGTAAACATACACACGTACTGTGTGTCTCGCCAAAGGATGCGGGATATCTTTGTACTCCAATTAAGCATAACGACACAGTATGCGGTTAACTGAAACTAGCATTGCCAGCGTTTCGCCCCTAACCGGATCAATTATTGTCATCATCAGTCTATCTGCCTGATGGCAGGTTTCCTCATGGTCGGTCCCTCCACGTTATCCGATCTTCAGCAGCACGTTTCATCAGCTCATAAGTTTTATCAATCTTGATGAAATCTAGCTTCTGAAACCTCCTTCTTCCTCTTCGGATTTTCCCTTGGACTGTAAATATTTGAAATTTGATACTGTGTCATTAAGCTCATTCAGAGTAAAATAATCTCTCTGGGCACGCCGGAAGGCGGAGATAGATTTCACTGGGCAAAGAAAAATATTTCAAATTCACTAAATTTGCCAATTGTTGTAAACCTACAAAAGTTCCATGTGTTTAGCAAACGAGAAGCCCCAGCTTTTTATAATTCATTAAACATTTTTCTCATCCCTTCGGATACAACAATTGGCAAATTTAGTGAATTTGAAATATTTTCTTTGCCCAATGAAATCTACCTCCGCCTTCTGGCGTGCCCAGAGGGATTATTTTACTCCAAATGAGCTTAATGACACAGTATCAAATTTCAAATATTTACAGTCAAGGGAAAATCCGAAGAGGAAGAAGGAGGTTTCAGATGCTTTTTTCTGAAATAATTTTTGAGTTTTGGTTAATTTTTAGAGGACTATTTTTTCTTCTTTCCTAGCGTATTTCCCGCCACTTCTTCCTGTCAAGGGCATCTGCAGGTTTGAGACCGCACACCAGTAGGTCTTCACTGATTCTATCCATCGTTTCTTTCGGCACTTGTAGCTGGTTTTACTTTAGGCATCGTAGAACTGCCTTACACTTCACAGTGCCAGAAATGAACTGCATGTGAGTGTCACTGGTTCCAAGTAGCTGGGGGAGGGAAGGTCTAGCACGTGGTGCAATATGGCTATGGACAAGGAAATCACCAGCTTCCACAGTGAGTGGCACGGGGCGACAACTTATGAATAACACAGTTGAAAGCTGACAGACGCTCTTCTTCTGAACAGCGATCTCAAGTTACACAACACCTCAAGGGCAAGAAACATATTGCCGCAGTATCGTGCCTTCAGAAGAAGCGTTTCGCGATAATCATCGGTCATTTGTGTTGGACAACCTGAAGATGTATCTCGTTGTGTATTGTAATGCTTCAGCAGTCAGTGAGACATAGCATAAATTACATTTGCGAGTGCTGCGTATTGATAAAGTAAACTATAATTAAATATTGTTACTTTTTGCCACAGATTGCAGGTATTTTTATTACATTAAAAAATACATATTTTCCCAATTTTTAGCAGATAAAAATCCGAGCCGTAGTCATGATGTGCTTACCGAGAGTGTTGTTCGTTCTGAATGTTATATTAAGTCCTTGTTTCTTGGACATATTTGTTATTTTGTACATGTTTTTATTCACACAGCACACAAGTACTTCCTTTTCAGAGGGGTGGAAAATTGAGTTTTGAGATTTAAAAAATCATACACCTCTCTTCAACTTTTTTAAATAGTCCTCTAGGAAGCAAATGGGCGTTGCAACAATCAAAAACAAAATGAGGGAAGCATGTCTTCGCAGGTATAGGCATGTCACTAGAAGTGATAAAAACGGCCCTCTGATACGTTCCAGGAGGGCATCAACCCCGTGGGCTTACGCTCCTTTCTTCTCGTTCAAGATGTTGAGGACTTCATTTGCTTTCCTTTCTACCCAAGATATTCGGAGTATTCTTCTGTATAAATACATCTCAAAAGATTCAATCCGCTCCTCCAGTAATGGGCTGAGCGTCCATCCTTCGAAACCATACAAAAGGACAGGAAAAACATAGCAACGTAACATTCGATCTCTGAGCTGAAGGTTGAGTTCTCGGCCGGTGAATAAGGTCCTCATGGTATTGAACATATTTTTTGCTTGTCCAATCCTGGATAAGATTTCACTCTTTGAATCACAATGCTGGTTCACTCAAGTTCCAAGATATTTGATGGAAGATACTTGTTGGACGATGGTGTTGTTGATGTGAAGGGAGACCTGTTTTGGTGTTTTCGAGAATACAATCAGCTTGGTCTTGTTAATATTCAAGGATAAACCATAGGTCTCACTGGTCCTCACATCATCATCATCTTGAGCAGTTTCCAACCGCTGGTCGGGTCTGCTTGGAACATAAGCCTCTCCATCGTTTCCTGTCCATCCACCATCTCTCGTCATTTACTGTGTCCCAGCACACTCCTCTTTCCTCCACACTCTTCTTAACTCCTTTTGTTCATCTGTCCCTTGGTCTTCCCCTTGGCCTCCTACCCGTCATTTCCATTCCAAACATCTTCTTCGGTATCCTCTCCTCTTGCATCCTCCTCACATGTCCATACCATTGTAGCCTAGATCGCTCTATTCTATTTTGCAATGGTTCCTCTCTTACCATCTCCCTGACTCTCTCATTCCTTACTCTGTCCATTCTTGTCACTCCTAACCTACTCCTCTGGAACTTCATCTCCACTGCTCGTATTTTATTCTTGTCCCTTTCCTTCATCACCTATGTTTCTGAACCATATGTCAAAATTGGCACAAAGTAGGTCTTGTAGATGATTCCTTTACATTTTTGTGGTACATCTTTATTCCATATCATCCCCCTAACATTCTTGAAAAATACATCTGCGCACCTTCCCCTTTCATTTATTTCCATCCTATTGCCTCCCTTTTCTTCAATTATGCTTCCCAAGTACTTGAAGCATTCTACTTTCTGCAACTGCTGTCCTCCAAGTGTTATGCCCTTATCCAGTCTGTTCTTCTTCCTCGTTGTGATGACCACTTCACTCTTTTGTGCTGAGAACTTCATCCCATATGATAACACTACCTTCTCCCACTCATCTAATTGCTCTTGTACTTCTTTCTCATCCTCTCCCTATACCAGAAGGTCATCAGCAAACAACATTGCCTTCATTTTCCTTTCCCCAATGCTATTTACCACTTTTCGTATGATTTCATCCATCACCACTATAAATAACAGGGGTGAGAGGGCACTTCCCTGTTTCAGACCACTCTCCAGTTGAAACCATTCCGTTCTCTCTCTTCCCACCTTTACACAGCTTTTGCCTCCCTCGTACATTGCTTTCACTCTTGCCACTGTCTCCTTGTTCACTGCTTTTGCTCTCATTGCTTCCCATACCTTGTTTCTATTAATACTATCATATGCTTTCTCAATATCCAAGAAGTTCATCACCAGATCTTTCCCATATTCATAATGGTGTTCTTGTAGCTGTCTTACTGCAAAGATGAGGTCAACTGTTGACCTTCCTGGCCTGAATCCATACTGTTCTTCCCTCAGCCCATCTTCAACTTCCGTCCGAATTCTTCTCTCCAGTACCTTCTCAAATATTTTGGCGCAGTGGCACATGAGTGTAATTCCCCTGTAGTTCTTGCATTCCTTCCTACTTCCCTTTTTAAATATGGGTATTATTATCCCTCTTTTCCAGTCCTCTGGTATTTTCTTCTCCCTCCATATCACTTTCATTACTCGAAAGAGCCACTGTGTTCCTATCACCCCTGCTGCTCTCACCATCTCCACACTCACTTTGTCTATTACCGGTGCCTTTCCCCCTTTCATCTTCTTTAATGCTTCCTCCACTTCTTTCCATGTCAATTCCTTCTCTGAAATGTCTTGGTCACTGTCTGTTTCTTCCTCCACAATGTCCACTACGCTGGTTTTAGTTGAATTTAGGAGTTCCTTGAAGTATTCTCTCCAGATAACCTTTACTTCTTCCATATTTTCGACCTCCTTTCCATTCCTGTCCACCATTCTGACATTTTCCCCTGTATCTCTTCTCTTGCCTTTATCATTCCATACAACACTTTCTTACTGCCTTCACAGTCCTCCTCCATCATTTCTGTCCATTTCTCCAGCCATTTCTTTTTCTCTTCCTTCACTACTTCTCCTGCTTCTTTCTTCCGCTCTTGGTATTCTTCTCTTGTTCTGTCTGTCCTCTGTTGGAACCATTTCCTGAATGCTTCATTTTTCTTTTTCACTGCTTCCTTAGTTCTGGGGTTCCACCATGGTGTTTCCTTCCACCTTTTCTTTCCACTAGTTCTGCCACACACGACTTCCGCTGCTTCTACCAACACGTCCTTGAACCTATTCCATTCTTCTTCACCTGTTTTCGGATCATCCTTCGGTAATTTGTTCCTCACTAATATCTGGAACTTCTCCTTATTTCCATCCTCCTTCAGCTTCCATGTCCTTATTCTTCTTTCTTGGTTCTCAGTTCTCCTCTTTTCCTTCAGTCCTCTCACCTTAGCGACCAGCAGACGGTGGTCACTGTCCAGGGCTTCTGAAGGTATTACCCTTATATCCGTGATACTCTTCTTTGTCTCCTTCCCGCATAGAATGTAGTCCACCACTGATTTCCTAGTCAAATCCCTGCTGTACCAAGTAATTTTATGGCTCTCTCTCTTCTTGTACCATGCGTTTCCAACCATTAGCCCATTTATCTTGCACAGTTCCAACAATCTCTCTCCTTCCTTATTCCTGTTTCCCCATCCTTCACCACCAATCACTTCCTCAAAACCTCTTCTATCAGTTCCGACATGGGCATTTAGGTCTCCCATGACTATCAGGTCTCTCCCCACTAACTGCTTCTGCAACTCCTCTTCAAACTCGTCCTTCTCGCCTTCCGTGCATCCCACCTGTGGTGCATAGACTTGCAGAATGTCCAGGTTCCTACCTGTCACAGTGATTCTGGCTCTAATTATTCTATCACTTACCCTCTTTACTTCCTCCCTCAGCCCTTCTCTCACCACCATTCCCACTCCATTTCTCTTCCCCTCCTCATTTCCTATCCAGTATAGCTGCAAGCCATTTCTCAGTTCTTTTCTTCCTTCCCCTCTCCATCTGGTCTCTGCCAGTCCGAGTACATCCAGTTTTCTCCTCTCCATCATATCCACAACCTCCTCCACTCTTCCCGTGAATGTAGTTATATTCAAAGTTCCGATTCGTAGTCCATTTCCATAGCCAGGTCTGCTTCCTTTAGATCTGTCCTTTCCGAGGCCCGTTCCCGTTTTAAAAGCAGTTTCATATCCACTACTGGCTTGCTAGATCCTCACGATATTGTTTATAATAATTTGAAGATCACTAGGGTTGCTTGCTAGCACAATCGTGTCATCAGCAAATCGGATGTTATTAATGACATAGCCATTGATTTTGATGCCTAGATTAACATCTTCAATAGCCTCTCTGAACACAGTTTCGGAGTAGATGTTAAAAAGGAGTGGGGACAGGACACATCCTCTTCGTATAGCTATGTCCTCAGTAGTAGTTCCTTCTATTTTGACCTCTGCCGTTTCATTCCAGTACAGATGGGAAATTATACGAAGATCACCAACATCTACACCAGTAGATTTTAAAATCTCAACAAGTTTTATTAATAATAATAATAATAATAATTGTTATTTTAAGGGCCCTAACATCTAGGTTATCGCCCCTACAAGTTTTACATGAGATACGCAATCGAAAGCTTTTCGGTAGTCGATGGAGCAAGCATGCACATCTACATTCATATCTAGGCATTTCTGGGTCAAAACATTCAAGGAAAAAAGAGCCTCGCGAGTACCCAGTCCATTCCTAAAGCCAAACTGAGTATTACCAATACAGCATTCGCATTTAAGGTAGATTCAACTGTGGATGATACGCATAAATACCTTTAGCACATGGGACATTAGGCTGATCATACGATAATCATCATAATGTGTTGCACTAGCCTTTTTAGGTACGGTGACAAAAGAAGATCTTAGCCAGTCAGATGGAATTCTACCAGATTTATATATTGCGTTGAATAATGCAGTTAGCAGCTCTAGTCCTCTGCCATGGCCTTCAGCAATAAGTTTGAGAGTTTCTGCATGAATCTTGTCCAGGCCTACACCTTTTCCATTCTTCTGGAGTTTGATTGCATACAGTACTTCCTTTTGGCTTATACTTGGACTTGCTTACCTGAATTCTCCAATACAAGGTGGTTTATCTGGCCTTACATCACTAAATAGGTTTTCAACATATTCTTTCCAACACTTCAACTTGTCTTCGACTCCTACCAAAATGGTGTTATTGCCATCCCTCAGTATAGCTCTGCACGGCTTGTGATATTTCCCTTCAAGTTCTTTGATCTTCTTGTGGAGATTAAACAAGTCATGTTTCTCTTGGAGTTGTTCTATTTCTCTGCATCTCTCCACGAGCCATAGTTTTTTTGCTTCCCTGCACTTCCTCCTCACATTCCTGTTTAGCTCTTGGTATTGGACTTAATTAACATGTTTCACTTTCCGTCTTTGGTCCATGAGTTGTAAAACTTCTTCTGTCATCCATGGCTGCTTTTTTGAGCTGTTCGAATGTCGTATGGTTTGAAATTTAATGCAAAGATGTGTGAATCGATGGTGACAATGAGAAATAGGGGAAGAGTAACAACAGATATAATGATAGAAGTTGTAAACAAGGTGGATAGTTTCAAGTATCTAGGGAGTGTAAAAAAAAGAGAAATCTAGACTTAGATGGTATGGACATGTAAAACGAATGGAGGAGAAGAGGATACCCAGGAGGATACACGAGACGAAGTGGGAAGGAAAGAGACCGTGAGACAGGTGGCTGAAGGGGGTGGAAGAAAGCTTGAAGAAGAGAGGAGAAGACTGGACAAGGGTGGAGGCTGAGAGATGGTGGGAAGACAGAAGACGTTGGAGAGGCTTGTGTTCCTAACAGACCCGGCCAGTGGCTGGAAACTGTGCAAGATGATGATGATGATGAATAGAAGTAAGTGGTAGAAATGACAAGGAGATCAGTGAGAGAGGAAGGCAAGCCCATGGATTCCTGCAGAGCGTGCGAGGTCTGGTATGGAGCAGGGACGGACTCCAGATGTCCCAATACTCACCTACGCAACAGAAATGTGGGTTATGATGAAGAGACAGGTGAGCAGGATCCGGACTTGCGAAATGAAATTTCAAAGAAGCAGATTAGGAATAACAAGAAGGAATAGAGTAAGAAATGAGAGAGTGAGAGAGATTGTGGAAGTGAAACCCTTACAAGAGATCATAGACAAGTCAAGAATGAGTTGGTACGGACATGTTAGGAGAATGAGGGGGGGGCAGGATACCAGGGAGGAAGCATGAGATGGAAATGGAGGGCGAGAGATTGTGGGTGTGAAGGAAGGAGTGCAGAAAAGAGGTGAGGAGTGAAAGGTGGTGGGAGGATAGAAAATGATGGAGAGGCTCATGTTCCAAGCAGACCCAGTCAGGGGCTGGAAACTGTACAAGATGATGATGATTATTTGAGGAGGATGCACCATGTGCCTATTCTCAATAAACCAAGGCCTGGGGCAGGTCCTAGCTTACACTTAAGACCTTTGGCAAGCTTATATGGAAATTTGTTGTATGCTGTGGCTGGTGAATTAAATGGCCTACAATAGTGACATACACCACATCCCAGCCTCAGTTATTTTGCACATTTTTAAAGTTAATTCTAGATGTAGATACAACTTCAGTCAATTGATAGAGTGTAATGAGAAATGACACAGATATGCAACACACTCGGCAGTTGGCGAACATAGATAAGAATTCAGCAATTTTAGGGAATGATATAAGCTGCAGGACAGGATAGAAACAACAAAGTTAACGTGGTATGGTCACATGATGAGGATGGAAGAGGAGAGAGTGCCAAAGAAAGCTTTTCCGGAAAGATGACAGGGAAGAGACCGCGAGGAAGACCCTGAAAGAGATGGACGTATACAGTCTGGGAGTGCATAGAGAAGAGGGGAAGAAAACCTGAAGATGTATTTAAAAGAGGAGAGGAGTGGTGGAGAGACAGGCAACGGTGGAGGTCTTTAGTTCACAACCCGACCCAGGAAGCTGGGAAACAGCAAATGAAGATGTTGATGATATAAGACTTTTACATAAGTTAAAAGGTAAGGCTTTAGACATCAGGGAACAAAATACATTAGCAAAGAATAATGACCCGTCAGATTTAAATGACCACATGTACTCGGTAGGATCGCCTTTATTCTCCTTATTAGAAACATGACGACACAAAGTTATGTTTCTTTGGGTATAGTTGGGAAGAAGGAATATGGGAACTAGAATATAAAGAAAATGCCATTTGCATTTTTTCGCAGTTAGTTAGCTAGTTTATTGTTGTTTTAAGGGGCGGAACTACGAGGTCATCTGCCCCTCTTAACACGAAGTAAAGTATACAAATTTGGAATGGAATTTGAAAAATAGAAGCGGATACATAAATTTGAAAAGACCGAAAATTAATAAAACAAATAAAAATTAAATGAAACTAATAATAATAATGCAAACAAAAATTACGGGAAAACAAAAATTCTGCATTCAAAAACAAACAATTCAAGTCAATGTTTACTGGAAAATTTAGATTGCTGGCCTTGACCCACTCTCACTTATAAAGCGGATAACGCAATCAGCAGCCACTGCACCATCGGCTAATATAAGTTTGAGTGTCATCTGCAAACCAAGGTTTCTTCGTAAGTCAGCAAGATCCACACACTCGGTTAAAATGTGGGCCACGGTGAAAACGGCTCCACAGGTACAAAGTGGGGGGTCTTCCCTTCTCATTAGGTACGAGTGGGTGGATATTGTATGACCTATCCTTAGCCTACACAAAATGACAGACTCTCTCCGTGATCGGAAAGAGCTCCGCCACACGCGAGTAGTTCCCTTGATCGCTCTCAGTTTACTGCGCATTGGGTCAGCTAGCCACTGACTCCCCGAAAATGCCAGTACTTGTCGGTGTAATAGAAAGCGAAATTTCCAGCAGGTACCTCCATTGGTCGAGGTGGTAGTGATACAGTATTGGATCGCATTGCTCCCGGGCAGATAACACCGCCTAGCGGCCGACCAGTGCAGTAAACTTCAGACAAAACTTGATGAGTGTCTCTTTTCATTGGTATATGTGTCTATGCTGCAGGCTTCATACTTTCAATAATACTCATCTTCTTCAGCGTTTGTCCCTCGTAGCTGCGGGGTCCGTTGTCTCCATTTTGCTCTGTCTGAAGCCGCATCAGGATGGAGATTCACACTTTTCAGGTCTTTATGTTGCGTGTCACACCAACGTTGTTAAGGTCGTCCTTTCGGCCTTCTGCCGACGACTTCAAGTGCGTATCCTGCCTTGGCAATCATTTCACCTCCTGCCCGTAAAAGATGTCCAAACCAGCGCATTTTGTCTTGGATTGGCACAACACCAAACCGTTTCCTCACGCTGTCGTTGGAAACACGATCTAACGTAGTAAGGCCTGGTAGTATCTTGGTCTCCCTCACACCTAAACGGCGTTGTGTTTCCGCTGTAGTCGGCCAACATTCGGAGCCATACAGTGCTGCGGTCGCACATCACTCCCGTTGTTGTTTGCCATTTCATACTTTCAAGAATACGAAGGTAATCCCAAAAATAAGGTCTCCTATTTTTAGCCTACTTTCGATTTTTGCAAAAAATGAAAGTAGACTTATGAGATCAACACAGGGCGAAAAAAGTGTGTCTGTCTGTGTGTGTGTGTGTATGTGTGTGTGTGAGTCTGTGTGTCTGTGTGTGTGTGTGAGTGTGTGTACTCTGAATGTCTGTCCCCCCCTATCAATTCGAACACGGTGAATGCGAATTGAACGAAATTTGGTACAAACGTAGCACTAGCAAAGGACACCTCAGTGTCATGTTTTATATCGCCGCCATCTTGACGGAAACGTAATGGCGGCCACACAAATGTTCAAAGCTTAAATCAAATTACGACTAACCTAATCATCCGATCTCTACCAAATTTTGCAACAACATACCTTTATGGGGGGAGCATGCTTTGACCAAACTAATAAGTCATCAGCGTAATAGTTTGCGGATGGCGGCCATCTTTGTGTGAAAATCGATTCCCCCTATTAATTCGAACACGGTGCAACCGGATGGAACGAAATTTGGTACAGAGGTAGTACTAACAAAAGGCACCTCAGTGTCATGTTTTATATCGCCGCCATCTTGACGGAAACGTAATGGCGGCCACACAAATGTTCAAAGCTTAAATCAAATTACGATTAACCTAATCATCCGATCTCTACCAAATTTTGCAACAACATACCTTTATAGAGGAAGCATCCTTTGACCAATCTAATAGGTCATTCGCCTAATAGTTTGCGGGTGGCGGCCATCTTTATGTCAAAATTGATTCCCCCTATTAATTCGAACACGGTGGAACCGAATGGAACGAAATTTGGTACAGAGGTAGCACTAGCAAAGGGCACCTCAGTGTCATGTTTTATATCGCCACCATCTTGACTGAAACGTAATGGCGGCCACACGAATGTTCAAAGCTTAAATCAAATTACGATTAACCTAATCATCCGATCTCTACCAAATTTTGCACTACATACCTTTATGGAGGGAGCATCCTTTGACCAATCTAATAGGTCATTCGCCTAATAGTTTGCGGATGGCGGCCATCTTTGTGTCAAAATCGATTCTCCCTATTAATTCAAACACTGTGAAACCGAATGGAACGAAATTTGGTACAGAGATAGCACTAGCAAAGGGCATCTCAGTGTCATGATTTATATCGCCGCCATATTGACAGAAACGTAATGGCGGCCACACAAATGTTCAAAGCTTAAATCAAATTACGATTAGCCTAATCATCCGATCTCTAGCAAATTTAGCAACAACATACCTTTATGGAGGGAGCATCCTTTGACCAAACTAATAGGTCATCAGCCTAATATTTTGCGGATGGCGGCCATCTTTGTGTGAAAATCGATTCCCCTTATCAATTCGAACACGGTGAAACCGAATGGAACGAAATTTGGTACAGAGGTAGCACTAGCAAAGGGCACCTCAGTGTCATGTTTTATATCAACGCTATCTTGATGGAAACGTAATCGCGGCCACCCAAATGTTTTTTTATTTTTATTTTCATACAGAGGATGTCCTAGAGGGCAAGGCCCTATAGTAGGACTATACATTGTTATATAATAAGGAATATTAAATATTATTTAACATACAAAAACAAAGTTACAGAGTATTTTACAATGACAGTAAGTTACTATTCAAGGTTTTATTAATTTTATAAATTAGGAAGTATCAGAGTGTAGTTGTGAAGAATTGTTTGCAGGCTTTTTTGAATTTTAAGACAGGATTTATTGACTTTATATGTGCTGGGAGAGTATTATAATCCTTTATAGCCTGGTTAAATATGCTTTTGGTGCCATATTTAGAGATGTAGACCCTGGGAATTGCAAGGTTCTTGGAATTTCTGGTGTTATACTCATAGTTTTGTCCTTGTAGAGGAAACTTTATTGTGCCTTTATACGAAAGTTCTCCACTTTTATGTATGAACAGAGAAGCAGATACTTTTATACAGGTTTCTAGAAGGGGGATTCCTGAGATTCGAACTAAATCTGCTGTATGGGTAAGTAAGGGAAGGGAATAAACTGCTTTAATTGCCCTTTTCTGGAGAGTACTTACTTGATTTAATAATGTGGTAGTGCATCTTCCCCAAATACTGCACATATATGTTATATGGTTATGTACTAGACTGTAATACAGTGTTTTTAATATATGAGATGGAAGAACATGTTGTAATTTGTATATTGCTCCTATTGCAGGAAGAATTTTTTGCTTAACTTTGTATATCTGTTCTTGCCAGCTCAGATGTTCATCAAAATTCAGGCCGAGATATTTTATTGATGAGACCCTTTCAATTACTGTATTATGTAGTGTTACAGGAATCATGGTTTCTTTGCTGTTGCTAGGTTTAGTGAAATATATATAGTTTGTCTTTTTTGTACTAGGCAGCAATCCATTTAATTTACACCAGTTGTCCAGGACTTTTAAATCATCATTTATTTTTGTTGCAAGTTCTTGTTTGGATTTTGCGCTATATATTAAACTGATATCATCAGCAAATAGTGTTAAGTGGCCCTGTAGCAAACAATTATTGATATCATTCACATAAATTATGAAAAGTAGAGGGCCTAAAACTGATCCTTGTGGCACACCACTGACGCTCTTAGTAAGAGCGCTTTTAACGTTGTTTATTTGTACATACTGATATCTGTTACTTAGGTAATTTTTGATCCAACTATGCGCTACTCCTCGGACGCCTGCATCGTGCAGCTTATACAATAATAAATTATGATCGACAGTGTCAAATGCCTTCTGTAGATCCACAAATAGACCTGCTGATATATTGCCTTCGTCTAGGGATTTCTCTAAATTTGTGACAATATCAAATAAAGCATCAAGTACACTTAGAGAGTCTTGGAACCCATACTGGTGTTTAAAGAAGTAGTTGCATTGAAAGAAAAATTTCACCAGCCTGCTTTTTATAATTTTTTCAAAGATTTTTGACAGATCAGGCAGTATAGTTATAGGTCTATAGTTGTTTGGATCATCTTTAGATCCCTTCTTATGAACAGGAACTATTTTACCAATTTTCAAAGGATCTGGTAAGATGCCAGTTTCCAAAGACTTATTGATCAAATCTGAGATAGATTTGGCTAGTATCTGTTTGCACTTTTTTAGTACTGTGCCCAACTCTAGGAATGGGTATTCCAAGATTCAGACACCTAGATATCAAGGGAAAGGCTGTAGCCGCTTTTGAAAGTTGAGATATTTGAATATCCCGCTACATTGCTTCTCGAAGCAATTGGAAAGAATTTACCGATACTTGGATGTCAAGTGACGTAGCGAGTAATAGCAGAGGTTGAGGCTATTTATTGATTAAATAGTTAACTATGGAGTAGAGACTTGAGACTGGGATCAGATTACTGGCACTGCCAAATGAAAGAGAATGCAATTAGCATCAAGTAAATCGGACCAGGGATTCAAGAGATATGAGGATTTCCAGATATCAGCTGATGCGGCGTGACCCTGACAGTTTTGAATAAAAGCCGGCTGGCCGAAGCATCGATAGCTCATTCTAACACAAGCACTTGTCGAGCAAGTTGCCGCGACGCTGAGCCAAGGCACATGGTTGCCGGATCTACGCATAAGTTCTTTTCAAAGTCGTGATAGTCACGAAAGTGCTGCGCTACGAGGTGGAACTTAGTAAGTTTACGGCGAGGAGAATCACTGAGGTGATTGATTTTTCTACAGACATTGGTGGAAATATTTATATTTCTACATGGACATATGCTAGACTTTGTCTAGAAATAGTACTTTGTCACAGTCCAGTAATAACTTAATACTTGGATGTTTAAATCCATTTCAGTCAGTTTTCATTATTTTGTAACTAGTTAACCACTTCGATCTGTCAGTACACTGAAGACTAGTCTATAACGGTGGCGTTCATTAGTCTACGCAAGGGAAACTACAAGTTGCTTAGCGCATGGTAGATGGTGATATAATAAACCATGCCCAGGGAACGATCTTCAGAACAGCCGTTGATTGCTTAGACTGTCAGTGTTTTTCTTGTACTGATAAGATTACCGTGAGTTATGTTACAACTGACATATCTAAGAAGAGATCACTTAGATCTGACCCTATTTAAACAAACTGTTATGGCTTTAATAGAAGCCCATATTAAAATGGAACAACAGTTAATTCAAACGTCAAAAGATACTACCACTATGTCTGACTAGACGGATTGTGGGTATATAATGGCGGCCGACACAAGGATTATACGTGCTTGTCCAATAGGGCATGTCGATGGATAAATCTGGTACAGACCAGGTTTACTACGCTTCAAGACCATCAAGAAATGTAAGCCACATTTGAATTATTTTATGCCTAGCTAATTGGAACAAACTATTTTTCTGCAGATGACCAACACATTTATTTTTCTTCGTATTTACATCTTGCAATGATTTACGCAAGACTTATTAGAGTTATTCTGAGCATTTTCAACACTCAGAACAGTTTAGGATCGATGACCGAGCATAACGAAGATTTATTTGAATTTTTCATATTTTAGGGAAACCACGGAAAACCGTCGATGTAAAGGTTGAGTTAAATTATTTTTGTTGAGGAATGGATATTTTTTCCATATTCGAAGGTTCGAACATGTGGATTCTCACATAATGAGATGATAATTAAACGTATTTAAAATGATATAATTAATAATAATAATAATAATCCACTAATAATAATAATAATAATAATTTTCATAATTTTTCTAAATAATTCTTGGATATTATATTTTTATAATAATCATATGTATTGAGAGAGAGCCTATGAAGTAGTTTAATCATTTCTAGTTTGGAGCAGGAGATTTTCCGAAGGAGAGTGGTTAACGCAAGCCCGCATTCAACCAACATTTCAGTTCTGGTTGAACAGTTGATATTTGCATTGAGCAAAGTATATTTTTCAGATAACACGGAGAGGCATGAAACGGGAAGCAAATGATATTTGTATCAAATAGGATATTTTTGTATTTATATAAAATCATGACGTAAATACACTCGAAAGTGAAATAAAGATTTTCATAAGTATGGTAAATTCACGGGTTGAACTGAATGGTAAAATAAAATAAACTTGTAAGTTTATTAATCTTCCAGTGTTGATAACAAGCAGAGGCTTGATTTATTGTATAAATTTTGGGAAGAAAATTTATATGTGTGGAGTAGTTGAAAAGCCATTCCCAGGTGCGCATGTTTAAGTCGCAGGAATGAAGAGGTTTTTTCGAGCATCAATCAAATAGCAGGTTCGATGGCTCAGGTTTATAGTAGGAGTATTGGAACTACACATTTCGTCGGATGAATGACCCGAAGGTTATTTCTTTGAAACCATCAGTTCTTATTTCAACCTTGTTTACGAATTCCATTTTAGACTTTGATTTTGCTAGAACCCGGATTTGTCATGATAGTAGTTTATTCTTCTTCAGAGGAAGACCTTTGCCGTTGTTGTTGTAATATTGTGTTCTTACACAGATAATAGAATGGGCCACTGCCAATTAAAAATAATTCTTTAACCACGAACAATTTGAAGGATATTTTCAATCCTAGTGCCATGAACTAAATGAATTTTATTATGAAGCTACAATTCTTATTTCCGCATTCTGTCGAAGAATTGCAAGTTGTAAAAATTGCTAAAAATGGCCATAAATATAAATATTTTTTTCATAATGATTCCAAGTGGAAAATTGAATAGTTGAATGGTTCAACAATTTTTTGATCAAGTTGATGATTTAGAAATCATGTATTTTGTTAGTGGTTATGTGAAGAACAGCCCAAATTCATCAACATAAACGGGAGGACAGCATCAGGCTTAAGGCCTGGACAAAATAACTTCCTTAAGAGAAGATTAGACTGAAAGGATTGGGCTAAGGAAATGCGGCCTGGTTCTTTCAATACTAGACTGAACATTGAGAGTAAATACAATAATTTTATTTTTTATGGTGAAACTTGCAAACACATTAATAAATAAGCCTTAATTAAAAATTTAGTTATGCTGGCCCGCCTGGGGCAATTTCAAATGTTCATTAATTATAATTAGGTTGGCCCAGCCATGTGCTATTATTCAAAAGTTCATTCTGCTTGATGCACACACAAATTTAATATTCTTGCACTTGCTAGCAAACACATAAAACAAAGATTATTAAGATAATAATAAAAAGGGCACAAACTTATCTTTAGTGGCGATGACGAGAAAGCATGCTGACGGAGACTGCCGTGGCCAACACTTGATTTTTTGGCAGTAGAATTTGAGATGTCCAGCATCAGGAAAATAACTTCGCCAGGGCGATCTTCTTCTTCTTCTTCACCAGCGCTGTACATTGTTTAACATCGTTAGGTTTGATGTTATTTCTTGAATGCCAAATAACATGGCATTTTAGAACTGCGATTTGATGCAGCTTCTTGCGGTTTGGAGTAAAATGTAGAATGCACTTTCTCAGTGCTGAAGCTCTCTGCTGTTGCGTTGCCTGGTAGTTTCAATCATAAATGCAGATTAGGCCTGAAGTTTAGAAGGCCCCGGAGAAGGGCGGAAGGCACGAATGCCTCTCGCCAGTTGAAGAAGACCGTAGAAGGTTTGAAGAAGGAATGCTGATGGAGAGCAAAACGCCGCCACTTAAATAATAACATCATAGAAACGTCTAGAAGCCTAGGCTGGCGGGCGATGATTGGCCAAGGCAAGCTGTGACGTCAGTCATACAGGAAGGCAGCAAGCAAGTCGACACCCTTTTCAGTATGCGAGCGTATGCTGGAGGCGCATGACCTAAACATGCTGAGGTAAGAGTCTTAGATATATATAGAGAGAGAGTAAACACTAGTAATAAACAATATAATGTTAACGGAAATGAATAAGTACATATTGCTCGTTCGGTGGTCTCAAAGCATTCAACCGACAAATGCGGCACGAAAGAAAAACACACTATAAACATCACGAAAGTGATCATGCTCCGAGACCCCCGAAAGAAAACAATCAAAGAATCAGTTGGAAAAAACATGAACAACAATGAAAGAAGATAACACTAAGCCTCAACAGGCAAGATAGCAACCATAGAAATTGGTCTAGTATAGACACCTTTACTAGTGAGAACATCTACAACTCTCACATGCTTATCACGACCCAGATGGCAGTGAGTTACCCTACCAATATTCCATACAAGAGGGGGGACTTGGATCTCGCAAAAGAACCATATCTCCCACTCGTACATCAGGCTGGGAAAGCCGCCACTTCTCTCTTCTGTTAAGTGAGCCGAGATACTCCAGCTTCCAACGGCGCCAAAAGGAGTTTCGCAAAGAGTCTAACTTTCTCCAGAAAATAGGCAACCTGAGATCACAGCGTCGACTCAGCAAAGGAGGCGTAGAAGCTAAAGAACAGCCTATTAAAAAATGGCCAGGTGTTAACGGAAGAAGATCTTTAGGATCGTTAGACAAAGGCGTGAGCGGCCTAGAATTTACGATACCCTCAACCTGAATAATTAAGGAATTAAATTCCTCATAGGAAAGGATGGCTGAACCAAGGGTTTTCTTCAGCTGTCTCTTCGTGAGCTTTATGCAAGATTCCCAACGACCACCATGATGGGGGGCGTAAGGGGGAGTGAAATGCCATTTGAATCCCTTAGCATGAGAAAAATTAGAAAACTGTTCCTTAGCAGAAGGAGAGGTAAGTGCAGTTTTCCAAAGATCAAAAGTACTAACAAAAAATTTTGCGTTATCTGAGAAAACCTCAGAAGGAACACCCCTTCTAGAGGCAAATCTAGAAAAGGCTGCTATAAAATAAGGAGTAGAAGCACTTGTAACCAACTCAAGGTGAATGGCTCCTGTTACCATGCACACAAATAAAGAAATATAAAGTTTACCTAACAACTTTCGCTTAGATAAAGGGGAGTTAACTTGATAGACATAAGGACCGGCATAATCGATACCCGTCAGGGCGAAAGGCTTACTAGGTTCGGAACGAAAATATGGCAAGTTTCCCATAATTTGCGTGATTGGCGGGGGCTTGGATTTGAAACAAGGTATACATTTCCGAATAACAGAAGAAACTTCATGAACACCGTTAATGAGCCAATATTGCTCGCGAATTAAACAAAGCAAAGTGCGGGTGCCAGCGTGCAAATTCTGATAATGAAATTTCTTTACGATGAGAGTAGTAATAGGATGTCTAGAAGGGAGAATAATGGGATGTTTTTTCTCATCTGAGTAACTAGAATTTTCTAGCCTGCCCCCCACTCTTATTAATCCATCTTGGTCCAAAAAAGGGGTGAGAGGTAACAGCCTACTAGACTTTGGTAAAGCTTTTTTGCTTAAAAGCGTCTGATACTCAAGAAAGAATACTTCTTGTTGCATAAGAAACAAGATTCTACGAGTAGCAAATTCCAATTCCATTTTAGTGAGAAAGGGTTGCGGCTTCACAGGCTCATCAAGAACAAGAAATTTCCATCGAAATAAATATGCTACCACACGAATTAATTTATTAAATGAAGAGTAACGCTGAAAAAGACTAGTAGCAATAGAAGTTAGAAAAAAGGAAGCGGTAACAATGCGAGCATCAGGAACATCTTCTGCGAGCGGATTAGATGAACGAGGCCAACAAGAAAAATCCTGACTGAGCCACGCCGGACCATTCCAGTATAGTTTAAGAGAAATTAATTTCTTGGGCAAACAGCCACGTGAAATTATATCAGCGGGGTTTTCTTTCCCCGGAACATGATTCCATTGGTCAAAATGAGACAACTCTTGTATTTTAGAAACGCGATTAGCCACAAAAGTGGTCCAATGCGAAGAAGGTTTTGAAAGCCAAGCTAACACGATGGAAGAATCACTCCAGAACCATGTGGTCGAAAATTTCAAATTTAAACTGATTTTTAATTTACTGGCTAATTCCACAGCCATTACAGCAGAACATAATTCCAATCTAGGCAAAGATATGGATTTGAGTGGGGCTACCTTTGATTTTGCACAAATTAAATTGGAAAATCCGGGTAAAGTATTGGAAGGGCGGCGTACTAAGTAGGCGCAGCAACCATATGCCTTTTCAGAACTATCTGCAAATACGTGCAAATCGAAATACTGACATGAAATGTCGGAAATTAAAGTGCGAGGAATAGAAATTTGAGAAAGATCTAACAAACTCTGGCGGTATTTCAACCACTCATCCAAAAGGGGGGAGGGTACCTTTTCATCCCAACCAATTTTCAATAACCAAAGTTTTTGCAAGAAAATTTTTGCAGTAATAACCACCGGAGCAATGTACTGCAATGGATCAAAAACTCTTGTTATTTCCGATAATAATTGCCTTTTCGTTCGAGGGTGAAACTCAGATAAGTGTACCTGATAGGAAAAGGTATCTGAAGAAGGAGACCAAAAAACACCCAAGGTTTTAATAGCTGATTCCTCAGTAGGAAGCGCAACACGTTTGTCAACAGGAGTTACTTGTGAAAAGTTAGATAAAAATTCGGTTGAGTTCGAGTTCCACTTATGAAGGGTAAACCCACCACCGGAAAGAAGAGAGTTTAAATCTTCACAAACAAGAAGTGCGTCAGAGATACTAGGAAAGGAATACAGAAAATCATCTACATAAAATGCAGTTTTCAAAACTTCAGAAGCTAGAGGATGAAAAAGATGACCATCTTGTTCGGCCAACATGTGAAGAGATCGTATTGCGAGAAAAGCAGACGGCTTAAGACCGTATGTCACTGTTCTTAAACGAAATATTTTTATAGGTTTGGCATTGTCGTCTCGCCACAAAATTCTTTGCAAATCACGTTGTTCTGAATTTACTAGAATTTGCCTATACATTTGCTTGATGTCAGCAAGAACAGCAATGGGGAATAGACGAAAGTTAAGTAAAACTGAAGTAAGATCTGTCTGAATAGCGGGTCCAGAATGCAGAGTGTCATTGAGAGAAACACCATTAGCATCTGGAGATGACCCATTAAAAACCACTCTTATCTGTTCTCGGGTGGAAGAATTTTTCCAAACCGGATGATGATTAAGATATACTATTTCTTTAGGAGAATTACTAATTTCTTCAGATTTTGGAACTACTTCCATGTGATTCGCTGATTCGTCCATAAAGGAAGTATACTGAGTTTTTAAGAGAGCATCTTTTTGAAAGCGATTTTCAATTGCGAATAAAGCTTTGAGAGCTCTGGAATGTGATTCTGTAATAACAGGGGGGTTAAAAATGCGAGGAAGAGTAACCACGAATCTGCCTTCAGTAGTGCGAACAGTGGTTTCTAAGTAGTGTGTTTCACAGATCTCATTATTGCGAGAATGAGGTGAGGTGACTTGAATATCCTCAATGTCCCAGAACTTAATTAATTCTTGATTTAAATCAGCACCAACAAAATAACAATGAGATTTTTGTTGAACGGGGTTGCGGTATATTTGCCCAGTGGCAATCCAACCAAAACAGTTCTACGAAAGAAAACATCACGGGCAACTTTAACCTTTTCCGGATGTAAACATTGCCAAAAAATGCTGGCACTTAAAAGAATTTCTACATATGAAGCTCTGTTGAAATTCGGATCTGCAAGTTGCAAATGATGCGGAATATTCCAACCCTGGACTTGAAAAGAAGTAATGGGGGTGTCATTACCTATGGAATTTATAATTAAAAAATCTAAATTTAAATGAATGCCAAGATTATTGGAATCTTTTACATCCACTTTAGCATAACTCAGAGATTGCGATCTGGAACCATTAATTCCTGTAACTTCTATAGAAGTAGGGCATATTTGTAGACCTAGCTTGCGAACTAGCGATTCACTTATAAAATTGTTAGTTGCAGCATTATCTAACAATCCCCTTACAGAAACCCATTTTCCGTGAACATTCTTCACTAGAATTTGGACAGTGGACAATAAAACTTGAGTTTTACTGAACGAAACAGAGCTTTGAGTAAAAGACTGAGCGTTATTAGGCAAAGTCTCAGAATTAGATTTAGCGGATGAACTATTGGTTGCTGATGACCGCAATCTTTCATGCCTATGCAGGAGAGTATGATGTTTTGCTTTACAGTGAAAACATAACCGTTCAGAACGACAATTGCTTATCATATGTGTCGCTGATAGACAATTAAAGCAGTGCTTGTGGGTGGTAATTAATTTGCGTCTTTCATCCACAGATAAAGATTTGAATTGAGCGCATTGGTACAAGTTATGTGGTTGTTGACACAAAACACAAGCTTGTACTTGATTGGAAGACCGAATATTGGTAGAAAAGGCATGTGACCTTAGTACTCTCTGAGTGGGGCTGATGACCCTACTATTAGAAGGAGGTTTGAAGGTGGAGCTACTCTTTTGGCTGGCTACAGCAGAGAGAATTTGGCATTTCGCCTTTAAGAATTTAATAATAGCTTCATAGGTACACAATGAATGTTGCGACAGATCTGCTTCCCAATCTTTTAAAGTTTTAGTGTCTAATTTAACAGAAATAAGATGAATCAAAAATAGATCCCAATGGTCAACTGGTTGGTCCAAATTTGCAAGCGCACGAATATGAAGTTCTGCAGCATCGATCAGATTACGAAGCGAGGCAAGATTATCAGCTTGAACAATAGGTAAATTGAATAAACCCTGTATGTGACGTTGAGTTTTTAAACGAGTGTTCCCAAACCGATCTCTGAGAAGTGCCAAAGCTACTTCATAATTTTCATTTGTCAACGTAAGCTCTTGGATGAGTTTAAGTGCGTTGCCTTGCAAGGACAAACGCAAATAATGAAACTTCTGTATTGAAGGAAGAGAATCGTTTTCGTCCCCCCGCCGGTACTGCCACCTTGAAGAAGGCAATTTGTCATTGCCGGGTGTTTTGGAGGCTTGCGAGCTCAAATGATCTGCAGAGCTATGCCAGCGGGAGCTTAAGCTCCTGGTAGGGTCACCCAAGCTGGACAGGTC
This sequence comes from Meconema thalassinum, assembly GCA_946902985.2. Taxonomy (NCBI): domain Eukaryota; kingdom Metazoa; phylum Arthropoda; class Insecta; order Orthoptera; family Tettigoniidae; genus Meconema; species Meconema thalassinum. The sequence continues at coordinate 283,033,256 of OX336397.1, forward strand.
TAAAGTGATGAGCCAGACTAAGAGCGGTACCCTGGTCCTCCAGGTTGGGGGTTGGGCGTGGGGCTAACTACCCCACACTGTAAAACCTCAAAAGTTACGAAACTCTCAACGAAGCCTCGGAATTTGGACGGAATTAACGATGATGAACCTGGAAAATGTTTAAGGACAAGGAAAAAGGATATGACTTTGACAATGGCAACATGGAACGTACGAACGATGTTGCAGATAGGAAAAATGGCAGAAGTAGCTGAGGAAGTTTTGAAGTATGGAATGGATATAGTAGCGCTACAGGAAGTGAGATGGAGGGGAAATGGTAGGATTGACAAGAAGGACTATACAATGTTATACAGTGGTCCTGAAGTAAGAACTGGTCAGTGTGGAACAGGCTTTATCATTAGTTCAAGGTTAAAAAGAAGTCTTCTTGGATTTGTGCCTCTAGGAGATAGAATGTGTAAAATGAGACTAAAGGGACGATTCAGGAATCTGACACTTATATCAGCGTATGCACCTACAGAAGACGATAGTGAAGAGAAGAAAAATGCATTCTATGACCAGTTGGAAAAGGAATGTAGCATGATACCAAAATATGATGTGATAATACTTCTTGGGGACTTCAATGCCAAAATAGGTAGAGAGGACTTCTTGCAGTATGTAGCAGGGAAACATTCTTTACATACTAATACTAGTGAAAATGGGAAGCTTCTATGCCAATTTGCAGAAAGTAATAGAATGGTAATCAAAAGTACTTGTTTTAAACATAAGGACATACACAAAGGAACCTGGAAAATGCCAGGCACCGGAGTGGTAAACCAAATTGACCATGTCTTGATTTCAAGAAGACATGCATCTTCAATGATTGACGTCAGATCTGCAAGGGGCCCCAACTGTGATTCGGATCATTTTTTGGTGAAAGCTCTGTTTAGAGAATGAATTGCGAATGTAGAATGTGACAGAGGAATTAAGAGGATACAGTGGGACGTGGAAAAGTTTCAGCAAACACAAATTGTTAAGCAATATGAGGGCACACTGAACAAGAAGTTGGAAGAGAGACTAAAGAATATTAATGAGGATGACACTGTAGAGAGGAGATGGACTGGAATGAAGAAAGCATTGGAAGAGACTGTGAAGGAAACTATTGGGGAGAAGAAGAGGAGCAGGAATGAAGAATGGTTTGATGATGAATGTAGGAAATATATAGAGCAGAAGAATGCAGACAGATTGATTATGATTCAAAGAGAGACAAGATGGAATTGTGAAAGATATAAAGAAAGTAGAAGAACAGCAAATAGAGTTCTGAAAAGGAAGAAGAGAATGTATCTAAGAAGACAAATGGAAAGAATTGAAGAATTGAACAGCCAGAATGAAAGTAAGAAATTGTACCAAGCAACGAAACGAATGACAAAGGAATTTCAACCACGGGAGAACTCGTGTAAGGATAAAGATGGAAAAGTGATTGGAGAGGAAGTGAGAGTTCTTGAAAGATGGGCGGAGCACTTTAAAGATACGTTAAATATAGAACGTAAGGACGAGATGAATGAGAGACAGGTTTACATGAATGTAGAGCCACAGGTCACTAAACCATCCATAGATGAAGTTATGGAGGCAGTGAAGCGTCAACGAAATGGAAGAGGATCAGATCGTAGCGGAGGTAATAAAGAATGGAGGACAAGGGATAGTTAGGAACCTACATGAACTGATTGGGGAGATATGGGAAAGAGAGATAATGCCTCAGGATTGGAAGGTTGGCCTTATCTGTCCCATCTTCAAGAAAGGTGATAAGTTACAATGTGGAAATTATAGAGGGATAACATTACTAAGTGTTGTATATAAGATATTCTCAAGTATATTGCAAAGGAGACTGAGCGAGTACGCTGAAGAAATACTGGATGAGAACCAGTGTGGATTCCGGCCAGGAAGGGGAACTACTGACCAAATATTTGTTATGAGACAATCTATGGAGAAATGCTATGAATATGGTGTTGATCTGCATTTGCTATTCATTGATTTCCAACAGGCGTTTGATAGCATTGATAGAACGAAGATGTTGAACGCCCTAGAAGCTTGTGGAGTGCCAAAGAAGTTGATCAGTCTAGTAGCAATGACAATGGAAGGATCGCAGGCCAAGGTTTATATAGGAGGCAAAACTAGCAGGAATTTTGAGGTGAATACTGGAGTGAGGCAAGGAGATTCATTGTCTGCAGTTTTATTCAACTTGACACTGAATGAAGTTATGAAAGAACTGGGATTGGGAGGGACGATAATAAACAAGTCCAAGCAAGCGTATGCATATGCGGATGACATTGTGTTAATGGCACGGAACTGGGAATCTCTTAAAGAAATGTTCAAGATTCTGGAGGAGAAGAGTGGAAAGATGGGAATGAGAATTAATGAAAGGAAAACGAAATATATGAAAATGTCAGCGGGAAAAGATAGAAGAGCAAGAGAAAATGTAGAAATTGGTCAGTATAAGTTTGAGAATGTAAAATGCTTCAGTTACCTTGGTACTATACTAAACTGTGAGAATTCAGTATCCGAGGAGATTCATAAACGGATCATGAATGGAAACAGGGCTTACTATGCTAACACTAAGCTCTTAAAATCAAAACTGTTAAGTAGGAACTTGAAAGTTAAACTCTACAAGACCCTTATTAGACCAGTGGTGACCTATGGATCTGAGACGTGGACAATGTCAACAAATGATGAGAATGATCTCAAAATTTTTGAAAGGAAAGTTTTAAGAAGGATATATGGCCCGGTCAAGGAGGATGAAGGGTGGCGAATCAGGACAAACAAAGAAATTGAAGAGATAATCAAAGGTGAAGATATTGTGAAATTTATTAAGTCCCGACGCCTGGATTGGCTTGGTCATGTAGAGAGGATGAATGAAGAAAGAACGCCAAGGAAGATATTACATGGAACTATGGAAGGGAAGAGGAGACGTGGACGACCGCGCAAAAGATGGCTACAAGACTTAGGAGAAGACCTGAGAACTATGAGGGTTGGAAGATGGTGGGAGAAAACTCATAGAAGGGACGAATGGCGAGGAATCGTGAGAGAGGCCAAAGCCTACCCCAGGCTGTAGCGCCGAGGAAGAAGAAGAAGAAGAATCGTTTTCGTGAATCAATGAATTGAATCATTCAAAAAATGGTTCCCATGTAGCTTCATCTCCGGTAAATTTAGGTAATTCTATTTTCGGTAATATAACACGGGAAGGAAAAGAAGAAGATTCTGAAGGAGTTTTCTCCTGCTTTTCCTGCAATGTTAAACTTCTTAAAAGCTGCTTTGCCTCTGCGAACCCCTTATAATATAAATTTTCAACCTCACAGCGGTCACTTTGCTGGTCGGGATCCTTGGTCTCAATATTACTTTGGATCTCATCATATTTCTCAAAGGCCTGTTCATAACCTTTCAGTCTTTGAGAAATTATGTCACTATTACGTTCTTTTTCCGGGAGCTCATCTAGAAAAGTGCGAAAACGCGTTAACTTGCCTTTGACAGAAGCTCTAGCATTAACGAGTTTCTCGTCAATCGGCATTATGAAAGTTTGTTGTGTACTCACGACTATACTGTGAGCCGGTACACCTTGCTTCGGAAGAAGTTGACAGTCTGCCAGAAAAGAGAGTGCGGCTTCCCCTGCGGTGAAATACGGGCCTGCTGTTTGTCTCCCTTCTCAGTGCCAACCATATACACTCGAGCTGAAACTTTCGAAGTAGATTAGAAAACACAATTTTTAAAATATTAACACACTCAATGTTCAGTATGGCATTTAAATTTTGAATTAGTTCCAACATTAAGTAATTTGAAGATTTGGTTAAACAGAATGTTTACAAGCATCCCGGTTATAGGCACCAAAAATGGTTATGTGAAGAACAGCCCAAATTCATCAACATAAACGGGAGGACAGCATCAGGCTTAAGGCCTGGACAAATAACTTCCTTAAGAGAAGATTAGACTGAAAGGATTGGGCTAAGGAAATGCGGCCTGGTTCTTTCAATACTAGACTGAACATTGAGAGTAAATAATATAATTTTATTTTTTATGGTGAAACTTGCAAACACATTAATAAATAAGCCTTAATTAAAAATTTAGTTATGCTGGCCCGCCTGGGGCAATTTCAAATGTTCATTAATTATAATTAGGTTGGCCCAGCCATGTGCTATTATTCAAAAGTTCATTCTGCTTGATGCACACACAAATTTAATATTCTTGCACTTGCTAGCAAACACATAAAACAAAGATTATTAAGATAATAATAAAAAAGGCACAAACTTATCTTTAGTGGCGATGACGAGAAAGCATGCTGACGGAGACTGCCGTGGCCAACACTTGATTTTTTGGCAGTAGAATTTGAGATGTCCAGCATCAGGAAAATAACTTCGCCAGGGCGATCTTCTTCTTCTTCACCAGCGCTGTACATTGTTTAACATCGTTAGGTTTGATGTTATTTCTTGAATGCCAAATAACATGGCATTTTAGAACTGCGATTTGATGCAGCTTCTTGCGGTTTGGAGTAAAATGTAGAATGCACTTTCTCAGTGCTGAAGCTCTCTGCTGTTGCGTTGCCTGGTAGTTTCAATCATAAATGCAGATTAGGCCTGAAGTTTAGAAGGCCCCGGAGAAGGGCGGAAGGCACGAATGCCTCTCGCCAGTTGAAGAAGACCGTAGAAGGTTTGAAGAAGGAATGCTGATGGAGAGCAAAACGCCGCCACTTAAATAATAACATCATAGAAACGTCTAGAAGCCTAGGCTGGCGGGCGATGATTGGCCAAGGCAAGCTGTGACGTCAGTCATACAGGAAGGCAGCAAGCAAGTCGACACCCTTTTCAGTATGCGAGCGTATGCTGGAGGCGCATGACCTAAACATGCTGAGGTAAGAGTCTTAGATATATATAGAGAGAGAGTAAACACTAGTAATAAACAATATAATGTTAACGGAAATGAATAAGTACATATTGCTCGTTCGGTGGTCTCAAAGCATTCAACCGACAAATGCGGCACGAAAGAAAAACACACTATAAACATCACGAAAGTGATCAGTTAGAAACTTGTAGTTCATAATCGAGTCACTTCTCGAAATGTTTAATGTCAGAAGAACAATTAATTGTTGTTGTGCTTCGCACAGTTCTTCGATGCTATGCTCAAGGTCAAATACTTTTCAGATGTTATTAATATGTGTAAATAATGTGTGTTGATTCGATAATAATATTTTTCGACAATATATTTTTGAAACTGGAAAAATAAGTGAAAGTTTAAAATTCTATGAACATTTATTCTACGAGTGTTAATATCATGTAAATATTCAAACAGTGATCTTCGATATTTCCAGTAGAGACAATTAACTTTGAACTGGAATTAATTACAAATAATTTTGGAACACAGTCTACAGGACTATTAATCGGACTTGTGTTTCCAAAAAGATTGTCAAATGTGTTTGGAAAATTTCTGTATATTGTGTAAATAAGAGTGTGGATCGCCACACGTGGATGATGCTGCTTTGAGCGTCTTTGCAGTCAATTTTAACTTCAAAATAAACTGAGATAATTTTACCAGATGTGTTATACCCAATTAAATCTCCTTCTATCCTTATTGTTGCATTGAGCCAAAAATCAGTAAAGCTTTTTTTTTTATTTGATGTCGTTTTTGCGATTAGCTTTAACCCATCTGGCGCCCCGGGATATTTTGATTCTCGTGCTGACTGATTATTGGTAAAATGCATATGTGGTCGTGCGGACTCCGGTCTAAACGGGCACAGTACCATGCTGTTAATATCATCATTTGGGTTATTTTTGGATTTTAGAGAATCAATTATTTTTATTACTTCTTCCTTTGATGTGGGAGTAAAATTATACAGTCTACCTGCATTGTTTATCATAGATGTTTTGGGACTGTGTGGGTCTACTGGCCTTAGGTTGGATCCTATATTTGTAAAGAATTTGTTAAATTCATTAGCTATCGATTCTGGTTCGATCATATCTTTGCCATCAATTGTTAATTTATTACATGATATAGACTCTGGTTTTGTTTTGTTATTTAGTGCTTCATTTATGACATGCCACGTTTTTCTTGGATTGTTATAATTATTTTTTAACTTATTGTTAAAGTAATCTCGTTTAAGTTCTCTTCGAAGTGTTGTTACTTTATTATTACATTTTTTATATTCTTCTGTGGTGAGTGGATGACACCAAGGTTTTAGTGTCTTTGCATATAGGACACTTTTTCTGTGAGTTAAGTTAATGAATTCCTCTGTAGCCCAAGGTGGGAAATTACTTTTTTTTGGTTGTATGATAGTTTCTGTACATGACAATGCACAGGCATTTTTAACATAATCAGCTAATTCAGAGTACATCTCTACAGTATCATCCGCTAAAAACTGAAATGGATTTAATAACATTAAGTGATATACGTTATCATATGATATTCTTTTATAAGTAGTAGCAATATTATCCCTTCTTCTTTTAATGCTAGGTAGTTCCAGATGTAATATTAAGATGTTGTGGTCACTAACATCATTAACTATATTTGCCACCTTGGTGTTAGCATTGAAGTTCAGAAATAAATGATCAAGAAGAGACTTACTGCTAGGCCTAGTTGGTAGGTTGGGATTTATACATGTATAACCTTTGCTGAGTGTCATATCCAGGTACTGTACAGTATAATGATCTGTTTTGTTGAGTATATTGAAGTTAAAGTCACCAAACAAGATGACTTTGTTAGAGTTACATTTAGTAAGGGCAAGCTCCAGATCAGGGAGGAAGTTTGGTGCATTGGTGGTATGTGGATTATAAGCTAAGACAAAGTTTACGTGCATATTTTTTACTTTAAGACTTGAGACAAGAACACTGTGTGTGGTACTGTTAATTGTATGTATTAGTTTGGCACTATAATTTTTATGAGTGTAGAGGCAAATACCACCTCCCCTAACCTCATTCCTGGATATATGTAGGAGGTCATAATTGTTTAGCAGGTAGTACTTTACCTCTTCATTTGAAAACCAGCTTTCTGTAACTCCTATAACATCAGGGAAACACAATTGACTGATAATTAGCTTAAAATAATCAAATTTTCCTTCACTTCTTAAGCTGCGTGCATTCAGATATAAGATCCTGAACTGATCCTTATTAGCTTCATTATCAAGGTTATAGTCGGATATGGTGTTATAACCTATTTCCATAAATGGAATGGAAAAAACAAAAAGCTACAGCTGATTGTTCGACAGAATGATTAGGATGAGGAGCACTGAACGACAATTGCACTAATGTCCTTCTCATCTTCAATTTTGGAAGTACGATGATTCTCACTGATTTTCACGAAGATGTTTCCATTTCGAATCCAGATGAATTTGACTCCCAAGGGTTTCAGCTGATCACGCGTTTTTTTGTGGAGTAGCTTCTTCTTGGGGGTTAAGTTCTCATTGACGTAGATACGTCGGGGGTTGGAGATTTGGCCTAGCAGTCCTGTAGAGAGGTTAGGATGTCCTCTTGCAGCTTTAGTAAATTCATCTTTCTTTGTGCGAGAGGTGAACCGCACAATGATAGGGCTTGGTTGTTCGCTTTTGTATGTAGGGATTCTGTGTGTAGCATCAATGTGATGATCTGGTAGATCCACTCCGATGGCAGTTGCTAGTTTTGATAATATGTTGAGAGGTGTTCCGAAGTCGTCGTCAGGGATACCGTGAAGCTCTAAGTTGTTCATTCTGGAGTATTGATGTAGGTTTTCCACTTCCATTTCTAGTTTCTGGAGTTGGGTTACCTTGGCTTCAAGTTGGTCAATTTTCCTCAGGGCTATTTCGTAGTCGTCGAATTTGGCTGAACAATAGTCCACCGACTTGATTAGGTCATTTTGTTTTTTGCTGAATTCGTCTAATCTGTTGGTTAACACGATAATTTTGGAGTCACGTTCGTGGAGACGTTGGTTCAGTTCTTTCATTGATGCATCTATAGATTCGAACTTGGTGAGGATGTTTTCAGTCTTTTTCATTGTCGACGTTAAGTCCGTCTGTAGTTTTTTCTGAGCGTCTTGTATGGTTTTGAATTGTGAACTAAGTGTTTTTAGTTCAGCTAAGATTTCATGAGACGTGTGATTTTCATTTTCGGGTGATGAGGTTATGTTTACACTCGTCAATGTGTTACACTCGAGGCAAATAAACTTATCCTTGAGTTTCGCATATTCATTATTTTTGACGTTTAAACAGCGTTTGTGGGTCCATCCTAGGCACTTTACACACTGAATTGATGCTTCCTTACTATCTGTTATCGGGTGTTTGCAGGACTTACACTTGATAGCTTCCATCTTGTTGTTTGTTTACTGTTAAAAGCTAAAATGTAATTACGACCAACCTAATAATCTAGTCTCTACCAAATTTTGCAACACCATATCTTTATGTGGGAAACATATTCAGACCAAACTGCAAGAACATCAGCCCAATAGTTTGCAGATGGTGGCCAAGTATGTGTGCAAATCGATTCCCCCTATCAATTCAAACACGGTGAAACCGAATTGAACGAAATTTGGTACAGAGGTAGCACTAGCAAAGGGCACCTCATATTCATGTTTAATATCCCTATAGCACGTTGTATTTCAACAAGCTACTACAACCAACATTCAATCATACTCCTTGAAAAGGACAAAGAGTTATAACAATACCCATGCATTTAGGAGAAAGTAGGCTATATGTTCTTTACTGAACATCTTGTTTTATAACTACATAGACCTGTTTATTTCTACAATGGTTTACATCATTTTATAGCTTGACATTTAGCTATTTTTCTACATAAACACCATTTCGGTCGATGCAGTTTTGTCGACGCTGTGACAGTTTTTGTATCCCCATGTCAGACCAGCTCGCAGTCATGCTGTTCAGGAAGTTGTGAACCTCATCTTTCACCTCGTCGTCGGTGCTGAATCTCTTTCCGGCCAAATGTTCTTTCAACTTAGGGAACAAGTGAGAGTCTCTGGGTGCCAAGTCGGGACTAAAGGGTTGGTAGGGGGTGATGTTCCACTGAAACCGTTGCAGGAGAGCAGCAGTTTGCCAGGCGACGTGTGGACAAGCGTTGTCCTGGAGAATGTTTACGCCCTTGCTCAACATTCCTCTTCTCCGGTTCTGAATTGCCCGTCTGAGTTTTTTCAGGGTCTCACAGTACCTGTCAGCGTTAATTGTGGTGCCCAGCGGGCATAAAGTTGACCAACAATACCCCTTTACGACGGTCTCCCGCTCCTTTGTTCGTCGTGAATTCCAGTCCGACTGGCTGCAAACTCTCTACACCACTTGCGAACATTTTTGATATCCATGCACGGCTCGCCATACACTTCCGTCAATGTTTCGGTTCAGTACTCTTTGCGTTCAAAAACCGAATAATTGTTCGCACTTTGCGCTTGGCAGTAACATCCAACGAGAGCTCTATTCTCAATGACTGCCAAGTCATGACTGAGTGCCTCAGCGCGGCGTGCACATGTTTATGTGCGAACGCAGGAAACACTCTTCACAATATTGTGGCAAACAGCCACATCAACAGAGATAAAAAAAAATATGAGACCTTATTTTTGGGATTACCCTCGTACATGTAAATGAAATCGCATGTGCTAACCCTGTATTTAGATGTTAAAAAAAATTAAGTACAACGGGAAGGTCTTGTGACACTCATAAACACAAGAATAGGACACGACGATTATAATAGTAGAAGTAATAATAATAATTGGTAATGTTGGAAATTCTAAAAAAATCATTCTGAAACAACAGACTGTCAGTATCCAATTGAAGATTACAGTATGGCTTTGTGTTTCCCATTAAAAAAAAAACTAGGTGCGAAAATTGTTCAAAACTCATCACATCGTGTATCTCTATGTTCTATGACTACTACGATTGGACTGTTAATTAGAGAATAGATCTCATTTTGATGTTTTGTTATGGCTGAGGAAGGACAACATATAGTCAAGGTTTTGTTGTAAGAATTTTGGCACTAAAAGGTGGAAGATTTATATTTAGTTTGACGTGAAGACAAAATGTTTCCTTGTTCCAGCCGGCCTGCTGACACGGGACTACCGCATAAGGGAGAGAAAGAAGCCCGGACGAGCGAAGGCCCGCAAGAAGTTCACCTGGAAAAAGAGATAATCTGTAAACCATGCCAATGTGAGATATATTCTTTGTTTTTGTAGATACATCTCTTTAAATAAAGTAAGCTTTCTGTATGGACATTTTTCCTCAAAGTTGGTATTTATCCCAGAGAAGGGGTATCATCATCAATTTGTTTTCCAGCTTGGGCCGGGTCAGAGCGAATATGACACACTCCACTTTACTCTGCCTGTCCGCCATCCTCTCTTTCCAGTCATCCGTCTCTCCATCACTTGTTTGGGCATTCTTTTCATCATTCATTCTTTTCACATGCCCGTACCATCTCGATCTGTTCTGCTCCAGCTTCTACACATTCACTTCATTCCTCACTCTCTCTCTCCTAGTGGTCTGTACCATACTCCTCAGGAATTTCATTTCGTCTGTCTGTATTCTACTTTCATCTCTCCTGGTCATTGGCCAAGTTTCTACTCCATACGTTATTATTGCTAAGTTTATTTATTTTCCGTGTCCGAATCAAATTAGATTTTGCCAGTAAGTAGCAACAGTTATAGCATTAGCATTTGCAGCCAAAAGATGTCCTCCATCAAGGGGCGGATCAGCAGGTGTTCTGGATCTTGTAACATGCTGCAGTCACAGAACTCATCGTTGGTGACGAGCATGTTCCATTTCTTGAGATATGGCAAGTTGTGACCAGGTGCCATTTTTTTCTGATAGAGAAATAGTTGGGTCTGTGATCTCTGTCTTCCATATCTTCACACGGGCAGCTTCTTGTGAGCCTTCGAGGGCTGTTACTCCCCTCAAAAAGCTGTTTCTGGACTTAAGTCTCTGTCGGGCTGGTTGTTGGCCGAAAAGTGGATGCCTTGAATCGGTTTCTTCTCAGATGCTGATGCTACCATTCTTCGGACATGAGGTAGAGAAATTGCAATAAAAGGGTAGATCTTCTGAAGTGGTGTTGGTCCAAGACACCCAGATACAATCCTGGAAGTCTCATTCAGAGCTATATCCACCTCTTTGGAATGTGGAGAAGAAAGCCAAACTGGTGCTGCATATTCAGCAGCTGAGAAGCTCAGTCCAAGGGCTGAAGTTCTGAGAGTGGTGAGGTGAGCACCCCATGTCCATCCTGTTAGGCCTCTTGGTATGTTATTTCATGCAGATACTTTACTTTTGATGTTCAAGCAATGTTGCTTGAAAGACATAGTTCGATCGAGGGTGACACCAAGATATTTTGGTAAGTAATAGGTCTTGTCTTTATCCCAAATTAAACTCTGAACCAGATAATAGAAAACACTCCCACATTGTACTCTCGTGTTGATCTCCATATCCAATGTTGCACTTTCCATCAATTCACTAGACTATCTTGCACAAGACGAAAACCATTAATAATATTCGAGAGCGGATGTGACTTTTACACTACCACTTTGATAATATAATGATTTTTATACCTTGTATCATATTCAGGGAGTCGATAGAAATTGAAATTGTCCACATCTAAATTACGAAAATATGAGTTTTTATCTCGGTAACATTTTTGTTTGTTCAACGGCGGCAGCCATGTTTTTATTGACGTCGTATTACACAGTCACTTTTGCCAACATGTGGGATACCAAATACACCACACATAGACAGGTCTGAATAAAGATTGATACGTGAGTAGCTACGCTGGCTAAAGCGCAGCATTAGGCCGAGGGGCCAAGCTCTCTGCTGACTCGGTAGACGCGTGGGTTCGAGCCCCACCGTCGGCCGTCCTTGAAATGGTTTTCCGTGGTTTCCCATTTTCAACACCAGGCAAATGCTGGGACGGTACCTTCTGACAGGCCACGGCCGCTTCCTTCCACATCCTTGCCCAGTTTCATTCACCATCATTCATTTCATCTCTCATTAACTCCTCTCATGAGGTTGGCGTCAGGAAGGGCATCCGGCCGTAAAAACCATCGCCACAAAGACTTCCATCGCATCTCATCCCCGACCCCGTTGGAAAACGGGAATAATAAGGGGTAGACATACATACATATTGCGTTTTGTCTATGAGGTTTTCAATATTATTTTCACGTCTGGAAGTACACGTTAGGTGAATTTAGTTTGAGAGCGCATTTTAACTAATCATATTTTTGTCGTCAAACGGGTTCATCGTAAAGATGATTTTGTTTGATACTGTGTGGTTGATATATACATGTATGTATGTTTATGTACGCCTATAATTCATGTTTGGGGGCTTGGAGCATTGTAAAATTAGGTATTGTAACCATGAGTCAATACACCAATCATTTAGAAAACTCTTCAACGTACTTCTCATAGAAGGGTGGGTATAAGGAACAACTTTTCAAAATACATGCTAAAATAGGCGAAACATAAACATTATCCTAGAAGGACGACCAAAGCGTATGTTGCGCCTCTCAGTGTGTGACACAAAACTAGGGAGTCTATAAAGGGTCTCCGAAAACCACTTTTCAAGGCCCTTGAATTAACAGTGTCTGTGATATTCCCAGAAAACTAACTTCGTTCTGATAAACTTATGAAGGAATGACAAGCCCCTAACCATTGCAACAGTAGCTCAATTGATAACGTCTGGTTATTAATACCGAAGACCGTTCGAAGAGCGGGTACTTCTGCTAGTAACTAATAAATATGGAGAACAGGAACGGGTTGGAATACAGTTGGCGCGGGCTTTGGTGGACAGTCTGACCACTTAAGGTAATAATAATAATATTGGACTCCTTCAAATCCTCTGGTGAATCGGCTAAGATGCAAATCTCAGATTTTAAAATATTTCTCCTTGAATCTTTATTCCTACTTTAAATTTTTGTCTAATTTCCTTCATTTATTGTTCAATGTACCAAATACTAGAACTTTGTGTCTCTTCGATCCGTCCCTTCTCTATAGCCAGGATCTATTACTATTGTTATTTTACACGTTTCAGGCCTATTAGACCACGCGAAGCAATCATGACTTTCTGTTCTTCCTGTCTTTCCAGTACTCTTTCATTCGTGCACCAAAGGCCCTCTTCCTTTCTTCGGTCCACTTTGGTCTTTGGGCTGTAGGTGCAGCTCTCTCTGACAACACTTCCCACTTGTATACTTTGTGTCTAAATACGCTTTTGTCTATGACGTCTTCTGGGTCGACCTGTGCTTTTACTAGATCAATTTTGACTTGCATCATCCAGGGTGTAGTAATCTTGAGCCGCTGTATGTATCTAAGAATTTTGTTGGTGAGTCTAGTTTGTGGGAGTCTGCTGATGTGGCCATAAAATTTTAGTCGCCTCTTTCTGATGTCTGCTGCGAGGTTGGACAATTTCTCTGTGGTGTCTCTGGAGTGAAGCCTGTATCCTTCATCTGTGTGCTTTGGTCCAATTATTTTCCTTATTATTTTTCTTTCCTCTGTGAGGATTTTTTCCAAGTCGCCCTTAGTGTGTAACGTCAACGTCTCACTAGCATAAAGCACCTCAGGTTTAATAACCGTGTTGTAATGACGAAGTTTAGTGAAAGTGGACAGACATTTTTTGTTGTAGACACTCTGTGTCTTGTATAAGGCTCTCTTCATTTTCATTAACCTAGTGTTCTGCGCGATTTTCTCTTTTCCCGTCGGTTCAAGCACTTCACCTAGGTATTTAAAGTGGGCGACTCTATTGATCTTGCCATATTTCGTGTTTAAATTCTGTATGTCGAATTTCGTACAGAAAAACTCTGTCTTTTGGAACGAGATCTGTAGTCCTACTTTTTCGGCGCACTCTTGGAGTACTTCTATCTGTCTGATTGATGTGGTTTCGTTATCTGAGAGTAGAGCCAGATCATCCGCGAAGGCTAGACATCCAACCTCCAGTTCGTCCTTTGGTCGTCCTAGTCGCACTGGCCTCCAGTAACCTTGAAGTCTCAGTTCTTTCTCCCATTCCTTGATAACTTTGTTCAGCACTAGGTTGAAGAGAAGCGGAGAGAGCCCGTCACCTTGGCGAACACCTGTATTGATCTGAAATGGTTCTGAGATTTCCCCCATGAATTTCACTTTTGATGTCGTGTCTGTCAGTGTCTGTTTGATCAATCGCAAGGTCTTGCTATCCAAACCTTGCTCGTGCAAGATGTTGAACAATGACTGACAGTCAATGGAGTCATATGCCTTCTTGAAGTCAACGAACGTACATATAACTGGAGTATTCCTGAGGGCTTTGATTTTCAATATACTTTTTAGGTTGAAGATTTGTTCCGCGCAGGAGCGACCAGGACGAAATCCCGCCTGGTACTCGCCAATCTTGTGTTCCAGCTGGTCCCGAGCCCTTTGGAGTAGGCACGCTGAGAGGATCTTGTACGTAACTTGTAATAGTGAAATGCCCCTGTAATTGTTTATGTCAGAGCGGTCGCCTTTTTTGTGTAACGGGTGGATCAATGCACATTTCCACTCATCTGGTAGCTTTTCTGATGTCCAGATGTCAGTGATAATCTGTGTGAGTTCCCTGAGTGAGTGTGGCCCTAGGTTTTTCAGTAGTTCGGCCACTATGCCGTCTTCACCAGATGTCCTGTTGTTCTTAAGTTTGATGATGTGCCTGTGAACTTCCTCTTGTGTCGGAGGTAATGAGTCTGCGTTCTTGACTGTAGGTTCTTCCTCTGAGAATCTCTCTATTGGTTCTGGACAGTTGAGAAGATCAGAGAAGTATTGTGCCATCACCTTGCAATTCTCCTTATTCGTTAGTGCTAATTTTCCATCACCTTTTCTGAAGCAAAGGTTTGGTGGTGTGTACCCTCTGATGTGTCCTGCAAACGTTCTGTAGAAGTCCCTTACGTTGTAGTTACGGAAGTTGTCCTCAATGGAGTCTAACTGTTCCTTCAGGTATCTCCTCTTGGATTGTCTGATAATTTTTGCGGTTGCTTTTCGTGTTTCATGGAAATTCTGTAAATTTTCTGGGGATTTTTTACTGTTGTATTTCTGATATGCCAATTTCCTGGTAATGAGTGCATTCTCACAATCAACATCCCACCAAGGATGTTTGGAATTCTTCTTCAAGGGAATGAGAGCTTGTGCTGTTTCTATGATTTTTCGGTGGAAATGTTGCCAGTCATTGGCATGTTCTTTTTCCCAGGCTTCCTTCACTCCAGAGTCTGCGATCTTTTTTGTGTCAAATTTTGGTAGGGGGGTTTTCTTACAGAAAGTTCTCTTTGGGGTGAACTTGACCTTGACGCGGGTTAGGTAATGGTCAGAGTCAATGTTGGCTCCTCTACGTACCTGTACATCATGAATCTCCTTCTGTACTGGATATGAGATTGCCACATGGTCGATTTGGAACTCACCTAACTGCTGGACTGGAGAACGCCAGGTTTTCTGTTTTCTAGGGTGTTTTCTAAGAGATGTTGACATGAGCTTGAGGTTATTCTGCTGGCAGAGTTCTATGAGTCGTGTGCCATTTTTATTTGTGAATTTATGTGCAGGATAGTTTCCGACTGTTTTCCTGTACATCTTTTCTCTACCGATCTGTGCATTGAAGTCGCCCATGAGGAGTTTGACGTCATTCCTGGGGACTTTGGACATCACTGTGTCAAGGGTCGACCAGAATTTTTCTGCGGACTGTGGATCGCTCTTGTTACTTTGGTTAGTGGGGGCGTGTGCGTTGATCAGTGTGTATTTTTTGTTGGCGCACCGGAAGCGCATGCTCATCAATCTGTTGTTTACTGGAGTAACTTCTTCTAAGGATTCTACTATGGTCTTGTGGACCATGAAGGCCATCCCCAGAAGTGGAGCGCCTTTGGCAACGCGCCTGTCAGTCTTGCTCTTGAACAAGCGATAATTGCCGTAGTCCATGGTGTCTTCATCTGTGATACGTGTCTCCTGCAGCGCGAGGATTAGAAGCTTCTGTCTATCGAGTTCTGTCACTAGATTGTGCAACTTTCCAGGCTGTATGAGAGTGTTGATGTTTAGAGTGCCTACGTATGTTGGTGTCTTATGTGGAAGTTTGCCAGAGAACTCCGATTTTCTCTGTGGCCGTGGTTGCCCGGGTCCCCCAGAGTCCGAACGCCCGGGTGCCGTCAGTTGACGGGTGGATTGGTTACCACCTGGGGTAATACTGTTATTATTTGCACGCGCCATGGTTACTTGTAAGAAAAGGGGTCTAGTGGTTATCCACTAGGTTTCTTAGAACCAGGGATTGTTAGTTCCTGGAGCATGTTTACAGCCGCACCACATGGTGAACAGACGCTGACCATAAGCCGCCCAATCTGGGAACAAACGCTTTTGGATTTAGAGTTCTTTATTGGTGGGGAAACCACCTGGCTCTTCCGCTCCATCCATCGTTGGGAATCTTAGATTCCTCTTCCGCCATCAGGACCGTTGACCAATTTTCACCTAGTAACCCTAGGCAGGGGCCCTTACAGGGTGCTACCATCCGGAGCCAGATGGACCCAGGTTTTTTAACGAGGTGTTACTCCTCCCCCTCCTCCTTCCTCATCACTTACGAGATGAGGCCCCGGGCTTGGGACCGGCAGTGGCGGAGTTCTATTACTATTGTTATTATTACTCTTATTATTCTAATAATTGGGTCTTCAGAACAGCAATGATGTGAATTGAATGCTTTAAACTATTGCAGTACTGTAGGCTGTGTAATGCACTAAAACAGCAAGCCATTTATATGGAAGTTACACAATAGAAAAGTCACAAAACGTAATACGGTGCGGTAGTTCAAATCATTCATTTCGCATCATTACAATCGTGAACATCCACCTTTTGGAATCTACTATTAGCTCACCGTGAACAATAATGCACAGTATGATAGGATAGGCTGGCTCAATCAGCGACATAGATGTAATTCCAGTATTCCACTACCTATATGTTGGCTTCGCCAGGGATTTTAGAAGGTGAGTGGAACGGGTTTTAGTCAGCTTCATGAGGGCAATTGAGTAGCTGTCTGTTGCAGCGCCCCGGTGCTGAACAGTCGAGGGGACCTGACACCGCGTCGATCCGTAATCTGAAGGCCAAATGGCTGGGCAGTGGTCGCTTGGAAGGCCAAGGTCCTTAATATGCTGTATACTCTCTGATCCGCCACTGCATTCGGCAAAGGCTTTGATCACATTGGATGCACGCTTGTGCGCGTCATTTGGTGGCACAAGCGTGCACATATAAGCAAAATCTGTAAGAGAGCGACTGAAACAAGTGGTGACGTGTCCATCGTCGCTCACACTGCCCGCCACAAGCAAGTGCACGCTTGATCCGGCTCCACTTCGAAACAAAAATATTTGTTTTGCAGTTGCAAGCGTGCGTGATCTCAGTTGATTTCTGACCATCGAGGCAGTGACAATCTAGTGTTTTAGCTCCTGTTTTGTGTCTTTACGAGTATATGATGGATACGGAAACGCTTATCGATGCCGTGAGAAGAAGAAGACCGATTTGTCCAGTATATAGTAGAAAGTGTCTGGTATCATTCTGAAGTATTCAAGAAACGTATCAGGCTGTCGAAGCAAATCGTTGAATATTCGTGCATACTCTCCATCTTCCTCTCTGTCCAAAAATACTTGTTCACTCACTCTTACCTGATTTCCTGCTCATCCAAAAATAAAAACTTAAGACAATTTTCCAAAACAATGTCTTACTCGTCTGACATCTCCATTTCGACTGACCTGTTTATAATAATTAACTTGCACCTGCTTGCATTTAGTGTGAGCACATTGCTGTTCACGCCAGCTTGCGCACACATGTGCCACAAAATTACTTGCACAAGCGTGCCTCCAATGTGATCGAAGCCTAACGTAACAGTGGGGCCCCACTGAGTGACGATCAGCCATAACATACCAGGAGATTCACCAACAAATCGAGGTGAGCGTTGTGTTGGCCCGCAACATGGCACAGGCAACGAGAACGAAAGGAAAGGTCTACCCCCCAGTCAAGAACTCCCTACCTTGTCGCCGCTTGTTCTCGCCTTGCCAGATGGACAGAGGATCGCCTTGTTCACGAACCTCATTATCGCCTCCAAAAAGAAAAGGAAAAAGCCTCGCAAAGAAAGATGGTTCGAATTCACTAAGTTTGCCGGCCTGCCTACAAAAGTTCCACATGTTCAGCATCTTCACAATTCCGTGAACATTTTGCCCACCCCTTGGCGTAAGGGTGAGTCATACAAAGAACAATTCAGACAAAAGTTTTAGGTGCTTTTTAGAGGACTATTCACCATTTTAAACGATATTGATATTATAAAGGTGGCGACACACGTAACTGCAAACTTGACAAGCAGGCATGATCAATCTTTTTGTACAGGAATGCAACAATTCCCTACGACATCACACGGTACAAGTAGCCTACCTATGCTTGAACAAACGCCAGTTGGCGCTTGCACGATGCACTCGCTTTGGCTTTGCCTTGTTCACAAGAGCAAAACGCGAAAGAAGCAGCGTGATATGTGGTGCAAAGAGTGGTTATTGAAGAGAAATACCTATTCCCACGTTAATTTGCTGAGTGAATTAAAGATATATCCGCGTGATTGGAAGAAAGGAGAAACTAGTATATGCTAGCATTATTATGGAGTCCTAGATGCCTCAATGATTGAAAACTCACAAAAGAAATTCCTAAAATATCTACGTTTTAAAAGAACAGCCAACTATCGTCACTTGATACCATGTCAGGAACTGCTAATAGATTTTGATGTGGACAGTTTAGAAATACGAAGAAAAATAGATGCTATGAAATTCCTTTTCAAAATTATAAACAATTCAATTGATGATTCTGAATTCCTTTCTCTCTTAAATTTCCATGTACCACGAATCAATTCAAGGAAATTTGAAATTAAAAGTACCAGGACATCTGCCCACAGAAATTCACCGCTGAACAGACTGTGTAATATTTTCAACAATGTTGTTTGAAGAAATAACGCCATAATTTTAGTACTTCCTTGACAGTATTTTTGATGGAATTTCTAATCACTCTCCAGAAATCATGTCACAAACCTTGGAAATTGTAAATCATGAATTCTTACCACTGTGTCATTCTACCTAGCTAACCTTGTATTATATCTTTATTACACTGTTAGTTACACACCTAGTTACTTTAATTAGTTTTATACAGTTGGCTAACTGTTTAGTTTAAGTTATAAGATAACATACTGTGTAATCTTTATGCCACTGTAATTGGGATGAAATAAATAAATAATCTTATTATATAATACGCTAAGGTGTATGTTTCACAAAACTCAAGAGGGAGTTCGAAGGTGTGGTTTGTACCAAAATCTTCCAAATCGTCTCAAAAGAACAGGAAAAATCTTGCATTTCTTGAAAAGTCAACGGAAATATACTTATTTGTTTATAAAGTGCTTTTAAATGAATTAACAAGGTGATAGCCCCTGGAAGAACTGTGTCGCGTACAGCCCGCATAGCACTAGTGCCAGGGCGCACACAACCCATTATGTGAGAGTTCTCGCACGGGTTCGCTAGTTATATCAGAATGAATGAGGAAACTTATCTGAACGTTTTGTCACTCGTAACACCTTTAATTAAAAAGAAGAATGCGATCACGGGTGAATATGTTTACATTCCATGTCTGCGGGAAGCCAAGGATTTCCTAGCGCGAGACAAAGTGTTGCCAACTCTACACCGTAGCTACTGAGAGCAAGCAGTGAGACTGGAGAGAACTGTGCAACACTGGACACTTGACACCTGCGTGACACGTGAGCTGGCCGCCAGGGTGGAGTGATAGAGGAAGTATGGCATTTGTTAAGAATCGTCAGCTATTGGTCAGTAGCGAACAATGGTAATTGACGGTAGACATTCTTCAGATCACTAGACATGGTCCAAAAAATTATTTCACCACCTGTAAAGCTCACTCATGACTGACGTTTGCTTGCACAAGCTGGCACAATAGCCCGGTCAAATTAGCCCGAAAATAGGGGTACTGCGCCCGAATTCCTCTAGGTCACAGTCCCAAATCCGCGCAGATAGAAAAAGGATCGTAGGGATGTCAATACCCGGCTAAGAATTGAACATGTCCTACGGACTAATGACTAGGGAACCCTGAACACACATAATGCACACCTAACTATACTACCAACTAGTTGCATACAGAACACTTTTTAAGAAAAATAAAAAATAGAGCACTAATGAGCAACTCGGCTCTCGGGTAATTAAGGTAAATTTGTCGATAGACTGTCTGCATCTAGCTGGCGGTATCAATATCGCGTAATTAAGCATTGAAATAAGAATCAGCTCTATAAAAACGTAGCAAGTGTATAAAAACGCTTGCCTTTTATTAACTAAAAATGACATTACATAAATGTCCCTAACACTGTTGAAAGATAAGATAGAAACACTCAAAATGAAATAGCAGCCCTTCTCTAGGCTTAATATAACTAAAAAACACTCAAAATAAAATAGCAGCCCTTCTCTAGGCTTAATATAACTAAAATGAGTCTCTTATGTATCACACACAAATTATATAAAAATAATATCTTTCCTTGAAAGATGTTGCAAACAAACAACACTATTACAATGCCAAATGCTGTAATTCTACTTCTGTTGTACTTCACTTTAACGTTCAACTTCTACAAACACGTTCCCTGTTTAATACATTCGTTAAAGTCTCCGCAATATAGCGTCAAATCTACAAATCTGAATAAAATAATTAATAATAATAATACTGTTTTTATACACATATATACACTATCGCGTCCTGCACGATTTCTTTATAAACAAGAGTTTAGTGCTTTTCAGTCGGTCAACACGAATTCGTGTTGACCGACTGAAAAGCACTAAACTCTTGTTTACTAAGGCAACACTGAAAATATGGCTTCAAACACCACAACGATTTCTTTATATTTGTCTCCAATTGTATAAAGTTCATTCCTACCTCCTTCTCTCGTATATCACACAATAAAATTGTCAAATCCTGTATTGCATTGTTATAACCAATGTGAATTATTGTTACAAACAGTTAAGTTCATGACTATTCACTTAAATATACAATATACTGCTCACACTCGTGATTCTCCAAAAATACATATTACGGCTTTACTTAACTATCACATAGTATTTCACATCTTTCCATCATAAATTCCTTGTCTCACACTCTTCATAAACATATTATCGCGTCATTATTACTCTTCCTTCGACATAAT
Source organism: Meconema thalassinum (assembly GCA_946902985.2). NCBI lineage: Eukaryota > Metazoa > Arthropoda > Insecta > Orthoptera > Tettigoniidae > Meconema > Meconema thalassinum. Next base: position 283,054,390 of record OX336397.1, read on the forward strand.
TGCTTGTCGTATATATTCTCCTCTTAGCACTTTCACAAACTTCTATGAACCATATCAAATACTTTCAACAAAGTAAGATATTCAGAATTCCTTCTAGATATTACGAATGTAACACCTTTCATGAATTCACTACTCCTCCTCCGACATAATCTTCTATCGATTATACAATTCCGTGGTATATTTCATCTATACATCTCTCACAAAATATTATTACCGCAAATCTCTTCACATTCTCGCTTCCATAAATCATGCCGTATTTCTTCTCTCTGCTTTAAATACATTTCTGTTACAATTTCTAGCTTTGCTCTGAATCTTAAGTCTGGTCGCGTTTGTCATTCAAATATCAATATCTTTACCTCCCGTATCTCCTTACAATAGATACTTAATATCCTTCCATTCATTTTACAAGATCTTTTCATAACAAATATTGATCTACAATACTTTATAATTTCGTTTTCATCATTCAGCTAAGCCTTCAAAATACGCAACTGTTCTTACGTCCAAAACAAACTTCTGGGTTTTACAATATCATCTTCTGAGACAATGGAGTTCCTTCAATGCAAATATTGAATACTCCTGTCAATAATTACAGTTTTATACATCATAATTTCGTTCCTGAGACGAATTAGCTTCATATACTTAGGCTCATCTTGTCCTCTCTTTCTCTTGTATCACATGTACATATTTACGCTTGTCAAAACTCATGACTACTTTCTCTCCATTGTTACAATATTTATTTAACATACTTATTTCCGTTTCTCTGATGTTACAACAATATCTACGAAATATACTTTGTTATCACAAAGGATTTATCTTCAAGCAATATTCTAAGCGTTCTAGTAAACTGCAAAAATAATTACGGTGACGAAATGTCATCAATAAAAGTTCAAAATACGTCCAAATGACGTATGAAGATTTCTAAATTCTAGACAAAATAATAACATGGGCTATGAATATAAGATAAGATGTTGGTCATTATACTGGAATATCGTGTACAAGTTCTAACTACATAGGTGTGTAAAATTGCACTTGTCTACCTTCAAAACTGTGGCCGCTGGTAAGATCTGATGATGTTGGTATCTGTGGAATTTCTCCCACGCGCCTTCGGGAATGTGACACTTGCCTGCCATCTGGTCTGCATGAGTCACACCGCTTTCGTGTAGACCGCTGAGCTTGTTGTACAGCACTGGGGTGAGTAAAACCGGTAATCAGCTGGGACTCGACTGGCAGTCTCCCCCCGTCCGTGTCGTTGACCTCGCTCCTCCGCAGCGTTTCACTCTTCTCGGCCCGATGACCTAGATACTCCTCACGCTTCATTCTTGGGTCCATCTTCTTTCTGCCCATCTCTGGATGTTCTTGGATGTCGGTAGTATTGCAATGTGCTTTCTTAACACGAGAAATCACCTCAGCTTGTGAATTTCTCTCCATTGTAGTAGATTGTTGCGTTTATTCGAACGAGCTGCAGATGTTGACGCAGCTCGCTCCCATTAGTTATGTTGTCATGGTCATAAACACAACGAAACATTAAGCTCTGTCGAAATTCATTGTGATTCTATAGAAAACTATAATTTACAGACTGAAAATCAGATCTTGAATTCAAAATTTAAATGTATTTACATCAATGCACGAAGTATTCGGAATAAGTTCGAGGATATTATGCTCCTTATTGACGAGATTTTAGAAATAGATTTAATAGTCATAACAGAAAATCGGTTGGCAGACCAAGAAACACACTATTATAACATTCCCAGCTTTGACTTACACCATGTAACACGAATCGGTACTGGAGGAGGTCTGTCAATTTATATATCTAGAAAATGGGCGACCAAAGTTATTAACACCATTAACAGTTATCACAGTATACTACAAATCGAAATATTTCAGAAACACAGAAGATATAATGTTAATGCTTACTATTATCCAAGGGAGAGTAATGCAAACGAATTTATGCTTGACCTTGAACACATACTTAGCAATACTAACAAATCAAACACACTACTTATCGGAGACGATAATGTAGATTTTCTAAAAGACAGCATTATTTACAGGGCCTATTCGTCTTTACTGAATTGCTTTAATTTTTATCCATGCAATACAAAACTGCCAACAAGAATAACACCTACTTCTTCAACTTTAATTGACCATATACATTCTAACTTTGCCAATAATGATAATTTCTATTTGTATAATGTTATGTGTGACCTTAGTGATCATAATATTTTAATTCTAGACATTTCATCACAACCAGAAGTGAGTACGCAATCCAATAATCGTTCCAATATAGAAACATTTATGAAAATAAGTTATGCCAAACTGAACAATTTCTTTTCAAAAAATAAATTTACAAATCTAACTACTGACGTCAACGAAGCATATAATCAGCTTTGTGATTTCATTAGTGATGGGCTTAAGACGGCTAGTATAAATATTAAGCAAAAACCACAGGTAAAATGTACACACAAACCATGGGTAACACAGGAGTTTCTGGAAGCGGTAAAAAGAAAAAATAATTTGTATGCAAAAACTAAAACTAAAAACCCTTCAACTGAAACCATTAAAGAGTACACAAGATGCAGTAGGGATGTGACTAGAATGAAAAGAGAGCTGAAAAAGTTATACTACAATAATGTAATTGGAGAATGGAATACGATAAAAGGAATGTGGAAGACAGTAAATCAAATACTTGGCAAACCTCATAATACACGAAACATTGTTGAAATTGAATATGAAAACATACAATACACCTCTAGCCAAGATATATGTAAAGCATTTAACATGTATTTCATAAATGTTGTAGAAAACTTGGTTAAAGATACTCCAATGATCCCAATCGAACCAGACGATCTGTAACTCACTATTCATAAAACCAACAAATGTGACAGAAGTTAAACAAATCATTCAAAACCTTGCGAATAAAAAGAATTACACAGATGATGGAATAAATAACATACTCCTTAAGAGATGTGCCAATCATCTGGCTCCATTGCTTGCTGATATAATTAACTTGTCACTGCAAACAGGAGTAATACCAGATAAATGTAAACTAGCAAGAGTGGTACCAATATTTAAAAAAAGGTGATGTATCTAACCCCAGTAATTACAGACCGTTGTGTATATTATCCTCACTTGTAAAAGTACTGGAAATAGTAATCATAAAACAAGTCCTGAATTTCCTAACATAAAACATTTTTTTCTTCAAATATCAATACGGCTTCCTTCACAAACATAGCACTGATTCAGTAGCATTTGACGTAGTGTCACTTATACATAAAGCATTAGATAACAATAAAATAGCAGCAGGACTATTTATAGATCTTGCTAAGGCGTTCGACACTGTTAACCATACCTTGTTGCTAAGTAAACTATCAAATGCAGGAATTAGAGGAATAGCCTTTGAGTGGTTTAAAAACTACCTGTCTAACAGGAAGCAGTATGTTAATATTAATAAAACTAAAGGGTCCATCTCTGATGTTAAATGCGGTGTCCCACAAGGGACAGTGCTCGGACCATTCCTGTTCCTGATTTTTATTAATGATATAGGTTATTTAGAGTTTACTGGTAAAATATTTCTATTTGCAGATGATATATTTCTACTTTACGAGAGCGCCTGTCAACAAACGATTATGCAGAATATGCAAAAGGATCTAAATATATTAACAACATGGCTTTCAAAAAGTAAATTAATCATTAGTAGCTCAAAAACAAAATACATGCTATTTCACAACCAGCTTACAGTCCAAGCACTTGCAACATAGTTAAAATTGGTAATGTAACCATCGAAAGGGTGAAACAATACACATATTTAGGCCTAACTTTGGACAATAACTTAAGTTGGAATGAACATGTCACAAATGTGAAAAAGAAAATTGTTAGTGTAATTGGTGTTCTAAAAAGATTAAGGGAGTATGGAATAAGCAATCAACATTTAAGGAGCATATATGCCTCTCTTATTCATTCTCACCTTATGTACATGAACATAATATGGGGTAAATGTGCACAGGAATCAATAAATGAGCTCGAAGTTCTCCAAAAAAGAGCAATTAAAATCATGTATGGTTACGATTTTAGGAAACCGACTGTACAAGTATTTCAGGAGACAAACATATTGCCATTACGAAGCCAGCTCAAATACTCTGGAGCTTTATTTATGTTTAAATATAAACAAGGTCTTATTAATCTTAATACTGAACTTCAATGCAGGAAAGACATTCATACCCATAACACAAGATCAGCAAACCAGTTATACATGGAGTCAACAAACACAACTAGATATGGTATTAAAAGTATGTCCTACTCAGCCAGCACAACTTATAACAACTTACCTCCTAAACTGAGACAAATTGTAAACTTAAACAAATTCAAAAAGGAAGCACGCAGGTACTTCCTGAAACTATATGTTGAAGAATATAGATGAACCCATAAAGACTGAATAAATGATCCTACCACCTTAATATATTCTAGTATAAGTTGCTAAGCCATATTTGTAAAGGGCAGTCCCCCCTTGAGCTACCAGCTCACTGGGACTTTCTGTACCCTATAAATAAATAAAAAATATCTGGATCTCGCTTGTAATATAGCTTTACTTTCCCTTCATGGTGGAAGAATTAAAACATTCTCCTTCCTTCTAAACAATGAGTAGTCGTAATCTCTCCCCTTCGACCTAATTCTTTATATATCTTGTATAGTGTGATGTGGTTCTTCCTTTAAGTATGACAATGCCTTTGGCTTCTCTTCTGCGTGGTCTTGTGTTCAAAGTTTCGATGTACTGTTACAAAGTATAGTTTCATGACTTATATCTCTCGTTGTTTCTGCTAAATACTTCTTCTCAATTTTATTATCAGCTTATTCATACTTGTTGTTCCATGTTTCTACTATATTTCTTCGTCTTGTAGTCTAATATTTTCCAAGTCTTTACCTCTTGTAGATTAGAGAGTGTTTCGTTGTACGTGTTGTCTCCTTGAAAGTTCAGATAGAAAGAGCCTCGTTACTTGGCGTTCGCTAGCCTCCTCCGTTCGATTTCTCTCGTAAATTCACTGAACTAGCCTCACTCCGCTCTGAAAATTCACTTCTTCGCTTATATCTCCTCTCTCAATTATCCAATTTAATTTCCGTCTTGCCAATTAAATTCCTTCTTCCTTCCTGGTGAATTTGATGTCACAATCCTTTATAATATTAAAATAATGTATAAAATATTTATCAGTTCCTCTGTAATCAATCTTTTATCTGATTGGCTGTCGACTCTTTATGGCGCGCGCTGATCACGCGTCGTCCCCACTTCTCTCTCCTCTGGCTAGCGTTCGACCTCTGCTTATCCTTGTCATGTGCCCTCGTATCAAAAACAGGTTTCTCGCAGCTAACACTGATAAAACTGTGCTCTATGCTGGACTTGTCTCAAGTCATTTATGCTTGGTTAAAATGTATCAAGTAATAAAATTTCCATTCCTTCTCCAAATACAGATATTTCTTCTGGCTAAAATTTTACCAATGGCTTGTTGATGCATAATCTATCTTCCTGAGTGTAAATAAAATTCATATCTCGAAAATTTTATACACTATTTTCCTCTGATGCTGTCGGTTCGTACCTCGTCCGGGATATTGTCTTGACTAGACCTGATTTCGAGCGCAGTACCCTTGCATAAATTTTTACATGAACGTTAGGGATACCATTATAATGAATTGTGAAAAGTCCCCATCGATCCCATGTGTGCAAAATATTTTATTCAAGGTCAAAGTTCTCAAAAATGAGTTTTTTTGATGTTTTAGCGAAACGGTTAGTTTCATGATAAAAATAGATCAGACAAACATTATAGATCATGCAATTACCTACAAAATTTGTCTTTATACGTTTTCCCGTTAGATTCACCATTTCTGAGAAAAGGCGATTTTAAATTTTTTTCAAGTTGTATTCCCCATATATGCAAGACTACGCTGCATACGTTCATCATTGGACACATAATATAAGTAAAGCCATTTAATCTGCGTGACTAATACATTAATATTGAATGATAATTCTGAGAATATGAACTGAAGAGAAACCCAGTCCTTCATTTGATGTGACTGTGGCCTTGAGCAACATTTGTCTGCTGTTGAATTGTCTACGTGGCAGTGCCCGTCAACCCGCTCTTTTTTTCTAAGGTCCCATCGAAATACCGATAGTCTTGAAAGTTCCTTGGTAGTAAAAACACGTGGTAATTGCTAATATTCTTTTCTAAAGTTTGTGCTGTATTCAGTTTTTAAAATATGTCGCAATTTTGCTTCATTTGTAATAAACCTTCGCATTCAAATGAATTTGTTACTGTTGATCGTGGCCTGAAAACGTTGATTGATGCAAGTGTTGAAAGAGGTGATGAATAGAGACGGGAATTTGCCTATTTTATTCCTGTGTTTAGAAACGTAGGCTTTCGAGATATAAATCCGTTTTAGGTTCTTTTAGGCTAGATTTCGTTGGTTTTATTGTGCCTATAAATGCCTATTTCAAGGGGTTGTGCCTATTTGTAGTATAATTGCCTAATTGATGCCCTTTGACTGTATTTTAAAGTGCATTATATTGCAGCTGGTGTGCTCGACAGAATTATATTCTCATTTCTCAATATGTGTTTACCCCACGAACAAGAATGGGAATTCTCGAAAGTCACCAGAAATAGCGCCTGGGATCTCGATATTAAGCCTCCAAACTTAACAACCCTTCGTTTTGTATTTCGCTTTCCTTTATATTGAAAATTTACCCGTTAGTATGTGTGTGAATTAATATCATAAACTTTATGCTGATTGAATAACAAAAGAACTAACTTAGTGCCATGTTTTCGCGTTTTTTCAATCTCGATATTAAGCCTCCAAAGTTAAAAACCCTTCGTTTCAGGTATCGTCCCCTTCAAAAGCCGCATTAGGTTGGCGCTGCAACCTAACAGTGAATTAATATACAGTATATCCTGTACGCGTCTGAGTGTTGAATGGGCAGGCAGTTAAAAGCAGCCAGGAGGGATGCGATCAAGCTGGCAGTGGGTGTAGCAAGGCCTCTTACCAAGATGGAAACTTGGTGGTCCCGTCTCGAGCTACTGTTGCTATGGAGATGGCCGGCCTTGCTATTACTTCATCAGTTTATTTTCTGCTTTTATTAGCCTTTGCTTGAGTGCAAAAAAGCCGAAATCAGAAGAATGAGAAAGACTATCGAAAATTCATGTAGCCAGCCATTCCTTCTGGGTCCTAAACTATGTGTATGCAAAATTTGGTTGAGATTGGTGGAACGGGGTAGATTTGTATATGGAACAAATCCACTCACCCACATACATACGTACATACATACAGACTTTCACTTTTATATATAAGATAAGTATGTTATTAAATTATAAGTTGCTTATTGTTAATTCTTTTTATAGTAATTAAATATGTTATTAAATTACAAGAAATTTTTTCATGCCTATTTTGTTGCCTATTTTACACGTTAGTGCCTATTTACATGCCTATTTTGGCTATTTTAAGAGCCTATATGCCTGCCTATTTTAACTGTTTTTATTGCCTATAATTCTCGTCTCTAGTGATGAATTTACTGACTATGTAAAAGACCAAAAATCAGTGCAAATTCATGTACAGTGTCGTAAAAATTACACCCGGTAGAGTACTATTGCTGCATTTAAAAGGCAACATGAAGAGGAAGAAACCAGTATATCTAAAGCAAAAACTGTTGTTGCTCGCATCGGGTTTGAACGTGATTTACTTGCTGCTGAAGCTCGGTATCATAGCGATTGTTATGTTTCCTTTTTAAAACCTACGACTGGGAGTAACGTCGGTCGTCCTCGAGATGAAGCATTGAATCTTGCCATGGAAGAAATATTTACATAATTATATCGAAAATAGTGATGATTGTCAGTTTACATTGGAAGAATTAAAAAATGTGTGTAAAATTCCAAATATAGATAGCAGAAATATTCAACCGCGATTAAAGTTGAATTATGGTGATAAAATTATTATTACTGAAAAACCGGGACAATTAACATGTATCTGTTTTATTGACAATCAATATGATATTTTAAATCAAGCTTGGAGTGAACAAAAATTCTAATGGCAAATAAGTCCTCCTCGTACTAGAGCACGTGTATGTGGATCAGCTTTTTGTCAGCTTTTTTCAATCCGTAGTCATCGATTATTCTCATTACCAGATCGTATGTTTGATGATATTAATAGTCATATTCCGGAGTCACTCACTTATTGTATGCATAGTTTAGCCGTAGGTCCTCGTTCTTCATATTATCTCAGCTTTTGATTAAACTGATGAAGTAATGCTCCAGATGTTTCATCGTAATTTTCAATATCATTTTAGGAAAAAGTTTCGTTTTATTAGGCTTTCAATAGCGATGATAAGATTTACATCCATGTTTTGATCAAGAACAAGTTCTTTAGATATTATGATTGCTACGGTAAGTTGAAGTAATGTATGAGCTCGGACAGCTCTTGCGTAAGCATGGCCATTCAATATTGTTTCTAATAAGGGAATACGACTTTAGTAACTTTTAGAATCGCTTTTTCTCAGAAATGGTGAATCTTAAGGGAAGACGTGTAAGGACAATTTTTGTAGATATTTGCATGATCTACAATTTTTTCTGATCTATTCTTATCATAAAACTAACCGTTTCGCTAAAAATCCAAAAGACCCATTTTTGTGAAAGTTGACCTTGCATAAAATGTTTTGCATACGTGGGATCGATGGGGACTTTCAGAATTTCATTATAATGGTATCCCTAACGACCATGTAAAAATTCAGCTTCTTGGGAATTTATGCAAGGGTGAATGTCTATTTTGACCGGACCACACGCTGGCATAACCTTGGTACACACGCTCCGTTTCACTTGGGCAAAGGCGGCTTGTACAAGCTTGCATGATTTCAATTCAATCCATCTTCAAGCTGCTTGTACAATTAAAATGATTTCGCAGAATTATCCTACAGACGCTAAAGCCTGCTTGCACAACAAGATTGATCATGCCACCTTAATGAAACGATTTCCTCCCCAAAACTAAATGTGTTGCTTTAATATTTGATCTAATTGTAAATATTATTGCAATGCCAGAAGATTCGGACAACAAACGTGCGGATGCGGAAAACAGTCGTGCGGATAGCAGACATGCGGATGCGGGGCGGATGCCGATAACGTTTCGTTTACCCGCGTAGGGCTCTGTCCATAACACTTCAGCTCTTGTGCGTGACGAGCTTGAGATTATCCCAGTGGCGGGTGGTGTAGATAATCAGTTGTAGGTCCTGAACCATTCTCCCTCCAAAAATGAAAATATTTAGACTTCCATACTGCACAAACAATTCTTAATAATACTTCGCCAATGAATACAAATTAAGAAACAACTACGGTATTCAATTGCTCAAATGCTGTACATGCTACGAGTTGACAATAAAGCCTTCTCCAGCTTATTTATTTATGTATTTAATCGTATGCCTTCTCAACCATTCAGTTAAATCGGGTGTGCAGGGGCGGATTCAGGGGGGGGGGGGGGCATGACACCCCCCCCCCCGCAAACGGAGACCAAATTTCTTTGCAAACTCAAAAAACGAAAATACAATAACCAGACAAAAAAACTTAACGAATTTTAACTGAAAAACATTTTCTTCATTTTATTCAATACTGAAAATATCTTTATGTTCGACGATGTCGAAATGTAAACATTATGTGTCAGCAAACTGTATCATAATGAGGCTCATTATAACACTATTTTTCATTATGAAACAGTTTCTCCCACCAATCAGAGCTCAAGAAACAGTTGTGTGACCAATTAGGTAAGGATACCTTCGCGCATGCGTTCAAAATCCAACATATTTCTGTATTGGCAAGCAAAGTGGATGGTCTCTGCTTTCGGAGTGCCTTGACCCACGCATGGGCTCTGTTCAGTCAGCAAAGCCAGCGCGCCCTGTTCACTAACTGAATCCCACAAATATTTATGAATATTTATGTTAAAACATATAATAAAGTTATAATTATCGTCGAACATAAACAGTCGTATGCAACTCGCCTATAATGGTAATTAAGACACTCGTATGGAAATTATAAAATTATTGCCATTGTAGGCTCGTTGCATAATGTACTATTATTGCAATTATCAGAGGCGTAGCGCTATATTACGCCGATACGCCGGGCGTTCCCTGATTTAGAATGTGTATTCATCAGAGAGTAAAATATAACATTGTTTTCATTTGATATAAATGCGGCGTTAGCATATTACATGGCGCTTAGTTATTTTATATCCGTACCCCCCATATAACTAGTCTTAGCCCGGCCGCGGTCTACTGCTGTGCGTTGCTCTTCTTGTCTGTACGCCAGACCTTCTTGGCGTCAAGAGCTATGTACCACCCTGGCCAGGCCATGTTGCAGCGCATGCGCCAGTTCATACTTGTTTCTCGGAAGGGGAGCGCTACCGTACGCTGGCGTTTGCTGGCGTTTGAATTGTATGATCACTGTTCTGTTAACTCAATAGCCCAATCGCTGCGCTAGTGCTATAGTTCGAACTGTAGAAGTGTAGTTTCTTTTAATTGTGGGTGTGTGTGTTTAATGCTGCCAATATGACTGAAGAAAGTTCACCTGACTCTAATGTTATTAATTTTTTAAAGGCAATTCCTTTGAGCACTTTATCATATGAACAGCGATGTGAATTAAAAACAAAAAGACCAAAGCCAAATTTATCAATTAAAGAAGTCGGTAAAAATCGCACACGGAGTTTTCAGCTTTCTTGGTATGACAGGTTTTCCTGGCTAACTGGGTGTGTTGAAAAAAACAAAATGTTTTGTTACGTTTGCCTTATGTTTGGAGCGAAAGATACTGAATGGTGCACGGAGGGAATTTCTGACCTGAGTAATTTAATTAAAAAGGCTGTAAAACACCAGTCTTCATAACACCACTTGTTACATTGTGAAGCATTTCATCTGCTAGGTAAAACTCGCATTGAGCATGTCTGAAGCTGCTCGACTACAAGCAGTAAAACATAATGAGATCGTGTCTTCGAACAGGCAATATGTGCGACGATTCATTCAATCAGTAGTATTTCTCTGTACACAAGAACTAGCCTTCCGTGGCCATAGAGAAGATGAAAGTTCTATTAACAAGGGGAATTATTTGCAATTGTTGAACCTGCTCGCTCAAAATGAATCTATAGTTAGAGACCATTTACAGTCATCATAATTATTAAAAGGAACATCTCCAGACATTCAAAATGACTTGATAGAAGTTACAACAATTGCATTAAATGAAAAAATTAAATCAGAAATAAATGAAGCCCCCTTTCTCTCCATACAAGCGGATGAGACATTAGACGTATCGTGTAAGAGCCAGATGAGCATAATATTTAGATATTGTGTGGATGATAGAATAGAGGAGAGATTCGTCGGCTTTTATGACGTTTCCAAGAATAAAACAGCTGCGGGATTATCAGAAATCGTGCACAAAGTTTTACTTGACTGGGAAGTAAATGGAGAAAAAAGTTGTAAGCCAGACATACGATGGCGCAGCTGTAATGGCAGGCAGACAAGGAGGAGTTCAAAAGCTAGTGAAACAGTTTTGCCCATATGCTCTTTTCGTCCATTGTTACGCCCACCAATTTAATTTGGTACTTCTGTATGGCTCAAAAACAATAAAACAGGTTCGTTTGTTTGTCTGTGCCTTGACTGCTTTTCATAGTTTTTTCAGCAAGTCTTCTAAAAGGACGGTTTTGTTGACCGAAAGAGGATTTAAGCTTCCACAAGCTAGCAATACGAGATGGAATTTTCATTCGAGGGCAGTTTTCACCATTATGAAACATTTCCAAGGATTGTATAGTACTTTTGATGAAATTATTGATGATGGAAATAGTGAATGGGACGACGACTCTGTGAACTGTGCCATTGGTCTCAAAAGACATATGGATGACCCTACCTTTGTATATTTTCTATGTGTATTCGAAGCTTGTTTCATTTACACTGATCATCTTTTCAAATTGTTACAATCATCGACAGTGAGTATTGTAACTTGCCATAATGAGATAGAGGCTGTCGTCAAAAGAATAGAAAACTTAAGAAATGAAGATTTCACTGACAGATGCGTTCAAAAAAGCATCCAGTTGAATGAAAACGTAATGTATAACACTTTGAGAGTGCTAACTTTTGAAATAGTAGATTCACTAACAGCTCAAATGAAAAGTAGATTTGAAGATCTAAATCATCTAAATTTCATTGAGTTAGTACAAGAAAAGAAGTTTAAAGAATACACTGAAACATTCCCCCAGGGCAAATTAGATATTTTGGTAAAACAGTATCCATTCTTTAATGTTAACCAATTACTAAATGAACTTCACATTGTTTATGGAGAGCTTTTAAAATATTTTGTTGCCAACGGTCTCGACTCCATCTATCAGGAAGTAACTAAACTACAGCGCTTAGTACTGACTATTCCAACTACTACAGCTGGTAGTGAACGCAGCATGAGCACGCTGAAAAGAATTAAAAGATACCTTAGAAATTCTATGAGCAATAGTCGCTTGTCGTGTTTAAATTCACTGGCCATTGAAAAACAGTTATTAGGTGAGCTTTCATCAGAGCCGGCATTTCTTGAACACATCATTGACATTTTCGCAGAAAAGAAGAAAAGACGAATGGAGCTGATGTACAAGACTGTGTGAGGTATGTGACAGTATCTTTCATATTAGCTTTTTGATTTTTTCCTTAGTTTGTCGTTATAAACTTTGGCGTCCCCAGCTCAAAAGTTCACGCTACGCCACTGGCAATTATTATGTTCTGTTACAACTGTACATATTTACAACTTCATACCTGTTATATAAAAACCATTATTTATATAACAAAATCAACTAGTCTATTTTCTTTAGCAAATCTTGTGATTACCGAATCGATGTTTATAGTGATGTCACGATGAATGTGCAGCAATGCAAGTCCGGTGAGCTTGTCTTCTGCCATGGTTGCTCTTAGCCAAATTTTGAGACGACGGAGAGTGGAAAAACTTATTTCTGCAGTGGCTACACTCACAGGAAGTGTGATGAGGATACGTAACAGTTTATTGATGGATGGATAAATATCCTCGTTACACTCATCACAAATGACAACAATCGAATCGGGGATTTTGCCGCCGTTTTCAACAATGCGCTCCCATTTTGCGACCCACAAATCGTACTCGGCAACAACTGTTGAAATGGGAGAATCCAAAAGCTTCTGGTAAGTTTTCGCTACTTGACGTACATCTTCAATGTCCTCCGCTGTATATGAAATACGAGGCAGAACTACTCTCAACCGGAATAGGTTCAAAACGACTGGAGAGAGCGCTAAACGCATCAAATTTATATCCATGTAGCTTGCAAAAAAAACTGGTTTTGTACGTTCGGTTATTTTGTGTTTGCGTTTTTAGTGACACCACTTTTCTTAACAATTTCGATTCTCTGACCCCCTCCAAAGCCAAACTCTAGATCCACCCCTGCGGGTGTGAGAGCGAACAAATCGTCAGGAATGCCAGGGTACGGATGAAGAGGACAGCGTTGGACTAGCCCCACTTGTACCTGAAATAATTGCAGCAACCATGTCCAGTCCTCAGCCTGTTGATGCGGCTCCAGAAGTTCCTCGGTAAGCCAAAACCGTTTGGTTTCTTCGTGGGATCAAGATGGTGGCCACTTGTTCCCAATGTTTTAGTTGACCACTCATGTTTCCAGCTTTCATTTAGGTCAAATCCAGCAGCAATGAGTTGCCCCGCAGTGACACTTACTGGTCATCTTGATTGCAGTCGTTGCTGTGATGGATGGCAGAGTTCATGGTGCAATGGCAAAGAGGTTGATGCAAAGATTTCCTTAGCTTCCCTTAGTAGAGCTTGCTTCCGCCTCAAGTGAGGTGGAGGTCTATGACTCAGCATCGGTGACCAGTGACATGGAGTTATAAATGAATATTCTTACGAAAGCTTATGAAAAGAGCCATGTCTGCCAAAATCCGTATTGACAGAGTTTAATTGTGATAGCAAATGATACCTTCAGTCAATAAAAACCAATATTTGCATTTAGATAGTGAACGTTTTTACTTTTGAACCCATACGTTTTATAAAATTACTAGCTGTATCCCGCATGCGTTGCAATGTCAATTAACGAGAATGTTGGCATTGTAACTTTGTTGAATTTATTGCTTTCGGATACACAATATTTTTTTCTTTAACTGCCTCTAAACTTTTGTAAATTGGATTCAATAATTCAGAAACATTCGTGGGGGCGTACACAGCAACTCACTAAAATTTCATCGCAATCGGATGAATGGTATACGGACGCATACGGGACTTTGTTGAAGCGATTCGCGTGCCGTCACCCATTTGTTGAATCTACTTGTGCGCTACATATTGCATTTATTTATTTGTCGTATGGCATACATGAAAATTATTTATAATTTGACATAAAGTTTAGAAACGTAATGGAGTGCCTGTGGTGTCCCTAGGAAGAAGTCACTGAATTCACCACTGTAAGATATTTGTGGGCATTCTTGAACTAGGTGCCGGACAGTCTGTCTTTCAGCACCGCACTCGCAACATGATGAAGATTTTTTCCTCCACTTGTACAGGAGATCCCCGCATACACCGTGATTGGTCCGGATTCTATTTAATTTTGACCAGGTCTTTCTAGGCTGAGTGAACCCTGGCACCATCTCTGTTATGCATGGCATTACTGAACTCTCTGAAGGAGCAAACGAATTCCAATCAGAATACCAACTCTCAGTCAGGTTGAATTTGTTGGTTGCAAGATTCTCCGCTGTGCATATAGGTGGATGTCTTGAACGTAATCGTTTCACATGTAGATCACCAATGTCTCCATGGATTGGTAGTTGGTCTAGATATTCTCTTATCAAAATGTTGCATCGCCGCAAATGAGGTATGGAAGCATACGGGGTTTCGTTGAAACTATTCGCGCGCCGTCACTCATTTGTTGAATCTACTCGTGCACTATCTATTGTAAAATGGACTTACTAAGTTAGAAATCTTCGCGGGAGTGGGAACAACAATTCACCAAATTTCATCGCAATGGGATGAATGGTATCAGAACGCTTGTGGGACTTTGTTGAAACGAATCGCGCGCTACCTATTAGAATTTGATTTACTAAGCCTATAACCATCCCGGGAGTGTGCACATCCAAATTTGATCGCAATCGGATGAATGGTATATGAACGCATCAAAGACGAATAAACAAACGAACATTCATTTATATAAATATTGAGCCCGCATTCGCTCATGTCTTCAATATTTCTTTGAGAGCATGCTTACTCTTTATGCTCACTTGCATAGAACGCACTCTAAAGCTTCCTAATGTCTCAAGCTTTCATTTTGACTTTGAAGAGGACAGCATATTTTCTTCCTGGATATATTTTATTAACCATTTTGCAATTGGACACCATGTAGAGTTCACCTTGAAACTGACCACACTATTTCAATAAATGTTGAGGCTATCTTACTACCATACCATAAACTTCAAAGCATTGAAACTTTGCACATGCAGTTAGTGATATCTCCTCAACACAGGGAAAGAATTATGGAAAGATACAAATGCCCAGTTTATGTAAAATATATTTTATATTTTACCTGAAAAATAATTTTTGAGAATGTTGTAATCTCTTTAGGTACACATTTCTCAGAAAGTAGCAGACAGAGAGCAACTAAACTGCCCATATATGTCGTATAGGCTTTGATTTACACAGTAGGTGAAATATTTTATTCATTAGAATATTATTTGGCCAATTAAAAAATATTATATTTGATGTACCAAATTTTGGTAAATGTTTTGTAATATTAAATTTTTTATAGGGCTTGATATCTGTTAATATCCAGTTATGTTTCACCTAGTGTGTTTATAATGACCCCATGCATACCCATAAAAAATTCATGACAATAAGTTCAGTAGTTTCAGAGAAAAGTGTACCTGAATGTCAAAAAATATAAGTTACGGTAAATGACAAAATAAACAAAGACATGCGTTTTTGACACATATCAGCCTTTTAGAATTGTCCAGCTCCATACTCCTCTTCATTCTTGGTTTTATCATCTTCTTTCTTCTTCTTTTCAGCTCTCTTCTTTATTCTGGCTTCTTTGGTCATCTCTTGGCCACTCTTTTCAGCTTCCTTCAGTCGCAGCATATCACTCTGGCGAAGCGCCCATGCCATGTCATTGCCTGGTACAATGCCAAGTTTTTCATGCCATAAACAAACCTCAAATTAACCTCATATTTCTTCTCAACTAATTTTGATGTCATAGTTGATTTATTGCTGCCACATGAATTACATTGTATTTCCAATCAAGTGGCTAAGCCCCTTCTACTTTTTTCATCTTTCTTTAGTTCAAAACAGTCTACACCATCACAGTGTTTACATTTAGCAAATGAGTGTAGCAATGCAGAAAGTACAAATATATCTAGAATTGCATAACTATCACAACTACTTGCATTACTGACAGTAGAACTGGCATTACTCTCGGCTTCCAAATAATAGTTTCCTTTTTGAGGCACTGCTTGCTCTTCCAATGTCATGTTTTGAGTCGGTTGAAGGCAATCCAAATCGCCCTTCACACCTTTGGCAACACGACGATAATGTTTACATTTACCAAACTTCCTAATTCGACCCATAATAACACACGGGAACACAAAACTGTAAATAAATATTATAAAACCAACGACGACTGATCTACACGAGGTTACCACTGAAAATTCAAAACATCAACAAGTTTCCGCGGAAACCGATGCTTAGATGTTTCCATGGAGATTATATAAGCAAGGCAGCTACCAGAACTACTCAGATGTTTCCATGGAGATTATATAAGCTACCAGAACTACCAACAAACAAAACAAGACTTCCTATTAGCATGCCGAAAAACAACTTTTGGTGACAGTCCACGCCAGGTGGGCGTGGTCAGCTGAGCACCATAATTAAATGCCCTGAAAAAGGCATTTAGAGGGCCCGAAGGTGCAAAAATCATATGCCAGCTTATAGAATAGACCTTCCCTCGCACATTTATCAAAGAAAAAAAAATCCGATTTTTTCATCACTCAACTCTACAAGGTGTCCTTAACCATTTTGCAATTGCATATCCCAGGAACTTACAACACGTAATTCTGTTTCATTTACCACTTTATTATGGTTTCAGAAGTCATTCATTTCCGTGTCCGATCATTTCCAGAATGTAGCAACTCCGATGGCCTTGTTGTTTGCCTCGATCAGGTCCTGGGTAGTGCAGGGTTGTTCTAGTAGTGGACAAATGAGCAGGTGGGCTGGGTCTTGTGTTGCTCCACACTCGCAGGACGTGTCTCCATCAGCTGGAAGGATACCCCATTTCTGCATGTTGGTCTTGCAACGAGGGACGCCCACCCTGAGACGATTAAGTGATTTCCAAACAGGGTAAGGCAGGTCATTTCCTGGGGCTAGCTCTTCCTTAACAGGGATATCCGGCGGCAGCTTGCTCTTCCACCTGGAGATGCGGTTAGATTCCGATGTTCCCTCCAGTGGTTGAGTCTTGGCGATGAAACTCTTTCTTGATTTCAGTCGACGGACAACAGCCTGATGATTATGCAGTGGATGACGGGGATCATTAATCTGCTTCGCCCTCTCTGCATCAGCAGCAACAGCCCTTCTGATAGTTGGGGGAGCTATCCCAACAATCGGGTAAAGTTTGTCGACTGGAGTAGGCTTCATACATCCCGACAAGATTCGTATGGTCTCGTTGATGGCAATGTCAATCTGCTTGGTGTGACTGGATGCACTCCACACAGGTGAAGCGTACTCTGCAGCAGACATGCACAAAGCAAGAGCAGAAGTTCTTAGGACGTGAGGACTTGCCCCCCAGGTGGTGGCTGTGAGCTTCCTCAAAATATTGTTCCGTGAACTAACTTTCAGCCTGGTCTTATGGCAATGTTTCTTGAAGGACAGTGTTCGGTCAAGAGTAACACCTAGATACACGGGTGTTGGACAATGTTGGAGTTGTTTGCCTTGCCATGTAACATCCAGTTCCCGCCGAGCTTCTCTATTCCTTAAGTGAAATGCACATACTTGAGTCTTGTTGGGATTTGGCTTAAGATGATTGGCTTCATAGTAAGATCCAAGGGTATCTAGTGCAGAAGTCAACTTTCCCTCCACCTCTTCAAATGTTTTTCCTTGGGCAGCCACTGCAGTATCATCAGCATAGATGAAGAGCCTAGAATGTTCTGGTATGGGCTGATCGTTAGTGTAAATATTAAATAGCACAGGAGCGAGTACACTGCCTTGAGGTAAGCCGTTCTTTTGTATGCGCCATCTGCTCTTTTTACCATGGAGAAAGACTTGGAACCTTCTATTCTGCAGGAGAGTGCCAATAAGGGATGTTAGTTGGTAGTCGTTGGAGGTCTGGTACACTTTCCTCAGCAACTTTCTGTGGTTGATAGTGTCGTAAGCAGCTGTTAGATCGACAAAGGCAACTCCAGTTATCTCACCTTGTTCATACCCATCCTCGATGTGTTGAGTGAGGTTCAGTATCTGACTGCAACATGACTTTCCAGATCGAAACCCAGCTTGTTGGGGAATGAACTTATCTTCAAGGATGCCGCTAATTCGGTTGAGGAAGTGGTAATTTACTATTTTGGTAAAGGTATTTGCACCGCAGATATGCGGAACATATGTAAGTAAATGTTACACGACTTGGAAGTTCTTTGGAACCCGGGAAGGAGTTTCCGACCAAGACACACCGCTTAGTGATTCTGATGTAGACGCACGTATTAGTATTAGTGATCGGTGACATTGCAAGTTCACGTTTTGGTGGTAATCCACAGTGGAAGAATATCAGCAGCCATCGCGCTGTACGAACAGTATAATTTAACCAATTGTTACAGTTAGATGCCGTGTAAGGCAAGAGCTACGATACTTTTTGTGTAAAAATTGTATGAAAGTAAAATTGGAATTTTCACATTTTTTTACGTGGGGACTTTGACTTTCTACCACGCTGCTAAAAACATGTACATTTTGCTTGTGCGATAAGGCACGAAATATTCACGCTACGAAAAATTATTATAGCGAGCTAAACGCTACAGTGAGAGGGATCACCGGCAATATTGTGCATCACGTGTATTTTTTACGATTACCGTGATTTAAAGTGATTTGTATGAAATCAGTGGTAAATTCTGTGAGGTAAGATACCGCCTGTTGTACCTAATAGATTCAGTGGCAGATAATAAGAGCCAATTTATTATAATCTGCAACTGTGTAAACTCAGTGCTTCATTCTGTATATAACAAATACTGTAGAAACTGTGGAAAACGACGCGATAACGTCGACCATGTGTTCAACATGTTTCATCCCGTACACGTGATGATCATTATGGTGTAAGTTCCATCATGGAGGAAACGCCGAAGAAATAACGATATCATGAAGAGTAAATCCAGGAGAATTCCGATGGGCAGACCACGTGATGAGGACTTGGAAGAGGAATATAGGCCAGGACTATGGAACCTGATTATGGAGCCTAATAATCCTCCTTTGGAAAGGAGAAGTATGACCCCTCTGATCCGAGAGACCACGAGGTGAACAACGGAGTAATGTCACTGTGAGTCTTGTATCCTCATCATTGTACAAGGTTTGTTCGGGTGGATGTAGATTTAACTAATAATACAAACCGAAACTGATAGCAACCACTCAGGCAGGTCTATTGTAGAATATGTTTTTCTTTCTTGAAACTGGGCAATCTTTGTTAGTCACCCGGTACCGTATTCGTACGGGGGTGCACCTGTATAATTTGTAATTTCAGTGTATTCCAGTTATGGAGCTCAGCTATGTGAAAAGCTGAATTTTCCTGTCAGATAACCGACAGTTTAGTCATGAAGACTTGATCTCCAAGTTTAGGGAACACCCTATGTAGGAGCCCTTATCTTTGATTCATTTTCATATTTTCGTATCAGTTGGTTAGTCAACAGTCACTACCAGATTTTTTGTAAGGTTTAGTTAGCATTATTTGTGGATCCATTATACCACAAGAGTTCCAGTTGGGAACAAATACAAGTATTGTAAGAATGGCTTAACCTGGTCATGAACCCAGGAGTATCGCATCGTATCAGCTTATACGACGCAAAGGAGTTAGGTGTTGTCTATTCTTTTTGGAACTGTGCTCAGCTATAAGCACGTTAACGAGAATGATTATAAGAAGGAGGGAGCGACTGGTATATCTCCCATTTCAAAGCAGTTAGACTGCACGCGTTTCATCTTTCATTTAAGTGTGTTTGGAAAATTTGTAAAGTTATATTGTTGTTCAGGGCAGGTTTATGTGAAGGACACTCTAGTGTGAATAGAGAACGATATCTTATAAACCAACGGATCACTTTAGGACTGCAACAGGTGATTTCCGTTCGATTACAAGTGCACAGTTTTGATATGTTAAACGAGCGAGTTGTATGCTGCATTCAGTGAACGGTAAGCTAGGCGTGATGCGACGCTTAGGCAAGGCCAAAGAACTGATTAATTCCCAGCATTCTATTGGAGAGACCGACAGGTGTTGATTTTATTTTTATGTCAACTGGTGACATCACAAACATTTGTGGAATGTCGAGGCCATGTTTGTGGTAGTATTTTATACGAGGTTAGGGACCACAGCTGATAGCTATGTATAATTGTAAATGACCGCATGCTACATGCGAGGTTGACTCGAGTATTGGAGCAACTGTTTTCACGCTAATGACGTTGATCATTTAGCTCATGTAATGAAGGTTTATCCCAAATTATAATTGACCCAGTATAATTGTTTCAGGCTAGCAACTCGTGAATTTGTTGTCTCAGAACACATGTGTTAGGGTTGATGAAATCCCCTCTTGTTATTGTATGCCGGCGATACTGAGCCGAGAGACAGATCGACCGATGAATGTTAATGCGTGCCATTTGAGTAAGTCGCGCCTGTTATTGTTCGAGCCGTTAGTAGCTCAGAATGTTGTGGTGACTATTAGAGTAATTTCTTCGAGGTAATCTCTGAGGAGAATTTTGATTTTTGCTATGCAGCCTGCGTCTGGTGTCTACATTTAAACCATACTAGGGATTCTAAACCAACGTTATAAACCTGAATTAAATCATGTTTCTCACTGATGTAAACCTACGTGATTAACAAGATGTATAACACAATTTACACTCGCCAAATCAATACTTTACTTTACTAAAAAGTGCGGTCTACGTGATTAATGATTGATAAACTGAGCATCTTAATTTTGGTACCCTTGTCTTGTTGTTTTACCTCGACACCATGTGCTGCTTCATTTCCTTATGGAAGTGAGATCTTAACTGAGCTGACACTACTTTTCTTGACGACGAGAATCGCTGGAACCAAGAGTTCGTAACGAATGGTCCACAAGATTCTATGCGATGTTAGTCGCAATGATGATTACGCGATTGCCAACCTAACTTACATTCTTGAGATGGCAGTTGGGGGCAAACAATCTTCCTGATCAGCGTAAGTAGGCTTATAATAAGAACATGTGTGCGTGTTTATTGTCTTCATTCTGAGTGCATAACCTGATTGTATCCCTGTTAGATGTAAGAGAGTGTTATATTCTGTAATGTTCTTTTTTATAGGCTGTGGTTTGCTATCATTAGTTTTGCCTTAATTCTTTGTTTACGATGCGTCTCGTCGTAATATTTTCATTCATGTCAGGAATTAGATAGCTATTTAAATGTAATTGTAAATGTGGGCATGGTATTATCCTTACTTAGAGATTTGTGTTGCCTGGATGTTAAATGTAAATTCTACCGAGTCATTTGCTTGTAACTTTGCTACCGCGTAAAATTCATTTCACGTGCCACGTACCTAGATTAGTTGTTGCTTTTGCATTCCATTGTAATTAAGGACTTTCGCGAGGGTTAGTTCATTTCAGTTATGTTTTTTTTTTGTGACTCATCATTGTAACTAGCTTTGCGGATTAGCCGATTTTTAACCCTCCAAATTAGGATAGGGTTCTCAATATTGAATAAATCATTCACGAATTTTTACTTAGGTCTGGATCTTTTCATTTTTAGCTTTGTGTTTTGAGGGTGTATTTCTTTGGGCCTTCTTTGACATTATCCGTGCAAATGGACCAGCTCTCTGGGACCAAGACTCTCGTGCTACACTAGCCCTGAAGAAATGCATCCGATCCTCTCAGGTGGTTGTGGGTTCGAAGGACGAAGTGCCATTCTTTCGGTGGATGATACCCGGATAATCTCCTCTAACGGGGTCAATATATATACAGTTTATACTAGCTATACCCGGCATGCGTTGCAATGCAATCAAAGACAGAGAGAAGGGAATGAGGATAATAATAATGTTATTGGTTGTACGTTCCTTTTAACAACTGAAGCGTAACATCTAAGTCATTTGCCCTAAATGATAATAATAGGCTAATGAAAAAGGAAACGATTACTGAACGAACATGGTAAAACTTTAAAACTGATATAGGTAATTCAGATTTCTTCCTTCGATATCTTTCTCGTCTCAACCTTATTTGCTGGCTTAGGCCGATACTCGTTGCGTGTAGAGAATGAGCTGTTGGCGTACTGCTCGGGACCCAGCTCCGTGAATCTGAGAGGAGTGTGGATCGCATGGATGACAGACGTGTGGGGTTCCCGGTCCTTGCGTAGTAACAGGGCGCCAGGGAATGTTCTCCGCAGCGCCTACATGCTGCTGCGAGAGATAGCAGCACTTAGCTCAGCTTTTGTTTCAACGTTAAAACTCAGCCTAAAAAGGGGGTCGCAGCCGTATTTCTAAATAGGCTAAGTAGGCTGCAGCCTAGGGCGGCAGTTTGGCAATTCATTCAAAAGCTAAAAGGAAGTATTTCAGACGTTAATATTTTCCGTACGAATTTAAAAATACAAGTTACTTAAAAATATGTTTTAGTCCTTATACAGTTCTTCCTGCGTTAGGAGAACTATCTGCGGACTGGCTATATGCCTCTCACCAAGGCGGCCCGGGTTCGATTCCCGGTCAATGCATGTGAGATTTTCAAAGTGAAATGCCATGTCCGGTGGTTCGGATTCCACGTAAAAAGGAGGTCCCGTGGCTCATAATCACTAGATTCACGGTCACTTAAAACTACAATCTTCCTTTATTACTCTGTATTGAGGCAAATGCAACAAAAACACTTTCATGTCTCCAATGAATGTCTCCAAGAACAAATTAATTAATTAAGTTCGAAACCCATTTCATTTTTAACGAATCTTAAAAGAAGTAAAAAGAAAAACAACATTATTAACGTATTTGCCATTGAGAAATATCGTAAGAAAGCTACGCTATGTAAATTTGAACGTCATGATTACGTGGGGTGAGTTGTTTTAGAGAAGTTTGTATATTTTTCAACAAATTAACCAGTAATTGACTACATTTTGTGTAATTTCATTTCACCGTGTAGGACAACTTAATTCAAATTGAACACAGTTCTTCAATTACGCAAAAGCCTAGTCATTAGCATTAAAATATAAAATATCTGTAAAATCTTGATCACTGATCTCCAAGAACAAATTAATTAATTAAGTTCGAAACCCATTTCATTTTTAACGAATCTTAAAAGAAGTAAAAAGAAAAACAAGTAGATAACTAATTTCATTACATGATTTATTATGTAAGCCATTAAATTTGTAGTTTTATCTAAACTAAATGAACTCTATGATTAAATAATATGAAAACGCCAATAGGTAGCATACTCTTAAATCCGGTCCTGGTCGCAGTGTCTAAAAGGTTCAGAACCCTAGGCTATGTATATCATGTGCTATGTTTAAAATGAATGTCATATGCAACCCTTTTCATTTCGGAGTATTAATTATGCTTAATGACATAATTTAAATGAGATTAGCTTAAATCATCATCTTACATAATTTTGTGATGAAAAAAACGTGGGTCTTAGTAATGCTACTCAAAAAGTTCGGATTGTATTCCAAAAACTATCTTCAAATTTACTCCAAACATTCTCCGCCATCCGCACAGCCATGCAAACTATATCCGCACGGTGAAAGAGTTTGCAGGTTTATCCGCGGATATCCGCATCCGAGTATATATACATACATACATACATACACACACCCAAGTACACGGAGCTAAATAACCACCAAGCCCCTCAAATGCCACAACAACAATAATTATGAAGTATGTGTAAAATATTTCATTACAGCCACATACATAACTTATGTCATTTTCGTCAATAATTTCAAACTCGTAATTCCGTATGGATTTCTCTGTAATACCATCGCTGTCTGCTCTGCTCAAACGCCTTCACATTGGGCGCGAGTTGTGCGTTAAGCGACGAACATCCCCTACTTGACGAACTTCCCGACAGTAGCGCTGCTTGGTTGAAACGATTCTGAGCCTGTCCAAGCGCGGAATACCACTTACAGGCCGGACGTTTGTTTTAGACGAGTGAAAAATCATAATGGAAGCCTGGAGGTGAGTTACTACAGTACCTGTGTTGTTGCTCCATTCGTTCAGATGATGAACAAAACTATCTCACGCTACTGCTGAAGTACAGTCATTGGCATATATAATGGTGATCTGTTCGTAACAATGCAAAGTGTCACACAATACTTCGACCACTGCACGGTGGTGTCGTCACGTGCTCAAGTCAGGAATTCCATTTCATCAGACCTGTGGTGTCAACTATGAAGCGAGAGGGCTATAGAGTGGCTGTGTACAGGCTCACCCGCACGCTTCAAGGTCAAGGGTAATCGTCTAAAACAAACGTCCGGCTTGTACGTCTCTAATATCTGACACCTTTGTTGGTTATTACGTGAGGTAAGTGGTGGAGAATGTTGGTAATCCTGCATGTTCGCTGTTTGGAGTGAAGTGGGAGGGGGTTACGAACGGCGGTGGTTATTATTTATTTATCGTATGGCTTTTAGTGTCGGGAGTGCCCGAGGACATGTTCCCCACGCCAGATGCTTTAGCTGCTTCAAGCGAACACCCATAGGGTGAGCTACAAGTTCCGGTCAATTTCAAGTAGTTCCAACTTTCGCTACCAGATGACACTGATACCTAGTGGTGAACGTTGGAACTTTGATAGAGCGGTGGTATATATGCTATAGTAAATGCAATAAACTGGGGATTGTATACACCCAATTTTTAGTTGGCAAATGAGATAAATTATCGAATATTTATCAAATTAACTGACAAGTGAAGATAATTCCCAACCCGTGATGGCGAATGTAAATAATGTAATTGAAAGATTGCACCTCACTCCCCTAAAGCCATAGTGAGACAAAACCATTGGTCGCTACTAGGTTACACCACTGTCTGGACGCAAATTACTGCTTGTAACACAAGCAAGGGGATCTGGGGCGTAAGCTCCATGTTAGTTTGTGTTTGCATGTAAAGCCTTATTAACACATGGAATTTAATATATCAAACTGACTTTTATTACATTCACCATTACGAGTTGGGAATTGTATAAACTCGCCGGTTAATTTGACAATAATATTCAATAATTCATCACATTTACGAAATTTAGTGGTGATTGTATTATAATAATCAGCAGTTATACATAATCGCCCGATTAATCACATTTACCGTAACATATTGGCTGTATTGTATGTAAAACATGTTTCAAGGGATTCATTGAAGCCCTATAGAAATATGGTGGTTCTACAATAAATGGTTTGGTAGAGATTAATAATGTTTTATTGTGACCAGTAGCCATAATATAAAATTAAAATAATGACGTATATATAAATTATTCATTACTTAATGTAGTCAGGGATCGAATTCTTTGTTTGCATTGAAGGATATGATATAGGCTATGTTACATTGTTGATCACACCATATGCGCACACATGTGAAGTCCGGGACATGGTACTTCCTACGTTGACAACACTTGTGATGAAACCGTGGCCTACGCTATATACAAGGCCTGGAAATGAGGCGCCAGACAACATTGCGAGCGATAGTTCGAACTTGTTCCGCATTTTGCCACTAGGTTCGCTGTCTGGCGCCCTTAATCGTACAGTTTGCATTACGTACAATGTGATTAGTGTGTCTGTATTTGACGGTAAATAAGGTGTCCTAATGAGTGAGAAAGCTAAGGTGAGTTTAAAATTGACTGGCGAAGCGTGTCGTATTACATTTGTCCTTTCATTAAGAGCAGTTGACTGCTGTTTGACTGACATTGAGATGGGTGCTAAGTGGTCTTTATGAACAAGGCGTAGTGAAAAGTAAGTTTTAATCCAGTGTACCAGCGTAAATGTGACCTGTATGTGTGATAAATACTTTAGATATAAATCAGTGAATGATTTGAATAGAGTAACTTATGTGTAAATATTAGTGTTATTATTGTGTTCG
Source organism: Meconema thalassinum (assembly GCA_946902985.2). NCBI lineage: Eukaryota > Metazoa > Arthropoda > Insecta > Orthoptera > Tettigoniidae > Meconema > Meconema thalassinum. The sequence continues at coordinate 283,080,673 of OX336397.1, forward strand.
TCAAAAATGGTGTACTGTAGCGTGCCGTATTGTAAATCTCGTCAAGTTAAAGGCAATGGACTTTCGTTTCATAAATTTCCATTGAACAATGATATACTGAAACAATGGGGTTTAGCTGTATCACGTGAGGGGGTAAAGCCAGGGTCTTTGTGGACACCAAAACGGTCTTCTACAATTTGTAGCAAGCATTTCAAGGATTCTGATTTTAGTATAAATACTACAAAGAGAACGCTTTTACCGAACGCATTTCCGACGGTTTTTTGAGGACTACCCCGAACATAAACAAACATAAATAAATAGAAATAGCGCAAAAGAGCACGTGTCGATAGAGACATACATATCAACAACAAAAGGAAATGTTCAGGTAATTTAAATTTTACGGAAGACTATTGTGAAGAAAACCATGATCAACCTCGTGTTAGTGTGTACGAACGCAATGTTCTACAATCAAGCAAACTCATTGCAAGTCAACAAAATTAAAATTAAGGAGGGCACTAAGGAAGAATACAGTATACAGAACTACAATTAAGTCATTGAATCAGAAGATAATTTCATTGAAACAAAAATTACACTCAGTGCAACGTCAGGAAAAACTCGATGTTCAAATATCGAAGCTCAAGAGTGAAGCGGGTCGTGGGGACTTGAAGGCTAATTTCTTACTTGAACAAATTCGAGCTTTCACGAAACGAAAGTTTAAATACAATGAAACAACAATAAAAATATGTGTATTGCTCTCTAATAAATCACCGTCGGCTTACCGCTTACTGAGAGATATAAATATTTTACAACTTCCTCATCCACGAACACTGAAAACGTACATTGGGTATACGAACGGAGAGACAGGTGTCACGTCACTTGCAAAAGCTAGGTTGACAGCTGAAGAAAAGTCACTGACTCTCAATAATGAGAAGGTTGGTTCATTAATCATTGATGAAATGGTCATAAAGTCTAGACTATTGTATGACAAGAATTTAGACATATTTCTCGGCATTAGTGATATTGAGAAAGATGCAATTGGAATCGAACATAAATTGGCTAATAAATTATTATGCATACTGTTCAAGGGCCTGTCATCCTTCTACAGGATACCTGTTTCGTTCTACTTTACATGTGGACTCACAGGACAACAGTTATCTAGGATAACACTGGACGCACTGACTGCGGTTGAGGAATGCGGCTTCAAGGTCATCACAATAGTGACAGACAACTGTCAGGTGAATGTGTCAATGTTTGAGGCGCTGTGTGGCGGAAGTGCCACTCATGAAATTCGTCACCCGATAGACGAGCAGAGGCCACTTTTTCTTAGTTTCGATCCGAGTCACATCATTAAGAATGTACGATCACAATATCTGAGTAGGAACTTCTAAGTAGATGACAATTTAATAACTAGTGATCATCTCAAGAATCTGTACCACTTACAGAAAAAGCTGGTAGTAAAGCCAGTTAGAAAATTAAGCAGGAAGGTTGTATGTATATCCAAGCAATTTTAAAAAAACCAATGTGGCAAGAGCCAAATTGGTGTTTACTCCAGAGACAATAGCTGGGCTTAAGAGCATGGAAGTCGTGTGCCCAGAGAAATTTGAAGATAAGGACAGCCTACACGAAACAACAACATTCTTGGAAATTTTTAGAAAATGGTTTGATATACATGTTATCTGCAATACCACACACGGACTTCATTCCAGAAACACGGACAAGCTTATTTTCTGTGAAGTTAATGATGAGAGACTTTCATGGCTGACCAATGAATTTCTGCCCTACCTGTCACAGATTCAAAGTTATCCCAATAAAAAGATAAGACTTACAAAGGAAACTTATCAAGCTTTGGTGCTAACAACTTCATCAACCGTGTCCTGCATAGATTTCTAATCAGTATCGGCTTCCATTATTTGCTCACGCGGAATCTCTCAACTGACGATGTAGAACTGCTCTTCAGTCACCTGAGAAATAAGGGAGGTAACAATGACATGATGGACGTGAGATCATGCCTGCATGCCATCGAGTCAACACTTAGCACAGGAATTATCACATCTTCTAGAAGTGGGAATGTGGAGCTGAGGGAAGATGCAATCGTAACAGGCGCCTTGACCAAGTTTCTGAAGCCTAAAAAATCGCGGAAGGTGCAAAACCAAGCCAATGCTAAAGAAACACCCCAGCTTCCGGCACATGTCTTGGAGATTCTTGAAAGCCCTGTTCAAGGTAAGAACATGGGGCTTATAGCCTATATTAAGTTCCTTGAAATAAAACATTATGGTTGACATTTTAGTATTAAAATCTCTATTTTTGTTTTCAGAAAAGCCTGCGTCTCTATCTTCCATCTCAATTGCAATGGTAGCGGGATTTCTTGTAAGAGTGGCAGAAGAGAGAACAGACTGTGAAGGTTGCTTAGAGAAAATATCAGCTCCAGCAAATGCAAGCCTGCCATTTAGTTTAATACATTTTCAAGACAGAGGGGATTATGATATCCCAAATCTTCTTTTATTTATATGTTGGAAACAATTTCTCACGTTGTCACAACAGCCGTAAATTTCATGTCTCGAAAATATTTAGTGTCAAATTTCACAAATATTTTAACTGACACGTTTTCCGAGCACACAAAATGCGAAGTGTGTATTGACAATTCTCTCTCCGTAGTTCTTCTGCAAAAGTTCTTAAGGCCGCTTTTAAAGAATATTGGTGTGAACCACCTGGGCAGTAGTGCAACGTTTCTGAATTTAAGAAGTAAACAACTTGACAGAAAAAATCTTAAAGTGAAGTGAAATACAGTCAAGAGTGAGCTGTATTCATCATTTGGGGGAAACTGGAGGAAAACAGGTAAGAAGTGCTAAAAAACATGTATTAAATGTACCTGAGTTGCATGTAACGCATAGTCAAAAGCAGACAACTAGGGCGCCGAGCCGCGATCCTAGTGGCGTAAAGTGGAACTACCAGTTTGGCGTACCAAGTCTCCGCTCTATTTCCAGGCCTTGAGTATAACGTAGGCCACGGATGAAACCCATGTGTCGCAAAACGTGTCACAGAATGTCTGTGGCAGATGACCTCGCTGTTCCGCACCTTACAACAACCATAACTAACTCAACTTATACCCATTGTTTGTCCCTCCAAGACCAACTACAATACTCAGACCTTAATGCAGGTATCGAAAGTGTGAAAATGGCGTATTCGGAAGCCCGAGATATTGTTTGTTTACATTCGTTGCTGGGATACAATATTAGCTTTGATTAGCTTCGTTTGATGCAAGTTGGGATAAACTATTGCTCATCTGTAATTTGTAGTGTCTTCAGTACGTCTGATAAGTCCAGTTAGCGTTAATGTACTGCAATCGTGTGTAAATATATGATAATACGCTTATTATGGACTGGTTCGATTGTGTGATGATTGTTCAGTCGGCCGATGGCATTGTGTCATTTACTGCAGATGTTGAGGTACCTAAGACAATAATAAGTGACTCAAGAATATACACCGCAATGATTTGCTAGTTAGTGACAATATAATAATAGCTTAGTACACGTCAGTAGTGTCGAACTTACGTAAAGGGAAAACGCAATGAGCATCTACACAAGACCAAACCGTTGACTTTATCTTGAACACTCAGCAACATGTGCCTCTGTAAATCCTTACCAGTCTAGCAGATGTTCTACACTGCCTTGTATACACGCCAAATATTACAGTGAACTTCCGTTTTATTGGTTAAGGAAGATGTTTCCCCTGTGCCAAACAGTGAACTCATTGTGTTCCGTCATTATTCATACTTTTGTGATTCTTACAGCTTGCAAGTTATTTTTTATTATGATGTGTGTAATAAAGTGTTGTGGGTAACTTGCCAATTATGTACTTATATTGCGAGATGGTGTGCCGCGATAATTCCGTAAGAGGGAGATGGTGCTTTCCTACCTACATTACTTGACTAAATCTACTATTTCCAGCGTACACTATTCCAAACGTTAACAGCGAATGTTTAATAGTTTAGATGGTAACATATTATCGTGTCCTTTGTGTGTGGTAATCTCCATAATTATGTTCAGATATCCACACGACGACTTCTTTGCATATTTCAATCAACTAATTCGGTGTGATGTTTTAGCCGAGATTTTAGACAGTTCTACGAGAGGTCTTAATTGAATTGTATCTCTATAGCGTTGGTTCGATTATTTCAGGCAACTATTCTCATTCTGATTGTGTACACAAATACTCTGCAGGTGCTGGGACAGCACTTCAGTAACCGGGTACTTTCTTCTCTCCTACTTCAGAATCTGTTTGATTCTTTGCTAATAATATTATTCTATAATTACTGAAATTAAATACAAATCGTGATAACTCGCCAAAAAGCTTCTTATTCAACCACAGAAACAGTGAGACTATTGTAGCTGCCCCTTGGGTGAAGACGAAGAAACCTATAATTCGAGGCCAGCACTATATTGATAAATTAATTCAGGTAAGTGTAAGTTATTGGTGCATATTTCTTCGGAACCTAGTCTCGTCTTGTGATATATTTTATGCTCTTAGGTGAGTAAAAATAATAATTTACACGAACTGTGACAACCCCGATGACATGATCTTAGCTATTGGTAGGGCAACCATCGCCGCCATGTTTTTTCTACATTAAGGTCTGAGGATTGTAGTTGGTCTTGGTCCCTCCATACCTATCGCCACTACTTACATTAGTTATTGTTGTTTTAAGGGGCGGAACTACGAGATCATCTTTCCCTACACTACAAATTGCAGCTCCGTAGATTCATTCAAAATTAATATCTATGGCTCAGCCTTCTCGACAACGATCCCTATTTGGCCTTGATATTTTCTAACAGTAAATAAATAACACTCTTCAGTTCTTCAACTTCTTCAGTAAGTTCTTTGATAGCCTTTTCACCTAATTTTACATCAGCAATCAATTTCTTTAAGTGATCTGATTTCTCTTTATTCTTTCCTTCAAATTTTTTAATAACCCTTTCTATTAAACTATTCTTAGAGTACTCTGGCTTCTTAGCAACTTTATATACCTCCTTTAGCAGTTCTTTAGGTAATCTCTTCTCCTGAGGGTTTAGTGGCTTCACATGAATAACAACTCGGTACGCCGTGGGAGAAACAAAAGCAGCTCGTCTCAGAAATGTCTTCAAAGCTCGTGGCAAAAATGGTTGGAACTTAAACAAAGCACGCTCGATTTTGGAGATAAGCGTGATTTGACGTTCTAGTTTTGATAACCCTGCTGTTGTTTGCAATCCTTGGATATCGTGAACTGCAATACCAACCAAGAGATTCATCATGACAATAGTGACCAACACAATGAATACGGGAAATATAAGTAAACACATTAAATTGTGCTGTCCTTGTTCTGTGGTGAGAAAGTTCATAAGATTCAATTCTCCAGTCATCATGACTAGAACTTTAAGAAAACCTACATGAGGGTAAATAAATTCATCTGAAAAAGGTAATATAATGCATAAACTGAAGGTGAAACCAATCAGCAAACAACCGTAAGCCAAAAAAAGTCTGGTAAACTCCTTCAAAACTTTTACAAACATTGGAACGTATGGGCCGAGAAATGGAAGCTGTCCTATTTTAAACATGAGTCCTGTCCAGGCTAGAAGGACCACAACCGATGCTAAATATCTCGGCCATGACTGTACAGGCGATTTGTACATCAGAATAGCAATCACACAGGCTATAATAATCCAATCCAAAATATTTTCCACCAAAAAGAAGTAACGTGGAAATGGCGAATAGATATGTATGGAGAGACATTTTCGTAGCAGTTCATAAACTGTGAAAAAGAATAGAATATACCATTGGATTTGGACGATGTAGGGGTCCAGCACATATTGCGACCATAGCGCTGTAGGTCTTCCTTTTGGATAGCAGCTCGTGTCATCATCAAACATTTTGGAAGTGTTTTTAACCACTGAAGCAAAGTAAATTTGGTTGTCTGAAGAGGGAGAAACATTTTTAATAATGCTTTTTGGTTCAGAAATGTCTGGGGTACTTGAATCTTGGTAACATACATGAGCAATTGAGAAACCGTAAACTGATAGGCACATTACAAAAAGAAAAGAAATTATTAACCGAATAGCATAAAGCTTACCTATTTTTTGCCATTTAAGGTAAATAAATGCTTCGCATAATGGATGTTTTAGGATTTTCTTATGGCCATCATCCATGAATGTTAAAAGATACTCAATTTCTCCTTGCTTTGAAGGTTGTACTATATGCCGGAAGTCTAACTTAAGTTCAGTTTCTTCGTGCGAATTTTCTGAATCATGCATTGTGATAGACTCATCTAGCTGCTTGTAAATGGTGCTCAAACATGCAGGAAGTTTGCGGCTGATTATACTTAAGGCAGTGATGCCAACGTTGCTCTTAGCTGTAACATCTGCTCCGTAACATAACAGAGTTTCCACACACTGTGATAATTCGTTGAGGGCTGCGATGTGTAGAGGGGTACATCCATATTTATCGACAGCGTTGACATGGGCTTGCTTGCGGAGGAGAATCTCCAGCACCTCATCGCTGTGCGTGTCCTTAGAAACTGCTGCATGCAGAGGGGTTCGATTGTCATTGTCTCTAGCATTAACATCACAACGCCCTGAGTTCACCAAAATCTCGACACACTCGACAGAATGCGCTCTAGCGGCTAAATGCAAAGCGGTCTGGCCATAGAGATTTCTTTCATCAGGGTTAGCACCTCTCATCAATAAATTGGCTACACACTCTTTATAGCCATTCTCAGCGGCTAAGTGTAAGGCAGTGCAGTTACTTCCTCGAGTCTTCACATTGAGATCAATCCCATCACAAGACAGCAACTGTTTGAGGCATTGAAGATGCCCTAAATCTGCTGCGATATGCAGAGGTGATTTCCCTCTAGGTTCAACACTGTTTATATCTGCAGCCACGTTCATAATCAATTGTAAACATTGAATAGCATTGGACTTTACAGCTGAATGCAGCGGGGTATCGCCATCTTCTGATTGTTTGATCTCAGCACCATTGTTGAGTAGAAGTTGCGCTACTTTGTAAGAATTCCCAAGGGCAGCGAAGTGAAGTGGGGTGTAACGTTTCTGTAGAAGATTCACATCAGCACCCATTGAAATGAGATAGCTAGACGCTTTGAAGTCACCGCTAAATGCGGCTAGGTGTAATGCAGTGAAGCCATTCAAATCACAAAAGTGTAAGTCAGCCCCATAATGCACAAACACCAGTAATAGTTCATACTTCTTCAAAAGCGCCGACCAAAGGAATGCGATGTTAATTTCTATCAGCGATTTACTTCTAACAACACTAATATTTTCTATCGTGACAATACCTTGCTCGATATCTTTTAGAAACTGAACATTTCCACCAACCGACTTCATGTAATCCAGTAAGTTTTGCCTTACAACGTCTTTATAGATCGTGACACGTAATTCGTCATGGTCACTAATATTCAATGATGAATTTTCATCATTTTCAGAAGAATACTCGATGTCAATTGGTATGAGTTCTCCATCCTCTACATCTTGGGAAGAGGCACAGTAAGTCACTTCGGTGTCCTGGGTTTGTCCTTGCAAGGTGGCCTTGTCCATCTTCTTCTTGAGACATCGAAGGGAAGGGTACATCGAGCTCGACACTCCAAGACGTTCCTGGCTCAGGAACATAGCGCTGTTGGTCTTCGTGTCTTTGCCGTGTTGATCCATAGCTGTTGGTTTCTCTGATCTGAAACATTTCAAAAAACGCTGCAGTGCGCAGAGTTACCAATTTTAGCGACAATCCACTAAATCTACTGATTTTAGTCTATTTTAATTTGTTTTTTAAAAAGCTTATGAGATCACCTTTTGTCTGTGTGTGTGCCCCACCTGGCCCTTCAAATTTTATTACGTCTCACCAAACCAACATGGCGGCTGTGTGAAATATTTCACCGGTATTCTATATCTCCGAAACTATTACTGATATCACCCTGGCATTTTGAATGTTGATAAAGGACACTATGTACAAAACGAACATGACGGCCAAACCAAGTTGAAACATTTAAATAGGCTTCTCTCGTGATTTTACCATCCGAGCACAGTAAAACATGGTACAGAAAATGTTTGTACACATTGTAATGCACTGACATCTAATTAAGTTGAAGATGGCGGCTGTGCGAAATTTTAAAATTAAGTTTTTATTTCTTGTGTCCTAATCATGCGATCGAAGTGAACGTTTGAATAATGAATATATGCAATGATCGTCATCTAATAGTACATAACTCTATGGCCTATATACATATAAATCCAACATGGCGACCAACCGAAATATTTAGACGGTTCTCAATATCTACGAATCTATTACAGCGAAGTAACTGAAATTTTGTATATTGATAGAGGCAATTAACACAAGTAGGATATATGAAAATAGGCTGTTTAGTTCTTCACGGAACTACTTGTTATATTACTGTTGTTGTTTGAGTCTTCAGTCTTTTGATTAGTTTGATGCAGTCCTTCATTCCTCCCTGTCCTGAGCTAATGGTTTCATCTCTACATAGCTACCACACCCTACATCCTAGGCAATCTGTTTAACATATTCTAACCTTGGTCTACCCCTACAGTTCTTGTCCTCGACCCTTCCTTCCAGAACTAAGTTTGCTATTCCTGGGTGTCTTAGTATCTGTCCTACCAACCTATCTCTTCTCTTCATTAGCAGTCGCCAGAAACATCTCTCCTCTCCCACTAGTCTTAATACCTCTTCGTTTGTAACCCTATCTACCCACCTGATATTCATCAGTCTCCTGTAACACCACATTTCAAACGCTTTAATTCTCCTCCTTTCTGCTGCACCAATAGTCCAAGTTTCACTTCCATAGAGCGCCAAGCTTCAGACAAAGGCTTTCAAAAATGACTTCCTAATACCTAAATCTATATTCGATGTCAACAGATTCCTTTTCTGTAGAAATGCTTTCCTTGCCTGCGCCAACCTACTTTTTATATCCTCTTTGCTTCGTCCATCACTGGTTATTTTGCTTCCTAAGTAACAGAAGTCTCCTACTTCGTTTAGTTTTTCACCTGCCAATTTGATGTCCATAGAGGTTTCTGATTTTTTCGGCTGCATTCCAATCTTTTTGTTTTGCATTTATTAATTTTCATCATGTATTCTTTCCGTAAGACGGAGTCCATACCATTCAAAAACTCGTTCAAATCCTCGGGCATGTCGGCCAAGATGACGATGTCATCAGCAAATCTCAGAGTTGCAACTATTTCTCCTTGAATCTTCACTCCCACTTTAAATTTTTCTCCTATTTCCTTCATTGCTTGTTCAATGTAAAGATTGCAAAGTATGGGTGATAAGTTGCAGCCTTGCCTTACACCTGTTTGAATACCAGCTCTCCTCTCATGTCCTTAGGCTCGAATGACTGCTGTCTGGTTTCTGTATAGATTGTATATCATCCTCCCATCCCTGTACTTTATTCCAATCGTTTTCAAAATGTCAGACAATTTAGTCCAATCAACGTTATCAAAAGCCTTTTCTAAGTCTACAAATGCCATGAACGTTCTCTTATCTTTCCTTATTCTACCTTCCAAAATCAGCCTAAGACTTAGTACAGCTTCACTTGTTCCTACTTTTCTTCTGAAACCAATCTGGTCTTCATCCAACTCCGTTTTTATCTGGCTTTCCATCCTCTTGTAAATTATTCTAGACAGGATATTTGAAGCATGAGTAATCAAGCAGATTGTACAGTAATCTTCACATCTGTCAGCTCCCACTTTCTTTGGTATAGGAATGATAACATTCTTCTTGAAATCAGGGGGTACCCACCTGTCTCATAAATCCTACACACCAAGTGAAATAACCTGATCAGACCTTCCTCTCCTATGCAGCGTAGCAACTCAATCGGTATAACATCTATGCCTGGTGCTTTGTTCCTGCTTAAGTCTTCCAAAGCTCTATCAAATTCTGATCTCAATATTAAATCTCCTTTCGCATTCTCATCAATTTCCTCCTCCCTTTCAATTACATGATTCTCAATCTCCTTTCCCTTATACAAACTCTCTATGTAAGCTTTCCATCTCTCAACCTTTTCTTCCCTATCTGTTAGAGACTTTCCATTTGTGTCCTTAATATTACAGCACTTAGTTTTCTTTTCCCGAAAAGTATTCTTAATCCTTCGATAAGCTGTGTCTACTTTTCCTAATTTCAGACACTTTTCTATACCTGCACATTTCTCTTTCAACCATTCTTCTTTCGCTTCCTTGCACTTCTTGTTAACCTCATTTCTCAGACTTCTGTATTCTGCTTTCCCCTTTTCATCTCTTATATTCTTGTGTTTCCGCCTTTCATCCATCAATTCTAGTATATCCTGACTGATCCACGGTTTTCTACCCACTAGGGGCAGATGGCCTCGTAGTTCCGCCCCTTAAAACAACAATAACTAACTAACGTTCTGCCTATTCTTTCTTTCCTACCAATGTTTTCTTCTGCGGATTTTGTTATTTCATTCTTCAAAAGTGCCCATTCGTCTGCAATTGAAGTTGGTTTAGGGGTTTTCATTAGTTTTTCTTTTATACTCTTCTTGAATCTTTCGTTTACATCCTTCCCTTTCAGTCTGTCTATTGCCCACCTCTTTGGCTTTTGACTTTCCTTCAGTTTCTTCAACTTTAATCTGCATTTCACAAGAACCAGATTGTAGTCAGAGTTTATGTCAGCACGGGGATATGTTTTACAATCCAAAATCTGGTTTCGAAACCTCTGCTTGACCATAATGAAGTCGATTTGGTAACGCCCTGTATCTCCTGGTCTCATCCATGTGTATATTCTTCTATTGTGGTTATTGGATAAGGTGTTAGCTATGACCAACTCATGCTCGGTGCAGAATTCCATCAGCCTACTTCCTCGATTATTCCTTTCACCTAATCCGAAATCTCCTACTATCTTCCCTTCTCTTCCTTTTCCTACCACAGCATTGCAATCTCCCATTACTATAACATTTTCATCACCCTTGATATACCTCAGAATTCCATCTATTTTTCGTAGACCATTTCAACATCTTCATCATCAGCTTGACTGGTAGGCATATAGACTTGTACCACTGTGGTGCAGGTAGCTTTAGTATTGATTTTTGCTACAATAATCCGTTCACTATATTGATCATAATATTCCACCCGCTGTGCACGTTTCCTACTCAATATGAGACGAACCCCTGCTTGGCCATTGTTTGATTGGGTGATACCGAGCTCCGCTAATGAGTTCTCTCCACGGGGGTCAAATAGGAAAATCCTAACCGGGGAAGTTGCCTGAGGCGTGTTTCACTGCCCCCCCCCCCCCCCCACTCCAAAGTGAACATGGTGGTAAATATTGTCGAATGTGTCAACCTGAGCTGATCTTCACTATCTAATCTTGTTATCTCAAACACGTATTCCATACCGCTCATTAAATTTTTGAGGTGTTATTCCAGATTGATTTTAATGCACCAAATCATAGTGAAATAACATGAATGTTAATAACAGCAAATAAGTGTATTGTTGCATACGTAAATTGCATGAGCGGAGTACAGGTTATGATCAGCTGTGACTAAACCAATGAGATGAATTCATGAAGGTATCTCATTTCGCCTTCTGTGAGTATTCCTATTAATATTCTTTCTGTCAGTGAATACAATGCAGAATAGAAAGAATACTGAAGCATTATCAAATTCTCGGACGAAGACATTTAAGTTTACATGATACAAACCGATAAATTGCTGTTAAGTAGTGTAACGGCCTCTGTGGGTTGGGGCTGTAGAATAGACCCACGGTATTCCCTGCCTGTCGTAAAAAGCGACTAAAAGGGGACCGAGCAGCCGCCGGTATAAGTGGCTCCCCTCTTTCGCAAATTGCAGATAGGGTCAGGGCACTCTTTTGTCCTTGGAGTGAGAAATCGCTCCTAAAGGTGGATGAACCAGCAGGATTTGGTCAACAGCATAAGAATGGAGAAGGCAACGGGAAACCACTCCATTTAAGACCTTTATGTGTATCCCAAGAAAACCTATGATGAGTCCAAAGACAAATGTTAGTGAAGTTGCCAACTGCGGGATCACACCTCAAAGGAATGATTTCGGGCCCGGCAGGAGAGGAAATGGGGCCTCTCAGGTCGTTATCAGGAGAAATCCCTATTTTAAAATTGGAACATGGAATGTTCGAACTATGTTACCAGCTGGGACACTAGAGAACTTGAAAAGAGAAATAGACCGGCATAAATTAGAGATTTTAGGATTAGCTGAAACACGTTGGAGAGAAGAAGGAGAGTTCACAAGCGGAGACTTCAAAGTCTTGCACTCCGGAAGTGAGAATGGTCAAGGCGGTGTAGGTTTGGTACTAAATGCTAACTCTTCAAGAGCCCTACTGGATGTTGAAGCTATTGGAAACAGAATTATCATAGCACGTTTTCTGGCAACATCCGTAAATTTATTTGTGGTGCAGGTATATATGCCTACGTCCAGCAGTGATGATGATTATGTCGAAGAAATGTATGAGAAGCTGGAAGAATTACTGCGTAAGACAAATGCTAGCGAGAACACTATTATAATGGGAGACTGGAATGCAGTGATTGGTGAGGGAAAAGAAGGATTTGCAGTAGGAGGGTATGGTCTTGGTAGAATAAATTCACGCGGTCAACGTCTTCTCGAATTCTGTGAACAAGAGAGGTTCGTTATAAGTAACACTTGGTTTACCTCACCAAAGAGGCGGAGATATACTTGGAAAAAGCCAGGTGATGATCAACGTTACCAGATTGACTATATTCTTGTCAAGGAAAGATACAAAAATCAAGTGAAGAAATCCATGGCATATCCGGGTGCTGACATCTGTTCTGATCATTCTCTACTAGTAATACGTACGGCACTGAAATTTAAACGCAGGATTCAGAGAAAACCAACAAAGAAGTGGAATCTTGAAGCATTTAAAAGCGAGCGGACTAAAAAGCAATATCAGGAAGCCACTGATGACAACATACCATCATATGCAAACAACTCACAAACTGTTGATCATTTATGGTCAATAGCCAAATTTTCTATCGAAAAGGCTGCTTAAGACTATGTGGGATTTGTGGAAAGAGTGAATCGCAAACCATGGATCACATAGGACATTCTATTAAAGATGGATGAAAGAAGAAAATTTAAAAACGACTCTTCAGAAGTAGGCAGAAATAACTACCGAATGCTAAAGAACCAGATTGATCGACTCTGTCGGGAGAAGAAAATGGAGTGGTGGCAGTCAAAATGCGAAGAGATCGAATTTCATCAAAAACAAGGAAGAACAGATTTAGCCTACCAAAAGATCAGGGAAACTACTAAGAAACAAAAGGGATTCCGCACTAGACAGTTCCGTGATACACATGGGAATCCTATATCAGACCTGAATTACAAGAAGGAACACTGGAGGATGTATGTTGAAGATCTATACGCAGAACCAATTCCATTCGTTTTGCCAACACGTGGCGAGGAAGACAGGTCAATTGCAGAAGATAGAATTATTAGATCAGAGTTCGATGAAGCTCTAAAATCAATATCCATGGGTAAAACACCAGGTATTGACAATGTTCCTGCCGAACTAATCAAGAATAGTGGGGATAGTACACTTGAATGGATATTCAAATTGGTAGCAAGAATTTTCGAAGAATGTAAAAGGCCTCAGGAGTTTTACACCAGCATCATCATTCCAATTCCAAAGAAGACTGTACCAGTTGAATGTAGTGACTATCGGACCATTAGTCTCATCCCTCATGTATCAAGGATTTTAAGGAAAAGGATGGAAATATACATCGAACAGTATCTAGACAACTCTCGATTTGGTTTTCGAAAGAATATGTCTACACGTGATGCTATCGGGTCCTTGCGATGTCTTGGAGAAAAGATGTTAAGTGTAAACAGAAACCTTTACGTGTGTTTTGTGGACTTCGAAAAAGCATTTGATAAAGTCAGCTGGCACAAGCTGTTTCCTCTTCTGAATCAAATAGGATGTCCCCATCGATTAATCAGATTAATATTTGATCTGTATATAAATCAAACTGCTGTTGTTCGGCTTGGAAATGACGTATCAGAACCCGCTAAGATCCGCAAAGGTGAGCGACAAGGTTGTTTGCTGTCCCCTGGACTGTTCAATGCCTTCGCTGAAGCTATAACTAAGTGGGCTTTTAAAGGTTCTAATATGGGAGTGAAAGTTGGTGGAAGACTTATCCAGAATATTAAATTTGCTGATGATCTGGCATTACTTGCAGTAAATCCGCACACATTAACAAACATGTTGCAATGTTTAAATGATACAGCTACAGAATATGGAATGAAAATCAATTTTTAGAAGACCAAGATTCTGGTGATAAGTAAGCATCAACAAGAAATAAATATTACCATAAATAAAGAACCAGTACAACAGGTCAGTCGTTTTAAATACCTTGGTCAGATCATCACAGAAGACCTACGATGTGAAGTTGAAGTCAGGAGCCGCATAGCCATGGCCAAGCAGGCATTCCGTGAAAAGCATTCTCTAATTTGTCAACTCTCGATGTCCCTCAGCCTTAGAAAACAACTGGTTAAGACCTGCAAATGGCCAGTTGCAATGTACTGCAGTGAGACTTGGTCAATGAATAGAGGTGACATTAAACGACTAGAAGCGTTTGGGATGTGGTGTTGGCGCCGAATGGAAAAGATCAGCTGGGTAGAGAAAATGATCAACATAACGGTGCTGGATCGAATAAAGGAAAAACGGCAAATGATCCGCCAGATATATAGAAGGAGATCCACCTGGCTTGGCCACAGGTTACGACATGGTGGCCTGATGATCGACATACTAGAAGGCAAAATACCTGGAAAACGCCCTCGCGGGAGGCCACGGAACACTTTCATGAGATCTTTCCTACATAGCTCTGGCCTACGAAATTATGAAATGGTCAAAAGGACTGCACAAGACCGAACAACGTGGAAAAGACTCATTGTAGGAGCAGACCAGTCGCTTGACTGAAAAACATGATGATGATGATTCCAGATTTGTTTCCTTAAATCTCAAGTCCAATAATTTTCTTTGTGTTTCAGAGTTATTATACAGGTCAATATGCACATTTTAATGTGTATGTTGTAGCTTCGTAAAAATGCAATCGTATGAAAGTTATAACCTGCACTATGAGCATTAAAACGATATCGTAGGAACCAAATGTTTATAAGTATTCTGCTACAAAACAAGGTGCAAAATTGCAGACAAAAGCTTTACTTCCATTGACAGTTCGTGGAGTTAACGTTGAAACTTTGACCGTATGAAAATAACTCATCTTCTTAGTATTTTCATTCAATCAAGAAGTACTGGTATAAGAACAAAATTGAAGGTAGAAATTGTATGACACATCGTTTAAGTCTTTAAAGGATAAAAATAACTTTCCTATCTTTACCACAGGGTGATTCCTTAAAGCGTGTAAATTGGGGGAACGAAGTGAAACGATCAATGTGGGAGGGGGAATTGTGTTTAAATGTACCTCTTTTATTAGTCCAATAACTAACCAAAATACTCATTCTATTAATATTTCATATAACAACCGCTATTTATTTTTTTTTTGTGAGGGGAGGAGTGAAATTTGTCACCGCGGCGCCGGTAGCCCACATTTTGTGACATATAACTGAAACCAAAATGTTTGTCTCTATCGTTTTAAAGCTTATAAAACAGGCTACAACGTTAATACTGAGAGCTTTGCGTTATTTTTTTGACGAAGGTCCGTGATTGATTCCCGGCTCTGCCAAGAAATTTAATTCCGGTCTATGGATTGGAACGGGGTACACTCAGCCTCGTGAGGAAACACCGAGAAGAAGTGGGTTCAATTCCCACCTCAGCCATCCAGGAAGTGGTTTCTCCCACTTCTACTCCAGGCAAATGCTGGAAGATTCCTAACTTAAGGCCACGGCCACCTCCTTCCCAATCCTCACCTGAATTAGTACAGCCATCACAATAACATATGTTATCACACAAATTCCATACTCACCAAATACATGGGGCTATTAGACCGCAATGTCGCAACCCCTTAAATAAGGCAACAGCAAAGTAAAATATATCATTAAGAATTCCTTTTAAAATATATCTCAACTAGTTAGGCAGTTCTTGTGGACACGCATTTATACGAAGGTTCTGATGTACATTAAAGAAGTCACCGAACAAATTTTATGAAAGTCAATTTTCAAAGTACTAGGTCTGTATGAAGTGGAGATCGGACCCATGAAAAATGCGATGCTAAGCGGCTTCGGTGGCGTAATCGGTAGCATGCTGAACAAGAGTAGATGGTGAAGATCAGCGCAGGTTGACACATTCCGACAATATTTACCACCACGTTCACTTTGGAGTGGGGGGCGGTGAAACACGCCTCAGGCAACTTCCCCGGTTAGGATTTTCCTAATTGACCCCCGTGGAGAGAACTCATTAGCGGAGCTCGGTATCACCCGTTTGAGGGTTTAGTGCTAATGACCCTATAGTCACCTGACCAAAAGTCCTGTTCTTCCTGCCAGCGCATTTCACTTATCCCAACCAAATCCAACCTTAATATATCCATTTCCCTTTCTAAGTTTTCTAACCTTCCACTTCCTAGCACACTTCTAACAATCCACGCTCCGATGCGTAGAATGTCAGATTCCCTCTTTGTCACTTCTGTGATGTTAACCCCTTTTCGAGTAGTCCCCAGCCGGAGATCCAAACGGGGGACTAGTTTACCTCCGGATTGGAATTTTACAAGGGAGGAGGCCATCACCACATGTAATTATGCATAGAGAGGTGCATATCCTCGGGAATAGCATTACGGCTGTAGCTTCCCGTTGCTTTCAGCCGTGCAGCAAAACGCAGTGCAGTCATTAGTTGGCTAATGGTATCAATTTCTTAACCGTATATTAGACAAGTAAAAAATTGATTTATTCTGAAAGGCTGCTACTCCCTTTCAGATTAAGTAGTAGAGATAACAAAAATACTAACCTTCTATTAACAATTAGATACCAAAATTCTACTAACGAAAAATACTAAAGTTCCACGAACAACAAAATTCTAGCCCTAAAACAGTCTGGCACCAGGCACACTCACATGCACCCTCACACATCACAGTCTACTAAAACAATGAATTATATCTAATAAACAAACTAACTACATAATTACATTCGGGAAGAGGAAATGGAAAACAAAAATAAGAGTAAGGGAAAACAAAAGACAGGGGGAAAGAAAATGCCCTCAACCCTCAAAGAATGAGAATTAAGGGATTTGGAAGAAAGGAGAGCTAGGAAAGGCAGATAGGAGGGGTAAAGGGGAGAGGGACCGCCCCAAAAGCAATGGAAGAAGGAGAAAGACCGGACCCAGCTCAGGAAACCCTCTGGGTCGCCAACTTCCGAAATCACCAGTTTATTCAAAAAGAAACAGTAGATTTCAAATTGCAGAGTTGGATTTTCACGAATGTATTAATGACAAACAGAAGCCTTCAGTTATTAGGTCGTGTATTGTACATAAAGTACAAGCTATTTACATGGACGGTAGAGAACTTAAAATCTCTAACCCATGTGTAACTCGAATCCGTGATCTCCGGCAGTGTATTACTTGTCAGCAGTATCGATTTAAAGGAAAACCCCAGGCTCTCAAGCCACTGCATGTGTCAAGTCAAAGCCCTCTGATACCCCTTAATATAGTATATCAAGTAAAAGCCTTTTGTTACCCCTTAATGTATCAAGTCAAAGCCCTCTGATTCCCGGAATGTATCAAGTCAAAGCCCTCTGATACCCCTTAATATAGTATATCAAGTCAACGCCCTCTGATATAGGGTGACCAGATATTTTATGTCAAAAAACATGACATTTCTGAAATATGGAAATTAAAAACCAGGACAAAACGGGACACTAGTTACGAAGAAAATATGCTTCATATATGACTACACTGCTTTACTAACATGTACACACATGTATACTTTAAAAACCTACTTATCATGACACTACAGCATATTATAGCTGATCAGGCTGCATGTGAGCTTGTGGCTTCTGAATCAGGAATATCACTACCGTTGTTAACTCTGTACTTATCGGAAGAACTTATATATCTCAGGAGCTTTGAATTGCACAACAGCAGGTTGTAAAATTCCTTACAGCTAAGGTCTTGAAAATGAGTCTTAACAATTACAATTGCTTGCATAGTTTCGGTAGTAAAACGGTTCTTTTCATCAGTCCAAAGGGAGTTCACAATTGAAAAAAAATCTTTCCACAGCAGCATTTGTGCCTGGAACAGCCAGAGCGAAAGTCACAACCACCTCTATATTTTTACATGGAATGCCAAGATATTACACCATTTCGTACCAATTTCCACATCAACTATTTCCCATTCCTCAGTTTTTTGGGATACACTATTGTTCACATGTCCTATCTGATCAAATAATTCATCTTCATCTAGGTGACTTGTTGAACCTGAATCTACTGTCTTTAGAATGTTCAGACATTTCAACACCTCATCCCAAGATACAGAATTTTTCAACGTTATCCAATGAAATGATTTCAGAGTCTGATATGCAGAAGCCCACTTTTCTAAATAACTTAAAAGAGTGTCATAAAATAAATTGGTAATCTGGACTGGGTGAAAATACCTTCATTTACTAAGTTCATTAAAATTGAAGAAGTAAATAAAGTTTGAAACTTACTACTTTTCCTGTTGTTGACTTTTTCTTTAGGCTTTTCTAACTCTTCAGCTACTTCAGTGGCTGAAATCTTGGTTCTTTCCAACTTTTCGATTGAATTTGTGAACATTTTCAGTTGGCTTTGAATGAAATGAAGCCAAAGAAGTGACTGAGGGTTCTCAAAAAACTGTTTTAGCAACGTGGGACACCTATCCTGAGACATGAAATAAGACTTGAGAGGTTCAAACATATCAATCACTCTTGTAACTGCTGGCAACAATGGCAACCATCTAGTTTTAACACTACCCACTACTGTTTCTACGTTTGTCAATAGGAAGAATGCCTGCACTTGTTTGTACACCATTGTACACCACATGGGCTGCACAACCAATGCCTTGAATGTTCAATTTAGAATAAACGTTGTTTGTTCCAGCCCTCTTGTACCCACCAAAGTTTGTGTAACAATTATCTGCAAAGTCTGTCAACCAAATTATGTTTTTTTAAGATTTCCAGAACATAACTAGTTAATAATTCTGCTGTTTCTCCGCCAATGTTCTGAAAACAGATTACTTTGCACTGAACACCTTCGGTAGGAATGAACCAGTGGCGTAGAGAGGGGGGGGGGGGGCAGTGGGGCCTCCCCCCCCAAAAAAAATCCAGATATTTTCTTACGGCTCAAACAAATTTAGAACCTACAACGAAAAGAATAGTAGGTGCCTCAGTACTGGGAATACAACCAGGTGATGATGAAAAGTCTACCAAGAAATTAGGAGATTGCCAATTAGCGAGAGACCTATCTAGAGGGGGCCAGCTTGTCAGCTTACAGTATACTCTCTTGTCAGCTTTTAATTTCCATTTCCTGGGAATAGCAGTGTTTAAATGTCCCACTCTGCAATACTGGCGCAGCGTGGTTGATTGTCGCCACTCTCGTGATATACGGTGGTTGTGTGTCTGTGCGAGAGGAGATATACAGTTTGTATTTTGGAAGAGTCGGGAGTTATTTGATAGTTGCTCTTTTTTTCTCTTCTTTTTATCACATTAGCGAGTGTTCAGAAGATCGACCGCTTTGTCATAAAGAAGGCAAAACTGGATACATGTTCGGTAAGTTATGAAAAGTTTTTATTGTAGGTGTAGAAAATCGAGGCCCCATTTCATTATATAAGCACAGCATGAGAAAGACGCATTGTTCACTGATAAAATGTTAAGTTATTCCATCTTTTTAAAAGGTTCGTATTTATTTATTATTATTTAAAGGGTGTTACAGTTTCCTCTGAATAATAATAATAATAAACCAGAATGAGGTCCACGGGGACCGTTAGGCTTACCTTTAAACAGCACTGTATAAATTACGCTAACAATAATAGACCTAAATGTTTTGCAACCTACCTTCTTTGTTTGATGCCTTTATGAGGTCCCTTCTTCCTGTTATCTACTCCTGATGGGTTTTGTTTTGGACATATTCATTCAATTGACAAAGAATATTTCTGGTAAATAAACTATTTAAAAACACCAAGACATAGTGCGGTATTAATGTAAAGAACATTCTGAACTGAAACGTGTGAATATGCCATAAGAGTAGTATTCTGATAACTGATAATTGAAAATCTGGGCGACAGAGACAAATATAGACACTGACACAGCTGTGAGCAGCCTCAAAACAAAGCAACGAAGGGTGGAATTCAGACAGACATGAACAGACTGAAGATTTTTGTCCGAAGCTAAAAGTGAACCCTAAAGTACTTATAATCAGAACAAGTACTTTCTTGAAGAACTATATAGCCTATTTTCATATATCTTATTGGTCTTCTTTATTAAAAAAATCTCCCGCCTATGAAAAGGAACGCCATGTTGGATTGTTCTGTATGTAGGCCATAGAGTTATGCACCATTAGATGAAGATTATTGCGTAGGTTTATTCAAACAACCGACAGTGGTAGCTACGCTCACTAAGGCACATCGTTAGGCCATGGGGCCAAACTCTCTGCTGACTCGATAGACGGATTGGTTCAAGCCCCTTGAAATGGTTTCCCATGGTTTCCCATATTCAACACCAGGAATATGCTGGGAAGGTACGCGGCCGCTTCCTTCCACATCCTTGCCCAGTTTCATTCATCTTCATCATTCCATCTCTCATCACATCGCGCAGGTCGCCCACGGAACTCGACTAGAAACACCTGCAATCGGCCTCTCAGAAGGCAAAAAAAATAATTCAAACGTTCACTTCGATCGCATGATTAGGATACATGAAATAAAAAGTCAATTTTAAAATTTCTCACGACCGCCATCTTGGGGTTATGAAACAATTGAATTTAATTAGATGCCAGTAGCTTTTGTATGAACATTTACCGTACCAAGTCTCACTGCGCTCGGATAATTAAATCGCGAGTCAATTCCATTTAAATGCGTTAACTAAGCTTGGCCGCCATGTTTGTGTTGTGCTCACAATGTTATTGAAAGTCCAATAGGTCAACTTATATTAATAGCCTCTATCAGCATACAAAATGTCAGTTTGATGCTGCAATAGATTCGTAGATATTGAGAACCATCTAAATATTTCGGATGGTTGCCATGTTGGATGAGTATATATGTAGGCCATAAAATGATGTACCATTAGATGAAAATTATTGCGTAGGTTCATTATTCAAACTTCCACTTCGATTGCATGATTAGGACACACGAAATAAAAACTTAATTTATAATTTACCACAGCCGCCATCTTTAAGTTATGTAAACAATTGAACAAAATTAGATGTTAGTAGATTAGAATTTGTATAAACATTTACCGTTTCAAGTTCCACTGCGCTCGGATGGTTAAATCGCGTGAAATATCCATTAAAATGGTTCAACTTCGTTTGGCCGCCATGTTCGATTTGTACTTAACAGATTTTGTAAAGTCACATAGGTAAACTTGTAGTACCCTTTATCACTGTACAAAATTTCAGGGTGATATATGTTACCGTTCAGGAGATAGAGGCCTAGAATGCCAGTGAAATATTTCGCATGGTCCGCATGTTGAATTGGTAAAACGTATCAAAATTTGAAAGGCACGGTCGAGGTTGGACGAGGTAGTAGTACCGAATTTCATTGAAATCGCTCCGGTCCTTTAGATTTTATTAAGAGTAGGTGCGGAGAGGGGGGGCAGACAAACGTACACACACGAAAATAGGCTAAAGTATATGAACTCCTGCAGTAATAGATGTGGACCTAATGCCCCCCTCCCAAACTAAAATCCTGGCTACGCTACTGGAATGAACTACCTAACTAGGATGGGCACTAATTCACTAATTTTAAGGTTTTGTGATTTGATGCATCAACCATCACAGACACATAGGCTACTTAGCATTTTTAAGTTCTGATTGAACTTCATGCATTGCATTCGGCGATAAAACGTTCACCAGAATTGATTCGCACTTTGTCCTGGAACACGTGAATGACTTCTCAAATAGTTCTCTGATGATAACGGCTGTGCAGTCCATAGAACGGAAAGAATGGTTGTGTTTTGCAGTATGAAATGCAAACAGCAGCGATACGTTTATCTTCCTCAGTTTGTAGTCCATTCGTACTTACATAGGAAGTTATGGTGCTGGAAGTTCTCGCGGAAACTGCCAACATGTGTTTCTTCTTCTTAATGTGCTGTGTAATATCGGCACGACCCCCGTGCTCAACGGAAAAAAACTGAACAAGTACATTCCACCTTCGTAGACGGTGTGTTTTCCTTCAAGGAAAGTACACTTTCTTTTTCCCCATAGTCATACGCACATGTATCTTCACCAAAGCGAACAACAGTCAATGGAGCGCAATGGAGCAAGCTCGCCTCTCCAAGTAGACGGGGCCGCTTTTGGGTAAAACTTCGTTTTTAAGAAAACAAGAAGCAAATCGTATAACATTTGGGCATCAGGACTTTTTAAGATAATTTGACCCTGCTGAGTTCGAAAATGCCTGATGTCCACTCGAGTAATGAACCTGAAGTCCACAATTCAAGATGGCGTCCAAGATGGCGGCTTTTACCCGAAGTTTGCTACTTTGAGCTCGCGAGTAAAATCTATTCAACATTTGCGCCGTTTTTCTTCGCAGCTATGTAGAGGAGGCATGCAGCTACCTGTTACATACTATGGTTATCCTGAAACGTGGAATTTTAACCCTGGGATCGTACCTGAAATCTGTCCTATGGATTCTTTTTGAAAGTTACTTTTGTTTCGCTTTGATTACGGAAAACGTACACGGTATACGAACATTTGTGACTGTATAATACTTGTAGTCCCAACATTCAGCATTACGTTGCGTTGTCGCTTATCCCGGTACGTCAATTAGGAAGTGCAGGAGGGCGTTGAAAGTGCAGCCGTGCGTGCCTCGCGGCCCGGTACCTGATCGATGTGCAGCCGCACTGCCCGGCACTGCCTGCAGATGAGTTCTATCATGCTTCTTATTGGTCGCTATTTGGGTCTTACAATTGACACTTGTGATGAAAAATGGTTAAACAGCAACTGCTGATTGCTTTCCTAGAGAAAATGTCCGTTATGTTGGCATGACATATCCAGATGCGAAAGGAATTCAGATGGTGGAAGTTCATGCTTCTTGTAATACACCGCTAGCCGTCCTGTCTCCGTTGTTGTCAAACAGTCCGTTCTATGGCCGTATATACATCTGATATGAATGAATTGAGTCCAGATGTCGAGGACGCATTTTTAAAGGGTGATTTCGCTCTAACAATTTTGGTCAAGTTGATCCAGACCAGGCACAGGGATGGATAGTTGGAGTCTGTAAGGATGTAGGAGGCATAACTCAAAATACGTCCTTCCTCCAGCGGTGGGCACTTTCCTTTCATTGGCGGAGTGAAATCTCGAAGTGAAATGTATGGCGTGCGCTCGGTGGCCACCTGCAGTGACCTGCTACCAGGCCGCCGGGAGAGAGACAACACTGATGAAAATTCTCTCCTGCGAGTAATGGAGGCCTGCGATCTGCTGAAACAGGATCAAGGCATCCATAACATTGCCAACAAGGACCAAGAATCGAAATAAATCGAAGAATCTCTTCTGAATGCCAAGGCGGAAGGACATGCAGCAGTCCTGGACTTTGTCGGTAAGCACTTTCCCATTCAGGAGACAGGACTGCCTGAATTATGTCATTACGCCAGATTACCTAAGTGCAATGCAGATCTATATAAGGTCAATGTCACAAAGGACACTGCGAGTGCTCTTCAGGTGGACAGAAAAGTAATGCGCCGCCTCCTTGTTGCATACGAGGGTGGACGAGAGGTTGAACTACGCCCCATTATGAAACACCAACTACTTCCGATTCCTATAACCCTCTGCGAAATTAATGGTGACCTCAGAAGCGCCAATGATAAAAGTACTCTCACTTCTGTCATTACTTCTGGAATTGACTGCCCCGGAACCATTCCCGTCGATAACGATACGTCTGTTTTGATTATTGATGGACAAGCACTGATAGTTGCACTTCGAAAGCCTTCTAAGTCGCAGCCTGCGTTCGGAGATTTTGCTAGCCTTTTCGAAAAGAGGATACAGTACTTGGGAAAGCCCTACACGAGGGTTGATATCGTATTTGGCCACTACAGGCCTTTTTCAGTGACATCATCAACCCGCAAGAAAAGAGCAAAAGGTAAAACGCCAATATGACGAAAAATAGACAATGCTTCTGTGCCATTACCACCAGACAGAAAGGACGTCTTGGCTTTGCCCGAGAATAAGGCAGACCTAGCCAATTTCTTGAGCAATGAGCTAATTAAGTATCCTTTTGGTGATCTGGAAGTAGTCACCACATGGGGCTTCGAAAATTAGCGGCGAGTCGCATCTACACGCCCAGGCACTCCCGTGCAGCACCTTGCCGCGTCCCATGAGGAAGGGGACACGCGTGTCGTGCTCCACGCTACCCGCACGGACTTCCCTGTCAAAGTGATAATGGCAAGAGACACTGGCATAATCCTGCTGACCGTACATCATTTTGACGGAATGAAATGCTCAGAGGTGTGGGTGATGGCTGGATCGGAAATTAAGAGAAAATACATTCCGCTCCACACCATTGCATCCACACTGACACCTATTCAAAGGGAAAACATTTTGGCGTTCCATGCGCTCACAGAGAGTGACACCACCTCTAAGCCAGCCACTATGAGTAAAACAGCAGCATGGACTCATTACTTGAAGCATGCTGAGCTGCTCTCCGCACTCGGAGAGCTTCCGCTGCTGGAGTCCACAATCTCAAATGTGGAAAAGTATTTCGTGCAAATGTACAAGGTAAGCACACATAACTTAAGTTTTCCTCGAACCCCAAAGAAAATGAGAGTCTCTAAGCAGAACTTTTCTTGCATTCAGGTGCCACTAGAAACCTGTACTAATGATGAAGGTAGGTATCTAATGTTCGGTCTTGTGGATCAAGAAGGACTTCCCGCGACCAGTGACTCTCTAAGGCTTCATATTTTAAAATGTCATTATCAAGTGAGTATTAGATGTACACAATACGCACAGTATTATTATTTGTGACTCATAGTCAATTAATTTGTCATGTTTCTCTGGCAAGCTTGTGTTTGGAAAAACACTCATATGCCCGACTCTGCCTTACCCAATCCACTGAAAACAGGATGGCAGTCTACGGATGGGAAGTTGACGGCTGTACTTATGAACCGAGAGCCAGTTCCAATGAAATGCCACGATCTGATTACGTGCGGGTGTGAGACCGGATGCGCCACCGACATATGTGGTTGCAAAAAGAGGAAACTCTTATGCACAAAGACGTGTCGTTGCAAGGCCCCTTGCTGCAACAGACGTAAATTATAAACTATGCCTGTAATATAAAAATGTGAAATAAAAGTATAATTTTGCTATGTACAACAACTTTGTTCTTCGCTTCAGCAAACAAACCTCCGTTCAACCTACAAATAAATCAACTTAGTAATATTACACTTTGCATGGGCGCGGAACGTCCGCAGAGTGGCTGGCGGAGTGCCCCGCCGCAGGGCGTCCTAGCCTGCCACGCGGCTGCAGTTTCAACGCCCTCCTGCAGTTACTAATTGATGCTGCGGGCTAGGCATATACGCATCATAATGCTGAATGCTAGAACTACACCGTCAAAAGTTCGTAAACCGTGTACTTTTTCCGTAATCAAAGCGAAACAAAGATAACTTTAAAAAAACGTAAGTCGGATTTCAGGTACGATCCCAGGGTTAGAATTCCAAGTTTCAGGATAACCGAAGTATGTAACAGGTAGCTGCATGTCTCCTCTACATAGCTGCGAAGGAAAATGGCGCAAATATTAAATAGATTTTACTCGCGGGCTCAAAATAACAAACTTCGGGGGAAAAAAAGCCGCCATCTTGCACGCTATCTTGAATTGTGGACTTACGGTCCATTTCTCGAGTGGGCATCAGGCATTTTCGAACTCAGAAGGGTCAAATTATCTTTAAAAGTCCTGATGCCCAAATGTTATACGATTTACTTCTTATATATCGTTTTTCAGAAAAGCGGCCCGGTCTAAAGCGTTAAAGCTGCTCCCTGGCGGTAGCTACCCGGAATGGGAGAGCTAGCGGAAACCAGAGATCTTTTTTTTTCCTGGCCCCGATTGGGTTCCCTCGAGCACTTGAGTCCCATCTAGACCTCAGTAAAAAGTATAACAAACGAATGAGACCGAAATGACACAAATATAAATTAAAACACAAAACGAAGCCAAGAAAAATTACCAGGCTATTGCCAAGCACGGAAATAACGGGACATTTAGCGTCCCGTTTAAAGTTTGGCGGGACAACGGGACACATAACGAAAAAAAGGGACAGTCACGTTAAAAACGGGACGTCTGGTCACCCTACTCTGATACCCCATAATATAGTCTATCAAGTCAAAGCCATTTGTTACCCTTTAATATATCAAGTCAAAGCCCCCTGATTCCCCCAGTGTATCAAGTCAAATCCCTTTGTTACCCCTTAATGTATCAAGTCGAAGCCCTCTGTTACCCCTTAATGTATCAAGTCAAAGCCCTCTGTTACCCCTTAATGTATCAAGTCAAAGCCCTCTGTTACCCCTTAATGTATCAAGTCAAATCCCTTTGTTACCCCTTAATGTATCAAGTGAAATCAATCTGATTCCCGGAATGTGTCAAGTCAAATCCCTTTGTTACCCCTTAATGTATCAAGTCGAAGCCCTCTGTTACCCCTTAATGTATCAAGTCAAAGCCCTCTGTTACCCCTTAATGTATCAAGTCAAAGCCCTCTGTTACCCCTTAATGTGTCAAGTCAAATCCCGTTGTTACCCCTTAATGTATCAAGTCAAAGCCCTCTGTTATCCCTTAATGTATCAAGTCCAAGCACTCTGTTACCCCTTAATGTATCAAGTGAAACCCTCTGTTACCCCTTAATGTATCAAGTCAAAGTCCTCTGATACCCCTTAATGTATCAAGTGAAACCCCGGAATGTGAAACATTCCTCATCCTTCCGTTCGACAAAATATAATACATTATTTAATCCAAAGTATTGATCGTTTTAACATAATCTTCTTTACTGAAAAAGAAACTAATAGATTGAAGACCAATATTTTTTTTAGCAAGGATTCGTTTATTTTATATTAAGAATTTAAAGTGTACCGGCCTGCTTTTGAAATTACCTTTTAATTCTATAAATAATTCATGCTTTTGGGCTAATGCCGTGTGTATTTTTAATTTAAACCATACGTTTCGGAGAACCCTTGCCTCCTTTTTCAATGGAAATAAACAATGTGGCCAAAGAAAGTATATCAATGAGATTACAAAAAATATAGATAAATTCCTCTGTTCGTCACCAGAGAGCAGCTGCCAGAAATTACTGTATGGACCATGGTAGAACGGCGGTCAGAGTAGTAAGTAACGAGAAGGTAAAGGAGGCGGGGTGAAAATATAGAAACTCCTCGAAGAATGAGGATGTCCAAAAGAAAGATGGGGTGGGGGGGGGGGGGGAGGGGGAGGGTTAAATGGATATAAGGAAACATAAACAAAAGGGAAGTGTATCTGAACGATACCTAACGTCATACAGTCAGGAACTGCTTACCTCCCTTATATTCACAACACCACTGACCGAGTTGCTAAGATTCTCCGCAAGCACAAGATAAAAACAGTTTTCGGCTCTATGACGAAAATTGGTCAACGTTTAGCATTAAACAAAGATAAATTGTCCCCAATACTACAACCTGGGGTGTATGAAGTCCCTTGTACTTGCGGAAAAGTCTACATTGGACAAACAAAACGGTCCATTGCAACTCGCATCAAAGAGCATCAAAGGAACATCCGTCTAAACCAACCTGACAAATCAGCTATAGCTGAACATGCCCTGTCTTCAGGGCACGATGTTTGTTTCAAGGATGCTCATGCGCTTGCCCTTGTTAAGCACAACTGGTCTAGAATTATAAGGGAGGCAGTTGAAATTCGTAAAAATCCCAATAATTTTAACAGAGACACTGGATATCAGCTAAGTGACACTTGGCTACCAGTTATTAAGGATCTAGGGAGATAGTTCCTCTCAGTCTCTCTGTTCTTCACCTATTTAAAATTGTACTTTTTCCCTCTATGGCTACAGAGCCTGGATTTGATCTCCTTTGTTCGTCACTGGAGGAGTTTCCATCTGTTTTTTCGCCGCTGACTGTATGACGTTAGGTATCGTTCAGATACACTTCCCCTTTTGTTTATGTTTACTTATATCCCTCTAACACTCCCACCTCCCCCTCCCCCCCTTTCTTTTGGACATCCTCATTCTTCGAGGAGTTTCTATATTTTCACCCCGCCTCCTTTACCTTCTCGTTACTTACTACTCTGACCGCCGTTCTACCATGGTCCATACAGTAATTTCAGGCAGCTGCTCTCTGGTGACGAACAGAGGTTTTTTTTTTTTTTTTTGTAATCTAATTGATATACTTTCTTTGGCCACATTGTTTATTTCCATTGAAAAAGGAGGCAAGGTTTCTCCGAAACGTATGGTTCAACTTTAAATACACACGGCATTAGCCCCTAAAGCATGAATTATTTATATAATAATCCGGGCCGTGAAAGCATTAATAGGCAAAATACCTATTAATTCGTTAGCAATTACGGTACTTCAGACAGAAGCTAATCCAGAGGTAGCTGCAGCTTCCCCGCGCTCAGAAATTCCTAGGAAAATGAGACATAATAAACAGCAGTAATATTTGGCGTTATTCAACCAAAGATCATAACAAAATATGAGTATTAATAAACCCAGTACCGACAGCAGTGGCTACGCTGGCTAAAGCGCAGCATTAGATCATGGGGCCAAGCTCTCTGCTGACTCGGTAGACACGTGGGTTCGAGCCCCACCACCGGCCGTCCTTGAAATGGTTTTCCGTGGTTTCCCATTTTCAACACCAGAAAAATGCTGGGACGGTACCTTCTGATAGGCCACGGCCGCTTCCTTCCACATCCTTGCCCAGTTTCATTCTTCTTCATCTCCGTTTCTCATCCCGACGTGCAAGTCGCCCACGGGCGTCGAATAGGAAGACCTGCACTCGGCCTCTGATGAGGCCACACGACAAAATAAAAAAACAGTAAGTTAATATGGAAGCAAAACCAGGATTAAATGGATTAGAACAATTAAGGATAATATCAAAGAACTCCAAATAACATTAGACGATCTCAAAAGTAGAAGAGATAAAATTATGATTCTTTAAATCAATTCTACTGAAGAAAGGATCTTGACATCTGCGAGAATGAAGAAATATACACAAGCAAGAGAGTAAGTAAGTAAATAACTAAGTAAGCAATTAGGTAAGTAAATAGGTAAGTAACTAAGTAAGTAGGCAAGTAAGCGAGTACGTAAACAAATAAGGAAGCACGTAAACAAGTAAAAAGCACGTAAACAAGTAAGCAAGTACGTAAACAAGTAAGCAAGCATGTAAACAAGTAAGCAAGTACATAAAAAGTAAGCAAGCATGTTAACAAGTAAGCAAGTACGTAAACAAGTAAGCGAGCATGTTAACAAGTAAGCGAGTACGTAAACAAGTAAGCAAGCACGTAAACAAGTAAAAAAAGCACGTAAACAAGTAAGCGAGTACAAAAACAAGTAAGCAATTACGTAAACAAGTAAGCAAGCATGTTAACAAGTAAGCAAGTACATAAAAAGTAAGCAAGCATGTTAACAAGTAAGCGAGTACGTACCCCCGTGTGGGTGCGGGTTAGAATACACCCACGGTATGCCCTGCCTGTCGTAGGAGGCGACTAATAGGGCCGACATGGCCGAATAACTTGCCAGTTTTGATTTGTTCAGACCCCCTGTGGATGGGGAGGGCAGAATTCATCCACGGTATCCCCTGCCTGTCGTAAAAGGCGACTTAGGGGGGCCTTATAAAGGTCAATTTTGGTTTTCTGGTCCCAGCTCTGGTTTGACCAATAGAAATAAACATGCGTGCTGTTAGGGGAAGGGCCACCAGCTTGGCCATCTGGCCAGAAAGCCTAGACGGTATGCCCCATCCCGTCAGGTGGGTGCGCCATGTACCCTACAGTAGTATCCGCCTTACAACGAAGGTCCCTGCATGGCCGAATACTGGAGCTGAATAAATCCTGTGCATGCCGAGGGGGAAGTGCCTGTTTGAGGCACTGGGACCCCGGGCAATATCTGCTATGCCAGGTAGGTATTGCCTTGGCTGGGTGGCGCCCACAGTGATAGCCCCCGTTCGGAGTGGGCAGTATTCGGGGAGGATTTCGTCCGGGATGCCATCAAAGCGATCACGGACACCTGTACAGGGTGGCACCCTTAAAAAGCCGTCTCTTGAGTGTCGAGCTAATCCCAAGGTGTATACGCCTTGGGATGAAGCCTTTAATAGAAGATTCCCCGCTGATAGGTCTCCTCGCTACCTGGTAGCTACGAGGACTGACGGGGGTGATTTTAAACTAGTAAAATCAATAATTTTTTCTGAGGAAATCGAGGGGAAATTTGGGGACCTAAGCGGGATTTCCAAGCTCCGGAACGGTCAGCTGCTGCTGCACACCGTTGATCGGAAGCAAACCGAAGCGTTGCTGGAATGCACGCAATTCGGCGAAATTCCCGTTAAGGTCTCAAAACACGAAACGCTGAATGAGGTCCGAGGAGTTATTTTCCATCGTGACCTCATTTTAAATAGCGATGCGGAATTGTTGCGGGATCTGGGGAAGAGAGGCGTCACCAAGATTAGGCGCATCACCCGAAAGATTGGGGAGAACAGTGTCGATACCGGCGCTTTTATTCTCCATTTTGAGGGTGATGTAGTACCTAAGCAGGTGAAGGTCACATCGTACCACTGCGATGTTCGACCGTACATCCCTCCACCTATGCGCTGCTATCAATGCCAGAGATTCGGGCATGTTTCCGCCAGGTGCACTGCCAAGGCCGTGTGTAGAGAGTGTGGCAAGGGGACACATGAGGGTGAGAGGTGTACGCCTCCCCCGATTTGTCCTAACTGCCAAGGAAGCCACTCTCCACGATCGAAGCAGTGCCCTGAGTTCTGTAAGGAAGCAAAAATTCAAGAAATAAGAACTCTTGATAGGCTTTCATATCACGACGCTCGCAAGAGGTACCGTGATATGAATGCCCCCGAATTTCGGGTATCGTTTGCAGCTGCAACGACGCCCTCATTCACCCCTGCCGCATCTTTACCGAGTGTAGTACCCTCGACGCCCGTATTATCAGCTGTATTAAAATCACCCCTCGCTGTACCAGCGAAAAATGTCAGCCCGAAGGAGGTACAACAACCTTCTTCGGCCCAGCAAAAGAAGGCGCCGGTTATACCATCTAAACCGGCGCAATCGGAGAAGAAGTCCTCTTCTTCTCCGAAACGGTCGGCGAACAAGTCTTCCCCAGCTAAAGGGGGAAAGAAGACTTTGCCGACCGGGGCTGGTCCTTCTTCCAGCCCACCTAATACGAAAAATATAGGGGAGAAGAGGGAGACGGTTCGCCGCCGTCTCTCTCGCCCTCCTGCTGACGGGGTGGCTACTGTCTCTGCTGGCCTTTCCGCTCCCATTACCACCAAGGGAGCGAAGCCTGCTGAAGCCAAGCCCGTACGTATGGAGGAACTCCCCTATAGTAAAGAAAATAGATCGGCGGAGGAGAGGGGAACGGTTCAGCGCCGTTTCTCTTCCTCTCCTAAAGGCAGGGCTGCTCACGTATCTGCTGACCATCCCGCTCCCACCACTACCAGTGGAGCGGTGCCAGCAGGAGCGACCTTGTTTTATAAGGACCCGGCGTCTGTGGGGAAGGGACCATCTACTTCCCCAAACACGCGTCGGCGCCGATCCAAGAAGAAATCTCTTCGGGGCGTGTCGGGGACAGACACCCAGTCTTCCGACCGGGAGAAAGTCCCTCGACACCGCTCTCGCTCTTCCCCAAGAGCGAGACTCGTGAGGTCCGACGACGACCGCGCGCAACCCAAGAGAGCGCCCGCTCCATTTTCTTCGTCTTCGGACGGAGATGTGGAGATTGAGGTGTTCTCTCCTGCCCCATCATCTCCAACTAGAGCTGGGGAAGGGTGGCAAACGGTCAAGCATAAGTAGAAGACCCATTTCTACTTAAGTCCACACCATGGCACTATTACAATGGAACTGTAATAGCTATTCTGTTCATCTCGCTGAGTTACGACAATTAATATCTTCGTTTTCGGCAACCATTGTCTGTCTTCAGGAATCCAGGTTTCGTCCTGGACATGAGACAACAATGCGTCACTTCAAACTCTTCTCTAAAGACCGGGTGGACGGAGCTGTGGCCGCTGGTGGCGTCTGCACTCTCGTCCACTCTAGCCTCTTTAGTGAAGAGGTGCCGTTGCGTACTCAGCTAGAGGCAGTTGCAGTTCGTACTTCGTTGCCAGTAATGGCAACAGTATGTAACGTGTACTTCCCGCCTGATTCTCAGCCGGATTACGACCAGCTGGTGGATCTAGTCTCTCAGCTCCCCCCTCCTTTTCTCCTTCTGGGAGATGTTAATGCCCACAACACCATCTGGGGCTCCGCTACCACTAGCGGTAAAGGGAGAGATTTTGAGAGGCTGATCAGGCGGCTGGACCTGTGTCTGTTGAACACAGGGGAACCTACGCACTTCTCTATTGCGCACGGTACTTATTCAAGTATCGATATTACCCTGTGCAGTCGTGCGCTGGTTCCCCTGCTACAGTGGGGTGTACACGATGACCTTTGTAATAGTGACCATTTTCCAATTATCGTTACTCTTCCGAACCAGAGAGCCATCGAGTTACCAAGTCGATGGCTTCTCCGTCGGGCTGATTGGCCAACTTTCACGGCACGTGCGGTGTTTGCCGAAGATACCTTTGAGAGTGTCGACGATCATACCATTCACATAACGAATGGTATTTTGACTGCTGCTGAGGAAACAATACCTTCCTCATCCGGCAACTCACGCCGGAAGCTCGTCCCTTGGTGGACAGCCGAGATTGCAGCAGCCATTAAAGATCGTCGACGTGCTTTCAAATGCTATCGGAGGCAAAACACTATGGCCAACCTTATCACCTTCAGAAGGATGCGTGCTAGAGCCCGATATCTGATTCGGGAGAGTAAGAAAACGACGTGGGAAAAGTATGTGTCGTCCATGACGGCGCATACTCCTTCATCTCAAGTGTGGACTAAGCTTCGTCGGATCTCCGGACTCCCGACATCACTATCGAT
This sequence comes from Meconema thalassinum, assembly GCA_946902985.2. Taxonomy (NCBI): domain Eukaryota; kingdom Metazoa; phylum Arthropoda; class Insecta; order Orthoptera; family Tettigoniidae; genus Meconema; species Meconema thalassinum. The sequence goes on from OX336397.1 coordinate 283,113,888, forward strand.
ACCCGGAGTGTCCATCAATGGGGACATCATCACGGACCATCTCGCCATTGCCAACAACATTGGCTCGCACTTCTCCGATGTATCCTGCTCCGGGAGTTACGATCCTACATTTCTGACTCTGAAGCGGGAGGCAGAGACTCACCCCTTGTCCTTTGCCACTGCTGCTTCGGAGTCCTATAATGTACCATTCTCTGAATGGGAACTGCGCAGTGCGCTTGCACTGTGCAGGGATACGGCTCCTGGACCGGATAACATACATAATCAAATGTTAAAACATCTGTGCGAATCCAGTATGAAAGAACTGTTGATCCTCTTCAATCGTATATGGATTGAAGGGGAGTTTCCATCTCAATGGCGAGAGGGGATCGTGATACCGATTCCTAAGGCTGGAAAGGATCCCAAGTTTGTAAGCAGCTATAGGCCCATTTGTTTGACAAATGGCCTATGTAAGCTGCTCGAAAAGATGGTGAACCGTCGACTGGTGTGGTTCTTGGAGGATAAAGGTCTCCTGTCTGAGTACCAATGTGGATTTCGCTCTCATAGGTCCACCACTGACCATCTGGTGCGACTTGAGAGCGCCATACAGGAGGCTTTTTTCCGGAAGCAGCACCTAGTCACGGTTTTCTTTGACCTCGAGAAAGCCTACGACACCACATGGCGCTACGGGATCCTTTCCACCCTTCACAAGTGGGGACTCCGTGGTAACTTACCGACTTTCATTGCGAATTTCATGTCCGCCCGACTCTTCCGTGTAAGGGTCGGTAGGACATTATCGCAGTACTATACCCAAGAAAATGGAGTTCCTCAGGGTTCAGTGCTGAGTGTCACCTTGTTCGCGATTGCCATTAATGGCATTGTTGCCGCCGCCGGGTCCGCGGTAGTTCCATCGCTGTATGTAGACGATTTAGCTCTGCATTACAGCTCTGGAAGTATGGCAGTCGTTGAACGGCAATTGCAGCTAGCCATCAACCGGGTCGACAGGTGGGCTCACGACCGGGGTTTTCGTTTTTCAGCAGCGAAAACCTCCGTCGTCCATTTTTGTCGGCTACGGAGGCTACATTTACACCCTGAACTACATCTCAGGGATGCTGCGTTGCCGGTGGTTGACACTTATCGCTTCCTGGGGCTCCATTTTGACAGCAAGTTAACGTGGCAGCACCATATACGGCAATTGAAAATGACATGTCTCAGGAAACTGAACATGCTCAGGTTTCTTAGTGGCACTACGTGGGGGGCTGACCGTGCGGTGCTGCTACGGTTCTACCAAGCCCTCGTCCTGTCCCGGCTAGACTATGGTTCTGCGGCATACGGTTCAGCAAGGCCGGCAACCTTGAAAATGCTGGACAGTATCCACCATAGTGGCGTTAGACTGGCTACCGGTGCCTTCCGGACCAGCCCGATACCCAGCCTACTCGTCGAATCGGGTGTTCCACCTTTAAATTATAGACGCCAACATATGCTGTTAGCATATGCTGCCAATGTGCGTCAAATGCCGCAACACCCGACCTATCAAGCTCTCTTCGGTACCCAAAACCACCAGGGGTACGCCAACCGGCCTCGTGCCACTCGGCCGGTTGGTATTAGACTTGATAGCTCGTGTACCGAAATAGGAGTGGCTGTAGGTCCCTGTATGATCCGGACATCTAGCGAGGTGCCTCCGTGGCAAGTCCCGCGTCCGGAAATTCGGTTAGATCTGCACCGAGGTCCTAAGGTGAACACGGATGCCTCCGTTTACCGGAGGCAGTTCCACAGCATAGTTCACCAATTTCCGGACGCTGGCATTCTATACACGGATGGTTCGAAGGTGGACGAGAAGGTGGGTTGTGCTTACGTTATTGATGGTGCAAATACCAAGATCTCTTTGCCTGAGGCCTGTAGTGTGTTTACTGCGGAGCTCGTTGCCATCTATGAAGCTCTGCAGTTTGCACTACAGGATGCACGAATCCACTTTCTCGTGTGTACCGACTCTTTGAGTTCGTTGCAGTCAATTGCTACATGTTTCCCGCAACACCCCCTAGTGCAGCGAATCCACGACCTACTAGCCGGGCTGTGCCACGCTGACACTCGAATCACCTTTCTGTGGCTTCCAAGCCACATGGGAATTGCGGGAAATGAGTTAGCGGATCAAGCTGCAAAAGAGGCGGTATCACTACCACCTCGACCAATGGAGGTACCCGCTAGAGATATTCGCTCTCAGTTACGCCTACAAGTTCTGGCTTTTTGGGAGAGTCAGTGGCTAGCTGACCCACTGCCCAGTAAACTGAGAGCGATCAAGGGAACTACTCGCGTTTGGCGGAGCTCCTTCCGGGCCCGGAGAGAGTCCGTCATTTTGTGTAGGCTAAGGATAGGTCATACAAGATCCACCCACTCGTACCTAATGAGAAGGGAAGACCCCCCACTTTGTACCTGTGGAGCCGTTTTCACCGTGGCCCACATTTTCACCGAGTGTGTGGATCTTGCTGACTTACGAAGAAACCTTGGTTTGCAGACGACACTCAAACTTATATTAGCCGATGACGCGGTGGCTGCTGATCGCGTTATCCGCTTTATAAGTGAGAGTGGGTTAGGGCCAGCAATCTAAATTTTCCAGTGAACTTTGACTCAACGACTTGTTCGTTTTTGAATGATAATGTATTGTTTTTTCCGTAATTTTTGTTTATGTTTATATTTTTATTTATTTAATTGTTTGTTTTTGTTTTATTAATTTTTGGTCTTTTTAAATTTAGATGTCCACCTCAAAATTTTAAATTCAATTCAAAATTTGTATTCTTTAATCTGTGTTAAGAGGGGCAGATGACCTCGTAGTTCCGCCCCTTAAAACAACAATAACTAACTAACTAACTAAGCGAGTACGTAAACAAGTAAGCGAGCATGTTAACAAGTAAGCGAGTACGTAAACAAGTAAGCAAGCACGTAAACAAGTAAAAAAGCACGTAAACAAGTAAGCGAGTACGTAAACAAGTAAGCAAGCACGTAAACAAGTAAGCAAGCATGTAAACAAGTAAGCAGTACGTAATAAAGTAAGCGAGCACGTAAACAAGTAAGCGAGCACGTAAACAAGTAAGCAAGCTCGTAAACTAGTAACCTGGCACGTAAACAAGTAAGCGAGCACGTCAACAAGTAAGCAACATGTAAACAAGTAAGCAAGTACATAAAAAAGTAAGCAAGCATGTTAACAAGTAAGCTAGCACGTAAACAAGTAAGCAAGCATGTAAACTAGTAAGCGAGCACGTAAACAAGTAAGCACGTAAACAAGTAAGCGAGTACGTAAACAAGTAAGCAAGTACGTAAACAAGTAAGCGAGCACGTAAAAAAAGTAAGCAAGCATGTAAACAAGTAAGCAGTACGTAATAAAGTAAGCGAGCACGTAAACAAGTAAGCGAGCACGTAAACAAGTAAGCAAGCTCGTAAACTAGTAACCTGGCACGTAAACAAGTAAGCGAGCACGTCAACAAGTAAGCAACATGTAAACAAGTAAGCTGGCATGTAAACAAGTAAGCAAGTACGTAAACAAGTAAGCTAGTGCGTTAACAAGTAAGCGAGCATGTAAACAAGTAAGCTAGTGCGTTAACAAGTAAGCGAGCACGTACACAAGTAAGCAAGCATGTAAACTAGTAAGCGAGCACGTAAACAAGTAAGCACGTAAACAATTAAGCAAGTACGTAAACAAGTAAGCAAGCATGTAAACAAGTAAGCTACCACGTAAACAAGTAAGCAAGCATGTAAACAAGTAAGCTAGCATGTAAACAAGTAAGCAAGCACGTAAACTAGTAAGCTAGCACGTAAACAAGTAAGCGAGTACGTAAACAAGTAAGCAAGTACGTAAACAAGTAAGCGAGCACGTAAAAAAGTAAGCAAGCATGTAAACAAGTAAGCAGTACGTAATAAAGTAAGCGAGCACGTAAACAAGTAAGCGAGCACGTAAACAAGTAAGCAAGCTCGTAAACTAGTAACCTGGCACGTAAACAAGTAAGCGAGCACGTCAACAAGTAAGCAACATGTAAACAAGTAAGCTGGCACGTAAACAAGTAAGCAAGCATGTAAACAAGAAATCTAGCACGTAAACAAGTAAGCAAGCATGTAAACTAGTAAGCGAGCACGTAAACAAGTAAGCAAGCAAGCATGTGAACAAGTAAGCTAGCACGTAAAAAAGTAAGCAAGCATGTAAACAAGTAAGCTAGCACGTAAACAAGTAAGCTAGCACGTAAACAAGTAAGCAAGCATCTAAACAAATAAGCAAGCACGTAAACAAGTAAGCAAGTACGTAAACAAGTAAGCAAGCATGTAAACTAGTAAGCGAGGACGTGAACAAGTAAGCTAGCACGTAAACAAGTAAGCAAGCATGTTAACAAGTAAGCGAGCACGTAAACAAGCAAGCATGCATGTAAACATGTAAGCAAGCACGTAAACTAGTAAGCTAGCACGTAAACTAGTAAGCAAGCATATTAACAAGTAAGCGAGCACGTAAACTAGTAAGCAAGCATGTTAACAAGTAAGCAAGCACGTAAACTAGTAAGCTAGCACGTAAACTAGTAAGCGAGCACGTAAACTAGTAAGCAAGCACGTAAACTAGTAAGCTAGCACGTAAACTAGTAAGAAGCATGTTAACAAGTAGGCAAGCACGTAAACTAGTAAGCTAGCACGTAAACAAGTAAGCGAGCACGTAAACAAGTAAGCGAGCATGTTAACAAATAAGCTAGCATGTTATCAAGTAAGCTAGCACGTAAACTAGTAAGCAAGCATGTTAACATGTAAGCGAGCACGTAAACTAATAAGCAAGCACGTAAACAAGTAAGCGAGCAAGTTAACAAGTAAGCTAGCATGTAAACGAGTAAGCAAGCACGTAAACTAGTAAGCAAGCACGTAAACTAGAAAGCAAGCACGTAAACTAATAAGCAAGCACGTAAACAAGTAACGAGCATGTTAACAAGTAAGCTAGCATGTAAACAAGTAAGCAAGTACGTAAACTAGTAAGCAAGCACGTAAACTAGTAAGCGAGCACGTCAACTAGTAAGCAAGCGCGTAAACTAGTAAGCTAGCACGTAAACTAGTAAGAAAGCACGTAAACTAGTAAGCTAGCACGTAAACTAGTAAGCAAGCACGTAAACTAGTAAGCAAGCATGTTAACAAGTAAGTTAGCACGTAAACTAGTAAGCAAGCACGTAAACTAGTAAGCTACCACGTAAACTAGTAAGCAAGCATGTTAACAAGTAAGCAAGTACGTAAACTAGTAAGCAAGCATGTTAACAAGTAAGCAAGCATGTAAACTAGTAAGCAAGCATGTTAACAAGTAAGCAAGGATGTAAACTAGTAAGCGAGCACGTAAACAAGTAAGCAAGCACGTAAACAAGTAAGCAAGCATGTAAACTAGTAAGCGAGCATGTTAACAAGTAAGCTAGCGAGTAAACAAATAAGCGAGCACGTAAACTAGTAAGCAAGCATGTTAACAAGTAAGCAAGCATGTAAACTAGTAAGCAAGCATGTTAACAAGTAAGCAAGGATGTAAACTAGTAAGCGATCACGTAAACAAGTAAGCAAGCACGTAAACAAGTAAGCAAGCATGTAAACTAGTAAGCGAGCACGTAAACAAGTAAGCAAGCATGTAAAAAGTAAGCGAGCACGTAAACAAGTAAGCAAGCATGTAAACTAGTAAGCGAGCACGCAAACAAGTAAGCAAGCACGTAAACAAGTAAGCAAGCATGTAAACTAGTAAGCGAGCATGTTAACAAGTAAGCAAGCACGTAAACTAGTAAGCGAGCATGTTAACAAGTAAGCAAGGATGTTAACTAGTAAGCGAGCACGTAAACAAGTAAGCAAGCATGTTAACAAGTAAGCTAGCATGTAAACAAGTAAGCTAGCATGTAAACAAGTAAGCGAGCATGTTAACAAGTAAGCAAGGATGTAAACTAGTAAGCGAGCACGTAAACAAGTAAGCAACTACGTAAATAAGTAAGCGAGCATGTTAACAAGTAAGCAAGTACGTAAACAAGTAAGTAAGCATGTTAACAAGTAAGCAAGGATCTAAACTAGTAAGCGGGCATGTTTACAAGTAAGCAAGCATGTAAACTAGTAAGTGAGCTCGTAAACAAGTAAGCAAGCATGTTAACAAGTAAGCAAGGATGTAAACCAGTAAGCAAGAACGTAAACAAGTAAGCAAGCATGTTAACAAGTAAGCAAGGATGTAAACTAGTAAGCAAGTACGTAAACAAGTAAGCAAGCATGTTAACAAGTAAGCTAGCACGTAAACTAGTAAGCTAGCACGTAAACAAGTAAGCGAGCATGTTAACAACTAAGCTAGCACGTAAACAAGTAAGCGAGCATGTTAACAAGTAAGCGAGCACGTAAACAAGTAAGCGAGCATGTTAACAAGTAAGCTAGCACGTAAACAATAAGCGAGCATGTAAACTAGTAAGCGAGCATGTTAACAAGTAAGCAAGCATGTAAACAAGTGAGCTAGCACGTAAACAAGTAAGCAAGCATGTTAACAAGTAAGCGAGCACGTAAACAAGTAAGCATGTTAACAAGTAAGCAAGCACGGTAACTAGTAAGCGAGCATGTTAACAAGTAAGCGAGCACGTAAACTAGTAAGCGAGCACGTAAACAAGTAAGCATGTTAACAAGTAAGCAAGCACGTAAACTAGTAAGCGAGCATGTTAACAAGTAAGCTAGCGCGTAAACAAGTAAGCGAGCATGTTAACAAGTAAGCAAGGATGTAAACTAGTAAGCGAGCACGTAAACAAGTAAGCAAGCACGTAAGCAAGTAAGCAAGCATGTTAACAAGTAAGCTAGCGCGTAAACAAGTAAGCGAGCATGTTAACAAGTAAGCGAGCATTTAAACTAGCAAGCGAGCACGTAAACAAGTAAGCAAATACGTAAACCAGTAAGCAAATACGTAAACTAGTAAGCAAGTACGTAAATAAGTAAGCGAGCATGTTAACAAGTAAGCAAGTACGTAAACAAGTAAGTAAGCATGTTAACAAGTAAGCAAGGATGTAAACTAGTAAGCGAGCATGTTTACAAGTAAGCAAGCATGTAAACTAGTAAGTGAGCTTGTAAACAAGTAAGCAAGCATGTTAACAAGTAAGCAAGGATGTAAACTAGTAAGCAAGAACGTAAACAAGTAAGCAAGCATGTTAACAAGGAAGCAAGGATGTAAACTAGTAAGCAAGTACGTAAACAAGTAAGCAAGCATGTTAACAAGTAAGCTAGCACGTAAACTAATAAGCTAGCACGTAAACAAGTAAGCGAGCATGTTAACAAGTAAGCTAGTACGTAAACAAGTAAGCGAGCATGTTAACAAGTAAGCGAGCACGTAAACAAGTAAGCTAGCACGTAAACAAGTAAGCAAGCATGTTAACAAGTAAGCTAGCACGTAAACAAGTAAGCGAGCATGTTAATAAGTAAGCTAGCACGTAAACAATGAGCGAGCATGTAAACTAGTAAGCGAGCATGTTAACAAGTAAGCAAGCATGTAAACAAGTAAGCTAGCACGTAAACAAGTAAGCAAGCATGTTAACAAGTAAGCGAGCATGTAAACAAGTAAGCTAGCACTTAAACAAATAGGCTAGCACGTAAACAAGTAAGCGAGCATGTTAACAAGTAAGCTAGCACGTAAACAAGTAAGCTAGCACGTAAACAAGTAAGCGAGCCCGTAAACAAGTAAGCTAGCACGTAAACAAGTAAGAGAGCACTAAACAAGTAAGCGAGCATGTAAACAAGTAAACTATCACGCAAACAAGTAAGCAAGCATGTTAACAAGTAAGCGAGCACGTAAACAAGTAAGCGAGCATGTTAACAAGTAAGCAAGGATGTAAACTAGTAAGCAAGTACGTAAACTAGTAAGCAAGCACGTAAACAACTAAGCATGTAAACAAGTAAGCAAGCATGTAAACTAGTAAGCGAGCACGTAAACAAGTAAGCAAGGATGTAAACAAGTAAGCTAGCACGTAAACAAGTAAGCAAACATGTAAACAAGTAAGCTAGCACGTAAGCAAGTAAGCAAGCATGTAAACTAGTAAGCAAGTACGTAAACAAGTAAGCATGTAAACAAGTGAGCTAGCACGTAAACTAGTAAGCAAGGAAGTATGTAAACAAGTGAGGAGGTAAGTACGTAACTAGGTACCATCAGTAGGTAAACAAGTAAGTAAACTGTAATCAGAGTCCGCCTTCAGTTTACCAACTCAGGCTATTGTTGAATTTGGTTGTCAGAGGCACTCGTCGCAACAAAAGCTTAAAACTTGAGGCATACATCTAATAGCGCTGTTGTATTATTGCATCTTTCATTACAGGGAGTTCCAACAATTAACAGTGATTTATACAAATATATATTCCAATATCCTATAATTTCCTAAAGTGAACATACAAGATCATATACGTACACTCCTAATATACTGATAGAACCTAATGTTACATTCTTAGCTTCTAAAAATCCAGGGCTTGCTGGTGACCATTATGTCCCACAATTGAATCAAAAATTTAAAGAAACAAAAATTTAAATATTACGACCTATCTGTATGTTTGTGGCAATGGAAACTTAAGTTTTCTTACCTAGAATGCAACTGACATCTGTGTGGTATAATGTGAGGCAGTGATGAATGGAAACGTGAATTGCCCTCTTGTATGAAGAAGAGCTTACGGAAAAATAACCCAGATATGCAAGAGACTTGATTCCCTTGACATTCTTACGCAGAACTCGGTAATATCCCCGAGTATGGGAACTGCCAGATCGTCTGTTGTAAGGAAGAGTTCGTAGTTTATTTTATTTCTTATGCTTGCTCGACTTACTAGGCTGCTAATATACAAAGCTTAACAATCATAATGAGGTGAAAGAAGAAAAATTAGAAGGTTAACACAATACGAGTACAGGTACATCTACGACATATATAAATTAGAATAAAAGACCTGAAGAGTGGGCAAGCCGCAACTAAAGATAAATAATGAAAATAATTATTCGGTCTTAAAATACACATAATTTACGAATACAGGTGATTTCTCAAAATACTAATGGATCCATTAAGGGCTGTTACTGCTATGGTATTAATGGTGGCATTTGAGATACGACATTTTCTACACGTTGCAGCAAAAAGAGAAGGTATTGTTCCCCAGACCCCCCCACTAATAACCCAATAAGTTCTATTTCTTGAAGGCGGTATTTTTCCTTGCAGAAAGGGACTGTAGACACTTATCGATTGTAACATCATTTCTTGTGGATATCAGCGGTTTTAATTTCGAGATAATATGCGAAATTATATATTTTCAACTGTTGTTGTTTGAGACTTCAGTCTTTTGACTGGTTTGATGCAGCTATCCACGCCTCCCTGGCCTGAACTAATCGTTTCATCTCTACATAGCTACCATACCCTACATCCGAGGCAATCTGTTTAACATATTCTAACCTTGGTCTACCCCTACAGTTCTTGTCCTCGACCCTTCCTTCCATAACTAAGCTTGCTATTCCTGGGTGTCTTAGTATGTGTCCTACCAACCTATCTCTTCTCTTCATTAGCAGTCGCCAGAAACATCTCTCCTCTCCCACTAGTCTTAATACCTCTTCGTTTGTAACCCTATCTACCCACCTGATATTCATCAGTCTCCTGTAACACCACATTTCAAACGCTTTAATTATCCTCCTTTCTGCTGCACCAATAGTCCAAGTTTCACTTCCATAGAGCGCCAAGCTTCAGACAAAGGCTTTCAAAAATGACTTCCTAATACCTAAATCTATATTCGAAGTCAACAGATTCCTTTTTTGTAGAAATGCTTTCCTTGCCAGAACCAACCTACATTTTATGTCCTCCTTGCTTCGTCCATCACTGGTTATTTTGCTTCCTAAGTAACAGAAGTCTCCTACTTCCTTCAGCTTTTCACCTGCCAATTCGATGTCCATAGAGGTTTCTGATTTATTTCGACTGTATTCCAATATTTTTGTTTTACATTTATTAATTTTCATCATGCATTCTTTCCGTAAGACGGAGTCCATACCATTCAAAAACTCATTCAAATCCTCAGGCGTGTCGGCCAAGATGACGATGTCATCAGCAAATCTCAGAGTTGAAATTATTTCTCCATGAATCTTCACTCCCACTTTAAATTTTTCTCGAATTAACTCTTATCTAAAATAATTACACAAAATTATAAGTTCTAAGATATTGATATTTCTGGGTATTTTGCGGTGACAATCCCCTGAGAATACTCAGATTTTCCAGGACAGTCCCCCCCCCCCCCACCCCGAAAGGAATTGTATATACGCCCCTGCGCACAGTCTTGAGGAACTAATTCATGATGATCAATAAATGTAAAACTAAAATAATGGAATGCAGTCGGAAGAAATCTGATACCCCCCCCCCCCCCCCCCATTAACATCGAATTGGCAGGTGAAAAACTTAAGGTGGTTGCAGACTTCTGCTAATTGGAAAGCGAAATAGACAGCAAAGGACGAAGCAAAGAGGGTATAAAAAGTAGCTTGGCATAGGTCTTTTTTGAAAGTCTCTGTCTGGAGCGTGGCGCTCTATGGAAGTGAAACTTGGACTGTTAGTGCAGGAGAAAAGAGGAGATTAGAAGTGTTTGACATGTGGTGTTACAGGAGAATGATGAATATCATCAGATAGATGAGAGTAACAAACGAAGAGGTATTAAGGCGAGTGGGAGGGGAGAGATGTTTCTGGTGACTGCTAATGAAGAGGAGATATAGGTTGGTAGGACACATACTAAGACACCCAGGAATAGTAAGCTTAGTTATGGAAGGAAGTACCGGCCTCGTGGTGTTGGGGTAGTCCGTCTGCCTCGCACCCGAAGGCCCCGGGTTCGATTCCCGGCTCCATCAGGGATTTTAGAAACTGATGTGACGGCTGGAACGGGGTGCACTCAGCCTCATGAGGATAATTGAGTAGCAGCGCCCCGATCTTGGTCGAGGGAACCCGACGCGCTGACCCAATATCTGCAGGCCAAATGGCTGGGTAGGCCTAGGGCCTTCATGGACTTTAACGCCACGGGAATTGGTTTTTGGTTATGAAAGTACGTCCCTTTTAACTACTGAGGCTTTTAGAGACGCTGAATTTTGCCCCAAAGGGGATCTTCAACGTGCCAGTAAGTATACTGACACGTCTCCCTCACATTTGCGCCTCCTCAAATGCCAGCTGACTGCGCCAGGATTCGATGCTGCAACCTTGGGCACAGCTGAGTTACCGCTGAGCCACGCAGCCAGTCTGAGGACAAGAACTGTAGGGGTGGACAAAGATAGAATATGTGAAACAGATTGCTCGGAAGAAAGGTGTAAAAAAGCTTCATTTTACGTGACCATTAATCATGCGATCATGAGCCACGGGACCTCCTTTTTACGTGGAATCCGAACAAAAAGACTTAGAAAATCTCACATGAATTGACCGGGAATCGAACCCCGTTCCACCTTGGTGAGAGGCCAACAGCTTGACCGCTGCGCCACCACGCCTCTCGGATGTAAGGTGTGCTAGCTACTGTATGTAGAGAGGACAGCAGGGAGGCATGGAGGGCTGCATCAAACCAGACTCTAATGCTCTAATATTTAGGAAGTACTTACGGAGTCCACTCAGCTGGCACTGGTGCAAGGGAATGGTGAGACTGTTCGCTGGACCTCCAACACGTCAACAACAGTGGCACTGTATTAGTGAGTCAGACACTGATAACAAGTCTCTCTCCCACCCCTAACTCGCGCGACCTGTTTGTCACCAGAGAGTGGAAATGTGTGTTCTGCTCTTCAAGGAATTTGACAGTAGATATTTTGTAGCTGTTCTGTGACCTACGGCATTTCTCCTACAAAATGGCGGCGCGCAACCACTTACATGGCGCGCTTTTCAAATAAACATGGTGAGAATGGCTTAACCTAGCGTTCCCTAGTCAAGCTAACCTAACCTAGTCTATTTAATGATGGTGATAATTGTTGTTTTAAAGGGCCTAACATCTAGGTTATCGGCCCCTAATGATCTGGGTGTTAGCGAAAATGACAATGAAGTGGCACCCAAGAACGAAAATTATGTGAGAAGGAAAATACTTACAAAATGGAGAGCGGTAATACTTACAAAAGGGAATTTAGAACGAAAATACTCACAAAAGAAATAGATTGCAAAATACGCACAAAATGCAATTGAAAGTGAAAATACACAATGCAATTTGGATTGGAAAAGGCGCATTTCAGATTCAAAAAAAAAATCACAAAGTGCAATTGAAATTAAAAATGCTTACAAAATGCGCGGTAGATTCAAGCTACTCAATTGGATGGTTAATATTATAAAATGCAATTTAGATTGAAAATGCTTACAAAATGTAATTTAGATTCAAAATACCCACAAAATGCAATTGAGAATCAAAATACTTGCAAAATGCCCAACATACAAAATGCAATTTAAATTGAAAATACTTGCAAAAAGCGGTTTAGATTAAAAATACAAAATGCAATTGAAATTCAAAATACTAACAAAAGTCCCATCCCTTATATTGAAAGACTTACTAAAAAGCAATCTAGATTGTCAATCCTTACAAAATGCAATTGAGGTTGAACACATTCGCAAAATGCAATTCACTGTAGATCGAAAAGACTTACAAAATGCAACGTAGACTGAAAACACCTACAAAATGGGGTGTAGATGCAAAAAATCACTAAATGGAATTTAAATACACGGGGGGCCAATTAAGAAAAAGAAAAAAACAGTGCGGGAATCTAAAAAGAAAAGGAAATATAATGAAAAGAAAACAAGAGATCTGCCTCCTCGAAGAAGGAGGGATCAGGAAAGATGAGACAAGGGCCTATTAAGGCGGGAAAGCGAAAGACTCCCTAGGCCTCGGATACCCTAATGCCGTCGGGGACGAAAAAGAAACAAGAGTGGACCAAGGGAGGTCGACAGGAAAGAAGACGGAGAGGAGCCCGGCTCATGTAAGTGGAAGCAATGCCAGACTCAGCTGGGGTCCCGTGGTCGCCAACCCACGACCCACTAGATGTGAGCCCCTGGGGGATGGTCCATTTACTAAACCTAATCGAGGACATACCAAAGGGCTCAACTACAAATTTTGAAAATTTTGATTTATTGACTTCTTAAATTTTATTTAATATTTAATGTATTATTTATATAATTTTTTATTTACCATTTATTTGTATTTTTAATTTATGTCAAAAGGGCCTAACTACCCTTTTGTTAATATTTCTTGAACCCATAATATTTACATTTTTTTAAAATCAGTTTACTAGATCTTCCAGTTTATTGAATTTTTGTTCTGTGTTACTTCAACGGGGAAGAACCTGTGAGCTATCTGATCTTCATGCAGAGCGTATGTCAGCTTGCAACTGTGTTATTCTTTACTTGGCGCCCCGTGCCACTCATTGTGGAAGCCGGGTATGTCCTTGTTCACAGCCATATTGCACCACGTGCTAGATCTCCCCCTCCCCCAGCTACTTGGAACCAGTGTCACTCACCTCCCTATGAAGGCTGCTTGAGCTTTTAGTTCTCGCAGTCAAGTGGTGCAGTTGCACCTAATACACACATCAAAAAAAGTTTTGCATCACCTCGGTTCCAAGAGTTCCGGAACCTTTAAATACAAAGGGAATAGAGATCAACACAAACAACATTTCAGCTCGTTTTATTGCTCATGAGACCCACACATTGCATGTTGTACCATCATACAGCTAGACTTTCAGCATTTGTGGTCCAGATTGCAGTACACACCACTACCTCTAATACCCAGTAGCACGTCCTCTTGCATTGATGCATGCCTGTATTCGTCGTGGCATACTATCCACAAGTTCATCAAGACACTGTTGGTCCAAATTGTCCCACTCCTCAACGACAATTCGGCGTAAATCTCTCAGAGTGGTTGGTGGGTCAACATGTCCATAAACAGCCCTTTTCAACATATCCCAGGCATGTTCGATAGGGTTCATGTCTGGCGAACATGCTGGCCACTGTAGTCGAGCGATGTCGTTATCTTGAAGGAACGCATTCACAAGATGTGCACGATGAGGTCGAGAATTGTCGTCCATGAAGACAAATACCTCTCCAATATTCTGCCGATATGGTTGCACTATGGGTCGGAGGATGTCATTCAGGTATCGTAAAGCCGTTTCGGAGCCTTCCATGACCACCAGTGGCGTACGTCGGCCCCACATAATGCCACCCCAAAACATCAGGGAACCACCACCTTGCTGCACTCGCTGGACAGTGTGTCTAAGACGTTCAGCCTGACCAGGGTGCCTCCAAACACGTCTCCGACGATTGTCTGGTTGAAGGCATATGCGACACTCATCGGTGAAGAGAACGTGATGCCAATTCCGTGGGGTCCATTCAGCATGTTGTTGGGCCCATCTGTACCGCGCTGCATGGTGTCGGGGTTGCAAAGCTGGACCTCGCCATGGACGTCGGGAGTGAAGTTGCGCATCATGCAGCCTATTGCGCACAGTTTGAGTTGAAACACGACGTCCTGTGGCTGAACGAAACGCATTATTCAACATGGTGGCATTGCTGTCAGGGTTCCTCCGAGCGGCAATCCGTAAGTAGCGGTCATCCACTACAGTAGTAGCCCTTGGGCGGCCTGAGCGAGGCCTGTCATCGACAGTTCCTGTATCTCTGTACCTCCTCCATGTCCGAACAACATCGCTTTGGTTCACTCTGAGACGCCTGGAAACTTCCCTTGTTGAGAGCCCTTCTTGACACAAAGTAACAATGCGGACGCGATCGAACTGCGGTATTGACCTTCTAGGCATGGTAGAACTACAGACAACATGAGCAGCGTACCTTCGTCCTGGTGGAATGACTGGAACTGATCGGCTGTCGTACCCACTCCGTCTAATAGGCCCTGCTCATGCATGGTTGTTTACATCTTTGAGCAGTTTTAGTGACATCTATGAACAGTCAAAGGGACTGTATCTTGGATACAATATACACAGTCAACGTCTATATGCCGGAGATCTGGGAACCGAGGTGATGCAAAACTTTTTTTGATGTGTGTATAAAGGAAGGTGGCGCGCAGTTTGTCACTCCTGTGGGGGTCCGGGCGGGGACACCAAGAGCCCGCCGATGAGCCATCTTGGTGTCCTAGGCGAAACCCCACCCAAGACACGGCACAAACCTAGAAGAATTGCTGAGTTTTAATTCAACGGCCGTGAAAGCCAATATACCATCTTTTTGGAAGCCTTCATAGGGAGGTTAAGGCTGCTTGAGCTTTTAGTTCTCGCAGTCAAGTGGTGCAGTTGCACCTAATATAAAGGGAGGTGGCGCGCAGTTCGTCACTCCTGTGGAGGTCCGGGCGGGGACACCAAGAGCCCGCCGATGAGCCATCTTGGTGTCCTAGGCGAAACCCCACCCAAGACACGGCACAAACCTAGAAGAATTGCTGAGTTTTAATTCAACGGCCGTGAAAGCCAATATACCATCTTCAAGGATATCCATTTTCTCTTTTAAGTTTGTTAACTTAGTTTTAAGATCATTTTAATTCAATCTACGCTGACGAGGGTGTCATTTAACACCGAAACATGTAGAATAAGTGTAAGCAGTAATTAAACTACATTCTTTAGTGTTTGACAACGCGCTTTTGAATAACATAGCACTATCCATTGCCAGCTGGATCGCATCCCTCCTGGCCGCTTTAAGGTACGATTTGGATCCTCGCCGCCAAGGCGGCGCGCTGCCGCTGCAATGGCGGCGCTGCCTGGGAAGTTGTGGTGTTTTCGTTCCTCGCTGCCTGGGCAGCGCGGCAGAGGTTCAGTAGGCTGTTTACATTGAGGTAATTTAATAGAGGTACGATCATCATGTGTAGTGCCGCTTCCAAAACGGGAATTAAAAGATTATTGGAGGAAGAGGAAGACGATTACAACTAAATTCTAGCCCTATTGGTGCGAAAAAGAAAAAGGAAAGCCACGAAAGAGATCTACAAAACCCGAGAGAACGAGGGGTGCTTTAAAATATAGATCGAAATATTGCATCATACAAAACTGGGTACCTAATTGGATACAAACTCAACGAGTTTTTCGTCATCTGCCGCTAAAGACGACATTGTTGATACAAAGCACTCGGCTGGGAAATGTATGCAACAGAATATCAATTATAATAGAAGTAAGTTAATAGACGCAAGATAAAGCATGACAGCAACAATCTACTGCAGCACACCTAGTGGTATGGCGGTCAAGTATGAAAATATTGGCTCTCAAGCATTGTAAAGTTTTTATTTTTATTTAGGCTAACCGGGTCACTCCAATCCATACGTAATTTAGCCTAATGACATATTTCCGTTACATAAAATTGGCCTAAAATTAAATTAAATGCAATTTAAAAGTTCTTTAGATGCCGTATTATTTGAATAATTAACTTTTCCGGCCTTAAAAATGGCAAAAGATGCAATTATTTTCGAATAATTGGTACGGGAAAATTAGCGACTAGTCGAGACATCTAGCGGACTTCTATCAAACTCCATTTTGGATAGCAGTTTTATGCTTCATTTCCGGGCTTTGTATAATTTCGGTGCCAACAGGCGGCACCGCAGAGCCGCCAGACCGGTCCTGGCGCGGCTGGGCGGCCACGCTGCATGGGCAGCGGCGGAGGAGTTCGAAATGTATCCCATCTAAATACACGTGGAGCGGTAGTGAGCTTCCGCCGCCATGGCAGCACGTCGCCTTGGCGGCGAGGATCCAATTTAGACTGCCTGCCCATTCAACTCTCAGAGTCGTACAAGGAAAGTTGCAGCACCAACTCACTGTGATCACCGCGGCTTTTTCACTGCCAGCTTCATCACGTCCTTCCTGGCTGCTTTAAACTGCATGCCCATTCAACACTTGGAGGCGTACAAGATATATATTAATTGCAGATTTCATTTCTGATTTACAAAAGAGCACGCAGCAGTACGGCATTCTAAAATCCGAAACACAACTTCGCGGAAAACAACAAACGGTTGAACATTGTAATTCAGCGAGGCTCCAAAGCCTTTCACACTCAAAGCAATGGCTTCTTACCAAGGAAGTCAGACCGTACCTAACCTTACCGACAGTTCTACCCACAATGTGCCCAAGAAATCCCAGAAAAGTTATGCTTCTGCAATACAGTTAACACCGAATAAAGAACAGGTTATTATTATTGACGCCATTAACATCAATACAAAACAAATGAGTCGTCTAGTATCAAAACCGGCCAAGTCACAAAATTTACGAAAATGAGTTAAGGTTATCAATTTGAAGTAGAAGTATAGCACTATCAGGCGAAACAAGAATATGCTTCAAAATCGTCCATGTCTTCATGTTACAGAGCACTGAATTCTTGGTCGTGCAACAAAATGAGCCATGTCATGCAGGCAGTGCTTTCATAACCGGCCATGTCAAGGAACGAGTAGCACTCTTCATGTCGCAGCATTATTGTTTGGAATCTTGCGTTGTTAGATTATGCAAGAATGTGATAATATCAGTAAGCAACATTGTTCCTTATACTGTATTCGATGTTATAAAAAATTATATATTTTTTAATTTGCAACACTGACTTCCTTATTCACGGGTTTCTTACTGCATTGGCGCGAAAGCAATTGTATATCCTGTGTGCTCGTCTTTTGTCATTATTGTGTAGTGTAACGTGTATATTGTTCCTATTTTAATAAGTGACTCATTTTCTTTTACTGTGTTCAAGATCTAAGTGAACTACTAACTTTTAATGATATAATACCTATTTTGTATTCTCCTCAGCTTTCTGATGTCCATCTTCATATATTACTATCCAATTTAAGCAGAATGCTTTCGTTTTTATTGCAATAAAGACAGGTGATTACAATGTCAATTTATTTTAATTTAATTGCCTTTTTCTTCACTGGAGTTTGGAATTTAAAAAGAAAAGTTTTACAAAAAAAGACTAAAATTATACCAAATTGCAACAAAAACGGCCAAGTCAAAATTAATATTAGCAAAAAAGATGGGTTCATTATGAATCAGATTTCTCAAAATAGCAGAACTTAAATATTAAACCATTACGGATGTAACTATGCAATAAAATCTTTTGTGACCACCATTGCTTTGTCTCTTGAGGTTTTTCATCCATACTGAAAAATATGCCTTCAGTGACTTGGCCGGTTTTGATACTAGACGACTCAAATGTCTGCAACAGTGACTTGAAAAAGTGGCGATCACAGCGGGTTGGTGCTGCTGTTAGCGTCTATATTTGGAAACGAGGTTGTACGCATAAACCAATGCTGTAATCGTTGAATGGGCAGGCAGTCTAAAGCAGCCAGGAGGGATGCGATCCAGCTGGCAGTGGTACTAACAGTCAACACGGATATGAATTATTATCATTGTCATAATGTTTACGCATTTTACAAACGTATTCCCTGAATTTACCAGCATTCATAACGTATAAATAGGGCTGAGGAAATATCGTTGTTGTTGATTCATTTAGGGGTATTGTGGTCATATAGCCCTGTGTACTTGGGTGTGTGTGCAATCTGGACTGGAAGGAGACAAGCATGGCTATGTAGAGATGAAACGATTAGCTCAAGACAGGGAAGCAGGGACAACTGCATCAAACCAGTCAAGAGACTGAAGACTCAAACAACAACATGAGTGAATTATTTTGGCTACACAGTTGTGCCTGTGATATATTGGTTCTAGTTGGTATCTTCCGCATTTATCATTATTTATTCTCTATTATCATCTTCAGCTTTCTTCCAATCGCTGACCTTCAATAGTTTCCAATAGCTTCGATATGACATTCTTTAATTCCTGAACGTCCATTCTAAGTTCTTTGATACTCTGTTCGCTCGATTTTACCTCTGCAGTTAGTTGCTTAAAGTGTTCTGCTTCAACCGAGGTATTCTCACTTTCAGAGTAATTCCCTTGACCTTTGTTGGACTTACAAACTTTCTTCTGTATACATCGCAATCTGTTCCTCGCAATCTTGAAAGAATCCTTCAATATTTCTTTTGGTAACTGCTTTTCGAGAGGACTGAGTGGCTTTACATTCAGAACATGTCTGTATCCTGAAGGCCAAACTAACGTGGCATTATCTAGAAACTTGTTCAAAGACTGCGGTAGCGGGTAGTATTTGATACTAAATAAAGTTCTTTCTATGTTGGAGATCAGTCTTATTTCACGTTCTAACTTTGATAACCCCGCAGTTTTTTGTAAGCCTTGAATATCGTGGACAGCAAGACCTACCAAGAGATTCATCATCACAATAGTGACTAGCAACACAAATGCAATAAATATTAGTAAAAACATTAAATTGTTGTTCTGTTTTTCCACGGTAAGAAAATTTATAATATTAAGCTCCCCAGTCATCATTACCAGTACTTTGATGAAACCTATGTGAGGATGTGTGAATTCATCCGAGGAAGGGACAATAATGCATAAACTGATAGTGAAGCCAATCAGTAAGAAACTGTAGGCTAGAAAGAGCTTTACAAATTCATTGAAGACCTTCATGAACATTGGAACGTAAGGTCCAAAGAATGGTAGTTGTCCCACTTTAAACATAAGATTCGTCCAACCAAATAGAACTGCAATGGCAGCTAAATCCTTCTGCCAGGGGTGAAATGGCACTTGATACATTGCTATTGCGAACACGGAAATGAGGATGAACCACTCCATAAGGTTATCAACTTTGAAGAAATAACGTCGAATAGGTGAATAGCCGAACGCAGAACAAATTTTCCTTAAGATTTCATAAACTGTAAAAAATAACAAAATAACATACTGAGCTTCGACAATGTTTGAGTCTATCACGTATTGCGACCATAGCTTTGAAGAGTGTTTACTTGTATAGCAAATACCATTGTTGTTAACCGACATATTTGAATCGGAATGTTCTGTAAAGTTTGTACTGTTCAAATCAGACAAGGAATCATTGGTGCTTCTAAAACAAACATGAACAATAGAAAAAGCATAAGCTGTTAAACAAATGACAAACAAAAAACTCAAAATCAGTCTACATGCATACAGTTTACGTATCTTTTGCCACTTAAGGTGAAGGAATGCTTCGCATAACGGATGCTGAAGGATATCTTTGTGACCTTCCATCACAATCTTTAGCAAGTAGCTTATTTCTCCTTCTTTTGCATGCTGTAAAATAGGTCTAAAATCTAATTTTAGTTTGACTTCTTTGTGCTCTGGATCATTGATAGTGATAGATTCATCTAGTTCCCTGTAAATCATTCCAAGGCACAGAGGAAGCTTGCGACTTATGATATTAAGAGCTGTGATTCCAGCGTTGGATTTGACAGTCACATCTGCCCCATACCGAAACAGAATTTCGACACATTGCGATAGTTCATTGAGTGCTGCGATGTGTAAAGGTGTACATCCGTAATTATCCACCAAGTTCACATCTGCTCGTCTTCTGACTAGAGCTTTTACTACTTCATCTGTTTGTGCGTCGCTCCCAACAGCAACATGAAGAGGTGTACGATTCTCGTTGTCTCTGGCATTAACGTCGCAACATCTGGTGTTTAACAAGGTCTCTACACATTCAACGAATTGCGCCTTGGCAGCTAGATGCAAGGCCGTCTGACCACAACTGTTTCTTTCGTCCAGTTTGGCGCCTCTCAACAATAAAATGGCAGCACATTGATTATAACCGTTTTCTGCCGCTAAATGCAAAGGCGTACATTCTCTTCCTCGAGTTTTTCTGTTAGGATCGATTCCTTCACAAGATAGCAATAGTTTCAAGCACTGGATCTGTCCCAAGTCGGCTGCTATATGTAGAGGTGATTGTCCTATAGGTTCAATGCTATTAATATCTGGAGTCACATTCACTAACAACTGTAAACACTCAATCGCATTGGCCTTCACTGCTGAATGTAGCGGCGTATCCCCGTCTCCTGCATGCCTGATCTCGGCGCCATTGTTCAGCAAGAGTTGGATTACTTCGTGTGAGTTTCCAAATGCGGCAAGGTGAAGCGGTGTGTAACGCACTTTTAAGAGGTTAACGTCAGCACCCTTTGAAATGAGATAATTACACGCTTGTATATCACCACTAAATGCAGATAAATGCAGAGCGCTGAAACCGTTCAAATCACAGAAATTTAAGTCAGCACCATACTTGAGAAATCCTGGAAGTAATTGATGTTTCCTCAGTAGTGCTGACCAAAGAAACGCAATGTTCCTCTCCATCTGAGATTTACTTTCAAAGACATCCAGATTTTCCGAAGATATGTTACCCTGTTCTAAACCCTCTAAAATGTGAGCGTTACCGCCGTTTGACTTCATATAGTCCACAAGGTTTTGTTTAACAACATCTTTGTATATTGTCACACTGAGTTCTTCCGAAACTACCTCTTCACTCGCATCGAAGAAGGCTCTTTCGTCAACACCAGGAGAATCTACTACTTCAATTGTGCATATATCTCCGTTTTGAGGAGGAGTTATATCGAGATTGTGTTCTGAAGTCCGTTTCCGCCAGCGCTCGGGCAATGCGATATTGGTCAGTGTGCTTTTCAAAGATCGACTGCGCAGTATGGAACTATCCGAACTGTAGATTGCCCTCGACACTCCGTTACGAACTCGTTTCAGAAACAAGCTCCTGGACTTGATGTTCTTCCGCGGAGTCTCTTCTTCCATCGTGATTGTCTGCTTTCACCTGGAACATTGGAATTGGAAATCAATGTGATGATGATGATGATGATGATGATGGTTTTATGGACCTATAAGACATCAAGTTTACATACAAGATGAAATGAGCTGGCAGTTAAAATAAAAAATATACCCCTACAGTTCTTGTCCTTGACCCTTCCTTCCATAACTAAGTCTTAGTATGTTTCCTACCAACTTATCTTTTCTCTCCATTAGCAGTCGCTATAAACATCTCTCCTCTCCCACCCGTCTCAATGCCTATTCATATGTTACTCGATCGATACATCCATTAGACGATAGATACAAAAGATACTTTTAAGAAAGAGACTGCGTTAGAAGCAAGGGACATGGAACAACAAAAACTGGAAAACGAGACATTCTATGAAAATGGAATGTTCTTAAAACCGGAATCATCTTTGATTCCAATTTCTCGCAAAAATGTGTTTTTAGAAAAATAATATCACGGAACTTTTCAATATACAAAGCTGAACTTTTTAGACGTAATTCCTCCTCGTATGTGTTATATTTTAACACGTCCGTATTTCAAGATTTACTTAGATTTTTTTTTTTTTTGCGTATGGCTTTTAGTGCCGGGAGTGTCCGAGGACATGTTCGGCTCGCCAGTTTTGTAGCTGCTTCGAGACGGACACCCAATGGGTGAGCTACAAGTACCGTTGGGGAGGAAAGTTGGAAGGGAGGGTCGAGGAGTTGGAAGGTAGCGGCTGTGGCTTATAGTTAAGGACCAACCCCGGCATTTGCCTGGAAGGAAGATGGGAAACCACAGAAGACCATCTTCAAGGTTGCAGGCGGGGGGATTCGAACCTCCTCGCCTCCCGGATGTGAGCGACTGCCAACAGTCATGCCGCAACGACCTCGGCTAACTCACCCGGTTTACTTAGATTAATTTTGCCAGATGGGAATGTTCCTAAAAGTGCTGTTAAACATTATGCGATTTTAAAATAATTCAAGAAAATTCAAAATTACATTTATTTTCTAACAGTTTGTGCCAAAGTAAGTGAAGAGTCTTGAGGAACATCCCTGGAAATATACGATTAGCTCCTGTTTGTAGTTTCTGAGAAAAAGGTAAATAAAAAGAGGGAAATTAGCATGGGCAATATAGGACTAGCTACCACGGCAACAAGGACAAGCAGACTTAGATCCCAGTTGTTGAAGCGTGTTGTATAGACAACTAGTTACCATGGCAACAAGAACAAGCAGACTTAGATCCCAGTTGTTGAAGCGTGTTGTATCGACAACTAGTTACCATGGCAACAAGGACAAGCAGACTTAGATCCCAGTTGTTGAAGCGTGTTGTATCGACAACTAGTTACCATGGCAACAAGGGCAATCATACTTAGATCCCAGTTGTTGAAGCGTGTTGTATAGACAACTACAGTAGACTCTCGAAAATCCGGACCAATGTGGCGGACGGCCGATCCGGATTCCGAAAAATCCGGATTTCCCGGAGACAGAGTGACGTCGGTCGCGGCAGTGGTTTGCGTGCCGCGATCGCCGCCACTCCGTGCCGATATGTGTACTTTATTGTTACTCGCATAAAACAGTTCTGAACTGCAATTAACTGAACACAGGGGTAGAAAAAATAGATGGTTAATAGTATTGAACAACTTTAATAAGACTTAAGAATTTACATTACAGTACTACAGTATGCAAAATAAATGAAAATAAATCATCAGAAACAGTGTGTAAAAACAAACTTACACATGCTTGAATTCAGGAACAGCATCTTTGTTGGCTGATAATGCCTCCCCACTTATTGACAGTTTACGAACACCAAATCGTTTCTTCCAACGATCAAGCCAACCTTCACTTGCTGTAAACTCACCATCTTCACCTTCAATTTCTTTTTTGAAATGCAACGCCTTTTCTTGAAGCATAGGCCCCGTAATAGGAACCCCTTTACCTCTTAAATGTTCATGCCACAAGAACAATGCTTCTTCAACTTCTACATGTTTGCCTTTATGCATGCTTTTTCTAATTTTAATCGCACTTCCACTGGATTGAGAGGAACACCATTTTTCTATCTGTCCGCGATTCTTCTTCCAATCTGAAACTGTACTTGTTCCTACTCCTAACTCTAGAGCGATTTTTTTCGCCGATTCTCCAGCATCAATCCTCTTTATAGCACGGAGTTTTTCTTCCACTGACACACACACTTGCTTTCGTTTGTTACTCATCTTACAGTACTTAAAAACAAGACGCGAGAAACACAGAGCACCGACACAACACGAGGTAGCCACCGAAAATAACGTCTGCACAGAGAGAGTGAGCGCGGTCAACTAAGTACTGTATGAGTAAACAAAGAGCTGTTGGGGAGGGGGCGAGTCAATGACCTCCCGCCGTGCCGCACAGCCAGTAGAATAGAAAAGACGTCATTCTTGTAATGCGGAATGGTCGCGGAGAAATTGAAGGCGCTTAAGCATCACGTTACCTACATTTTACTGATTTTGTATATTTTTTGAGCGGTCCGGATTTGCCGGAGTCCGGATTTTTGAGGTCCGGATTTGTGAGAGGCTACTGTAGTTACCATGGCAACAAGGGCAAGCAGACTTAGATCCCAGTTGTTGGAGCGTGTTTTATCGACAACTAGTTACCATGGCAACAAGGGCAAGCAGACTTAGATCCCAGCTGTTGAAGCGTGTTGTATAGACAACTAGTTACCATGGCAACAAGGACAAGCAGACTTAGATCCCAGTTGTTGGAGCGTTTTGTATAGACAACTAGTTACCATGGCAACAAGGGCAAGCAAACTTAGATCCCAGTTGTAGAAGCGTGTTGTATAGACAACTAGTTACCATGTCAACAAGGACAAGCAGACTTAGATCTCAGTTGTCGAAGCGTGCGTGGTACTAATATTACGAAGAAAACATGTCGGTGATTCTCTGTTTTGGTTGTGCAACTTGACCCTCAAGCAAACGCGTCTAATTTTAGGACGCAGACACACGCGTGTGGTGTTTTCCACCCCACAAGTTTTTTTTATTGTAATTTATAAACTACCGCATTAATTCTCGAGTTTAAGTAATATTATGCAAGATTGGCCTCTTCTCTATTACTTCGTGACACATTATCCTTCCTGCCGTATTTATAAACTGGATCATTCTTATAATGTTATTATGCTGTCTAATTTGCATGTTTTTAATAAATATCTCCGAAATCATATTAAATTATTAATAAACGTACCTTGGAGCTTATATACGAAGAAATGAATAGCACCGGTACATAAAAGAGTATTATGCATTTTAAGTGGACATTTCTTTAATAACAGTGATATACGGGAGAACGTGGCATTTGGGACTATCTCAACAAAATCAACCTCAATAAAATTGCTCACGGTTGCGTGAGGGTCATCTGCGATGGTTTGGGCATGTGCACGGTCGACTCTAGACAGGTCGGAAGGCTGAGACTTGGCAACATGTTCATCAGTCATACCCTTGTCAGGCGGGAACACGAGGGAACGTTCAGTCTGGCAGGTGTTCTTGTTTATCTCATAGGGATATTTCCTTCTATATTTTGTTTCTTTCGCCTTGTACGTTTATACGCTTTATAGTTATATGAGTTTTTTTTGTTGCTGTAATCCCTAATCGAGAACAAACTGACGAGTGTGCTTTGTATCTGGCAAATATGGTATTTTTAAATGCCTTCGGAATTATCACATATCGTACTTCATGTTTTATATTTTGATTTTCCTGGAATGTTTCGGCACCGTAACAATTCCAGATACATGTTGTATCCCCAACTGTAATGCAAATTAACCAAGTAAGGTTCCCAAGTGACGAAAATCTGCGCCAGGCCTGGATTAGGGAACCTTCGAAATGGTTCGTAGATTGCGTAAATTAGTAAATTAAGTGAAAAAATACTTTCAGTTATTGCCAATGTATTGCTAAATAATTATTCACAGGCAAGGAATGATGCTGTTGATGTCAGCAAACTTGGTTATGGGAAGAGAGAGTTGCAGCACTTTAAGAAGGAAACAGAAGTAATCTGATACAGTTATGGAATACCAGCAGCAACAGACTATTTCTATAATGGTAGTAAATTATCTACATACATGTGCGGCGCAATTGAGGGTTTATAGACTTACAGTGTGAAGATGTTATGGGAGATAGCCTACACTTTTGCATCACATAGCCCTCAATTGCATCTACTTACCCCATATTATTATAATAACACCGCCAATTGTTTTATTACCATACTTCAGAGTGGTAAAATACGAAAAGAAACCAAAATAATTGTTTCATTTTGCTAAACACTTTTATGTTGGTAAATTATTTCCGTGTCACTCATGCCTAATATCAGCTGCTTGGCTCTTATAACAACTTTTCACGATCATATGCACGTTATTCATTTATTTCCGATTGTAACACTGGTCATGTGTAAATAAAAATCAACAGATGTTTTGATAAACATGTAAATTATGTTTTTCCAATATTAATTCAGTAGTTTTTGTCGCCTCCCTTGCTAGCAAACAGCTGTTTCAGTTCAGGCGCTCGTGACGAAGTATGACTGACAATAGCCGTAGCTACAGTGTTGTCAGGTTGAACCTTCCGACCTTTCTAGAGTGGCATGTAGTAGGTAATCTGTGTGTGCTACGGTCAGGAGCGGACACCATTGCAAAACAGGGCTACACACTCAAGGTCGCAGGAAAAGACCAAAGGGGCGATCGAGACTACGTTGGGCCGATACACTGCACAGGGATCTGAAAAGCATCCGGACATGAACCATGACCGAGTAAAGTGGAGACAGAGGATTCACAAAGCGGACCCTGCCACGAGGCGGGACAAACGCTAAAGCAAAAGAAGACTTAATCTAAAATGGTACTTGGCAATAATAACAATGAATTCTATAGTTTTAAAATACCGGTAACACTTCTTTATCCTGTATATGTTGGCGGCGGGGGAGAGTTGTGGAGATAGAGCTTTCACTCTTCTCAGTAAACGATTCTGTGTTCCATGCAGACGAGTTTGATGGACTGCTTCACGATGTTTGAGTTTTCCTGTTCTTTCTTTGAGAGCAAACATCACAGTGATCGCAAGTCATCATTTCATTTTTAATTCTTTTTTTTTCTTCTTGTAGGGGGAGGTGAAGGAGGTTCATTTTTAGTACCACTGATGTGCTTCACTACTGGATAGTATCCCGATATGCTACGTGTGCTTTAAGCTGTAAACCTAACTATTTGATACATTCCTGGACACTATCAAATGTATCCATTCTGTACAGGCTCCAAAATATTGTTCATCATAAAATAGAACGGAAATAAAATAATAGTTCTACTGTAACGCAACCAGACCGTACAAAAGTCAACAGCTGAAAAGAAAACCAAGTATTTACTTGCAGCCACAAAGACAAACTCAGGAAAGAAATGCCCGTGTTGCTTGCAATTCACATGGGTTTGATTTATTTTACGTACGCAAACACACGCTTTGCAGTGGAATCCACCCCAGGAAATGGTCGACCTTGAGTGAACGTGCGAAGAAGACCAGACCAGAAAGGTGCAGTATATGGACGGAGAAAATACTGGAAAATTATTTGTACATTTCATAAGGAAATGCAACGGCCAGAGCATTTGATTGAGGGTTAATCGTATTTTTTTCTTTCTTAGGGTACGCGCCCTATGAACTAAGGTTTCCAGTTTTCATCCTGGTGGAAGTTACATCGTACATGTCGCGTAACGAACTACTTCTGTGCAAGGGCGACCAGTTCAATGGAGGAGTAAACAAGGACGTCGTCTATCTCGACTTGATAGACACAGTCACATCGTAACCTGAGGAATGCTCTCGCCTCAGAGAAACACGTTGCGCTTTTGGCAGGGCCATTAGCTTTCAGTCGGTCAACACATCCAATGTGTGAAAATAACCTGAAATAAATTACATGTGATTAAGATGTTACGGACTAAGAAGAAGAAATTACATGTTTCGATCGGCACGCGAGCATCATCAGATCCAAATCTACAAAACACTACCAAACCTGCAGTGACATCCTCAGACAGCCTACTTAGTATGAAACAAAGTCCCCGATTCTTGGATTTGACGGGTAATCTCGAGAACCACTGGATGGATTTTGATGCGGGATTCACCATTCTGTAAAGCAGTGGTTGCCAGCTGACGCCCCCCTTTTCAGATACGTGAGGTCATCGCGCACCCTCCCCCCTCCCCCCTCCCAATCACTCGTCGCTTCTATAACCTCTTCGATAAACTGACGTGGAGGATATAGACCTAACCTAATAACACTACATAATGGAGTAATTATTTCTGAAAAAATAAGAAGAAGTACGCGCTTTATATCTATTGCATACTAACTTCATTTTAGCACAATACATAGAACGCGCTTTTACAACAAATCCTTAAATTAGTCAACGAATGTCACTGTTTTCTCTTGGTAAGATTCGGTGTGTTTGGTTTGATATTTGACAGAGCACAGCGGAGATAACTTGCAACATCAAACCGACAGCGCAGCTATGTTTTTATTACACTCAGCGTAGCAAATCCCGACTTGCATAATCGTTGATGATGATGATGATGATGATAGGCCTAATTGTTGTTTTAAAGGGCGTAACATCTAGGTTATCGGCCCCTAATGGTCTGGGTGATAGCAAAAATGTCAATGAAGTGGAAACCAGAACGAAAATTAAGAGAGAAGGAAAATACGTACAAAAAGGAACTCTAATTGAAACTACTCACAAAATGGAGAGCGATAATACTTACAAAAGGGAATTTAGAACGAAAATACTCACAAAAGGAATAGATTGAAAAATACACACAAAATGTACGTAAGTTCAAAATGCGTACAAAATGCAAGTGAAATTCAAATACTTACAAAATGCAAATGAGATTGAAAATACGTACAAAATGCAATTGTGGGGCAGATGACCTCGTAGTTCCGCCCCTTAAAACAACAATAACTAATAAAAAATGCAATTGAAGTTCAAAATACTCACAAAATGTAATTGATATTGAAAATACACAATGCAATTTGGATTGAAAATTGCACATTTCAGATTCCAAATAATCACAAAGTGCAATTGATATCCAAAATACTTACAAAATGCAATTGAAATTGAAAATGCTTACAAAATGTATGGTAGATTCAAACTACTCAATTGGATGGACAATACTTACAAATTTAATTTAGATTCAAAATACCCACAAAATGCAATTGAGAATCAAAATACTTGCAAAATGCGCACCCTACAAAATGCAATTTAGATGGAAAATACTTGCAAAAAGAGGCTTAGGTTGAAAATAAAAAAATGCAGTTGAAATTCAAAATACTCACAACAGTCCCAGCCCCTATATTGAAAGACTCACTAAAATGCAATTTAGATTGCCAATCCTTACAAAATGCAACGCAGATTGTAAACACCTACAAAATGGAGTGTAGATGAAAAAAAACCGCTAAATGGAATTTAGATACACGGGGGTCCAATTAACAAAAACAGTGCGGGAATCTTAAAGAGCAAAGGAAATATAATGAAAAGAAAAGAAAAGGTCTGACCCCTCGAAGAAGGAGGGATCAGGAAAGATGAGACAAGAGGCAATTAAGGCGGGAAAGTGAAAGACTCCCTAGGCCTCGGATACCCTAATAACGTCGGGGTCGGAAGAGAACAAGAGTTGACCAAGGGAGGTTGAGAGGAAAGAAGACAGAGAGGAGCCCGGCACAAGTAAGTGGAAGCAATGCCGGACTCAGCTGGGGTCCCGTGGTCGCCAACCCACGTCCCACTAGATGTGAGCCCCTGCGGGAATATGTCGTTGAAAATGGGACAGTGGCACGCAATGCAGCTTTGACCATTTCAGGATACACTGCAAGACAGTTTACCCAAAAGGCACCCAGACCTAATATTTTGGTATCATCTTTTAGCTTCGAATCACACTTCAAATCTATGGCTTCTTGCCTTCTTCTTGAAGTTGTGCTGGCAGTGCTTCAATGCCAATGGCTAACGGGTTTCTTGTTAACATCCAGGACCATTCATCTGACGAGATATCAGGAATCCAAATGTGACTGAATTTGCACCTTAATTTTATTACGATCGTGGTCATTTTCTGGCAAAATTTCATTAAGGCGGTGAAAGGATGATAAGTTTTTAAACTGAAGCCGGCGTTTCCATAACTGTATGTTTTCCAGGAAAACTCTGATGGCATCATAAGCAAGCATAATATTGGAGTTTCTGCCTTGGAGCTTTAAGTTCAAACTGTTCAAAGCTTCAAAGAAATCACAAAGATATGTCAATGAGACGAAAAAAATAGCATTGATTTTGCTCCTTACAACACAGCAAATTCCTTATTTCACCTCCAACCTTGAGCTCCGCAGAGGTTTGTGCCGACAGTTGGCAATTACTAGTGCTTTTGAACGATTGACTTGGCGCGACAATCACTTGGAGAGATTCGACGAATGTTTATTATACAAAATTGAAACATTCGAGTTTAAAAAAAAGAACTTAATTCGGAAATCACTTAATGCCCCACTTGATAAAGCCCCACGCCCCCCAGGTTTGGAACCTCAGCTGCAAAGGATATCTCGAGGAAGGTGTCTGTAGATAAAAGAAAATTATGATCAAAGGAAGCCAAGCAGTAACGTTCTCAGTGAAAAGTCGAAAAAGAAAACCTGGCTTTAAGCTTACGCTGCGCAAACCGTTAAAAATATCTATATACTATGAGTGTGAGAATTGTTCAGCATGACGCAGTAGCGGCTGACCCATAAGGACTCCAGGACGGTGTCCTTCCTAGAGAACGAAAAGGGATT
Organism: Meconema thalassinum; assembly: GCA_946902985.2. Lineage (NCBI taxonomy): Eukaryota > Metazoa > Arthropoda > Insecta > Orthoptera > Tettigoniidae > Meconema > Meconema thalassinum. The sequence goes on from OX336397.1 coordinate 283,144,198, forward strand.
TTCAGTTTCTCTTGATATTTTAAGTCAAAAATTGAACTCTAATAATGCTAAGAAAATTACATATCAATGTAAAACTGTAGCTCTATCAATCAGGAAGACTGTGTTTGGTGGTATCACGCTCAGCGCGCAGCTCTCTGGTCAGTATGGAGTTACGGACTCTCGGCTTTTCGCCCTAAGATTGTGCCCGGGCGAGGGGATTGAGACGTAAGGGCAGTACGGAGACTGGCGCGCTTGTCGGCTGCCAGAGGGGTAATCTGTGGGCGCGGTGTGCGGGCAGTTGTCTTTAAGCCGGGCGGAGTCCGTACAGCTCTGTAGCACATGTAAATATGTCATCTCCCCTCGCTACTCTACGAGCATGCGCCCAGTCGGGGAATCACCCCATTAGCAAATAAAGTAAATGAATGAATAAATCAAATCTCCATGGTTGCATATAATAAAAATTAAATTTATAAAACAATAATCCATGAGCAGCATGCCCTTTGTTTATCTTTGAAGACAAAAATATATAATTATATTTAAGTGTAGCATCTTGCGAGCCTCCGTGGCTTAGGCGGCCGCACGCCGGCCTCTCACCGCTGGGTCCGTGGCTCAAATCCCGGTCACTCCATGTGAGATCTGTGCTGGACAAAACGGAGGCAGACAGGTTTTTCTCCAGGTACTCCGGTTTTCCCTGTCAAAATTTCATTCCAGGAACACTCTCCACTATAATTTCATTTCATCTGTCATTCATTTAATCATTGCCCCAGAGGAGTGCGTCAGGTCTCGGCAGCCGGCACAGTCCATATCCGCACCGCTAGATGGGGGCTTCATTCATTCCATTCCTGACCCGATCGGAGATGGAAGCAGGCTGTTGATTTTCATTTAAGTGTAGTATCTGAGAACAGGAATATCGATTAATATTGCAATGGTGAAGTATAACACGGACCTCTGGCTAGCATCCTGTGGTTAGTGAATAGGTTGGCACCAGTGAGCTATTTCCCTTTCGTTCTGAAGAGTCTTGAGTGCGGTGGTAATATTCAGCAGTTGTAATCTCTGTGTTGGTGATAATTAATCTGTAAATCATTAAGTAGTGTTTTTTTAATTTACCGGTGCGACTGTGGTCTGAAAGTGCTTGTGCCGAAAGTGATATTCTCGTGATGTCTCTATAATAGTAATAATAATAATACTAATAGTAATAATACTAATAATTTTTAATTCTTGTTACGGCTGTGTTCTAGAGATGAAACTCCTTAAGGATTGATTGTCTTTTTTATGCTTACGTCTCAGTGTGATTAAGTATTTCTGCGTTTCAAAATGAATTCTGTGGACGCTATTTTAAAAACGGTAGCGGAAAACTTTCTCTTGAGAGTAATTTTCACATCAGGTTCTCAGTGTTGTTACCCTATGATATAATTGTTGTAATACCGGTACCAAATGATAAAAACAAGTGTTGAGGGCAGCTTTAGGATCTGACACCAAGAATATCGAGTAGCGATATTTTCATTGCATATAAAAGTAACTTGATTCTAGGCCTACCGGTACTCTTTTTTTCCTCTGTCAAGTTATAAAAAGGTGCGGGAAAATACTGTGATCGCCCTCCCAGCCTAACAGTATGTCGGCCGCCACTGATGAAAAGTTCTACAAAAAAGTCCACGAGAGCATATCTCTATCTTCAATACATCGCCCACTATAAGTGTTTTTACGTTTTCATTTCTTCCAACTATTTCCATACAATTACTGAGCCTAGCTAGCGGGCGATCCTATTACCCCAGATACAGCCAGCAGGAAACCGTCGAGTCGTGTTGAGTTAAGACTTCACAGAAGAGTGGTTGTGTTTGCAGTTTCCCTGGAAGTGCAATTCGGATTTACTTCATTTCGCCTGTGAACTCTTCGTTTTGCAAAATACATAGTCAAGTTAAAATTGGACGGAAGGGGGATTTGTGTTTCATGCACCTCGCAATTATTAAATTACGTTTGACAAGAATTCGTTTCACATGCATCTCCATGATAATATAATTAATAGTCCAGTCAGTGATTTCAACCCATCATGCCGATACGTAAAATGGATATAGGTCGTAGTTCATTGTCATCGAAAGAAGCGCTTATCACGTAATGCATTCATAACTGTTCCCGGGCAAAGCCGAATTGCTCATAAATAAGACATTAAGCACCTGAAAATGTATTATTTATTTTAATGTTGCCATACTTAGAAGTGACGATCCGATCTTCCGCCAACTATTCTGTAGCTACTATTTCAGTAGTAGCCTAATTACCACTCTTACTAAGTTTTCTGACGTTTCTTTGTACGAGTGTTAGTGACCGGTCCCTAAACTGTCATACTGTCATACTGTGAAATAGGCAATTTACTATCGTTTTTCTTTTTGTAGCTATTATCTGGTGAATCCTGGTGTTTTTCAAATCGAGAAAATCTGGGTTAGCAAACCTAGGCATGGAGTATTGTTATCTAAATGGAGCACGATAATTCGCCGGTTTTAATCAAACTCTAACAGGTTTTTGATTAAAAAAAATGATATTTACAACAAATTTTCAGTTTCAACTTCGTTACCCACCGGCCATGGTGACTATGAGCGGGAGAGCGTCGATTCGAATCCCTGAAGCCGTCCTGAAAATTGAGTTCGTAGTTTCCCATTTTCACCACCAGGCAAAGGCAGGGACGGTTCCTTTCTAGCAGGTCCACGATTGACTTCCTTCCCTGATCATTCCTTAACTAGACCCAAGTTAGTGATCGGCCTGTCACCATCCCCAGATGTATCCACCGTACTGACTATTGTGTTCAGCTCCCAGACATGGTAGAGAAATGATCCTGCAGGATCGAATCCTGGCGCAGTCAGCTCGCATTTGAGGGTGCGCAAATGCGAGGGAGCCGTGTCAGTAGATTTACTGGCACGGTCAAGATTCCCTTCGGGTCCAAATTCCGGCACCCAACCGTCTCTAAAAGCCACAGTAGTTAAAAAGGACGTAAATCCCTCGCAGAGTGCGTGGTTGACACCGAGCTGGGTGATAAGCGATATAAACAAACCTACAGTAGAAGTTACATACCAAACAATGACCTTGCACTATGGACTTGTGAAGGCAAACTGGTCCTGCGTGCGTTTCCCCGTCTCATTCAAATGTTGCAGCGGTCAGAGGTTGAAAAGTTGATTCGTTGTCTGCAAATAGCAACTAATTATAGTTAGATATGGTGATTGTTGTTTTAAGGTGCGCAACATCTAGGTAATCTGCCCCTATAGTATTTGCTTTAACAAGACCAGCGATTAAAACATAAACAACTTGGTAACATTTATATCACATGCTTATCAAATGAGAGGTAATATATCACTTTCTTTTAAATGCTGAGCTCAAATCGATTTATTGTTGTTGTAGCTTATTTTCGGAGCTGCGACATGGTGGTCATGTATCCCCGTGTATTTGGGTGTGGAATATGAGTGATAACCTCTCCTATAGGCCATAAAAAGTAGGTTGGCTCAGGCAAGTAAAACATTTCTACAGAAAAGGAATCTGTTGACATCGAATATAGATTTAGGTATTAGGAAGTCTTTTTGAAAGCCTTTGTCTGGAGCATGGCGCTCTATGGAAGTGAAACTTGGACTGTTGGTGCAGCAGAAAAGAGGAGAATTGAGCGTTTGAAATGTGGTGTTACAGGAGAATGATGAAAATTAGGTGGGTAGATAGGGTGACAAATGAAGAGGTATTAAGCCAAGTGCGTGGGGAAAGATGTTTCTGGCGACTGCTAATGAAGAGAAGAGATAGGTTGGTAGGACACGTACTAAGACACCCAGGAATAGCAATCTCAGTTATTGTAGGAAGGGTCGAGGACAAGAACTGTAGGGGTAGATCGAGGTTGGAATAAGTTAAACAGATTGCTTCGTATGGAGATTGTGGTAGCTATGTAGAGATGAAACGATTAGCTCAGGACAGGGAGGCATGCAGTGCTGCATCAAACCAGTTAAAAGACTGAAGACTCAAACAACAACAACAACAACAACAGGTCATTATGCTGGCTGTGCTGAGTGTGTATTTGTAAATTGCGGGTAGGAATGGGAAGGAGGCGGCCGTGTAGGTCTGGTTCCCCCACTCCCGGATTAGTAACAGGCGCAGCTGTGTCTCCTGGAATGTAGACATTTCCAAGAACCGAGGAAATAACAAAGTTACTTTAGTCTTCAGATCCACAATGAGTTGTGTAGATTCTCATGTCTCCGTATTCATCCTCGCTTGAAGTTCAGATAATATCCAATACCACACGCAAAAATGCATCTAGCCTTTGAAAATAGGAGAACATGACTCTGTAGAGTATAAAATAGTCTAATGAGAGCAGATGGCTTATGGAGGAGACGGAGGAATAGTGACTTGTACAACCAGGCAGAGAAACTTACGGACACGATGCGTAAGAGAAGGATTACATTTTATGGCCACCTCACACGAATGAGCTACAATATTTCAACCCAAAGGATATTCACTTACATTAGCAAATTAAAGTCCACCACAAAATGGGTTGAGGAAACACGAGCACATCTCAAAGAATTTGGCATCACTCAAGGAATATTCTCAAAAAATCATTGTTTCGAAGGATGGTTGATAAATTGTTAAAAGGTTTCAGGAAATACCTAGCTCAAAAACCAAGGTCATCTGGTCTGAAGAAAGAAGGAGGAGGAGACTCAGTGAACGCATGAAGAAATTCTGGGAGGAGAAGAAAAAAATGGCAAGTCGGCCGATTGTTCAACGCGGTCCACAGTAGGCCAAAATCGACAGAAGAAGTCCGTAGAAAGACCAAACAATGGTGTATACTTTTAGAAAATGACCTAAATATTAAAATAGACAAAAATGACGTGATAAATTCGTATTTGTACAATGTGGGAACTAGGATCAGGATTTTTGTATATGTTAGCAATGTTTGTGGTGAACCAATTAAACTCCAGGCCTTGGTCATGTGTGACAACTTCAACATTCGAAGTTGACTAATCGGAATAACTGCAAATAGCGATCTAAGTTGACTCCGTTCCGCCTTCAGGCTAGAATTAAATTTCTTTGCAGAGCCGGGATCGAACGCGGACCTCTGGGGCGACAGCCAAGAATGCCGTCAGGACCTTTCTCCTAGGAAAGAAGCATTTGTACTTCTGGTAATTTTGACACAGCGAGAAATAGCAATTGATTGTGTCATTTCTCAGACTTATGAGGATTGTCGCAATTTGATTCACAAAATAATGAAGATATTTGTTTCAAGTTCAATAAGCTGCCCTGGTACTTTACATGAAAATGAAAAATCCACAGCCTGCTTCCAGCCGACCGACCGGGTCAGGGAATGGAATGAATGAAGCCCCCCATCTAGCGGCGAGGATATGAACTGTGCCGGCTGCCGAAGGCTATCGCACTCCCCTGGGGCAATGATTAAATGAAATGATAGTGGAGAGTGTTGCTCGATGAAATTTTGTGACAGGGAAAACCGGAGTACCCGGAGAAAAATCTGTCTGCCTCCACTTTGTCCAGCACACATCTCAAATGGAGTGACCGGGATTTGAACCACGGACCCAGCGGTGAGAGGCCGGCGTGCTGCCGTCTAAGCCACAGAGGCTTGGTCCCCTGGTATTTTACATAAACTAAATTATTTATTTGGCTTTTCCCATGGACTAAGCGAGGGATCCCACCTCTACCGCCACTGAGGGCAGTGTCCTGGAACTTGAGACTCTGAGGCAGGGATACAACTGGGGTGAGTGACCAGCACTACGCCCAGGCGGCCTCGCGAACAGGGGTCTGATGAAGGGATGGGAAGAGTAGGAGGGCCTTACGTTAGGTACAATCCTGGCATTTGCCCGAAGACGAAGTGGGAAACCACGGAAAACCACTTCGAGGATGGCTGAGGTGGGAATCTAACTCCCTCTACTCATTTGGACCACTCGAGGTTTAGTAGACCACGTTCCAGTCCTCATACCACTTTTCAAATTTCGTGGCAGAGCCGGGAATCGAACCGCGGACCTCCGGGGTGGGTTAAATATGATAAAGTTTTTAATTTTGAAGATTTTTTTTTCAGATTGATGACAGATGAGAGGATTGTTTGAAAGTATTTCTTTTCACTCGTGTAACACTTATACAGTAGACTGGTGTTGCCCTTACTTTACACTTACTGAATGAGCAGAATGACCAGCTGTTCAGTTAGACCCCTGGTTCGATTCCCGGCTCCGTCAGGGATTTTAGAAACTGACATGAGGGCTGGAACGGGGTGCACTCAGCCTCGTGAGGACAATTGAGTAATTGTCTGACAGTGAGGCAACGGGATTAATGGCCGAGGGGACCCGATGCGCTGACCACGTGTCACTCCATAATCTGCAGGCCAAATGGCTGGGCAACAGTCGCTTGGTGGGCCTAGGCCCTTCATGTGCTGTAGTGCCATGGGTTATTATTAATATTACTGTATTATTAACTCAAAAGAACTTGTTCATTTTTGAAATCCTGATTTTTTTATTTCCGTTTATTTTTGTTTAGTATTAGTCTATAACTGATCAGTTTTATTTATTTATTTTGTTTTATTATTTTAAGACCTTATTAATATTTAAGCATCCACCTCTAAATTGGTATAATGTAATCTGTGTAGATGACCTCGCTGTTACGCCTCTTAAAACAACAATAATTAACTATGAGATACTCCACTTGTTAATTGCCATTCTGTTGGCATCCGTGTGTGAGCGCCATTTTGGAAAGTGAATGATATTGTGTTAAGCTGTTTTAAGTTAAACTTTAGTTGGAAACTGTAGATTATTAATTACTAGCAACCCGACCCGGCTTCACCCTTGGGACAGTTATGAATGCATTACGTGATAAGCGCTTTTTTTTTTCAATTTCAATGAACAACGACCAATATCCGTTTTATGTCTCGGCATGACGGGATAAAATCACTGACTGGACTTGTCGCCTCAGTAGTTGATATTATCTTGGAGATGCATGTGCAAAAAATTCTTGTCAGAGGTAATTTAAGAATGACGAGGTGCATGAAACACAAAACTCCCTTCCGTCCAATCTTAACTTGACTGTGAATTTTGCGGAACGAAAAGTTCACAGGGAAATGAAGAAAAGCCGAGTTTCACTTCTAGTGAAACTACAAACACAACCACTCAACTCGACTCGACAGTTTGCTGCTGGCTGTATCTGGGGCAATAGGTTCGCCCGCTAGCTAAGCTGTAACAGGGATGATAGACTCGCCCTTAGCTAGCTCGTAAATTGTCGCCTCAGTAGTTGAATGGGCATGGTTGGAAGAAATTAGAACGTAAAAACACTTACAGTGGGCGATGTGTTGAAGATAAGAGATATGCTCTCGCGGACATTTTTGTAGAACTTTTCATGCTCAACAATTCTTACGCTCATAGTATTTAGATATATTTGACGGTTTTCCCAGCGTAAGCTTGCAAAGCGCTCGGACGCCAGGTTTTTTCAACTTTCCCACTGAAATCGTTACTGCTCGGCTTCCTTTGATCATAAATAAATTATTTTCTACTTCATCCTTGTAGTTGTTTTTACTTTAGGCATCGTAGAACTGCCTATTAATTAGATCCTCTGGGCTCAATATGGACCAATTAACCGAACTGTAGCACTTGTTGGTAGGATTGTATTCGACACGCTGTACTCGCTAGATGAGTGTGCTCACTGAGGGCACGCATCAAGTACTTTATTTCATGCAGGGGTGAAGGTTATGCAAAATACTGTTTTCTGACAGTATCACAAGCGTGGTTAACCTCTTATTGTCCTGTAGATATTTACTGCAGATAATGTTTGCTTATAGCGTCAAGAGTGTCCAAAGTGGAACAGATTAACTGTGCCACTAAATGTATTTTAATCACATTGCGTAAAACGTAACTTGAGGTAAAAAAAATCTCTACATACTCGTAGTATAAAACCAAGTCCCCGTTCCTTGGATGTAACGGGTAATCTCGAGAACCACTGGATGTATTTTGATGCGGGTTTCACCATTCTGTAAAGGATTTCTTGAGGAAGGTTTCTGTAGAAAAACATTCATTTGTGACCATAGGAAGCGGAGCAGTAACGATTTCAGTGAATCGAGTCGAAGAAAAAACAGCCATCCGTGCGCTTTTTAAGCTTACGCTGGGTAAACCGTTCAAGATACTGGGCGAAACCACAGCGGGTTGCTTGTTTATTTATATATTGAATAACAACTTTGTACATTGCAATAAATGAAATGACCGGTACTGCGTTACCATATGGTAACGCTAGCCGTTTATGGGTTAAGTTTATAGGCAAGGGTTCACGAAATTTAGTTTCTAATGGGAGAAAAATAGGAGCTGAAAAAAAAAGGTCTTACACCTGTTGTTGTTCTTTCTTATGGCTAGCCCAGATTCCAATCCATCAGCTTAGGTAATGCACCGGTATCTTTCTCGACTTCCAAGTGCCGTCGACCATAATATTTTAATACATTGTCAACCATAATATTACACACATCAAAAAAAGTTTTGCATCACCTCGGTTCCCAGATCTCCGGCATATAGACGTTGACTGTGTATTGAACCCGATGGGGTTATGCTGACTGGAATCGAACATGGTTCTCAGAGACTGTGATCTCAGTAAAAAGGTTCCGCCAGGGAGCGAACCAGAGATCTGTACAGGGAGTTTCTTGGTAAAAACCCCTCGAAAGAGATGTATATTTAATCACTGGTGTGATTTTTGATGAAATGGCATTATTTATTAGAATAATGTAGGAAATAATGAGCAGATTATATCATTATAAGACGATTTGGTGTAAGCTATTGGGAGTTTGAAGCACAGAAGAGGGCAGAGCTGACATTTACTAATCGGCCCAGAATTGTGGGTTGGTCTCAGTGGAGCCACGTCCATCTCTGTCACCCCATTATGTCGTCTGGAGCAGGGGAGAGGCCTGAAAAATGACACAGTTATTCCCCGACGGAGAATAGATGTAGAGGAGGGGCGGAGAAATGCCCAGAAAAATCATTGATTACTCGTGATTGGAGTAACGAATCGAGATGAGAGTTGCACACAGGTGAATATTTTGGCAAGAAGATAATTTTAGAGTCTTTTACATGCGAAATTGGTGCATATTTAGTGATGTGCGTAAGGACTGTGAAGCGACCATTGTTCGCGGAGGGATGTGAAGATGTTGACGGGGAGTTCCCGGTTAGGTAGCGTCCCACGCCATGGAGAAAGGAATTAACATTAATTAATTGAACGAGCGATTCCTTTGCACACAGATAGTTTTGGGACCTGTGAAGAAAGAGGAACACAATGATCATGGTTTGAAGACCGGAATCATGCTGTGAGAGGAGCGAAGATTACGCGGGAAGATGTTGCTCTACTTTCTGTGGAAATCCGATATAAGGGAGTAGACCCCAGGAGGAGCTCTCAGTTGTCACTTGAACCTCAGTCCTACTCTGTTCTCAGTGTTACTCTGTTACTCAGTTGAACCTCACTTTGAAACTCACTCTGTTCTAACTCAGTCAAGCTCAGTCTACATGCCGCCAAGCGCAGTTACAACCAGTTATTGTCTTACTCAATTGTCAATTGTAGCACAATGGAAATAAGTTGCAATCAGTATGCAGCAAATATGCAGCAGTACGAGACAGCGTGTAAGCCGCAGAGAGAAGTCTTCAAATAAGTTACGTGCAGTCTTCGAGTGAAACTTCAGTCAGCTACAGCCAGGGTGAAGCAAGTTCGTCAAGGCATAACGCATGACGGATCTATTCATCGAGACGCCGAACAAAGACTGGTATGTGTAAACGAAACAGTAAACATGCTTGTATGAATAATAGTCGTGATACAGGCATAATCAGCCGCACGAACTATGACGTGTTCAGTTATGAAGCACCGTATAGACTAACGGCAGCACTATTGTATATAATTATTTGTGAAAGTGTGGAACTTTATTAAGCGCAGAGTGTATTGTATTAACTAATCGTATATGTGTAACTACGATAGAATGCGCGAAAGAAACTTTACTAAGTGTTTGGTATTGCCATGAGAATACCAGATGTTAACGCTCATGTTTAGGAGCAAGCGTATTGATGTAACGCAGGACGCTTACTGTAGGAGTAATGATCGTCACAAAAACTGTTGGAGAGTTCCGAGAGCAGATAACCAGACTTTCAATCAGGAGTTGATAACGTAAGATGCCGTCGACACCTGCAATTTCGATCTCTGCTAGGGAATTTCAGCATTGAAGTGTGTATAAAGTGACGAGTGTTCAGTGTAATGTATATGTGAAAATATCATTTAAAGTAGTGTTTGATGAAGTGTTTCACATGTTTGGGGAGTGATAACTTCCTGAAAGGTATGCAACGTGTCGTGTTGGTGATAGAAATTAGGTGTAATCAAATGTGTGTAAACAAGAGAAATATGTCGCGTTAAACCCATTATGGCGGGCGACATGGAAGAATATGATTGGTTGGAGCCACCTTAGATGCCTATAGAGATGTAAGTACCCCACAAATTATGGTTATAATTATGTAGAAGTATGGACCGATGCATGTCTGTGATTCCGTAAAGGTATTGTGAATTCCTTATAGATGCCAGTAAAAGTCAGTTAGGAGGCTGATCCTCCATGTTTAATCAGTATTGAGTTGATTTTTAGAGAGTTGAAATGATGATTTGCATCATTAAGTGGAGTAATTATTCCCACTATGAATTAAGAATGGCAATCAGTTATGTAAATGTAACGAACGCGATTGTTCGAGTTTAAAACGTTTAGCTATGTCGGAAATTTTGGTAATTTATATGAGAATAATAATAAATGATGATTTTGGTCATTTATGTCAATGAGATTTATAATAATAATGGTAAATTACGATTTTGATCGTTTATGTCAGTGAGAAATGATGATAATAATAATAATGGTTATTAAGAGTATGAATGAACACATCAGGAAACAAATAAATTGTTGTAAGCGAGAATTATTAACGCTAAGTGCAAGACTTATCAATCTAAGCAGGAAGATGTTACAATGAGATTACATTTCAGTAATTATGGAAAGAAGCTTTATATCAGAATATTGCATATATTCGGTAATGATACCAGTAATGAAAGAGCTTTTAGTGAATTGAATTTGCAGCTTAATTGAGAAGCTTATAGAGTAAATGTTAGATTTCTCTTAATATTATAGGTCGGTGTGTCGTAGCATGGAGCATTAGGGGCCAGATAGTCTATTCTACGTATGAATTCTCCTATGTCGTGGACATTGTTGGAGACATTATTTATTTGCCAGAGTTTTAGTGAATGGACCCTAGCTCTGAAGAAGGATTGAAATGTGTTCCGGGCTGGAATCTTTGTAAGAGTCGAGGAAACAGGGACACCTCGCAGCTCTATGATTTCCCGAGAACTTATAGATGAGTTATTTACGCTCGTGGGCAGCGAAAACTCATGGCGACAGTGGTTTTGTGCGCCTATATTATACTTGAGACATCGGTCAACCGCCAGGCTCATGCATTACGAACCCCGAACCTTCATGTTGAATGGACCCATGTGAGGCCATTAATTAATCGTTATCCTCGACGTAGGAATAATTACAAAAGCTCATTCAATACCTGTTGGCATAATAGTCAATTAAGATCCTTTGGGAACATGTGTGCCGGTTAGGACACAGTATTGGTCTTGTAAATCTCCACTGCTTAGAGAGGGAAGCTTTCAAACTTTTAGAAAGGTCGAGAATTGGTGGAACGACCCATCCCACTTTCTATTGTGTAGCGATTTCCTTAGCCGAGGGTCGGTGCCAACCACTCGAACCGCTCAGGCAAGTTATAAAGGGAAGAGATTCTAGACCTTGTTAAAATGACATATAATGCGAGATTGTTATGTTGAGTATTATAGCCATGTGGTTTGTGAACACATGGATAATTATAGTTCATCCTGATGGTTCATTAATTTAGCTATCTGACGAATAGTTATATGATATATTTGTACTGTCACTGGAACCAAGTCATGTAGTTGGTTACTAGATGCCAATCGCCATGAGCGCGAGGCAGTCTATCGTACAATCCGACATAAGCTATAACGTAACGTTTTATCTAGGAATCACAGACAGCATGCGGTGAAACCATATAATTGAAGGATGTGTCGGGGGTAGCTTACATAATTATGGAGTTGCACGGTGATTTTGGTGCAACGTCCAAATAGGTAAATGCATGCAAAGCATTTCATTGGTGAGAAGAAAAATATTAAAACACGCACGGCACACATAATTGTTTAACGTAAAGAGGTTTAAGGAATAATCCTTGTTGTAATATTAAAGAAGTCACATTGTATGACTGTTATGTTAATGTAAAGTGGTTTTGAAGTCGTAGGTGCATCAGCGCACTAGTATATCCTTGTGAAGTTCACAGAAGGGTAAAGCATTATGGCTAGGTATGACTTTGTTGTGATTTCATATTTGTTTATTTATGGATTGTGGAAGTAAAAATTTTGTTTGCTTTTATTTTATGTTTTTTTTGGGTATTGTTTTGTGTTTGAAGCCATGATTTATTTTAATGAATTAAAGTGTTAGAATAGAGTTGTGCCTTATCATTGTAGAGTTGATACCTTTTAGCCTCAAATCCAAAATATGCACTGCAAAATTGGGGTTACCGTACACGCCTGAGAGCTGATGCTAGTTGGAGGCGGATGCATATTATCCAACGAGATTACTCACATGGGTACATGGGATTTGATGTCCTATACTGTGATTTGAGCTAAAGGTACGACTAAAGTCGGTCAGATTTAATGCACACAACTCTATTAAAGTAAGAATTAACGAAGTAGGGTGTGACCGCTCCTAATCCATAGCTAAGTTCCGATACGTATATATAAATTTTGATAGATTGTGCTTTTTCTCTACTCATTTATCATGGCCCAAGCAGCGTGGGACGGTATTAACTCTTTATGGAACCGCCTGCGTCAGTGCAATATGAGCGATGTTGGCATTGCACGAACCGGGCAACGATAGATACCTATTAATTTATCATGACGCCCATCTGTGGAGTCGATGATAGATATAATTTATCATGGCGTGGCCCAAGTGGGGCTTTCGGCAGTAAAAACCACTCCCTGAACAGTTTTTATAGTAAATTAGAATATGGCCGATGTCCTACTAATACCACGACACATACATATTAATTTATCATGGCGCCCAGAATACGTGGAACTTATGGGATTTAGGGAAAACCCATAGATTTTTTTATGGTATTTCATGGGGAAAACCATAGTAATTGTTTTGCCTCAAACTGTGTTTGAGTGATTTTTGAATTCAGTAGGCTTTTTGAGGTAACGCAGAATCTCTCTATTGAGAAGAGAATGGCCTAAGGGTACTAGCGTTACATACCCAATCCACAATCTACTATAATATTATCAGGTTTTGTACGACTTCACAATATGTGTGCAGTGTTTGATGTTTCTCTTCGAAACGTATCCACATATTTTTCCAGGGAGCCTGCCTGCATATTTAAGTGTGTTATTGTAAAATGCCAGGTACGGAGGAGATCTTGCAAGTTATTGCAGGACTGAAACAACATTTTGATGCTGCTCACGTGCAGAACAAACTGGAAACCAAAGCTTTCCAGGATAGTATAAATGCTCGTTTAGATGCAAATCAGGTTGCAATGAACAATAACCAGATTGAATTAAACAACCGTTTAGAGGCAAATAAGGTTGCACTAGACAATAAGTTAGGTCAAATGCAAGAAGTCATTAAGACCGAAGTAACAGATACTGTTGTAAGCATTGTATCGGAAATGCAGGTAAATACTGACAAACGTTTCGAGGCCATAGAAGCCAAACTTGAGGGTAATTTGCAAGCGTGTAGGCATGCTCAGGAGCAAATCAACAGTAAATTAGAGGCGTTGTCTAACGATATTAAGGATATTCAGATCCAAAACGAGGCGAATCTCGAACGCCAAGCGAAACAGTTCGCAGAGTTTACGAAAACAGTAGACCAGAGATTAGAGGAGAACGACTCCAAATGGGATCAGAAATTGAAAAGCTACGCTAGAGCAATTAACGGTGACCTCAAGAAACAGGACCAGAATATATTAGGTCAATGCCAGGAAATAGGCGAAATTAAGGCTATCGCTCAGGAAAATAAGGAGCTGGTAGGCAACGTGAAAGGTCAGATGGGTAAAGTTCATAAAGAACTGGACCAAGTTCAGAGTGACATTGTCATAGTCAATAAAAGACAAGAGGAAAATAGAGGCGAGATCACCAAGGTCCGGAATGAATTGTCTAAAGTCAATGGACACATTCAAGATGAAATTAAAGGTCTGAGAGAAGAACTCGAAATAAGAGAAGGCCAGAAAACAGAGGCAAGCGACAAGACCCTTGCTCAAATTAAAGAGGACGTAGAGGATGAAATATCCCATATCAAACAAAGTCTGAAAGAAGACAAGGTGAAAATCTTTCAAGTAGCCGAGGAAAACCGAGATAGGCTTACGAGAATAGAAAAAGAAGTCATTACTCGCCTAGAAAGAGCAGAAATGCGCCATAACCAAATGGAGACTAGGATAATAGCACAGGAGGAGACACTTCTGAAATATCCTAAGTCAAGTGAAGGCAGCATAGAGGATATAAGAAAAACAAGGTGGGCAGACCTAGAAACCCAACCTATAAGCAGGAACGCTGCAGGCGCAGGAGAAAGTCCTTACATGACGCCAGGTGTACCAATTGCGGCATCGACGCCACATGAAAACGCGATGCACACCCAGGTGATAAACGTCATTAGGGCAAGTGAAGAAAAACCTAGGAAGTTTTCAGGTAGTCACTGTAGTATGACACCAAAATATTGGTTAAAGGAAGTGACTGAATATCTCAATGATGCACGAATACCGCAGGAGCGTAGGCTACGTGCTATAGAGAAGTTAACAGAGGGGGAGTGCGCATTATGGTTTCGCAGCTTCCGTTACACTTTTGATACTGTTGAGGAATTCCGCGAGGCATTCTTGAAGAGGTATTGGGACGCCGCGACTCAGCAGAATTTACGGCTGGATTTGTATGCCAAAAAGTACAGCACGAACAACCCGACGAAGTACGCAGAATTTTTCATATCGCAGATGTGTCGTTTTAAAGAGCTGGATCAAAAACCTAGTGAACTGGAGCTATGCATTGCTATCGCCAAACAGCTTCCATACGAGATCCAAAGGCTACTAATCTCGGCTAATGCGAAAACTGCTATGGAAATGGAGACAGTTCTAAGGCAACTGGACCTCACCACAGCAAATACTATGCGTCAGAGTCGAACCGTGGAACAAGTCCACGTGACCAACACACAGACTGACCAACAGCAAGCTCCAAGGAACAACAAGGCCACGAGCACAGAAACTTTAGATTCCTATGGACGGCAATGGGAACAGGAACCCAGAAAATGGCAGTCAAGGTACAAAGGAAATGCTAATAAAGCAGGAAGAGGTCGAAGTTCGTGGAATAAACACGATAACAGGGGCAAACCGTACCATAACAATGGAGGTAATAATGGCCAGGAAGGCAATAATAGAAATTGGAGACCCCAAGAGAGAAGAAATAACTTCGATGACGAGGCAGAAGAGCGTTATCATGCTTCTTTGCGATACCTCGAAGAAAGGGGAGATGAGCCCCAGAAAGCACAAGTCCGCTGGCAAGAAGTCATGCAGAACAGGACATCGCCAGACAGATATGGAGATGGAGCTAAGAGTTTGGAACTACAGCGCAGCGAACAGGAGAGAAGGAACTCCAAAGGGGCGGGCGCTGAAGAAAAAAAAAAACGCCAAAATTAGAAGAGCTCGAGACTGATGGATGGAAGTCTATTAACATCGTCAATTGGATAGCCAAACCAGAAGAATTGATTGAGGATACAGGAGGACCACAGGTCATGGTCAAGAGAGAATTGCCTATTATAATTGTGAGAGTGGCAGGATTAAAAGTCAGAAGTCTGCTAGACACAGGATCAACAGTGAGCCTGATGACACAAGCTCTATATAATGAAATAGCCCGGAGAGAGAACATTTTGAAGATACCGATCTCCAGTGTCAAAATTAAAGGGGTAATTCCAGACAGAACAATGATATGTAAATACCAGGTATTCCTAGATTTACAGATAGGAGGCTCTATTTTCTCACAGAGTTTTCTGTTAGTGAACAAACTACCTTATAACCTACTTATTGGGGCAGAGTTTATAAGGGAATACAGAGTGATAATTGACCTAGCACAGGACAGGGTTATGTTCCATGTGAATGAAGAAGCTGAAGGCTTAGAGGTCGCACTCAATGAAATTGAACCAGGATCCAGTGAACAAGTATGGCATACATACAGAGATGTGGCTGATGAAGAAGTGTTAGCTATTGAGCAGTTGGAAGCGGAGCTCAAAACACTAGCCACAGACTTGGAAAAGGATCTGGAACCCAAATTGGAAGAATACATTTCGGAGAAGCTAGAAGAAGCGAAAATTGGGCTAAAAGAGAAGGAAAATTTAAAGCAGTTATTGCTGGAACAGAAGGAAGTCTTTGATTCGAGACCTGGTCGGATAAAGAACTTCACTTATGCTTTTCAAGTCAGTGATTGGACACCATTTAGGCAGAAACCCTACCCTATAGCTGAAAAGCATTATGCTAAAGTGAAAGAGGCAATTCAGGAGATGTTGGAGGCCGGTGTTATTGAGAAAACACCTACGCCTTATGTAAGTCCATTGGTAATTGTACCAAAGACAGACGGATCTGTCAGAGTCTGCTTGGACCTGAGACGCTTAAATTTGAGAGTTATTCCGGAATTTGACCAAGTGCCACCTATTAAAGAGATCCTCAGGAAGTTTAAAGGAAAAACTATATTCTCAAACTTGGATATCACATCCAGTTTCCACCATCTTGAATTAGAGAAGAAAACTAGTCTGTTGACAGGATTTATGTTTGATCAACATACATTCACATTTTTAAGGCTACCTTTTGGGTTGAAAACAGCTGGTTCAGCCCTGATAAGAGCGTTAGATCGCAATCTATCAGATGAGGTTAAAGAGAGTACCATCAGATATGTAGACGACATTCTACTCACATCAGAATCTCTGGAGGAGCACATGAGAGACCCGAAGAAGTTGCTAGATGACCTTCGAGAAGCGAACTTTAAGGTCAATATCAAGAAATCGCACTTCTGTCAGAGGGAAGTTAAATTCCTAGGGCATGTTATTGATGCAAATGGAGTGAAGCCTAACCCAGATAAATTGGAGGTAATTCGGAATTTCCCTCGACCCACGAAAGTTAAGCACGTCCGACAGTATTTGGGAGTAATTGGATTCTTTTCGAACCACTGCCCAAACTATACTGCGACAGTAGCACCACTGCAGGACCTATTGAAGAAAGGCGGCAGATGGAATTGGACGGAGCAATGTCAGGAAGCATTCGTGAGGTCAAAACAAATGCTTTTGGAATATGTGAAACTGGGATACCCAGATTATACCCAGAAGTTCATCATACAGACGGATGCATCACTTATTGGGATTGGAGCGATGCTATTCCAGGAAAATGTTGACCAGCCTGAGAAGAAAGTTTTTATCGCCTTTATCAGCAGAAGACTGAGAGCCCATGAGAAAAATTACACGATCACAGAGATAGAATTGCTCGCAATTTTGTACGCGTTGCAATCGTGGCACAAACTCGTGTACGGCTTCCGAATAGTCCTGAGAACAGACCATAAAGCTTTAACATTTTTGTTAAAGACAGATTTGTCTAGTCAGAGATTGACAAGATGGTCCCTGTATATCCAGCAATTTGATGTGGAAATAGAATACTGTCCAGGGAAAGAGAATGTAATACCGGACGTATTAAGTCGTTACCCTAGAGAAGAAGAAGTACTAGCGGTCCAGATTGAGAATCGAGATCAGAAGACGTTGGATGACTTAAGGAACATTACCAACCTACAACGCGAAGACCCATGGTTGAAGATGATAATCGATTACTTTGAGGGACGTTTAGCAAGGGGAACTGCGATATACAGAGAAGCGGAGGCATTGGCAACAGAATATGTATGGTATAATCAGATATTACACAAGTGGGACGATGTGGATCACACACGTCAAAGGATTGTAATTCCTGCATCTTTGCAGAGGAGATTAGTATGGCTAGCCCACAGAGCATTTGGTCATCCGGGGATTGATAAAATCTGTGCTCTGTTGAAGGAAGCATTTGCTTGGCCAAAATTGAGAGAAACGGTGAGAAATGCTATTAGAACATGTGATCTTTGCCAAAGGGTAAAGCCGAATCCCTTTTTAATGAGGCAACGACCTATCCCGTTATTACCAGAGAAGCCAAGGCAGCTATTGAGTATCGACAACTTTGGACCATTGCCTAGAGCACGTAGAGGCAATAGACACATTTTTGTAGCCATGGATGTATTTTCGAAAATGGTGGTGTTGTGCCCCATTCAAAAGACAAGTTCAAAACAGGTCTTGAAGCGCCTGAAAGAGAGAGTTATTCCGATTCTTGGGAAGCCGGATAACATTCTCTCGGACCACGGAAGTTGCTTTACTAGTGCAGAATTTCGTCGAGAACTGGAGACTCTAGGAATTAGGCAGATTTTATCTACCATTCGCCATCCTGAGGCAAGTCCCGTTGAAAGAGTAATGAGAGAGATCCAGAAATACATGAAGATCTACTGTTCTGAAGCGAATTGGCGTTGGATTGAATTTCTAGAAGTAATTGAATACTGTATAAATAATACTGTACATGAGGCGACAGGTCAGGTTCCCGTTACTCTACATCTGGATCAGAGACCAGAGAGACCGTGGAATGGTGTTATTCCATTACCTGTAGACGCACAGCTCGGTAGAGAATTGAGGATCCAACGAACCTCTGAATATCTCAAAGCACAGGCGGAGAGACGTCAGAGAAGGAATCGTGCGAAGAGGTATCATAAACCGCTTCTCGTGGGACAGAAAGTTTTAATTAAGAAACCCGCCAGTTCAGATCCAGAGGCACGGAAGTATAAGAAGTTTAATTTTTCTTACCACGGCCCGTTCGAGGTGATAAGAGACCTCCAGAACAATGCATACAGGTTAAGGCATTTAGAGAATGGAAACGAGGTCGTCATGAACAGAGCCAACTTAAAAATTTATTACTCGCCAGAAGAATTCGATGAACTAGAAGAAGAATTAGTAACGCACACCCAACTCAACGTGGAGAGCGGAGGCAGCCAAGCAGGCAGACCTGAATGTTGGAACGGCGAGACGGGACGAGAAGCAGACAGTTTACCCAGTGTAAGCGGAGAGCAGAAAGAATGCCAGTGTTTGCGAGAATTCTATGAAGAAATGGTCAGAATGGCTAGAGAGGTTGAGGCTGTAAACGCGACCCTTCGCAGGGAGAATAGACAGCTCAGAAACAAGGCCGAGTGTGGAAGGGGGAATACTACTAACCCACTCGCAGCCAGACAAGGTGAAGGACCCCAGACGTAAACACAGACGGCGGTCGACAGTCAGCTGGTTACTTATATAAGCCACTTGCATTGGACTTTTATAAGTTTTGCAAGGGGAACATGAACCCGATGGGGTTATGCTGACTGGAATCGAACATGGTTCTCAGAGACTGTGATCTCAGTAAAAAGGTTCCGCCAGGGAGCGAACCAGAGATCTGTACAGGGAGTTTCTTGGTAAAAACCCCTCGAAAGAGATGTATATTTAATCACTGGTGTGATTTTTGATGAAATGGCATTATTTATTAGAATAATGTAGGAAATAATGAGCAGATTATATCATTATAAGACGATTTGGTGTAAGCTATTGGGAGTTTGAAGCACAGAAGAGGGCAGAGCTGACATTTACTAATCGGCCCAGAATTGTGGGTTGGTCTCAGTGGAGCCACGTCCATCTCTGTCACCCCATTATGTCGTCTGGAGCAGGGGAGAGGCCTGAAAAATGACACAGTTATTCCCCGACGGAGAATAGATGTAGAGGAGGGGCGGAGAAATGCCCAGAAAAATCATTGATTACTCGTGATTGGAGTAACGAATCGAGATGAGAGTTGCACACAGGTGAATATTTTGGCAAGAAGATAATTTTAGAGTCTTTTACATGCGAAATTGGTGCATATTTAGTGATGTGCGTAAGGACTGTGAAGCGACCATTGTTCGCGGAGGGATGTGAAGATGTTGACGGGGAGTTCCCGGTTAGGTAGCGTCCCACGCCATGGAGAAAGGAATTAACATTAATTAATTGAACGAGCGATTCCTTTGCACACAGATAGTTTTGGGACCTGTGAAGAAAGAGGAACACAATGATCATGGTTTGAAGACCGGAATCATGCTGTGAGAGGAGCGAAGATTACGCGGGAAGATGTTGCTCTACTTTCTGTGGAAATCCGATATAAGGGAGTAGACCCCAGGAGGAGCTCTCAGTTGTCACTTGAACCTCAGTCCTACTCTGTTCTCAGTGTTACTCTGTTACTCAGTTGAACCTCACTTTGAAACTCACTCTGTTCTAACTCAGTCAAGCTCAGTCTACATGCCGCCAAGCGCAGTTACAACCAGTTATTGTCTTACTCAATTGTCAATTGTAGCACAATGGAAATAAGTTGCAATCAGTATGCAGCAAATATGCAGCAGTACGAGACAGCGTGTAAGCCGCAGAGAGAAGTCTTCAAATAAGTTACGTGCAGTCTTCGAGTGAAACTTCAGTCAGCTACAGCCAGGGTGAAGCAAGTTCGTCAAGGCATAACGCATGACGGATCTATTCATCGAGACGCCGAACAAAGACTGGTATGTGTAAACGAAACAGTAAACATGCTTGTATGAATAATAGTCGTGATACAGGCATAATCAGCCGCACGAACTATGACGTGTTCAGTTATGAAGCACCGTATAGACTAACGGCAGCACTATTGTATATAATTATTTGTGAAAGTGTGGAACTTTATTAAGCGCAGAGTGTATTGTATTAACTAATCGTATATGTGTAACTACGATAGAATGCGCGAAAGAAACTTTACTAAGTGTTTGGTATTGCCATGAGAATACCAGATGTTAACGCTCATGTTTAGGAGCAAGCGTATTGATGTAACGCAGGACGCTTACTGTAGGAGTAATGATCGTCACAAAAACTGTTGGAGAGTTCCGAGAGCAGATAACCAGACTTTCAATCAGGAGTTGATAACGTAAGATGCCGTCGACACCTGCAATTTCGATCTCTGCTAGGGAATTTCAGCATTGAAGTGTGTATAAAGTGACGAGTGTTCAGTGTAATGTATATGTGAAAATATCATTTAAAGTAGTGTTTGATGAAGTGTTTCACATGTTTGGGGAGTGATAACTTCCTGAAAGGTATGCAACGTGTCGTGTTGGTGATAGAAATTAGGTGTAATCAAATGTGTGTAAACAAGAGAAATATGTCGCGTTAAACCCATTATGGCGGGCGACATGGAAGAATATGATTGGTTGGAGCCACCTTAGATGCCTATAGAGATGTAAGTACCCCACAAATTATGGTTATAATTATGTAGAAGTATGGACCGATGCATGTCTGTGATTCCGTAAAGGTATTGTGAATTCCTTATAGATGCCAGTAAAAGTCAGTTAGGAGGCTGATCCTCCATGTTTAATCAGTATTGAGTTGATTTTTAGAGAGTTGAAATGATGATTTGCATCATTAAGTGGAGTAATTATTCCCACTATGAATTAAGAATGGCAATCAGTTATGTAAATGTAACGAACGCGATTGTTCGAGTTTAAAACGTTTAGCTATGTCGGAAATTTTGGTAATTTATATGAGAATAATAATAAATGATGATTTTGGTCATTTATGTCAATGAGATTTATAATAATAATGGTAAATTACGATTTTGATCGTTTATGTCAGTGAGAAATGATGATAATAATAATAATGGTTATTAAGAGTATGAATGAACACATCAGGAAACAAATAAATTGTTGTAAGCGAGAATTATTAACGCTAAGTGCAAGACTTATCAATCTAAGCAGGAAGATGTTACAATGAGATTACATTTCAGTAATTATGGAAAGAAGCTTTATATCAGAATATTGCATATATTCGGTAATGATACCAGTAATGAAAGAGCTTTTAGTGAATTGAATTTGCAGCTTAATTGAGAAGCTTATAGAGTAAATGTTAGATTTCTCTTAATATTATAGGTCGGTGTGTCGTAGCATGGAGCATTAGGGGCCAGATAGTCTATTCTACGTATGAATTCTCCTATGTCGTGGACATTGTTGGAGACATTATTTATTTGCCAGAGTTTTAGTGAATGGACCCTAGCTCTGAAGAAGGATTGAAATGTGTTCCGGGCTGGAATCTTTGTAAGAGTCGAGGAAACAGGGACACCTCGCAGCTCTATGATTTCCCGAGAACTTATAGATGAGTTATTTACGCTCGTGGGCAGCGAAAACTCATGGCGACAGTGGTTTTGTGCGCCTATATTATACTTGAGACATCGGTCAACCGCCAGGCTCATGCATTACGAACCCCGAACCTTCATGTTGAATGGACCCATGTGAGGCCATTAATTAATCGTTATCCTCGACGTAGGAATAATTACAAAAGCTCATTCAATACCTGTTGGCATAATAGTCAATTAAGATCCTTTGGGAACATGTGTGCCGGTTAGGACACAGTATTGGTCTTGTAAATCTCCACTGCTTAGAGAGGGAAGCTTTCAAACTTTTAGAAAGGTCGAGAATTGGTGGAACGACCCATCCCACTTTCTATTGTGTAGCGATTTCCTTAGCCGAGGGTCGGTGCCAACCACTCGAACCGCTCAGGCAAGTTATAAAGGGAAGAGATTCTAGACCTTGTTAAAATGACATATAATGCGAGATTGTTATGTTGAGTATTATAGCCATGTGGTTTGTGAACACATGGATAATTATAGTTCATCCTGATGGTTCATTAATTTAGCTATCTGACGAATAGTTATATGATATATTTGTACTGTCACTGGAACCAAGTCATGTAGTTGGTTACTAGATGCCAATCGCCATGAGCGCGAGGCAGTCTATCGTACAATCCGACATAAGCTATAACGTAACGTTTTATCTAGGAATCACAGACAGCATGCGGTGAAACCATATAATTGAAGGATGTGTCGGGGGTAGCTTACATAATTATGGAGTTGCACGGTGATTTTGGTG
This sequence comes from Meconema thalassinum, assembly GCA_946902985.2. Lineage (NCBI taxonomy): Eukaryota > Metazoa > Arthropoda > Insecta > Orthoptera > Tettigoniidae > Meconema > Meconema thalassinum. The sequence goes on from OX336397.1 coordinate 283,167,259, forward strand.
CAACGTCCAAATAGGTAAATGCATGCAAAGCATTTCATTGGTGAGAAGAAAAATATTAAAACACGCACGGCACACATAATTGTTTAACGTAAAGAGGTTTAAGGAATAATCCTTGTTGTAATATTAAAGAAGTCACATTGTATGACTGTTATGTTAATGTAAAGTGGTTTTGAAGTCGTAGGTGCATCAGCGCACTAGTATATCCTTGTGAAGTTCACAGAAGGGTAAAGCATTATGGCTAGGTATGACTTTGTTGTGATTTCATATTTGTTTATTTATGGATTGTGGAAGTAAAAATTTTGTTTGCTTTTATTTTATGTTTTTTTTGGGTATTGTTTTGTGTTTGAAGCCATGATTTATTTTAATGAATTAAAGTGTTAGAATAGAGTTGTGCCTTATCATTGTAGAGTTGATACCTTTTAGCCTCAAATCCAAAATATGCACTGCAAAATTGGGGTTACCGTACACGCCTGAGAGCTGATGCTAGTTGGAGGCGGATGCATATTATCCAACGAGATTACTCACATGGGTACAGTATATTGTATCCAAGATACAGTCCCTTTGACTGTTCATAGATGTCACTAAAACTGCTCAAAGATGTAAACAACCATGCATGAGCAGGGCCTATTAGACGGAGTGGGTACGACAGCCGATCAGTTCCAGTCATTCCACCAGGACGAAGGTACGCTGCTCATGTTGTCTGTAGTTCTACCATGCCTAGAAGGTCAATACCGCAGTTCGATCGCGTCCGCATTGTTACTTTGTGTCAAGAAGGGCTCTCAACAAGGGAAGTTTCCAGGCGTCTCAGAGTGAATCAAAGCGATGTTGTTCGGACATGGAGGAGGTACAGAGATACAGGAACTGTCGATGACAGGCCTCGCTCAGGCCGCCCAAGGGCTACTACTGTAGTGGATGACCGCTACTTACGGATTGCCGCTCGGAGGAACCCTGACAGCAATGCCACCATGTTGAATAATGCGTTTCGTTCAGCCACAGGACGTCGTGTTTCAACTCAAACTGTGCGCAATAGGCTGCATGATGCGCAACTTCACTCCCGACGTCCATGGCGAGGTCCAGCTTTGCAACCCCGACACCATGCAGCGCGGTACAGATGGGCCCAACAACATGCTGAATGGACCCCACGGAATTGGCATCACGTTCTCTTCACCGATGAGTGTCGCATATGCCTTCAACCAGACAATCGTCGGAGACGTGTTTGGAGGCACCCTGGTCAGGCTGAACGTCTTAGACACACTGTCCAGCGAGTGCAGCAAGGTGGTGGTTCCCTGATGTTTTGGGGTGGCATTATGTGGGGCCGACGTACGCCACTGGTGGTCATGGAAGGCTCCGAAACGGCTTTACGATACCTGAATGACATCCTCCGACCCATAGTGCAACCTTATCGGCAGAATATTGGAGAGGCATTTGTCTTCATGGACGACAATTCTCGACCTCATCGTGCACATCTTGTGAATGCGTTCCTTCAAGATAACGACATCGCTCGACTACAGTGGCCAGCATGTTCGCCAGACATGAACCCTATCGAACATGCCTGGGATATGTTGAAAAGGGCTGTTTATGGACGTCTTGACCCACCAACCACTCTGAGAGATTTACGCCGAATTGTCGTTGAGGAGTGGGACAATTTGGACCAACAGTGTCTTGATGAACTTGTGGATAGTATGCCACGACGAATACAGGCATGCATCAATGCAAGAGGACGTGCTACTGGGTATTAGAGGTAGTGGTGTGTACTGCAATCTGGACCACAAATGCTGAAAGTCTAGCTGTATGATGGTACAACATGCAATGTGTGGGTCTCATGAGCAATAAAACGAGCTGAAATGTTGTTTGTGTTGATCTCTATTCCCTTTGTATTTAAAGGTTCCGGAACTCTTGGAACCGAGGTGATGCAAAACTTTTTTTGATGTGTGTATAATACATTGCATATGTTACTCGAAAGCTGTCTATGATTCACACTCGACTAGTTATACCGGTACATTACATTACCGGTATATTGCAAGGTGAATTGATCCTAAGAATATGTCCCTGGGAGTGAACTTGTAGACATAGGCTATATTTTAGGTTATGTTTGGTGTGTATTATACGAAAAATGCAGTCAGAAGACTTTTCCAAAATTTCCAAAGACTATTAAGGTTCTTTATTACGTTATTTGTGCTCGGACTGAATTTAAAAATAAATAAAACAACGATTAAATAACCATTCTGTTCTAAGATGAGTGTTCAGAGAAGGATTTAGGAGTGGGAGAGAAATAGAATAGTAGGGTACATATTAGCTTATTATTTCTTTATTTTTGATAAGTACCGCACTCATTTCTTGCATGTATAGGCCTATGTAGGTATATGGTCAAATCTGTCTACTTTTCCGTGGTTATGGTTTGTCCATTGGTCTCTCGACATTTAAGAAATATTTTTCGCAATTCTGAACGATTATAAACCGCGTGACTTGTTTCGATTTGTGAAAATCTTAACCATTTTTTTGTTGAGTTAACCAGCGTTAATAAGGGGATAATCATCTGTGTCAAATTCTATAGCATTATATTTAAAACTCTGGGAGTTAAAATACTTTTTTTTTTACTGGAGTGCAATTTTGCATACGTCCCCCTTAATTTGCATTTTGTGACTATTTTGAATCTAAATTACATTTTGTAAGTATTTTCTATCTAAATTGCATTTTGTAAATATTGTCAACAGTACAGTAAGTATGTAGTTAGTTTTAGTTGTAAGTAGGTAGTTAGTTTGTCTATTAGATATATGTCATTGTTCTATTAGACTGTGGTGTGTGAGTGTGTCTGGTAGCAGTTGCATTGTTTATTAGTTATAGTTCATTGTTTCAGTAGACTGTGATGTGTGAGGGTGCATGTGAGTGTGCCTGGTGACAGACTGTTTTAGTGGTAGTATTTGTTGTTGGTGGAAATTTAGTATTTTTTTGTTTGTTAGTAGAATATTGGTATTTAATTGTTAGTACGGTAGAAGGTTAGTATTTTTGTTAGTAGAATTGCTCTTTACTTATTCTGAAAGGGAGTAGCAGCCTTTCAGAATAAATCAATTCTTTACTAGTCTTATAGACGGTTAAGATATTGATAATATAAGCCAAATAATGGCTACACTGCGTCCTGCTGCACGGCCGCAAGCAACGGGAAACTACAGCCGTATGCTATTCCCGAGGATATGCACCTCTCTATGCATAATTACATGTGATGATGGCCTCCTCCCTTGTAAAATTTCAATCCGGAGGTAAACTAGTCCCCCGTTCGGATCTCCGGGTGGGGACTACTCGAGAGGGGGTTAACATCACAGAAGTGACAAAGAGGAAATCTGACATTCTACGGATCGGAGCGTGGAATGTTATGGTTGAAAGAGAAATGTGCAGGTATAGAAAATTGTCTGAAATTAGGAAAAGTAGACACAGCTTATCGATGGATTAAGAATACTTTTGGGGAAAAGAAGACTAAGTGCTGTAATATTAAGGACACAAATGGAAAGCCTCTAACAGATAGGGAAGAAAAGGTTGAGAGATGGAAAGATTACATCGAGAGTTTGTATAAGGGAAAGGAGATTGAGAATCATGTAATGGAAAGGGAGGAGGAAATTGATGAGGATGCGAAAGGAGATTTAATATTGAGATCAGAATTTGATAGAGCTTTGGAAGACTTAAGCAGGAACAAAGCACCAGGCATAGATGATATACCGTACCGATTGAGTTGCTACGCTGCATAGGAGATGAAGGTCTGATCAGGTTATTTCACTTGGTGTGTAGGATTTATGAGACAGGTGAGGTACCCCCTGATTTCAAGAAGAATGTAATCATCCCTATACCAAAGAAAGTGGGAGCTGACAGATGTGAAGATTACCGTACAATCAGCTTGATTACTCATGCTTCAAAGATCCTGTCTAGAATAATTTACAAGAGGATTGAAAGCCAGATAGAAACGGAGTTGGGTGAAGACCAGTTTGGTTTCAGGAGAAATGTAGGAACAAGGGAAGCTGTACTAAGTCTTAGGCTGATTTTGGAAGGTAGAATAAGGAAAGATAAGAGAACGTTCATGGCTTTTGTAGACTTAGAAAGGCTTTTGATAATGTTGATTGGACTAAATTGTTTGACATTTTGAAATCGATTGGAATAAAGTACAGGGATAGGAGGGTGATATACAATCTGTACAGAAACCAGACAGCAGTCATTCGAGTTGAAGGACATGAGAGAGAAGCTGGTATTCAGAAAGGTGTAAGGCAAGGCTGCAACTTATCAACCATACTTTTCAATCTTTACATTGAACAAGCAATGAAGGAAATTAGAGAAAAATTTAAAGTGGGAGTGAAGATTCAAGGAGAAATAATTTCAACTTTGAGATTTGCTGATGACATCGTCATCTTGGCCGACAAGCCTGAGGATTTGAATGAGTTTTTGAATGGTATGGACTCCGTCTTACGGAAAGAATTCATGATGAAAATTAATAAATGTAAAACAAAAATACTGGAATGCAGCCGAAATAAATCAGAAACCTCCATGGAGATCAAATTGGCAGGTGAAAAGCTGAAGGAAGTAGGAGACTTCTGTTACTTAGGAAGCAGAATAACCAGTGATGGACGAAGCAAAGAGGATATAAAAAGTAGGTTGGCTCAGGCAAAGAAAGCATTTCTACAAAAAAGGAATCTGCTGACATCGAATATAGATTTAGGTATTAGGAAGTAATTTTTGAATGCCTTTGTCTGGAGCGTGGCGCTCTATGGAAGTGAAACTTGGACTATTGGTGCAGCAGAAAAGAGGAGAATTGAAGCATTTGAAATGTGGTGTTACAGGAGAATGATGAAGATCAGATGGGTAGATAGGGTTACAAACAAAGAGGTATTAAGACGAGTGGGAGAGGAGAGATGTTTCTGGCGACTGTTAATGAAGAGAAGAGATAGGTTGGTAGGACACATACTAAGACACCCAGGAATAGCAAGCTTAGTTATGGAAGGAAGGGTCGAGGACAAAAACTGTAGGGGTAGACCAAGGTTAGAATATGTTAAACAGATTGCCTCGGATGTAGGGTGTCGGAGCTATGTAGAGATGAAACGATTAGCTCAGGACAGGGAGGCGTGGAGAGCTGCATCAAACCAGTCAAAAGACTGAAGACTCAAACAACAACAACAACTACAGAAATCATCCTCGAGATATCCTTTACAGAATGGTGAAAACCGCATCAAAATCCATCCAGTGGTTCTCGAGTTTATCCGTAACATCCAAGAATCGGGGCTTTTGTTTCATACTGAGTAGAGATACAATGCCAGGGAATAGAAAGCGACAGATGATTTCGCGAAGAAAACTGGATTTTAGGTAGATTTCATAAGAAAGCTGCATATTGCAACGGGAACCCTGTAGCGACTTGCAGACAATATTGAAATATCTTCAAGTTTCACACCCCTTAGACCAGGGGTGCCCAAGCTTTCTTTAACTAAGGGCCACATTGAAAATAGTTGGGGGACCTTGCGGGCCAATAACACTCCGGGGAGTTGGAGGGGCACCGATTTTTTTTAAAGAATTCTTGTACGCATTTCCGAATTTCTCCATCCCATACAACAAGGTAGGTGATATTAATTCATATAAATAAATTTTATCAGTTTCATATGCTGGCTAATTATGTTTCGTTTATTTATATAATTTTTTTCTGACATGTATTATGTTCCTATCTGTTAGGTTAATTCAAGTCATCGTAACACCTACTCAAAATTGTTAATAAACCTCCGTATTGAAGGGGATTCAACTTATTCAATCAAGCGCCGAATTGAATTATTTCATTGATTTTAGAACTTGCTTTTTCTAAATTATTTTGTTTGTATATTTTGATAAAACATTTTCAAGCTTTACATTTTTACACTCACCGTTAATAGTTCTTATTTTCTAACTACGTTTTTAAAATTATTGTTAAAAGACCAATCTTAAATTTATTTAACTAATATTGCATTTGTCAGGATATCCATTTTATTACTATATTTTATTTATTATCATTAATTTTTCATTTCTAATTTAGATTCAAGTCACATATGCAATTTTAGTTTTCAATTCTTAATTGACTTTCTGTTTAAGCTGAAGATGACCTCATTGAAGGTCGAAACATGTCCCAATATATAAAATATATATTTGTCTATGTATTGATTTGGCGTATCATTTTAAACGTTTAATTCTAATATCAACACGGATTATTAAAAACTTTTGTTTTCAATGACAAATGTGTTTGCAATATAGCTGCAATATGGTGAGTTTTTCGTCTGTCTGAGTTTAGTTTTCTTAGTATTGTTGCCATTTTCTATATTTATTTGTAGAGGATAAAAAAATAAAACACTAAAAATAAATGTAAATATATTTAATAAATCCCTGTAAAATAGAAGTACCGAACGCTGATATTCAATATGAATGACAAAGGGTGAGTATTTATGTTCATTTGACACAATTAATAATCAAATTATGAAATGAAGTGATATTTTAGTTTAGTGCGACGTCTGGAACTTGTCTCAAAGTTTTGGCGACACGGCGCGGGCCATAGGTTGGGCAGTCCAGCCTCAGACCCCAAAACCACCGCCAGTTCAAAAGTTTATATTAAACCACTTTCTTGTGGACACGATAACTACCGTTATTTTGCACCAATCACTTTCAATTGTATACATAAAATATAACCATTCAAAATCTCAATCAAGTTCGTTTATGGGAAAAATCGGACCAAGGGGGTGGAGAGCTTTTTTGGAAAAGTGAAATATCCCTATAAGCTTCTTAGTATGTGAAAAACAGAATCCATGAGACATACTCATAATATTCTTCGGATAAGAGCCTAAAAATGATCTTAGCAAGTTTTTGATAGCACCAACCACTGGGGAAAGTGGAGTTTGAGAGAGAGAAACAAATCATAGCTCTTTAGGTAAATACATTAGGTAAATATTTGTAGACCACCAAATGAAATTGGGCACAATTATTTTCAATAATAATAATTCGTGTTGACCGACTGGAAAGCTTTGTTTAGGCTTCTATCACTACAATCAAAACCGTTTGAAATGGTCAATGGTCCTCAAAAAATTAACAAAACATTTGTCTGAAAGAATTTTGATCTGACCCTCCCTTGCGCCAAGGGGTCGTTTGTTGGCACTCAACAATTAGCAAATTCAGTGACTTCCAAATAATATTTTTCTTTGCACGGTGAAATCATCCTCCGCCTTCTGGCGTGCCGAGAGGGAATTTTATTATAATTTAATATCAAATGCTAATGAAATCAAAAACGAAAACAAACTTCCGGACCCCCCCCCCTCCTCCCCCCTTTACTCAGCTCATCCCCCTTCAGAAGCAAACCCTAATAACCCCACTGATAAGAATGTCATCTTACCTTAGTTTAAGAAATGCCTAATAACCCCATTGATAATAATGTCATCTTACCTTAGTTTAAGAAATGCCTAGTAACACCACTGATAAGAATGTCATCTTACCTTAGTTTAAGAAATGCCTAATAACCCCACTGATAAGAATGTCATCTTACCTTAGTTTAAGAAATGCCTAATAACCCCACTGATAAGAATGTCATCTTACCTTAGTTTAAGAAATGCCTAAAAACCCCACTGATAAGAATGTCATCTTACCTTAGTTTAAGAAATGCCTAATAACCCCACTGATAAGAATGTCATCTTACCTTAGTTTAAGAAATGCCTAATAACCCCACTGATAAGAATGTCATCTTAGCTTAGTTTAAGAAATGCCTACTAACCCCACTGATAAGAATGTCATCTTACCTTAGTTTAAGAAATGAATAGTAACCCCACTGATAAGAATGTCATCTTAGCTTAGTTTAAGAAATGCCTAGTAGCCCCACTGATAAGAATGTCATCTTACCTTAGTTTAAGAAATGCCTAATAACCCCACTGATAAGAATGTCATCTTACCTTAGTTTAAGAAATGCCTAATAACCCCACTGATAAGAATGGCATCTTAGCTTAGTTTAGGAAATGCCTAGTAACCCCACTGATAAGAATGTCATCTTACCTTAGTTTAAGAAATGCCTCATAACCCCACTGATAAGAATGTCATCTTACCTTAGTTTAAGAAATGCCTAATAACCCCCCTGATAAGAATGCCATCTTAGCTTAGTTTAAGAAATGCCTAGTAACCCCACTGATAAGAATGTCATCTTACCTTAGTTTAAGAAATGCCTAATAACACCACTGATAAGAATGTCATCTTAGCTTAGTTTAAGAAAAGTCTAGTAACCCCACTGATAAGAATGTCATCTTACCTTAGTTTCAGAAATGCCTAGTAACCCCACTGATAAGAATGTCATCTTACCTTAGTTTAAGAAATGCCTAGTAGCCCCACTGATAAGAATGTCATCTTACCTTAGTTTAAGAAATGCCTAATAACCCCCCTGATAAGAATGCCATCTTAGCTTAGTTTAAGAAATGCCTAGTAACCCCACTCATAAGAATGTCCTATTACCTTAGTTTAAGAAATCCCTAATAACCCCACTGATAAGAATGCCATCTTAGATTAGTTTAAGAAATGCCTATTAACTCCACTGATAAGAATGTCATCTTACCTTAGTTTAAGAAATGCCTAATAACCCCACTGATAAGAATGTCATCTTACCTTAGTTTAAGAAATGCCTAATAACCCCCCTGATAAGAATGCCATCTTAGCTTAGTTTAAGAAATGCCTAGTAGCCCCACTGATAAGAATGTCATCTTAGCTTAGTTTAAGAAATGTCTAGTAACCCCACTGATAAGAATGTCATCTTACCTTAGTTTCAGAAATGCCTAGTAACCCCACTGATAAGAATGTCATCTTACCTTAGTTTAAGAAATGCCTAGTAGCCCCACTGATAGGAATGTCATCTTACCTTAGTTTATGAAATGCCTAGTAGCCCCACTGATAAGAATGTCATCTTACCTTAGTTTATGAAATGCCCAGTAACCTCACTGATAAGAATGTCATCTTACCTTAGTTTAAGAAATGCCTAATAACCCCACTGATAAGAATGTCATCTTACCTTAGTTTATGAAATGCCTAGTAGCCCCACTGATAAGTATGTCATCTTACCTTAGTTTATGAAATGTCCAGTAACCCCACTGATAAGAATGTCATCTTACCTTAGTTTAAGAAATGCCTAATAACCCCACTGATAAGAATGTCATCTTACCTTAGTTTAAGAAATACCTAGTAACCCCACTGATAAGAATGTCATCTTACCTTAGTTTATGAAATGCCCAGTAACCCCACTGATAAGAATGTCATCTTACCTTAGTTTAAGAAATGCCTAATAACCCCACTGATAAGAATGTCATCTTACCTTAGTTTATGAAATGCCTAGTAGCCCCACTGATAAGTATGTCATCTTACCTTAGTTTATGAAATGCCTAGTAGCCCCACTGATAAGAATGTCATCTTACCTTAGTTTAAGAAATGCCCAGTAACCCCACTGATAAGAATGTCATCTTAGCTTAGTTTAAGAAATGCCTAGTAGCCCCACTGATAAGAATGTCATCTTAGCTTAGTTTAAGAAATGCCTAGTAGGCCCACTGATAAGAATGCCATCTTACCTTAGTTTAAGAAATGCCCAGTAACCCCACTGATAAGAATGTCATCTTAGCTTAGTTTAGGAAATGCCCAGTAGCCCCACTGATAAGAATGCCATCTTACCTTAGTTTAAGAAATGCCCAGTTACCCCACTGATAAGAATGTCATCTTAGCTTAGTTTAAGAAATGCCCAGTAACCCCACTGATAAGAATGTCATCTTAGCTTAGTTTAAGAAATGCCCAGTAACCCCACTGAGAAGAATGCCATCTAACCTTAGTTTAAGAAATGCCCAGTAGCCCCACTGATAAGAATGTCATCTTACCTTAGTTTAAGAAATGCCCAGTAACCCCACTGATAAGAATGTCATCTTACCTTAGTTTAAGAAATGCCCAGTAGCCCCACTGATAAGAATGTCATCTTACCTTAGTTTAAGAAATGCCCAGTAACCCCACTGATAAGAATGCCATCTTACCTTAGTTTAAGAAATGCCCAGTAGCCCCACTGATAAGAATGTCATCTTACCTTAGTTTAAGAAATGCCTAGTAACTCCACTGATAAGAATGTCATCTTACATTAGTTTAAGAAATGCCTAGTAACCCCACTGATAAGAATGTCATCTTAGCTTAGTTTAAGAAATGCCTAGTAGCCCCACTGATAAGAATGTCATCTTACATTAGTTTAAGAAATGCCTAGTAACTCCACTGATAAGAATGTCATCTTACATTAGTTTAAGAAATGCGTAATAACCCCACTGATAAGAATGTCATCTTACATTAGTTTAAGAAATGCCTAGTAACCCCACTGATAAGAATGTCATCTTACATTAGTTTAAGAAATGCCTAATGACCCCACTGATAAGAATGTCATCTTACATTAGTTTAAGAAATGCCTAATAACCCCACTGATAAGAATGTCATCTTACATTAGTTTAAGAAATGCCTAATAACCCCACTGATAAGAATGTCATCTTACATTAGTTTAAGAAATGCCTAATGACCCCACTGATAAGAATGTCATCTTACCTTAGTTTAAGAAATGCCTAATAACCCCACTGATAAGAATGTCATCTTACATTAGTTTAAGAAATGCCTAATAACCCCACTGATAAGAATGTCATCTTACCTTAGTGTTGTGTATTTACATGAACATTCTAGTCAGTGTTGTGTATTTAGGCTACTTGAGTTAACACGAACATTCTAGTCACTATGCCCAGAACATTCCAATCTGGAACTTTCCAGCTACTATGTATATATGCACCCACGGACTGTAGACGTCAGTTCCGCTCAAGTTAGTTCACATTGTGTATCGACTAGTGTTTAATAAACCGTTGTGTTATATTAACAAGTGTATGTTATTTATCTTGTATCTCCCACGATATAACAGTGGTGCCAGAAGTGGGATAAGATAAATAACGTTGTGAAACCGAGTGACTTTCTAACCTCAACGCATGTGTTGCACCGAACGACGTTCATCGCAGTGCGTGTTGGAACTAAACCGAGTGAACTTTCTAACCTCAACGCAAGTGTTGCACCGAACGACGTTCATCGCAGTGCGTGTTGGAAACTAAACCGAGTGAACTTTCTAACCTCAACGCAAGTGTGTGCACGGAACTAAGTTCATCGCAAGTGCGTGTTAGAAATACTGTTCTCCACTCATCTTCACCATGCCGGACTTAACCTCTGAGCAACTCCAACAGTTCTCGGCAATGATCGCTGATGCTATCCGACAGACAATAGGGTCAACAACGTCATCGGAACCTCTACCGCCAAAGTTCACAATGCAACCGTATCGCACTACCGACGGAATGACTGTAGCCTACTATTTCACTCGCTTTACCTGGGCGCTCAACCTCAGCAAGGTACCCGCGGAACAGCATGCAGAAAACCTCGACGTTGTGGACTACCTCAGCAAAATCGAGGTCATCGGATCGGTCAACGCAGCACCTAAGCCACTGGTTGATGTCAACATAGAGGGAACCACCGTCAAAATGGAACTCGACACCGGCGCCCCCCTGCTCAACCATGAGCATATCAAAGCTAAGTATGATCAAACCAGGTTTTGTGTTGCAGAGAAACGATCGTAACTTCGTCAGTTACACTGGCCATCCGATTAAATGCATTGGCAAAACGTCAGTGTGCACCACCATCGAAACCACAACCAGGAACCTGAATCTCTACATGGTTGACGATGAAGTCGAATCGCTCTTTGGCCGAGAGTGGATTTCAGAGTTTGTACGGGAGATCGACTTTGGTCACCTCTTCGCAAAACCTGACCCAATCCACAAGCTCTCAGACAAGCAGGCTCTGACCTTGGAACAACAGAAGGAGCTCGACAACATTCTATCTCGCTACCGGGAAGATCTCAGGTCCCCCAGCGAAGATGCACCTGAAGGCTGGAGCCACACCTGTTTTCGCCAGAGCTCGAGACGTACCAGTTGCCCTCCGCGATGCCTATGCCAAGGAAATCGACAAGAAAATTGCATCTGGCTTCTACAAAAGAGTGGACTACTCTGAGTGGGCATCGACAACGCACGTCGTCGCCAAGAAGAACGGCAAACTGAGGATCACAGGCAACTACAAGCCTACTCTCAACCCGCGGATCATCATCGATGAACATCCGATTCCCAAGGTGGAACATCTGTTCAACCGAATGCGCCGCGCCACTCTCTTCTGCCATCTGGATATCTCCGACGCGTACACTCATCTCGAGGTCGACGATGAGTTCAGCCATGCTCTGACGCTTAACACGCCAACTCACGGTCTGATCCGCCCAACGCGAGCAGTATATGGAGCAGCTAACATCCCCGCTATCTGGCAGCGGCGAATGGACACAGTCCTGCATGGTCTCCCAAACGTCGTAAGTTTTTTCGATGACAGTATTGTTTTTGGTGATAGCTTTGAAAATCTGATGCAGGCCCTCAGCACCACTCTGGAACGGTTTCGGCAACACAACCTCAAGCTCAACCGAGCCAAATGCGTTTTCGCTCAAACTTCTCTGGAAGCCCTTGGCCACAAAATCTATGCGTCAGGCATCCACAAGTCGGATGCACACCTCCGAGCTGTACGTGATGCACCGAAACCAACTACACCAAAAGAACTCCAACTGTTTCTTGGTAAAGCAACCTACTACAGTTCGTTCATCCCCGATTTGTCCACCAGAGACAGACCACTCAGAGACATGCTGCTCAAGGACCCTCTCATCTGGACACCAGAAGGTGACAGGGCATACAAAGACATCAAGAACGCCCTAACCTCGCCCCAGGTACTCATGCAGTATGACCCAGCGTTACCACTCCTGTTGGCCACGGACGCCAGCAAGACCGGCCTGGGCGCAGTATTGTCACACCGGCTCAGCAACGGGCAAGAACGTCCAATTGCTTTCGCCAGTCGAACAATGACAGCAACGGAACAAAGGTACCCTCAGATCGATAAGGAATCACTGGCCATTGTTTGGGCTGTACAGAAGTTTTTTAATTATCTCTATGCTCGCCACTTTACTCTCATCACTGATCACAAGCCTCTCACACAGATCCTGCACCCGGAGAAGTCTTTACCGGTCCTGTGCATCAGTCGCATGGCCAATTATGCCGACTACCTAGCACACTTCGACTACAACGTCATCTTCAAGACATCCAAAGCCAACGCCAACGCCAACGCTGACTACTGCTCCCGAGCTCAGCTACCAACAACAGTTAACCTCATCAGAAACTTCTTTTCTCCACAGGAGGAAGAGACGGACAGTTTTGATGATTTTGACTTTTTGCAGTCCATCAGATCCAACAGCTACCAGTTGGGGCACGCGGGACCAGGAAAGATCCACATCTGGGCAAAATTGTCCAGATCATCGAAGCAGGGCAAGACCTCACCCGCCAGCATTACAAGGCACCAGAAGCGAAGTACACCCTCGCCGTAAACTGTCTTATGTTCGAGCATCGAGTTGTTGTCCCTCCTTCACTGCGAGACGCTATCCTCAACGACCTGCACGTGGCTCAACTGGGGATAGTCTAGATGAAAGGTGTGGCTCGTTCCTTTGTGTTCTGGCCTGGAATCGACAACGACATTGAGTCTCTCGCCAAGGCTTGCGCCGTGTGTGCAGCTCATGCGCATGCGCCACCCAAGTTCCGAGATCACCACTGGGAATACCCGAAGGCACCATGGGAACGGATCCACATTGCCTACGCGGGCCCAGTGGCTGACACCATGCTGCTCGTTGTCGACGACGCATACAGCAAGTGGCTCGAGGTCAAACCCATAACATCAACAACATCAGCCACAACAATATCCATCATGGATGACCTGTTCTCGGCCTATGGCGTGCCAGTCACTGTCGTCTCCGACAACGGCCGACAATTCGTCTCAGACGAGTTCAAGACCTTCCTAAGAAACATTGGTGTGAAATATCACAAGTTGTCAACGCCATACCATCCCTCAACCAATGGCCAAGCTGAACGTTATGTTCAAACGGTGAAGGACGCCCTCTATGCGATGAAGACAACTAAGGGAACGCTCCGCGCCAACCTGAACGAGTTCCTCCGTCAATTCCGCAAGGCCCCACACTCCACCACTGGCCAATCTCCAGCCCAGCTTTTCTTGGGACGAGATCTCCGCACGAGACTCTACTTGACCAGACCTGATGACGTCCACCCGAAGGTTACAGAAAAACAACGAGCTGAAATGAGCTCAACATTCCGCACTCTGGAACCCGGACAGAATGTCTACTTCCTGTCTGGCAATATCAAGCAGGACAAGTGGCTCCCTGGAACAATTGTGAAACGCACTGGTGACCTTCACTACGAGATCAACTACCAGGGAAAACGATTCAAGCGCCACATTGATCAGATCAGATCGTTTGCTGACACCAACATAGGCAAAACCAACTTGGACAACGATCAAGGACCGACCAACGATCGAGAGTCAACCAATGATCAAGAACCAGCCATTGAGCAACCGAGCCTGAGACGAGTTCGCTTCACCGAGACACCGGCAACAGCCCAAACACCACCAGCCACACCAGCTACACCTGTAGACAGGGCACCGCCTATTTCGCAAACCCCTTTTATTCCCCGCAGGAGTACTCGCCAGCGCCGACCACCGTTGAGATTTTCTCCTGATTCCTAAATCATCCATTTAAAAGAGGGAGGAAATGTTGTGTATTTGCATGAACATTCTAGAAAGTGCTATGTTAACATGAACATTCTAGTCAGTGTTGTGTATTTAGGCTACTTGAGTTAACAGGAACATTCTAGTCGCTATGCCCAGAACATTCCAATCTGGAACATTCGATTCTGGAACTTTCCAGCTACTATGTATATATGCACCGGCGGACTGTAGACGTCAGTTCCGCTCAAGTTAGTTCACATTGTGTATCGTTCTGTATCGACTAGTGTTTAATAAACCGTTGTGTTATATTAACAAGTGTATGTTATTTATCTTGTATCTCCCACAATATAACACTTAGTTTAAGAAATGCCTAATAACCCCACTGATAAGAATGTCATCTTACCTTAGTTTAAGAAATGCCTAGTAATCACACTCATAAGAATGTCATCTTACCTTAGTCTAAGAAATGCTTAGTAACGCCACAGATAAGAATGTCATCTTAGTTTAAGAAATGCCTAGTAACACCACTGATAAGAATGTAACCTTACCTTAGTTTAAGAAATGCTTAGTAACGCCATTGATAAGAATGTCATCTTACCTTAGTTTAAGAAATGCTTAGTAACGCCATTGATAAGAATGCCATCTTACCTTAGATTAAGAAATGCTTAGTAATGCCATTGATAAGAATGTCATCTTACATTAGTTTAAGAAATGCCCAGTAACCCCACTGATAAGAATGTCATCTTACCTTAGTTTAAGAAATGCTTAGTAACCCCACTGATAAGAATGTCATCTTACCTTAGTTTAAGAAATGCCTAGTATCCCCACTGATAAGAATGTCATCTTACCTTATTTAAGAAATGCCTAATAACACCACTGATAAGAATTTCATCTTACCATAGTTTAAGAAATGCCTAATAACACCACTGATAAGAATTTCATCTTACCTTAGTTTAAGAAATGTCTAGTAACCCCACTGATAAGAATGCGATCTTACCTTAGTTTAAGAAATGCCTAGTAACCCCACTGATAAGAATTTCATCTTACCTTAGTTTAAGAAATGCCTAGTAACCCCACTGATAAGAATGTCATCTTATCTTAGTTTAAGAAATGCCTAGTAACCCCAATGATAAGATCGTCATCTTACCTTAGTTTAAGAAATGCCTAGTAACACCATTGATAAGACCGTCATCTTACCTTAGTTTAAGAAATGCCTAGTAACCCCAATGATAAGAATGTCATCTTACCTTAGTTTAAGAAATGCTTAGTAACACCATTGATAAGACTGTCATCTTACCTTAGTTTAAGAAATGCCCAGTAACCCCACTGATAAGAATATCATCTTATCTTAGTTTAAGTAATGCCTAGTAACCCCAATGATAAGATCGTCATCTTACCTTAGTTTAAGGAATGCCTAGTAACCGCACTTATAAGAATGTCATCTTACCTTAATTTAAGAAATGCCTAGAATCCCCACTGATAAAAATGTCATCTTAGCTTAGTTTAAGAAGTGCCTAATAACACCACTGATAAGAATTTCATCTTACCTTAATTTAAGAAATGCCTAATAACACCAAGGATAAGAATGTCATCTTACCTTAGTTTAAGAAATACCTAGTAACCCCACTGATAAGTATGTCATCTTACCTTAGTTTAAGAAAGGCGTAGTAACTCCACTGATAAGAATGCCATCTTACCTTAGTTTAAGAAATGCCTAGTAACCCCACTGATACGAATTTCATCTTACCTTAGTTTAAGAAATGACTAGTAACCCCAATGATAAGATCGTTATTTTACCTTAGTTTAAGAAATGCCTAGTAACCCCAATTATAAGATCGTCATCTTACCTTAGTTTAAAAAATGCCCAGTAACCCCACTGATAAGAATTTCATCTTACCTTAGTTTAAGAAATGCCTAGTAACCCCAATGATAAGATCGTCATCTTGCCTTAGTTTAATAAATGCCTAGTAACCCCAATGATAAGAATTTCATCTTACCTTAGTTTAAGAAATGTCTAGTAACCCCACTAATAAGAATGTCATCTTACCTTAGTTTAAGGAATGCCCAGTAACCCCACTGATAAGAATGTCATCTTACCTTAGTTTAAGGAATGCCCAGTAACCCCACTGATAAGGATGTCATATTACCTTATTTTAAGAAATGCTTAGTAACCCCACTGATAAGAATGTCATCTTACCTTAGTTTAAGAAATGCCTAGTATCCCCACTGATAAGAATGTCATCTTACCTTAGTTTAAGAAATGCCTAATAACACCACTGATAAGAATTTCATCTTACCTTAGTTTAAGAAATGCCTAAGAACACCACTGATAAGAATTTCATCTTACCTTAGTTTAAGAAATGCCTAGTAACCCCACTGATAAGAATGTCATCTTACCTTAGTTTCAGAAATGCCTAGTAACCCCACTGATAAGAATGTCATCTTACCTTAGTTTAAGAAATGCCCAGTAACCCCACTGATAAGAATGCCATCTTACCTTAGTTTAAGAAATGCCTAGTAACCCCACTGATAAGAATTTCATCTAACCTTAGTTTAAGAAATGCCTAGTAACCCCAATGATATGATCGTCACCTTACCTTAGTTTAAGAAATGCCAGTATCCCCAATGATAAGAATGTCATCTTACCTTAGTTTAGGAAATGCCTAGTAACCCCACTGATAAGAATGTCATCTTACCTTAACTTAAGAAATGCCTAATTACACCACTCATAAGAATGTCATCTTACCTTAGTTTAAGAAATACCTAGTAACCCCACTGATAAGAATGTCATCTTACCTTAGTTTAAGAAATGCTTAGTAACTCCACTGATAAGAATGCCATCCTACCTTAGTTTAAGAAATGCCTAGTAACCCCACTGATATGATCGTCACCTTACCTTAGTTTAAGAAATGCCCACTATCCCCACTGATAAGAATGTCATCTTACCTTACTTTAAGAAATGCCTAGTAACCCAACTGATAAGAATGTCATCTTACCTTAATTTAAGAAATGCCTAATAACACCACTGATAAGAATGTCATCTTACCTTAGTTAAAGAAATACCTAGTAACCCCACTGATAAGAATGTCATCTTACCTTAGTTTAAGAAATGCCTAGTAACTCCACTTATAAGAATGTCATCTTACCTTAGTTTAAGAAATGCCTAGTACTCCACTGATAAGAATGCCATCTTACCTTAGTTTAAGAAAAGCCTAGTAACTCCACTGATAAGAATGCCATCTTACCTTAGCTTAAGAAATGCCTAGTAACCCCACTGATAAGAATGTCATCTTACCTTAGTTTAAGAAATGTCTAGTAACTCCACTGATAAGAATGCCATCTTACCTTAGTTTAAGAAATGCCTAGTAACCCCACTGATAAGAATGTCATCTTACCTTAGTTTAAGAAATGCCTAGTAACTCCACTGATAAGAATGCCATCTTACCTTAGTTTAAGAAATGCCTAGTAACCCCACTGATAAGAATGTCATCTTACCTTAGTTTAAGAAATGCCCAGTAACCCCTCTGTTAAGAATGCCATCTTACCATAGTTTAAGAAATGCCTAGTAACCCCAATGATATGATCGTCACCTTACCTTAGTTTAAGTAATGCCCAGTATCCCCACTGATAAGAATGTAATCTTACCTTAGTTTAAGAAATGCCTAGTAACCCCACTGATAAGAATGTCATCTTACCTTAATTTAAGAAATGCCTAGTAACTCCAATGATAAGAATGTCATCTTACCTTAGTTTAAGAAATACCTAGTAACCCCACTGATAAGTATGTCATCTTACCTTAGTTTAAGAAAGGCCTAGTAACTCCACTGATAAGAATGCCATCTTACCTTAGTTTAAGAAATGCCTAGTAACCCCACTGATAAGAATGTCATCTTACCTTAGTTTAAGAAATGCCTAGTAACTCCAATGATAAGAATGTCATCTTACCTTAGTTTAAGAAATACCTAGTAACCCCACTGATAAGTATGTCATCTTACCTTAGTTTAAGAAAGGCCTAGTAACTCCACTGATAAGAATGCCACCTTACCTTAGTTTAAGAAATGCCTAGTAACCCCACTGATACGAATTTCATCTTACCTTAGTTTAAGAAATGACTAGTAACCCCAATGATAAGATCGTTATTTTACCTTAGTTTAAGAAATGCCTAGTAACCCCAATTATAAGATCGTCATCTTACCTTAGTTTAAAAAATGCCCAGTAACCCCACTGATAAGAATTTCATCTTACCTTAGTTTAAGAAATGCCTAGTAACCCCAATGATAAGATCGTCATCTTGCCTTAGTTTAATAAATGCCTAGTAACCCCAATGATAAGAATTTCATCTTACCTTAGTTTAAGAAATGTCTAGTAACCCCACTAATAAGAATGTCATCTTACCGTAGTTTAAGGAATGCCCAGTAACCCCACTGATAAGAATGTCATTTTACCTTAGTTTAAGGAATGCCCAGTAACCCCACTGATAAGGATGTCATATTACCTTATTTTAAGAAATGCTTAGTAACCCCACTGATAAGAATGTCATCTTACCTTAGTTTAAGAAATGCCTAGTATCCCCACTGATAAGAATGTCATCTTACCTTAGTTTAAGAAATGCCTAATAACACCACTGATAAGAATTTCATCTTACCTTAGTTTAAGAAATGCCTAAGAACACCACTGATAAGAATTTCATCTTACCTTAGTTTAAGAAATGTCTAGTAACCCCACTGATAAGAATGTCATCTTACCTTAGTTTCAGAAATGCCTAGTAACCCCACTGATAAGAATGTCATCTTACCTTAGTTTAAGAAATGCCCAGTAACCCCACTGATAAGAATGCCATCTTACCTTAGTTTAAGAAATGCCTAGTAACCCCACTGATAAGAATTTCATCTAACCTTAGTTTAAGAAATGCCTAGTAACCCCAATGATATGATCGTCACCTTACCTTAGTTTAAGAAATGCCTAGTAACCCCACTGATAAGAATGTCATCTTACCTTAACTTAAGAAATGCCTAATTACACCACTGATAAGAATGTCATCTTACCTTAGTTTAAGAAATACCTAGTAACCCCACTGATAAGAATGTCATCTTACCTTAGTTTAAGAAATGCTTAGTAACTCCACTGATAAGAATGCCATCCTACCTTAGTTTAAGAAATGCCTAGTAACCCCACTGATATGATCGTCACCTTACCTTAGTTTAAGAAATGCCCACTATCCCCACTGATAAGAATGTCATCTTACCTTACTTTAAGAAATGCCTAGTAACCCAACTGATAAGAATGTCATCTTACCTTAATTTAAGAAATGCCTAATAACACCACTGATAAGAATGTCATCTTACCTTAGTTAAAGAAATACCTAGTAACCCCACTGATAAGAATGTCATCTTACCTTAGTTTAAGAAATGCCTAGTAACTCCACTGATAAGAATGTCATCTTACCTTAGTTTAAGAAATGCCTAGTACTCCACTGATAAGAATGCCATCTTACCTTAGTTTAAGAAAAGCCTAGTAACTCCACTGATAAGAATGCCATCTTACCTTAGCTTAAGAAATGCCTAGTAACCCCACTGATAAGAATGTCATCTTACCTTAGTTTAAGAAATGTCTAGTAACTCCACTGATAAGAATGCCATCTTACCTTAGTTTAAGAAATGCCTAGTAACCCCACTGATAAGAATGTCATCTTACCTTAGTTTAAGAAATGCCTAGTAACTCCACTGATAAGAATGCCATCTTACCTTAGTTTAAGAAATGCCTAGTAACCCCACTGATAAGAATGTCATCTTACCTTAGTTTAAGAAATGCCCAGTAACCCCTCTGATAAGAATGCCATCTTACCATAGTTTAAGAAATGCCTAGTAACCCCAATGATATGATCGTCACCTTACCTTAGTTTAAGTAATGCCCAGTATCCCCACTGATAAGAATGTAATCTTACCTTAGTTTAAGAAATGCCTAGTAACCCCACTGATAAGAATGTCATCTTACCTTAATTTAAGAAATGCCTAATAACACCACTGATAAGAATGTCATCTTACCTTAGTTTAAGAAATACCTACTAACCCCACTGATAAGAATGTCATCTTACGGTACCTTAGTTTAAGTAATGCCTAGTAACTCCACTGATAAGAATGCCATCCTACCTTAGTTTAAGAAATGCCTAGTAACCCCACTGATATGACCGTCACCTTGCCTTAGTTTAAGAAATGCCCACTATCCCCACTGATAAGAATGTCATCTTACCTTAGTTTAAGAACTGCCTAGTAACCCCACTGATAAGAATGTCATCTTACCTTAATTTAAGAAATTCCTAATAACACCACTGATAAGAATGTCATCTTACCTTAGTTTAAGAAATGCCTAGTAACTCCAATGATAAGAATGCCATCTTACCTTAGTTTAAGAAATGCCTAGTAACCCCACTGATAAGAATGTCATCTTACCTTAGTTTAAGAAATGCCCAGTAACCCCACTGATAAGAATGCCATCTTACCTTAGTTTAAAAAATGCCTAGTAACCCCACTGATAAGAATGTAATCTTACCTTAGTTTAAGTAATGCATAGTAACCCCACTGATAAAAATTTCATCTTAACTTAGTTTAAGAAATGACTAGTAACCCCAATGATAAGATCGTCATCTTACCTTAATTTAAGAAATGCCCAGTAACCCCGCTGATAAGAATTTCATCTTACCTTAGTTTAAGAAATGCCTAGTAACCCCAATAATAAGATCGTCATCTTGCCTTAGTTTAATAAATGCTTAGTAACCCCAATGATAAGATCGTCATCTTACCTTAGTTTAAGAAATGCCTAGTAACCCCACTGATAAGAATGTCATCTTACCTTAGTTTAAGAAATGCCTAGTAACCCCACTGGTAAGAATGTCATCTTACCTTAGTTTAAGAAATGCCCAGTAACCCTACAGATAAGAATGTCTGTCATCGTACCTTAGTTTAAGAAATGCTTAGTAACACTATTGATAAGACTGTCATCTTACCGTAGTTTAAGAAATGCCTAGTAACCCCACTGATAAGAATGTCATCTTACCTTAGTTTAAGAAATGCCTAGTAACCCAACTGATAAGAATGTCATCTTACCTTAGTTTAAGAAATGACTAGTAACCCCACTGATAAGAATGTCATCTTACCTTAGTTTAAGAAATGCCTAGTAACTCCACTGATAAGAATGCCATCTTACCTTAGTTTAAGAAATGCCTGGTAACCCCACTGATAAGAATGTCATCTTACCTTAGTTTAAGTAATGCATAGTAACCCCACGGATAAGAATTTCATCTTACCTTAGTTTAAGAAATGACTAGTAACCCCAATGATAAGATCGTCATCTTACCTTAATTTAAGAAATGCCCAGTATCCCCACTGATAAGAATGTCATCTTACCTTAGTTTAAGAAATGCCTAGTAACCCCACTGATAAGAATGTCATCTTACCTTAATTTAAGAAATGCCTAATAACACCACTGATAAGAATGTCATCTTACCTTAGTTTAAGAAATACCTAGTAACCCCACTGATAAGAATGTCATCTTACCTTAGTTTAAGAAATGCCTAGTAACTCCACTGATAAGAATGCCATCTTACCTTAGTTTAAGAAATGCCTAGTAACCCCACTGATAAGAATGTCATCTTACCTTAGTTTAAGAAATGCCCAGTAACTTCACTGATAAGAATGCCATCTTACCTTAGTTTAAGAAATGCCTAGTAACCCCACTGATAAAAATGTAATCTTACCTTAGTTTAAGAAATGCCTAGTAACCCCTCTGATAAGAATTTCATCTTACCTTAGTTTAAGAAATAACTAGTAACCCCAATGATAAGATCGTCATCTTACCTTAATTTAAGAAATGCCCAGTAACCCCACTGATAAGAATTTCATTTTACCTTAGTTTAAGAAATGCCTAGTAACCCCAATGATATGGTCGTCACCTTACCTTAGTTTAAGAAATGCCCAGTAACCCCACTGATAAGAATGTCTGTCATCGTACCTTAGTTTAAGAAATGCTTAGTAACACCATTGATAAGACTGTCATCTTACCTTAGTTTAAGAAATGCCTAGTAACCCCACTGATAAGAATGTCATCTTACCTTAGTTTAAGAAATGCCTACTAGTAACCCCACTGATAAGAATGTCATCTTACCTTAGTTTAAGAAATGCCTAGTAACCCCACTGATAAGAATGTCATCTTACCTTAGTTTAAGAAGTGCCTAGTAACTCCACTGATAAGAATGCCATCTTACCTTAGTTTAAGAAATGCCTAGTAACCCCACTGATAAGAATGTCATCTTACCTTAGTTTAAGAAATGCCCAGTAACCCCACTGATAAGAATGCCATCTTACCATAGTGTACAGTCCCCCAGGGGTCTGCACCCCCTGGAGGCCATCCCCCCATCATCTATTTTAACCACCCCCAACTGGCAAATCTTGTAAGTCCAGAACAACATCTATAACACCGCAAGGGCAGCTAACCAGCCTGGAAAGCTTGCCAAATACTTGCATCACACCACAAACAGCGACACATAATTAACTGGGGCATCTATGCAGCGGAATGCTGACAGCACAACGCCGGATACTATAAAGGGAGGCCTTAAGGAGGGCAGTCCCTCTCTCAATTACCAGTCTTACAGTGCATCAGCCGAAGGCCCGGTCCGTTATCATCAGGTGAGTCAGCAGTGTTCAGAGTTCCTATATTTTGTGACCTGTCCCACAAACTTGCACACTTATATTGTGACATTTATTACATCCCCTAAAAGGGACTCATAATTTCATATTACTGACCAATAAATACTTGGTCAGTACAATACACTCGTATTACTGTTTACACGCCTCTTGACGCCCTAACTCCTTTCCTAATTCCCGTCACGATTAGACGTGACATACAGTAGCCAAACAGTTGCTAGGGCAGGTATCATTGTATTTCCCGCGGAGGCCCGACTGCCAGGAGCAGCGTGCCGCCATATCGCTGACGCGTGCACGTCGGTTATATAACCAGCCAGCCAGCTGGACGACTAGCACGTTGACCTGTACACTAAGTTCCATCCCCTGAAATACACCTACGTCCTTTATAAGAGCACCCCCTAGCATCCTAACACTAAACAACACTCTACACTGGTCAGCTTGCCCGACTACGGGAAGCTACCCACTTTTAGGCACCCCCTTATAAATTAACACAATAACACTTCCGTTTTAGATCCAACTACCCCCCACTAAGGGATCTAAAACAGATGGTGGAGGACGGGTACCACGCTCAGTAAAATAGGGCTCATACAACGAGTTCTCGTGGTCAAAACGGCCCGCACCGCATACAGCCAAGCGAGACTGAAAAAAAAAAATTTTTTTTGACCTCATATTACGCCACACATTTTTTTTTCTCTCTAAGAGTTTGTATTATTACACCAACCCCCATCCGCCCCATAGTGCAAAGGCGGTGGAAATTAAATGTCCACATTTAGAACTACACTAAGAGACTTTGCGCACCATTTGTCGGCTAGTACGACTCCACTCCTGCCGAAGCTAAAAATTAAGAACAGTGACTTAATAACTGACCAGACCGCAGTACAACTTCTTAGGGACCTCGAATTCAAGACATCACAAATCCGCGCTCAACACCCTACCGCCGCAGCACAAGTTATACATTTTACACGATCCCAGGCCAGTGAACACAGACAAGAGTCACCAGTATCCAGCGCTAGTGAGGTAGATTGTCTGCCAACACTCCACCCCCTATTGTTGCAGCAACTGCAAATCACAGAGCAGAAAGCCAGTAATCTGCTCGAGCGCATTACAGAGCTACTGGAGACAGACACTATCAAGTCAGATAATCACACGACAGAATCAGTTCTAGACATCCACACTATTCTGGAAACTGTGAAACAGGATTTAGACAGGACTGTACACATAGTCAAATCCACACAGTACGACAACACACCATCCATCAGTACAGACATATCAGGTGACGAGCCACCTGGTAACATAACACAGGTGTCGTACACGGGTAGCGAGACTAATTCCCCTCTAAATAACTCAAACACCTCGGCACACGATAGCGGTGCGAATAACATAGACAGATCGCAATCACTAAACAGCCAACAAGAAATAACCGAACACGAAATGAACAGACACACGGAATATCCCATGATCCACCCCACAAAGTTCGCGGGGGAAGGCCAGGATCCCGAGGAATACCTCAAGGCCTTCAATAGAACGGCCCGGATCAATGGTTGGAGCGAGGAAGTTAGGAAACGGCTCCTTCCTGCATACCTCACAAAGGCGGCCATGACATGGTATGAGCTCCATGAGGACACACTAGAAGCTGC
Organism: Meconema thalassinum; assembly: GCA_946902985.2. NCBI lineage: Eukaryota > Metazoa > Arthropoda > Insecta > Orthoptera > Tettigoniidae > Meconema > Meconema thalassinum. The sequence continues at coordinate 283,192,247 of OX336397.1, forward strand.
CACATGGGAGGAAATCGCTTTACTGTTGAAGAGTGAATTCCAGCTCATACCAGACGATGACGATCTCTACGACCAAATTAGACACAGGTCACAGGGACCCAAAGAAAGCACCCAGGCATACATCAATGTAAAGTTGATAATGTGCGACAAGTACAATGCAGCCATGACGAACAAACAGAAAGTCAAGCTGTTAATGCAGGGCCTCAGACCAGCCATAGTGGAAAAGCTGTGTATAATGAACAACCCCACGGTCCAACATATGTTGAATAACATAAAGACCATAGAGGAGGGGAGAAAGATCACGGAAAAAGCTACGGAAAAGCCGTGGATCTGCATTTTCAGACACAAAAAGACGATACTAACAATAAAATGGACGAATTAGTGGACAGAATGGAGAAACTGACCATAGCTGCCATCCAAGCAGGCGGGAGACCGCTAAGGGATGAGCACGCAGACACACAAGGGCGCTATTATCCTGAGGGGGACAGGGGGTACACAGAAAGAAGACGCTACGGGAGGGAGGAAAATTACTACCCTCCACAGCGGCCAACAACACCCCACGCACAGGACAGGCCACACTACCCTCCTCGGTATTCACCAGTATCATACACGGACACAGAGCCGACATACCCCTCGCGGCGATCACCATCCCCGTACACACAGGAGTACTACCCTGAGGAGTACGAGCACGACATCCCCCGACGAAACAGCCCGCCACCGAGTAGACAGTCCTACGCACCCCCACAATACAGGGCAGACAGGGAGTACCAGGAAAACTCGCCCCCACGCAGGCGAAGCTATGCACCCCCACAGTACAGGGGAAATGGGGACCGTCGAGAAAACCCACCCCCGACCAGACAGGGGTATGCAGCTGCCCAGTACAGGGAAAAGGGGAATCGACGGGAAAACCCGCTCCCCCAGCAGCAGACATACACCCCACCCTGGCGGAAACAGGAAAACAGACCACCGGGCAATAACCGACAGGGAAGAAAACCCACTAGAGAGCGGGACAATATAGATAAGTACACAAAGGGCCCGGAACACTACCCCCTCCCCGACGAACACCCGAGGGAGTTCAGGGATGAGACACCCCGCCGGACAGACAGGGGGGCAATACTCCCCACACCTAGCCACACACCTCAGGCGGGGAGCTGGCGCAGCCACCCCGAGGGGGGGCGCACATACAGTACAGGCAGGCGTACACCTACGTTCCAAAAAAAACGCCTAGACGGGGAGGTTCGGCTAGCGGATGAAGCAGCTGAGGTTCCTCCCCCAACACAACAACAGAAAGGCCCTTCCCCCAAGCAAACTCGCAAGAGTAAGGGGAAGAAGCAGCCAGACAAAGCTAAGGCTGACGATCCGCCCCCGGGCCGTTTCCAGACACAGCCCGTACAAGGAGACGGCAACTGCCTGTTTAGGACTATTAGCTTCCTGGTTCGGCATAGCGAGGACCATCATAAGGAATACAGGCAGGAAACGGTCAAACACATCCTGGCCAACTGGAAAGAGTACCGAGACTTTGTGTCGGACGAGCGGGAAAACCCATTCCAGACCGGGGAGGATTACAGAAAATGCATGGGTAGGGACGGCACCTATGCCGGTGCCGTAGAGGTGACCGCTCTCGGCAAGGTGCTTCGAACCAATTACCACGTATACACTGACGTGCACTCGCCCCCGCTATTTTCCACTGCGGGATTCGACAGGGACCTGCATGTACTTTTTACAGGGAACCCTAAGGCGGGACATTATACACCCCTCATAATTACGCGCAAACAGCCTGAGAACACACCCACACCCCCCAAACAGAAGACCATACCCCCTACATCACAACGCAGGGTAGGAAATGACCACACACAGGCGCAGGACGCGAGCTCGCTCGGCACTGGGAAGCCAGCCACAGGAGTCGAACTCGCGACCGCCTAGAACAAAAAACGGGGTAATAAGGGCAAGCTCAGGGTCACGTTCGCAGACACACCTTCCCGGGAGGAAGAAAACAACAACAACACAACTACATAAAAGCTGGGAACGATTAATACATTAAACGTTCGCCAGCAGACTTCTATTCTAACAGCGAGGCCGATTAAGAGAGCTGGCAACGTACTTGGGGAGCGCACTTTGCTGACTGAGGCAAAGCACTCGGGACAGGAAGCAAGCCGAGAAGCTAAGCGTGCCCGGTACGATAAGCGGCCCGCTCCATGCCTTCCCAGTACAGAGGTTACGCCGGTAGCAACAACAACAACATACATCCTACATAACACATCGGTGCAGGGCAGTGGATTTCAGGTATCGGCCCTCACGATACACGCCAACATAAATGGCCACAGAGTGCAGGCCCTACTTGACACCGGGGCAGCCGTAAGTTGTGTTAATAGGAGACACGTTACCGAAGCCCAAATACACGATGTCACGGGTGACATCCGGCTGGTAGCGGCCAATGCTCAGACGCTAGAAAACGCGGGGGTGGCAAACATACATCTTAGGATAGACCATTTTGCCACAACACACCCCATGTTCGTTATAGAACATCTTCCTGCGTCAGCCATAATTGGCATGGATTTCCTCGCTAAATACGAGGCTAGCATAAATTTCGCTAGCGGTCAGATGCTTTTAAAGCACGACCAGAGGCTCACCACACATCCCATGATATACACCAGGAACACAGATGGGATTCGAGCGGAGCGAGAAAATCACGAGCACCAGGCCTCTGCACTACATACTATCAGCCAGCACACAGACACACATACAGATAAGGCGGCCAACCAGAACCATAGGCAGGACCTGACTCCGGAGCAAAATAAAAGGCTCACGGAGCTCATGGAGACCAACAGGGATATTTTTGCCCATTCAATGAAGGATCTCGCTGTGACAGACCTCATTGAACACCACGTCACACTCACTAGTGACCGACCAGTACACCAGCCTCCCTTCAGAGTGAGCCAGAAGGAGAGACACGCCATCGACGCTCAGATCTCAGATATGCTCGAGGCAGGGGTCATTGTTCCCGTTATTTCAAACTACATCTCGCCAGTTCTGCTGACCAAAAAACGGGACGGATCTCACAGATTTTGTACTGACTACAGGAGGCTCAATAAGTTAGTCGAAAATGATAGTTATCCACTACCAAGGGCGGACACCTATTTGGACGCCCTTGGCGGAGCTAGCTGGTTCAGTTCGATGGATTGCTATAGTGGATTCTATTCAATCCCCGTCTATGAACCAGATAGGCACAAGCTGGCGTTCGTTACAGAGAACGGGCTATATACCTACTGTCGAATACATAGAATACGATGTGGTGGACTGTATAAAGAAATATATTTTACACTGTATGCACATGATTAAACACTGAACAAGTACAGTAGATATTACATGCGTGCTATGACACCATGTCCGGTAGCCACTGCTACCTGCTTGCAAGTGAGTCCTGCTTGACGCAGGGAAGAAAACGACCCTTCCTCTTAATGGGTCAACAACCCTCCAGCAGGGGGACCAACTGTCATTAGAGTATGTACAGTGCCAGAGTTGCCAACATACTCCCCCCCTTGAAATAGCAAATATTTCAAACAACAATTAAATACTGTCACTTTGTTCTATTAACTGGAATAAGAGTTGAAATAAACACTATGTACACAAACATTTAAACAATTCACTTCTCTTCACTCAACAATGGGCAAAGTCTTGACACTGCTCTTTTCAAAAGAGCTCCGCTGGGTGTTTTGATGGTAACAACCCTCGTAACTCCGTCGGTTCCTGGATGCACTGCTGCGACACGGCCCAGTTTCCAATGAAGTGGAGGCACGCCCTCTTCCTTCAGAACAACCAGAGTGTCGATTTGTGGGGATTGTCCGGGCGACCGCCATTTAGAACGCTGTTGGAGTTGTCCGAGATATTCCTTGGACCATCGACGCCAAAATTGCTGGAACATAGCCTGAAGCAGTTGCCAGCGCTTCAGTCTATTCAAGGGAGTCTGAGACACATCTTCTTCCACAGGAAGATGAAATGAGCCACCGATCAGGAAGTGGGATGGGGTTAATACTTCCGGATCATTGGGATCAGAGGATAGTGGGCAGAGGGGGCGCGAATTCAAAACTGCCTCTATCTGTACAAGCACTGTAGTCATTTCTTCAAACGACAATGCAGCATTTCCTACTATTCTCTTAAGGTGATACTTAGCTGATTTAACTGCAGCCTCCCACAACCCTCCGAAGTGAGGTGAACCAGGAGGACTAAAATGCCACTGAATCCCCTTCTCAGTAGCAAAGCTTATGAGTGACTGCTTGGTATTCATATCATTAAAGAATTTATTTAGCTCACGTGATGCACCTACGAAATTAGTTGCGTTGTCAGTGAATATGTGGGTGCAAGTTCCTCGTCTAGCCATGAATCTTTTCAGTGATGCTAAAAAAGCAGCTGTAGACAGATCGCTTACAAGTTCAATATGTACAGCCTTTGTGGCAAAACAAACAAACATAGCTATATATGCCTTAATCCGAGCGCCCTTCCTGGAGGAAGGCCGTAAATATACTGGGCCACAGAAATCTATTCCTGAAGATGCAAATGGTCGACTGGGAACTACTCTCCTTTCAGGTAGCGATCCCATTATCGGTTGATACGGCCGAGACGAGAATTGAAAACACGTCTTACATCGATACACTGCTTTTCGAGCACCGTTCCTCCCACATAGAGGCCAGTATTGCTGTCGCATCATTGTCAATAAAGTCTGAGCTCCAGCATGAAGAAAAACAAAATGAAAATGATCAAATAACATTATTGTAATGCGATGATTGCCAGGTAATAAAATAGGATGTCTTCTGTTTAGTATTTTGCAGACGGCCTCCTACCCGTAACAGACCCTGCTCATCCAAATACGGTGCTAATCCATGTAATTTGCTTCCCTTGGGTAGTGGCAAATATTGTTTGAGAGCCTTTATGTCTTGTGAAAATTCAGAACCTTGCGCAATTTTACACCATAAATACTTAGCCTCCTCTAGTTCTACCGGATTAAGAGCACCTGTTTGTCTGTCTGTTTTAGTTTTAAGATTTTTGATAAATCTGAGCACGAGAGCTGTTATTCTAATCAGCTTGCTCCAGGAAGAGTATCTGTTAATCAGATTCGATCCAAGGGATTCTGTAGATGACACTAGAACGATTTTAGTTTTCCTAACTTCAGGTAATTCTTGAGAGCTATGCCTCTGCTGTGAAGGCCATTCGTCTTTATTATCTGAAAGCCAAGATGGTCCCGATAACCAAAATGATGAATTTAACAGCTTCTCCGCGGTAACTCCTCTCGAGATCATATCTGCTGGGTTATGATGAGTAGAGACGTGCTGCCAACAATCAATATTTGTCAACTGTTGAATCTGCGACACTCGATTAGCGACGTATGTTTTCCACTGGTGTGGATGGCCCGAAATCCATGCTAATGCTATTGTGGAGTCAGTCCAACAAAAACACTTGTCTTTAGTTACGTTTATGGATCTCATGACTCTTTCGACCAACTGAGCAAGTAATACAGCACTGCATAGTTCTAATCTTGGTAAAGTTACTGAGCCTAATGACGCAACGCGAGACTTGGAACACAATAAGTGAACTGTTATTTTACCATCTCCTGTCTGAGATCTTACATAAACACAAGCGCCGTAAGCAATCTGAGACGCGTCACAAAATCCACGAATTTCATACTCCACAAATTCTACTGCCCTAACATGACGAGGCACTTTGAACTCCTTCAATTTAGCAATATCCTGCATATAACGAATCCATTTAATTTGAAGTTCTATTGTGAGAACGTCGTCCCAATTTAAGTTCATTTGCCACAGTTGCTGGACGAAAATCTTACCCTTAATCAATACTGGGGCCAAAAGCCCTAAGGGGTCAAATATTTTAGCCAGGTCTGATAGAATTATTCTTTTGTTTATCTGTGTCGAACTGAAATCACTTCTCAACCCAAACTGAAAAGTGTCTGTGATGGGTTTCCAAGATAGCCCCAACAACTTCAAGTCTTCACCCTCATCTACCTTAATAATGTACTTGGGATCTGTTTCGTGGTTAGAAATGCTCGATAGTACATTGGGCTCATTCGAACACCATTTTCTTAAGGTAAAACCCGCACTGGATAAAATATCTGAAACACACTTGTGAGTGGTTCTTAAGCTGTCAGTTGATTCACAACCTGTCATTAAATCGTCAACATAAAAATCCCGCCGTATTACATTCGAAGCTTCAGGAAATTCCTCCTTAGTGTCATTCGCCAATTGAGAGAGGCATCTTGTGGCCAGGAAGGGTGCACATGACGTGCCATATGTGACTGTTTTGAGACGATAATGTTTAAGCTCGTCCTTAGGGGACTCCCTCCACACGATACGCTGAAAGTCAGTATGTGCAGGTTCTATGAGGACCTGCCGATACATTTTTTCTATGTCAGCGGTCAATACATAGCGATGCATGCGAAATCTAGCCAATATTGAAATTAAATCATCTTGAACGATCGGTCCTACTAATAACAAATCATTGAGGGATAATACAGAATCGCCCTTCGAGCTGCCATCAAATACCACGCGAGTGCGCGTTGTCAATGAATTACCCTTAAATACACAATGATGCGGAAGGTAGTACTGTAATGGTTTGTTTATCTCATTACTGGGAATTTCCTCCATATGATCCAGGTCAGTGTACTCTCTCATAAACTGTACGTACTCCGACTTGACTTGGGGCTGCCTTTCAAAACGCTTCTCTAGGCTGTGAAACCGTCTAATTGCCTCATTAACATTGCTACCTAGCTGACTCGGGTCCTCTTTAAGGAGTAGTGGGACTATGAACCTACCCTGTGGATTCCTTCTGTGACCGTCAGTAAATAGCCTCTCACTAATCTCTTGCTCAGAATGTCCTTGGCCAAGCAGTGCTTTCCCCGGCTCATTGAATATCTTACCTGACACAAAGAGGCAGGAAGAACTGTTATCTGCGTGCTTTTCAGACAAACCAACAGTACCTGCTGCTACCCAGCCAAGAGCCGTGTTGCGAAACAACGGTAGTTTGTTTGAGAAACTGTCGAGCTGAAATTGTTCTGCGCCGATAAGATCGTAAAAGAATTCTGCTCCAATGAGAATATCTATGGATGATGACACATTAAATTGAGGATCCGCAAGGTTTTCTAATATAAACTCTGGAATACTCCAATCTGTGATGTTGATATTTTTAGTGGGTAAGCACTGACCAGTAATTGAAGGTATTACGTGAAATGTCATGATTCGTTCAAAGGAACCGAACCGCGAAGAAATCTTTGTTCTTACCACCGACCCCACCTTGATGGTAGTGTTATGCAACCCATGTATCGGAATATTAGTCATTGTCTTTAACAATCGTAATTGATGAGCTAATTCCCTGGTTATGAAGTTGAGTTGCGAGCCGCTGTCTAACACAACCCGAGCATGACGGGTTTTTCCCTCTGAATTGTTGACATTCACTACTGCTGTCGACAACAATACATGAGAGGAAACATCATTGTTGTGATTGTGCAATGAAACAGCATTACTACTATGTTGCTCATTAAGGGGAGACAATGAAGTATTATTGGACACAATACTCTTGTTTGAAGTTTGACTATTATTGTGGTTCGGTGACCCTTGGTCCCTGTGAAGCAAGGTGTTGTGTTTATCCTTGCACAGCTTACAACATGAACGAGTGCACTCGTTAGCGAAGTGATTTCCAGACAGGCAATTAACACAGAGCTTATGCTTCTTGATCTCCCGCCATCTGTCATAAACACCCATAGAAGTGAAGGTTCTGCATCTAAATATGGGATGTTCCTCCGTGCAAAGCGGGCATTTCTGATTTTTCTGTGAAAGGAAACAATTTTTTCCTGGGTTCGTGAATGGCCTCGGTTTGAAACCAGATGCATTCGGTTTAGATGAAACGCCTACCTGCTTCAGCTGTTTTGTGCGATCACAATTCATAGTTTCGATCGATTCCAATGCATTACATGTTTCGAGTAGAAATTTGTCCAGTGTCTGATACGATGGAAGATCAAAGGTTGGTAACGAGGTCTTCCATTTTTTTAATGTTTCAGCGTCAAATCTGTTTGTTATTAAATGTATCAAAATGGCATCTAATTGTTCTTCACAAGACAGACCAAGCGCTGATAGCGACTGTATGTGCCTTCTGAAGCCGTCATACAAGTCTCTTAATGCCTTGGAAGATTCTACTTCTATTTTGTTAATCTGAAGGACCGAATTAATGTGGGAGGAAACAATTGCTCGCCGATTATTGAACCTTTCATTTAACAGGTTCCACGCTATGTCGTAATTCGCTGCAGATATTTCTAGAGACTGTAACACGTCTGCCGCCCTGCCTGATACCACTGATTTTAGGTAATGAAATTTCTGTATTTTTGACAAATTTGCATCTTCATGAATGAGATTCTTAAAGGTATCGGCAAAATTGGGCCATTCTAAATAATCACCTGCGAATGTAGGTAAACTTATTTGAGGCAGTTTAACTGAACGTGTTTGCGAACTGGAAGTTGATTCACCAATAGAATCACTTAGCGAAGTTGCTGACTTGGAAATTGCACTGTTTATGGATCTTATAAGACCAGATGTTTTGAAGTATTGCTCCTCAAAGTCGGAGCGATAAGATTCTTGTTCTGCTTGAAATGATTCATCCTCTTTCAAATCCTCTATTTGTGATTGAACTGTTTCATATTCTTCCCAGATTTTTGATAAGTGAGCCCGTAGATCTTCCAACTGATCTACGTCCTTAGATTGAGAATCTAATTTCTCTACGAAGCCTTGTATGCGAGATAAGCTAGCCTTTAACCTACCCCTTTTGCTACACAGTGATTTTATCTTTTGTTCCATTTTTCACTAGCAATTCCCAATAAACTGCTGAATGATACAAAATCACAATAGACCAAATGCATATACGTAAAAGAATGACAAAACGAAAAGACAAATACCTAACATATTTACATAATACAAAGATGAACTCCTGGTTTTGTTTCAAAGAGTTGCGGGAAAACTGCGTACAAATAACATACAGTTTTACGGGCGAAATCATGTGTGATCACTAGCAATACCAATACATTGCAAGTACAAACGAACAGTTTTGAATGGAGAAACAAAGGAATGCATATGAGTCACAAGGAATAATTAAGGATGATCGGTGACTTACCAGGATGATGAATTCTGTTGTCCAGTAGTCGCCATGCCGCCAGCAACCCACGGCATTCGTGCGAAGCCATGCTGTCTTGGGATCACAGAGTTCAATTTTCACTGTTTTCCTTGCCATCTAATCCGGCCCGGAGGACCAAAACTTATGTCGAATACATAGAATACGATGTGGTGGACTGTATAAAGAAATATATTTTACACTGTATGTACATGATTAAACACTGAACAAGTACAGTAGATATTACATGCGTGCTATGACACCATGTCCGGTAGCCACTGCTACCTGCTTGCAAGTGAGTCCTGCTTGACGCAGGGAAGAAAACGACCCTTCCTCTTAATGGGTCAACAACCCTCCAGCAGGGGGACCAACTGTCATTAGAGTATGTACAGTGCCAGAGTTGCCAACACCTACACAAGGTTACCCATGGGCCTCCGTAACGCCAGCCAAACCTTCCAAAAGCTGGTGGATAAGACATTTTCAGGGCTTAAGTGGCGTTCCGTATTAGTGTACGTGGACGACATAACAGTTTTCTCCAATACCTTCGACGAACATATCGTACATTTGGAGGAGGCCTTCGCAAGGATCAGAGAGGCCAAGTTAAGGCTTAAACCTGCGAAATGTCAATTTGCCAGACAGCAGATTAACATATTGGGCCACATTGTAAACAGAGAGGGCATTATTCCCGACCCAGCGAAAACTGACGCAATAACGGGCATCCCAATGCCCACAAATTTGAAACAATTGCGCAGTTTTATTGGGCTGGCTTCGTATTATCGCAAGTATATCTACAGGTTTGCACACATCGCCCATCCCCTAACCGAGCTCACACGTGAAAAAACGCCCTTCAGCATCAAGCAGGAACATATAGATGCCTTCAACACACTGAAGCAACTATTGACCTCACCACCATTACTGCTACACTTCCACAGTGATAGGCCCACATTTTTACACGTGGACGCCAGCCTGTATGGGCTGGGGGCGGCCCTATTGCAGGAAGACGCAGAAGGGCGCATACGGCCCGTCGCTTTCGCTAGCAGGAAGCTAACGGCCGTTGAGACTAGATACTCTGCCACAGAGCGGGAAATGCTGGCATTTTCGTGGGGAGTGAACTATTTCAGGGTATACCTCTATGGTATCAAGTTCACGGTAGTGACTGACCACGCGAGCTTGCTTTTTTGGGACAAATTTAAAAACCCAAATTCGCGGCTCAACAGGTTTATATTCCGCCTGTATGAATATGACTTCGTGGTCAAACACAAGAAAGGCGCTACACACCTAGACGCAGATGGGTTGTCTAGGCTGCCAGTAGCCGATCCCCCGGATGACAGTAAGGACCACGACTGGGACGACATGCCCACTTTTGCCCTGACGGTGATTAACATCAAACAGGAGCAAGAAAGTGATCCGTACTTGAAACAGATTCTATTGGCACTAGAAAACTTGGATAAAGTGGACTCCAAGACAGCACGGCTGTCTAGGCGATTTTTCCTAGACAAAGACGGGGTACTGAAATTTAAGCCCACAGCCATGCACGATAACGCACCCATAGCGGTTCCGGAGTCATTGAAAGAAAATATAATGATCGGACACCACAATAGCCCAATGGCAGGGGCACATTTGGGTACGCATAAGACATACCTTCGAATCCGTGGCAAGTATTATTGGGTAAACATGAAGGCCGACATAGACACCTTTGTAAAGACATGTCACACTTGCCAGCGATTCAAAACAAGGCCTGGCAAGCCTCATGGATTACTCAACCCAATTCCCGTAGGTGAGCTATTTCACAGAGTCGGGATAGATGTGAAAGGCCCCATTACGACAAGTCAGAAAGGCACTAAATATATCCTGGTGGCCACTGAGTATCCACGATACATGATTACGAAGGCTGTTCCCAAAGCAGACACGAACAGCATAGCCGAATTCTTATTTGATATAGTTACACGATACGGCCTATTCCAAACCTTATTATCCGACAGAGGTACTATTTTCACCTCGAGAGTGCTCCAACAGTTTCTGGAGATACTCAGGATTAAGGCATACACTACCACGAGTTTTTCCCCGCAAACCAACGGACTCACGGAGAGTATGAATAAAATACTCGGAATAGCGTTGGCTAAATTCACAGAGGACGCAGGAACAGACTGGGATGAATACCTGCAACCCATTACTTTTAGTTATAATACCTCTATATCCACGGCTACGAAACACTCTCCACACTTCCTACTGCACGGGTACACACCCAGAAGTCCCATAGATAATATATGTATCCCACAGGACACTCACACGGACAATGCTGCCCGGCTAGAGCACTTACAGGTAGCTCGAATGAACGCTAGAAATAACATAGCCGCGGCGCAGAAGAAACAAAAAGAGCGGTACGATCGGCATAGGAAGACCGTGGAATACACACCCGGGCAATTGGTCATGGTCTCCAATTCTGCCCGTAAGAAAAACGTGTCCGAGTTCCTCCTGCCACGCTGGTCAGGTCCCTTCAAAGTCTGCAGGAAGGTATCTGACCTAAATTATATAGTCAGCGTGCGCCATGGGAGAAAACTCATTAAAGACACTATTCACGCCCGCCGTATGAAGGCATATCATACACGCAAAGCTCCCACACCTACACGTACAGGCGGGAACACTATCAAAAGAAAAGGAAATGATCCCACTGGCAGACGTGGAAAGAAGGCCATGAAATAGCCTTCGGACCTCACTGACCGCGCCGGGATACGACCCTAACACTCGACAGAACTGTCCCGGAGACACAGCCTAGAATGGCACCAGAAACAATTACTCTGGTTAAAGACGGTCTCAAAACCCGCAACCTTCTGAATACCAGGAATATAAGGTCGGGTAGCTATCCAGTTGCAGGATAGGAAAGTGAGGAAGCTAAAACAGATTGGGACAGTTCCACTAACAGATGTTCATAAATGAAAAACAACAAAATCACCTCCGGCACCTAGTCACCAAACACGCGACTAGCGGCCTGGAGACACTCGTGTATAACGACATTTTGTACCATGGATAGAGATATACTCGACCCAAGTTACAGTTAACACAGTATTTGGGAACACAAATGTAGATAATGAAAGGTTCTTTTACAGTGCGGAAAGCCCCACTCGCAATGACAGGGACAGCACTCGAGTTCACACATACGCGTGCCGGAAAAATGAGCATTGTCAGAACAACTAACAAGCGAGTGCGCACGCCATTGTAATTCAACACTACCGCTATCAGCAATAAGGCACTCGTGGCTGAGCGACCTTGGCTGGCACAAACACACTAAGAACTCTCCAGGCGAACCTGGGAAATACACGTTCATTTACGCCAAGTCCAGAACCCCATAACTCCCCAAATTACACTACGGGGAGAATTCAAAAATACGCAAACTCTTCACAGGAATGCGTACTCTCATCTGCGCATTTTGAATACACGGTACATGTGCCATAATATATACGGCACAGATACATAGCGTCATACCAAGTCTTTACGGCAAGCCGGGTCCGAACTCATAACCACACACCACACTCGTACCAAAAACTAACTAACCAACGGTATTTTTGGTACGAGAGACACAAGCAAAAACCACACTGAGGACACCTAAATCCCAGAAACACAACGCAAACATAGAACACAGAGAATGACATGAGATCGCGGGTCTGAATTCCAGAAAAAAAAAATTGGACACCATGGAAAACAACTATCCAGGCTTCGAACCACACCGAAATTGGCCCATACAAGTACATGAACAGGGAATACCACATTTCCTCCCGCCAAAAACCAGGCATAAAATTTCAATTACACCTGACATAGAAAATACATTTCCCAGACACAGGTATGAAAATTTCGTAAGACAAAGGTCTTATGGAATAGTGGCCACACAACAGTACTAGCTAAATAGGACAAATTGCTACATTGGTCCGCCCGGAATACCGAACAATGACAACACTCACATACTGGCGAAAAATAACGTACGCAAACAAATGAAAGCACAACATGACGAAAATACTGACTTGCAGGTTTCATCGCATTGCCACACTGCTGCTGACAGACACTATTGTTATATCGGCAGTGACCGTGAAATCACAAGCGCAAAGCAATCATAATGCCACACATTTTTTAGCACTGCAAAAACAACTGTGGCATTTAGGAATGGACAGACGTGACAGACCGGAACTTATCTTGGGCCCATAGGAGCACGTTCTCAAAGACGTTGACAGGCCACGGGCACCTCCTGCCCATACACGCGATACACATTAGGACTTAGCCTATAACAGACCAACCGTCCGCGTGGTGTAGCGGAACATAGTCACACACACACGCGCTCACTAATCAGGAGCGAACACAGACAGGGGCTCTGAGGAAACAAGACCCCCCTAATAACTTCCTTTCTCGATTTCAGTTCTCAAAAATCATTACAGGCGATTAGGACATGGCCAGTCGCACTACGACCACTGGCCACATTCACACTACAAAAGGGGAGACCAAATTAGGCCGTGACGTCACAGCGTCACGACGCTTTACTATCCCAAGAAGCGGATAGAAAGCAAACATGGACCAAGGGAGAATGACAGAAGCATAGGTGGATAATCCCAGCGGGATTACCAACATACCACCCGCAGGCTACCATTTTGAATACCTAATTCCCCTTCCATGACCTTCCAACGTCCAACATGACCAACACAAACATACAGACACGATGAAAACAGCTGCACTACATTACAAAGTATACATCGGGGTTGATAGACTTCATGCGTTTAAAGAGAGGGCTTCCTACGCCCGGGATCTCGACGCTAACACCTGAGTATTAGGGGTGGGTCGGCAAACAACAATTAAGCATAATGCGCATCTCCAAATGAGAGATGAGGCCACAATCATATATTAACCATTTTTTAAATTAAATACTCCCGCATGACAGGGACATATTATTATTACGCCTCACCCTACACCTATCCTTACATGAGTGCGGATGCCTCATATCCAGATACATGCATGGAGTATCCCATCCATTTACCAAGGGTTATTACTATCAAACCTGCATGGAATTTTTATATTTTTGCAATCCCGGGAATTACCCGCCCCAGTCCACTCATTGTAAGAGCAATCCTAGCAGCATTACCGGCTCAAGGCCACCATTTATTGGAGCCCAAAAATGCGCAACCTCTTCCTACCATGCTTTCAGCCTACTCTACGAATAACTACCCCCAGATCCTAATAACAGGGTACCTAACGCCATAGACCCTACTAACACCTCCATAAAGGTTAACAGAGCATTATCGCTGGAAAGCCGACATAGCAACAGTAGACCTAAAGTAGTCTATGCACTTAGAAGCTCTACAACCCCACAACACTTGAAAAATTTTACATTTTATACAAAATAAATTATTTACACAGGTTACGCCTATATTTCCTATATGAAAAGGACTCTGATAACACTCTGATTGGTGATAGCGGCACAAGCCGAAGGCCAGAGGCACCACACTGGAGCAGAGCGGGTAAGGCGACGTTGAGCCTACCCTAGTAACTTAACGACTAGACTAAACAGACGAACCACGTAAGGTCGAGGCACTCACGGCCTGGCGTGGGCAAGCTTCGGAATCCTAGGTATGCCTAGCCTGCTCCTGGGAAGAAGAGATGCTACACCCACTATGTGCCACGGTCGTCGAAGCCAAGACCTGCAGGGGAGACTTTCTGAGGATGGTGGGAGAAATATCTAGCTCCACGCCGGACTCAGGAGTTGACCCTAGAGACGACCAAACTAGGACTAGACTCTTAGTTAAATATAAGTAAGGCTTCTACAGCGGGAGTGAAGTATTATTGCGGCCAACAGTGGCGAAGAGATTATTATTACTGCGAAAAGCATACTACGGTTGCCAATAAAGGCGAAGAGATTGTTATTACTGCGAAAAGCATACTACGGTTGCCAATAAAGGCGAAGAGATTATTATTACTGCGTAAAGCATACTACGGTTGCCAATAAAGGCAAAGATAATATTATGCCATTGGACAATGTCCAATGCCCACATAAATGGCGACGCAGCGGGCAGCCTAGGGCATTAAATGAGTGGCATAGGGAGCAACTCAAAGGGGTTAAAGTGGGCGACCCAACTACGACAAGGTATGAAAAACAACGGTAATGAGCAGGAAGATACAGCAGGCGAAACGGTTTGCTTTGTGACACCGTAAGCCGCCTGTGACTATAGTAGTACTAGTTAGTAAGACCTAGAATAGACGTCGACAACTAGAATTAAGGGGGCGGAATCCGGCGATTCTAGAGACAACCGGTGTTTCTAGGATTCGTACGGGTGGTGCCCTGAGGAAGTAAATTGCCTCAGGCGATCGCCCTGGTCAAAATTTAGCGAGTAAGACAGTTGCACTTTGGTACGCAACTTAGGATTAAGCAAATTTATTAACCACTGTTGCCAAGTAATGGCACAGCACATTTCGGCAATAGAGTAAGGCCACCCATTCGGCTTAGTAATAGCAGCCATTTTTTTAAATTAATAAGTAAGATAAGTAGTGTTAAGATAACGCCGCTCGGCGCCTGATGACCGACAAACCCGTCATCGGGGTAAGTCCGATAATACATTATAATACATGATAATACATTATAATACATGATAATACATTATAATACATGATAGTACATTATAATATATTAAAATAAGTATAATTGAGGTAGAATATATCGGCACCCGGTAACTAAAATTCCGCTACCGGGGTAAGGCCGACAGCATATTAAGACAGCATATTAAGATAGCATAGTAATAGGAATGGTATCACGGTAATACGTTAAGTAGATTAACCAGATTAATTAGGTTATCTATAAACACCTGCAGCATAAGAAACGGCATTACGGCACCGTATAGGGTAAGCCCGGGCAAACAGCAAATAACACTAATCCTGCCATTTTTTTCAGGCAACCAACAGCTTCAGACTGTGGACACACTGCCACAGGAAGCAACATAGAAAATATACGATATTTACATGTTTTCTTAACCTCTCCATTTTCTTTCAGGCATCATCACCAGGAGTACGGCACTGGTGACTATAATTTCGCTGCCATATAGCAGCAGCATGCTATTAGTGCCATCATATTATCATATTCTACCTTTGCGCACTAATTTATATTTGATACTTGTAATCATCTTCATTCACATGATCACCACATTTTTACAGCTACACTCTAAAAAATCTGCACAGCACGGCTGATACCTGTGGGGTATCAGGCTCGCTGGCAGATCAACGTAAACAAGACAAACATAAGCCGTCAAAAATGCGGCGCAAATTACGGCAATGAGGGCGCAACCGACTTGTGGCGGCGACTCTCATTGTCAAGTGTGAAAGCATTCACCCACAGGGAATGCTTCACAGAATAGGAATACATTGCAAGCGGTACGACCACTAAACCATACCAGGAAGTGGCCGTACAGGATTAGCCGTGAGACGGCGCGTACATACAAAGGAGTAGCGTGCACGCGAGGTAACATACAAACTAGAATCATAGGAAATTAGCGCGCTTAAGCTAGATATAAGATAATTGTAATTCATAATTGTAAAAGGGTAACTTAACATACATTAATGCGCCCACGGGCAATCATTCTACTATAAACATATAAATAACACCTCGCACCCCCACATTGTCTACGGAGGTGATAAATGATATTCCTCAACGTTAATACATTAATACATGCACATCTGAATATAACACAGTAAACGGTATATTTTTTTAAGATCCCATGCACACAATGTTTTTGATTTGTTTTCTTTCATTTTTCTTTCTTCTAACTTCCCAGCTTGTAAAGGTGTTCCGTTTCGTCCCAACGCAATAAACACATTTTGAATATTTCCCTTAAACTTATACCCTGGAACACCTATTTGTCTACTTCTTCTATCTTTCTCATTGCAGGGAGCACTTTTTCCCTAAGATAGGGCGGACGGCGCAATCATCCGTCCAGCCCTGGTTTTTTTATTCCTCCCTGCACAACAATGTACCGCATAATTAGCAGAACCATGTATTTTTTTTCTGAAACTTTCAATATGTTAATGTCAATTTTTCTCTTGTAATAATTTTACAATGTCAATGTCAATGTCAATTTTTCTCATGCACTATTTTACAATGTCAGTGTCATTGTCAAATATATATATGTATATCCCATAACCCACCCCTCTGAACACGAGCTGATCTCACACCTACGCATCAACACGACATCACTGCATCTATACGACGAGGACACCAACAGGAGATACAAGGAAGATCCAAGAACTACTACATCAACTACATCAACTACATCAACTACATCAACATCCCGACCTCACGTTCCGTTCCCGTTCGCGGGGACACGAACTAAATGGGGGAAGAGGCTTGTACAGTCCCCCAGGGGTCTGCACCCCCTGGAGGCCATCCCCCCATCATCTATTTTAACCACCCCCAACTGGCAAATCTTGTAAGTCCAGAACAACATCTATAACACCGCAAGGGCAGCTAACCAGCCTGGAAAGCTTGCCAAATACTTGCATCACACCACAAACAGCGACACATAATTAACTGGGGCATCTATGCAGCGGAATGCTGACAGCACAACGCCGGAGACTATAAAGGGAGGCCTTAAGGAGGGCAGTCCCTCTCTCAATTACCAGTCTTACAGTGCATCAGCCGAAGACCCGGTCCGTTATCATCAGGTGAGTCAGCAGTGTTCAGAGTTCCTATATTTTGTGACCTGTCCCACAAACTTGCACACTTACATTGTGACATTTATTACATCCCCTAAAAGGGACTCATAATTTCATATTACTGACCAATAAATACTTGGTCAGTACAATACACTCGTATTACTGTTTACACGCCTCTTTACGCCCTAACTCCTCTCCTAATTCCCGTCACGATTAGACGTGACATACAGTAGCCAAACAGTTGCTAGCGCAGGTATCATTGTATTTCCCGTGGAGGCCCGACTGCCAGGAGCAGCGTGCCGCCATATCGCTGACGCGTGCACGTCGGTTATATAACCAGCCAGCCAGCTGGACGACTAGCACGTTGACCTGTACACTAAGTTCCATCCCCTGAAATACACCTACGTCCTTTATAGGAGCACCCCCTAGCATCCTAACACTAAACAACACTCTACACTGGTCAGCTTGCCCGACTACGGGAAGCTACCACCTTTTAGGCACCCCCTTATAAATTAACACAATAACACTTCCGTTTAAGATCCAACTACCCCCCACTAAGGGATCTAAAACAATAGTTTAAGAAATGCCTAGTAACCCCAATGATATGATCGTCACCTTACCTTAGTTTAAGAAATGCCCAGTATCCCCACTGATAAGAATGCCATCTTCCCTTAGTTTAAGAAATGCCTAATAACCCCACTGATAAGAATGTCATCTTACCTTAATTTATGAAATGCCTAATAACACCACTGATAAGAATGTCATCTTACCTTAGTTTAAGAAATGCCTAGTAACCCCACTGATAAGAATGTCATCTTACCTTAGTTTAAGAAATGCCTAGTAACCCCACTGATAAGAATGTCACCTTACCTTAGTTTAAGAAATGCCTAGTAACCCCACTGATAAGAATGTCATCTTACCTTAGTTTAAGAAATGCCTAGTAACTCCAATGATATGATCGTCACCTTACCTTAGTTTAAGAAATGCCCAGTATCCCCACTGATAAGAATGCCATCTTACCTTAGTTTAATAAATGCCTAATAACTCCACTGATAAGAATGTCATCTTACCTTAATTTATGAAATGCCTAATAACACCACTGATAAGAATGTCATCTTACCTTAGTTTAAGAAATACCTAGTAACCCCGCTGATAAGAATGTCATCTTACCTTAGTTTAAGAAATGCCCAGTAACCCCACTGATAAGAATGCCATCTTACCTTAGTTTAAGAAATGCCTAGTAACCCCACTGATAAAAATGTAATCTTACCTTAGTTTAAGAAATGCCTAGTAACCCCACTGATAAGAATGTCATCTTACCTTAGTTTAAGAAATGCCTAGTAACCCCACTGATAAGAATGTCATCTTACCTTAGTTTAAGAAATGCCTAGTAACTCCACTGATAAGAATGCCATCTTACCTTAGTTTAAGAAATGCCTAGTAACCCCACTGAAAAGAATGTCATCTTACCTTAGTTTAAGAAATGCCCAGTAACCCCACTGATAAGAATGCCAACTGACCTTAGTTTAAGAAATGCCTAGTAACCCCACTGATAAGAATGTCATCTTACCTTAGTTTAAGAAATGCCTAGTAACTCCACTGATAAGAATGCCATCTTACCTTAGTTTAAGAAATGCCTAGTAACCCCACTGATAAGAATGTCATCTTACCTTAGTTTAAGAAATGCCTAGTAACTCCACTGATAAGAATGCCATCTTAATGCCTAGAAACCCCACTGATAAGAATGTCATCTTACCTTAGTTTAAGAAATGCCTTTTAACTCCACTGATAAGAATGCCATCTTACCTTAGTTTAAGAAATACCTAGTAACCCCACTGATAAGAATGTCATCTTACCTTAGTTTAAGAAATGCCTAGTATCTCCACTGATAAGAATGCCATCTTACCTTAGTTTAAGAAATGCCTAGTAACCCCACTGATAAGAATGTCATCTTACCTTAGTTTAAGAAATGCCCAGTAACCCCACTGATAAGAATGCCATCTTACCTTAGTTTAAAAAATGCCTAGTAACCCCACTGATATGAATGTAATCTTACCTTAGTTTAAATAATGCATAGTAACCTCACTGATAAGAATTTCATCTTACCTTAGTTTAAGAAATGACTAGTAACCCCAATGATAAGATCGTCATCTTACCTTAATTTAAGAAATGCCCAGTAACCCCACTGATAAGAATATCTGTCATCGTACCTTAGTTTAAGAAATGCTTAGTAACCCCACTGATAAGAATGCCATCTTACCTTAGTTTAAGAAATGCCCAGTAACCCCCACTAATAAGAATGCCATCTTACCTTAGTTTAAAAAATGCCTATTAAGCCCACTGATAAGAATATAATCTTACCTTAGTTTAAGTAATGCATAGTAACCCCACTGATAAGAATTTCATCTTACCTTAGTTTAAGAAATGACTAGTAACCCCAATGATAAGATCGTCATCTTACCTTAATTTAAGAAATGCCCAGTAACCCCACTGATAAGAATTTCATCTTACCTTAGTTTAAGAAATGCCTAGTAACCCCAATAATAAGATCGTCATCTTGCCTTAGTTTAATAAATGCCTAGTAACCCCAATGATAAGATCGTCATCTTACCTTAGATTATGAAATGCCTAGTAACCCCACTGATAAGAATTTCATCTTGCCTTAGTTTAAGAAATGCCTAGTAACCCCAATGATATGGTCGTCACCTTACCTTAGTTTAAGAAATGCCCAGTAACCCCACTGATAAGAATGTAATCTTACCTTAGTTTAAGAAATGCCTAGTAACCCCTCTGATAAGAATTTCATCTTAACTTAGTTTAAGAAATGACTAGTAACCCCAATGATAAGATCGTCATCTTACCTTAATTTAAGAAATGCCCAGTAACCCCACGGATAAGAATTTCATTTTACCTTAGTTTAAGAAATGCCTAGTAACCCCACCCCAATGATATGGTCGTCACCTTACCTTAGTTTAAGAAATGCCCAGTGACCCCACTGATAAGAATGTCTCTCATCGTACCTTAGTTTAAGAAATGCTTAGTAACACCATTGATAAGACTGTCATCTTACCTTAGTTTAAGAAATGCCTGGTAACCCCACTGATAAGAATGTCATCTTACCTTAGTTTAAGAAATGCCCAGTAACCCCACTGATAAGAATTTCATCTTAACTTAGTTTAAGAAATGACTAGTAACCCCAATGATAAGATCGTCATCTTACCTTAATTTAAGAAATGCCCAGTAACTCCACTGATAAGAATGCCATCTTACCTTAGTTTAAGAAATGCCTAGTAACCCCACTGATAAGAATGTCATCTTACCTTAGTTTAAGAAATGCCCAGTAACCCCACTGATAAGAATGCCATCTTACCATAGTTTAAGAAATGCCTATTAACTCCAAATATATGATCGTCACCTTACCTTAGTTGAAGAAATGCCCAGTATCCCCACTGATAAGAATGCCATCTTACCTTAGTTTAAGAAATGCCTAGTAACCCCAATGATAAGAATGTCATCTTACCTTAATTTATGAAATGCCTAATAACACCACTGATAAGAATGTCATCTTACCTTAGTTTAAGAAATACCTAGTAACCTCACTGATAAGAATGTCATCTTACCTTAGTTTAAGAAATGCCTAGTAACTCCACTGATAAGAATGCCATCTTACCTTAGTTTAAGAAATGCCTAGTAACCCCACTGAGAAGAATGTCATCTTACCTTAGTTTAAGAAATGCCCAGTAACCCCACTGATAAGAATGCCATCTTACCTTAGTTTAAGAAATGCCTAGTAACCCCACTGATAGAAATGTAATCTTACCTTAGTTTAAGAAATGCCTAGTAACCCCACTGATAAGAATTTCATCTTACCTTAGCTTAAGAAGTGACTAGTAACCCCAATGATAAGATTGTCATCTTACCTTAATTTAAGAAATGCCCAGTAACCCCACTGATAAGAATTTCATCTTACCTTAGTTTAAGAAATGCCTAGTAACCCCAATGATATGGTCGTCACCTTACCTTAGTTTAAGAAATGCCCAGTGTCCCCACTGATAGGAATACCATCTTACCTTAGTTTAAGAAATGCCTAGTAACCCCACTGATAAGAATGTCATCTTACCTTAGTTTAAGAAATGCCTAGTAACCCCGCTGATAAGAATGCCATCTTACTTTAGTTTAAGAAATGCCTAGTAACTCCACTGATAAGAATGCCATCTTACCTTAGTTTAAGAAATGCCTAGTAACCCCACTGATAAGAATGTCATCTTACCTTAGTTTAAGAAATGCCCAGTAACCCCACTGATAAGAATGCCATCTTACCTTAGTTTAAGAAATGCCTAGTAATCCCAATGATATGATCGTCACCTTACATTAGTTTAAGAAATGCCCAGTGTCCCCACTGATAGGAATACCATCTTACCTTAGTTTAAGAAATGCCTAGTAATCCCACTGATAAGAATGTCATGTTACCTTAATTTATGAAATGCCTAATAACACCACTGATAAGAATGTCATCTTACCTTAGTTTAAGAAATACCTAGTAACCCCACTGATAAGAATGTCATCTTACCTTAGTTTAAGAAATGCCTAGTAACTCCACTGATAAGAATGCCATCTTACGTTAGTTTAAGAAATGCCTAGTAACCCCACTGATAAGAATGTCATCTTACCTTAGTTTAAGAAATGCCCAGTAACCCCACTGATAAGAATGCCATCTTACCTTAGTTTAAGAAATGCCTAGTAACCCCACTGATAAAAGTGTAATCTTACCTTAGTTTAAGAAATGCCTAGTAACCCCACTGATAAGAATTTCATCTTACCTTAGTTTAAGAAATGCCTAGTAACCCCACTGATAAGAATGTCATCTTATCTTAGTTTAAGAAATGCCTAGTAACCCCAATGATAAGATCGTCATCTTACCTTAGTTTAAGAAATGCCTAGTAACACCATTGATAAGACTGTCATCTTACCTTAGTTTAAGAAATGCCTAGTAACCCCAATGATAAGAATGTCATCTTACCTTAGTTTAAGAAATGCTTAGTAACACCATTGGTAAGACTGTCATCTTACCTTAGTTTAAGAAATGCCTAGTAACCCCACTGATAAGAATGTCATCTTACCTTGGTTTAAGAAATGCCTAGTAACGTCACAGATAAGAATGTCATCTTACCTTAGTTTAAGAAATGCCTAGTAACCCCACTGATAAGAATGTCATCTTACCTTATTTTAAGAAATGCCTAGTAACCCCACTGATAAAAATGCCATCTTACCTTGGTTTAAGAAATGCCTAGTAACCCCGCTGATAAGAATGTCATCTTACCTTAATTTAAGAAATGCCTAATAACACCACTGATAAGAATGTCATCTTACCTTAGTTTAAGAAATACCTAGTAACCCCACTGATAAGAATGTCATCTTACCTTAGTTTAAGAAATGCCTAGTAACTCCACTGATAAGAATGCCATCTTACCTTAGTTTAAGAAATGCCTAGTAACCCCACTGATAAGAATGTCATCTTACCTTAGTTTAAGAAATGCCTAGTAACCCCACTGATAAGAATTTCATCTTACCTTAGTTTAAGAAATGCCTAGTAACTCCACTGATAAGAATGTCATCTTACCTTAGTTTAAGAAATGCCCAGTAACACCACTGATAAGAATGTCATCTTACCTTAGTTTAAGAAATGCCCAGTTACCCCACTGATAAGAATGTCTGTCATCGTACCTTAGTTTAAGAATGCTTAGTAACACTTTGATAAGAATGTCATCTTACCTTAGTTTAAGAAATGCCTAGTATCCCCACTGATAAGAATGTCATCTTACCTTAGTTTAAGAAATGCCTAGTAACCCCACTGATAAGAAGGTCATCTTTCCTTAGTTTAAGAAATGCCTAGTAATCCCACTGATAAGAATGTCTGTCATCGTACCTTAGTTTAAGAAATGCCTAATAACCCCACTGATAAGAATGTCATCTTACCTTAGTTTAAGAAATGCCTAGTAACCCCACTGATAAGAATGTCATCTTACCTTAGTTTAAGAAATGCCTAGTAACCCCACTGATGAGAATGTCATCTTACCTTAGTTTAAGAAATGCCCAGTAACACCACTGATAAGAATGTCATCTTACCTTAGTTTAAGAAATGCCCAGTAACCCCACTGATAAGAATGCCATCTTACCTTAGTTTAAGAAATGCCCAGTAACACCACTGATAAGATCGTCATCTTACCTTAGTTTAAGAAATGCCCAGTAACACCACTGATAAGAATTTCATCTTACCTTAGTGAAATGCCGGAGTAATGCGGCGGAACGACTGTCTTGCAGGCAGAGCAGTCCAGCCAACACTAGATCTGCTTTCTTCCTCACAACAGGAACAGGTTAGTGAATACCTGCAGACCATGACCAAGGTCGACACAATTCACGTGTGTATCGCTACAACACACTGAACTCCTCGATCCTCTAATTATGTATATCATTACTCTGATACGTAATGATCACGATCTGTATGGCCGTGCATCATTATAGAGGTATTTACACTAACTCTATGGAGTGATACCCGCAATATTTGAAGGTGGCAGTACTTAGGCTATTTTACTTTCTGTGTTCGGGAGACTTGCAGAGCGCTGTCCAACGCAGCGTCCGTGGGTCCCTCGCTGTATTTTCCTCGCGCCCTCCATAAGCACATTTTTATTCCAACGAGTTTTTAATATTAATTTAAATGTCAATAAAACACTATTATTTCGGTACCTTACATCTTCCCAGTCACACTGTAATATAGACATACCGGTATTCCAATGTATGGAATGTGTCATATTCTTTGGATTATGTGTCAGTGTTTTCCTTTTATGTTAGGCTATGAGGTCATTGAGATAGGTAACCACGGTTACGGTTGTTGATCTGTTAGTCGGCCATATTCGGATTTTATGGATGTAAGAAGCTTGCAGGTTCGCTCCTGGCCGTTGTATGTGATTTTTGAAAGGCGGCAAAATTTCAACACCCTGTCATACGATGTTGGCATGTCAAAGAACCCATTTGAATTCAGTAGGCCGTGTTCATAATGGCAAAATTAATGTCGGGATTTACCACCATCACAAAGTTCCTCATTTCTCTACTAGAAGGCGCTAGTGTTCAAGGAGCTTAGATATCTAACCTCCTTGACTTTCATAGTGATTCAAGGAACAACAAAATTCGACATGCAAGCTACCCTTTGGGTGTCAAATAACAAAGCTTGCACCCGGCACCCGAGGCCATACGATATTAATTAATTAATTAATTAATTAACTGTCTCATGACTCTGAGAGAAAGAATACATTTTGTTGCTCTGTATATTTATTGGAAAAAGTAAGTTTCTTGGCGCCCTGGGTATATTACAACACTCACACATCATTGCATGGTGAGCTTCTATGCCCAAGATCGCGGGTTCAAATCCGGCCGAAGTCATCGGATTTTTTAAGAGCGTTAAAAATCCCTCAGTATGCCTTCCTTCGGAGGGGAAGTAAAGCCGGCGGTCCCATGTCAGAGATTTATGGCATGTTAAAGAACCTTCCACTAATTACACCTGTGTGAAGCTAAATTATATTGGTTAGGAATGTAAACAACGCTCTTAGGTTTCTACGTTCGTTGCCAAGAGCCGACTGCGGTGATGTCTGGTAGCTAAGTTCTGAACTAGTAGCCGTTGACGGTGGCGTTTGGCGGCAAAAGTAGGAACTACTTGAAAATTGATCGTCTGCAGTCCTTACTTGAATTAAAACAGATACACACACTAATACAGCCATCACCATTAACACCGGTTATCAGACAGATTCTACACACACCCAAAGTACACGGGGCTACATGACCGCGTTGTCGCAGCCCCTAAACTTACTAACCAACCAACCCACGAATCATATTTTATCTACGCTAGTCTTTTCAGGCGCGGATTCAAGGGGGGGGGGGGGGGTCCCGGGGGTTATGACGCCCCCCAAACGGAGATCTTTTTTTTTTTTGCAAACTCATATAACGAAAACATAATAATCAGACAAATAAAACTTAACGAATGTTAACTGAAAACCAGTTTTATTTTATTTTATTCAATACTGAAAATATCTTTATTGCAATTATTATGTTCTGTTACAACTGTACAACTTCATAATAATAATAATATCGTATGGCCTCGGATGCCGGGTGCAAGCTTTGTTAATTGGCACCCAGAGGGCATACCTGTTATATAAAACCGATTATTTATATAACAAAATCAGGTCGTCTATTTTGTTTAGCAAACCTTGTGATTACCGAATCGATGTCTATAGTGATGTCACTATGAATGTGCAGCAATGCACGGATAGGAATTTGGGGCTTTGTTCGCACCAAAATATTTTGCCGACGTCCAAACTGCAAGCTTGGTTGGCAATTTAAGTTGTGACTTTCTCCCTTTGTCGGTACCAACTCGACTTGCCGAAACTGTAACGTACCTTGATACTTTTCTCGAAGCTCGTTGTAAAAGTCGCAAAACACGCCGTTGCAATTTGTACGAATATTTTTGGTGCGCTAAACGCATCACATTTCTATCCATGTAGCTTGCAAAAAAATTGGTCTGGTTTTGTACGTTTGGTTATTTTGTGATTGCGTTGTTAGTGATACCATTTTTCCTTGAAAATTTCGATTCTGTGACCTCCCCCACCCCCCAAGCCAAACTCTGGATCCGCGCCTGAATCTTTTCCTGTTTCCTCTCATTAGAAGGGTACCTACTTGTCATAACGGTGTTTACATCCCTTCTAGGAACTGGGGTTCGTGCTGTGTCATAAACATTTCCGTCATACAAAAGACACAGCCTCCTCTGGAAATTGCGCTTTCGTCAAGTTACTTAAATCCCAACAAAGCAATGCCGCAAACAGAAGTTCGACGGAAGGAGATCCAAGCAATCAAACATTCAGTATAACTCACAGGGATAGAGCTACGATACGAGTAACTGACAACACTGGGTACTTCACCGCCACCCCTCTACGAGCGCTGCTAGGCAAAAGGTCGCCTCGTAATTGGTTGATTTGGCCTGGTTATATTTGTTTGATTTGGTGTTGTGTGTTGTTGATAACACGGCGGCGTCGCATGCTTGAAACGCGTTACGGTAACTGTTCATTATCCTGATTTTGAGAGATATTTAAGTCACTTATACGTTCAAACACTCTAAAGAGCAAATATTGTTCCCGGGTAACACGATGCTGTCGTATATCTGCAGCTTATGATCGTGCTCCATACTTTTCATTCGTAAACCGGATTTGTCAAATGCGGTTGCTCACTCCAAAGAATATGGGTGTGAACAGTTCAAAGTAAAACCATCGAGTCCAAAGTCTCGAGTTGGTGTGATTAAAAAAAATGGAAATATGTATTTAAATTAAATACGGGTTGAAGTGACCCAGTTAAATTAAAACAATAAAAGGAATAAAAACATATTTGGGAGCTAATATTTCCATTCTGGTAGTTGACTGCCACACCACTAGGCGCACGGCAGTAGTATCGTGTTTCCATACTTTACCATGCGTCATCACTTCTATTATATTTGGTGTTCTGTGGCAGTAGCGTAGCCAGGATTTTAGTTTGGAGGGGGCCCATTAGGTCCTCATCTATTACTGCACGAGTTCATATATTTTAGCCTATTTTCATTTATTAAAAAAAGCTTATGAGATCACCTGTTGTCCATGTGTGTGTGTGCCCCTCCCCCAACCCCTAATAAAATCTAAACGGCGATTTCAATGAATTTTGTACAGTGATATAGGGTACTACTACATGTTTACCGATGTGACTTTATAAAACCTGTTAAGTACAAAACGAACATGGCGGCTAAGTGAAGTTGAAACATTTTAATGGTTATTTCGCACGATTTAACCATCCGAGCGCAGTGAAACTTGGTACGGTAAATGTTCATGCATAATCTACTGGCATCTAATTAAATTCAATTGTTTCATAACCCCCAGATGCTGTCCGTGAGAAATTTTAAAATTGAGTTTATACTTGTTTGTTTTTTTTACTCGTAAATTATTTGTAAAAGATCGACAAGATCTCGAGTTTCCGTGTACTATGTAGATTACAACAATATTTACACATGCACTTGTTAAAATTTATTTTGGATCTATGATACCGGCGTTAACCAAAGAATAACTTACGGTGCAAAGGTGTCAAATTGATCTCGTTAGGGCCTTGGGAATCTTGGTCATCAGCCCCGTACACTTGGTTGTGTGCTCAATTTGGTTGATAACCAGTGTTTTCGTGGTGACTGTAGTAGTATGTATAACTTTATTATTAGAGTTCGGAAAAGAGTAGGAGCCCAGGCATATTAAATAAGGTACTATCCCAGCATTTACCTGGAGTGAGTGTGGGGAGAAGATCCACACTCAGGATACGGTGTTAGACTGTATTCTAGTCATTCATAAGGCGATCATAAGTTAGGGTCGGTCTGGCTGAATACTCGTTTCCACACCACCATGAGGTAGAGTACATGGCGCGTTTTTTTTAACGTGGTTTCCCCAGTAGGCCTAGTCCACGATTCCTCTGTTCAATAATAAATGACCCTCATGTTAGGTTCTGGTCCACATTAATATTCAGCAACACTGTGTCTATTTTGTTGTAAACTGATCGTAACCTTTAGACTGTTTCTACTGGTGACTCGTCATCCATCGACTTTTTATGGTGAATATTCGCTGATTCTCCCGTTAAAGAAGTTAATAATCACTATGCATGTTCAGACTTAATACAAGGCACCAGTTGGTCTCCTTCGACTGCCTTTAATAAAACACGAAGAGCTAAACGCTCCTTCGATCATTGTAATTTGGGTGAAGTCTGTCATTTTCTTATGTTTCAAAATATAAGGTGCGTTCAAAAAGTAACGAGCTGGAGGCATAATTACAGAAACCAGTACCTGTATGTTAGAAGTATTGGCACTTGTCCCACTGTGATACAAGGCGGTGAATGGTTGTCTCATAAAATTCCCTGGACTGCGATGTGAACCAGTTCCGCACTTACAGCTGGACGTCGGCGTCCGAGATGAATCGTTGGCCCCGCAGAGCCCTTTTCAGGGGTCCAAACATGGCGTAATCACAGGGAGAGAGGTCTGGGCTGTATGCAGGGTGGCCGAAAACTTCCCATTTGAATTTCTGCTGGAGTGCCGCGACTGTGTTGGCCGTATGAGGTCGTGCATTGTCGTGGAGCGACCACGGCGGCTATGGCGTTCACTGTCACTCGGCGGTCCTGGGTAATGAGTGCATTAACCAGCTGGACGTTGTCATCGGTAATGCAGGGGTGTGCCCCAGACCGGGCATCATCGGCTAACGACACCCGTCCTTCCCTGAATTGCTTGTGCCACGCCTTGACCCTTGCAAGGGACATGCAGTGTTCGCCGTACACTTGTGACATTCGGCGATGAATGTCCGTTCCCCCTACTCCTCCCACTGTCAGAAACCGAACAACACCTCTTTGCTCTTTAGTTGACGCCTCCATGTCACTGTTTGCAATGCGACTGGCAGCGTTGGACGATTGATGCATGCTGCTGCTCGCTTTGTATCGTCTCGTGACGTGCACGCGTGCCCTCTAGCGATGGGCTGTAACCTTCCACGCACTGGTCGGAACCACACCTCGTTACACACACCGCGATTAGCCGATGTCGTCACCGGTTTGCGCATTCCTGCCTCCGGCTCGTTACTTTTTGAACGCACCTTATATTTCAACAATTTCAGTTTAATACATCTTGCATGTCATATGTACTACGAACTTTGTTGGTGTTCCTTCACATCGGCAAGTGTTCCAGTAGTGCTTCTGCTACTGTTAGAATATTTCTTTTATCTCCCTCTTCGTGTTCATTTTTGTAATCAGGCGTGTCTCAGAGTTGATTTTTAAGTGACCAGCGCTTGCTGAAACAAATTAGGAATTCTCTTCTTTATTTGGTCAGTAGGGTTAGAACAATACTACCGGTATATTAGTTCACACACACATGATGGGGAGGGTATTGGAGGATACAGTAGTCTCACAGCCAATGGGGGTCCAGTTATAGGTACGTAACCTCCTCACTGACATGGCTGTGCTCCTGATACCTGCGACCGAGACTACACTTTGATGACCCCACTCTCTCTCACATACACACGCACACAAACTCCCTATTAGACACACATGAATGGGAGGGTATTGAAGGATACAGCAGTCTCACAGCCAATGGGGATCCAGTTATAGGTACGTAACCTCCTCACTGACATGGCTGTGCTCCTGATACCTGCAACCGAGACTACACTTTGATGACCCCACTCTCTCTCACACAAACTCCCTATTAGACACACATGAATGGGAGGGTATTGAAGGATACAGCAGTCTCACAGCCAATGGGGGTCCAGTTATAGGTACGTAACCTCCTCACTGACATGGCTGTGCTCCTGACACCTGCAACCGAGACTACACTTTGATGACCCCACTCTCTCTCACATACACACGCACACAAACTCCCTATTAGACACACATGAATGGGAGGGTATTGAAGGATACAGCAGTCTCACAGCCAATGGGGGTCCAGTTATAGGTACGTAACCTCCTCACTGACATGGCTGTGCTCCTAATACCTGCGACCGAGACTACACTTTGATGATGACCCCACTCTCTCTCACACAAACTCCCTATTAGACACACATGAATGGGAGGGTATTGAAGGCTATAGCAGTCTCACAGCCAATGGGGGTCCAGTTATAGGTACGTAACCTCCTCACTGACATGGCTGTGCTCCTAATATCTGCGACCGAGACTACACTTTGATGATGCCCCACTCTCTCTCACACAAACTCCCTATTAGACACACATGAATGGGAGGGTATTGAAGGATACAGCAGTCTCACAGCCAATGGGGGTCCAGTTATGGGAACGTAACCTCCTCACTGACATGGCTGTGCTCCTGATACCAGTGACCGAGACTGCTCTGTGATGATGAGCTCTCACTCCCATCACCAGACACACATGATATCTGTTAATAAACTAGACACTTACCGATTCTCAAAACACTTACTGGTCCTTAGTTCAATACTACCTCACCGAAGATACTCATGACTATCAATCTCCATCTTTGCAGTTGGCGATACTGACTGTTGAATCTATGAGGCACCGAGGTCAGTTGGTTCTTGTACAGTAGAGCAACAGAAGATTCGACAAGACACATGAGGAATGTCCGGGATGACTTACACGATGATCTAGTTACTTTGATCTGTAATTCAGGAAATGCCACAGCCATTAGTTAGCATGAATCCTAATAGACGTGGATCAGATCAAGCAGGTTGGAAGATTAATCTAATAGCTTACATGCGGAGGGGGTGTTTCTGGAAATTCACCGTAGCGTTGATCGATGATTGGGTTATCTCATGGCCATTCATCCACACGTGTGGGATAAGTAGCCTATTATACTGTATTTGGTAAGAATTTCGAAGGTGCACATTCTTCCAATTTATACTGGGGACATGTCATTTATGATACAACTTCAAATCCCTCGCAATGGAATTAGTTATATGATATTGTAGAATCGCCTGGTTACGCGCTCATTGTTAGATGCATGGTTTGTTGAGTCCGTACCACGGCCAACTAGGATGTTTGGTTCCTCAGTTTAGGGGCTGCGACAACGCGGTCATGTAGCCCCGTGTACTTTGGGTGGGTGTAGAATCTGTCTGATAACCGGTGTTAATTGTAATGGCTGTATTAGTGTGTGTTATCTGTTTCAAGTAGTTCCTACTTTTGCTACCAAATGCTACCGTCATCGACATCTTTTTCGCGAACTTGGCTACTAGATGCCTCCACAACCGCCACCTGGTGGTGAACGTTGGAACTTAATAGAGCGTTAATCAAATCTAACCTACAAATTTAGCTTCACCCAATTGTATTTAGTGGAAGGTTCTTTTACATACCATAAATCTATGACATGGGCTCGCCGTCTTTAATTTTTAAAGCCCAGTATAAGAATCATTTTGAAGGCCTTTGTCTGGAGCGTGGCGCTCTATGAAAGTGAAATTTGGACTGTTGGAGCAGCAGAAAAGAAGAGAATTGAAGCGTTTGAAATGTGGTGTTACAGGAGAATGATGAAGATCAGATGGGTAGATAGGGTTACGAATGACGAGGTGTTAAGACGAGTGGGAGACGAGAGATGTTTCTGCTAATGAAGAGAAGAGACACCCAGTAATAGCAAACTTAGTTATAGAAGGAAGGGTCGAGGACAAGAACTGTAGGGGTAGACCAAGGTTAGAATATGTTAAACAGATTGCCTCGGATGTAGGGTGTGGTAGCTATGTAGAGATGAAACGATTAGCTCAGGATAGGGAGGCGTGGAGCGCTGCATCAAACCAGTGGACAGACTGAAAACTCAAACAACAACAACATAAGAATCACTGGCACCGAGAAGGGACAGCAATAGTGTGAATCTGCCACATGACCAAGCTCGTGCTACGGAGATTGTTTACGACTTAAATCCCGCATTTGAAGCTCCACTGAGAATTAAACAATAGAGCTCAAAATATAACCAAATACGAATTGATATCACTAAAATGAGGAAAATTATGACGAAAGGTATAAAAATGGCCAAAATAAGGATTTATAGGAGAAGTAAAATTGCTATAAACGAATCAATCAATACGGCTTCCTTAATTTCCAAACCTTATTGATCCCAATCTACCTAGAGGTCCCTTATTTTCAAGAACAAACACTGGTCTGGTTATTGCGCATACAGTATACATTTTAATACAGTGGACGGTTTTATTTATTTATTTATTTATTTATCGTATGGCTTTTAGTGCCGGGAGTGTCGGAAGACAAGTTCGGCTCGCCAGAGGCTGTAGCTGCTTCCAGCGGACACCATTAGGGTGAGCTACAAGTTCCTTTCAATTTCAAGTAGTTCTAACTTTCGCTACCAGATGTCATTGATACCTAGTGGTGAACGTTGGAACTTTGATAGAGCGTTCCGAGGCAATCTAACCTAACAATTTAGCTTCACACATGTTTAGTCTGTGGAGGGATCTTTTACATGCCATAAATCTATGACATGGGACCTCCGGGTTTACTTCCCCTACGAAGGAAAGCATACTGAAGGATTTTTAACGCTCTTAAAAAACCGACGACTTCGGCCGGGTTTGAACCCGCTGTCTTGGGCACAGGAGTTCAGCATGCTACCAACTACGCCACCGGCCGTATGGCCTCGGGTGCCGGGTGCAAGCTTTGTAATTCGACACCCAGAGGGTAGCTTGCATGTCGAATTTCGTTGTTCCTTGAATCACTATCAAAGTCAAGGAGGTTAGATATCTAAGCTCCTTGAACACTATAGCGCTTCCTAGTACAGAAATGAGGAACTTTGTGTTGGCGGAAACTCCCGAGATTAATTTTGCCATTATGAACACGGCCTACTGAATTCATATGGGTTCTTTGACATGCCAACATCGTATGACATGCGTGTCGTATTTTTGCCGCCTTAAAAAAACCAACACACTTACCACGGCCAGGAGCGAACCTGCAAGCTTGGGGGGTTAGTAGACCGATACGCTAACCACTCACCCACCGTGGCAAGCTCCGTGGACTGTGATGCTGGAACACTACCGGATATTATCTGAGGGTGGTAGTAGCAGTACTCTCGGTCATTCCGTATCGCCTTAAGGCGCTAAATATGGTTGGAGTCTGGTGCCCTTATTTAAAGGGCTCCTTTTACTCCGCTGTGAAATAGGAAATATTTCTGATTATTGGTTATTTAGTTGATGGATACTTTGCTCTCACAATACATTAAATATAATGTGATTTTTGCGCGAGGAGGTTGTCGGAGGTTAATGTTTATTCATTAGGATTTCATTAATTCAAAATGACTATCCTAATGGTGGTTGAGAGTACAGTACGATGTTTATGCCTGATGAGCTACGAGTGCTGATTGGAGGTCAGGCTATTGGGGCTATTGACCATCAACCTCGCAGCAGCATTGGCCGATTAATAGATTCTTTAGTTAACCAATTAATAGATTCATTAGTTAGCCGATTAATAGATTCTTTAGTTAGCCGATTAATAGATTCTTTGGTTAGCCGTTTAATAGATTCGTTGGTTAGCCAATTAATATATTCTTTAGTTAACCAATTAATAGATTCATTGGTTAGCCAATTAATAGATTCTTTAGTTAACCAATTAATAGATTCATTAGTTAGCCGATTAATAGATTCTTTAGTTAGCCGATTAATAGAATCTTTGGTTAGCCGATGAATAGATTCATTGGTTAGCCAATTAATAGATTCTTTAGTTAACCAATTAATAGATTCATTGGTTAGCCAATTGATAGATTCTTTGGTTAGCCAATTAATAGATTCTTTGGTTAGCCGATTAATAGATTCTCCGGTTAGCCGATTAATAGATTAGTTAGCCGATTAATAGATTCCTTGGTTAGCCGATTAATAGATTCTCCGGTTAGCCGATTAATAGATTCTCCGGTTAGCCGATTAATAGATTCTTTAGTTAGCCAATTAATAGATTCTCCGGTTAGCCAATTAATAGATTCTTTAGTTAGCCGATTAATAGATTCTCCGGTTAGCCGATTAATAGATTCTTTGGTTAGCCAATTAATAGATTCTCCGGTTAGCCAATTAGTAGATTCTTTGGTTAGCCGATTAATAGATTCTCCGGTTAGCCGATTAATAGATTCTTTAGTTAGCCGATTAATAGATTCTTTGGTTAGCCAATTAATAGATTCTTTAGTTAGCCGATTAATAGATTCTCCGGTTAGCCAATTAATAGATTCTTTGGCTAGCCGATTAATAGATTCTCCGGTTAGCCGATTAATAGATTCTTTGGTTAGCCGATTAATAGATTCTCCGGTTAGCCGATTAACAGATTCTTTGGTTAGCCGATTAATAGATTCTCCGGTTAGCCGATAAATAGATTCTTTGGTTAGCCGATTAATAGATTCTCCGGTTAGCCGATGAATAGATTCTCCAGTCAAACGATTAATCTTCTAGTCGGTGAGTCGATTGAACGCCAGTCGATTAATTGTTTCTGATTCGGTTCTATTTATTCGATTGTGTAAGCAGGCAAGAGTTTCACACAGACTTTGCCGCCTTTGTTAAAATGAGAGAAATGGGACAAAACTGAACAGGATTAGGAATTAAAGCTCAATTCAGAAGCTAAAGGATTCGACAGGAGAAGAAACATACAATTAACACTACAATAATTTATTACAAAATAATATACAGTATACACAATCTTTTATAAATAGCTACCATGTATAAATATTTACAAATAAAATGTACAGGGTGTTAATAATAACAGAATACTCACTAGGAGGAAGGTAAAATGTATTGCTGGCCAAAGTTGTTTGAATGTTAACATCGTAAAACGGCAGTAATTTATTGCACAATAATTATGAAACTAACAAGCCATTTCCTATGTGGAGCTAAATTCACCGTGGCCCACATTTTCACCGAGTGGGTGGATCTTGCTGACTTACGAAGAAACCTTGGTTTTGCAGACGACACTCAAACTTATATTAGCCGATGACGCGGTGGCTGCTGATCGCATTATCCCCTTTATAAGTGAGAGTGGGTTAGAGCCAGCAATCTAAATTTTCCAGTGAACATTGGCTCAACGACTTGTTTGTTTTTGAATGATAATTTTTTGTTTTTCCGTAATATTTGTTTATTTTTATAATTATTAGTTTTATTTAATTTTGTGTTTTATTAATTTTCGGTCTTTTCAAATTTAGGTGTCCACCTCTAAATTTTAAATTCCTTCCCAAATTTGTATTCTTAAATCTGTGTTAAGAGGGGCAGATGACCTCGTAGTTCCGCCCCTTAAAACAACAATAACTATATAATTAACATTTCCTCTGTTGGCTATTTTATATTCTAAGTGCAAATATTCTTTAATTATTACACGTACAGGTGAAGGCCCAACTATTTTCGCAATTCAAGTTAATACATTCTACACACTTAAGGGTACTCAGGACTGCATTTATGAGAAATATTATGAAAAAATCTTACATCTTGTATTTTAAGATGAAAAATGTCTATAAAACAGCTCTAAGATTTCATTCAACAATGTTGATGATTCATGGACTTGCATGCACTTGCCCACTGTGGTGGATGTTGAAGCAAGACTGGAGTTCATTATGTGTATATTCTCTGTATTATTCTGATTTTGCATCGGTATACATTTCTATATTTTTTCTGTGTAGTCCTTTAGCCTGTAACTATAAGGTGCGTTCAAAAAGTAACGAGCCGGAGGCATAATTACAGAAACCAGTACCTGTATGTTAGAAGTATTGGCCCTGGTCCCAGTGTGACACGAGGCGGTGAATGGCTGTCTCATAAAATTCCCTGGACTGCGATGTGAACCAGTTCCGCACGTACAGCTGGACGTTGGCGTCCGAGGTGAATCGTTGGCCCCGCAGAGCCCTTTTCAGGGGATCAAACATGGCGTAATCATAGGGAGAGAGGTCTGGACTGTATGGAGGATGGCCGAGAACCTCCCATTTGAATTTCTACAGGAGTGCCGCGACTGTGTTGGCCATATGAGGTCCTGCATTGTCGTGGAGCGACCGCGGCGGTTATGGCGTTCACTGTCAC
The DNA here is from genome assembly GCA_946902985.2 of Meconema thalassinum. Taxonomy (NCBI): domain Eukaryota; kingdom Metazoa; phylum Arthropoda; class Insecta; order Orthoptera; family Tettigoniidae; genus Meconema; species Meconema thalassinum. The sequence goes on from OX336397.1 coordinate 283,228,654, forward strand.
TCGGCGGTCCTGGGTAATGAGTGCATCAACCAGCTGGACGTTGTCATCGGTAATGCAGGGGGTGCCCCAGACCGGGCATCATCGCCTAACGACACCCGTCCTTCCCTGAAGTGCTTAACCCTTGCAAGGGACATGCTGTGTTCGCCGTACACTTGTGACATTCGGCGATGAATGTCCGTTCCCCCTACTCCTTCCGCTGTCAGAAACCGAACAACACCTCTTTGCTCTTCGGTTGACGCCTCCATGTCACTGTTTTCAATGCGACTGGCAGCGTTGGACGATTGATGCATGTTGCTGCTCGCTTTTTATCGTCACGTGACGTGCACGCGTGCCCTCTAGCGACGGGCTGTGACCTTCCACGCTCTGGTCGGAACCACATCTCGTTACACACGCCACGATTAGCCGATGTAGTCACCGGTTTGCGCATTCCAGCTTTCGGCTCGTTACTTTTTGAACGCACCTTATGTTTTCTTCTGTGTTACTTTTAACCTATTTAATTTAAAATCTCGCAGTAATCCCCAACTGCCCATACACCAAGACTTTAATTCACAAAATAAAAAAGGTGATGTTGAAATCCAGAAATCCTCCATGGAAGCAGGGAAGAAGCTAATTTCATCACATTTCGCTGCTGACAAGACCTGGTATGAAGAAAGGGGTGCATCAGAACCTGTCAATCTGGGTTTAATAACTGATCCCTGCATAGAACCGTCTGGTTTCAATTTACCCAGAAAGGTATGGACATCATTGAACAGGGTCTGCACAAATCACATACGGTAATTATACATGTTGCCCTCGAGTGTCAACTGGCAGAACATCCTGGACATTGTGCTGTAAACAGTTACGGTGTCTACAATCTACTTTGTAAATATTGTGTATATTGTTTTGGAGGGCGTTTCCCAGTAAGTGGGGCCCTCGCTTGGGGTGTTATGTGGGGACGTTTCCCAGTAAGTGGGACCCTCGCTTGGGGTGTTATGTGGGGACGTTTCCCAGTAAGTGGGACCCTCGCTTGGGGTGTTATGTTGGGACGTTTCCCAGTAAGTGGGACCCTCGCTTGGGGTGTTATGTGGGGACGTTTCCCAGTAAGTGGGACCCTCGCTTGGGGTGTTATGTGGGGACGTTTCCCAGTAAGTGGGACCCTCGCTTGGGGTGTTATGTGGGGACGTTTCCCAGAGGGAAATGCCGCGCCAAAATCATCAAAGGGTAGCTGCAGGTGTTTGCAAAATGTTGGAACAGTAAGCCTTATTGAAGACTGGACCTTAACCTCTTTGTTATATGTTTGTTTTCAATTCTTTGCCGCAACATATCCTCATTTTGCCATACGATATAAATAAATACCCAATTTACTTCATTATTAACCTTCTACAAATGTGATTTTAGTTTCACATTAATATCATTTCAAAAGACATTACTCATTTGTCACATTTAACCCGAATTGGGCCTATATGATTTTTTTCCCAAAATGTTATAAAAAGGACAAAAGCTAAAAAATACTAAATGTTGAGTAGCGTGCCTGCCTCTCACCCGGAGGTCCCCGGTTCGATTCCCGGCTCCACCAGGTATTTTAGAAACTGACGTGAGGGCTGGAACGGGGTGCACTCAGCCTCGTGAGGACAATTGAGTAGCTGTCTGACAGTGAGGCAGCGCCGAGGAGACCCGATGCGCTGATCACGCGTCATCCCAATATCTGCAGGCCAAATGGCTGGGCAGCGGTCGCATAGTAGGCCTAGGCCCTTCACGGGCAGTAGTGCCAGGGGTTATTATGTTGAATTGCTAAATTTCTGATCTCAAAATCACCACCCCTAACCATCAAGCACATTGATTTTATGATAGTGATTGACATACAAACCATTATCTTATACAATGTTTATAGGGTATTTGAGTAGAACTATCCAAGATAATTGGGCTCCTCCTCCTATACATCGTGTTAACCAACTCAAGAGCATTTTTACATACAGCAGAATATTTCTGTTTGAACTTCATCATCGTTCATTCACCATTCTTTCATTCTATGCAAGTTACAAACCTTGAGACCATATTATACACTATAATCCCTGTTTGAACATTGTATCTTGCTTACTTCAAGTTTAGCAAGCCCTCACCAGATGTCAGAGTAGGACAGTGCTCGTAGCTCCACTGCCCTCGGTAGGGGGCAGCATTCCTGCTAGCTACTTCCCTGGCGGGAAGAGAGTAAGACAGTGTGTCTCTGAGTAAGAGCGGTAACGGTCGGTTGCGTGATGTTAGACAATGGCGTAGTCGGTGTAACAAACACCTACATTCAGTGTTTCTTGTGTGTGTAAATATGTGTAGGGAGTGTTTTCTTATCGTGTATGACGTGTTTATGTAAATTGTGTAAATATACTGTAGTAATACTTCCACAGAGATCCAGTGATATGAATCAGCTACCTACCTCGTGTTCTATACATACAGTCCATTTCTATCCTCGTACTATCCTTAGCCCAACCTTGTATATATCTCCTCACCTCAATTCAACTCGTTTCAATCCCTTTTGGGGAATATTCCGTTACAACCTCTTGTTCTTCAACTATGATGCTGATGAGTATTTAAAGGGCACAATGGGGAATATTCCCTTACAACCTCTTGTTCTTCAACTAAGATGCTCATGAGTATTCAAAGGGCACAATGGGGAATATCCCCTTACAACATCTTGTTCTCAACTATGATGCTGATGAGTATTTAAAGGGCACAGTGGGGAATATTCCCTTACAACCTCTTGTTCTTCAACTATGATGCTGATGAGTATTTAAAGGGCACAATGGGGAATATTCCCTTACAACCTCTTGTTCTCAACTATGATGCTGATGAGTATTTAAAGGGCACAATGGGGAATATTCCCTTACAACCTCTTGTTCTTCAACTATGATGCTGATGAGTATTCAAAGGGCACAGTGGGGAATATTCCCTTACAACCTCTTGTTCTCAACTATGATGCTCATGAGTATTCAAAGGGCACAATGGGGAATATTCCCTTACAACATCTTGTTCTTCAACTAAGATGCTCATGAGTATTCAAAGGGCACAGTGGGGAATATTCCCTTACAACCTATTGTTCTTCAACTATGATGCTCATGAGTATTCAAAGGGCACAATGGGGAATATTCCCTTACAACCTCTTGTTCTCAACTATGATGCTGTTGAGTATTTAAAGGGCACAGTGGGGAATATTCCCTTACAACCTCTTGTTCTTCAACTATGATGCTGATGAGTATTTAAAGGGCACAATGGGGAATATTCCCTTACAAGCTCTTGTTCTTCAACTATGATGCTAATGAGTATTTAAAGGGCACAATGGGGAATATTCCCTTACAACCTCTTGTTCTTCAACTATGATGCTGATGAGTATTTAAAGGGCACAATGGGGAATATTCCCTTACAACATCTTGTTCTTCAACTAAGATGCTCATGAGTATTCAAAGGGCACAGTGGGGAATATTCCCTTACAACCTATTGTTCTTCAACTATAATGCTCATGAGTATTCAAAGGGAACAATGGGGAATATTCCCTTACAACCTCTTGTTCTCAACTATGATGCTGTTGAGTATTTAAAGGGCACAGTGGGGAATATTCCCTTACAACCTCTTGTTCTTCAACTATGATGCTGATGAGTATTTAAAGGGCACAATGGGGAATAATCCCTTACAACCTCTTGTTCTTCAACTATGATGCTAATGAGTATTTAAAGGGCACAATGGGGAATATTCCCTTACAACCTCTTGTTCTTCAACTATGATGCTGATGAGTATTTAAAGGGCACAATGGGGAATATTCCCTTACAACCTCTTGTTCTTCAACTATGATGCTGATGAGTATTTAAAGGGCACAATGGGGAATATTCCCTTACAACATCTTGTTCTTCAACTATGATGCTCATGAGTATTCAAAGGGCACAATGGGGAATATTCCCTTACAACCTCTTGTTCTCAACTATGATGCTGATGAGTATTTAAAGGGCACAATGGGGAATATTCCCTTACAACCTCTTGTTCTTCAACTAAGATGCTCATGAGTATTCAAAGGGCACAATGGGGAATATCCCCTTACAACATCTTGTTCTCAACTATGATGCTGATGAGTATTTAAAGGGCACAGTGGGGAATATTCCCTTACAACCTCTTGTTCTTCAACTATGATGCTGATGAGTATTTAAAGGGCACAATGGGGAATATTCCCTTTCAACCTCTTGTTCTCAACTATGATGCTGATGAGTATTTAAAGGGCACAATGGGGAATATTCCCTTACAACCTCTTGTTCTTCAACTATGATGCTGATGAGTATTCAAAGGGCACAGTGGGGAATATTCCCTTACAACCTCTTGTTCTCAACTATGATGCTCATGAGTATTCAAAGGGCACAATGGGGAATATTCCCTTACAACATCTTGTTCTTCAACTAAGATGCTCATGAGTATTCAAAGGGCACAGTGGGGAATATTCCCTTACAACCTATTGTTCTTCAACTATGATGCTCATGAGTATTCAAAGGGCACAATGGGGAATATTCCCTTACAACCTCTTGTTCTCAACTATGATGCTGTTGAGTATTTAAAGGGCACAGTGGGGAATATTCCCTTACAACCTCTTGTTCTTCAACTATGATGCTGATGAGTATTTAAAGGGCACAATGGGGAATATTCCCTTACAAACTCTTGTTCTTCAACTATGATGCTAATGAGTATTTAAAGGGCACAATGGGGAATATTCCCTTACAACCTCTTGTTCTTCAACTATGATGCTGATGAGTATTTAAAGGGCACAATGGGGAATATTCTCTTACAACATCTTGTTCTTCAACTAAGATGCTCATGAGTATTCAAAGGGCACAGTGGGGAATATTCCCTTACAACCTATTGTTCTTCAACTATAATGCTCATGAGTATTCAAAGGGAACAATGGGGAATATTCCCTTACAACCTCTTGTTCTCAACTATGATGCTGTTGAGTATTTAAAGGGCACAGTGGGGAATATTCCCTTACAACCTCTTGTTCTTCAACTATGATGCTGATGAGTATTTAAAAGGCACAATGGGGAATAATCCCTTACAACCTCTTGTTCTTCAACTATGATGCTAATGAGTATTTAAAGGGCACAATGGGGAATATTCCCTTACAACCTCTTGTTCTTCAACTATGATGCTGATGAGTATTTAAAGGGCACAATGGGGAATATTCCCTTACAACCTCTTGTTCTTCAACTATGATGCTGATGAGTATTTAAAGGGCACAATGGGGAATATTCCCTTACAACATCTTGTTCTTCAACTATGATGCTCATGAGTATTCAAAGGGCACAATGGGGAATATTCCCTTACAACCTCTTGTTCTCAACTATGATGCTGATGAGTATTTAAAGGGCACAATGGGGAATATTCCCTTACAACATCTTGTTCTCAACTATGATGCTGATGAGTATTTAAAGGGCACAATGGGGAATATTCCCTTACAACCTATTGTTCTTCAACTATGATGCTCATGAGTATTCAAAGGGCACAATGGGGAATATTCCCTTACAACCTCTTGTTCTCAACTATGATGCTGTTGAGTATTTAAAGGGCACAGTGGGGAATATTCCCTTACAACCTCTTGTTCTTCAACTATGATGCTGATGAGTATTTAAAGGGCACAATGGGCAATATTCCCTTACAACATCTTGTTCTTCAACTAAGATGCTCATGAGTTTTCAAAGGGCACAGTGGGGAATATTCCCTTACAACCTATTGTTCTTCAACTATGATGCTCATGAGTATTCAAAGGGCACAATGGGGAATATTCCCTTACAACCTCTTGTTCTCAACTATGATGCTGTTGAGTATTTAAAGGCACAGTGGGGAATATTCCCTTACAACCTCTTGTTCTTCAACTATGATGCTGATGAGTATTTAAAGGGCACAATGGGGAATATTCCCTTACAACCTCTTGTTCTTCAACTATGATGCTAATGAGTATTTAAAGGGCACAATGGGGAATATTCCCTTACAACCTCTTGTTCTTCAACTATGATGCTGATGAGTATTTAAAGGGTACAATGGGGAATATTCCCTTACAACCTCTTGTTCTCTACTATGATGCTCATGAGTATTTAAAGGGCACAGTGGGGAATATTCCCTTACAACCTCTTGTTCTTCAACTATGATGCTGATGAGTATTTAAAGGGCACAATGGGGAATATTCCCTTACAACCTCTTGTTCTCAACTATGATGCTGATGAGTATTTAAAGGGCACAATGGGGAATATTACCTTACAACATCTTGTTCTCAACTATGATGCTGATGAGTATTTAAAGGGCACAATGGGGAATATTCCCTTACAACCTCTTGTTCTCAACTATGATGCTCATGAGTATTTAAAGGGCACAGTGGGGAATATTCCCGTACAACCTCTTGTTCTTCAACTATGATGCTGATGAGTATTCAAAGGGCACAGTGGGGAATATTCCCTTACAACCTCTTGTTCTTCAACTATGATGCCGATGAGTATTTAAAGGGCACAATGGGGAATATTCCCTTACAACCTCTTGTTCTTCAACTATGATGCTGATGAGTATTCAAAGGGCACAATGGGGAATATTCCCTTACAACCGCTTGTTCTTCAACTATGATGCTGATGAGTATTTAAAGGGCACAATGGGGAATATTCCCTTACAACATCTTGTTCTTCAACTATGATGCTCATAAGTATTCAAAGGGCACAATGGGGAATATTCCCTTACAACCTCTTGTTCTTCAACTATGGTACTCATGAGTATTCAAAGGGCACAATGGGGAATATTCCCTTACAACCTCTTGTTCTTCAACTATGGTACTCATGAGTATTCAAAGGGCACAATGGGGAATATTCCCTTACAACATCTTGTTCTTCAACTATGATGCTGATGAGTATTCAAAGGGCACAGTGGGGAATATTCCCTTACAACCTCTTGTTCTTCAACTATGATGCTGATGAGTATTTAAAGGGCACAATGGGGAATATTCCCTTACAACCTCTTGTTCTCAACTATGATGCTGATGAGTATTTAAAGGGCACAATGGGGAATATTCCCTTACAACCTCTTGTTCTTCAACTATGATGCTGATGAGTATTTAAAGGGCACAATGGGGAATATTCCCTTACAACCTCTTGTTCTTCAACTATGATGCTGATGAGTATTTAAAGGGCATATTGGGGAATATTCCCTTACAACCTCTTGTTCTTCAACTATGATGCTGATGAGTATTTAAAGGGCATAATGGGGAATATTCCCTTACAACCTCTTGTTCTTCAACTATGATGCTGATGAGTATTTAAAGGGCACAATGGGGAATATTCCCTTACAACCTCTTGTTCTTCAACTATGATGCTGATGAGTATTTAAAGGGCACAATGGGGAATATTCCCTTACAACCTCTTGTTCTTCAACTATGATGCTGATGAGTATTTAAAGGGCACAATGGGGAATATTCCCTTACAACCTCTTGTTCTTCAACTATGATGCTGATGAGTATTTAAAGGGCACAGTGGGGAATATTCCCTTACAACCTCTTGTTCTTCAACTATGATGCTCATGAGTATTTAAAGGGCACAATGGGGAATATTCCCTTACAACCTCTTGTTCTTCAACTATGATGCTGATGAGTATTTAAAGGGCACAGTGGGGAATATTCCCTTACAACCTCTTGTTCTTCAACTATGATGCTGATGAGTATTTAAAGGGCACAATGGGGAATATTCCCTTACAACCTCTTGTTCTTCAACTATGATGCTGATGAGTATTTAAAGGGCACAATGGGGAATATTCCCTTACAACCTCTTGTTCTTCAACTATGATGCTGATGAGTATTTAAAGGGCACAATGGGGAATATTCCCTTACAACCTCTTGTTCTTCAACTATGATGCTGATGAGTATTTAAAGGGCACAGTGGGGAATATTCCCTTACAACCTCTTGTTCTTCAACTATGATGCTTGTGAGTATTTAAAGGGCACAATGGGGAATATTCCCTTACAACCTCTTGTTCTTCAACTATGATGCTAATGAGCAGGCTTCGGATAATTATGCACTTAAAAATGCCAAAATATGCATGAAAATATGCACTTAAAAGTGTCTAAATAAGCACTAAAATATGCATTCAAAATAAACATATATCTGATATCAATTAGTGGTTTATATTACAAGAAATCAATGTTACATATTAAATATCGCCAAAATAAAGAAAATTACTTACAGTACTACAATAGATTGCTCCAGTTTGTCAATAAAATTTACAAGTCTTGATTACACTTAATCACTGCATGATGTTATAGGTTTTCAAACACAAACTTGCGCCTATTTTCACTTAAAATGACTTTGTACTCAGAAAGCACTCTCTCCACATCACATGCCACAATTATTGGAGCATACTCCAATTTAACGAAATCAGGGACCTCTAGTATCGATGCACCGTCAATTTTGTCTTTGCCTTGGATAACCACAAATGCTTTTAAGTTTGAGGAGACCGGAATTTGTCAGCACTACATTCTGCAATTTTTTTTGAGAAAACTTGATTAGTTGGGTTCTTTAGGGATCGATCGACTTCTTCAACAATTCCAATGCTAACGTGAAGAGGCAGTCCTATTTCTTGCAATTTCTTGATGGCTGAAGGTATGCAACGCAAATTGGAACGAATGAATATAACTTGCTCACGAACACCATCTTTGCTCCAGACTTTTTGAGCTTCCTTAATAGAAGCAGGTTCTTCAGAATCGAGGTCTTCAACTACCTTTTTTACTACCTCGAAATAATTGGCATAATAAACAGCAGCTCCTCCTATCTTGTATGAACTGGTGAAGGCGGGAGCGGCACATCATGATCTGCATCAAAAGATTTTTCTTTGCGACTTGGAGCCTTCAAGAACACTCTTTTCACTGTGGAGATCAACGTGTTTACTTCAGGAAACGAAGCCCAGACTGCTTCAGCGACTCGATGAAGTCCATGTGCTACACATGTGACGTGTATCATCTTGGGATATAATATCCCAAGACCTCCCATGGCTTTACACATGTAAGGTGCGGCATCCATTCAGGCCACGATAACATGATCGTAAAGAATGCCTGATGGCCACAAACAAGAAAGTGCATCATTGAAAATGCAGCAACTGTTGAGTGATTCACCTTAGGCAACACGGCCATATTTAGTAGATATGAATTGTCTCTCTCTTCTTCTCCTCCTATAATTCCAAACATGAAGTTAGCTACATATCTTTGATCTACGTCCGTTGTTTCGTCTAGTGAGACCCAAATATATTTTCCACGGGCGTTTTCCCTTAGTTTACCTAACGTTACATTGTAAAGCTCAGGAACGTAATTCTTCCTAAGTGTTGATTCATCTGGGACTGGTTGTTTCGTATACACCTGCAGAAACTGAACTAAGTTCTTATTGTTTAGTTTAGCCAACGGTATATTTGCCGAGAGAAATGCTTTATACAGATCTTCATTGAATGCACTACGTGTTGGTCCAGGTTTAACTAAAGCAGTGGTTTCAAGAGCCTGGTGTTTTTGTTTCAGGTTTACTTCTTTCAGTTTATTGTGTTTCGTTGTTTGAAGATGTTGTTGAATTTGATACTTTTTAGTTGCGTTTACGACTGTTCTACAGTATTTGCAAAACAATACACTTCCGTCAGTTGAAAAGTCTTGAAACTCTCGTACATTCCCTTTCATTACCTCATTAACAGTTCTTCTCCTTAGGCATCTTAAATACAGTAGCTATCTAACGTGCTATGAACCACAGCCTGTTTCAACTCAACGAAAGTAAGACTGACAAGAACTAATTGTGCATGAAAAGTAACTATTTACGGAATGAGGAAAAGATAACCTGCCTTACGGGAAATACCAAGAATCAGTGCCCACCTAATTGCATTGCAAGTAGAAAAAGCTATAGCCGGCTGTAGGGCTAGTGTTGCTAAATTTAAACACGATGCAAACACAGCACTGCTCAACATTCCTGTTACCTGAAATGCATGTCAAATACTCCAAAAGTGTCCTGCAGAAGCTGATGTCTACACTCAAGATTAAGAATGTTTTTGAAATATGCACTAATAGGAGGAAACCCCTAAATATGCACTGTTAAGTTAAAACTGTCCCAAATATGCAATTGCATATGCAATATGCAAAATGCATAATTAACCTAAGCCTGCTGATGAGTATTCAAAGGGCACAATGGGGAATATTCCCTTACAACCTCTTGTTCTCAACTATGATGCTGATGAGTATTTAAAAGGGCACAATGGGGAATATTCCCTTACAACCTCTTGTTCTTCAACTATGATGCTGATGAGTATTTAAAGGGCACAATGGGGAATATTCCCTTACAACCTCTTGTTCTCAACTATGATGCTCATGAGTATTCAAAGGGCACAATGGGGAATATTGCCTTACAACCTCTTGTTCTTCAACTATGATTCTCATGAGTATTCAAAGGGCACAATGGGGAATATTCCCTTACAACCTCTTGTTCTTCAACTAAGATGATGATGCTGATGATTATTTAAAGGGCACAACATCAAGGTCATGTACCATTGTAAGACAGTTCATATACAAATGTTGAATGCTTAATACTTTAGAGGTAGATGCCTACATAAGAAAATCAGCCTTTATTTAAAATGCACATACGTTAACCATGTTAAATTGGTAACAGTTGTATCCGTATTGACTAATGGTAATATGTAATTGTCCATACTATGAAATGTTGTTTAATAAAATATTTGTTACGAACATGTTTCGATTCATGAGCGTTGATAGTTTAATTGTTTAACATGATGAAGTGTTATTGATATCCATACAAAATGTTGATTTAAAATAAAATGAAAAGTTGAAGAGAAAAACATTAGAAAGAAGTTGTTACTAAAAATTGAGTTACGAATAATACTGGTGAAATGTATAAATGAAAAATTTAGAAATCTACTTTACGAAACTGCTCAAGTCACACTCCTTTAATTTGGTTTATTAACGTGGAAGCTGCGTCTTCTACTACTTGGAGAGGAGTACCATATCCAACTGAAGAGCCCAATGGCACACTGGGGCGAAACGCTGGCAACTGTTTTGAGTTAACTGGATCATTTTATCTAATTACATCGTGAATTTGTTAATAAACATCATTTCATAGTATTGACAAGGCAGATTGCACAATACAGAAGTTAATATAAAACTAAAGATAATTAAAATACCAACTAAAAAGTACAGAATACAAAACACAATTTTAAAATAAACAAAAATATGAGTACAATTATTTTTGTTTAAGATAGAGTTCTTTGAATCACATACTACTTGTAAATTTAGACAGCTGGCCCTAATCCACTTGCTCCCATAAAGCGGATAACGTGATCAACAATAATTGTGCTGTCGATAAATACGAGATTAATAAATATCGTGTAGACTGAGGGCCCTTTGTAGATCAGCAGGATCCACACAGTTGACAGGTACTAACTAGGGGTCTTCCCCCCTCACCAGGTAACCATAAGGACAGTAGGCACTTTGGTTTTGTCACAGTTCAAATAGAAATACAATCAAAATGTCATGGTGTTTCAAACAAAGTACATGAGGGGTACAGGTTCTAATTCATACAACATTCATAAAACATGAATTACACTGGCTTGTGATGAAAAAAATACAAGGGAAGTGAAATGTGAAGTTGATGTATCTTTCGCTGCAGATTTCGAAAACAGAAATAAAAAAGTTCTATGACGTCACGATTTATTGAAAAATTCAATTGTACTTGGATTCTTGTGAATAGGGCTCGGATTTTTATGTAAACACATATGTTACGCATTTTTTCTATAAATACATAAATTGCTGCTTTTCACTTATTAGCACATACAAACACATACTATTTAAATATTATCTTTCAGTTTATTGCATTTTGTTCTGTGTTACTTCAACGGGGAAGAACCTGTGAGCTATCTAATCTTCATGCAGAGCGTATGTCAGCTTGCAACTGTGTTATTCTTAACTTGTCGCCCCGAGCCACTCACTGTGGAAGTGATGGATTTCCTTGTCCATAACCACATTGCACCACGTGCTAGACCTCCCCCTCCACCAGCTACTTGGAACCAGTGTCACTCACATGCAGTTCATTTCTGTCACTGTGAAGTGTAAGGCAGTTCTACGATGCCTAAAGTAAAAACAACTACAAGTTATCGTCTGTTGCAGAATTTAAAGATAATTTTACTTCTGATGGGGGCGTTCTGTTCTGCCAACCATGTGGGGAAGCAATCATGGCTGAACAGCGATCTCAAGTTACACAACACTTCAAGGGCAAGAAATATTGCCGCAGTTTCGCGCCTTCAGAAGAAGAGTTTCGCGATAATCGTCGGTCATTTGTGATGGACAACCTGAAGATGTATCTCGTTGTGTATTGTAATGCTTCAGCAGTCAGTGAGACATAGCATAAATTGCATTCGTGAGTACTGCATATTGTTTATATTCACATTAATAAACTAAATTATATTAAAACATTTTTACTTTGCTGTCACATATTTCAGGTATTTTTAATACATACAAAATAAATATTTCCCCGATTTTTAGCACCTAAAAATCCTAGCCCTAGTTATGAATATTTACCTGAGATTGGACATAATAGAAAAACATCAAGAAGACGTTTCAAAGGAAAAAGACTACGTAATTAAATAGACACTTAGTTTTGTTTTTTGTTCAGATTAAAATTTGTTTAAAACGTTCATGTAAACATTCCTCTTGGTCAATCGTCTATTTTATGTTAGTTTCTACTGCTCCATAGTTTGATGTAAAAAGTTTAAACTCTAGGGAAAAATTTTGCCCTCGATTTTAGCAAAAGAATATCGATATCGGTTTTCCAAAAAGAAACGTGATGGAAAAAAATGGAGGTCACCTTCGATATAAGCCCACTAAGTAACATAAAACTAGCGAAAACTTCTCTTGTATTTTTCATCAACTTAAATTTCGTACGTCTGTGCTATAATATTTATCAGGGCATTCTTTCAGGGGGAACGCGGGGGGTACACGTACCCCTTAAGCATTTGTAAACTGTTTCAGAAAAAATATTGGTACATTTGTATCTAGTCCGACAAATATAACTTCCAACTTGAAACTTCATCGATCAGCTGGCGTCAACGCGCTGTTCACAACAATTCGAGAAGATTTCAGGTAATCCTCGATTTAAATCGATCTATCGAATCAGTTTCTTTTGGTCGGCAACTCGGCACTCAGCAGCATAATCGAAACAATAGGCCATATTATTTTCTGCTCGACAAAAGCTTTGTGTAATTGCTGCCTTATTCGAAGAAATGTACTTGTTTAGACAATAATAAGTAAGATGGTATATTGTCTTTCACGGCCGGTGAATTAAAACTCAGCAATTCTTCTAGGTTTGTGCCGTGTCTTGTGTGGGGTTTCGCCTAGGACACCAAGCTGGCTCATCGGCGGGCTCTTGGTGTCCCCGCCCGGACCTCACAGGAGTAACGAACTGCGCGCTACCTCCCTTTATATAGAGTGCAACTGCACTAATTTACTGCGAGAACTAAGATCTCAAGCAGCCTCAACCTCCCTATGAAGGCTTCCAAAAAGATGGTATATTGGCTTTCACGGCCAGTGAATTAAAACTCAGCAATTCTTCTAGGTTTGTGCCGTGTCTTGTGTGGGGTTTTGCCTAGGTCACCAAGCTGGCTCATCGGCGGGATCTTGGTGTCCCCGCCCGGACCCCACTGGAGTAGCGAACTGCGCGCCACCTCTCTTTATATAAGGTGCAACTGCACCTCTTGACTGCGAGAACTAAAAGCCCAAGCAGCCATAACCTCCCTATGTAAATACATATTCTTTCTCTTTGCTTATAAACTAAAAATGATAAATGACCATGAATTAGAATATTAGCTGTCACATAATTGTTACATATTTTAGCATTTTGTCTTGAATTTTTGTTTGATTTGATTGAATGCTGGCTTTACGAACAAGACATGTCATCCCTTTAATCCCCTTTGTAATCCGAGCAAATAATGTTTGTTTTAGGTAGAATCTGTAATAATAATAATAATAATAATAATAATAATAATAATGGTTTTATGTTCCTTTTAACGACTGTGGCTTTTAGAGACACCGAGGTGCCGCAATTTGGCCCCGAAGGTGATCTTAAACACGACAGTAAATCTACTAACTCTGCTAGCTCTCATTTGCGCACCCTCAATGCCAACCGTGTGCACCGGGATTCGATCCTACAACCTTGGAGAGAGCAGGCGAGAACGTTACCGCTGACCCATGCAGCTTAGGTAGAATCACATGGCCAAATAAGCCATCATGTTAGATATTATTATTTGCCAAAGTGCTCAACAGAAGGAGTCAATTGTCAATTGGGGCTAGCTTTAGTTTCAGCTTGGTAATCTATCCAGCGTATTGCTCATCAGACTGACCATAGTCTGTTTGAACAGCCTCATTCGTCATGCGAATCTAAGACGGTCTTGTTTCAAAGAGAGATTAATTACGAATAATATGTGGGCAGCTCGTTCTGAAGATGAACTCCATCGAGTGAATGGCAACTTCATACGAAGGTTTTCTTTATTTATTTCGAGCGCTCAAGTTCCGTCCAGCGGGCTAAGTGAGACCGTTGTCCAATAAACTAATAAAAATCACCCTGAAGTTTCCCGTAAGCTAACAATCACTATCTTTCTTCTGCTGCAGAATTTGCAACAGATTATTTATCATTTCCTGCTGACTAACCATCATCTGCTTCAGCTCGTCTACTTCTTCTGACAGTTTGAAGATGGCCTTGGCACCGCCTTCGACCCCGGAAGACAAGGTCTGTATGTTGGTGGCCACGGCGCCGGGCACACTGGCGCCATCGCTGAAAGCTGAACCCCCTCCACCAAACATGAATGTCGAGGTGGTCAGAGTCGAGTTCGGAGATGAAACGGTGTGTTTGGAGCGCTTCCGCTGCTTCGCGAGTTCATAGGCGGCCTTGAGCACATCCTTGGGTAACCTCTTCTCGCGAGGATTCAAGGGCTTCACGTGCAACACCACCCTGTAGAAATTTGGAGAAACCAGAGCGGTCCATCTGAGCAGGCGGTGTAAATAATTAGGCAGGTAACCATTGAACAGAGCTGACTCTATATATGAAATCAGCCTGGTTTGGCGTTCAAGTTTCAAGAGTCCAGCAGTTTTCTTCAATCCTCGAATGTCGTGAACAGCAATACCGACCAGAAGATTCATAAGAATGATGGTAACAAAGAGTAGAAGCATGACAAAGATAACGTGAGCACTGACATCTAGCACAAAAGGAGACTGATTGCCACTATCAGGGTCCATCATCAGTCCTTGAAAGTCCACCTCTCCCGTCATAAAGATCAAAACTTCAATGAATCCGACTAAGGGATTGGAGAATTTTTTTGTCGCCGGGAATATGACGCAAAAGCTGATTGTGAAACCGACTAGGAGGCAAGAGTAGGCCATGAAGAGCTTCGCGAATTCCTTCTGCACTTTGGTGTACATGGCGACGTAAGATCCCAGGAGCGGCAGCTGCCCTATCATCAGCATCATATTAATCCAGCCAATGAGCACGGCGAATGCTCCGAAGTGACGCTGCCACATTTGGATCCGCTCACTGTAGACGAACGACGTCGCGAACACGCTCACGATGACGATCCATTCTATGAGGTTCTCCGCTTGCTCCAAGTACTGCTTGACGCTGCAGTAACCGGCGATGCCATACAATTTACGGAATATCTCGCAGACAGTAAAGAACACGAGTATGTACCAGCCGACTTCCACAAGGACAGGATTCGTCCTGATCAATCCACCAATCACAGTAGAGTTCGGGCAAAGATCCACCTGGGGATAATTCCGATAATTATTATCACCTGAGTCCTTAGAAATGTTGTAGCAATTGTAGGCCAGGGCCACCAACACATAAAAAGTCAAACTCAACACGTACAGCAAACAGATGAGTAGCCTCGCGATGTAAAACTTACGTATCTTCTTCCACTTAAGGTGCATGAAAGCTTCGCATAATGGATGTTGCAGTATTTCCTTCTGTCCTTCATCGACGAACGTTTTGAGGTAACTGATCTCCCCCTGAGGGGAATGCTGGAGCAGATTCCTGAAGTCCAACTTGAGTTCCACCTCCCTGTGCGATGCTTCCGGGTCGTGCAACGAGATGGCGGAGTCTAGCTTCTGGAACACCATGCTCAATGCCGCCGGCGTCTTGCGGATAATTATGCTGAGCGCGGTGATGCCCCCTTTAGTCCTGGCAGAAATGTCACCACCGTGATACAGCAACGTCTCGACGCACTGGGATAATTCGTTGAGGGCTGCCACGTGCAGTGGTGTGTACCCGTACTTGTCCTTGGCGTTGACGTTCGCCCCCTTATTGATGAGGACTTCAGCCACGTCGTAGGCTTGGAGAGCCTTGCCGACGGCCGAGTGCAGAGGCGTGCGCCGATCGTTGTCCGAGACGTTAACGTCGCAACTGCGGACAGACAGGAGAGCCTCTACGCACTCCAAGGATTGAGACCGGGCCGCCTGATGCAACGCCGTCTGTCCACGACAGTTCTTTTCGTTAACATCAGCACCTTTGGATAGCAGCAGGGATACCCCTTCAGAGTAACCGTTTTCGGCGACTAAATGGAGAGCGGTTGCCTGAGTGGCCCAAGTCTTGACATTGGTATCAATGCCTTCACAGTCAAGCAACATCTTGAGGCACTGAATCTGACCGAGGTCCGCCGCCAGATGAAGAGGAGAACAGCCCTCAGGTTCTACTGAGTTGATATCGCTGCAGCTTCCAATAAGCAACTGCAAACACTCGATGGAATTGGCCTTCACGGCGGAATGCAGGGCAGTGCCGTCCCCTTTCATCCCATTCGAGTAGTAGTCGATTTTAGCACCGTTGTTGAGCAGAAGTTTGGCCGCCGAGGGAGAATTACCGAAAGCCGCGCAGTGGAGAGGCGTATGCCGCTTCCTGATGTAGTTCACGTTGGCGCCTCGGGAGATGAGGTACTTGCAAACGACGACATCGTCGCTGAATGCGGCAAGATGGAGGGCGGTGAAACCTTCTTCGCAGGCGTAGTGGAGTTCAGCGCCGCACTTGAGCAGACCCGGCAACAGCTCGCCCTTCTTGAGCACCGCCGCCCAAAGGAAGCAGATGTTCTTCTCGATCTGTGATCTGTTCCGCATGCAATCCACGTCATCGACGGTGAGCGCTCCTTGTTCTATCTGCTCGAGAGAGTGGACGTTGCCGACCGAGGCTCTCATCTGCTCGAACAGACCGGACCGGATGGTATCTTTGCAGATGCGGACGCGCAATTCCTCCGGGACCATCTCCTCGAAGCTGTCCATGAAAAACTCGTCTGCGGGAGGGGATTCCCCATAATCGATGCGAGCTTCCTCGTCCCGCCTGTTGAGGTCGAGGTTGAAGCCGATGGTGGCGTCGCGGCGCGGTTGTTGGTTCTGCGTCCTCCAGCGCTGCAGCAGGGACGGACTGGCTGAGTGGTAAGTGGTGGCGGAAGAGCGCATGGGGATGCATTCCACTGTCATGCTGATGGCGCGGTCCAGAACCTTGCGCTTCTTCCTGTCCTTCATGCCGAAGGAGTTACTGCGCGATCGCTCCTTCTTGCTGCCGCCGCGCATCCCGATCAGCGGATCTGCATCCTGCAACCACAAGAGGCAATTAACCAATACTCAGGTAAAATAAAGTCAATCACAAGAAAATATCTCTCTTATAAAACATAATTTTAAGAAGTGCAATATTCCTGCATTGTTTAGGGAAGTGGTGGTGATTGTTGCTGTAAGGGATGAAATATCTAAGGCATCAGTCCTTAAGGACATGGTGATAACGAAAATGAAATTATAGCTATAGTAAACCCTCGATTTAGTGGATTGGTTAGGGGGAGGGGGAGGTTCGTCCTTTAAATTAGGAATTTAGAAATTATTACTTATAATTCGAAATATTTAAAAATACGACTTTGAAAACAACGCGTTTTAACTTACAAAAATTACCGTAATCAACCTGCGCTGTCGACCGAAAATAAATATCGACGTCGTACTAACGAATAATCGATGTTTGTGAATTATCGAACGATTGAACTGCTCACGGAACTATCGATTAGATGTGTTTTATTTCAAAAATGGCTGTATGTTGATCTTGCATCCACGGTTATGGCCGATAAAACGATGTTTTTTAGTCTTTCTTTTTTTTTTGGGGGGGGGGGGGAATTATTTCGTAGTTTCATTTGGTTGCGCCAATAAACAGGAATATTATACGCGGTTCTATTTATTCCATAGATTTATGGCATGTTAAAGACCCTTCCACTAATTACACCTGTGCGAAGATAAATTGTATAGGTTAAGAATGTAAACAACGCTCTTAGGTCCCTACGTTCGTTGCCAAGAGCCGACTGCGGTGGCGTCTAGTAGCTAAGTTCTGAACTAGGCCTAGTATTCGTTGACGGTGGCGTTTGGCGGCAAAAGTAGGATTGATAAATTCAAAGTTGCAGTCCTTCCTTGAATTAAAAAACAGTTACACACACTAATACAGCCATCACAATTAACACCGGTTATCAGACAGATTCTACACACACCCAAAGCACACGGGGCTACATGACCGCGTTGTCGCAGCCCCTAAACTAAGGAACCAACCAACCATCTATTTATTCCTTTTTGAGCAAGAGCAGTAAGGTTATGTTTATATTGGTTTATATCGTGTCCACCATCATGATTACAAAATGTGTTTTGAAAAGTATTTTTCATGATATGAATAATGACTTAGAAGAGTTAAAATATTTAACAATGTTCCAAATTGAAGGCAGAGAAGAGAAGAGGATTCTAAGGACGCAAACTAACACCACCATTACTACAAACAAAGGTCAGACAGGATGATGATGATGAAGAAGAAGAAGCTGAAGAGTCGAATCTCTAATTAACACTCATCATCAACTACCAAAGGCAATGCATTGTTCGCTGTCCTCAGCCCCTCGTTTCATTTCATAGTAGGAACCATAATGAAGAGTTAGTGTGACTGACGTCTATTAGAGCTAAATGTATATGGACTGATTAAAGTTCTCCAATGTGGGCGTCAACTATGTAAGAAAATTGTATATAATACAATCCAGGTGGTAGTTCATTAACTAGTGATGGTACAATATAACCATAGCTATTTACACATAAAGGTTTTACATATTTAGTATTTGTTATGGCTCTTGTTTGTATGTTGTGAGAGACCTAATGGTAGTCGAGATTCAGTACAGTAATTCGAAACAACTATCTAATATTAAAATAATACCAGTGAAATATTTAAAGAACCTGTTTTGGCTATCTTGAAGATTATTAATTAAAGTTGTGTTTTGATTTCCCCAAGCTGATATGGCATATCTAAATTTGCTTTCAATCAGCGCACTATAAATGGTTTTGTAAGTACGTATTTTATATCTACAGAGAATCGGAAATTGTAGAAGGTGTAAAGGTTTGCTCTTAGGATTTTTATCATGTTATAATAATAATAATAATAATAATAATAATAATAATAATAATTTAATTTAATTTAATTTATTTATTAAATACTATTTATGTTACATTATTGTGATATGTCTCACGAATCTGATGACAGTACAGATTATCTGTGCGACATATTAATTATTATTTACAACATGTATATAGATTATGTTTCAGTACAAGAGTGCATGCATTTTTTTTGTAATGTTAATGATAAAATACTAATGTAAATAATTAAAGATACAAAAAATTACACTATGGTAGTTATATTAATAAATTTATGTTATGAGTTAATGTTTGGTTAAGTAATATTTTTTAATGCGACTTATAGCTAGTTGTTTGCTGTTAATGTTTGTCAGTCCAGGTGGTAGTTCATTAAGTAGTGATGGTATAATATAATTTAGTCTCTTGAAACCATAGCTATTTATACATAAAGGTTTTACATATTTAGTATTTGTTATGGCTCTTGTTTGTATGTTGTGAGAGACCTTATGCCTGAATCTTGGATCATGGTAGTAGAGATTCAGTACAGTAATTTGAAACAATTCTTTAATATTAAAATAAGGGATATCAGTGAAATATTTAAAGAACCTGTTTTGGCTATCTTGAAGATTATTAATTAAAGTTGTGTTTTGATTTCCCCAAGCTGCTATAGCATATCTTAATTTGCTTTCAATCAGAGCACTGTAAATTGTTTTGTAAGTTTTCCTATCTACATAAAATCGGAGATTGTAGAAGATGTAAAGGTTTGCTCTTAGTTTTTTTAAATTATGTTTACTGTGTGTGTGTTCATTTTAAAGTGTTCATCAAGGGTAATTCCTAGGTATTTTTGTGTCGAAGTACTATTTATGAAGGTGTTACATTTGCAACCTGCCAGGATGTTTTGGTGTATGCATGATAAGCTGTGGTGCGTTAGTTTGTATTTTTCTTGTGTGAAGTGATCAACTCTGATGTGCATTATTTTAGATTTGGTTGTATTTATATACAAATTATTGTCATGACACCATCTTGTGATGTTATTGAAGTCTTCTTGAAGTCTCTCAAAAGCTGTTTTAGAGTCTTTATGTATGGTATATATAGTGGTGTCATCAGCATAAATAAATATTTTACTGTGTTTAATGGCTTCATTCATGTCCTTTACGAACAGGTTATATAGTGTAGGTGAAATAATGCTGCCTTGAGGGATACCTTGTGTTCCTTCTACTGCGTCACTGATAGTGTTATTGACCATAACTGCCATTTCCCTGTTTTTCAGATAGCTTTCAAATAGCTTGTAAGTCGTGCCTCTTATTCCAATATCGTGTAATTTAGCAAGTAGTTTATTGTGATTTATTGTGTCAAATGCTTTAGAAAAGTCAAGAAAAAGTACCATTATGTGATTGTTCTTATTTAAGGCATTATTTATTACATTGGCAAATTCCGCCAGGAGTAGTTCAGTACTTTTCCCCTTCCTAAAACCGTATAGGTGTCCCTTTAAAATATCATATTTATTTAGGAAATTCTTCAATCTCTTATCCAAGCATTTTTCCATTATTTTGTGGAGGATTGATAAAATGCATATTGGTCTGTAGTTGCCAAAGTATAAGTGATCGCCATTCTTATATATTGGTTTAATAATTGTGTATTTCAGATATTTTGGTATTATGCCTGATTCGAATATCTTGTTTATGAGATGTGTTATGATTGGTATAGTTTTTTTGGATGTTGCCTTTATATCTTTCAAGCGTATATTGTCTACCCCAGGCGATTTGTCTGTTTTTAATTCCTTAATTATGTTTTCTATTTCATATTCATCAGTTTCAAGTAATGTAAAGGAATTCATTAATGTGTTTCTATTTGATTGCCATATGTTGATACTACAGTTATGAGCTAGGCTGTTTATTAGGTAGATTTCTTTAGAAAGCTAACTATTGCAATGGGTCCCATGTTTCGACTTCCGGAAAATTTCGACATATCTTCGCGTTTTACATCCCCCAGACCCCAAAACCACCGTCAGTTCAAAAGTTTATATATAATTTATGTATATATGTATCTATCTATATATATATATCAGTTTTTTGTGGACACGATAACTGCCGTAATTTTGCACCAATCACTTTGAATGTTTTACATAATATGTATCCCTATAAAATCTCGGTCGAGTTCGTTAATGGGCAAAATCGGTCAAAGGGGGTAAAAATGGGGGGCTTTTTTCGAAAAAGTGAAATATCGCTATAACTCTCTTAATACATGAAATATCGAATCCCTTCAAAGTTCATAATATGTGTCGGATAAGTGCCAAAAATGTATGTCAAATAAGTTTTTTGATAGCACCAACCATTGACCAAAGGGGTGGGAAAAAGTGGGTTTTTCGGGAAACATTAATCATATCTCTGTTAATAGGCACAATATCAAAACCGCACAAAATGGACAATATTCCTCCAATAATTACCTAAAACTTTTGTCTGAAAGAATTTTTGATATGACCCACCATTACGCCACGGGGTGAACAAAATGATTTAAATTATAAGAAAATGCCAAGTGCCAAGAGAGGTTGCCATGACAACTTTACTTTTAATTGATAAGGGATGACCATCAGCAGTTGCTATGACAACGCCACTGCACGAGATCACATTCAGTTTTCATGTCAGTGGGAAGCGACTTCGGTATCGGAACTGGTAGCATGCTGAACTTCTATGCCCAAGGTCGCGGGTTCAAACCCGGTTGAAGTCGTCGGATTTACTAAGAGCGCTAAAAAAAACCTGAGTTTGCTTTCCTTCGGAGGGGAAGTTCCAACGTTCGTTGCGAGTGGCTGATTGAGGTGGCATCTAGTAGCCAAGTTCACAGCTAGGTGTCGTTGACGGCAGTATTTTAGGTAGATTTCATTAGAAAGCTAACTATTGCAATGGGTACCATGTTTCGATTTCCGGAAAATTTCGACATATCTTCGCGTTTCACATCCCCCAGACCCCAAAACCACCGTCAGTTCAAAAGTTTATATATAATTTATGTAATATATGTATATATGTATATCAGTTTCTTGTGGACACGATAACTGCCGTAATTTTGCACCAATCACTTTGAATTTTTTACCGAATATGTATACCCATAAAATCTCGGACGAGTTCGTTACTGGGCTAAATCGGTCGAAGGGGATGAAAATGGGGGACTTCTTTAAAAAAAAAATGAAATATTGCTATAACTCTCTTAATATGTGAAATATCGAATCCGTTCAAAGTTCATACTATATGTCGGATAAAGCTCAGAAATTTATGTTTGAAACGTTTTTTGATAGCACCAACCATTGACAAAAGGGGTGGGAAAAAGTGTTTTTTTCGGGAAACATTAATCATATCTCTGTTAATAGGCACAATATCAAAACCGTACAAAATGGACAATATTCCCCTAATAATTACCTAAAACGTTTGTCTGAAATAATTTTTGATATGAGCCACCATTGCGCCAAGGGATGAGAAAAATGATTCGGAATTATAAGAAAATGCCAAGAGCTATCAGTGGTTGACATGGCAACACTACTAAATTGATGAGGGATGAGCCATCAGACGTTGCCATGACAACGCACTTGCGCGAGATCAGATTCAGATTTCCATCTGACTAAGTGTGCAGCGGCTTCGGTGACGTAACTGGTAGCATGCTGAACTTCTATGCCCAAGGTCGCGGGTTCAAAGCCGGCCAAAGTCGTCGGATTTTCTAAGAGCGCTAAAAATCCCTCAGTAAGCTTTCCTTTGGAGGGGAAGTTCCAACGTTCGTTGCGAGTTGCTGATTGAGGTGGCATCTAGTAGCCAAGTTCACAGCTGGGTGGCGTTGACGTTAGTATCTGGTAGCAACATTAGGAACTACTGCTTGAAATTTAGCGTCTGCATTCCTTACCTGAATTACAGACTAATACAGCCATCACAATTCACACCGTTTATCAGACAGATTCTACACTCACACAAAGTACACGGGGTTATATGACAGCGTTGTCGCAGCCCCTAAACTGAGGAACCAACCAACATCTCTGCGGGAGATATAATTTTGCGTGAAGAAGTAACAGACCGTTACATAGTTACACATCAGTGTCGAAACCTTGCATAAGGACAGTGTGACCACAAGTATAACAAGTAGTTCCGTGAAGAACTGTACAGCCTATTTTCATATATCCTGCTCATGTTAATTGCCTCTATCAACATACAAAATGTCAGTTTAATTGCTGTAACAGATTCGTAGATATTGAGAACCGTCTAAATATTTCAGATGGTCGTCAGGTTGGATTTTTATTTTTGTACTATTATATTAAGATTATTGTGTAAGTGTGGTATTCAAACTTCAATCGCAAGATTAGAACACAAGAAGTAAAAACGAGATTTTAAAATTACGCACAGCAGCCATCTTGTGATTATGCAAACAATTGAAATAAATTAGATGCCAGTGGATCAACATTTGTGTAAGCATTTAAAACGTGCAACGTTTCACGGCACTCGGATAGTTAATTCGCGAGAAACGTCCATTTAAATATGTATACTTCGCGTCGCCGCCATGTTGGATTCGTGCTCACCAGGTTACTGAAAGTCCTATAGGTGAACATATGTTCATAGTCTCTATGAACATAAAAATTTCAGTTTGGTTGCTGTAAAAGATTCATATATATTGAGAACCGTCTAAATATTACGGAAGCTTGCCATTTAGGATTGTTATATGTATAGGCCATAGAGTTATGTAACATTCAAGGTCACTTATTGCCTAGGTTCATTATTCAAACTTTCACTTCGATCGCATGATTACGACACAAGAAATAAAAACTTAATTTTAAAATTTCGCACAGCCGCCATCTTGAGGTTATGTAAACAATTGAATTAAATTAGATGGCAGTACATTACAATCTGCAAAATCATTTACTGTACCACATTTCACTGCGCTCAGAGAGTTAACTCACGAGAAAAGTCTATTAAAATATTTCAAATTCGCTTGGTCGCCATGTTCGTTTTGTACTTTACAGGTTTATGAATTATACATAGGTAAACTTGTATCAGTACCCTTGATCACCGTACAAAATTGCAGGGTGATATCTGTAATAGTTTCGGGGATATAGAATGTCAGTGAAATATTTCGCACAGCCGCCATTTTGAGGTTATGTAAACAATTGAACTAAATTAGACTCCAGTACATTGCAATGTGTATAAATATTTGCTGTACCAAGTTTCATTACGTTTGGATAGTTAAATCGCGAGAAAAGTCTATTTAAAAGTCTCCACTTCGCTTGGCCGCCATGTTGGTTATGTAGTAACCAGGTTTTTGAAAGTTTCATATGTGAACTTCTAGTAGTACCCTTTATCACCGTACACAATTTCAGGGCGATATCCGTTATAGTTTCGGAGATACTGAATGCTAGTGAAATATTTCGCACAGCCGCCATGTTGGATTGGTGAGACGTAACAAAATTCGATGGGCACGGTCGACGTCGCCGGGAATAGTGCTATGAACTTACCGAGTTTCACTGAAATCTCTCCAGCCGTTTAGATTTTATTAGGGGGGGACACACACACACCTCACACACACACACGCACACACACACACGGACAAAAGGTGATCTCATAAGCCTATTTTTTCAAAATTTAAAATAGGCTAAAAATGGACTCCAAATGACAAGAAGGTTACCGTCCCCGTAAGACAATAAAATGTTTAAAATATGTTTAAAATGAAGAAAAACAAACTTAATTAATCTCCAATTATAAAATACTTTCACGCGATAAATGAGGTCTGATCCTTCTACGAAAACCTGCATATTCTGCCTATTTTCGCCTATTTCCAAGTTTGTCCGGTGAAATCTACCTCCGCCTTCCGGCGTGCCGAGAGGACTTTTTTTTTCACTAAAGGTATTGATGAATTTATTGACTATCACTTCGTTAGTATAATGTAATATTAAATGTTTGTTTATGACTTCATTGACAGTTTGTGTTTTCCGACCTGTTATATCATTAATGACTTTCCACATTCCTTTATTATCGTTTTTGGAACTATTTATCTTATTTTTAAAATATTGATGTTTTATTTTGTTTATTAGCTTATTTAATTTGTTTCTGAAAGCTTTGTATTCATTTTTTATTGTAATATTATCCTTGTTTCTGAGCATTGTTTTGTAAAGTCTGTCTCTTTCCTTACATTGTATTTTGAGGTCATAAGTGAACCATTGTTTGCTTTTTCTGTGTTTACGAGTTGTTATGTAAGATGCTTTTTGGTAGATTTCCTTAAATTTGGTTGTTATATTGTTGTATATGTCATTAGGATTTTTTAATTCAAGGCAATCTGTCCAGTCTGTGTTGTTAAGGCTTGTGTGTATTATAGTATCGTTCATTAGCGTAATGTACGATTCATTATCTTGTAATTGTGTTTTATCATTTTTTGGCCAAATACCTGCATATGTTATGTAGTGGTCAGAGATATCTGATTGTATGACTGCAGAAGTATATTGATCTAGTCTGCTACGATAGTTTATGTGATCAATACATGTTATCGAGTCTAAATTTGGATCATAACGAGTACATTGAGTGATAAGTGGTAGGAAACCATGAGTTGCCATAATATTTGTATATTTGATAGCTGATAGACTGATGTCATTAGATAAAGTATCAATGTTGATATCTCCTAAAATGGCGTATTCGCTGTACTTACTAGTGTGTTGTGTTATATGTGTCTCCAGTTCATCAAGAAAGTCATTTATGTTAGTGCTAGGTGGTCTGTAAATGCATGTTAATCCAATCTTTTTGTTCATGTGAAGTATTTCTATTACCATTGATTCATGGGTATTGGAAATGTATGAATTGTGTGTTCTAATAGCCATGTTGTTCTTTACATGTATGGCTATGCCTCCTCCTTTACGATTTGTTCTATTACAAAATACAACATTAAAATTATCCAAAGTAAATAGGTAATTATTAGATTCAAGTATGTTAATTTCTGTTAAGCAAATAATATCCAGATCATTAATTTTCTTGTCTAAGGTTATGGTTAAATAATCCCAGTTTTTTGATATAGATTGAATATTTAGAGAGAGGATATTGATTTCAGCATTATTTCTAGTCTTATTACCATTTTCGACGAAATCGGGTATATTGAGAAATGTGAGTTCATTTTGTATTCCAGAAACATTTATATTGCTATCCCAACTGTTCATAATATCAATTAATATAATAATTCAATAATAATTCTTTCTTTTTGGCGGGGGGGGGGGGGGGGTACCTAATTTTGTTAATGTCTTCCTCACGGGAGATTCTCAATATACCAGATTCGTCGTTTTTTCGCGCAAGTATTTTGCCGTTTTTAACCCAAATGAATTTCCAGTTATTTTCTCTGGCCTGATTTTTAGTTTTCCATAGTAGCTCCCTGTAAAATGTCGTTAGACTTTCGTTAATGAAAAACCTAGATTTAGTGTTCCCATGAGTGAGGAAATTTTGTCCTTTTCTTTTCTGTAAAAATTCATTCTTTTTGGATATGGAGTTAAATTTTTACCACTATTGGGGGGATTTTGTTCTTTCTTTGCAGTGGGGGCCTGTAAACTTCCTCTACATCAAACATGTTTAGATCTACTTCTAGAGTCTCAGCAATTTTGTGGACGATTTCATCCAGGCATTCATCTTTCGCGCGTGGCACTTCACATATTTCAATGTATTGTTGCCTACCGTTCTGTTCCATTGTGTGCACTTTCTCGTTTAGATCAGATATTATTTTGTCTTGTAGATTCTTTTCGTCTTTTAGGGTTTTTATTTCTGCTGTAAGTGATTTCAGAAGAGTTGCATTTGACTTAGTTTCCTTAATCAACTCATCATATTTCTGCGCAATAAAGTCGGCACTTTTTACACTTTCACTCACTTGGTTTTTCAGTTCTCTAATCTGCTTCTTTAATTCTAAAAACATACCTTTGATATCCGATGCATGTATTATCTCCGTGTCCGGTGTTGAAGGTGGAGTCGCTGTGTCATCAGTGTTGGCAGCATCTGGTAGGTAATAATAATAATAATATCGTATGGCCTCGGGTGCCGGGTGCAAGCTTTGTAATTTGACATCCAGAGGGTAGCTTGCATGTCGAATTTCGTTGTTCCTTGAATCACTATGAAAGTCAGGGAGGTTAGGTATCTAAGCTCCTTGAACACAATAGCGCTTTCTAGTAGAGAAATGATTAACTTTGTGTTGGCGGAAACTCCCGAGATTAATTTTGCCATTATGAACATGGCCTACTGAATTCAAATGGGTTCTTTGACATGCCAACATCCTATGACGTGCGTGTCGTATTTTTGCCGCCTTTCAAAAATCAATTACCACGGCCAGGAGCGAACTTGCAATCTTGGGGTTGGTAGTCCCACACGCTATCCACTCACCCACCGTGTGTTCATTTTAAAGTGTACATCACGGGTAATTCCTAGATATTTTTGTGTCGAAGTACTATTTATAAAGGTGTTATATTTGCAACCAGCAAAGATGTTTTGGTTTATGCATGATAAGCTGGGGTATGTCAGTTTGTATTTTTCTTTTGTAAAGTGGCCAACTCTGATGGGCATTTTTTTTATTTGGTTGTATTTATATACAAATTATTGTCATGACACCATCTTGTGATGTCACTGAAGTCTTCTTGAATTCTATCAAAAGCTGTTTTAGAGTCTTTATGTATGGTAAATATAGTGCTATTGTAATAGTTATAGGGTCTTGAGTTACAATGATGTATATATCAGATTCTATGGATTGTGTTGTGTTCTTTTGTGGTGATGGAGCGCTAGTGTGGTGAGAAAATGAACTTATATATCAAGTGACAACTCTAGGTAAAGCAAAGATGGTGTGGACAAGAATGACAACAGATAGTATGAACCAGGACAAAGGAATTGTTAGAGGTTATAGATTACTTATGAAATATTGAAACAAATTGAATGAACACAAGATTTATATATAATATTTGTGAAAGAAAGTAAAAGTAAAGTTATTCTATATCCTTCGCAGCATCTTTATGCTTATATGGGTGAGATTTCAAATAAAGCTCTTCCGATTCTTTTTAACGAATATAAATAGATGGTGAATGGTGCAACGTGATTTGGAAGTTATATTTTATGGTGACTGGATTAATGTCACAATCTTTATACATTCCCCATTCATCATAAAATGTAAGTAGCAACCGTATGAAATGAGGTGAGGTCCGAATTCGAAAAGCCAGGACAATATTCAGTAGGATGCGTGATTTGTTCAAACAACATGGGATAACAATGACTACGAAAATCAGGCTTTTGCGTTGTTTTACGGTGCTGAGACATGGACTCTGACAGAGTCTTTATGTAAACGGTTAGAGGCCTTTGAAATGTGGCTGTACAGAAGGATATTGCGGATACTATGGACAAACCATGTCACAAATATTGAGGTTCTCCAAAAACTGGAGGTAGGCCTACCCGCTAGAGATATTCGCTCTCAGTTATGCCGACAAATACTGGCAATTTGGGAGCGTCAGTGGCTAACTGACCCAATGCCCAGTAAGCTGAAAGCGATCAAGGGACCTACTCGCGTGTGGCGGAGCTCTTTCCGGTCATGGAGGGAGTCCGTCATTCTGTGTAGGCTAAAGATAGGTCATACATGATCCACCCACTCGTACTTAATGAGAAGGGAAGACCCTCCACGTAGTACCTGTGGAGCCATTTTCACCGTGGCCCACATTTTAACCGAGAGTGTGGATCTTGCTGACTTACGAAGAAACCTTGGTTTGCAGATGACACTCAAACTTATATTAGCCGATGACGCGGTGACTGCTTTATTGCCCTTATTTATTGAAGTGTCTTGGTTGGTGTTGGAAACACACCACCCCTGGGGATGAGAGTGTTCTCGTACTCGCTAATAAAAATAAAATATTTTTCATAGTAAGTAACCTATGAAATGGCGCCCTCTCAGAATTTATTATCTTAGCTATAAGCTATAAATCGCGGGTTCAAACCCGACCGAAGCCACCGGATTTTTTAGGAACGTTAAAAATCCCTCAGTATGTCTTCCGCCGGAGGGGAAGTAAAGCCGGCGGTCCCGTGTCATAGATTTATGGCATTGGTTCGGCCACTGTCTTGGCAAACCAGTTTTGTGTTTCCCTATTTGTTTCCACTCTGTGTGGTTGTACATATCTTTATTATTTGTCTTCATTGTATTTATTCATTGTCAAGTTTGTTTTGTTTATGTTGGTTAGTTGTCATGATTCATTTGTCTTGATTACATGTTGTATTCCCACTGCCGTATTTCCAGTAGGATATTTTTGCTTAGAAGGTATTTTGGTATTCTAAGTTGGCCACATTGATTCTTCTTTATTCTCTATGACTTGTTTTTGAACTCTCTACTGTGATTGGCTGCTTTCAGCCTATCAGAGGCCTCCGACTTGTCTTTGAACTCTCTACTGTGATTGGCTGCTTTCAGCCTATCAGAGGCCTCCTTGCTGTTTGTAGCGACCAATCACGTGTTTCTTCTTCGTTCTCTAAGTCTGCAGCCATGACGGAATGTTGTGCTTCAACGCTGGTTGTGATCTATCGACGAATATCCAGCTAATCATTTCTATAATTGGTGCTATCTTCATAGTAACCGTGCTTAGTAATCATGTCCTATGCACATGATTCATATTTTGTTAGGGCAGTGACATTTTGGTGATTTTCGGTCTCATCAAACCATGCTTGATGTTGCTACGCGCCATGTCGACGAATTCTTCAATCCGCGGCGTCGGATAGTTTGTTGTAACGTGTTTACTTCTATCTTCATCTACTGCCTAACAATTTGTCTTCACGCGTATGAATAATGATGTTGCTTCGTGTGATAAGTAATTTATCGTTTGTCTGGAAGCATGTGCCACAAGGCCAGGCACCATCACTAAATGGAGGTTGACGCTAGGCTAAACTGCTTTACTATTGTGACAATGCCGTGCGATTGGCATATCCCGGTATTTGTATGATAGCAACTACTTTGACTTCCTGCAACATCACTGGAATGGAGGTTGACGCTGGGCTTAACTACTTTACTATTGTGACAATACCGTGCGATTGGCATATCCCGGTATTTGTATGACAGCAACTACTTGACTTCCTGCGTTTCACACATAATTTGTTTAATTAACAATTCATTTTGGGCTTATGGTATCGGCGCATCACTGTAAGTCAGTCCTGGTTCGACGACACATTCTCGTTCCATGCGACCTGTTTTTTCATTATTTGTTGCAACTCCACTTGTGTTGCATATTTAAACTACCGGTATATCATTCTTTGGAACCGCCGTGTATTGCATGCCGTTCTATGATGTACTGATCTGCAGCTACGTTCAAGACAATATATGTGTTTTAGGCTCAAGCCTTAACGTGTGTTAACTCCATGCGAGTGTTTCTTCAATTGTGTAAATTTGTGCCAGTGTTTCTCATATGTTTATGTGCCACCTTTAAATATTTGTTTTATGTGCCACCTATTTGATAATATATTTTATTATTAGTTATTGGTGGTGTTGTGTCCTTTATGCCTTCCTGGACTTCCTTATTTGGTGACAATAATATTGTCTGGTCCTCCACATGTTTGCTAAATTGTTATGCGACCTTTGTAAAGTCAACCCTTTTTATCATTACATCTTATCTAATGCTTTGGCCAACAAACCCTTACAAATGTCCACTATTACCAGAATACTCTTGGTGGGTTGTTGACTTCCCGCGTTGGCCATTACAAGCATGTTAAAGAACCTTCCACTAATTGCACCTGTGTGAAGCTAAATTGGATAGGTTAAGAATGTAAACAACGCTCTTAGGTTTCTACGTTCGTTGCCAAGAGCCAACTGCGGTGGCGTCTAGTAGCTAAGTTCTGAACTTGGCCTAGTAGTCGTTGACGGTGGCGCTTGGTGGCAAAGGTAGGAACTATTTGAAAAATTCTAAGTTGCAGTACTTAAATTAAAAAACAGATAACACACACTAATACAGTCATCACAATTTACACCGGTTATCAGACAGATTCTACACACACCCAAAGTACACGGGGCTACATGACCGCGTTGTCGCAGCCCCTAAACTTAAGAACCAATCAACCAACCATTTTCAGCACTTCTCAGCTTATATCTTATTGTTTGGTTATTTACTGTCTGGAAAGTGGGGATACATCTCTTATTGTTTCCAAGTTCCCGATATTCTAAATAAACAAAGTCAATTAAACGAGCTGGTGTGTGAAAATCACCTCTGACATCCTTGGTTTATTGAATTTGAATAATTAACATATTTAAGGAGAGCCTAAAACTGTGAAGTTCTCGCTGATAATTTAATAAAAGACGTATCATTATGCAAAATATTTACACTCTCGTTGCAATCAGATTTTCTACCAACAATTAGGCATTAATGGTAAGCTTTGAGAAGTTTATGACAACGTTTGCTACACCTTAAACAGAAAAACCTATTTAAAAACCTAAAAGCTATTTTTAGTTTTTGAAAACATAAAAATGATAGTTTTAAGCACCTAATAATCTGATCTCTAGTTATCACCGATTTCATCCAAATTTATGGAATATGCAGGGCCTGGCCACAAATTAAAGTGACAGAGGTGGGATCTCCAAATGGTGACGCGTTTAGGAAAAAAAACAAGATGTTCAGTAAAGAACATATAGCCTACTTTCTCCTAAATGCATGGGTATTGTTATAACTCTTTGTCCTTTACAAGGAGTATAATTGAATGTTTGTTGTAGTAGCGTGTTGAAATACAACGTGCTATACGGATATTAAACATGGATATGATGTGGACTTTGCTAGTGCTACCTCTATAAAAAAAAACAGTTTCACCGTGTTGGAATTGATATGGGGAATCTATTTGCACACCTACATGGCCACTATCTGCAAACTATTGGGCTGGTGACCTTGTAGTTCATTCAAAAGATGCTTCCCACAAAAAGGTATGTTGTTGCAAAATTTGGTAGAGATAAAATGATTAGGTTGGTCGTAATTTGATTTAAGGTCTTAACATTTGGGTGCCCGCCATTCCGTTTCCATCAAGATGGCGGTGATATAAAAAATGACACTGAGGTGCCCTATGGTAGAGCTACTTCTATACCAAATTTCGTTCAATTCGGTTTAACCGTGGTTAAGTTGATAGGGGGAATCGATTTGCACACATACATGGACGCCATCTGCAAACTATTGGGCTGATGTCCTTGTAGTTTAGTCAAAAGACGCTCACCATATGAATATTTGAAGTTGCAAAATTTGGTAGAGATCGGATGATTAGGTTAGTCGTAACTTGATTTAAGCTTTGAACATTTGGGTGGCCACCATTACGTTTCCGTCAAGATGGTGGCGGTATAAATCATGACGCTGAGGTGTTCTTTGCTAGTGCTACCTCTGTAACAAATTTCGTTCAATTCGCTTTCACCGTGTTTGAATTGATAGGGGGAATCGATTTGCACACATACATGGCCGTTATATGCAAACTATTGGGCTGATGATCTTGTAGTTTGGTCAAAATATGCTTCCCACATAAGGGTATGTTGTTGCAAAATTTGGTAGAGATCAGATTATTAGGTTGATCGTAATTTGATTTAAACTTTTAACATTTGGGTGGCCGCCATTACGTCTCCGTCAAGATGGCGGCAATATGAAACATGACACTGAGGTGCCCTTTGATAGTGCTACGTCTGTACCAAATTTTGTGGAATTCGGTTTCACCGTGTTTGAATAGATAGGGAGAATCGATTTGCACACAAACATGGCCGCCATCCGCAAAGTATTGGGCTGATGACCTTGTAGTTTGGTCAAAAGATTCTTCATACATAAGGGTATAATGTTGAAAAATTTGGTAGAGATCAGATGATTACATTGGTCGTAATTTGATTTAAGCTTTTAACATTTGGGTGGCTGCCATTACGTTTTCGTCTAAATAGCGGCGATATAAAACATGACACTGAGGTTTCCTTTGCTAGTGCTACTTCTGTACCAAATTTCGTTCAATTCGGTTTCACCGTGTTAGAATTGATAGGGGGAATCGTTTTGCACACAAACATGGCCTTCTTCTGCAAACTATTGGGCTGATGGCCTTGTAGTTTAGTCAAAAGACGCTTGCCATATAAATATATGTTGTTGCAAAATTTGGTAGAGATTGGAGGATTAGGGTAGTCGTAATTTGGATTAAGCTTTGAACATTTGGGTGGCCGCCATTACGTTTCCGTCAAGATGGCGGCGATATAAAACATGGCACTGAGGTGCCCTTTGCTAGTGCTACCTCTGTACCAAATTTCATTCAATTCGGTTTCACATCATGTTCAAATTGATAGGAGGGGGGGGGGGGGGGGGGGCAGACAGACATTCAGAGTACACACACTCACACACACAGACAGACACACATTTTTTGGCCCTGTGTAGATAGATCTCTTAAGTCTACTTTCATTTATCGCAAAAATCGAAAGTAGGCTAATAAGAGCATTTTTGGCGTGGGAATGAGCCACGTATTGGCAGTGGTTGGCGCAGCGGAAAGAGTACAGAACGGTAATCCGAGGGTCGTGGGGTCGAGTCCCTGTGCGGTAACTATTTTGTCTTGTTTTCATTTTTAATGTGCACGTTACTTAGAAGAAATGCTCATTATATTGTATCTATTAATATTTGCATAAAAATCATTAAACGGAAAGGCAAAGGAAAATTTGGGATGGGAAATAATTTACAGGACGGGATTGCAATTAAGGCGTACACGAGATCAGACAAGTGGATGCGAACCTACTTCTCATTCGTTGAATTAACAACTGGTAGCAGAGCAACTAGATCTGGTAATAATCGATCTTCTATTAATCGACTAATAACCATTCAATCGATTACTAGAAAATCGATTAATTGATTAATAGACACGAGATAAAAGAATAAGTTTTGAAAATGGTTTAAATGTGAAGTCATCGCTTAAGTTTATTATTTATTTATTTATTTATTTATTTATTTATCGTATGGCTTTCAGTGCCGGGAGTGTCCGAGGACATGTTCGGCTCGCCTGAGTCTGTAGCTGCTTCCAGCGGACACCCATAGGGTGAGCTACAAGTTCCGTTCAATTTCAAGTGGTTCCAACTTTCGCCATCAGTTATCAATGATACCTATTGGTGAACGTTGGAACCACGGTACACTCTAGAAAGGTCGGAAGGTTCAACCTGACAACACTGTAGCTAGGGCTATTGTCAGTCATACTTCGTCACGAGCGCCTGAACTGAAACAGCTGTTTGCTAGCAAGGGAGGCGACAAAAACTACGGAATTAATATTGGACAAACATAATGTACATGTTTAGCAAAACATCTGTTGTTTTTTATTTACACATGACCAGTGTTACAATCGGAAATAAATTAATAACGTGCATATGATCGTGAAAAGTTGTTATAAGAGCCAAGCAGTTCATATTAGGCATGAGTGACACGGAGATAATTTACCAACATAAAAGGGTTTAGCAAAATTATTTTGGTTTCTTTTCGTATTTTACTACTCTGATGTATGGTAATAAAACAATTGGCGGTGTTATAATAATAATAATAATAATATGGAGTAAGAAGATGCAATTGAGGGTTATGTGATGCAAAAATATAGGCTATCTCCCATAACATCTTCACACTGTAGGCCTATAATAAACCCTCGATTCCGCCGCAAATATATGTAGATAATTTACTACCATTATAGAAATAGTCTGTTGCTGGTGGTATTCCATAACTGTATCAAATTATTTCTGTTTCCTTCCTAAAGTGCTGCAACTTTCTCTTCCCATAACCAAGTTTGCTGTCATCAACAGCATCATTCCTTGCCTGTGAATAATTGTTTAGCAATACAGTGGCAATAACTGAAAGTATTTTTTCACTTAATTGACTAATTTATGCAATCTACGAACCATTTCGAAGGTTTCCTAATCCAGGCCTGGCGCAGATTTTCGTCACTTGGGAACCTAAACACTGGTGTGTAGCCTCCCTTACTTGGTTAATTTGCATTACAGTTGGGGATACAACATGTATCTGGCATTGTTACGGTGCCGAAACATTCCAGGAAAATCAAAGTTTAAAACATGAAGTACGATATGTGATAATTCCATGTACCGTAGGCATTTTAAAAATACCATATTTGCCAGTGTGTTCTCGATTAGGGATTACAGTAAAAAAAACTCATCTGGAAGGGTAGTATAAACGCTACTATAAAGCGTATAAACGTACTGCGCCAGAATTTATTGAAGGTCATTACTCAAGAACTGATCTGGAGATGAACCAAGACCCCAGAAAATAAATGAGTGGCTAAAAATTTTTATTTATTAAAAATTTTGAGAAATATGGGAAAAACTGCATGGAAATGAATTGAATACTATAGATCTTATGCAATTTATAAAAGGCAAGGAAGTAGGAATGATTTAAAGATGAACATGTATTCCATTATATGAATGTGAGAGGTCCATATTACGGGAAACATCATGCCACTTGAAGCGAGAGTTACGTCATGAGAGAGGGGAAGTTACGAAGGTCGAACTGCGGACTGAAGTGAGGAGAGGTGGTAGGAGTTACGTCACACCACGAGAGGAGAGGAAGAGAGACTGGAACTTGAGGACTGCGGAGAACAGGACGGGAGAGTTCTTTCCAATTTGAGATTTGAACGAGACAAGACCTCGAGCAGAAACGAGTTTTCTTATAATAGTGCTACAGTTCATAAAAGTTGGAAGCAAAGAAGAGTGCAATTCCAGAACTTACAGTAACTTAGAAGCAAGCTACAATCCATAAAGCAGAACGGAACAGTACAACCATATATTGCAGTGCTTATGCAAAGTTGTTCCGCATAGCTTGAAACATTTCGACGAGAAGCTATTCAGCATTTCTACGTGTAAAAGCATATTCGAACATTACATTGAAAATGCAAGTTAAAAGTCAGCAACGGGGAGGTCTCAATTATATTGTCAGAAATATGAATATTACCATGTGCTAAGCTAAAAGCATAGGGAAGTGAAGATTACAAGGATGTCAGTTGAATTCCAGATTCACTAACATGAAAGGCGCTACAAATATCTACGCAAAGCGCAACATCACCGAGCAAAACTTATACATTTCTACGAGAGTTTTAACACATCTTGAGATACGAAAACGCTTGCATAAACGACAATATTCCACCGTGATGTCTATTCTGAAGAAAACCGATGTCTATTCTGAAGAAAACCAGATGTCTATTCTGAAGAGATGGAGATTCGAAGCCAGCCTACTTGCAGTGAACGGAGGACGGAGAGTTGGCGGAGCTGTTCACGGCGAGGTCATTCACCACGAGTCCAGCTGGGTTCAGTCACAAACCGGTCTTCGTAGCTGTGGGCGATGCTATGGAGCACGACAAGTTTGGTTTGGGAGCAGAGATGCAGGTATTTTCAACAGTCCAGAAGCCAACGCACAAGGTAGTGAAGAAATTGTCTTTTATCATGTAGAATTGTAGTTATGTTCTGTGATTATCCAATTGACCAACCGCATATTTTTTCAACCGCATATTTTTTACAGCATTTTTCAACAGTATTTTTCAACAGTAATTTTTTAACTGCATTATTTAAAACGTATAATTTTGTCAAAGTAATTAAATTTGTGTAGATCTTGTTATAGTGATTTTTCGTATTTTTCTACGGAGTTATTTGCCTTGTTCTTGAAAATTTCAGTCACTTGGACGAAATTTTGGCATGATGATGCTATTAACAGTAAAGTTATATTAAAGTAAAATCGTGTAATATTTTTCATATTTGCGTTAGATTTAATTTAATTAAATCTGTTTTATCGCAGCGATGGAATATAAATGAATATAAATGAATTGTTTAGAGGAACATAGAACGAATATAAATGAATTATTTAAAGGAATATAAATGAATTGTTTAAAGGAATATGAAGCTAATTATTTGAAAGAATGTAGAGTGAACTATCTAAAAGGAGTAGAACGTTGAACGAAGTAAAGAAGGAGTAAGATTGTAATTGAAGTAAAATGAAGTTTATTGGAGCAAATTTAAGTACAGTATATTTAAGAAGTAACGTCACGAAGTGTAAAGAATATTTCGACAACTCATGATGTTGATTCGAGTGTCAGAAATTTATTATGAACGAAAGTATTACGAAAAGCTTATTCACATATGTCTAATGAGATTTAGAGCGTTAAAAAGCATAAATGAATTTGTTAAACAAATATATTAACGGAAAGAAGTCAAACTTATATCTTTTGTTAAGAGTATGAATATTTACTGATATTTCTTGAAAAGTTGTAATAAAATGCAAAGCTGAATTTAAACACGTGAACAAGAAAGTTAACAAAGTTAAATCACAGGGTCATCAGAAAGTGATAGTACAGAGATTTATTGCAGAAATGGAATTATGAGCACGAGGCGATGTTATATCAATATAGAGGAGAAATGTTAAAATAAAGGAAGTATATGTATTGAAGTGGAAGTTTATAGTTGAATTACCGTGCAAATTAAGGAGATATGAACGTAAAGGAGTTACGTAATTTTACGAAGGGAGGCTGAGGAGTCTCTAAGTTTTTCTAGTATTGATTGCAATAATTGTGAAGTTATGTGAGTGTATTGAAGGAAGATTCTGTACAGGGTGTTTAAGAGAGAAAGTAATTGTTGTATAATTATGAAGGAGGAGTGTGGAAACGAAGGTTAATGCCGTGCACGTCCAGTATTCACGTTTATCAGAAGATTGTTAACTCAGTAAAGAATTTCAGAACTTATTTCAGTATTTCATGATAAATAGATAATGGTAAAAAGGAACAGTGCTTAGCTTAAATGTTTGTCACTTATGTTCAATTGATTATGACGAGTATTTATTACTTTCAACACGATAGTTGCGGTGTATGTTTGGATTTGATGTTTAAGAAAATTGAGTAGATGAAAGACTTATTGGAGGAAGAAAATTTAATCTTCGACGTTATAAAGTGTAAAATTTGAGAGATTCTTAAAGAATGTATATATGCACATAGTTCATGAATAATTTTTGATTAGATATGGAACTACGGTTCATAGTTGAAGCGGACCTGTATAAAATAGGGCAATACTTAGTAACACGTCGTTTCACATTTTCTAACTATTTAATTGCCACGTGCAAATTTATTTTTCAGTTATTTTTGTTGAAGTGTCAGGGAGACACAATATTCAGGAAGGAAGCCAGTTTTTTATACTTGTTTTTTTAGCTTAATAAATGGCTGGCGCTTTTTAGCGACTTAGTCAACTTTTATCTAAACTGATACCGTTTTCATTGTCGTCATCGTCGAATATAGTACTTCGAGGTATAGATACAGGCGCTCACTATAGATTAAACCTTATCACCCCTCGAGATCGGAGTTTCTCAATTTGCTCTAAATGTAAATGATAGTAGAAATTTGTACCTTGTCTAGTAGTACTATTTTCTTTACGAATAATATTTATCCTGTATGTTCCTGAAATTCCCAATTTTACTTAGTAGGCATGGTAAGTTTGTGAGCTGGGTAACTTACATGACTGCAATCCTTTTTCGAGCTGTGGATATAAGTACTGATGGGTTTCTTCGGGCGCATATAGATGAAATTATTTAAATGGCGTGCCCATCCGTGGGGCATTCGAAAAGCATTCGAAAAGTATTCGAAGAGCATTCGAAAGAGCACTCGAGAGAAGAAGTTTGGAAGTACTCGAGAGTGAGGCCATATTAGTTTTGAAAAGAAAAATGCCGATCCCAAATTTAATGATTGTTGAGATGAACACAACATCAGCAGATTAGTGGAGTACACAATAGTTGTGAGGCATAATTTTTAAACCAGCTAACGACATTTGTCATGTAACATTAAATTTAAAAGTAAATTCATGTTGCTAAACATATGTTAATTGAGATGATAGAATGAAGCGATGTCAGT
This sequence comes from Meconema thalassinum, assembly GCA_946902985.2. Taxonomy (NCBI): domain Eukaryota; kingdom Metazoa; phylum Arthropoda; class Insecta; order Orthoptera; family Tettigoniidae; genus Meconema; species Meconema thalassinum. The sequence goes on from OX336397.1 coordinate 283,267,963, forward strand.
TCAGTGAAATGGGACGATGAGATATACGAGATAACTCGCGATTAAAATAGATGTAAGTAGGATTAAGATGTTCTATATATTCCATCACTGGTATAAAATGCATGCGTTGGTCAATCTGGATATTCACTGGTAATTTTTGTAGTCGATACTTCCCTAATTCTCAAGAAGAGAAGAATTATGTCAACGAATGATATGACGTTCATTCGAACGATGCTCGAAACCATGAAGGAAGGTCAAAGTACGCTGACCAAAGACCTTGAAGCCCTCCACCAATTGACACATAACACCATTAAACAGTTGAAAACCGAGATTCAGAAATCAGCAGCTACTGTAAAATCAGAAGTCAAGGCAGAGTTATCAGTTGCTCAAACACTTACTACGGCTAGTATAACATTAGCTCAGGAAGAAGCTAAGTTAGCTTTAGAGAAGGCCAGAAAGCTAGAGAGAAGGAAAGAGAAGAAGCCAAGTTAGCTTTGGAAGAGGCAAATAGGATAAGAGCAGAGATAAGATTAGCTCAGGAAAAAGCTCGCGAGGAGGACAGGTTAAGTCAGGAGCAGGCTAGATTAGAAGATAGAAAAATCCAAGCCGAAATAAGAGCAGCACAGGAGGAGGTCAGGAAAATCAGGAAAAAGCTCAGGAAGAAGCTAGGAAAAATCAGGAAAAGGCTCAGAGAATTTTAGAAAAGGCAGGTAATGCACAGGAAGAATTAAGAGCTTCATTTGATCAAGTCAAACAGGACATAAATTTTACGAAGAAAGAAGTAGGAAATTTAAGATCCGACATGGCAGGAAAAGTGATAGAAGTCCAATTAGCTAACAGTAATCACATGATAGAACTAGAACAGAAACTACAGGCTAGTATTAGCTCAATTAAGGAAGAAAATAACACTCATCATGTACACATTTCAGGGGCCCAGAACAAACTCAAGGAGCAACTTGACAATCTAAATGGCACTGTTGGTGAATTACAGGTCAAGTTGGGAGGTCAAAGTAAACTGATTGAAGAGGGTATAAATGTAGATATAAATGCTTCCATTGTAAAGGCAGTTACGGACATGAAGGAGGAGGTCGTAACAGTCACAACTCAAATCATATCAGAAATACACCATAAATTAGCAAATGACATTAAAGCTATAGAGTTATGTTCCAATATTAATGTTAGCAAGGTACGGGAAGATCTATCTAAGCGGATAGATACATTACAAGTTAATAACGTAGCCACGCTGACAGAGATTGTTAATAAAACAGATTTAACTAACTCAAACGAATTTGACAAAATTAAATGTACGGTCGATGAGATAAGCATAGAACTAGCGAAAATTCGATCAAAGCAGGACAAGGATACCAGCGAGATAGAACAGCAATTAAGGTCACTTACGATAGGAGATGCTACATTTTCATCTACGTTGAGAACTGAAGTCAGGGAGGACATCAGAAAGGACTTGACGAGATTTTTCCAAGCAAGAGATGAAAAATTGAAAGAAGAAATAAGGAGATTAGAGGCTAGGACAGACAGGATAGAAGAGGATAAGGAAAGCGAGGTTAGTCAACAGCAAATTCCGAAGTCCAATTTTAACTTCAGTCGAGAGCCATTTCAAACTGAAATAGGGGAATTTGGAGGAGATTTTGAACCTTACCAAAGTAGGTCAAATGCCAATGTCATCGTAATCAAGAATAATGATGAGAAACCGAACAAATTCAGCGGAGTAGGAAACATTACTGCAGTAGAATTTCTGAGAGACATGAGGTCGTATTTAGAAGACAATAGGATACCTCGTGAAAGACATATGAGGGTCGTGGAAAAATACTTAGATTCAGAAGCGTTAGTATGGCACAGAGCTTTCAGATACACGTATCAAACATTTGAAGAATTCGCTATAGCTCTGCAGAAACGATTTTGGAGCAAGGAACTTCAACAACATATACGAGCAGAAATTTACTCTAAGAAGTATGCATATTCTAGTCCAACGAAATACGCAAGTTTCTTCACGAAACAATTAGCACGCTTGCAGTATTTGCAACCCCCTTTGGCGGAAGAAGACTTGGTTCACGCTATTTCATGCCAGCTACCAACAGAAGTTAGGAGGCACCTCATTTCGGCAAACGTGAAAACTCTAGAAGCAATGGCGGAAATTTTGAGGAGACTGGATCACACGTCTAATGTGTCCACCAACTCAACTGGAAATCAAAACCAGAGAGGTAGAAACCAGGAACCGAGAGAAATTCACACCATACACATCGATCAAATGCAGCAAACAGAGGAGAACAAAAATGGAGTAGGTCCAACGAGATCCAGGATGTATGGACAGAATCGATTTCGACCAGATTATCAAAGACCTAGAGAAGGAAGGCCATATGAAAATCAAAGATGGAGGAATAACTATTACACCAGGAACAATGATTATCGTAGAGAGGGATATTATAACCGAAATAACTCTACGAATAATTATGGATATCGGAGATATCAGAACTGGAGAAACACGAATAATTATTCAAGACAGCAACAGCAGCCAAGTCAACAAAATCAAGGTTGGAGGAATAATAACAATGTAAGAAGGTATTATGATGACAGGGAAAGAGAAAGTCAGGAATACCTAAGGAATCTCAGAGAAAGGAACGCGAGAGACCAAAATCAGGGACAGCATAACCTGAATCACGAACCTCAACCTGGAACAAGCAGAGATAGAAGGAATGAAGACCCAGGAGGGGCACAAAAAAACGTCAAATTCCAAAAAGTGAAAGGGGAAGAAAACAGCACCGTAACCAGACATGAAATCCAGATTAATGAGTTGTATGAAGCCACGAATGAAGATCTCCTGTATGAGAGAGAAGAGAAAAAAACAGACAGAGTAGCGAGGTTACCGATTATAGAAATCATATCAGAAGGAGAATGCCTGAGACACTACTAGATACGGGAGCAACAGCATCAATTTTATCAGAGAACTGTTTTCACAGATTGAAGGATGGAAATTCACTTATAGCAATGCCCGTTTCAACTATTAAAGTCAGGGGCGTATTTAACGACAAGACCATGAAATGTGAAGTCCAAGCACTAATGGAATTCTCTATAAATGAACACAGATATGAGCAAGTATTCATAGTCTTGAGCCAGATAAATTTTGATGCTATTTTAGGCATTGATTTCATAACTAAGACTGGAGCTGTGATCGATTTAAGAAATGGAGTCATGAGATTTAATGAAGGCCTACATCAATCAGAGGATACGACGAAGGATGAGAATGAGTGTAGTTTGATTGACGAAACTACAGAAGAAAATCTTGTGAAGATTGTAATGGAAGTTGAAGCAGAAGGAATACCTCACTATGGCAGGAAGATTGAGAATTTTGAAGATCAGAGGGAGAAATTGGAAGAATTGGTCACGACTTATGCAGACATTTTTGATAACAAGCCAGGTATTATAAGAGGATATAAATATCAGATTAAGCTCGCTGATGACACACCTTTTCAGAAGAAATTGTATCCAATTCCGGAGAAGTATCAAGCTGAAGTGACAGAGCTCATAAAGGCATGGAAAAAGAAGGGATTATAAGAAAGCAAGCCACTCCTTATTTAAATCCACTCACTGTTGTGAAGAAAGCAGATGGTAGTCTGAGACTATGTTTAGATGCCAGGGGCATAAATACTCTTCTGCTGAAAGAATTCGACAGGCCACCGAAAATTAGAGAACTACTGAGGAGATTCAAGAATAAAACCTGTTTCTCAGTGATTGATTTAACTGCAGCATTTCATTAAATAGAGCTTACAGAAGACAGCAAATGTTATACAGGGTTCATGTTCAATCAAACCTGTTATGTATACCAAAGAGTACCATATGGATTGGTAAATTCAAGTCCAGCACTTATCAGAGCCTTGGATGACAAGTTGAGTGAAGAAGTGAAACAATTTGCTATTTGCTACGTGGATGATATCATCATATCTTCAGAGACACCAGAGCAACACTTCATGCATTTGACGAAGCTATTTGATAACCTCAGAAGTGCAAACATCAAGGTGAAATTGAATAAATGTCATTTCTTTCAAGAAAAGATCAACTTTCTTGGGCATACTATAGACAGATTTGGTTACCATCCAAACGAAGACAAGATTGAAGCGATTTTGAAATTTCCAACACCCAAGAAAATCAAAGACATCAGAGCTTTTGCGGGTCTTTGTCAGTTTTTCAGTAGTCATTGTCCACGTTATTCAGAAATCATGGCACCTCTACATGAGCTTCTAAAGAAGAACAATAGATGGAAATGGGATGCAGCTGCTGAGAATGCCTTTATTCAAGCAAAGGAAATGCTCAGAGATAACATCAAGTTGGAGTACCCAGATTTTGAAAGAACATTCATCATAGAAACGGACGCTTCACGAGTTGGTATTAGTGCAGTCTTATATCAGAAGGATCAAGATGGAAATCCTCACTATATTTCATTCAGCAGTAGGAAGTTACGCACGCACGAGCTGAATTACTTCACGACGGAGCTTGAAGCTTTAGCCGTCATAAATGCTCTACAAAATTGGAAGAAATTATTGCTGGGACACAAGATCATAATCAGAACGGATCATAAAGCACTAGAATTCATGTTGAAGTCAGACTTGTCAAGTGATAGGATGACCAGATGGACCATGTTTTTGCAACAATTTGATGCCACGATAGTTCATGTACCTGGAAAAGACAACCTTCTAGCAGATATTCTTTCCAGACATCCGATTCCTGAGAGAGATGTGAGGGTTAATGTTATCCAGACAGATGCAGAAGATCAAGAAACGCTGGATAAATTGAGAAGAATTCCTCTTTTTCAAAAGAAGCATGCACCATTCAGGAACATTTATCGATTTTTGTCAGGGAGAATGACAAGGAGGCACGCCTCATACTTCGAAACGAGAAGGAAAGCTAGACACTATATTCTCGTGGGAGAAACTGTATGTAAATACATTGATGCCAGACATACGAAAGTACGAGTTGCTATTCCACCAGAACTTATTGTGCCACTAATTTGGTTAGTACACAAAAGTATAGGCCACGGAGGAGTTGACAAAACATACTATACCATGTTAGAAAAATTCTACTGGATTAATATGAGAGAATCCATAACCATAGTGATCAGATCTTGTGAATTGTGCCAGAAAAATAAATATAATTCTGAACTATTGAAGGAGAGACCTAAAGCGATTATTCCGACGAAACCATTGGAATTGTTTAGTCAGGATATTTTTGGACCTGCACCTAAAGGAGACAGAGGAAACCAGTATGTGTTAGTTACAATGGATGTATTCTCCAAAATTGTAATGCTCAATCCCATGCAGAAAGCAACAACGAGGAATGTTTTATATCACCTGGAGAGGAACATTATTCCAAAGTTAGGAAAACCAGAGAGACTATTAACAGACCATGGAACGCAATTCACTTCTGCAGAATTTCAGGGAGCGATGGATAGGTTGGATATTATTCACCTATTTTCATCAGTTCGAAGCCCAGAGACGAATCCTATTGAAAGAACAATGCTGGAATTTTCAAAGTGCATTCGCTTGTATAGTGCAGATAATCATGCGAATTGGGTGAAGATTGTACCACTAGTGGAATTTTGCATCAATAATACGAGACCTGAGAGCACCAACGATATTCCAGTCATGTTGCATTTTGAAGAGAAATCCGTACGACCATGGAACGGAATCTTCAATATTCCGGAAGATAACGAACCACCGATGGACCAGAGAATCGAAGAAGCGAGGATCCAGTTGAACAAAGCGGCTGAGAAGATATTAAAACGTTTGCAAGGGAAGAAATTCAGTGGACCGCTACGAGAAGGTGACCTTGTATTAGTCAGGATTCCTGTGAAAGCTGACGTACTGAAGAAAGTGTATATCAAATTCAGTAACCTGTTCAGAGGACCGTTCAAAGTAGATACAGTCTACGGTAATAATTGCTATAAAATTGTAAGAGTGGAAGATAATAGATCCATTGGGAAATTCAACCATTCCAAATTGAAAAGATTTTACCCACAGATACAGTAATATAAATAAATTCAGTCTCAAGGAACAGAGAAATTACTGGTATTAAAGAAAGTACAGGCTATACTTTATTTTAAATTAGCAACGGGGAAATGCGCCAGAATTTATTGAAGGTCATTACTCAAGAACTGATCTGGAGATGAACCAAGACCCCAGAAAATAAATGAGTGGATAAAAAAAAATATTTATTAAAATTTTTGAGAAATATGGGAAAAACTGTATGGAAATGAGTGAAATACTATAGATCTTATGCATTTATAAAAAGACAAGGAAGTAGGAATGATTTAAAGATGAACATGTATTCCATTATATGAATGTGGGAGGTCCATATTACGAGAAACATCACGCCACTTGAAGCGAGAGTTACGCCATGAGAGAGGGGAAGTTACGAAGGTCGAACTGCGGACTGAAGTGAGGAGAGGTGGTAGGAGTTACGTCACACCACGAGAGGAGAGGAAGAGAGACTGGAACTTGAGGACTGCGGAGAACAGGACGGGAGAGTTCTTTCCAATTTGAGATTTGAACGAGACAAGACCTCGAGCAGAAACGAGTTTTCTTATAATAGTGCTACAGTTCATAAAAGTTGGAAGCAAAGAAGAGTGCAATTCCAGAACTTACAGTAACTTAGAAGCAAGCTACAATCCATAAAGCAGAACGGAACAGTACAACCATATATTGCAGTGCTTATGCAAAGTTGTTCCGCATAGCTTGAAACATTTCGACGAGAAGCTATTCAGCATTTCTACGTGTAAAAGCATATTCGAACATTACATTGAAAATGCAAGTTAAAAGTCAGCAACAATTATATTGTCAGAAATATGAATATTACCATGTGCTAAGCTAAAAGCATAGGGAAGTGAAGATTACAAGGATGTCAGTTGAATTCCAGATTCACTAACATGAAAGGCGCTACAAATATCTACGCAAAGCGCAACATCACCGAGCAAAACTTATACATTTCTACGAGAGTTTTAACACATCTTGAGATACGAAAACGCTTGCATAAACGACAATATTCCACCGTGATGTCTATTCTGAAGAAAACCGATGTCTGTTCTGAAGAAAACCGATGTCTATTCTGAAGAAACCCAGATGTCTATTCTGAAGAGATGGAGATTCGAAGCCAGCCTACTTGCAGTGAACGGAGGACGGAGTGTTGGCGGAGCTGTTCACGGCGAGGTCATTCACCTCGAGTCCAGCTGGGTTCAGTCACAAACCGGTCTTCATAGCTGTGGGCGATGCTATGGAGCACGACAAGTTTGGTTTGGGAGCAGAGATGCAGGTATTTTCAACAGTCCAGAAGCCAACTCACAAGGTAGTGAAGAAATTGTCTTTTATCATGTAGAATTGTAGTTATGTTCTGTGATTATCCAATTGACCAACCGCATATTTTTTCAACCGCATATTTTTTACAGCATTTTTCAACAGTATTTTTCAACAGTAATTTTTTAACTGCATTATTTAAAACGTATAATTTTGTCAAAGTAATTAAATTTGTGTAGATCTTGTTATAGTGATTTTTCGTATTTTTCTACGGAGTTATTTGCCTTGTTCTTGAAAATTTCAGTCACTTGGACGAAATTTTGGCATGATGATGCTATTAACAGTAAAGTTATATTAAAGTAAAATCGTGTAATATTTTTCATATTTGCGTTAGATTTAATTTAATTAAATCTGTTTTATCGCAGCGATGGAATATAAATGAATATAAATGAATTGTTTAGAGGAACATAGAACGAATATAAATGAATTATTTAAAGGAATATAAATGAATTGTTTAAAGGAATATGAAGCTAATTATTTGAAAGAATGTAGAGTGAACTATTTAAAAGGAGTAGAACGTTGAACGAAGTAAAGAAGGAGTAAGATTGTAATTGAAGTAAAATGAAGTTTATTGGAGCAAATTTAAGTACAGTATATTTAAGAAGTAACGTCACGAAGTATAAAGAATATTTCGACAACTCATGATGTTGATTCGAGTGTCAGAAATGTATTATGAACGAAAGTATTACGAAAAGCTTATTCACATATGTCTAATGAGATTTAGAGCGTTAAAAAGCATAAATGAATTTGTTAAACAAATATATTAACGGAAAGAAGTCAAACTTATATCTTTTGTTAAGAGTATGAATATTTACTGATATTTCTTGAAAAGTTGTAATAAAATGTAAAGCTGAATTTAAACACGTGAACAAGAAAGTTAACAAAGTTAAATCACAGGGTGATCAGAAAAATTGATTATGACGAGTATTTATTACTTTCAACACGATAGTTGCGGTGTATGTTTGGATTTGATGTTTAAGAAAATTGAGTAGATGAAAGACTTATTGGAGGAAGAAAATTTAATCTTCGACGTTATAAAGTGTAAAATTTGAGAGATTCTTAAAGAATGTATATATGCACATAGTTCATGAATAATTTTTGATTAGATATGGAACTACGGTTCATAGTTGAAGCGGACCTGTATAAAATAGGGCAATACTTAGTAACACGCCGTTTCACATTTTCTAACTATTTAATTGCCACGTGCAAATTTATTTTGCAGTTATTTTTGTTGAAGTGTCAGGGAGACACAATATTCAGGAAGGAAGCCAGTTTTTTATACCTGTTTTTTTAGCTTAATAAACGGCTGGCGCTTTTTAGCGACTTAGTCAACTTTTATCTAAACTGATACCGTTTTCATTGTCGTCATCGTCGAATATAGTACTTCGAGGTATAGATACAGGCGCTCACTATAGATTAAACCTTATCACCCCTCGAGATCGGAGTTTCTCAATTTGCTCTAAATGTAAATGATAGTAGAAATTTGTACCTTGTCTAGTAGTACTATTTTCTTTACGAATAATATTTATCCTGTATGTTCCTGAAATTCCCAATTTTACTTAGTAGGCATGGTAAGTTTGTGAGCTGGGTAACTTACATGTCTGCAATCCTTTTTCGAGCTGTGGATATAAGTACTGATGGGTTTCTTCGGGCGCAGTACAAAGCGTAAAAAACAAAATATAGAAGGAAATATCCTTATGAGATAAACAAGAACACCTGCCAGACTGAACGTTCCCTCGTGTTCCCGCCTGACAAGGGTATGACTGATGAACATGTTGCCAGCCAGCCTTCCGACCTGTCTAGAGTAGACCGTGGTTGGAACTTTGATAGAGCGTTCCGACGAAATCTAACCTAACAATTTAGCTTCACACAAATTTAGTCTGTGGAAGGATCTTTTACATGCCATAAATCTATGACATGGGACCGCCGGCTTTACTTCCCCTCCGAAGGAAAGCATACTGAAGGATTTTTAACTCTCTTAAAAAATCCGACGACTTCGGCCGGGTTTGAACCCGCTATCTTGGGCACAGCAGTTCAGCATGCTACCAACTACGCCACCGAAGCCGATATCGCTTAAGTTGAGTTACGCCTATTTTCGGAATGACGTATACGTAGAAATCTATGGTCCTAGAAGTTAAATTTTGCGTTTTGAATCTAGTTCAATTTTTGTGTTGGGAAGGCTGTTTACAATTTAGGACAGGAATGTTTTGTTTTATTCGGTTTTAGCCTAATTTCCACAAAGACCTGTCAGTTGTAACTCTTCAGTCAGTCAACTTGAATTTGCCCAATGACTGGGCGGAGTCCAATGTATAAAATAGATGAATTGTAGGTAAATAACACTCCTGGAAACATTATTGTGTTAGTTATGATCACTATTACAATCACTATCACTATTACGTCGCCACACTCGAAAGCTCCGAGTGGGTAAGAGATTTCACGAGCCCTTCATCCAGGATAGTGAGGATCAGTTATGTTTTGGGGTGGAATCATGTTCGGTCGACGTACGCCTCTAATAATTCTTATCCACGGTGCTCCCAATCGAAGGTTTGTTAGACTATTATTTATTTATTTATTTAGTATGTTTCGACCCATACAGGATCACATAAAGCAAGTTATAATCTGTTGCTGTTATTTTTCTTGTTCTTCCAGAATTCTTTCATCATGTCGCTATGTTTAGCTCGACGTTCGTCAGTCCATTTTTCCCTAGGTCTGCTGGGCTTATCTTCTGATGCAGCTTCCCAAGTGTAGATCTTATGTCTGAAAGTTTTGCGGTCTTCGATATCTGTGGGTATGATGTTGGCGTTATTGAGATCAGTTTGGACTTGTTTAATCCAAACCGTTGTCGTCTTTAATTTTTGTGAGTACATCAATATTTTCTTTGTTAATCGGTTGTCATCTAGCCTCATAATGTGTCCATAAAATTTCAAGCGTCGTTTACGGAAATCGGTTTAAATATTTGAATATTTTTCTGTGATCTTGTGCGATTGTAAACGATATCCTTCATCTGTAAGTCTTGGGCCAAGAATTTTTCGGATGATTTTCCTTTCAGCTTTCTTGATGTTGTTAGACTATTATTATTATTACTACGAGAGACTACATCCTCGTGGTGTACCCGGGAAACGGCTAAAAGTCTCTTCTGATATGATTGAATTGAGAGCACATACGAACGTACATGATGTGAATGGTCATCTTCTCAGGGCTGATGTTGATGCCTTGAAAATTCGCCTACTGCCTAATACTCAATGATGGTGTTGATTCATTGAGGCGTTTTGCGACATCGTGGCCGTGTAGCCCCGTGTACTTGGGTGTGTGTGTGGGGGATTTGTCTGATAACCTGCGTTATTCTGACGGCTGCATTATTGTGTTTAGGCCTAGTGTAATTCAGATGAGGATTGAGGAGGCGGCCGTGGCCTTCAGTTAGGGCCCTATCCGGCATTTTCTTGGAGTAGAAGTGGGAAACCATGGAAAACTACTTCCAGGAAGGCGGGGATAGGAATAGAACTCACCTCTTTTCAGTTTTACCTCACGAGGCTGAGTGTACCCGTTCCAGCCCTCATACCAGAATTAAATGCCTTAGCAAGCCAGGAACCGAACACGGGCCTCCCGCGGTGACAGCCACTACGCAATGAGGCGGACATATAATGTTCAATGACATGTAACCAGAAAAAAAACTATAAAAAAGAATAAAAGTTACTTAAAATACTATTCGATCAAACTGAAATATGGCGACAGTTTTACTGAGGATTCATAAAAGCAATCCTGTTTTATTCACTTCTCAATTACCTACTCTCATTAAAATATACTTGAATTTAACATGGAAATGGCAGTTAAATGTTATTCTTAATCCCAATGTTTTTAAGAACCATATTAATTAAAATCTCAATAAAACAAACTTCCCAGATGGACAAAAAAAACGATTCTCTGGAGTAATTTAATACAGCAATACTTTGGAATTAACTTAAATCACGTAGAACACTTCTGTCATTTAACTTAAAACAACTCGTTTACTCGTTGTGTCAGTCATAGGATTCTTTTATACAATGATTTACAAAACCAACTATTGTACATTCCCTAACAAGTCGCTTTACTAGCCTATGAAGAATATTCTAACATAATTATTTCATCGTATGAGAAAAATAAAAATGCAATAAAATTATGTGAAAGATTATCATATTGGTAAATACTGTCGTAAAATTGTCTACAATACATGAAACATAAAGTGGCAAAAATATAATACTCCGTAGAAAGGATTTCTGCAGCAATGGGTGGCTGATAACCGCAGATCATTTACATTTGACAACATCAGAATGACATTCGTAGTGCAGTGCAACTCAGAATAAAGTGAACATAAACCTTTTGTTAGTGCTAGAAATCTATTTTGATTGACTTTTCAGTTTGAGCTTAAGATGTCATTTTTGAAATATTGGCGACTTTATTATTATTATATCATTTTCTCCATTTTATTGTGCATTTTTAGAATTTTTAGGTCATTTATTAGAGTCATTTTTGAAAGTTTTAAGAGCATTTTTTAAAACTTTCTTACGGCATCAACATCCTGGGCCCTAATGATCAACATCCGGGCCCTAGTGATCAGCATCCTGGGCCCTAGTGATCAGCTTATTATCTTATATATATAAAACGATGTTCGTCTGTTCGTCTTTTATGCGTCTTTCATCCGATTGCGATCAAATTTTGGTGTGTTGTTGTGAACACTTCCGGGATGGTTGTAGGCATAGTTAATCCAAATTACAATAGAGAGCGCGCGAGTAGTTTAAACAGATGAGTGTTGGCGATGCGTTCATATACAATTCATCCGATTGCGACCAAATTTTGGTGGGTTGTTGTGCACACTCCCGGGAAAGTTATAGGCATAGTACATAGAATTTACAGTAGATAGTGCGCGAGTAGCTTGAATAAAATGGCGTGCGATTCGTTTCAAGAAAGACCCATATGCGTTCATATACCATTCCTCCCATTGCGATGAAACATGGGTGAGATGTTGTTTACACTTCAGGGAAAGTTTTTGGCGTAGTAAATCCACTTAACAATAGGTAGCGCACGAGTAGATTCAACAAATGAGAGACGACGCGCGAAGCTTTTCAACAAAGTCAATGCAGCCCCTCGTTTCATTTCATAGTAGGAACCATAATGGAGAGTTAGTGTGACTGACGTCTATTAGACCTAAATGTATATGGACTGATTAAAGTTCTCCGAAGTCCCGTATGCGTTCATATACCATTCGTCCGATAACGATGAAACTTGGGTGAGAGGTTGTATACACACCAGGCAAGGATTCTGGCTTAGTAAATCCGTGTTACAATAGGTAGCGCACGAGTAGATTCAACAAATGAGCGAAGACGCGCGAAGAGTTTCAAACAAGTCCCGTATACTTTCATATACTATTCGTCCGATAGCGATGAAACTTTGGTGAGATGCTGTGTACACTTCAGGTAAGGTTTCTGGCGTAGTAAATCCAGTTTTCAATAAGTATCGCACAAGTACAGTAGATTAAACAAATGAACAACGACGCGCGAAGTGTTTCAACAAAGTCCCATATGCGTTCGTATGCCATTCGTCCGACAGCGATGAAACTTGGCTGAGTTATTGTGTACACTCCAGGGAAGGTTTCAGGCTTAGTAAATCCATTTTACAATAGGTAGCGCACGAGTTGATTCAACAAATGAGCGAAGACGCGTGAAGCGATTCAAAAAAGTCCCATATGCGTTCATATGCCATTCGTCCGATAGCGATGAAACTTGGGTGAGATGTTGTGTACACTTCAGGTAAGGTTTCTGGCTTAGTAAATCTACTTTTCAATAGGTATCGCACAAGTAGATTAAACAAATGAGCGACGACGGGCGAAGTGTTTCAAAAAAGTCCTATATGCGTTCATATACCATTCGTCCGATAGCGATGAAACTTGGGTGAGTTTTTGCGTACACTCCAGGGTAGGTTTCAGGCTTAGTAAATCCATTTTACAATAGGTAGCGCACGAGTTGATTCAACAAATGAGCGAAGACGCGCTAAGCGTTTCAACAAAGTCCCGTATGCGTTCAAATACCATTCATCCGATAGCGATGAAACTTGGGTGAGATGTTGTGTACACGCCTTGGAAGGTTTTCGACATAGTAAATCCATTTTACGATATGGAGCGTACGAGTATATTCAACAAATGGGTGACGGCTCGAATCGTTTCAACAAAGACCCGTATGCGTTCATATACCATTCATTTCATTGCGATGAAACTTTGGTTAGTTGTTGTTAGTTGCTCTCATGAATGTTTATGAGATAGAAAATCAATTTTATAATAGCTTAGAGGTGGTTAACGTAAGAATAAAAAAATATTGGGAATCCAAAAGCAGTTCAACAAACAAAGTCACATCGCCAACACTTTCTTTGATTGTCATTGCAACGCATGCCGGTACTGCTAGTAACTAATAAATATAATAAACAGTGATCAGCTTATTATACAACGCGTATGGTAACTAATAATGACGAACCTAGGGCGCGGCTGATACTCACACCCACAGAAGAGCAAGTCATCTCTATAAATAAATGAAGCTGTTATTAGTATATTAAGAGAATTAAAACCATAAGTCAATAAACGTAGGCTGCTTTTAATTAGAGTGGTACCGCCTTCAGCCACATTGGGACCTTCCACAGCAGAGCAGATCAAGTTCAGTAGCAAGTCTTACACTTAACATTTTTCTAAACAAATGTTGTTATCAAAAATATATCTAACAAGTAGTTCCGTAAAGAATTAAATAGCCTATTTTCATAGGTCCTACTTATGGTAATTGCCTCTATCAACATACAAAATTTCAGTTTCATCGCCGTTATAGACTCTCTTTCAAGTTTTGGAGGAATTTGGAGTTGATGAAAAAAAAACGAGGTCGCTGGTACAACAGACCCTCTCAGGCACTGTGTCTAAGGTCAAATTTCGTGGAGAAATACCTGTCCCCTTTGTGATCCGGATAGGAGTCCGACAAGGTGATGCTCTATCACCAATCGTCCTGGAGAAAATAATGAGGACTTGGAAATAGGCTAACAGAGGAAGGGGTAGAAGGAAATATCTAGGCACTAAAAAGCAAAGTTTGATTATTATGATAAACCTCATATCATTAATTACTGTTAAAATGTTCAATTTCATTATGTACGTCAGTTATTGTGTTTTTTAATTGGTCGCTAAATTAAATCATATGATTATTATTTTGTATGATTTAATTAAATATTACAATGGTGGTGTCCCGCGGGGCGTAGTTTTGAGACCCCTGCATTACACTGTTCCAGCCTATGCCCGAGTGTCAAATGGCAACTTCAACGATTTCCGATAACTTTTTAAGATATTTGGGCCATTTTCTGGACTGTTTAGACAATTTAAAAGATTCAACAAACCTCACCTCCAACGCCCTCTGGTATAGGAGTTCGAGTTCTGTGAAAGATATACTTAGCGTTAAAAAAAAAAAAATATTACTCATACCTTAGAGCTCGCATGTATCCCAATAAAAGAGTAAGACCTCTGCACGACGTCTTTCTTACACTGTTCCATATCCGAAATTTTCATTTCTGACGCGAATTACAGTAGAATATAGAAACGGATGCTATAGCAGTTAAAAACAGAAATTCACTGCTCACGTATTAATCAACGTTCAGGAGAAAATCTCTGGAGACGAGAGAGTCACACACGGACAATGAGACTGAAGTAACGTGTGACGTACGACACGTGCTGGCGAGATGAGACACAACCAGGAAGACATCCCCCTTCCTTGGAAATATGAAGGAAATGTACACATTATAATCGCATTATCTTGCCCACAACTTGACGGTACAGGGATGATATCATTTTACAAATACACAACAAGAAGTTCCACAATTCCACGACCCCACATCCTTCAGCTCTTCAATGATGATGATAATTGTTGTTTTAAGGGGCCTAACATCTAGGTTATCGGCCCCTAATAGTTTGGATGATAGTGAAAGATTAGATGAAAATCTCATGAAAACTATAACTAATACTAACTACAGTCTTACAAAGTGGCGGCTTCAGTGGCGTAGTCGGTAGCACGCTGAGCTTCTATGCCTAAGATAGCGGGTTCGAACCCGGCCGAAGCCGTCGGATTTTTTAAGAGCGTTAAAAATCCCGCAGTATGCCTTCCTTGGGAGGGTAAGTAAAGCCGGCGGCCCCATGTCATAGATTTATGGCATGTTAAAGAACCTTCCACTAATTACACCTGTGTGAAGCTAAATTGGATAGGTTAAGAATGTAAACAACGCTAGTAGTGGAGTACTAGGAGTTCTGCCCCACTTCAGAACCCCCCTTGCTCTACTACTAAGCCTCAGCCATGTTAAATATCTCTTGAACGCATGGTCCGATTTTGACAAATGAGGTATTGTTGGACTCGGGCTGACGTCCTCTTTGCTATGGACCACTCGTTATATTTTTCAAAATTCTTTTGAAAATTTTTGTTTTCGAAAATAGGCGATAGTTTGAAAACCAAACAGGATAGAACGTTATGCCATGGCCCAAACGAATGGTCTTTATGACCTTTATTTTCTATAATAAAACTTTTTTACTTTTTATGTTTTTTTGAAAACACTCGAATTTTGAAAATCCTATATTTTGGAAACTAGGAATTCTACAAAAAAAATTGTTTGACATAAATGAAAGGTCCCTATGCCCTCTACCCCCAAAATAAATTTCAAGTCTCTAGAGAAACAAATTGTGTGTAGTAGTGTGGTAAGGACAGAGCTGCTTCCAAAAGCAAGTGGTGAGCCCCTGCGACCTTGGAATGGAAGGAGCCATGCTAGGAGGGCGTGCTTGGATTCGTTTTTTTCGTCTCGTCGTGCTCTTTACGGGAATGTCGGTGTCGAAAAGGTGAAAATCTGGAAACACAGTCTTTTTGGGGTAAAAACGTGATTTTAGACTTTTTGCTATATCTCGCGAACCAATCATGCTAGAGGCATGTTCGACAGGTCCAAGGACTCGGGGTGACGTCCTCTCTGCTATGGACCACTCGTTATAATTTTTAATAAAATTGGAAACTCGATTTTGGGGTAAACACGTGTTTTTTGTGATTTTTGCCGATATCTCACGAACCAATAACGCTAGAGGCATGTACGATGGGTCCAAGGATTCGGGAAGACGTCCTCTTTGCTATGGACCACTCGTTGTAATTTTAAAAAATTTGGGAAACGCGATTTTGGGGTAAACACGTGTTTTTTGTGATTTTGCCGATATTTCACGAAGCAATAACGCTAGAGGCATGTACGATGGGTCCAAGGATTCGGGAAGACGTCCTCTTTGCTATGGACCACTCGTTGTAATTTTAAAAAATTTTGGAAACGCGATTTTGGGGGTAAACACGTGTTTTTTGTGATTTTTGCCGATATCTCACGAACCAATAACGCTAGAGACATGTACGAGGTGTCCTAGGACTCGGGCTAACACTCCATTTCAAATGTGGTAGATATTTTTTTTCAAAAAATAATTCACATGGGTCTAACGCCATACATGTTGAAAAAACGTTTTCTTTTTCTTTACCTGTTTATAATGTTCATGAAGCGTGGTGGTTGAGAGAGACGATACGGCTGGGTGTGTGTGTTTCAACGAACTTGTCGCTGACCACGGTGGCTGTGTTCAATAGATTAATTGATATTTCGACGAGTCGGTGTATGACAGAGCGAGCGTGCGTTTTCTGATATTTTACCTTTAACGTGTAAACGGTGATGAGAACTAGGTTCTATGTTGGTCGAAGCGAGTAGAGAAAACAAACTTACAGGAGGTGAATGCCATTTGAGATTATTGGAAGGCTCCGATCTGACTTGACAACAGGTGACGCTTGAAGGTGAAATAATCTGACCATCGTGGTTGCAGGGGAGTGTGAAAGGCATGCACACACACATTTGTGAAACCACATGTAGGCTAAACCAGTGACATCCTGTTTTGCTTCGTACGTGACAAAATGCAAGTTGACGTGAAATTTGATCTACCGCAGGTGTTCGCTTGGGACGTTATCTATCTACATGCGCGATAACTGTTAACAAGTTACATCCTGTCTTGCTTCGTACGTGACAAAATGCAAGTTCAGGTGAAATTTGATCCGGCACAGGTGTTCGCGTGGGTGTTATCTGTCCACGTGCACGATAAGAGAATGTTCAAAGCGTGGGAATCGCTGAATCAGTAAAAAGTATAATGCAACTTGTCGGAATAATGTCACAACCAATAGATAGGCAAGAGCTGCAAACAGCAGTGGTGGGAGGTGAAGGGAGGGAGAGGGGAGGGGGTGATGTATGAGAGAACACAGGAGGAAAGGGAAAGACAAACATGTATGAACATGCATGAAGCGCGGAGCGCTGTACACATAGAGCTATAGGTGGTGTACAACATGTGTGAATAAATAAAAAGTACACAGGTTCACACAACATGTAATTTATTGATCCAGGAATTAAACGTAGAGTTAAACCCTAACCATTTGACGTAGAGTTTATTTCCTTTTTGTTTCAACACTTTTTCCACAAGATAATGCTGAGGAAATGCTGTTTTCTGAAGTTCATGGAGATAAAATCTACCTTTTATGGGTTGATGGTTGAGGTCCTCGAGTAAATAGGTGACTGGAGTGTCCAAGTTGACTCGACGAATTCGAAATAGTTCAGTCCCCCACTGAGGCGTGTAGCCCTTATTGAAGACAGACTTAAATTTGCTCACACGAACAAAATCCCCAATGTTCAGTCGGTGACGTTTAGGATCAGCTGTTTTTATGGGGTTAAACAGTTTATCCAATCGCTGAATATTTTTAGTTACGAGACGTGGCTTGGTCCCAATCGTTCTATGTTTGGTGTCATTGTAACGTGATACTAGCTCAGGTAACATGTCCAACCAGCGATACGTGCCCTGAGCGGTAAACGCTTTCCACATATGGGTTTTCAATGTTCGGTTGAACCGCTCGACCACACTGGCTTTCAGATTGCTGTACGTGGTGTAATGGTGAATATCCTTAGATTTGAGAAAACTGGAGAAATCCTTGTTGAAAAATTCTTTCCCCTGGTCGGTTTGTAGCAGCTGAGGTTGACGTTTGGAGTGTTGAATAATATGTTGAAAGGCCTTGGTAACTAGTGGGCCAGACTTGCGACGCACAGGTTCAACAAAGGCCATTTTGGAATAGACATCAATGACGGTCAACATATAGCGTACACCGTCGTTAACGCCAGCATAGGGTATCATTTCAACCAAGTCAGCCTGCCAAAGTTCATCCACACCTCGTGAAATCACCTTGAGTCGCGGATAGTGACGCCTAGCTGGGCGATGCAACTCGTGAGCAATACCCATTTTAATGGGTGAGGGCTTAAACAATAATTTTGGCATTTCGAAGTTCTTGTTCAATTTCTTGAATTTCCCAATCGTGACCGGTATGGCCAGCTTGACGTGAGGCATGCAACAACTGTAGCCGCTGGACGAGCTTATTGGGATTGTGCCAGTAGGTAACATCCACAAGGGGTTTTAATGGTTTAAAAGTCACTCCCGAAGCGGACACTTTACGACGAGTACTTTGACTGGTGGGAAACATTTTTGCAATGATGGTTTTATATTTTTGAGATATATTGGCATTCACTTGTTGCGTGGGATCATACTGTCTTTTGTGAGCATGGGTATCCAATAAAATGGATTTATATTTGTCAAGGTCCTCTGACGTATAATCATGGGAAGAGGGGGTCCGAGAAAAGAGCAGCTTTAACAGTCCTGGCGTTAATTTATAGTTGATGTTTTTAATGACAGCTTTAGTACGAGCAAATTTAATGGATGAATCGCCAATTTTAAAACTATCATCCTCATAGCGAACACCATACGTGGTATCTGTGTTTCCAATAAATAGATCGGTGAAATAGGGTTCCAATGTTGATCCATAATATTTTATTAAAATGGTTTTCAGTTGAGCTTTATGTTGAGGGGTGGCCAAGAGTTGTGAAAACGGAGACGCTCTGGAAGGGCAAGGTGTTTCGACCATGGCCAAGGATTTCTTTTTTCTCAAAAACTCTGCAAGGGGTGCGGCCTTTTTTTGAGGCGTAAACACTTGTTCCTCCTCATCCTCAACTTCACTATCACTAGTCAAATCTTCCACTTCCTCTTCCTCAGGGTCCTCGTGCAGCGTCTGCGTGGCTTGTGAAACGGTGGGTAGCGTTTCAGATGGCTTGAAAGAGGGTTTCAACATGGCTTTTAGTGGAGGTGCTAAATGTTGCTGAATAAACAAAGCATGATTGGCACGTGATTGTTTCAATTGACGAAACTTTTGGCGAATAGTATTTTTTGCTCTAATAATATGCTTTTTCAATTGACTCTCTGCTAACGCCATGGTGTCTTGACAAATGACTTGATGGCGAATGAGACAGGGCCTTAAATAGCAATAAAATGATCAAACCCTAAGCGATACCGTCCTTGGTTGAGTTCACTTTGTTTGTCAATCACTAAACAGGCATGACGTTGAGTGTTCCAGCACTTGGCACACAATTCTGTAAACATTTGAAAGGTCATATCCGGATTCACATGTTCATTATAAATGTGACGACTGTTCCTCTCGTCCTGACGAAATAAAACAATGACATTGGCATTGTCACGAATCAACTGTTTGGACATTTTAGAATACGTTTGCCCAAGATAGAAGCAATCGATATGTTTGTGTCGACCCATGCTGAAATAGCTTTGAATGATGCCTTGACGTTCAGTGGATACATCATCGAAAATCATGAGTGAATCAGGCTTTACCTCATCCGGTGAAATCACATTTTCTTGCATGGAAAATGTAAAATAACCCATATTCTCTTTTTGTAATCCAGACATGACTTGATCCAGAAACACGTAGAGGGGTTGGTAGAGAGATTTTGCAAAAATATAAATATTTTGAAAACGCAGACCATTGGGCGCTGTAATGAGCGTTAGCAAAAGATTAGTCTTTCCACAGCCGGAAGGCCCCACAATGATGCAGCGAATGGAAGATGGAAACAGTGAACCATGGCGTTGTTCACGTGATGTGGGACAGAGATGGGAAACCATGTCCCCCACGGGGAATGACTCTTGCTGCTTAATAATCTTCATTTCAACTAAGGCTTAGAAAGGCTAGCAGGCTGTCTATATACAGGACACCGAGCCTTGTCATAGAAACAGTAGACTGGTACTACAGGTTGACGATGGATGTCTTTGGACGTGCGTTGATGGCCAAAGCTAGGCCTGTCCCCATACATGATCCTAAACAGGAAACAGATCCTGCTAATAAACACTATGTGGATAGGTCAGTAGTGCCACGCACAAAACAGGGAGATTATGACTTTAAGGGAAAGCGGTTAACCCATGTAAAACATCCTCAAGTGTCTACAGACGTTACTACGAAAAAGTATGTGGATAACAAAGTGTATGAGTTTTATGACAAAGTGCCCCAGCTTATGGTGAATGGCTATAGCGCTAATCACCATCGGATTATTCACGTGGAAGACCCACAAGACGAAGACGATGTTTGTACCAAGCGTTACGTGACCCATGAAATGAAAAGGCTTTATAAATTTATCCCATCTGTGTTTTTAGTGTATCTGACAAATGAAAAACCTGTGAATGACAGAAACCATTTACCGCTAGTCCATGATCAGCACTTGACCTATGCGCTTGCTTCGGGTTTAAGCCACTATCGATTACACTATGATGGAACCATTCACATCAAATATGCCATACCTGATGAGAACCATTTACAAATAAAGATAAATGGTCATAGGATGTTGCTTCATAACCATGAAATGGTCAATGCAGGTGACGAATTATCCTTTTATCTCATGTTGACATGGGATGAAAAGCAAGCGGGAAAAACCATAAACGACTTCCCACTTTATGTGGAATTGGAATATACAGCCATGAAATAACCATCTGACGTTAGTTGTGATTTAAACTTTCTTGTGAAAGGTTGTGGGTCATTATCATCATGGTGAAACAAAGGTATGCAGTGAGAAAGACTAAAAAAAGGACTTTGTCCTTGGCAAAGCCAGGGCTTACAACATTCGAGGACAAGCCCTTGCGAAAGAAAAAAAGAAAAAATAATGTATTGACCATAAGGAAAGCCCTTCGAGCAGCACAGAGACAGGTTATTCCAAAACGTCGGCGACAGGTTTCAAACCAAGGGCGAGTGATTCCCGTTCCCAAACGAGCGGGATTTTTACCTGCATTATTTGCTGGTTTGGCTGCTCTGGGCTCACTTTTGGGCGGTGCCAGTGCAGTGGCGAAAACCATTAAAGCCGCGCAGCAGGGCAAGCAACAACTCAAAGAAAGTCAGCGACACAATGAAACGATGGAAGCGATTGCCATGGGGGCTAGAAATGCCAATTTAAAGCCAGCCTTTTATCAACAAGGATTTGGGATTTCACCATTTCGAAATATTAAAAAAAAAAAAATTTAACCTCAGCCATAGCGAGACATGCCCTGACGCATCAACAAGTGGAAAGCTATGCTAAACAACTAAAGCTTTCTCATTTTCGAGGTGTGTTTATGCGAAACCAATTACCCCCACGACCCTGGAAACAGGAATGTGCTGTTGTCAATTTGGATGATCACCGAGGACCAGGAACGCATTATGTAGCTTATGTCAAAGAGGGATCCACGGTATGGTACTTTGACAGTTTTGGGAATTTGCCCCCGCCCATGGAACTAGTGACCTATTTTGGAAACAGGATCAAGATATATTATAATGTGAAACGTGAGCAAACGTTTAACAGCCAACAGTGTGGACGTTTGTGTTTAATTTTTTTATATAAGACGCAGCATAAGCAAAAACGCCACCAGTATGTCGGTAGAAAGTAAAACGTTTACAGTGCATGGACGTGGACCTGAAGTCAGCCTAGACTTTTACCCGCCTATCGAATTGAGTGAAAAACCCTATGGTTTAGGACTTGTTTCTCTTGAAACGTACAATCGAATATACAACATACGTGAAAATGTGAACAACAAGTTTTACTATGATGATTCTGTGCTCACCCTGAACTCTGGTGGATACACGATCGATGATATTTATGAACACATTTATGTGGTGTTGATCAATCAGTATGGTTTAAAGTCATTTCTCGACGGAACGCACAAGTTTGAACTTGTAGGCAATACTAACACTCATCGCTGCAGTATTTTCTCTACCTTCAACATTGACTTTAAAACACACCCCGATTCCATTGGCCCATTACTCGGATTTAAACCACGTGTGTTGGAGCCCAACAAAAAACATGAATCGGACCATGAAGTGAAATTCATTGAGGACCATCATGTGTCGGTGACGTGTAATATTATTAGCCAAGTGTACACCAATCAAGAACCATCGCATTCGCTTTATGACTTTATTGTGACATCGCCCAATGGGTATATTATTCGTGAAAACCCTCCAGTGGTGCTTTTTCATGCTGTGGCTGTTGATAGTATTAGTAATATAACATTAAGACTGATCAATAGAGATCAACAACTCATTGATCTAGATTCCACTACACCAGTGACTTACAAGTTGGTGCTAAAGCCACTATGAAATTTGTGTATAAAGCAACAACACCGTCTAGGAATGGTGTTAGTTGTTTGCCGCGTGAATACACGTTAACATCTCAAGGCAAGCAGATTTTACAGCATTTGGGTTACCACGTCAACCCTTATAATGAATTCTATCCTAGAGATAGCGAACCACATCGAGGAGCAACCAGGAGTGGTAAGAATTGATCTCCATTCCTATCAAGCTCAAACACCTGGACTCAATAACAATGATGAAATTCAATTTGTTATCAACAACCAAGATATTTACACCCTACCGCATGTAAGTGTTATTCAGATTGAAGGTCGGCTCACCAAAGCCGATGGCTCTACACCCACTACATCCAAGTTGGCCAACCATGGTTTAGCCTTTCTGTTTTCTGAAGTACGTTATGTCATTAACGATATCGTGGTGGATAGCACTCGAAATGTGGGTATTTCCAGTGTCATGAAACTATACCCCTCTTATAGTGAGGAAGAAGGTAAAACACTTTGCATGGCAGCTTGGTGCCCTGACTCGACCAATGACTGGATGGTACACACCGATGGGACCTTTACTGGATATTTACCTCTTAAACTGGTTCTAGGCTTTGCCGAAGATCACCAACGCATTGTGGTTAACGCAAGGCAAGTGCTTTATCTAGTGAGAGACAGGAGTGATAACAATGCACTCAAGGGGGCCGACAATGCCCCCATCGATTCAAAAATTCAACTACAACGCTTGCTATGGAAAGTGCCTCATGTGACCCTTAACGATAGCAAAAAACTGGACATACTCAAAATGGTAAAGAGAGATATGCCTCTACCCATGGAATTTAGAAGCTGGGCACTCCATGAGTATCCGCTATTGCCCACCACCAACACACACAGTTGGTCTGTAAAAACAGCTCGCTATACAGAGAGACCTCTCTACCTGATCGTGGGTTTTCAAACGAATCGCAAGTATCAACAAACCAAAGATGCCACGCAATTTGATCACCTGCAATTGAGAAATGCACGTCTTTTCCTCAACGGAGCTGTGTTTCCCTATGAAGGACTGGATTTGGATTTTTCAAAAAATAAGTTTGGCCCCCTGTACGACTTGTTTTCTAAATTTCGATGGTCGTATTATCAAAAAGAGAACGGTCCCATGCTACTACCCCAAGCGTTTAAGGCAAGAGCACCACTGATTGTTTTTGACTGTTCTTACCTGGAAGAGTCTGTCAAGCCATCCAATATCGACATTCGACTAGATTTTGAAACGCATGACAATGTACCAGCCAATACGACAGCCTACTGTCTGATTATTCATCACAAACAAGTCAACTATTATCCACTGTCCAACCAAGTGACGAGTGTATAAATAACAGCTCAACCCACGTTAAGTCGCTCAGTCATGTCTTGCTTTAAAGCCTCAAGAGACGTTACATCCATGAATTTAAACTCTGAGGAACAACGTTTCAAGACTTTTGCCACATGGCCAGTGCCTTTCATAAACCCTCAAGCCTTGGCGGCTGCTGGATTCTACTATTTAAAAACAAGAGATGAAGTGAAATGTGCCTTTTGTCCCATCATCATAGACCAATGGCAGGAGGGCGATGAACCCATGCAGGAACATCAGCGCTGGTCACACACCTGCCCCTACCTGTGCAGAATGAAAGTGGGAAATATACCCTGTCATTCAAGCTATCCCTCACTTGTGTCTCTGGGTGATGAAAAAAATACAAGTTATGATACATGTGGGCCGTATGGTATCCATGGTGCTTCGGTGAGCAGATCACCATCAAAAACGCCTAGTTTAGAGACATTGGGACATCATCGGTGTTATGGACGTTACAAACACAAGAGACTATTTTGTTGTATCAGTTGCTATCGTCCTTATCCTAAAATGAGAAAAGCCTGTAAGACGTGTTATGATAATAAAATGATGTAATTCTTAAATTCTTATTTTTGCATGTCCCCCTGTCCTACCCTAACCTTCTTTTTTGAAACTAGCATGGCAGGTAAGTCCATGCCATGATCACACGTGATCGTCAGTCAGTCGTCAGTTGAACTTGGTCCAGGCAAGCGTCAACATGTTGCGCACACTCATTGTGGATTGCCAAGGGTTTAAAATTGGTGACAACA
This sequence comes from Meconema thalassinum, assembly GCA_946902985.2. NCBI lineage: Eukaryota > Metazoa > Arthropoda > Insecta > Orthoptera > Tettigoniidae > Meconema > Meconema thalassinum. The sequence goes on from OX336397.1 coordinate 283,292,938, forward strand.
AATTTATATTTAAACAAGTGGCCATAATCGATTGTACCACGTTTTGGATATCGCAAGCTACGCATTTGCTATTTAAACCACCCCATGCTTTTGATTTGTTGTGTGAAAAAGACCGTAAACAAACCCAGTGGATTGAAAATCATAGGCAACTAGACTGGAATCAGGGAACCATTTCCTATAAATATTTGGACGTGGTCATGAAAGCACACTTGTCCTCGGCCAATGTGGTATTTGTGAAAGGTAATGAAAAACGTCAATGGTTGCAACCATTTTTGGCGTCTTACTGTCAATGTATCGACCTCATGGAGTTGGGCTGCCCCTCCCTGCAAACGCTCATGGATACTTGTTCCTGTGGCAACATTACCCATACAGCCCTATCGCATGCGTGGCATCTCTTTCATTGGTTAACCACTCATGCCTGCTGGGAGTTGTTGAACAAAATTATAACTCAAGATTTACCTGTGAATGACGTCAGTGAGATTTCTACTAGCGACGTGTAAACATCTACAGCACATGATACCATGGAGAAAGGCAATGCTACGGACAAAGCCATCGGCAAGTTCTTTGTGTGCAAAAAGAAACTAGACAGTTTTACCAAAGAGGAACTCTTGGCACTGCCCAAGTCGTTCATTTATTATGTGGCCGCCAACGCGGTCAAAGAAATCTGGCAACATGTACCAAAATCATGGACTCAAGACCCTGTGTTGAGTGAATTGCAACCCTGTACGGATTACGATCACCATAAGCAAGTGGCCATGGCAAAAATACCGTCTATGCGTCAGTGTGCGACTTGCCAGCTAGTGAAACTGTATCACGGTCATAAAAGTCCGTGTAAAGACTTTGTTGAATCATTCCACGAGTGTCATGGCGAGAAAAAGCAACAACAACAACAACAAACACAAACATCGTCCACAGAGGAGGAGGAAGACCAAACCTTTTTACCATCGATGGAAAAGGATATGCCAGACCTGTACTGGCAATGGCGTCATTGACAAAGTGATTCAATACTTACCTTACGAAATCCATCTTCCAGGTTATCGTTTTTGCGGCCCTGGAACTCGTCTCGAAAAACGTTTACAACGTGGTGATGTACCCATTAATCTTTTGGATCAAGCATGCAAGGAACATGACCTTTCTTATCGCCATAGTCATTCTGGTTTAAGACATGTGGCAGATAAATTGTTATTGAAGAAAGCTAAACAACGTTTCACATTCAGTGATGCCTCAGTAGGTGAAAGGATGGCAGCCCTAATTGTCATGAGTGCTATGAAAGGAAAGTTGATGATGCATGGACATAAACATTGAGGAGTGAGGAATTGGGATTTGTTTGTATTCTATTTTTCTTTTGTCAATTCACTATGACTATGAAATAAAAACAAAAGTTTTCCAGAGCACGATGTTTTGTTATTTTTAATTTTAAGAAATCGTGATGTTGATGGCTGATTTTTTCATTTTACACATTTCACACATGATGAATTCCACACACTGTCATTTATCATTTTGCAATTTACAGTTTTTGAAAACGTTCGTTTCAAGTTTAACGTTTTTGATGATATGGATTTTTCCATTTTGCTGATGACACATTTTAAACAATGTCCGTTTGAAGTTTTTGAATTTTCAAATTTCACACATGGCCATTTCCAGTTTTTAAAAATGTCCGTTTTAAGTTTTGCTGTTTTGGTGATATGGAAACATGGAATTTCCATTTTGCTGTTTTCATATTTTTTCCATTTGGTGTATGTCGAAAGTTGAGATTTGACAATGATGTTGATGCGAGTGCTTGACCTTGATAATACTGCAATGTGTTGATGTGTGTTTGGAGAAACGTCGAGGTCTACGACTACTGCAGGTAAGACTGTTTTTACAAAAATAATGTCTTTTGACTGTCACATTTCAATGAAAAAACGAAACTATTTAAAACAAAATGAATATATAAGTGACCATTTACCCCCACCCCACCCACCCACTCTACCTCATCGTGTTTGCTCTGGTCAATCATACACACCAGTTTTCTCTCTCCACTCATACATTCACACCTGTCTTTGGGAACAAACACAACCACTTTATTTATTCCCAAAAGCACATTCTCGACATGCACACTCATTCCAAAAGAACTTTTTAGTTTATCATTTACATTACGAAAAATAATTAAATACTAGTTATTAAAGTTACTAAAAATCTTACTTATTTCATATTTACAAAAAAAACTCAACTTTGTACAGCGTTAAAAGAATCACACTATTTACCAATCAAAAAAATTTTAAAAAATAAGGTTGCACACAACTTTTTAAAGAGCAAAAGGTCCAAGTGAATTGTCACTATTTACAAAATCTACTATTTACAATGACAGAAACCAATATTTACAAAATTCTAAATCTACAAGTTACAAAAAGCCATGCCCCATAAACGATTAAACAGTGAAATCACACCTCCTCCTCGTTGCGATCATAACCCCAGGGCAGGCTAGTGAGCAGGTCATCAGCCCACACACGCTTGTTATCCATGGAGGCGAGGGTGCGTTTTCTCTGTTCCACAAGATACAAATGATGGTTGCTGGATTGTATCCTGCACTGTGTATGAGACATAGCTTTGCCAGTGCGTAAAACCGCTAAGTAATCGTCTACACGTAGCGATTTTACCACTGCCCTACCTACACCTTTTGCTCTCTTGGCTTCCTTACAGTCGAGTGTGCGGTAAGCATACATTTTTGAAGCCAAACCTACGAATTCCGTCATAATGGAATCACCGCATTCATCTTTTAAAACGCCCATTTCCTTCTTGTTCTTTATGGGCAGCTGAAACACGTTGTCAGCACTATAGCAAGAGGTGTCGAACCAGTCACTATGTTGCCTCATGACGTCATAGGGGTTGCAGTGGCGAATGTGGTAAATGAATGAGTCCGTGTCCATATACAAAAGAGAGACGTCCTCAAAATGGTGTTTCGCAAACTCATAGTGGAATCGATACATGACCGATTTAGAAAAGTCTAAAATGACTTGACCCAAGTAAATGGGCTTATCCATGGTCACGCTGGTCTTACTCATTTCAATAGTAGCCAAATCCTCATCGATAATTTTGATCGATTTGAAATTTGGCTTGGCAATGTACCGCCGGGCACCCCACCGCCCCTCCCAGACATTCATCAATTTAATGTCACGGTATTTGCGGACATTCTCCATAGACTTGCCATAGATGCAGTTGTTCATTAATTTAAAAAAATTAATTTCAAACTGCTGTGTTGCCATTTGTCGGTGCTCTGTGTTGAGTCGCATGTATGGCTCAAGCCATGCTTTTTGAGCAAAAGAAATACCCCTGTGGACTTTCTTCAACACCAAGCCTTGGGCGAGGCATTGCACCAACATTTGGATATGTAGCACATACCGATTTTTGTTGTAAAGTGTGCCCATGAGTTTTTCAGTTTTCACTTTACTGTCAGGGGGAACCATTTGCTCAAGACAGAATGGGAAATCGGCATGTTCATCATACAAGGATGATGGATATTCAATATCCACTTCTAGCACATATCCACGGCCTGTTTCTTGGCTAGCCATGTTCACATGAAATTCTGACACTTGTTTCTCTGTCAGCCAAGCAAACTTCCCATAGGGCAAAGGCTGACTCATGGCGTAACCGTACAAATTATTCACGTCATAGTACATTAAGTACGATTCTGGTTTGTCTGGTGAATAATCAGACATGTAGACATTGTTCGCTTCAGCATGGCGTTGGTTAAGTGACACAAAGCCGCCACGAATGCCCTTTTCAAAAAATAGAACCATGTCTACGTCAGTGAGTAAATCCAATTCCACTTGAGTGTATTTCAAAGCGGCATCGAACGAGAGTCCAGGACTCGTGTAATAGTGAGCCGGATCAAGACCGTAAATGTGTTGACACAAGTTACGGAATTTTTCAAACACATCAGTGAGCAGCAATACATCCAGTTTTAGGTAATGCAAAGCATATTCACTTAGCGTCTTCATGCCAAACACTCGCCAAACTTGACATGCATGTGCATAGTCTTCATCGGAAACGGTACTGCGTGTTAGTTTCGAGTAAAATTTCTCTTGTGGAGGGAGTTTTCTTTGCTTTAACACGTCCCAGCTGTTGCAGAAATCATACGGGAATATACCTTTCCGAATGCACAATTGAAATTGCTCAGGATCATTAAAATGCATTCTAGTATTTTTTAATTCCTCCTCATTCAAGCCATTCACAAGGCTGTCTAGCGAGAATGCCATAAACTTAAAGGAATCCAAAAATCGAATGCTAAAGTTGCTCAACCACCATGTCAGGGCTGTAAAACGCTCATGGTTTTGGGGAATAATGGTAAACGAGCCCTTGTTAACATGGCCCAATTCACGAATCAAAAACTGAATGTCATAATTCGCCAGATTGTGGAAAAAGACACCGATGAAACGAGGAGCTGGAAAGTTCAAGTTGCATTTACTATGCGCAGCTCCACGAAACTCCCCCGTAAAGTGCGAGTGATCACGAACGGTGTCTTCAGCATTGATCAGTGGCTTTTCGCAAATATGGCATGTCATGGCATGCTCATACTGCTGCTGTTGTTCTGGAGATAGGCTCATGGGTACTGGGTGGTCCAGTAATTCCTGTACATGGTCGGCCAACTTGACAAGTTCATCCAAGAACCATTTGGCACAATCTGGCCCCTCACGGTATTTGTAAACGGATTGTGTGGGGTCATGGGCACACACCACATTAAATCCTATGGCAAAGGGTTCATGTTTTTGAATGGGTGTGGTTGAGCTCATGGATGGATCTGGTTCACATCCCGCCATGGGTGTGGTGAGAGCTTCGAAATCTGCATATACCACATAGGGAACAGTGTCACGCTTATGAATGTCCTTAAACTTTAACACAGCCTTGTCCCCTTGTGGCAATATCAATCTCACCGCTTCCTGAGTAACACAATCTACCCTATGACGTTCCAAAGAAGTAGGCGTCCAAAAGTATTGGAGACAACGGTCACAAATATGCTTTATACCATGTGCTTTGGACATTTGACTGCTTAGCAATCTACTCAGGCTTTTAATGAGGCAATAGTGATTCACTTCTCCTACAGATAAATATAAAAGATGAATGTGATGTCGTTTCGGTTCTTTTGTGGCATAAAGAGGACCCACAATCTCATCACCGTCAAGGCCATACACCATGAACGAAAAGTCCTGGTTGTCTCGTTCAAACCTATGGATCTCGGTTAAGTCCATAGGGAACGTCACTCGAGTTAAATTTAAAGTATGTTTCAATTCAACAAACTTGGCCTTGTACATTCCTGGTCTGTTAACATGACGATCTTGAGCTGGCTGCAAGTACGCAGCCACAGCCCACAGAAAGCAATCATTGTCATGGTTCTCAATATTCACCACAGCCTTTTTCGAAGCTATTGCTGGAGGTGTTTTAATATAGCTAGACCCAGCATTCAACGGGTTGAAATGACAAATGTTGATTTGTAAATGATGAATTTTGTCTAAGGCTAGACCACTCGGTCCTTGTTGCAGTTTATCAAATTTTGACAGCAAGGCATTCACCACGTGGGTTTCATACCACTGTTCCAAATTATGGGCTATGAATAGCTCTTGCATTTTACTGCAAATATAGAATGTCTCTTTATGCTCTACATCCTTCTTTTTATATACGAAATCGCACACTAGTTCTGTATTCACCTTTAAAGCCATATGCAACCTTTGCGCTGTACAAATTTCAATTTTAAAAATTTCAAAACAAGATTCTAAAAATTCTTTGGGAATCGAACTTTTTCTAACATTCACTATGCGGCCAGAGCACACACGCGATTTGAAACAACTGTTTAGGGTTTCCCAAGTTAACGTATCCGCAGCAGTAAAAGACATTATTTTGAAAGAACACACTCACCTGAGTTTAGAAATGTAGACTGTCTGACAATAATCCAAAAAACACACACGTTCCTGGTTATTCACAGAGGTCAAGCGTTTTCCAACACTCTAAAAAGAAATAAAATAAACCACCATAAGTATATCCATTCCATATAGTTTATGCATTTCATAAACAAAACAAAATCAAACAGGTTATATATTTAAAAAAACAAATCTCACCTTGACGTGTAATGCTTTTCTATATTCCCGTCTCGTGGGCTAGTATGGAAATGGTTTTCTTTTCTAGTTGTCTGTCTTTCTCTTTCTTTAATATATTTCCCACAGACACACGACAGGTAGGCTATACACGTTATCTGCAAACAAATAAATAAATAAAATCATTAATTATCTAATCAATAAATAATTGCATGTATTTATATAAAATCAATAAATATATAAATGAATAAATATATACCTACCCCACAACAAGGTTAAGTATTTTCCACCAACACCAAAACTGATAAACGCAGTGTGTTCAAAGGTAGTCACCTAAGTGAGCGTGGAAATGATAACGACATGTCTTTATATATGCTACATTGCATGTATAATCTTTTTTTTTTTTCCACGCTTTGACCATTCTGTTATCAGGCACGTGGACAGCTAACGTCCCAGGCGAACACCTGCGGTAGATCAAATTTCACGTCAACTTGCATTTTGTCACGTACGAAGCAAAACAGGATGTCACTGGTTTAGCCTACATGTGGTTTCACAAATGTGTGTGTGCATGCCTTTCACACTCCCCTGCAACCACGATGGTCAGATTATTTCACCTTCAAGCGTCACCTGTTGTCAAGTCAGATCGGAGCCTTCCAATAATCTCAAATGGCATTCACCTCCTGTAAGTTTGTTTTCTCTACTCGCTTCGACCAACATAGAACCTAGTTCTCATCACCGTTTACACGTTAAAGGTAAAATATCAGAAAACGCACGCTCGCTCTGTCATACACCGACTCGTCGAAATATCAATTAATCTATTGAACACAGCCACCGTGGTCAGCGACAAGTTCGTTGAAACACACACACCCAGCCGTATCGTCTCTCTCAACCACCACGCTTCATGAACATTATAAACAGGTAAAGAAAAAGAAAACGTTTTTTCAACATGTATGGCGTTAGACCCATGTGAATTATTTTTTGAAAAAAAATATCTACCACATTTGAAATGGAGTGTTAGCCCGAGTCCTAGGACACCTCGTACATGTCTCTAGCGTTATTGGTTCGTGAGATATCGGCAAAAATCACAAAAAACACGTGTTTACCCCCAAAATCGCGTTTCCAAAATTTTTTAAAATTACAACGAGTGGTCCATAGCAAAGAGGACGTCTTCCCGAATCCTTGGACCCATCGTACATGCCTCTAGCGTTATTGCTTCGTGAAATATCGGCAAAATCACAAAAAACACGTGTTTACCCCAAAATCGCGTTTCCCAAATTTTTTAAAATTACAACGAGTGGTCCATAGCAAAGAGGACGTCTTCCCGAATCCTTGGACCCATCGTACATGCCTCTAGCGTTATTGGTTCGTGAGATATCGGCAAAAATCACAAAAAACACGTGTTTACCCCCAAAATCGCGTTTCCCAATTTTTTTAAAATTACAATGAGTAGTCCATAGCAAAGAGGACATCACCCTGAGTACTTGGACCCGTCGAACACACCTCTAGCATGATTGGTTCACGAGATATCGGCAAAATCACAAAAACACGTGTTTACCCCAAAATCGAGTTTCCAATTTTATTAAAAATTATAACGAGTGGTCCATAGCAGAGAGGACGTCACCCCGAGTCCTTGGACCTGTCGAACATGCCTCTAGCATGATTGGTTCGCGAGATATAGCAAAAAGTCTAAAATCACGTTTTTACCCCAAAAAGACTGTGTTTCCAGATTTTCACCTTTTCGACACCGACATTCCCGTAAAGAGCACGACGAGACGAAAAAAACGAATCCAAGCACGCCCTCCTAGCATGGCTCCTTCCATTCCAAGGTCGCAGGGGCTCACCACTTGCTTTTGGAAGCAGCTCTGTCCTTACCACACTACTACACACAATTTGTTTCTCTAGAGACTTGAAATTTATTTTGGGGGTAGAGGGCATAGGGACCTTTCATTTATGTCAAACAATTTTTTTTGTAGAATTCCTAGTTTCCAAAATATAGGATTTTCAAAATTCGAGTGTTTTCAAAAAAACATAAAAAGTAAAAAAGTTTTATTATAGAAAATAAAGGTCATAAAGACCATTCGTTTGGGCCATGGCATAACGTTCTATCCTGTTTGGTTTTCAAACTATCGCCTATTTTCGAAAACAAAAATTTTCAAAAGAATTTTGAAAAATATAACGAGTGGTCCATAGCAAAGAGGACGTCAGCCCGAGTCCAACAATACCTCATTTGTCAAAATCGGACCATGCGTTCAAGAGATATTTAACATGGCTGAGGCTTAGTAGTAGAGCAAGGGGGGTTCTGAAGTGGGGCAGAACTCCTAGTACTCCACTACTAACGCTCTTAGGTTTCTACGTTCGTTGCCGACTGCAGTGGCGTCTAGTAGCTAAGTTCAGAACTTGGCTTGTAGTCGTTGACGGTGGCGCTTGGCAGCAAAAGTAGGAACTATTTGAAAATTCTAAGTTGCAGTACTTAAATTAAAAAACAGATAACACACACTAATACAGTCATCACAATTAACACCGGTAATCAGACAGATTCTGCATACACCCAAAGTACACGGGGCTACATGACCGCGTTGTCGCAGCCCCTAAACTGAGGAACAACCAACCAGACTTACAAACTAGAAGAAGAAATGGTAAACAAATAATGAATAAGACAAGCAATGGAAAGGAGGAAATGAATTGCCCTCAACAGTGGCGGTTCTAGAAGTTTAAATCTGGGGGGGGGGGGGGCAGACATTTTCCCGGATCGATCTCATTAGTCTACTTTTTCCTCATTTTTGCAAAATGAGAAAAGTAGGCTAAAAACTATCATTGGTTAAAAAATAGCATATTTCACTGTCACATAAATTTATTCGTCTGTTTCTATTCTGGGCAAACTGGTTCACTATATCAGAAGAGTCGTGAAGTAATTTTCCACTTAATTCTCTTTCAATTGAAAGAATTGCGAGATTGGAAAGCCTCTTTGTTGCCATTGTTGCTCTTAAATAGGATTTTATTCGTTTCACGACAGAGAAACTGAGCTCAGCAGAAGCAGATGACACAGGAAGAGTCAGCATCAACTTGAAAAATAATAGTAGCTATGGAAAAGCAACTTCCATTTTCAGAAGTTCAGAAAAAAAGAATGAGGAAGTGTTTGGATATTTGCCTCTAAATACATTCTTAGCTAAACTGATTTCAGTCTGTAGCACCTTACGGTCTGTGAAGATTAAATTATACTTTTCACAGAACGTGAGAATATATATATTCAAAATTTAAAAAGTTTTCACTTCTTGGTTTACAGGCATCCATTGCATTGCACACAAAATCATTTTCAGTAAATCTACGCAGTAACTCTTCTACCATGTTGTCTAATATTTCAAAAAGATTTCTTTTACATGTCTCTGATAATGTGACATTTTCCTCTTCTTTCTCCGCAGAGACTGGCATTAATAAAACGTAGTCTGAAAAGTTCTTTGGAATACTTGAGATTCTAGATTGCTTATAAACTTGCACGCCTAACGACTGAACAGAGTCACATATAACCGCCCATAGTTCCTTAAAATAATAATCATTTCGTTTTTCTTGCAACGATTTTACAAGACCATAGATCAATCTATGTGCCCCTCCGAAGTCCACATGTTTTTGTTGTAAGAACATAGAGGCTCCATTGGCAAGCTCGAGAATATCAGAAAAGATTTGTAACACAAACATCACCTTCACTTTACAAAGCTGTTTCAACAAACCTTTTGCTTCTGCTGCTTCTTTCTTGTTAGCTGACTTTGAAAAATACTCCAGAGCTGCTTTAACTGAAGCAAAACGTTTCTGAAAATACATTACTCCTCTATATTTTGAACCCGCTGAGCTATGGTTCATGTGATATTTTTTATGACAGAGCATTTATGATGGGATGTTGTACTTTTGAACACACCCAGGAAGCCACGTGAAGCTGAGAGATCACGCGATACTTTGAAGTAGCGGTGAATCGCACTTTTGACTTTGGTGTAAACTGCTAATTATTATCTGAGGTCTTATTAATTATTTTTATCTTTCCTACGAGACTCAGTATATTCCATTTCGTCATGCTGCATTATTAAAACATTTTGGAGAATGTTTATTTTTACTTTAGGTAAGATACGCAAAAAGGAACGTAAGTAGTCGCTCAACGTTTTCGTTTTGACGACCTACTTTCTAGAGACACCCAGTACCGGAGCACTGCGTCTTGAGAATCCGCCTTGTGTAGGCGTGGAATTACATTTGTCCTACGAGACGTAGAAGAATATCCGCTGTTTAGCGTTAAAAGTGATTATAAAGTGCCATCGAGCAAGCAAATACTAATATCCACTGTCGATGAAGTCCAGTGAATTAAATAAGAAGCTTGGGAAATAATTATTGGCAAGTATAGTGTATTGCACAACATTGCTGTGACATCACATATTACCCACGCGTATGTGGAGGGCAGATGCCTAGTGGAAATATACAGGTAATAGTGTTACAATTATCCTGAATAAGTGTGATTAAAATTGTATGAGATATTTAAATTGCCAAAGTGGAAATTTCATCTTTGAAACGTCGTATAATTCACGGATGCTGCGTGATACAAAAGTAGCGTCACTAGCACGTGCAGCATTATAAAATAGTGTTAGCTCACATGCTAATCCACATCTGCAAGATTAAGGCTGTGTCGTATTTTATAATTGAAGCCTAGAATAGTCACGACGGACATTATAATTTTGGAAGTGAGAGGATGAATAATCACGCAACTTATTTCGCTACCCACGTGATTGGACTTTTCTTCACCATGGTTGAAGCAGTCACCATGGGCTAATACCATCCCGGTATGGGGGGGTGACGTTTCTACAGGAACCCGCATGATGGTGGAACTTCCAGAACGATGAACGAGAGGGAAGGAGCCAAAATGCCATTTCCAGGCATATCCACGAAGATGTCGACAGGGACAAATCGAACCCTGGTCTTTGGGGGAGTCCAGATGGGAATCCTGATGAGGAGGATACCGATCCAGAGAGCCAGAGAGGTTTATGTACAACCCTTGTTGTGGATTAGAGAGCCGAGTGAGAGCTCCTCCATTTCGTGAGTTTTTGTCACACCCCTTCTTTGTTCTAGTTTCTGGTGGTATAGTAGTTTTAATGTAGTTTGTGAATCAACCACACTCGGTGTCAGCCATTTTTCTAGGTAGGGATGTAACTAGATTAGTTAGATGTCATTTATTTCAGTTTAGAGTGAGACACCCTTGGGGTCAGACATTTTGGTCAGCCCTGGTGCAGCTTGGTGAACGTCGTGGAACGTCAATGCCTACCTTTTTGCTGAACCTGATCGTAGTCATTTTGAGGCTATTTTGTTCAACCCTACTTGGGGTAATTTTCAAGTCTTTGCTGACTGTAGTTATGGCAATTAGATGCCTTGGTTATTAATTGACTGCATTCTTCGCAGCCATCCTTTGTTACACCCCTGACTGTCGTTAGAACGGTCGTATCATTTAGGTAGTCGACAGTAACTACTAGTTTGTAAATGCATTATATTTCATTTTGAATAAGCTCAGAAGCTATTCTTGGTCATGTTTGAACCTAACAACTAGAAGGAATGTTTCGTTGCCTAGCATCGAACGCGGTTCCCAACGTATCATTAAGCAGATCTAGTGTGTGAATCTGTGCCACATTTATCATATTTTTCTTGTGTCGTGTGAGACACGTTTTTATTTGATGTTCTAGCAACTACTGAGTTGCATTTTTAAAGCAAAGAGCTTCAGTTATTGTAAGTTTACTTTCATTTAGACGTCTTTGGTAGAAAGACGGAAGTGTATTACTATACTCAGATTTATAGCGTGCGTTTGATACACAGGACGCTGTAGAGATCCGTAACCTATGGTAAAGTTTTTTATGAACCGGCCAAGTGCAGGTTTTGTATTGATTAAATCGCCGGCCTTGAATAAACTGGTTATGTAACCCAGTGACCTAGAGCACGCCTGCTTCATTGTGAGACAAAACTACTATAGACGAGGACAGAGTACAATTTGTATTCGCTTTTCCTTTCATTGCTATTTTGCTTATGGAAATCAGTTTCCACTCTTGTATTTGATCACTTGTTTTATGGATCGGTTTTTGTTAGTTTAACGCTCTGTTGCGTGTATTGTCGTATGACAGGAACAGTTATGTAAGGTTTTCTATAGGATGGTGAAGTCTACCCTGTTATAGCAGGATGTTATTGTATACTTTGTCCGGGGATGATCCCGTTGACCAGACGTTATTGGAAGGTAACTGTTGTACAGGCCTATCCCAGAGTTATTGAACGCGAGCTTAGCGCCGCTGGTAACCCGTGTTATTGTGTGTCCGAGTTGTTATACTCGTTGATTATATTTCGACTGTTGAGTCGAGGCTTTTTGGTGGAGAATGATCTCAGTTGGAGACACTCCGTGCCCAGGCTATTGTCAATGTTATTCGCCATAAACCTACGATAAACCTATAAACCGACAATCTAATAATAAGACGCATAATTGTTGTAAAACAAGCCTAACTAACGATTCTTTCTATCTAACTTTGTTCTTTGCATTCTGGAACTGTTGACATAGCCGTGCAGTTGAAGATAATTTCCTTGTGAGGAAATGACTAGGACAGTTGACATTTTTGTAGCGACCTGAAGCATGTGCGAACCTAGAGTTCGTAGCTTGTGGAGCTCAGGCCATGCGATGTCAGACGTGGTCTCAACTGCGCATTCGTCACCGTAACTATACACATTAGATGACTATGGTTTACAAAGAGTAAACCAAGGTGTAGGCAGGAATTTATAATAAAAACTACTGTGTCTATTTCGTTATTAATTTATGATGTCAAGTGTATTAAACCCTACGTGTTACTTTATTGTGTGCTGTTAGCACATAGTTATTAAGCATAATTAAATTGTTTGTTTTTCATGGCTGTACACTTAGCTTTTGGATATAATTGTTTTCTTTTACGGACGTCATCGCCGTAAATTTTGTTAATTGATAGGACTTAGCTAGTTGAATTAATGTTAAATTTAAATGTCGAAATGGTACCATCCTAACCTAGATTTGTTTTGCTACCCTGTTAAATGTAAATTCAGATATTAGCTTGATCTTGTAACTTGAACTAGGGACTTGCGTCGTACCATATTCCTAGCGTTGCTGTTGTTGCTTTATCATTGTGAGTTAGATCTTTCGCGAGGGTTTTCAGTAACTTCTCAGGTAGGGGACCTGTTCTTTATCTTAGTTTATTTATTAATTTGCGGACTAGCCGATTATAACCCTCCGAACTAGGCTAGGGGCTTGTGAATTTTAATAAATTTTCACGGTGTTTTACATGAGTCTGGATGTTTATTTTCTCAGTCTAGTTTTAAGGTGAACCTTTCCTTAGGCGGTCTATGACCATCGTCACCATGTACCACGATCCCTGTGGACTACGGACTCTCGTGCCGCTTCAGCCTTTATGGAAGGTCACCTGATCCTCACGGTATTTTTTTTATTTGATTTATGTGTCGTTAGTTGAGTCATCGTGGTTGTTGACATCAACTAAACGGTCACATTAAAATGGCGCCCAACTCATGTGCCGACGTTAACGTGGTGACCCTCAGTACCATGTTATTTTTTTTGAGGATCCTAATGTTGATTAATGGTAAATTGACAGGACTGGGACGAACTTAGAAAGTCGTACTGCAGATCAATTGACCGCATGGCATTCATGTTTGATAGAAGTCCATGGGGTGAGGCTTTAGTGTTGGATAAATGAAGGATAGGATTTTCTTTGATGATGCCTCATCCTAAGTAAATGTAATACTTTGCTTTGCTCACCGTTGTCTTTGTAAATGTAGAAGCACTTAGTTTGCATACTCCAGCTGTACTCGTGATATTTATATAAATGAAGCAAGCTTTATACCACCAAGTAACTAATCATAGCTGTAAGTTCCAGTAGAAATTGATCCCTCACTTTCTCATATATTTCTTATCTATGGATGAGGAAACTATTCGTCGTGTGTTTGGAGAGATGATGGCAGGTGTGAATGCCAATCTTCAACAGATTACTGCTGACTTAGGTCAGAATACTCAGGCTGTAAATACTGTAAGTGGTCATGTGGACCAGGTTAGACAGGAAGTAAACAATGTCAGCGGTCATGTGGACCAGGTTAGACAGGAAGTCAACAATGTCAGTGGTCATGTGGACCAGGTTAGACAGGAAGTAAACAATGTCAGCGGTCATGTGGACCAGGTTAGACAGGAAGTCAACAATGTCAGTGGTCATGTGGACCAGGTTAGACAGGACTTAGAGATTAACACTCAGTTATGAACAATGTAAGACAGGACTTAGAGATTAACACTCAGTCTATAAACAATGTAAGACAGGACTTAGAAATTAACACCCACTCTGTAAATAATGTTAGGGCTGAGTTAACTCAAGTCAGGGCAGACATGGACACATATAGGATCGAAGCGAGAAATGATCTGACGACAGGTTTAGCAGCTGTTAGGGTTGATGTCATACGACACCATCAGGAGGCTAACCAGCGCGTAGATTGCTTAACCGACCAGATGAATAGAGCTAGGGAGGAGGTGCAAAACCGATTGGAGGAGCACACAGCTCAAATTCAGACAACCTTGAATAAAGTCCAGATAGACATGAGAGCAGATCTGAAACATACCAGGGAAGAATTCGGGACTCGACTAGATCACGTCGAGGGATTTATCGGAAATGTGAAGAAGGACATGGCAACCATGAACGTTAGTTTAATCTTGATGAGAGGAGCTGCCAATGCCGTTAATAACAACGTGAAGACTATCGTTGATGGCATGATGGAGATTAAAGAGGAACTTAACACCAACAGGAGAAACATTTCTGAATTGACGGAAACCGTAGCCAGTTTACGTGAGACAGTTGATGTTCATCATGAGGAACACAAAATTGACCTCATGTTATTGAGAGGTGACCTCAACGAACACGAAGCTACCGTCAAGGCTAAGGTAGCCGAGGTTAGAGACGATGTGGGTAAAATCCAAGAAAATATGTCCAGAGTTGAAGGAGATATCGATTCCTTACAAAAGAGATTTGAGGAAGTCGCGGTGACCGAGAGGTTAGACCTCAGTTATAACCTTAGGACGGCCATACGCGAGGTAGACACAAACCTCAAGGGAAAGGTTGACAGGATCGAGCTGCAATTGAACGACTTAGGCAACAAAGTCGCAGCCAGAACCATCCCAGGTCTTGAAGTAATAGAAAGACGCCTGGACAGACTCGAGACGACTCCAAGAGAGAGACACGTACACCCACAGATGGGAGAATCTCAGGAAACGCCTATATCTCAATCAGGAGGAATGATGCCTACCCATTTCCAACCCAGCGCGCCTATGGAATCGCAACCGTCACAATTCACTAATTTAGCGCAAGGTCAGACCTTGAACTTTGACGCTCACCCGTTTCAACCAGCATCTAATCGAATTAGTCATGAGACTACACTCCTACGCAGAGTTACATGCAAAATACTTTCAGACCCGCGAATACGCAGGGAAATGTCACCATAATTCGTTCAAGAGAGGAGCAACCAGCTCGCTTCTCGGGAACTGGGAGCGGTGTTACTCCAGTGGAATTCCTAGCAAATGTCGAAAGCTACTTACGTGATACTATGGTAACTCCAGAGAGGGAACTAAGAGTTATAGAGCGACTGCTTGAGGGACAAGCCGGTACCTGGTTCAGAGCATTCCGATACTCATTTACAGGCTACCAAGACTTTAAGGAAGCGTTATTAAGAACATATTGGTCGAGCGACATCCAGCAGAGTATCCGAGCTGAGATGTACACTCGAAGGTACAGTTCCAATACACCTACTCGTTATGCGAAATACTTCGCAATACAGCTCGCGAAGCTCCGTTGTCTTCAGCCTCCGTTGTCCGAACAAGATTTGGTGAACACAATTGTTTGGCAGTACCCTGCGGATGTACAACGTGTGTTAATCGCTGCAGGGGCATCCACTTTCCAGCAGTGTGACCAGATACTGCGAAGGTTGGACGCTAACACAGAACAGTTTCCTACACACCGTCAGCAGAAGGCTGATAGGCGCGAGGATAGACATATGAATCTGACGACTGTTGATAAAGTGAGCCAGACGCCACAACAAACACAAACCACAGAGGATTCTGGGCGACGTGATAACAATTACAGTTATAACAGGAGAGAATGGAACAACACTCCGTATACTCGAAATCAACATGATGACCGGCGAAGTCATTGGGACCGGCGATTCGACCGAAGGACGGACGACAACCGACGTCATGAAAACAACCGCCGAGGGAATGAAGGAAGAAATCAGCAACACGGACGTATCCGTAGAGACTATCGATATAGTGGGGGTTACGACAGAAATCGAGACCCTAGATACCAGCCAGACAGGGATTGGAAAGGAAGAGCGCGGGAGAGCCGTGAGTACCTCCAACAATTGAGAGAATTGCAGATCCAAGAAGAGGGAGAACGGAACCCTACTTCGAGGGAAAATAGACATTCGGCGCAGGAGACGGAGCAGAACCAGCCCAGTACTTCTCGCCATGACAGAAAAAAAAACTCCGAAAAATCAATAGATTCTTGTTTGGTTGAGCACCGAGTAACTGCCTCTAT
Source organism: Meconema thalassinum (assembly GCA_946902985.2). NCBI lineage: Eukaryota > Metazoa > Arthropoda > Insecta > Orthoptera > Tettigoniidae > Meconema > Meconema thalassinum. The sequence goes on from OX336397.1 coordinate 283,309,616, forward strand.
ATTACTCTGGGAGCCAATCCAAGAAGACTTGTTGGACGAACGACGAACGACGAACCACAATTATGAATTAACACGTCTACCCAAGATTGTAGCCACCTTGAATGAAGTCAGTGTAGTCATACTCATCGACACTGGAGCGATGATTAGTGTAATTTCCGCCGATTGCCATGCCAGACATAGAGCAAACTCTGAGGTGACGGAGTTGCCCATTTCAGCTATAAGAGTCAGAGGTGTCATACCTGACCGCGTTGTAACGTGCAAAATCCAGATTTTGTGTACTGTGAAGATTTCGAGCCACGTGTACTTGCACGAATTTCTCGTAATGAAGGGCCTGCATCATGATGCCATTTTAGGCGCAGACTTCATTAGAAAATATGATGGAATCATTGACATGGGACGGAATACGGTAGAGTTCAAGCCGAACGAACCCATTCAGATGAGCCTAATTGAAGAAGAACCGGAATTCCTATCCGAAGTAGACGTAGTCGAAGCATTAAAGGGCAAGGAAATTGAGGCGACACTAGATGCCGACGAAGAGGCAGAATCGTTATCAGCACCCACACATGAGGATCTTGACGCAATACTGAACGAATACCGAGATATATTCGACACCACACCTGGTGAGATATTAGACTACGAGTATGATCTTGTATTACTGGACGATTCCCCATTCCAGAAAAGGATCTATCCGATTGCCGAGAAACATCTCGAAGAAGCTGCTAAGAAGATCCATGAGATGGAAGCAGCAGGTACAATCAAGAAATCACCGACTCCTTTCTTGAATCCCATAATACCTGTGGTTAAGGTAGATGGAAGCTTGAGACTTTGTCTTGATGCCAGAGCCTTGAATGAACGCCTAGCTCCTGAGCACGACAGACCGCCCAAGATTAGGGACATTCTCAGGAAGTTCAAAGGAAAAAGGATATTTTCATCATTAGACTTGGTTCAGTCTTATTACCATATCAGATTATCTGAGCATACTCAGAAATATACTGGATTCTTGTTTGATCAGACTACTTATGTATTCCAAAAACTACCATTTGGATTGAAAAATGCCGGAGCCGCATTAATCAGAGCACTTGATGCCAAGCTGACTCATGAAGTGAAGCAGAAAGTAATATGTTATGTGGATGACATAATCATAGCTTCGGGAACAGAAGAAGAGCATTTAAAGACATTGTGCCTTGTTTTTGAGAATCTCCGACAGGCAAATTTTAAGGTCAAGTTTGACAAGTGTCGATTTTTTCAGGAAGAAGTGAAATTCGTAGGACACATAATCAATGGAGAAGGATATAGACCGAATCCGGCAAAGATTAGAACTGTTGCTGCATTTCCAACACCAACCCGTGTGAAACACGTGAGACAATTCTTAGGAATTCTCCAATTCTTTGCTGCTCATTGTGAGAAGTATACCGAAACTGTTGCACCACTGCAAGGATTATTGAAAAAGAACTGCAGGTGGAACTGGAATGATGAATGCGAGATAGCTTTCAGGAGAGCTAAACAGATGCTTGTGGACTCAATTCAGTTAGAATATCCAGATTACTCTCGGAACTTTATTCTAGAAACTGATGCATCTGCCATTGGTATAGGAGCCATTTTACTGCAGGAAGATGATGAGAAGAAACGTCATTACATTGCTTTCTTAAGCCGACGTTTAAGAGCACATGAATCTCACTACTTCACGACCGAGATAGAAGCACTTGCAATTGTTTACGCACTTGAATACTGGCAGAAACTTCTGTTAGGTCAGAGGATTATTGTGAGAACCGATCATCATGCGTTGACCTTCATCTTGAGAACAAGACTGGCAAGCGACAGGATCACACGTTGGACGCTGTTTCTCCAACAGTTCGATTTGGAAATAGTTTATCGACCAGGCAGAGAGAATGTGTTGGCCGACATCCTCAGCCGGAATCCTGAAGCTACTGTTAATGCCATAGACATCGAGGGAGAATGCGAGGAACACCTTCGCCGATTTCGTCATTTACCTGAAGGACAGCGACGTGAGGAGGAACTCAGACATATTATCCGTTTCCTAGAACGAAGAATGGATCCACAGGATGATCATTATGCAAGGATTGCTGCTGTTGCAGATGATTATTTGATTTACCAACGTGTCGTATAAAAGTTTGTAGACGAGAACCACACTCAACTGCGTGCAGTTATTCCTAGGAGATACCAAGAATCTGTTATTCTTATGGTACATTTATCCATTGGACATGGTGGAACAGACAAAACCATTGCAACTATCAAGGAGTCTTTCACATGGAAAGGGTTAGGAGCCACCGTTAGACAGTGTTTACGTGCTTGCGACGCATGCCAGCGGAACAAGTACACGTCACACTTGCTGAAGGAACAACCTAGACCAATACTACCAACTCAACCTAGAGAGTTGTATGCACAGGACCTGTATGGCCCAATACCTAAGGCTCGTCGTGGGAATCGATACATCGTTGTAACGGTGGATGTGTTCACGAAATATACGATGCTTCATCCAATTCAAAAAGCTACTGCACATCAGATTATTCAGAGGATTAGACGTCAAGTGATACCGGAGGCAGGAAAGCCACAATTCTTGTTGACTGATCACGGATCACAGTACACCTCAGCAGAATTTGCCAATGCCTTGAATGAGCTTGAAATAGGTCATGTTTTATCATATATTCGACATCCAGAGAGCAACACAGCAGAATGCGTGATGTCTATTATCGCAAAATTCTGTCGATTCTATTGTCAAGAAGAACACTGGCGATGGACTGAAGTCCTTGTTATTATGGCAAAATGTATTAATTCAACAGTACATGAAAGCACTGGTCAAATACCTATGGTCTTGCATTTGAACCAGATGCCGCTGAGAATATGGGATCGTGTGATTGTAAATCCACCTTGTTTACAACCATCACATGCCAGCAGACTTTTAGCTGCGAGAGAGACTATGGACAGACAAGCTGCCAAGCGCTTGAGAAGAACTAGACGCCAGAGGTTTAGAGAACCACTAGTAGAAGGAGACCTTATCCTTATAAGGAGACCCGGAATTTCTAGTCCTATAGACCGCATATGTGGGAAATTTCTATCCTTGTATTATGGCCCTAGTCGTATCCGACAGCCTTTAAACAATGGAAGTTATGTGATAGAAGACATTAGGACAGGAGAACGCATTGGAACCTTTAATGCAGCCAATCTAAAAAAATATCACTCTTGAATGAATTTCAAAGCAAATAAAAATGTTATCCCAACATTTTATTTGAAACGACAGAGAGGCAGATGAACCCGCTGAGCTATGGTTCATGTGATATTTTTTATGACAGAGCATTGATGATGGGATGTTGTACTTTTGAACACACCCAGGAAGCCACGTGAAGCTGAGAGATCACGCGATACTTTGAAGTAGCGGTGAATCGCACTTTTGACTTTGGTGTAAACTGCTAATTATTATCTGAGGTCTTATTAATTATTTTTATCTTTCCTACGAGACTCAGTATATTCCATTTCGTCATGCTGCATTATTAAAACATTTTGGAGAATGTTTATTTTTACTTTAGGTAAGGTAATACCCTTGCAGATACGCAAAAAGGAACGTAAGTAGTCGCTCAACGTTTTCGTTTTGACGACCTACTTTCTAGAGACACCCAGTACCGGAGCACTGCGTCTTGAGAATCCGCCTTGTGTAGGCGTGGAATTACATTTGTCCTACGAGACGTAGAAGAATATCCGCTGTTTAGCGTTAAAAGTGATTATAAAGTGCCATCGAGCAAGCAAATACTAATATCCACTGTCGATGAAGTCCAGTGAATTAAATAAGAAGCTTGGGAAATAATTATTGGCAAGTATAGTGTATTGCACAACATTGCTGTGACATCACATATTACCCACGCGTATGTGGAGGGCAGATGCCTAGTGGAAATATACAGGTAATAGTGTTACAATTATCCTGAATAAGTGTGATTAAAATTGTATGAGATATTTAAATTGCCAAAGTGGAAATTTCATCTTTGAAACGTCGTATAATTCACGGATGCTGCGTGATACAAAAGTAGCGTCACTAGCACGTGCAGCATTATAAAATAGTGTTAGCTCACATGCTAATCCACATCTGCAAGATTAAGGCTGTGTCGTATTTTATAATTGAAGCCTAGAATAGTCACGACGGACATTATAATTTTGGAAGTGAGAGGATGAATAATCACGCAACTTATTTCGCTACCCACGTGATTGGACTTTTCTTCACCATGGTTGAAGCAGTCACCATGGGCTAATACCATCCCGGTATGGGGGGGGTGACGTTTCTACAGGAACCCGCATGATGGTGGAACTTCCAGAACGATGAACGAGAGGGAAGGAGCCAAAATGCCATTTCCAGGCATATCCACGAAGATGTCGACAGGGACAAATCGAACCCTGGTCTTTGGGGGAGTCCAGATGGGAATCCTGATGAGGAGGATACCGATCCAGAGAGCCAGAGAGGTTTATGTACAACCCTTGTTGTGGATTAGAGAGCCGAGTGAGAGCTCCTCCATTTCGTGAGTTTTTGTCACACCCCTTCTTTGTTCTAGTTTCTGGTGGTATAGTAGTTTTAATGTAGTTTGTGAATCAACCACACTCAGTGTCAGCCATTTTTCTAGGTAGGGATGTAACTAGATTAGTTAGATGTCATTTATTTCAGTTTAGAGTGAGACACCCTTGGGGTCAGACATTTTGGTCAGCCCTGGTGCAGCTTGGTGAACGTCGTGGAACGTCAATGCCTACCTTTTTGCTGAACCTGATCGTAGTCATTTTGAGGCTATTTTGTTCAACCCTACTTGGGGTAATTTTCAAGTCTTTGCTGACTGTAGTTATGGCAATTAGATGCCTTGGTTATTAATTGACTGCATTCTTCGCAGCCATCCTTTGTTACACCCCTGACTGTCGTTAGAACGGTCGTATCATTTAGGTAGTCGACAGTAACTACCAGTTTGTAAATGCATTATATTTCATTTTGAATAAGCTCAGAAGCTATTCTTGGTCATGTTTGAACCTAACAACTAGAAGGAATGTTTCGTTGCCTAGCATCGAACGCGGTTCCCAACGTATCATTAAGCAGATCTAGTGTGTGAATCTGTGCCACATTTATCATATTTTTCTTGTGTCGTGTGAGACACGTTTTTATTTGATGTTCTAGCAACTACTGAGTTGCATTTTTAAAGCAAAGAGCTTCAGTTATTGTAAGTTTACTTTCATTTAGACGTCTTTGGTAGAAAGACGGAAGTGTATTACTATACTCAGATTTATAGCGTGCGTTTGATACACGGACTCTGTAGAGATCCGTAACCTATGGTAAAGTTTTTTATGAACCGGCCAAGTGCAGGTTTTGTATTGATTAAATCGCCGGCCTTGAATAAACTGGTTATGTAACCCAGTGACCTAGAGCACGCCTGCTTCATTGTGAGACAAAACTACTATAGACGAGGACAGAGTACAATTTGTATTCGCTTTTCCTTTCATTGCTATTTTGCTTATGGAAATCAGTTTCCACTCTTGTATTTGATCACTTGTTTTATGGATCGGTTTTTGTTAGTTTAACGCTCTGTTGCGTGTATTGTCGTATGACAGGAACAGTTATGTAAGGTTTTCTATAGGATGGTGAAGTCTACCCTGTGGGTAGATTATAGGCTGAGGAATAACCCACCCACCAAGGGAAGATGATTGAGAGAAGGAAGTAGATTTGGGATTGGAGAAAAAGGATAGAAAAATGGGAGGAGAGTCCCACAAAATTAATGAGTTCAACTTTAAATACCTTTAGAGGCAGTTGCCACTGAAAATTAACACCTTGATACCTAAAGTAGGTACGAGCTTGGTCGAAGCTGACGGGAACCGCAGCTAAGACTTGGGCAGTTTGCCAGAGAGAGGCTTTAGTGTGTTTCCTCCCAAGCACGAATGAAAGTACTATAGGGAAGGGTGATGGTCTGACAAGACTGAGAGCAAACGATTTATTGTATATGAACGAGGGCATAAACCTAGGAAGAGCTAGGAAGGCCAGGATCCTGCCTAACTGTAGTATCAGAGAAATGATGAATCCAAAAACAAATATTTAATTTATTTAACAATTCAAAGAAGCGTAACTTTAACAAATAAATATGCTCTATGTAGTTAACAATTTGGGATCGCAGACCTCTCAACATTAAACGGTTGCTCCAGGCAATTGACAATTTACAAGGTTTCAAACCTTACATGTTTCTAAAATCTTTATAAGATTTAAACAAATGAGCAATGAAATAATTAAAGCTTGAACGTGAATTGGAGTACAAAAAGTGCACCTTAAGAAATTCAGGAGAGAATGTTCTAGAGAAAGTGACAACTTTAAAAATAACAATAATAACAACGTGAAAAATAAGATAGAAGTTCCTACAACTTCTTATATTTATACAGAATTAATATATGAGAATTATACAAAGAGGGCAGGTCACTTACTGTGAAACCTGAAGAAAGTGAAAGGGAAAGTTCTAGACTTCCCAAGTTTGAACAGGAATCACTCGCCAAATGGGACAGTTTCCATTTCGTGAAACCTGAACATGACTCGCTCAAGAGTTTAGAGAATTGTTTTCCCTGATTTTGAAGGGAGGAACAATGTAAGTTTGAAACGTGTACTAGACACGTAATTATACAGAGATACTTAATGATAAACCAACAAAAATGGAAGGGCACTTCTTGGAATGACACCTTATTGGAACAGACCTAGATTAAAAGTTTATTGCAGATTGTTAGTGAGAGGTTTAGGAAAGAGAAATGGGAATTAAGGAAAATGTTCATGGCCTTATTTGAATATAAGCGGACGATCGCGACGCGGTAGAAAAGTTGAGCAAGCACTGGTTTTCACTATAGTTCATTGAAACATATGAAAAGTTCACTGTGGAGACACAAAGTTTATGGAAAAGAAAATTATTGCAATGATGAAAATAACTGGTTTCACTAGATAAGTGAGAGTCTATTTCTTGAGAAAGTTGTAAATTACAATTAAATGCGTTATAGAAAATTCCCGCGGTGGACGAAACTTCACTATGTAGTAATTTAGAAGTAAGATAATTCAGTTTTAAACAGAATTCTCACAAGTACGTGAGAAATACATGACGGCAGGACTCGTAGATTGAGTACCGAATCTGGAAGGTTCCAGAACAATCTTAGTAGTAAAATGGGTCTAATGTAAATCCAGCGGAGGAACTAGCTTGTTGAATTATAGACAGCGGGTAATTAGATAATATCCCACGTAGCGAGAGGGTTTCTCGTTTAAATAGCTTAAGAAAAGCTCTTTTTTAGTAATGTTGGCTTATACAAGCAAAAGCTCAACATGGCAAATCCCACGAAGAATGATTATTGCCCCAAAGTAAATGATTTCACACTGTCTATAAATTATAATTAAAAGCACGTGGAAGTTAAAACCATGAAGATGAGGTTAAAACCTTTAAAATGGTACTTATCTTGATTTCATGTTGAAGTCGAAGTTTCTGTTGAAGATTACTTAGCCAACATGGCGTAGAAGAGGGTGAGCCTCTTGGGTTGAGGAGGCAAGCTCGAGCGGAGCTTTGACTGAACGAGTCAACTGCAGACTAAGAAGTGAGAGCAGCTCAACGGAGCACGGAGGGACCAAGAAAGAGGGGAAAGAGAGGGGGGTAGGAGACAAAAGGAGAACATATAAACATTGCCAACTTAAAAATAAAACATTTATCTTCTCTTGCTGAGCTGGTCTTCTAAGAGTTGATCACAGTTGATACTAGCGCAGCATGGTGAGTAAAGAAGTGGACGTAGTCCTCTTGCTCTAAGAGAAAATAGCTGACGATCGTAAGAAGATCTGGTGGCCAGATGGATATGTAAGTCCTCTTGCACGATGAGGAATTGAGTAGCTTCAGAGGTTCGCTACTAGATGACGCTAGGTGGGTCACAGAAGTTATATATCTGAAACATACTTATGAAGACGTAAGAGATTTGCCCAACAAGGAGAAAACAGAAGATCACTGTTGGTGTTTGGCAAAAAGGAAGGAAGAAATGAACATGCAAGGAGCAGTAGACATTATATCTCAGGTACCGTGTATTCAAAGAATACACCATACTGGGGGGACAAACACCAACAGCGAGCAAGAAAAACAAGTACAGTAATAAACAATTGCCGAGAAGTAGTCTTGTGATCTGACCATTATTGGTCAAGACTCTGAATACCCTGACTTTCCTATCTCTTCCAGGGTAACACTCGGTCACTTTTCCAAAAGGCCAGACTAGGGGGGGTGAAACATCCCTAACTAAGACCAAGTCCCCCACTTTAATGTCGGGACTGGAAAGAAACCACTTCTGCCTCCGTTGCAAGGACGTTAAATATTCCAAGTTCCATCTCTTCCAAAAAGAATTACGGAGGGCTTCAAGTTTCCGCCAAGCGATAGGTAGATTAGAATCCCTGAAAGAATTGGGAAGGGGAGGAGGGGCAGAGAGAGAAGGGCGTGTAAAGAAGCGACCAGGTGTAAGTGGAAGGAGGTTATCAGGGTCATTGGAAAGCGGAGTTAAAAGGCGAGAATTATCAACACTTTCAATCACAAAATAACTAGAAGCTGAGGGAAATAAAGCACTAGTAAAGATTGCGATGCAATGCAAAAGGAGAATTAACAAGTTTAAACAAAGCGTATAGAAACAAGTACATCTATTCAGGACAAGAATATACCAAATAAACAAAGGAACTATGCGAGTAGAAAGCAAGAACGCCATAGGTAACAAACTAGTAGCCATAAACAATGACCTCAAGTTATAATGAGTATCAAAGGGTTTACTCAGAAAAATACTTAAGTCAGCGGGAAACGTGACATGACAAGTATGAATACAAAAACACATCGAATGTGACGACGAGAAAAAACCAGTTTGTTCATCAATGAACATTAAGATCGCAAAATATGTAAGCAAATTGCAATACATAAGCGCGTGAGAAATACGCAACGAAGTTTTGAAACAGGGATCGAAGCAGTTATAGAATACGAGCATGAGTAAGTGAGAGACGTAGACAAGCACGGCCTTGACACACATAGTACAACGAGATAAGACATATAAATAGCTGAAGGAGTCCTTAACTAGAACAAGTTTATTTTGGGAAGTAGGTGAGCGACTTCTGTACTTGTAGTAGCAACTCGCCAGACAATGCTCGGCAATCAGCCAAAGTTGAGATAAGAGAAACTTGCTTTGAACTGTGTCAAGCGTACAGGAAATAAACAACAACTTGGCCTTCCTCAGACTGGTATACAAACAAGTCTGACAAACAAGCAGTTCAAAGTACGCAAATAACATTTGTTGAATCAGCTGTAACTTAAAGCAGATATTCAGTTTGAACGGAATGCAGTCAATCGTAACTTGGACGTGAAAAAGCAATTTAAAGCTATATGAAATAAAGTAGGAAATCAATTTCGCATAATTGAGAGGATCACGAAATCGGACAATTTTCAACAGAAAGAAGCTTAATTCTTCCGAGCAAAGAAGACAAGCTGGGACATTGAGAAGAAGGTTATGCATAAGAATAGTTATTCTAGATGCTATAGAATTCAGAGTTTCAAGCGGTTTCAAAAGCGACTTCCAATTGTGAGGAAGGAGGGAGGAGCCGGCCGTGGCCATCCTTCTACATAGCGAAAGAAGTGAAACATAACGTACAGCAAAGTGATGGTGACTGATAGCCATGGTTTTACACAAGGGGAAGATAGTTTTCGAGAAAAATTTTAAGTAATTAACTGCTATAAAAAATGACGTAAGAAGGTAGACGAAATAACACAAAGCAAGGCGAACTTGAATTGCCATTTTGTGCGGGAAGAAGGAAAAACCATTTAAACAACTTACAGAGGTAGCGCAGTTGTTCACGATAAGACATCGTTTCGACAAGTGTTTTTCAAAAATATTGAGATTTGAAACATGAGCGTTCTCTTTTTCAGAAATGGGATTTATGTCAGCTGTAACGAAATGACATTGCGCTTTGGTTTGAACACTGGGATGCTGAATTTCACCAGTAATAACCCAACCAAAATCGGTGTCTCTAGCGACCACGGTTGAAGATAACTTGCGTGTTTGTTTGCGAATGCAATTCCAAAAAACATTGGCACTGAAAAGTACATCAATGGGACCTTGAGCATTAAACTGAGGATCAGCTAACCTTAAGTGCGAAGGAATCTTTAATCCGGAGGTATTAATAGAGTGACTTGGAGTGTCCTTGCCAATACTGGTAAGAATGAGACAGTTTAAATTAAGATTGGTGTTTCTTTGGCAAACGTCTCTGATTTTCAATTTTGAAGACTGCAAAACTTGAGTTTTCAAATTATCAATGCCTGTCACATTGATAGAAGTAGGCGATGACGAAAGACCTAGTTTTTTAATCAACGATTGCGAAACAAAGTTATGAGTTGAAGCGGAATCGAGAAGACCACGGGTTCGAAACCAATTTCCAAATTTATCTTGGATTTCAAATTGTACAGTGGTCAACAGGGTTTGCGCACTATGAAAAGTTTCGGCGTTGGAAATGCAGGAAGAAGCATTAGTTTGTTCGGAGCTGCTCTGCATGGAGCTTGAAGAGGCGGGTGCTGATGACCTCGATTTATCGTGAACGTGCAATAAAGAATGATGCGGTTTTTTACAATGAAAACAGAGATTTGATGACGTACAGTTCGAAGAAGAATGCTTAGGTGACAAGCAATTGAAACAATGTTTGCTATTCAAGACAAACTTCCTTCGATCTTCGACAGACAATTCTTTAAAGGATTTGCACAAGTACAATGTGTGAAGCTTTTTACAGAGCGTGCATTTTAACAATTTGTTAAGCGGCCTGATATCTTCTCTTGCATGATTGAAAGAAGAACGGGTTTGCTTGTTCTCGACAAATGGGGGCTGATGTCCCTTTGAAAAGCAAGGTTTTTCTCAAAAATGTGAGACTGATGATTCGTTTCGACCTTTTCGCACTGAAATGCGAGTGCTGTAAGGAATTGACATCGACTGTTGAGAAACGAGATAAGGTGTTCGAACGAATGTTCCTTGTTGCAGGCGAGTTCGATCTCCCAGGCCTTCAGTGTCGAAAAATCGAATCTTGATGTAGCTAGGTGAATAAGTATGGTGTCCCATGTTTGGACAGGCTGTTTTAGTTGGTATAACGCTCTGACATTTAACTGCATAGAATCTAAGAGGTCTCTTAAAGATGTGACGTCATTAGGTTTGACGGCTGGTAAGTTGAAGAGACAGCGGATATGACGAGCTACACTCAAACGTAAATTGCCATATCTCTCTTTAAGGAGATTAAAGGCGATGTGGTAGTTGTCTGCGCTTAAAGGCAGTGACTCCACCAAGGCCAAGGCCTCAGATTCCAAAGACGTACGGAGGAAGTAAAATTTATGTATGTCGGGGATCCCAGCATTTTCATGAATTAGGGAGCAGTAAAGTTCGTAAAAAGAATACCATTCACCTTCCTTGCCTGAGAAATGCGGTAGGCTTATCTTGGGAAGTAACGGTTTCGGTTTGTTCTTGTGAACTGAAGCGGGTGCGAACTGGGCCGGATTGATGACCCTAGTGTCCGGTTCTGAGATATTGCGGATCAGTTGGTGGGCCTTTGCAATTCCTTCAAAGTACAAGGGTTCGACCTCGTCCCGATCCGATTGAAGTTCTGGACAAGCGGATTCAATCTCGGTTTGAATTTGGTCATAATAATCATAAGACCGTTCGTACAACTTAAGACGATGTGTTAAGATATCTAAATCACACTCGGCGGGATTTAACTTGTTGATGAAATTTCGGAATCTAGTGAGTTGCCCTTTATAGGAAGAACGTCTAGCAATGAGAGTTTCATCTTTTTCAGTAGGAGCCATGATAAAGAGAATAAATTGAAATACAACTCACGAAACTGTAGAACCTTGGAGATGCTGTCAAGCTGGCAGCAGCAAATGGGTATAAAGAACAGGACACCCCAAAGGAGACAGGAGCGGCCTCTTTCCCGTTCACAGGCTTTGCACGACGTAGGTATAGCTGAAAGATCCAAAGCAGATGTTAATAATTTGCCAAGTATTGTCAAATGACACTTGACAAACAATGGACATAGCAAATGGACTCTCCCGGGTTTCTGGTACCAAATTTTTGGGTAGATTATAGGCTGAGGAATAACCCACCCACCAAGGGAAGATGATTGAGAGAAGGAAGTAGATTTGGGATTGGAGAAAAAGGATAGAAAAATGGGAGGAGAGTCCCACAAAATTAATGAGTTCAACTTTAAATACCTTTAGAGGCAGTTGCCACTGAAAATTAACACCTTGATACCTAAAGTAGGTACGAGCTTGGTCGAAGCTGACGGGAACCGCAGCTAAGACTTGGGCAGTTTGCCAGAGAGAGGCTTTAGTGTGTTTCCTCCCAAGCACGAATGAAAGTACTATAGGGAAGGGTGATGGTCTGACAAGACTGAGAGCAAACGATTTATTGTATATGAACGAGGGCATAAACCTAGGAAGAGCTAGGAAGGCCAGGATCCTGCCTAACTGTAGTATCAGAGAAATGATGAATCCAAAAACAAATATTTAATTTATTTAACAATTCAAAGAAGCGTAACTTTAACAAATAAATATGCTCTATGTAGTTAACAATTTGGGATCGCAGACCTCTCAACATTAAACGGTTGCTCCAGGCAATTGACAATTTACAAGGTTTCAAACCTTACATGTTTCTAAAATCTTTATAAGATTTAAACAAATGAGCAATGAAATAATTAAAGCTTGAACGTGAATTGGAGTACAAAAAGTGCACCTTAAGAAATTCAGGAGAGAATGTTCTAGAGAAAGTGACAACTTTAAAAATAACAATAATAACAACGTGAAAAATAAGATAGAAGTTCCTACAACTTCTTATATTTATACAGAATTAATATATGAGAATTATACAAAGAGGGCAGGTCACTTACTGTGAAACCTGAAGAAAGTGAAAGGGAAAGTTCTAGACTTCCCAAGTTTGAACAGGAATCACTCGCCAAATGGGACAGTTTCCATTTCGTGAAACCTGAACATGACTCGCTCAAGAGTTTAGAGAATTGTTTTCCCTGATTTTGAAGGGAGGAACAATGTAAGTTTGAAACGTGTACTAGACACGTAATTATACAGAGATACTTAATGATAAACCAACAAAAATGGAAGGGCACTTCTTGGAATGACACCTTATTGGAACAGACCTAGATTAAAAGTTTATTGCAGATTGTTAGTGAGAGGTTTAGGAAAGAGAAATGGGAATTAAGGAACATGTTCATGGCCTTATTTGAATATAAGCGGACGATCGCGACGCGGTAGAAAAGTTGAGCAAGCACTGGTTTTCACTATAGTTCATTGAAACATATGAAAAGTTCACTGTGGAGACACAAAGTTTATGGAAAAGAAAATTATTGCAATGATGAAAATAACTGGTTTCACTAGATAAGTGAGAGTCTATTTCTTGAGAAAGTTGTAAATTACAATTAAATGCGTTATAGAAAATTCCCGCGGTGGACGAAACTTCACTATGTAGTAATTTAGAAGTAAGATAATTCAGTTTTAAACAGAATTCTCACAAGTACGTGAGAAATACATGACGGCAGGACTCGTAGATTGAGTACCGAATCTGGAAGGTTCCAGAACAATCTTAGTAGTAAAATAGGTCTAATGTAAATCCAGCGGAGGAACTAGCTTGTTGAATTATAGACAGCGGGTAATTAGATAATATCCCACGTAGCGAGAGGGTTTCTCGTTTAAATAGCTTAAGAAAAGCTCTTTTTTAGTAATGTTGGCTTATACAAGCAAAAGCTCAACATGGCAAATCCCACGAAGAATGATTATTGCCCCAAAGTAAATGATTTCACACTGTCTATAAATTATAATTAAAAGCACGTGGAAGTCAAAACCATGAAGATGAGGTTAAAACCTTTAAAATGGTACTTATCTTGATTTCATGTTGAAGTCGAAGTTTCTGTTGAAGATTACTTAGCCAACATGGCGTAGAAGAGGGTGAGCCTCTTGGGTTGAGGAGGCAAGCTCGAGCGGAGCTTTGACTGAACGAGTCAACTGCAGACTAAGAAGTGAGAGCAGCTCAACGGAGCACGGAGGGACCAAGAAAGAGGGGAAAGAGAGGGGGGTAGGAGACAAAAGGAGAACATATAAACATTGCCAACTTAAAAATAAAACATTTATCTTCTCTTGCTGAGCTGGTCTTCTAAGAGTTGATCACAGTTGATACTAGCGCAGCATGGTGAGTAAAGAAGTGGACGTAGTCCTCTTGCTCTAAGAGAAAATAGCTGACGATCGTAAGAAGATCTGGTGGCCAGATGGATATGTAAGTCCTCTTGCACGATGAGGAATTGAGTAGCTTCAGAGGTTCGCTACTAGATGACGCTAGGTGGGTCACAGAAGTTATATATCTGAAACATACTTATGAAGACGTAAGAGATTTGCCCAACAAGGAGAAAACAGAAGATCACTGTTGGTGTTTGGCAAAAAGGAAGGAAGAAATGAACATGCAAGGAGCAGTAGACATTATATCTCAGGTACCGTGTATTCAAAGAATACACCACCCTGTTATAGCAGGATGTTATTGTATACTTTGTCCGGGGATGATCCCGTTGACCAGACGTTATTGGAAGGTAACTGTTGTACAGGCCTATCCCAGAGTTATTGAACGCGAGCTTAGCGCCGCTGGTAACCCGTGTTATTGTGTGTCCGAGTTGTTATACTCGTTGATTATATTCCGACTGTTGAGTCGAGGCTTTTTGGTGGAGAATGATCTCAGTTGGAGACACTCCGTGCCCAGGCTATTGTCAATGTTATTCGCCATAAACCTACGATAAACCTATAAACCGACATTCTAATAATAAGACGCATAATTGTTGTAAAACAAGCCTAACTAACGATTCTTTCTATCTAACTTTGTTCTTTGCATTCTGGAACTGTTGACATAGCCGTGCAGTTGAAGATAATTTCCTTGTGAGGAAATGACTAGGACAGTTGACATTTTTGTAGCGACCTGAAGCATGTGCGAACCTAGAGTTCGCAGCTTGTGGAGCTCAGGCCATGCGATGTCAGACGTGGTCTCAACTGCGCATTCGTCACCGTAACTATACACATTAGATGACTATGGTTTACAAAGAGTAAACCAAGGTGTAGGCAGGAATTTATAATAAAAACTACTGTGTCTATTTTGTTATTAATTTATGATGTCAAGTGTATTAAACCCTACGTGTTACTTTATTGTGTGCTGTTAGCACATAGTTATTAAGCATAATTAAATTGTTTGTTTTTCATGGCTGTACACTTAGCTTTTGGATATAATTGTTTTCTTTTACGGACGTCATCGCCGTAAATTTTGTTAATTGATAGGACTTAGCTAGTTGAATTAATGTTAAATTTAAATGTCGAAATGGTACCATCCTAACCTAGATTTGTTTTGCTACCCTGTTAAATGTAAATTCAGATATTAGCTTGATCTTGTAACTTGAACTAGGGACTTGCGTCGTACCATATTCCTAGCGTTGCTGTTGTTGCTTTATCATTGTGAGTTAGATCTTTCGCGAGGGTTTTCAGTAACTTCTCAGGTAGGGGACCTGTTCTTTATCTTAGTTTATTTATTAATTTGCGGACTAGCCGATTATAACCCTCCGAACTAGGCTAGGGGCTTGTGAATTTTAATAAATTTTCACGGTGTTTTACATGAGTCTGGATGTTTATTTTCTCAGTCTAGTTTTAAGGTGAACCTTTCCTTAGGCGGTCTATGACCATCGTCACCATGTACCACGATCCCTGTGGACTACGGACTCTCGTGCCGCTTCAGCCTTTATGGAAGGTCACCTGATCCTCACGGTATTTTTTTTATTTGATTTATGTGTCGTTAGTTGAGTCATCGTGGTTGTTGACATCAACTAAACGGTCACAATTTACATACCCATAACGTGTCACTTTGAAGAGGTATCTCTAAAACACGTTCTCCTGGATGAAGATCACTCTGTATCTCAACAAACTTTTGGTGTCTTACAGTAGATACAGACTGAAAAGCATAAATTGCTTCCAGTAAACCAAAAGTGTCCCCTACCACGTCTACAAACTGGCTTTGGAACGTCCACCAAAACTAAATTTAAGCGATGTGCATAACAATGCACGTAAACACACGGATTATTGACCTTCTGTCGCAATAAACGCTGCACACCGTTTATCTTCCCTGACAGAGCCGCGGCTGCATCATATGCTTGTCCAATGCACTTACATGGATCGAAATCCAATGAAACAAGGTACTCTAAAGCTGAATTAGCTATACTTTCAGCATTCAGTTGAGACAAATGTATAAAACCAATGAAACGCTCCTCTAGAGAATTTTGTCTTACATATCTGACACATACGGACATCTGTTCCACTTTACTAACAACTCTAACTACATCCAGGATTAAGGAAACATAACCATTGTTATATTTTTTCATCTCTCCTCCAATATGTTCAACTATTATATTAGCTGAGATATCAAATATTCATTTTGAGAATCTTTAGATGAATAAGTTGCATTCTTTGATAGACTGTTTACTTGTGCATTCACTTTCTAGTTTAATTACATTTAAAATTTCATCAAAATTCCCTTTATTATTAACACTGTCATCATCCGAAACTGTTTGGCGATGACCTCTAAGCCGAATGTCTTGCCGAGCACAAAGTAATGCGACTCGGGCCATTGTTGCCACAGCTGAGCGGTTACGCAATATAACCAGAGGTTTCTCGCTTAGCTTCGAAATCACTGTGCTGCTATGTTCACTTACCAGAAAACTGTTTCACTTTACTATTGAAGATTTATAACATTCACTATCAGCATGCTTTGCACGTTTTTCTCATATTCTTTTCCAATTGCAAAATCCAGTTTTACTGAAAACATGTTCAGCATTGCTTGAATCAGATTGAACGAAATGACGACACAGAGAACAGCATCTTTGTTCTCCGAGTATTCAATAAATGTATACCTATCAAACCATTTACAGTTAAAACTTCTGTTCTTATTGTATAGTAACGTTTTTTTAATAAACTGATTTATGTGGTTGGCGTGGACCATCATAGATCGATGCACTGATATAAAATGGTACTGGTTCATCTATATTAGAAACAGTTGCACTCACATTTTTGTCACAGAGTTGGGGAGATATCGATGCACTTGTATCGAATGGAGGTTTCTCTACATTGGAAACTTCTGAACTTGCATGTCATAAAGTTGGGAAAAGAGTTTAATACTCTTGGTGTATGCACTACGCATTTTACAAATATTATATTTATACACGAATTCAATTGTGTGTTTAAATTACATATAATAAAATAAATTTTGAAATTGAAAGAAAAATTAACTTTATTAAATGCATTAGTTTGTTTTATATCAGATAAATTATATCTGTAAATTATCAATTTATTTAGTAACCAAGGAATTTTAAAATAATTATTTCACTAAAACTGGGGGGGGGGCCGAGCCCCCCTGGCCCAGGGCTAGAACCGCCTCTGGCCCTCAACCCTCGAAGAATGAGGATTGAGGGACTTGGAAGGAGGGAGAACCAGAGAGGCAGATAGGACAGGGAAAGAGGAGAGGGTCCGCCCCAGAGGCACTGGAAAAAGGGGAAAAACCAGACCCAGCTCAGGAATCCCTCGGGGTTGCCAACCCCCGAACTCACAAGCCGTGAGCCCTTGAGGGTGTAGCACTTCACACACACTGCCTCCTTAAGGGCCTTGAGCAGAAGGCAGGAGATATGAAGAGAACAGAATAGGTCTGACCCCTCGAAGAAGGAGGGATCAGGAAAGATGAGACAAAGGCCAATTAAGGCGGGAAAGTAAAAGACTCCCTAGGCCTCGGATACCCTAATACCATCGGGGTCGGAAAAGAACAAGAGTTGACCAAGGGAGGTCGATAGGAAAGATGACAGAGAGGAGCCCGGCACAAGTAAGTGGAAGCAATGCAAGACTCAGCTGGGGTCCCGTGGTCGCCAACCCACGTCCCACTGGATGTGAGCCCCTGGGGGGGATGGGGCTGTTGAATGACGAAAGAAAGAAAGAAAGAAAGAAAGAAAGAAAGAAAAAGAAAGAAAAGAAGTGAATAAATAAATTAAGATATAAATATATAAATAGGTAAATAAATAAATAAATAAGTGTACCCCAGTGACGAAGCAAACTAAGGGACCACATCACTGGAGCTCGCGTCAACCCGGAAGGCGGCCGGCTCTCTGGGATTTGCGCAGAGAGAGAGAAAGAGATACATGTCCACTGTTACATGTTCGAGCCCCACACCGCAGGCTGCTGCCATGAGTTCCTGCAGTATGGCAACACCGTCGCTTAGCCTGTCTCTTTCACGCTGCTTTACACTTGGCTTTCCCGACAACACACTAGCTCAGATTCTCAAGACAGACTGACTGTGATTGGTGGGATGGAAGTGAGGCATGACGTAATGGTAGTGTTGTGTTCTGCGCACCGCCTTCCCGGCTGGCTCGAGCTCTAGTAACAGCTAAGGCCCGGATAGTTATGTGAGTTTATTTAACTAAATATTTTCTATTTATTTACATATTTTTTACCGTTTTTATAAATAAATACACATTCTGGCGTATTTATTCAGAAGTACATATTTTCTATAGTTGGTGGTATTTTGTTGCCCACATTTTTCAGTCTTGGTAATTCCGGAATTCCCCGGTCATTAAGTAGAGCGGGGGTGCTGGAGTCAACAGTCTCATTAAGCCACCAATAGTCCTCACCTTGACAGGAAATTTTACTTGAAAGTACAGTGGTCTGCCAAACTTGTGACGTTTTCTTCTGCTCTTTAGAATGAAATTGGAAAACAGCACATACATGATTACGTATCGCGCATCTGCAGTAAGTATTGTAGCATTCGGAAACTGAGGCAAGTCCCGGCCGGTTAAGCGGGAACATTTGTACTGTAGACACGGCTATGGATTTGTGGCAACAGTTGGTAAAGTAAGAACGGTAAGCGGCAGTTTTGTTATTCGCTGATGCTGTGGCCTTGGCCGAGCTCGAGGCGCGCCATGGCCCCCTGCTGTACTATTGAAAGCGCGCGCATAGTACATACGAGGGCTGGGCTTTTTTCAAGTTCCGATGGTTGTATAAAATAACAGATTGACATACCAAACTGATTTTACTACTAAATGTTTGCTTGTGTATTCTTATGTCTCAACATAATCGCCTAAACGATTGAAACATTTGTCGTATCGTTACACCAGCTTTCCATTGCCCTCGGCAAAATATTCTTCCGCCACTGAGGTGCGTACATTTGGACAGTCTCCTGAAGTGTTTCCTTCTTGGCGAGGCGTTGCCGTCCAACCATACCTTCAATTCTCGAGAAATTTGAAAATCATTCAGTGCTGGTTTGGACTAAACGGCGGATGGTCCAAAGCTTTGAAAAAGTCTATCGTAACGTTGAATGATTTTCAAACCACTGTACGACCGATAACTCTCACATACGTCTGTCTGCCTATAGTATGAATTCATTTTATTTTAATTTAATATAATTTCACTCAATTTTATTTCATTTAATTTTATGTTTTTTTTATTTTTATCTATTTTGTTACAATGTAAATAGGGCTGATACTTTTAATCGATTAATTTCAGATTTCGATTAATCGATTAATCGAAACCGAATAATCGATTAATTATCGTAAAAAACGATTAATCCATTAATCGGTTTTCAGAAAAATCGATTAATCGGTTATTGATTTGTTTTGCCGATTAATCAATGTATTTCGCATTTTTAACTACGCTCTCACAGAATCAACCAACTATGACACAACTTGGTTTCTTAAAGCAATCACTCGACATGGTTAGCCGGGGCAGTCCCATGATGGATGATGTTTTTGATTCTTTTAGGGGCTTTGCAACATCGTGGTCACGTATCCCAGCGTACTGGGGTGTGTTTAAGACTTGTCTGATAACATGTGTCTCTGCGATGTCTGTACCAGTGTGTGTATTTGTAATGAAGGTAGAATATGGGTAGGAACCGACCGTGGCCTTGAATTAGGGACCATCCCGGCATTTGCCTGGAGTAGAAATGAGAAACCATGGAAAATCATTTCCAGGATGACTGAGGTAAGAATCAAACCCTCCTCTTATCAGTTTTGCCTCACGAGGCTGAGTGTACACGTTCCAGCCCTAATACCAGAATTAAATTTCTTGGCAGAGCCGGGAATCGAAACCAAACCTCTGTGGTGACAGCTAAGAATGCTAGCCACTGCTCAACGCCCGCTTTGAGGTTTCATTTAACTTCACTCCAAGGATTACCGTGTTGGAAGCCCTTTTTCGGGCTTGCCTTAGAAATCAAAATTTGTTCGCTAATCCTGAAAAAATACTACATGATGTTAATAAATACACTAGGATAACTAGTTTTGATCGTCAAGTGATCATCATCAGATCATTTACACGTATGCTATTAAATCTACTGTATATGGAGAAGTATGGAATGATAATTACAAGATATACACTTATTTATTTGCAGTAGCAATTAAACTACCAAACTAAAGATATGTGATTGTTGTTGAGATACTGATAGTTATTAAATGGTGCACTTCGCAGTTTGAGCGATGTGTGGTCCGTTTTTGTGCACAGCGTGAGGACGATTATGCTGACGCAATAACCTGACCATTTAATAACAATCACATAATGGCACTAAGCAAGCAAACTTGAAGATCAATCACAACTATCAGTATCTCAACAAAAAATAGCATATCTTTACTATTTGTGCTAGATTAATTACTACTGCAACTAAAAAAGTGTATGTATTGTAAATATCATAACCCATACTTGTCGAAACAGATTAATAGCCGAAGTGTAAAGATCTGATGATCGCTTGACGATCGAAACTGGTCATCCAATTGTAATTATTAATCTCATGTAAAAAGTCTTTGACCGTCCGAAAAACATTACATTTCGACTCCAAAGATACAAATGTGACGTCTTACGAACGAAGGTATTTCTAGCGTCAACACTTAGGCAAGTTCGATAAAAACTCAATGATCTCATGGTAGGGCAGTTATACACACATCAAAAAAAGTTTTGCATCACCTCGGTTCCAAGAGTTCCGGAACCGTTAAATACAAAGGGAATAGAGATCAACACAAACAACATTTCAGCTCGTTTTATTGCTCATGAGACCCACACATTGCATGTTGTACCATCATACAGCTAGACTTTCAGCATTTGTGGTCCAGATTGCAGTACACACCACTACCTCTAATACCCAGTAGCACGTCCTCTTGCATTGATGCATGCCTGTATTCGCCGTGGCATACTATCCACAAGTTCATCAAGACACTGTTGGTCCAAATTGTCCCACTCCTCAACGACAATTCGGCGTAAATCTCTCAGAGTGGTTGGTGGGTCAAGACGTCCATAAACAGCCCTTTTCAACATATCCCAGGCATGTTCGATAGGGTTCATGTCTGGCGAACATGCTGGCCACTGTAGTCGAGCGATGTCGTTATCTTGAAGGAACGCATTCACAAGATGTGCACGATGAGGTCGAGAATTGTCGTCCATGAAGACAAATGCCTCTCCAATATTCTGCCGATATGGTTGCACTATGGGTCGGAGGATGTCATTCAGGTATCGTAAAGCCGTTTCGGAGCCTTCCATGACCACCAGTGGCGTACGTCGGCCCCACATAATGCCACCCCAAAACATCAGGGAACCACCACCTTGCTGCACTCGCTGGACAATGTGTCTAAGACGTTCAGCCTGACCAGGGTGCCTCCAAACACGTCTCCGACGATTGTCTGGTTGAAGGCATATGCGACACTCATCGGTGAAGAGAACGTGATGCCAATTCCGTGGGGTCCATTCAGCATGTTGTTGGGCCCATCTGTACCGCGCTGCATGGTGTCGGGGTTGCAAAGCTGGACCTCGCCATGGACGTCGGGAGTGAAGTTGCGCATCATGCAGCCTATTGCGCACAGTTTGAGTTGAAACACGACGTCCTGTGGCTGAACGAAACGCATTATTCAACATGGTGGCATTGCTGTCAGGGTTCCTCCGAGCGGCAATCCGTAAAAAAAAAAAAAAATCCACTACAGTAGTAGCCCTTGGGCGGCCTGAGCGAGGCCTGTCATCGACAGTTCCTGTATCTCTGTACCTCCTCCATGTCCGAACAACATCGCTTTGGTTCACTCTGAGACGCCTGGAAACTTCCCTTGTTGAGAGCCCTTCTTGACACAAAGTAACAATGCGGACGCGATCGAACTGCGGTATTGACCTTCTAGGCATGGTAGAACTACAGACAACATGAGCAGCGTACCTTCGTCCTGGTGGAATGACTGGAACTGATCGGCTGTCGTACCCCCTCCGTCTAATAGGCCCTGCTCATGCATGGTTGTTTACATCTTTGAGCAGTTTTAGTGACATCTATGAACAGTCAAAGGGACTGTATCTTGAATACAATATACACAGTCAACGTCTATATGCCGGAGATCTGGGAACCGAGGTGATGCAAAACTTTTTTTGATGTGTGTAAAAAGCACGGTACAAATAGGAAATCTTGAAGATGTAGCGTAAATATTGCCATCATTGCAAAATACGAGTTGGACGTCTATCTTGGGAATTCACCGCCTGACTTGCATACTCACCCTTTTTCACAGGTGGAAAATGAATAAACAATATATCAAAGGCCCGCTAAACTAGCGACAAAATTCCCCGCTGGAAACATTGTGACTGCCTCGTCCCAGAAAATGAGTACTTGCTAGTATTTTTGCACCAAAACAGACCGTCTATTGAAATATATTGTCACATTTATTTTTAAATAATGCATCTTGTTTGTGAACTGTTGAAGCCATTGTTTCAGTGTTGCCTATACAAAAACTGTCAGTTGTAACTCTTCAGTCGGTCGACATGAATTTGTCCATTGACTGTGCGGGGTGCAATGTATATAAAATATTAGTAATAAGTAAATGAACTCCTTGAAAAATTACACGTATTAGTTATGATCACAATGAGCCCGGCGGGAGTAGGCAGGCTAAAGCGTAACAACTGTACGACCAAGGCTCCGCTGAGATATGTAAACTTATGCATAATAGAAATCAAGTGCATGCTCTAATTTTATTTTATTTATTATATTGTGTTATTCTTTTTTGTATACACGATCATAATACTCATAAATAATTCACAAACCCTTATTAATCAAACTAAACTTATACAATGCTCAAAAAAGGTCTCGCATATTGTGATTCAGTAACTTGTTTATTTTGCTATGTGTATGTTATCATATTATACACAATATAGGGTACATACTAAGAAAAACCACACACAATCTGCTTTGCAAAAGAGACAGAAACACACGACGAATAACAAAAGTGATAATGTGGGACTGAGCACACAACCGCCCTTTTCATGTTGGGGCATATCAATACCATGTATGGACACCGCGAGCTCTAATCCATGCTTGCAGATAACGAGGCATACTGAGCACCAACGAATACAACGTGGTTTGGGGCAGATTCCCCCACTCTTGGAAAGCAGCTTCAATCAGTTGCTCTTTGTTTGTTGGAGGATTGGGACGGTGCGAAATTTCCCTCTTGGGCTCTTTCCAGGCATGTCCATTACAGTTCATGTCCGCAGAATAGGTAGGCCACTCCATTATCTGTATGACATGCATCTGAAGGAACTGATTGACCACCCTAGCTCGATGGGCACGAGCATTATAGTCCACTAGTGTAAAGCCCTCATCCATTGTGGTAGCAAATCCTGTAACGATGTTGTCTGTATACACCAGACCAGTCATGTTACCGTGGATAGGAATTAGAGGCGTACGTCAACCGAACATGATTCCACCCCAAAACATGACTGAACCTCATTGCTGTTGGTGGCTTTCCTGGATGAAGGGCTCGTGAAATCTCTTACCCACTCGGAGCATTCAAGTGTGGCGACGTAATAGTGATAGTGATTGTAATAGCGATCATAACACATATAATGTTCCTAGGAGTGTTATTTACTTGTAATTCATATAGTTTATACATTGGACTCCGCCCAGTCTTTGGGCAAATTCAAGTTGACCGCCTGAAGAGTTACAACCTACAGGTCTTTGTGGAAATTAGGCTAAACCAGAATAAAACAAAAATGTTCCTGTCCTAAATTGTAAACAGCCTTTCCAACAAAAATTGAACAAAATTCCAAAGCATTGCTGAAAACTCCTCGTTTTCTTTTCCTGAAACCCTTCCCAATGTGATTGATGTTTGTCCTTCCACGGTCACTGACTCTTCTTTGGTTATTGTTAACATAAACAAGGAAGGACACTTTGTATATTTACGCAAAATTTAACTTTTATAGATTTCTATACATCATTCCGAAAATAAGCCTAACTCAACTTAAGCAATGACTTCTCATTTAAACCATTTTCAAAACTTATTTTCTTATCTCGTGTCTACTATCAATTAATCGATTTTTCGGTTAATCGATTATTCGGTTAATCGATTAATCGGTTTTAAGGAGCTTCGATTAATCGATTAATCGTTTCCGATTAATTTTAAATTAATCGATTATTAATCGATTAATTGAAAATCGATTATTACCAGCTCTACAATGTATTTCCTCTTCTTCTTTTCTCGATCCCGGCCATCTTAGCACCACGTAAAATCACCCACTGTAGTAATTTCCTTTTGTATCCTGCTTCCTTTCTTGATGGCCAATATTTCTTCATTACATCACTTTGCTTTTTCTTCCTCTCCTCTGTACAGATGTAGTTTCGTTCTTTCTCCTGGAAACCCTTGAAATGTTGCGTTGAATTTCTGAAAGTTTTTCTGTCCCGTATTCTGTCTGTTGTTATTTCCATCTTCCTTATACTGTACTCTGTATCTACTGGTTGTAAACATGATTAGTCTGGTATTATCCACCCTCATTAAGTGACCAAAGAACCGAACTCTGCTCTTCCTCATTGTCTTTCTAATATGTATTACAGTGGAACTTGGATAATTCGAACCTCAAGGGACCAGTAAAAATATTCGAATCATCCAAAAATTCGAATTAACGAAGTTCTTTGAAAAGGGTAGAGAAAATATATTGTATTACGTTTAAATAATGATTTACGTTCAACAAAGCAGATTTACAGACAGCGGTACTTTGTAAAGACTGTATCGTGAATAACCTCAAAAGTTTCAAATGATATAATAAAACCAATATGTACTATTCACCTATTTAACGACAGTAGCAAACCGGCAATCTAGTTAAGTCAGGGAGAAATCTACTGTTTTTCAAAAAAGTTTGAGATTTTTACCTGTTTTCTACAATTAAGTCTCTCGGCCATCACAAAAGAATCGAAAGAAATTTAAGGAGCAGAAAACAGAATCACTTACGTCATGTCATTTCTACTTTCAAAAAGAAAACGCCTAAGTTCTGTGATGTGGCTTGTTGCTTGAGCTGCAATCGGAACAGTTTTTTTCGGGAACTTCCTCCACGAGTTCATCGCCAAATGCGTCGTCACCGTCTTGTTTTCCGGAGTTCAGTAAATCGGTGATGATTTGTGCGTCGATCAGTTTACCACTAACTGCGACACTTTCGTCCGATCGGCTTTTTACACGTAAAAATTTCGAATTATCCAAAATATAATTCGAATTAACCACGAGTTTTTAACATTGATTGTATATAAAATGCTAGGCACCAAGAGAAAAATTCGAATTAAAGAAGATTACGAATTATAGAAGTTCGAATTAGCCACGTTCCACTGTATTATTTTATTTTAATTTTATATGTAGGCCTATGTCTTTACTAGCTATACCCGGCATGCATTGCAATGCCAATCAAAGAAACAGAGAGAGAGAGAAAGAAAGAAAGAAAGAAAGAAAGGATGGAAGGAAGATAATAATACTGTTATTGGTTTTACGTCCCTTTTAACAACTGCGGCTTACTTTTAGAGACTCCGCGCCGGGCTGATGGAATTTTAGCCCGAAGGGGATCTTTAACGCGCCAGTAAATCTACTGACCATGTCCCCTCGCATGTGCGCACCCTCAAATGCCAACTGGCTGCACCAGTATTCGATCCTGCAACCTTGGGCACAGCAAGCGAGAACGTTTCCGCAGAGCCACGCAGCCAGCCCAAGAAAGAAAGAAAGAAAGAAAGAAAGAAAGAAAGAAAGAAAGAAAGAATAAAGTGAAGTGTTTGAATTGTAATTTCGTAACATTCCGGTCATTTGCTGATATAGGTAATTCCTAGCTCAACCTTATTTGCTAGCTTAGGCCGATACTCGTTGCATCTGGAGAAAGAGCTGTTGGCGTGCTGGTCGGGACCCAGCTCCGTGAATCTGAGAGGAGTGTGGATCGCATGGATGACGATATGGCCTATGATGACCGATGTGTGGGGTTCCCGGTCCTCCAGACCAAATACATTGGGGCGTGCACAAATGTTCACCGAAAATAATTTATTGACACGACTCGCACGCCATTAATTGTAAAATAGATTTTCTAATTCGGAAAACATCTACTCGTGCGCTACCTATTGTAAATACATTTATTGGAGTGTGCACAACAATTCTAATTTCGTTTACTGAAGTGCCTTTGGATAAACAATATTCTTTGTTTTTCTGTCTGGTGCGTAGGCCTATATAAATAAATCCGAAGGCGTTCCTACGCGTGAGTACGCCACATACAGCTGACCATGTGAGTATTTGTTGAAACTCTTCGTGCGCCATCTAATGTAGAATTGATTTACTTATTCAGAAACAATGGTGGGAGTGTGCACAACACTCACCAAAGTTTCATTATAATTGGCGGAATTGTATATGCACGCTTACGGGAATCTCCTGAAACGATTCGCTGGCCAGTACTCGTTATTTTGTTGAAACTACTCGTATGCTACCTACTATCAAATGGTTTTTCTAATTCAGAAACCTTTGTGGCAGTGTGCACAACAACTCGCCTAATTTCATCGCAATCGGATGAATGGCATATGAACGCATACAGGACTTCGTTGAAACGATTCGCGTGCCGTCACTCATTTGTTGAATCTACTCGTGCGCTACCTATTGTGAAATGGATTTACTAAGCCTGGAACTTTCCTTGGAGTATACACAACAACTCACCCCAGTTTCATCGCAATTGGATGAATGGTATATGAACGCATACATGACTTTGTTGAAACTATTCGCACGCCGTTACTAATTTAATGAATCTACTCGTGCGCTACCTATTGTGAAATGGATTTACTAAGCCTGGAACTTTCCTTGGCGTGTACACAACAACTCACCCAAGATCCATCACAATTGGATGAATGGTATATGAACGCACAGGAGACATACATACACGTACAACATATCACGCAACATTCATTTTTATAGAGATAGTTTGACATGTTGATTATAAGGGGTTGAACCCATGTACTTTAGAATCACATGTGTCATTTGTTTTCATCCATTGCACATATGTTTTCATTCATCTCATTATGTAGATTTAAGAGGGTATTTATTGTTTAGTCAAGCCAGGTTTATGCCAAGGGAAGTGGTTAAGATATTTGGTTACGACTATTTAGTGGTGAACTGGTGCTATTGCGATGAGCTGATGGAAGGAAACGTGATTGTAGCATTCTTGAGAAAATGCATAGATGCACTTGTACTGTCACAATGGAGAAAGTATCATAGTGGTGAAACGTGGAACTAAAGGGGCTTTACATGAAGCACAAAGATGGCTTTGGAACTTTTGTAGTGGCGATATCGTGAACTAGTGGAAGTAGATTGTAAAGCAAAGAAAGAGACTCGTATTGTTTACTCATGGGAATGAATAACAATAAAAAACCATTAGCTCCGTGAAGAACTATACAGCCTATTTTCATATATCCTACTCATGTTGATTGCCTCTATCAACATACAAAATTTCAGTTTGAAGGTTGTGATAGTTTCGTAGATATTGCGAACCGTCTAAATATTTCAGATGTTCGCCAGGTTGGATTTTTATTTTTGTATTATTACATTAAGATTATTGTGTACGTGTGGTATTCAAACTTCAATCGCATGATTAGAACACAAGAAGTAAAAACGAGATTTTAAAATTTCGCACAGCTGCCATCTTGTGATTATGCAAACAATTGAAGTAAATGAGATGCCTTTGGATTAACATTTGTATAAGCATTTAACGTGCAACCGTCACTGCACTCGGACAGTTAATTCGCGAGAAACGTCCATTTAAATATTTATATTTCGCGTCGCCGCCATGTTGGATTTGTGCACACCAGGTTACTGAAAGTCCTATAGGTGAACATACGTTCATAGCCTCTATGAACATAAAAAAATTCAGTTTGATTGCTGTAAAAGATTCATAGATATTGAGGACCGTCTAAATATTTCGGATGCTCGCCATTTTCGATTGTTACATGTATAGGCCATAGAGTTATGTACCATTCAAGGACAATTATTGCCTAGGTTCATTATTCAAACTTTCACTTCGATCGCATGATTACGACACAAAAAATAAAAACTTAATTTTAAAATTTCGTACAACCGCCATCTTGAGGTTATGTAAACAATTGAACTAAATTAGTTGCCAGTGCATTACAATATGCAAAATCATTTACTGTACCTCATTTCACTGCGCTCAGAGAGTTAAATCACGAGAAAAGTCTATTAAAATGTTTTAACTTCGCTTGGCCGCCATGTTCGTTTTGTACTTTACAGGTTTATAAAAATTATATAGATAAACTTGTAGCAGTACCCTTTATCACTGAATAAAATTTCAGGGTGGTATCTGTAATAGTTTCGGAGATATAGAATGTCAGTGAAATATTTTGCACAGCCGCCATTTTGAGATTATGTAAACAATTTAACTAAATTAGACGCCAGTGCATTACAATGTGTATAAACATTTGCAGTACCAAGTTTCATTACGTTTGGATAGTTAAATCGCGAGAAAAGTCTACTTAAAAGTCCCAACTTCGCTTGGCCGCCATGTTGGTTTTGTAGTCACCAGGTTTTTGAAAGTCTCATAGGTAAACTTCTAGTAGTGTCCTTTATCACCGTACATAAATTCAGGGCGATATCGGTAACAGTTTCGGAGATAATGAATGCTGGTGAAATATTTCGCACAGCCGCCATGTTGGTTTGGTGAGACACAATAAAATTTGAAGGGCACGGTCGGGGTCGGCCAGAATAGTGCTATGATCTTACCGAGTTTCATTGTAATCGCTCCAGCCGTTTAAAAGTTATTAGGACACACACACACACACACACACACACACGGACAAAAGGTGATCACATAAGCCTATTTTTTCATAAAATGAAAATAGGCTAAAAAGAAGAAGTGAATGACAAGCCTGTAGTGTGAAGCTGGAGAAAAAATACGTTATTTTAAAGCCTGACGAGGGCCTATCTAGGTGTTCTTCTAAGAATGAATTCCCATGAATGAGGGGACTTATGAGTGAGTTTCCAAAATCCGAAACTACTGGATAGATCAATTTGAAATTTTAACCACATGTAGATATGCCTCTAATTAGAGCATATTCTGAATTACAAATTGATTGCTCTAAACTTTTCTGACATAATAATAAAAATATTATCAAAACATAGGGTCATAAAACAAGTTCCTTGCGATGGAGTTTTCACTTATTTTCATCCATACTTGGTAAACAGTAGCACAATACATGTACAAATGGAAATTGCTCTGGAATTATATGTACCTTTTATATGAGAGTCAGAAATGATAGTCAAAGTGATAATATTCATGTTTTGCCCTAAAAATAAAAATTATTTATTTTTGAAAGCAAAAAAAAATACAGTTAATTTTCACTGACATAAAAATCCAGAGCAAATTCTAATGTTCATACATATTTTAATATGCAAACCAACTTTGAACCAAATATCTTCAAAACTGCAATACAAGGAGCATTTTTTTTTATGATATTACATGTAACAACAAGAAGTTCCGTGACGAACTAAAGAGCCTACTTTTCTTAAAATGTAAGATTCATGCCAATGATTAATCGATATGGATCTATCTAGAATAATGACGAAATTAAGTTGGTAATATCGAAATTTCTAATTAGTTCGAAATACTGTATACCTGGTATAATGTAGCCTAATAGAGCACTACAGTTGGCAGCCCTGGTGACTGAATATATTCTTAGTTCCATCTCTTAAGGTACAGAATACAAAATTTGGTTGGAGTCCAATGAATAACATGGACGTTACATGCAGTTAAACATTGGATCTAACAGCGCGCGTAAAATCATGTTGGCACAGTATCATGCATGTATTGGTCAGAAATAATCTGAAATAATATGATCTATTGTTGTGCCAATTTTGAATGAAATCCATTAGTTAGTATAGAAGTTACATGCATTTTAAAATTGGACCTATCAGCAGGCTTAGAATCATGTTGGCAGCACTGACGTATATTAGTTACTCCAAAGTAATCTAGAATACCAGGTACTATACGTGTGCAAAGTTTAGAGTTATTGGCTTGCATTCTTTCTGATATATTGATATTAGGGTAACAAAAATAGAGACAGCATTTATTAACAGTTGGCAGCCCTGGTTGCTCTTAAGAATACGCATAGTCATAGCTGTTTTGGTACACATAGCGCATACGAAATTTGGTTGAAATCCAAATGATAGTATGGAAGTTACATGTATTTAAAGTTGGACCTCTCAGCAGGCTTAGAATCATGTTGGTAGCACTGACGTATGTAAGTTACTCCAAATTAATATAGAATGACATGTACTATACGTGTGCATAGTTTAAAGCTGTCGGCTTGCATACTTTCTCATATATATTGGTATTTGGATAAAAGCAATTATGAGCATTTTTTAACAGTTGGCAGCACTGGTGGTTCATAAGAATACGTTCAGTCATATCTGGTTATGTACACATACAACATACGAAATTTGGTTGAATTCCAATTGATAGTGTAGAAGTTATATGCATTTAAATATTGGACCTATCAGTAGGCTTATAATCATTTTGGCAACACTGCCATGTATGGCCTTCTGGAAATTAAACTGCAATATTATTATCTATATGTGTGCCGATTTTGAAATAGCTCCCATTCATACCTTCCAAGATATCCAACATGGAGCTCAAATTTCAATTGCGATTTTTCAGCAGTTGGTAGCACTGACATCATTTTCAAATATGGCCGTGAGATATTCAGGTATAGATCTTTACTCCTACCAAATTTTATTTCGATTGCTCCAGCCGTTTAGGAGTTGATAGGGGGGGGGGGGACACACACACAGCCGGACAGACAGAGAGAAGGACAGACAGACAGACAGACACACATTTTCCCGGATCGATCTCATAAGACTACTTTTTCCTCATTTTTGCAAAATGTGAAAAGTAGGCTAAAAATCACTTCATGAGAAAACAGCAATTGAAGTTGGAGTTTAGTTACTTACATCAGAACTGCCCTCAGACTTCTTCATCCTGTCTTCTAGGGACAAGTTCAGCAGTTTTCTTTCGTGGGGTGGTCCTTTTTCTGCTCTGTCGAAGACGTAAGTGGTCACGTTGCTCACTGAAGGTCTTGCCTAATGTCATGCATCACTTCTAGTGTTTTCACACAACCCATGTTAAATTCACTCACTGCTTTTGTAACTGCTAATACCAGCCTCTTCTTTGAAACGAAGACCTCTTTAGGGCAGTTATGCCAAATATTGCTATGGAGACTCTCGTTGGCATTTTGTGTTTTCCCTCTCTTACACCTCTCCAGCAAGGCATCTGAGGCCAGTCTTTGGTAAACAGGCAGTATTTTCCCAACAATTTCAAAGGGCAATTTTGTTTTCATTTTATCATGGCTGTCGACAGGCTTTCCCTCAGCTAGCTGCCTATTATAAAAACACCAAGACAGTAATTATGCTGTGGCACAGTGTCTGTGGATGCACAGTAGCAAATATGGCTCGTGTCATCTTCTTAGTATCAGGTGCGTTATTGGAAATGGCATGTCGATAATAGTTTGTGAGTCTCACATTAGTGGCTTCCTTCAGACTACCTTCCTTTCGACCCCCAAGACCCTACTACCCTTTACCAAGTTACGAAGGGCCAGACCAAGCCTCTTTGCAACATGGTTCAGACATTCCTCCTTGGTCATTTCAATATCAGGCCCATACACATGTAAACTCTTCAAGTGCGCAAAGGTTTTAGCATCCCCTGTGTACCTCATCCCCCTTTCTTTGAGTGACCTGTTCCAAAGAATTTCTGCAGCGCTCTTCTCCATGGCATTATAGTTCCTTTCACACATACCTGATTCTACGTGGGACCTGTGCCAGAACTCGAATTCTGGGGATTGGTCTCCTAAACTGTTTACTGCCACGGTACATTCAGCACAATACTAGCACTATTCCACTAAGAAGGTCAACAACAATACCTATCCCATAATTCGAGGTATGGCCTCACTTCATCCAGGTGCCGTCGTAAGACACAACGATATCAAGCACCTCATCGTTCAGTAAGGGATCTGCTTCCTCACAGG
Organism: Meconema thalassinum; assembly: GCA_946902985.2. NCBI lineage: Eukaryota > Metazoa > Arthropoda > Insecta > Orthoptera > Tettigoniidae > Meconema > Meconema thalassinum. Next base: position 283,342,034 of record OX336397.1, read on the forward strand.
CAGCCCGGACAACATCAGCAGCTAACCGTAAGACCTCATTTTTAAAAGCCCTGCCCTCACTGACCAGTCTATTGAAATGTTCTGCGAATGATCGTGCTCCCAGAGAATGCATATTCATATTTATAGCAAATTTTTGCATTGCCCTGTGCCCCTTCCCCATGTCTGTAAATGTCTCCACCATCCTCTTATTTACATCGAATGGTGGTCTTTGAGTTCCTTCTGTTCTTACACGTGGGGATGTGTACGCCTGGCATGATTCATGGAGACAAGCACTGCACTTCACAACAAGCTTAGATGAAAATCCCTTGTTTTCCCTTATTTCTATAACTACAGATTTTGCTTTACACATCCCACATAATAAACCTTAAGTTCATTCCAAACACTGTTATGTACAATAGTGTACAGAGACTGGTCCTACCTTCTACTGCATCAGTGAGATGAGAAAACATTTTCAACTTTTCTTCACTCCTTGAATCAGCTGGCTGTGGTAAGGTTTCGACTGATTTACCAGGTGTTACATTACTGACTTCGCTTTGTGCTGACAGACGAAGTCTGTTTTCGTATGACAACTTTCCTGCCTTACTTTCCTTAGACGGTCGTTTCTTACTCTGCCTATGACCACTTCGCGGACTTTGCAGTCTCTCCATTCTAAATTACGCCTAACAAACAACTAATAGCGTGGAGTATCACACGACACACACTACAAACAATATTAGCCTCGTCACAGATCAATATTCACCAAGACATATTTCAATAACAAACCACATGGAGCATGTCAGTAGTGGTTTTTGGGGGATTCCGCACCCACCGCCACCACACAAGATGGCGGCGGCGCGATATCTCTCGAACGCATGGTCGGATTTTAACGAATGAGGTGTCATTGAACTCAGGCTGACACTCCCTTTCCAATGGACAACATATTTCCACCCCAAAATAAAACCTTTCCCTACTAGGGGGTGAAATGTATTTTTTTAGAGAATCTAGCTTTCCAAGTGCAACATGTGAGAGTTTGAATACCAATATGGAATTAAACGTTGTTCTACACAAGATACATGTATACGGTGGAGAGCCAATATGAATTAACATGCTTGTTTTTTGTTTTTACGCATGCCCACTCATAGCTTTTGTAAGAGGGTGGGCTTTTTAAAGATGGCGGCAGTAGTGTAGCCTTACCTAACCCATTCCACGAGGGGTGATCAAAAAGTATTTCAAGCGACGCTTGTCGATAGACAAACCAATAATCAAAGAGGGGCATGTCAGACCTTGAAGCGATAGCCCATTTTGATTGATCCCTGTTGATTTGTCCCTTTGGACTGGTCCCTATTGACTAGCCCCTGTTTAACAGGTCCTTTTTGACAGGTCCTTGTTGACGGGTCCCTATGGACGGGTACTTGTGGACGGGTCCCTGTGGATGGGTCCTTGTTGACGGGTCCCTATGGACGGGTCCTTGTGGACGGGTCCCTGTGGATGGGTATTGTTGACAGGTCATTGTTGACGAGTCATTATTGACGGGTCATTGTTGACGAGTCCCTGTGGACGGGTCCTTGTTGACGAGTCCCTGTTGACGGGTCATTGTTGACAGGTCCTTGTGGACGAGTCCTTGTTGAAGGGTCCTTGTTGACGAGTCCTTGTTGACGGGTCCCTGTTGACGAGTCCCTGTGGACGGGTCCTTGTTGACGGGTCCTTTTTGACTAATCCCTTTGGACCGCCCCTTTGGACTGGCCCATGAATTTATCCAAATTATGTCAAAGAGCTTAACTAGCGGACTAATAAGGCTAGGAACTTGTATGAGGTATTGTAGGACTTGGGATGAAGCCCCCTTTTAGAATGTATTTTTGAAATTTTGACAAAGGGCCTAACCACACTTTTGTTAATATCTCGCCAACCAATCATGCTAGTGACTTGTATGAGGGATCCTAGCAATTGGGGCGATGTTCCCCTTTGGGAGTGAAACTATCCCCCCACTCCCAAATTGAAAAATCGATATATTGGAAACTAAGAACCCTAAAATTATGTGTGATAGCTTTAAAAATAGGTCATAAGATACGCTTTTACCACGGTAGGTCATTTCACCCCTAAAAAAGTAAATAGTAATGTTACAGGAAAAAAGTGGTTAAACACTTAAAAATGATAAATGAACCTAAGATCATTTGTTTTTGATGAAAAAAAATAGTAGGAGGGTTAATACTACCCCCAAAATTTAAAAATCATTATTTTGGAAATTAGGAACCTTAAAATTAAGTGTGATAGCTTTAAAAATAGGTCATGACATACGCTTATACCACGATAGGTCATTTCTCCCGTAAAACAGTGAATAGTGATTTTACAGGGAAAAAGGTGTTAAACGCCTAAAAATGATAAAAGAACCTTTTGTTTTTGATGAAAAATAGTAAGGGGGTGAAAACTACCCCAAAATTGAAAAATCGATATCTTGGAAACTATGAAACCTAAAGTTAGGTGTGATAGCTCAAAAAATGGTCATTTAATACTATTTTACCACGATTGGTCATCTTACCCCCAAAACAATGCATGTAGATTTTACAGGAAAAAAGGGGAACCAATAATCAGATTTGGACACATGAGGTGTTATAAGACTCAGGGCGACAATCTCTTCTTGAATTTATTATTTATTTTTTGAAATTTTGACAAAGGGCCTAACCACACATTTTTGAAAATTTAGATGTTTAAAATTTTTGAATTAATTTTAATATATTTTTTTTTTTTTAGTAGAGAGAGACAGTACCGGTTGTGTTTAAACGAGCATGTCGCCGATCAGTGTGGCCATGTTCAATGGATGAATCGATAATTTGTGAAGCATTGATTGAAGAGGGTCATGCGACGACTTGTTTTAAGAATATTTTTTATGATTTTTCCTATGATGCATGCACTTATTTAAATATCCCAAAACGGCAAGGTTACTGATTTGAGTTTTATAAACTAATAATGGGATTTGGACTCATAAGGTGTCCTATAACTTGACATAACGCTTTCTTTATATGGCTTATGAATTTTCCCAAAAAGATTGAAAACAACAAGGTCATGGACTTTTGTTTCTCTTAATATATTGCAAACCTACAATGTTAGATGTTTATGGTGAGTGATGAAACATAGCTAGGTAGAGAAAGAATTATTGTAGGCTACACGTATGGTGACTGACAAGTCTTTGACCATTTAAACTTGTTTTTAAACCTGACCGCAGTACATAGGGAGTATAGGTTTCAGGCATGACATGACAAACGGTGTGTACAAAATCCAATTTATCGATTCAAGAACTAAGAGTTGACTATCTTTAATTGATTAGTTAAAGAGGGTAGCTAAGAAAACAAGATGGTGATTACACTGAACCAAACCGAACCAATACAATCCATTTTGGATGTATAATGTTACTTCCTAACCATTTTGTGCTGCAGTGGCAAGCACTTTTGGCTCTTGCACTAGAGGCCTTAACTCGATTTAACTTTAAGGCTTAGAACGAACCAAACTAAGAAAGATGGTTATAGTGGTGCAGTGGTTAAGCTGTTATCCTTTGACTAAGGTAGACCAGGGTTTGATTTTAGATTAATACGCATGTCAAAAGCATATAGAAAAGCAGGGATAATGTTTTAAGACTGATTACACTTGTATATTTTTTCAAATTATTACTTGGATTACAAATACAAAGGTGGACTGGGTTCAATATACAGTTAATGCAGGTAAGATTTTGTATTTGTTTTTTATTTTAGACTTTAGATTTTATAATTTACATTTTACATTTTAGATTGTACAAAAAGACCAAACCATAATGTCATGACTTTAAATTTTCGGTAACAAATTATTAAAGAAAAACATATAAGGATTTGTATTACTTGGAATTATGTTTTCTATACTATATTTTATTTTGGTTTTAGATCTTAGAAATTTGATATTGGATTTTAGATTTTAGGTAAAGACCAAACTAATATTGATTATTCATTAGACACTGGTATGTAGATAGAAAGATGATTAGACTATATGTTAAGATGAATTTTTAGGTGTTGACTGGCCTTGAAATAAGAATTGACTAACCAGACATGAGTTAACTACCAACGAAATACTTTGGCGACTATGCTTGTTATTGACCAGTGAGTAGGGTTTTAGAAAAACTATTTGCTATTTTGGGTTACATACAACAAATGCATAGACCTACTGAGCGACTATGTTTGCTAAACAAGACATTATACCAGAGATGATTAGGATTCTTATGTAGCTCAGGCAAGGAAAGCATTTCTACAGAATTTGTTGACATTGAATATAGATTTAGGTATTAAGATGTAATTTTTGAAGACCTTTGTCTGGAGCGTGACGCTCTATGAAAGGGAAACTTGGACTATTGGTGTAGCAGAAAAGTGGAGAATTGAAGTGTTTGAAATGTGGTGTTACAGGAGAATGATGAAGATTAGATGGGTAAATAGGGTTACAAACAAAGAGGTATTAAGACAAGTGGGAGAGGAGAGATGTTTTTGGCGACAGCTAATTAAGTAAATCGATAGGTTGGTAGGACACATACACCCAGGAATAGCAAGCTTAGTTATGGAAGAAAGGGTTGAGGACAAGAACTGTAGGGGTAGACCAAGGTTGGAATATATTAAACAGCCTTGGATGTAAAGTGTGGTAGCTATATAGAGATGAAACGATTAGCTCAGGACAGGGAGTCATGGAGAGCTGTATTAAACCAGTCAAAAGGCTGAAGACTCAAACAACACGTAAAGCTTACCAAAATAATGTTGTGTAATGGTAAATGCTAGTCAACAAACATTAATGCATTACTAAAACCCATGACACGATACCTGAGAGCTTTTCTAAAATTATTTTAAGATGCCTTTAACCCTATATTAAACACCCAGTTCTCAAGACTCATAACTACAATGTAATAAAAAAAATACATTTAAAAACGAGCAAGTGGTTGAGTCAATGTACACTGGAAAATTTTGTAAACACTCAAGTGCACAAAAAAATTACATTATTAACTGTCAGGTTAACCGAGTGGTTAAGGCGTTTGACTTATGTTCACATTTTCAATACAAGAAAGCAAGGATTTGAATCCCTTACCTGACATAACTATTGCTTTAACATGGCTTAGCGATACTGTATTATTATGATACTCGATACACAAACCATAGATAGAGTGTATTGTTTAAGTCCACTCTCTCTTTCTAAACATAGCTAGAGACAGTCAATGGTTAGAAATTGCATTGATAGTGGGAGGATGTAGTGATAGTAATTAAGAAAAGCAGACAATAACCATAAAATATTTTTATTAAATTCATTTTATAATAGATACACACTGAATACAACTCTATCTATTTACCATTGTTTGATATAGATTTTTTAAACACAAAGCTTGTTGTAGATCCTTTTATAACTTTCTCCAGGTACTCTTGTTCTTAAAAACTGGGGAAGTCGCAGTGGTTTTATAGACATAAAACCCTCATCCTTTTCATCATCATCATCATCATCTTCATTATGAATATTATCATCAAAATTATGATAGTCATTGTCACCATCATTATCATCATCATCATCATCATCATCCTCAACATCACTAGAACTATCCAATTCCTCTTGTTCCTTTTCCACAGGGACCTCTTTTAAAGTCTGCGTTGCTTTTGATAGTGTTAAGGGTTTCTTAGACATTGACAACTGTCCTAACATGACTTTTTGAGGACATGATAAGTGATTTTGAACAAACACTGCACTATCTTGAGCAGCAATATTTTTTTCTTGGACTTGCTTTTTTACCTTGGCTAGAGTATTTTGTCCATTTAAATGTGTATTAATTTGAGATTCGCAATGATGCTCGTTTGAAGTAAGTACGTTGGAGTCTTTTGTTTTAATAATTCCTCGACACTTTTTAGATCGTTGTTTTGAACATCGCCAAATGACAGTTCCATCTTTATTGGTTGTTTTTACAATATATGTATATCCTTTATAGTAGGCACATGGCTTACCATGGCTGGTTGTTGAGACTTCCATATTAACTAATACACATTAATTTAATTTTAGTAAAGTTACTTTAGTAATAATGACCGTAAAATAAATGAAGTGGATTGATAATTTTTAAAGGTGGAATTTTCAAAGTACTGTCAAGAATAATAATCACATGAACAAATTTTAGACTACAAGTGATTTACACACACATTGCTCAATGTCAAGATTTATACTGAACACAATTTATAGTGATTATGATTTTTATTGACTGTAATTGATAGTAGCCATGGTTAGTAGAGGCAATGTATACTGGGTGCGTTTTATAGCACGCTCAATTTATAGTAGGTACGATTAGTAGACGCGATTGATACTGGGCGCGTTTTATACTGATTATGATTTATACTGAGCGCGATTTTTACTAGAAGCGATTTTTACCAGGTGTAATTGATAGCAGACGCTATTCATACTCATACGCAATTACTAGTAGGCGCGATTGGTAGTAGGCGCAATTGACAGTAGGCACGATTGGTAGTGGGCGTAATTGCTAGTAGGCGCTATTGATAGTAGGTGCAATTGACAGTAGGTGCAATTGGTAGTAGGCGTGATTGGTAGTAGGTGCAATTGATAATAGGTGCAATTAATAGTAGGCGTGATTGGTAGTAGGTGCAATTGATAATAGGTGCAATTAATAGTAGGTGCAATTGATAGTAGGCGTGATTGATAGTAGGCGCTATTAGTAGACGTGATTGATAGTAGGTGCGATTGGTAGTAGGCGCAATTGATTGCAGGTGCGATTGATAGTAGGCGCGATTGATAGTAGGTGCGATTGGTAGATAGCGCAAATGATAGTAGGCACAATTAATAGTAGGCACAATTAATAGTAGGCGCGATTGGTAGTAGGCGCAATTGACAGTAGGCGCGATTGGTAGTGGATGTAATTGATAGTAGGCGCTACTGATAGTAGGCACAATTGACAGTAGGCGCGATTGGTAGTAGGCGTGATTGGTAGTAGGCGCAATTGGTAGTAGACGCAATTACTAGTAGGCGCATTTGGTAGTGGGCGTAATTGCTAGTAGGCGCTATTGATAGTAGGCGCAATTGACAGTAGGCACAATTGGTAGTAGGCGTGATTGGTAGTAGGTGCAATTGATAGTAGGTGCAATTGGTAGTAGGCGTGATTGTTAGTAGGTGCAATTGACAGTAGGCACAATTGGTAGTAGGCGTGATTGGTAGTAGGTGCAATTGATAGTAGGTGCAATTGGTAGTAGGCGTGATTGGTAGTAGGTGCAATTGACAGTAGGCACAATTGGTAGTAGGCGTGATTGGTAGTAGGTGCAATTGATAGTAGGTGCAATTAATGGGCGCAATTGATAGTAGGCTCGATTGATAGTAGGTGCTATTAGTAGACGCGAATGATAGTAGACGCGATTGGTGGTAGGTGCGATTGATAGTAGGCGCGATTGGTAGTAGGCGCGATTGATATTAGGCGCAATAAATAGTAGGTGCGATTAGTAGGCGCGATTGATAGTAGGCGCGATTGATAGTAGGCGTAATTGATAGTAGACGCGATTGATAGTAGGCGTGATTGGTAGTCCTTGAGGTGATAACCCCTTTTGATTGATGCCTGTTGATTTGTCCCTTTGGACTGGTCCCTGTTGACTAGCCCCTGTTGACCAGCCCCTTTGGACGGGCCCTTTATGAAGGGAGTCATTTTTGACGGGTCCCTGTGGACGGGCCCATGCATTTATCCAAATTATGTCAAAGTCACATAACCTAACCTTGTTCTTCAAGTTTAGACTTGCTTTGAGACTGGCTATGACGTCACAGATGAATGGCGGTGGGAGGCTGGCAAAAAGGAAAATGTTTTTGTGTAATAAAAAGTAATGAGTGGGCACGCGTAAAAACAAAAAACAAACATGTTAATTCATATTGGTTTTCCACCGTATACATGTCTCTTGTGTAGAACAACGTTTAATTCCATATTGGTATTCAAACTCTCACATGTTGCACTTGGAAAGCTAGATTCCCAAAAAAATTACAATTTCACCCCCTATTAGGGGTAGGTTTTATTTTGGGGTGGAGATATGTTGTCCATTGGAAAGGGAGTGTCAGCCCGAGTTCAATGACACCTCATTCGTTAAAATCCGACCATGCGTTCGAGAGATATCGCGCCGCCGCCATCTTGTGTGGTGGCGGTGTGTGCGGAATCCTCCAAAAACCACTACTCATGTCAACAAAGATCATACTGTAGCGATAGGAAGTAACCATAGTAATCAGTTGAGCAGGTAATTTATTTATTTATTATTTTCTTCTATTTACTTCACAACTGGTAGCATATATGTATTGCATACCATGAACAAAAATATAACTCAAAATCTAAAGGAAACTATTTCAGTACTTTATAACAGGCCTTATTTTATACCCGTGTATAAGGTTATAAACTGACTTCCGTACCGGTAGTGAAAGTATGAGAATTTTCTGTTCCTAAATGTCATAAGACATTTCGTGGTAACTTTATAGTAATGATACAGAAAGAAGGTCCCAAGTGTTTCAGTGTATGAGGCAGGTGGGCGTGACGCCCGGACGTATTTAATAATGATGCGCATCCATCTTTAAATCACCGCCTGGGCTTTAAAAATGGAGCCACGGGAAAAAAAAAAATCCAACGCTCCTTGATTCTGAAAAGATGTGGGCACCAATTTTCGGTAAAATCCAAATTTCCGTATTTTGGTCCATATTTCATGAAAACTCACTCATAAGTCCCCTTAGATGAGAAACGCAGCCAGAAAATGAAGCACCATTTCAATCAATGCTTTCAGTGAATAATTGTTCGCTGATACAGGATGCCAAAAAGCAACCATGTTTCTATGATCCACAGATAATAAGGTAAAATACTAACACCTAACTAAGTTAGTATGTACGACATGAACCGCGGCACAGTATCTAATATAAAATAACACTCTTGATAATCTAATATTATTTAAAAGACCAATATATAATCTAACTCTTTCTAAGACAATAGGTATATGTCTGCAGAATAGATATCAATTGATATTTAGTGTTTATTTTCTTTCATATAATGTGTTAACATCCCGCGACTTACTTTGTGTTGTTGAAAGTGAAATAATTAAGTACCTGGAAAGGTTACAATAGATATGTAATCTTGCAACTTCATTCATATCGTTTCTCCACCTGGTTGTACAAGTCACTATTCCTCCGTCTCCTCCATAAGCCATCTGCTCTCATTAGACTATTTTATACTCTACAGTCATGTTCTCCTATTTTCAAGGGCTTTGAGGCACTTTTGCGTGTGGTATTGGATATTATCTGAACTTCAAGCGAGGATGAATACGGAGACATGAGAATCTACACAACTCATTGTGGATCTGAAGACTAAAGTAACTTTGTTCTTTCCTCGGTTCTTGGAAATGTCTACATTGCAGGAGACACAGCTGCGCCTGTTACTAATCCGGGAGTGGGGGAACCAGACCTACACGGCCGCCTCCTTCCCATTCCTACCCGCAATTTACAAATACACACTCTAGCACAGCCAGCATAATGGCCTGTTGTTGTTTGAGTCTTCAGTCTTTTAACGGGTTTGATGCATCACGGCATGCCTCCCTGTCCTGAGCTAATCCTTTCATCTCTACATCAGAAGCAATCTGTTTAACATATTCTAACCTTGGTCTACTCCTACAGTTCTTGTCCTCGGGACGTGGTGGCTCAGCGGTCAAGCTGTTGGCCTCTCACCAAGGCGGACCGGGTTCGATTCCCAGTCAATGCATATGGAATTTTCGAAGTGAAATGCCATGTCCTGTGATTCGGATTCCACGTAAAAAAGGAGGTCCCGTGGCTAATGATCTAGAGATTAACACTCACGTTAAACCACAAGCTTCCTTCCTTTCTTGTCCTCGACCCTTCCTTCCATGACTAAGATTTCTATTCCTGAGTGTCTTAGTACGTGTCCTACCAACCTAGCTCTTCTCTTCTTTAGCAGTCACCAGATACATCTCTCCTCTCCCACTTGTCTTAATACCTCTTCATTTGTAACCCTATCTACCCACCTAATTTTCATCATTCTCCTGTAACACCACATTGCAAATGCTTCAATTCTCCTCTTTTCTGCTGCACCAACAGTCCAAGTTTCACTTCCATAGAGCGCCACGCTCCAGACAAAGGCTTTCAAAAATTACTTCCTAATACCTAAATCTATATTCGATGTCAACAGATTCCTTTTCTGTAGAAATGTTTTCGTTGCCTGAGCCAACCTACTTTTTATGGCCTATAGGAGAGGTTATCACTCATATTCCACACCCAAATACACGGGGATACATGACCACCATGTCGCAGCTCCGAAAATAAGCTACAACAACAATAAATCGATTTGAGCTCAGCATTTAAAAGAAAGTGATATATTACCTCTCATTTGATAAGCATGTGATATAAATGTTACCAAGTTGTTTATGTTTTAATCGCTGGTCTTGTTAAAGCAAATACTATAGGGGCAGATTACCTAGATGTTGCGCACCTTAAAACAACAATCACCATATCTAACTATAATAAGTTGCTATTTGCAGACAACGAATCAACTTTTCAACCTCTGACCGCTGCAACATTTGAATGAGACGGGGAAACGCACGCAGGACCAGTTTGCCTTCACAAGTCCATAGTGCAAGGTCATTGTTTGGTATGTAACTTCTACTGTAGGTTTGTTTATATCGCTTATCACCCAGCTCGGTTGCACCCACGCACTCTGCGAGGGATTTACGTCCTTTTTAACTACTGTGGCTTTTAAAAACGCCGGGGTACCGGAATTTGGCCCCGAAGGGAATCTTGACCGTGCCAGTAAATCTACTGACACGGCTCCCTCGCATTTGCGCACCCTCAAATGCGAGCTGACTGCGCCAGGATTCGATCCTGCAGGATCATTTCTCTACCGTGTATGGGAGCTGAACGCACTTACTGTCGGGGAAATAAGTATAGATACTCGAGTTTAGAGGTCAATAAAACCTATACTCTTAGTCTTACATAAGAACAACCTACACCAAAATTTTCCTTGTTTTATTTGTCGTTTAACGATATAGAGTAAATATTTGCATTGTATCTCGTTAAAATTTTATAGCAGATTGAACAAAAAAAGTACCGGTTTTTCTTACCAAGTTCACGGAGCGCTCACTTAGAAGGATCATTACGTTAAAAGTATTTATCGGATCGTAACTAAACTCTAATACGTCTTAAAGGAACTTATTGTTAACGCGTATATGAAGTTTTAATCTGATCTGATGTTTCTTTAAATAGTTGTTGTGAATTTTGTAAAACAACTTTTTCTCGGGCCTGGGTGGTCATAGCAGTATGAAATATGGCTTGTTATGAGGCTCATAGCAATGCAAGGCTAAACGAAATACTACATTTTATCTACTTTTGATAATTGCTTTTATATCGATTGATATTTAATCAGGTGGTTATGTGAGAAGAATGTATCGTAGCAAGCGACAGGAACAATGCGCCCGGTCGAGGAAACTCGTGCGACGTTGCCCTGTGAAACATAATACGCGCGCGTTCCAAGCCGTAAGGTCTGTGAATTTCTGTTGTTGTTTTGTAATTTGTGTTAGGCCGGTATTACACTACCAAAGAAAATTGTCAAATAAATGTTATCAAATATTTTATAAAACTGAACTTTTATCAAAGTTATACAAAGCAATCATCACACCATTACACTACATCAAATATTTTATCATAGTTCAGCAAAATGTATGAAGGATAGTTCCTTGTTCACTTAACTGTATTATGGTAGTTGAAATTCTGTGATGGCATACCGGTATATAAAAGAAACGAAAAGATAAAGTGAATGTCTATGGGTTAAACCATGGGTCGCTCACGTGATAAGGAAGATATTATTTTATACGAGTAAAATCTTGGGGAAGGAGCTGCAGTACGAGGCCTTGAAAAATGACATTAATTAAAATAAATTAAAAACCATACGTGAAATTGACGAATTATAACACAAATATTATAATATATATTCGCCTCCGTGTTCTAGTGGTCAGCGTGCTTAGCTGCCACCCCGGAGGTCCGTGGTTCGATTCCCGGCTCTGCCACGAAATTTGAAAAGTGGTATGAGGATTGGAACGGGATTTACTCAGCCTCGGGTGGTCCAAATGAGTAGAGGGGGGTTCGATTCCCACCTCAGCCATCCTCGAAGTGGTTTTCGTGGTTTCCCACTTCGTCTCCAGGCAAATGCCGGGATGATACCTAACGTAAGGCCACGGCCGCCTCATTCCCTCTTCCTTGCCTATCCCTCCCAATCTTCCCATCCCTCATGAGGCCCCTGTTCGCTTTGCAGGTGAGGCCGCCTGGGCGAGGTGCTGGTCACACACCCCAGTTGTATCCCCGATCCCGAAGTTCCAAAATGGAGGCGGTAAATGCGGGATCCATCGCTGAGTCCGAGGGAATAGCCAACCCTGGAGGGTAATACGACTAAGAAAAAAACACCATCATTCACGTCTTTTTAACTTAACTATTTAATTCTTCTTTATATCCTGAAATATGCGTCCCTTATGTACAGCGCTAATATCCTCTGCTAATTTTACCTACAAGTTAGAGAAACGTGTCTTATTTCATTTCCGCAAGAAGTGAAACATTTCCCAACACCTTTTTAATGAGGGCTTTGGACCTCCATTGGCAGGTATAAAAATGGTGTGTCAGCTGAAAAGCTATTATTATAAGATCAATTGTTTGAAGTAATTTACACTTTGAGATTATAAGATTATAAAACTGCTCCCTTATTAACCGTCTGAAAAATCAGTGCCCGATGAATCAGATGAACTGTCATTTAAGTTTATAACAAGTGGCTCAACAACGGGGACGTCTTCTGTTTGCCCATCCTTTTCCCAGAAATGTTTCTCTATTTTTTTGGTGTGTTCGATGCATTTTTTTCCATAGCTCCGGTGTTACGGACCTCAAGGCTTCTTTACAGAGATCTCGCATCACCTCCATTGATCTTCCTCTCTACGCCTGGTTACTCATATTCACTTTAGCTATTTTATTTTTCACGTAGGACCAAACCAGCTCTATGGGGTTGAGCTCGCAATGAGCAACTGGCAACCAGACGAGTTCGACGTCAGGACGAACATTCTTGAATATCTGTTCCAGCTTCATTTTAGGTGCCCTGAAGTGAGGTTTGGCGTGAACAATTAGCTCTGCTTTCGTCATACTTTCATACTTTTGGATTCTGGGAGGAAGAGGAATATCTTTCATTGCAGCGGCACATCTTCACCGTGGCTATCGAACCTTCCAATACACTTGGATACTTTTTGCTAAACCCTCTTATCATTATTACTTTCTCTCTCGCTTCTAAAAAAAAATATTGCACTTATAATCATGGCAAATTCTCTCTCCGTTAACTGCGGTTTAGCTGGCATCTTGATCGATGTAGGTAATACAGATAGTGATAGTTGCTGCTTGTTGCTAATAACTCAATGAAGAACAAAGGTCCGAGTTTGGTGTGCGTATGAACGAGCGCGCAGAGAGTTCGAAATAAGCAGTCAACTGGCAACATTGCCAGGCTGCCAATGTACTATCGCCGCCCACAATGGTCCGATTAAATATCAATCCATATAAAATCGATAATCACAAGTAGATAAAATTTAGTTTTACGTTAAGCCTTGCATTGCTATGAGCCTCATAACAAGCCATATTTCAAACTGCTATGACCACCCAGGCCCGAGATAAAGTTGTTTTACAAAATTCACAACAACTATTTTAAGAAACGTCAGATCAGATTAAAACTTCACATACGCGTTAACAATAAGTTCCTTTAAGACGTATTAAAGTTTCGTTACGATCAGATCGATACTTTTAACGTAATGGTCTTTCTAAATGAGCGCTCCGTAAACTTGGTAAGAAAAACCGGTACTTTTTTGTTCAATCTGCTATAAAATTTTAACGAGATACAATGCAAATATTTACTCTATATCGTTAAACGACAAATAAAACTAGGAAAATGTTGGTGTAGGTTGTTCTTATGTAAGACTAAGAGTAAAGGTTTTATTGACCTCTAAACTCGAGTATCTATACTTATTTCCCCGATAGTAGTGAGTAGATACAACTGGGGATGGCGACCGGCCGATCACTAACTTGGGTCTAACTAAGGAATGATCAGGGAAGGAAGTCGGCCGTGGACCTGCTAGAAAGGAACCGCCCCGGCCTTTGCCTGGTGGAGAAAATGGGAAACCACGAACACCATTTTCTGGACGGCTTCAGAGATTCGAATCGACACTCTCCCGATGCTAGCTCTCTTGGCCATTTGGCCTTCATGGCTGGTGGGTAACGAAGTTGAAACTGAAAAGTGTTATAAATATCATTTTTTTAAATCAATAACGTGTTAGAGTTTGATTAAAACCGGCGAATGATCGTGCTCCATTTCGATAACAATACAACATGCTCAGGATTGCCAACCCAGATTTTCTCGATTTGATAAACACCAGGAATCACCAAATAATATAAATAAAAAGAAAAACGATGGTAAATCGCCTATTTCATCCTATGTATGACCGTTTAGGGACTTGTTACTAACACCCTTACAAAAGAAACGTCAGAAAACTTAGTAATTGGGTAATTATCATGGAAATAGTAGCTACAGATTAGTTGGCGGAAGATGGGATCGTCACTTCTAAGTCTTGCAACATTAAAATAAATAATACAGTACTTTCTTCAGGTGCTTAATGTCTTAATACAGTAATATATTTTATCACTGTGGGTTTAGTTGTAGAGCCATTTATCTTGCATATTTGGATCTGATGATGCTCGCTTAACGAGCGAAACTAGTCATCCCTTAGGTTTCTCCTTCTTCAATAGTCCGTAAAAATATACAGGGTCGTGGCCTGCTCGTTCTCCCGATCTCAACCCATTAGACTTCTACTGATGGGGTCATTTAAAGGTCATTGTGTATGCCACACCTGTTCATAACGTGGACATGCAGCGTCAGCAGATACGACAGACGCCGGGAATATAGGAGCTTGTGAGACAGTCAATGATGAGGCGCATTACTGCTCGTGGTAGCCATTTTGAGCACCTTCTGTAGAGATCTGTAAGCAGTAACGTGCACTTTATCAACCTGCATGGTGAAGCGTTCTGAGTTATGTAGCCTACACCACAGGCAATGCTTGTAACACGGAAACGAAAGCAAATACACCATGTTTAATGTTTACAGGACATGTTTTGCTTGTTGTCAGGATATAACATGTAGGTTGGCTCAGGCAAGGAAAGCATTTCTATAAAAAAGGAATCTGTTGACATCGAATATAGATTTAGGTATTAGGAAGTCGTTTTTGAAAGCCTTTGTCTGGAGCGTGGCGCTCTATGGAAGTGAAACTTGGACTATTGGTGCAGCAGAAAAGAGGAGAATTGAAGCGTTTGAAATTTGGTGTTACAGATGGGTAGATAGGGTTACAAACGAAGAGGTATTAAGACGAGTGGGAGAGGAGAGATGTTTCTGGCGACTGCTAATGAAGTGAAGAAATAGGTTGGTAAGACACCCGGGAATAGGAAGCTTAGTTATGGAAGAAAGGGTCGAGGACAAGAACTGTAGGGGTAGACCAAGGTTAGAATATGTTAAACAGATTGCCTCGGATGTAGGGTGTGGTAGCTATGTAGAGATGAAACGATTAGCTCAGGACAGGGAGACATGGAGAGCTACATCAAACCAGTCAAAAGACTGAAGACTCAAACAACAACAACAACAGGTCCTCTATCGAATCCCCAGAGCTTTCCCAAATATTTAGTTACACTCTGTATCTTAATGACATGTAATTCATTTCAGGTTATTCTCACACATTCCAGCAATTGGATGTGTTGGCCGACTGAAAGCTAATGGCCCTGCCAAAAGCGCAACGTGTTTCTCTGATGCAAGAGCATTCCTCAGGTTACGATGTGACTGTGTCGATCAAGTCGACACTGACTTCCTTGTTTACTCCTGCATTGAACTGGTCTTCCTTGTTACGCGACATGTACCATGTAACTTCCAGCATGATGAAAACTGGAAACCTTAGTTCATAGGGCGCGTACCCTAAGAAAGAAAGAAAGAAAGAAAGAAATACGATTAATCCTCAAATCCACCCCAGGCCGTTTCATTTCCATATGAAATGAACAAATAATTTTTCAGTATTTTCCCCGTCCATGTACTTTTCTGGTCAGGTCTTCTTCGCGCGATCCTTCTAGGTCAACCATTTCCTGTTAGACAGACACATGGGCGCCCATATGGGGGGGGGGGCAGGGGGGGGCCATGCCCCCCCCCCTGGATCCTTGAAAAATAAAACGATATGAAAATCAGACTGAGAACAAACTTTTTTTTTCAAAAGTGCTTACAGTATTCTAATTAATTTGTACTAAATATAAATACTTCAGATATTTAACATTCTGACAGGCCAAACATTAAATAATGTATAGTGGCAGTGGGCGCATTAAGCCTGTCTGGCACACCTCAGAAATCTGAATTTTAAAAATTACAATATTTGTTGAAGAATAGTTTTGCTTCAATTAGTGAAACACTCATTCGTTCTCTACATAGTCTATTACTTAATGGTGCTCGATCAGGCGCAATCTGCCTCGCATATCACTTTTGCAACAACAGCAAATGTGTAGAAGGGTCATTGACAAACTGGCCGATATGGATTTGAATGTCATGTGGAAAGACGTAACTTCTGTAAGGTAGTTGACGAATATGAGATAAGATCAGTAGCACCCACCGGAAGGTTAAAATCATCCTACATATTATGTCAGTTATGCAATAGTTCTGGTGTGCTTTCGCTTTAAATTAGAAAAGGAAGCTTGTAGTTTAACGTGACCGTTAATCACGCGATCATAAGCCACGGGACCTCCGTTTAACGTGGAATCCGAACCACAGGACATGGTATTTCACATCGAAAATCTCACATGCATTGACCGGGAATCGAACCCGGTCCGCCTTGGTGAGAGGCATACAGCTTGACCGCTGCGCCACCACGCCCCCCCCCCCCCCTTCGCTCGCTTTAAATTAGACACTTGAGTAATATTAGAAAGGAATATTGTAATTTATATGCGCGTAGCCTACATTCCATTCGTGTGTATTGTGTTCACTATGAACGGCCACCTAGACTGTGTCTGTGTGTGCCGACAGTATTATTTATTAATTTTGTGTACTTCGTCTACGAATCTATTTATATTTAATTTAAAGGTAAGTAATGCAATCTTATCTTATTATATATATAATCCAAAAAGGAGATACTCACTCGTTATTCATCGTATCTTTGTAACTACAAGAGCTATGAAACTGAAATTTTGCATGTTGATTACTCTCAGTTTGTGGGTGCTGACTAAGAATTGTTCTTAGAATATTCAAGCTTTAAGTGGGTCTGTTCGGCCATTTTGGTACTCATGCATGGGTTAATATCGTGGGCGCCCTTAGGGGGCCTGGATTTCCGAGAATGTTGAAATAAGATTGTTCATTGTCACACCAGTTTATTTCATAAATGGAAGTTACAAATAGTCAACTGACAACTGTTACAATAACAAAATTCTGTAATGTTGCTGACGTAATATGTACGTATGTATGTATGTATTTACAATTGTTAAATAAAAATATGGTTCTAATGATGCCAAGCACTCTGTCACCAATGGATGATGATGATGATGATAATTGATGTTTAAAGGGGCCTAATATCTAGGTAAGCTCCAAATTTCAATACGGTTATGCCTAGTGTTAAATACCGTATATTTCCCTATCACTATCTTGAGTGGCTACTACTTTTGCCACCTCACTTCGGCAGTGTCGAAATGAAAAGCACGTTCTGGAGATATTTTTAGACATTGCAACATCGATAGCGTTTCTTAACTCCTAAAATAAGCTTTTCTATGCTGACTAGTAAAACACTGGTCCTGTAAGGTCGTGCTTACAATATTGGATAATTTACTATATTCAGACCCGTATTGACGGGAGGACAAACTTGCAACTGCTAAGGCGGCAGGTTTTAGGGACGGAAAATATTCTGGAAAACTGTACAAAACTGCTTGGTCATTAAACGTCAAGTTGATTAAGTTTAGGCCCTCGACAAGAGAATATACTTTGGCATTGTTGATTATTTAAGGACATAAATGAAAGGATCGCCTTAGTCACCTTGGTGTTCTTGCTGTTGATCTGACATGAATGTGAATTTGTACCAATGAGGAAATTCCAAACTTGGTACCGTTATTTAAATAATTGTTTTTGCACATTGGTTGTGTATGATATCTGTTAAAATTTAATCTACATTCTTTGTATTATTTTTTTTAATTTGTAATTTTAGCAAACGCATATTTATAGTGTATGCCACTCATAGTTAAATACACACTCAGGCGAAGAAACAGCCTCATATGTTATGGAAACTTTGTAACTGCTCGGCTTCACTGGTTGCGTGAGGGTTAAACACCTGTACGGTATGAGTAACAGCAATAAACATTCACTCTTAACTACACTGGTTACCTCATAAATAAAAGCACTATAGATTTGGTAAAATGTACAATATATTCTGATACCAGACATGAAATACACTTCGCATGATCCTCGTCATACAGACTATCTAAAACTCCCTATCATATTCACACAGGCACACTTATGACATATTGATGACCCTCGGAAATAATGATGACTGGTACTTACAGGCGTTGACTTCAGCTGTGACGACTTAACTCTACGGATTCGAGGGTTAGTTGCTCCCAGAGAATCACTCCTACTTACTCGCAGCACAATTACTATATATTTCACACGCAAGCCTCTCAACTATGAATATTATGTACATTATTACTTTGATGGTCAGCATCCAACGATTTATCTAGTTTCGTGGATCTGATTATACAAAGATGCTTTAAATCCGTGTGTTGGATTATCGCATCTAGTTCGCTCCTGAGTTTACTAATACATAGCATATTTTACTAGTATTTGTCGTATAACAATTTACCGCTATGGTCTCAGAATTTCGGTAAACAGACGTTAGTTTACAATACTTCATGCGATTCGAGACAAACAATCTAGACTAATTGTTTGAAACTAGGCTCATAATTCCCTTGAGAATGTATAGCCAGCAACTCAGTAATTGCACATCGAACACCAACTTGTGATCGTCTGAAATACCTTCCTTCTCCACCAAAAACACACAAGTCCAAAATACAAGTTCCACTCCCTCACGGAGTCTTACCAAGAATACGAACCACTCCACACGGAGTCCAAAGGATGAGTACACCGCCCTACACGCGGTCCAAAGATTGAGTACTACTCCCCACGGAGTCCTAAGAATGAGTCGCCCTCACAGCTTCGTCAAGTCCTAATAACATTCATCTCCCCTCCAAAAATCACTGGCCTACCTGGCTTCCCTCACGGGTCCAGCCAATCAAAACAAAACATTACCATATAAGGAGTGCCTTCTTGGTCTTCAAAATACCCTAGACACACCCCTAGCACAGGGTTGCCAAGCCTCCTACCTGCATGAGTCATCATGCACTTGAGCTTGCGAGAGAAAAACCCAGTGACAACAAGCCTACTTCCTGGTTCTTGCACACAATTCCAGACTCTCTGACTGAAGATTATTCCAATGATAAAATATTCACATACAACTAGACTCAGATCCTGCCAATTACAATTCCTTAAAACCTAAACAAATTAATCGGAAATAAATCACATAATATTATACACTTCATTACATAATTATAAAACACAAAAAGGCATCAAATAAAAAATATGTGGACGATTATGAAAATCGTACGTCCCGAAAGTAAGGGTTCGATCCCTTGTGACCTGGGAAGGTTACAACTTTAATAATTCTGCATATTCCAAGTCGGGGGCAGCAACGTAAATCCATCGTGGCATGCATTGTAAGAAAGGACAGAATGTAGTAATTTGATCTTTAAGCCCATCTGTGTAGTTGAGTACCTCAATTTAAGCTCCACGATGAAGACTGGTTACCTAAATATTCGAAATTTGATTGCCGACGCTGACAGCAGCCATCCCTAGTAGGCCTATGATATTTTCAACACTACCTTCAGGGAAATACCACGTACGTATCATGTTTCATGTTCCGGGGCACTCATCTCTAAACTACGCTATCGGTACTCTGAAATAACATTACATATACACACTCGCCTAATGACACGTTATAACATAAACCAGAATTTCACTCACAGTCAAGTACAAGGGATGAAGTTTAAACCTGTTTACATTTACAACAATGCCAGTTATTGAATATAAAAAGGTTAATTTTCCCCTCTTCAAGGGTAGCCTTAACACACATAAATTTAAAAACTCAAAAAGTATTTGTATTAGATTGTTTAGACAGTATATTTTTTACGTCACAGGTACAATAATACGGCGAAATATATCACTTGTTATTTTATAAATCTCAACGGAATTGTACGATATCTGTTAGTTTTATTTTATTGTCTATTATTTTCATAAACAGAGAAAAGCTTGAGCATAAGGCTCAATTACACATTGAAAGAAGTGGTTTGTTTACGTTCGTATCACCTTTCATGTATCACAATTCCTCTTGTTTCAGTCGAGAATACGAATAATGGTAGTAAGAAGTACGTGATATAGTGGTTTTTATCCATTTTGCTTAGTGGTTAGTAATAATCAGGCGAAATAGTTTTATTGACAAAACTAATTTTTATTAAAACCATAGGCTCGAGTTTATCAGTTCGTATGCTACAAGTGTTTCATGATTCTAATAAGAGCAATGCGAAGTATTTCCGATTGGTTGTTTAGAAGAGGAAAGACGTGACGATCTGCTGTAATGGCCAGTACAAACTAGATACCGTAGCCTACCGTATTTGGAAACAGTGCTATTTAAATAATTGTCTGATTCAGATGTTGAGATATTTCCACAGTTTAACTTAGTGATTTGGGATCATGTGAAAATATATCCAGTTATTTAGAAAGTTGGCGAACTGGATTAACGATACCATTTTAATGAACTACGGTACTTGATTTTTATTTTTGTCGATACCACTAGTTTTTTCCTGTTTTTAAGAACTGAACATTACGACGTTGAATCACGAAGAAAAGCGAAATTTAACGGACAAAAACTCAAAGAAAACATTCCTCCCAAACTTGCCACAAAGTAGCCAATGGTTTGAGAGCAGTCAAATAATGAGTATCATGAAGACGAAGTAAGTAAGAAATGAAACTTTGTGTGTGTGTGTGTGTGGGGGGGGGGGGGGCAATGAAACGAAAATATTTACTTGCCCCCCCCCCCCCCCCCCTGGGAAAAATCCTATGGGCGCCCATGCCCACAGACAGACAGTGCAGACTGGAGTGGATTCCACCGCAGCGCGAGTGTTTGTGTACGTAAAATAGATCACACCAATGTGAATAGCAAGCAAAAACGGGAATTTCTTTCCTGTGTTTATCTTTGTTACTGCTGTAACGTAATCTTGATTACGGTACAAATTATTATTATTATTATTATTATTATTATTATTTTTAAAGTCATTGTGTAATTATTATTATTATTATTATTGAAATATCAAAGTTATATCGTTTTATTCACCCATTAATATCAAGGGAGGGGCCATACCATATTCACGTCATTACCATAGTCATATATAATATTGTCAAGTGCTTAGATTAAGAAACAGGGTTTTTATAGAGGTCTAGGGCTGTTTTATTAGTTAAATTGTAAAGACAGGACGGGCATGGTTGGAAGAAGTTACGGACGGTGAAGCAACATATTGCAAGAAAATGTATTTCTGGAGCGAAGCCACGCTGACTGGAGACAAGGGCTTGGAGAAAGATTTCGGCGGAATATATAGATGCGCAACGAGAGGAATAGCGGGTTCTGAGTGGAATATTTGAAGTACGCGGGCCTGTATTCCCGCTCGGAGAAGTTTTAGCGTCGCTTGAGGACTGAGAAATGCTTTGCTATAATTGGTCTGATGGGTCGCGGGCAAATTTATGCCGCGAAACATCGGGACCATTCAGAGTGTATAAAAGCCCAGCGCGACTTCAGCACTGGCTATTCTATAGATTCTATTCTGTCATTCACATATTCGATCACGCACTCACTCACTGACTTTGTGAGTCGTAGACTCTGCCAGTCCCTCAGTAAGATGGGACTTAGTGAATTCAATTAGCCTGGTTTGTTCAAATTTGCTTACCATGGTGATCAAACTCAGAAACAAGCAGCAACAACAACAACAACAACAAGAAGAAGAAAACATATGTTTTCAAAGGTCAATAAACGTGTGTTGGCGTAAGATCTCAAATTAGACTGCAAGCAGACCAACGAGATGGACTTTGAACCACAAGGCACCAGGTATGTGGACCGAGTTATTATCAACACAGAAGATCAGCGCTAGCGAGAAGACAGTCAATATTGCCCCGCAATTAGGGAATATTAATGCACATATTGTACACAGCTCGAAACCTCAGATCAAATGTTAATAATTTTGTTGTAAATAAACCAGTATTAGTTAAAATGTCTTGTTCATTGGGAGTTGAATATATAGGATAGTTGGAATGCAAAGAGTATCTCATAAAGCAAGTTTATTGCCCTACGCTCCGATGATAGATCTTGGCTCAAGGAAGGGAGCGGCCGTGGCTAAATAAAATTTTAATGTGTTATCTTTACGATAACTGGCGCCCAGTAAATCTAAATTAATGAAGTGTATGTCGTCTGTCTAGACAGGCCAATGCTAAATAAGAACGATGAGGTGGTTTTAAGGAGTCTTGAGTGTAATATCTGTAGAAACGTTATAAATGATCGCCCAACTTGTAGAGCGATATCCAACGACAAAGGTAGCCGTTACAAATGGCACAACCAATGTGGGGCTACGAAATATCGTACTGAAGTGAATGGATATTATGTATAAATCCAGTTTATTTCAAGTATGTTAAAGTTTAAAGTTGTTTTCATGTACGATATAAACGAGTACTCTTTGCATTCATTCCGAGTTTTTCAATAAAGAGGCATATATCAAGTTAGGGAACTACGGTTATAAATTAGGAGTGTTCCTTTGATGAGTTGTTTTTTGGGTAATGAGTAACAGGGATAATTTGGGGAACATAAATTTGAGAAACCGTAGTATTATAAGATCAGTTAAAATGTCGAAATTAGATGTGCAGGGTACCAATGATGAGATGTCAAAAGTAAGCGAAAATCAGGAAACTGAGGAAAATAAACAAGACGGGGCTACAAACATCCAGATTAATGAGGGGGAGAATCCTTCCTGGCTTCGAAACCTGACGATGCTGATAACAGAACAGAACAGAAACATAGATATTAAGTTAGGCGAGCAAAGTGCAAAGTTAGCTGAACAGAGTAAGAAGCAAGAGGAACAAAGTAAGAAATTTGACGTGCGTAGTGATCAATTAGAAAAAGCAATAGATCATAAGTTAGCTGAGCAGAGTAAGAAGCAAGAGGAACAAAGTAAGAAATTTGACGTGCGTAGTGATCAATTAGA
Organism: Meconema thalassinum; assembly: GCA_946902985.2. Classification (NCBI taxonomy): domain Eukaryota; kingdom Metazoa; phylum Arthropoda; class Insecta; order Orthoptera; family Tettigoniidae; genus Meconema; species Meconema thalassinum. The sequence goes on from OX336397.1 coordinate 283,365,446, forward strand.
AAAAGCAATAGATCTTAAGTTCACTGAGCAGAGTAAGAAGCTAGATGAACAAGGTAAGAGGTTTGATGAAGCCACAGAAAACTTCAATAGACAAATTAAAGAAGTAGGCCGAGAATTTCACAATAAGTTAGAAAACAGGATTAGTGAGGTGGAGGAATCATGGTCACTTAAGGTTGACGCCAGAATGCAACAAGTGTCGGAGCGAGTTGACAAAATTGACGAGGAAGTGAAAATTGAATGTAGTAAGGTTAGGGTTGACTTAGAAGGTGAAGTCAACAGCATGAAGGTCAAGTGTGATAATAATATTGCTAAAATAGGTCATTTAGAAAATAAAGTAGAGAGCGATAATCAAGAAATTAGGGAAGAGGTTAACAGTAAATTTAACAGTTTCAGTGAAGAAGTAGCGAGTAAAACAGATAAAATAGAGGAGAAATTGCAGAGATGTCAGAAGCAAATAGCAACAAATAGCGGTAATGTACAAATAGGAAATTTAAGTAGATTTCTAACTAAAGAGGCAGATTTGCCAGTATTCACAGGCAAGGCATATAACCCAATGGAATTCTTAAAAACAGTAGAAAAGAAGTTCGCTAAAGATTTAGAAGAGGGGATCGTTCAATGGGAACAAGTACTTGAGATGCTAGATAAATCTTTTGTTAGGGATTCAAGGTCATGGTTCAGTGTGTATAAATACCAGATGACTAGTTTTAGAAAATTTAAAGAGAAGTTCATAGCCAAGTACTGGAATGAAAATGTGCAAGAAAGAGAAAGATGTAACATTATTTTTGGAAAGTACCAAAGGAGAGATGGTGTTTCGTACACAGAGTATTTCTTAGCGCATGTACTTATATGCCAGAATTTAGAAGGTTTAGAGACTGAATCACAGGTAATTAAAACATTATTAAGGCATTTTCCTGATATAATTAAAGAAGCATTCTTCATGCAGAATATTACTACTATTGACGGGTTCGAGAAGCTATTGGAAAACTTTGACTCTCTTGAAAATAGTAGGACCGAACGCAAGCCAATAAGTCGAGGAGATAATTTCGGGCAGGGTGAGAGAGAGAGGGGAAGAGAACAAGGCAGGAATGCGAATTACGAAAGACGACTTGACAATGGGGGACGCACAGCAAATACGAGGAACGAGAATTTGAACAGAGTAGGGGAAGGTACTAGGCCAGACAGACGTACAGGTCAACAACAACAATCTACATCAGGGGCAGGTAGGCCTAATTTAAACGAATAACGGGTTGCAGTGAGGTCAACAGACAGCCCGAAGTGATTGCAGTTCAATGTCCTAGGAATATTCAGTATTTAGGAGATTTTAATATAGATGTTAGAGAAGAACTGCTTTATGACCTAAATGGTGGAAATTTAGATAATGTTGAGAATGAGATTATGTCACCAGTAATTAAACTTAATGTGTGGGGTAAAGAAGTTGATGTTTTATTGGACAGTGGAAGCGAAAACTCTTGTATAAATTTAAGATTTTTGGAAGATGTAATGAGAGAAGGTATTCATGTTGATATAATTCCAGTTAAGTCTACTTTCATTGTCACAGCTGTAGGTAGTAGGTCTCAGAAAATATGTAAGCAAGTCGCAGTTCCAATTAACATTAGTGAGTTAGTTAAATTTCAGCCCTGTTTGGCAGTTCCAAATTTATTATATCCGGTGATTCTTGGTGCGGAATGGTTATCATTATATCAAGTTAAATTAGATTTTCATTTTGGCAGGATATGTTTATTTTGGCAGGATAAAGAAGTTCAGGTTACGTATAAGGTGTCTAAGACTGACAAACAGATGAAAGTGTGTATGTTTGAGGAAGAAAGCAACGTGGTTGTGAGTGATGAGTTTCCTGAAGTAAATGAGGTAGACCGCGGAGATGCTAGTGAGAGCAAAGTTTTTAAGGTGTGTCAGGTTGCAATGGAGTCTGAACTTGAGAGTAGGATCCATGATGCATTGTCACAGTGTAAGCTGGATGATGAGCAAGGTCATCAGTTACATGAGGTATTAATAAAATATAAGGAAATTTTCAGCTCAAAACCCGGAGCAACACACTTATATGAGCATAGTTTTGTCGTTAAAGACACAAGTAGTTTCGTAGGGCCTAGGTATCCTGTCGCAACTAAATATATGAAAGCCGTCGAAGAACAGATAGAATTAATGTTGGAAAACGACATAATTGAGCCTTCAGCTAGCCATTGTTTAAATCCATTAGTTGTAGTAGCCAAGAAAGACAATTCAGTGAGACTGTGCATAGACGCCAGAATGTTAAATACTACGGTCGAAAGCGACCAGCTGAGAACTGAAGCACTGGAGGATTTAGTTCAACGTTTTCAGGGGCGGAAGTGGTTTTCAACAGTAGATTTTAGTAGTAGTTGCTCAACGTTAGTTAGGAAATTAGGTAGGACACTAGGTAGTTATTTCAGGTATGTATTGTTGACTCATGTGATGTTATCGAGACTATTCAGTGTTTTGTTGAGAGGTAGGAAGTACATGGAAGTTTGTAGCAACGATTGTTACGTAAGCCGTTGCCATCTTGTGCATTGGAAGGGAAAATGTCAAAGCTGTTTTTATTGTTTACTGGACCTTATGTCGTTTCGAAGAGGATAGGAAAGAATGCCTACTTATTGAAAGATCAGGAAAATTGTGTCATTGGTACATATAACATTTTCAATCTGAGGAAATATCATAGAAAAGAGCAAGTGCTGCAAGAAGGGCAGACTGCCGTGTGTTTATAATTAGAGTCGTGTCGTGGCTCTAAGGAATTGGTGGAAGTGAGATAAATCACTTGTGTTGCGTGAAACAAGAAGCAATATATATTGTGTTCTGTTATTGTAAGGGACTACAAGAACAAATGTAGCATGTAAATCCAGTATGACTGCACAGGACAATCAGAATGTTTATGTAACATTGCAAGAAGAGTGCAGATCAATCAAGGAAAATGAAAAGGGTATAATCATTATGTATGTAATTTGAAGGGTCATATATGTATATTCAGTGTATTTCCTGTTAAGTTTTAAAGGGAAGATTTGTGATTTCATCATTCATTACATTCTTTATGAAACCATGGGGACGTTTTGTAACGTAATCTTGATTACGGTACAAATTATTACTATTATTATTATTATTATTATTATTTTTAAAGTCATTGTGTAATTATTATTATTATTATTATTGAAATATCAAAGTTATATCGTTTTATTCACCCATTAATATCAAGGGAGGGGCCATACCATATTCACGTCATTACCATAGTCATATATAATATTGTCAAGTGCTTAGATTAAGAAACAGGGTTTTTATAGAGGTCTAGGGCTGTTTTATTAGTTAAATTGTAAAGACAGGACGGGCATGGTTGGAAGAAGTTACGGACGGTGAAGCAACATATTGCAAGAAAATGTATTTCTGGAGCGAAGCCACGCTGACTGGAGACAAGGGCTTGGAGAAAGATTTCGGCGGAATATATAGATGCGCAACGAGAGGAATAGCGGGTTCTGAGTGGAATATTTGAAGTACGCGGGCCTGTATTCCCGCTCGGAGAAGTTTTAGCGTCGCTTGAGGACTGAGAAATGCTTTGCTATAATTGGTCTGATGGGTCGCGGGCAAATTTATGCCGCGAAACATCGGGACCATTCAGAGTGTATAAAAGCCCAGCGCGACTTCAGCACTGGCTATTCTATAGATTCTATTCTGTCATTCACATATTCGATCACGCACTCACTCACTGACTTTGTGAGTCGTAGACTCTGCCAGTCCCTCAGTAAGATGGGACTTAGTGAATTCAATTAGCCTGGTTTGTTCAAATTTGCTTACCATGGTGATCAAACTCAGAAACAAGCAGCAACAACAACAACAACAACAAGAAGAAGAAAACATATGTTTTCAAAGGTCAATAAACGTGTGTTGGCGTAAGATCTCAAATTAGACTGCAAGCAGACCAACGAGATGGACTTTGAACCACAAGGCACCAGGTATGTGGACCGAGTTATTATCAACACAGAAGATCAGCGCTAGCGAGAAGACAGTCAATATTGCCCCGCAATTAGGGAATATTAATGCACATATTGTACACAGCTCGAAACCTCAGATCAAATGTTAATAATTTTGTTGTAAATAAACCAGTATTAGTTAAAATGTCTTGTTCATTGGGAGTTGAATATATAGGATAGTTGGAATGCAAAGAGTATCTCATAAAGCAAGTTTATTGCCCTACGCTCCGATGATAGATCTTGGCTCAAGGAAGGGAGCGGCCGTGGCTAAATAAAATTTTAATGTGTTATCTTTACGATAACTGGCGCCCAGTAAATCTAAATTAATGAAGTGTATGTCGTCTGTCTAGACAGGCCAATGCTAAATAAGAACGATGAGGTGGTTTTAAGGAGTCTTGAGTGTAATATCTGTAGAAACGTTATAAATGATCGCCCAACTTGTAGAGCGATATCCAACGACAAAGGTAGCCGTTACACTGCAACCAAGTAAATATTTGGTTTTTTTTTTAGTCTTAAAGAGTATGTACGGTCTGGTGGTGTTACAGTAGAACCATTATTTTATTTCCATTTTATTTTGTGATGAACAATATTTTGGAGCCTGTACAGAATGGATGCATTTGACAGTGTCCAGGAATTTAATTGGTCTACAGCTCAAAGCACACGTAGCATATTGAGTAGTGAAGCTCATCAGTGGTATTAAGGATGAACCACCTCCTCCTCCCCTCAAAGCACACGTAGCATATTGAGTAGTGAAGCTCCTCCTCCCCTTGCGATCACTGTGATGCTTGCCCTCAAAGAAAGAACAGGAAAACTCAACCATCTGTGAAGCAGTTCCAACAACCTCGTCTGCATGGAACACAGAATCGTTTTCTGTAAATAGTGTAGCCTACTCCTGAGTGAAAGTTCTATCACCACACCTGGAATCCATCCCAGGCCGTTTCATTTCCTTATGAAATGTACAAGTAATTTTTCAGTATTTTCTCCATCCATGTACCTTTCTTGTCAGGTCTTCTTCGCGCGTTCCTTCAAGGTCAACCATTTCCTGTGAGACAGTCGGACAGTGCACGTAATAACTGACTGGGGTGGGTTTGTGTGCGTAAAATAAATCACACCAATGGGAATTGCAAGCAACACAGGCACTTCTTTGTGGCTGCAAGTAAAGATTTGGTTTACTTCTCAGCGGTGTACGGTCTGGTGGCGTTACAGTACAACTAGTATTTTATTTCAATTCTATTTTGTGATGAACAATATTTTGGAGCCTGTACAGAATTGATACAGTTGATAGTGTCCAGGAATGTCTCAAATAGTTAGTTTTACAGCTCAAAGCACACGTAGCATATCGGGATACTATCCAGTCGTGAAGCACATTAGTGGTACTAAAAATGAACCTCCTTCACCTCCCCCCACAAAAAAAACAAACTGAAATGAAATGATGACTTGCGATCACTGTGATGTTTGCTCTCAAAGAAAGAACAGGAAATCTCAAACATCGTGAAGCAGTCCAACAAACTCGTCTGCATGGAACACAGAATCGTTTACTGTGAAAGATCTATCTCCACAACTCTCCCCCGCTCCCAACACATACACGATAAAGAAGTCCTACCTGCATTTTAAAAATATAGAATTCATTGCGATTATTGCCAAGTACCATTTTAGATTAAGTAATTGATTTATATTAATTTGATTTTTGTTGTGTTTATTTAGCGTCGAACATATTTTTCATATTTTAAGATAAGGATTTTTTAGCGTAAGTACAGCAACCGGACAGCAGTAATTCGAGTTGAAGGACATGAGAGACAAGCTGGTATTCAGAAAGGTGTAAGGCAAGGCTGCAACTTATCACCCATACTTTTCAATCTTTACATTGAACAAGCAATGAAAGAAATTGGAGAAAAATTTGAAGTGGGAGTGAAGATTCAAGGAGAAATAATTTCTATTCTGAGATTTGCTGATGGCATCGTCATCTTGGCCGACACACCTGAGGATTTGAATGAGTTTTTGAATGGTATGGACTCCGTCTTGAGGAAAGAATTCATGATGAAAATTAATAAATATAAAAAAAAAATATTGGAATGCAGCTGAAATAAATCAGAAACCCCTATGGACATCAAATTGGCAGGTGAAAAAATAAAGGAAGTAGGAACCAAATAACCAGGATATAAAAAGTAGGTTGGCTCAGGCAAGGAAAGCATTTCTACAGAAAAGGAATCTGTTGACATCGAATATAGATTTAGGTATTAGGAAGTCATTTCTTAAAGCCTTTGAAGCGTGGCGCTCTATGGAAGTGAAACTTGGACTATTGGTGCAGCGAAAAGAGGAGAATTGAAGCGTTTGAAATGTGGTGATAGAGGAGAATGATGAGGATCATATGGGTAGATGGGGTTACAATCAATGAGGTATTAGGACGAGTGGGAGAGCAGATATGTTTCTGGCGACTGCTAATGAAGAGCAGAGATAGGTTGGTAGGACACATACTAAGACACCCAGAAATAGCAAGCTTAGTTATGGAAGGAAGGATCGAGGACAAGAACTGTAGGGGTAGATTAAGGTTAGAATATGTTAAACAGATTGCCTCGAATGTGGGGTGTGGTAGCTATATAGAGATGAAACGATTAGCTCAGGACAGGGAGGCATGGAAAGCTGCATAAAACTAGTCAAAATACTACTCAAACAACAAATAAATGTGTACATAAATTTAATAATTATCTTTTATTTACAATTCCGTTCATCGTATAAAAGCTCAATAGTACGTTTATTAATAATTTAATATGATTTTGGCGATATTTATTAAAAACATGCAAACTAGAGAGCACAATAAAATTATAGAAATGATCCAGTTTATAAATACGAGAGGGAGGATAATGTGCCCCTAAGTAATAGAGAAAGAGTCAATTTTGCATAATATTACTTTAACTCGTGAATTAATGCGGTAGATTATAAATTACAATAAAATAACTTGTGGGGTGGAAAACACCCCACGCGTGTGTCTGCGTCCTAACATTAGACGCGTGTGCTTGAGAGTGAAGTTGCACAACCAAAACAGAGAATCACCGACATGTTTTATTCGTATTATTAGTACCACGCACGTTTCAACAACTGGGATCTAAGTCTGCTTGTCCTTGTTGCCATGGTAACTAGTAGTCGATAAAACACGCTTCAACAACTGGGATCTAAGTCTGCTTGTCCTTGTTGCCATGGTAACTAGTTGTCGATACAACACGCTTCAACAACTGGAATCTAAGTCTGCTTGCCCTTGTTGCCATGGTAACTAGTTGTCTATACAACGCGCTTCAACAACTGGGATCTAAGTCTGCTTGTCCTTGTGGCCATGGTAACTAGTTGTCTATACAACGCGCTTCAACAACTGGGATCTAAGTCTGCTTGTCCTTGTTGCCATGGTAACTAGTTGTCGATACAACACGCTTCAACAACTGGAATCTAAGTCTGCTTGCCCTTGTTGCCATGGTAACTAGTTGTCTATACATCACGCTTCAACAACTGGGATCTAAGTCTGCTTGCCCTTATTGCCATGGTAACTAGTTGTCGATACAACACGCTTCAACAACTGTGATCTAAGTCTGCTTGTCCCTGTTGCCATGGTAACTAGTTGTCGATACAACACGCTTCAACAACTGGGATCTAAGTCTGCTTGTCCTTGTTGCCATGGTAACTAGTTGTCGATACAACACGCTTCAACAACTGGGATCTAAGTCTGCTTGCCCTTGTTGCCATGGTAACTAGTTGTCTATACAACACGCTTCAACAACTGGGATGTAAGTCTGCTTGTCCTTGTTGCCATGGTAACTAGTTGTCTATACAACGCGCTTCAACAATTGGGATCTAAGTCTGCTTGTCCATGTTGCCATGGTAACTAGTTGTCTATACAACGCGCTTCAACAACTGGGATCTAAGTCTGCTTGTCCTTGTTGCCATGGTAACTAGTTGTCTATACAACACGCTTCAACAACTGGGATCTAAGTCTGCTTGTCCTTGTTGCCATGGTAACTAGTTGTCTATACAACACGCTTCAACAACTGGGATCTAAGTCTGCTTGTCCTTGTTGCCATGGTAACTAGTTGTCTATACAACGCACTTCAACAACTGGGATCTAAGTCGGCTTGTCCTTGTTGCCATGGTAACTAGTTGTCTATACAACACGCTTCAACAACTGGGATCTAAGTCTGCTTGTCCTTGTTGCCATGGTAACTAGTTGTCTATACAACACGCTCCAACAACTGGGATCTAAGTCTGCTTGTCCTTGTTGCCATGGTAACTAGTTGTCTATACAACACGCTTCAACAACTGGGATCTAAGTCTGCTTGTCCTTGTTGCCATGGTAACTAGTTGTCTATACAACGCACTTCAACAACTGGGATCTAAGTCGGCTTGTCCTTGTTGCCATGGTAACTAGTTGTCTATACAACACGCTTCAACAACTGGGATATAAGTCTGCTTGTCCTTGTTGCCATGGTAACTAGTTGTCTATACAACGCGCTTCAACAACTGGGATCTAAGTCTTCTTGTCCTTGTTGCCATGGTAACTAGTTGTCGATACAACACGCTTCATCAACTGTGATCTAAGTCTGCTTGTCCTTGTTGCCATGGTAACTAGTTGTCTATACAACTTGCTTCAACAACTGGGATCTAAGTCTGCTCGCCCTTGTTGCCATGGTAACTAGGTGTCTATACAACACGCTTCAACAACTGTGATCTAAGTCTGCTTGTCCTTGTTGCCATGGTAACTAGTTGTCTATACAACGCGCTTCAACAACTGGGATCTAAGTCTGCTTGTCCTTGTTGCCATGGTAACTAGTTGTCGATACAACACGCTTCATCAACTGTGATCTAAGTCTACTTGTCCTTGTTGCCATGGTAACTAGTTGTCTATACAACACGCTTCAACAACTGGGATTTAAATCTGCTTGTCCTTGTTGCCATGGTAACTAGTTGTCTATACAACGCGCTTCAACAACTGGGATCTAAGTCTGCTTGTCCTTGTTGCCATGGTAACTAGTTGTCTATACAACGCGCTTCAACAACTGGGATCTAAGTCTGATTGTCCTTGTTGCCATGGTAACTAGTTGTCTATACAACACGCTTCAACAACTGGGATCTAAGTCTGCTTGTCCTTGTTGCCATGGTAACTAGTTGTCTATACAACACGCTTCAACAACTGGGATCTAAGTCTGCTTGTCCTTGTGGCCATGGTAACTAGTTGTCTATACAACGCGCTTCAACAACTGGGATCTAAGTCTGCTTGTCCTTGTTGCCATGGTAACTAGTTGTCTATACAACACGCTTCAACAACTGGGATCTAAGTCTGCTTGTCCTTGTTGCCATGGTAACTAGTTGTCTATACAACGCGCTTCAACAACTGGGATCTAAGTGTGCTTGTCCTTGTTGCCATGGTAACTAGTTGTCGATACAACACGCTTCATCAACTGTGATCTAAGTCTGCTTGTCCTTGTTGCCATGGTAACTAGTTGTCTATACAACACGCTTCAGCAACTGGGATCTAAGTCTGCTTGTCCTTGTTGCCATGGTAACTAGTTGTCGATACAACACGCTTCAACAGCTGGGATCTAAGTCTGCTTGCCCTTGTTGCCATGGTAACTAGTTGTCTATACAACACGCTTCAACAACTGGGATCTAAGTCTGCTTGTCCTTGTTGCCATGGTAACTAGTTGTCTATACAACACGCTTCAACAACTGGGATCTAAGTCTGCTTGTCCTTGTTGCCATGGTAACTAGTTGTCTATACAACACGCTTCAACAACTGGGATCTAAGTCTGCTCGCCCTTGTTGCCATGGTAACTAGATGTCTATACAACACGCTTCAACAACTGGGATCTAAGTGTGCTTGTCCTTGTTGCCATGGTAACTAGTTTTCTATACAACACGCTTCAACAACTGGGATCTAAGTCTGCTCGCCCTTGTTGCCATGGTAACTAGTTGTCTATACAACACGCTTCAACAACTGTGATCTAAGTCTGCTTGTCCTTGTTGCCATGGTAACTAGTTGTCTATACAACACGCTTCAACAACTGGGATCTAAGTCTGCTTGTCCTTGTTGCCATGGTAACTAGTTGTCTATACAACACGCTTCAACAACTGGGATCTAAGTCTGCTTGTCCTTGTTGCTATGGTAACTAGTTGTCGATACAACACGCTTCAACAACTGGGATCTAAGTCTGCTTGTCCTTGTTGCCATGGTAACTAGTTGTCTATACAACACGCTTCAACAACTGGGATCTAAGTCTGCTTGCCATTGTTCCCATGGTAACTAGTCCTATATTGCCCATGCTAATTTTCCACTTTTTATTTACCTTTTTCTCAGAAACTATTAACAGGAGCTAACCTTCCTTACTTTGGCACAAGCTGTTAGAAAATAAATGTACTTTTGAACTTTCATGAATCATTTTAATATTGCTTAACAGCACTTATAGGAACATTCCCATCTGAGAAAATTAATCTAAGTACAATTTGAAAAACGGACGTGTTAAAATATAACACATACGAGGAGGAATTACATCTAAAAAATTCAGCTTTGTATATTGAAAAGTTCCATAATTTTTTTTCTGAAAAACATTTTTGCGAGAAATTGGAATCAAAGATGATTCCGGTTTTTTAGAACATGCCGTTATCATAGAATTTCTCGTTTTCCATTTTGCTGTTGTTGCATGTAACTTTACCCTTGTTTCTAAAACGCAGTCCCTTTCTTAAAAGTTTATTTTGTACCTATCGTCTAATGGATGTAAAGATCGAGTAACAAATGAATAGGCAATAAGACGGGTGGGAGAGGAGAGATGTTTCTAGCGACTGCTAATGGAGAGAAGTTGGTAGGAAACATACCAAGACTTAATTAAGGAAGGAAGGGTCAAGGACAAGAATTGTGGGGGTATATTATTTATATTGTTATTTATATTAACTGCCAGCTACTCTCATCTCGTATGTAAACTTGATGTCTTATAGGTCCATAAAACCATCATCATCATCATCATCATCATCATCATCACATTGATTTCCAATTCCAATGTTCCAGGTGAAAGCAGACAATCACGATGGAAGAAGAGACTCCGCCGGAAGAACATCAAATCCAGGAGGAGCTTGTTTCTGAAACGAATTCGTATCGGAGTGTCGAGGGCAATCTACAGTTCGGATAGTTCCATACTGCACAGTCGATCATTGAAAAGCACACTGACCAATATCGCATTGCCCGAGCGCTGGCGGAAACGGACACCAGAACCTAATTTAGACATCATAACTCCTCCTCAAAACGGATATATATGCACAATTGAAGTAGTAGATTCTCCTGATGTTGACGAAAGAGCTTTCTTCGATGCCAGTGAAGAGGTAGGATCGGAAGAACTCAGTGTGACAATATACAATGATGTTGTTAACCAAAACCTTCTGGACTATATGAAGTCAAGCGGCGGTAACGCCCACATTTTAGAGGGCTTAGAACAGGGTAACATATCTTCTGAAAATCTGGATGTCTTTGAAAGTAAATCTCAGATGGAGAATTACATTGCGTTTCCTTGGTCAGCACTACTGAGGAAACATCAATTACTTCCAGGATTTCTCAAGTATGGTGCTGACTTAAATTTCTGTGATTTGAACGGTTTCAGCGCTCTGCATTTAGCTGCATTTAGTGGTGATATACAAGCGTGTAATTATCTCATTTCAAAGGGAGCTGACGTTAACCTCTTAAAAGTGCGTTACACACCGCTTCACCTTGCCGCATTTGGAAACTCACACGAAGTAATCCAACTCTTGCTGAACAATGGCGCCGAGATTAGGCATGCAGGAGACGGGGATACGCCGCTACATTCAGCAGTGAAGGTCAATGCGATTGAGTGTTTAGAGTTATTAGTGAATGTGACTCCAGATATTAATAGCATTGAACCTATAGGACAATCACCTCTACATATAGCAGCCGACTTGGGACAGATCCAGTGCTTGAAACTATTGCTATCTTGTGAAGGAATCGATCCTAACACAAAAACTCGAGGAAGAGAATGTACGCCTTTGCATTTAGCAGCAGAAAACGGTTATAATCAATGTGCCGCCATTTTATTGTTGAGAGGCGCCAAACTGGACGAAAGAAACAGTTGTGGTCAGACGGCCTTGCATCTAGCTGCCAAGGCGCAATTCGTTGAATGTGTACCTTGTTAAACACCAGATGTTGCGACGTTAATGCCAGAGACAAAATATACGCAAATTGTATGCATGTAGACTGATTTTGAGTTTTTATTTGTCAATTGTTTAACAGCTTATGCTTTTCCATTGTTCATGTTTGTTTTAGAAGTACCAGGGCGTGTAATTGTGAAGGAACTCCGGTAGTTGACCGTTTCCGCCGCTAGGTGGTACTAGCGTAACTTGGCCTCTGCTTGCCTCTATTTCGTATAAAACAAAGTCCCCGATTCTTGGATATCACGGGTAATCTCGAGAACCACAGGATGGATTTTGGTGCGGCTTTCACCATTCTGTAAAGGTAATCTCGAGGAAGATTACTGTAGAAAATAATTTATTTATGATCAAAGGGAGCCAAGCAGTAACGATTCCAGATTTCAGTGAAAAGGTCGAAAATAGAACCTGGCGTCTGTGCACTTTCTAAGCTTACGCTGGTCAAACCGTTAAAAATATCAATATACTATGAGTGTAAGAATTGTTCAGCATGAAAAATTCTCCAAAAAATCGGCGAGAGCATATCTCTATCTTCAATAGTTTGCCCAATATAAGTGTTTTTAGTTTGGACGGAACGGGGATTTATGTCTCATGCATCTCGCCGATCTTAAATTACGTCTGACAGGAATTCCTTGCCCATTCATAACTGTTCCCGGGCGAAGCCGAGGCGGGTTGCTAGTTGTTTATTAAAATAAGTATTGCACTAAATACTAAGCAAATTGTGAATAACAGAAACAAATCTTCAAGGGAATACGAACATATTAAAATACTATCCAGAACACACTAAAATACATTTCTAAGAAGAATAGAGCTTACCTCTAAACAGAAGAGATCTTTATTATTATTTTTTCGCTGATTTTGAAGACGATCTGAATCTCAGTCCCCTGGACATTTCTTTCGCTCCTGCCTGTCATCCGGAGGCCCCGGGTTCGATTCCCGGCTCCGTCAGGGATTTTAGAAACTGACGTGAGGGCTGGAACGGGGTGCACTCAGCCTCGTGAGGACAATTGAGTAGCTGTCTGACAGTGAGACAGCGCCCCGGTCATGAAAACCAAGAGTAACGCCCAAGGGGACCCGATGCGCTGACCACACGTCACCCAATATCTGCAGGCCAAATGGCTGGGCAGTGGTCGCTTGGTAGGCCTAGGCTCTTCAAGGGCTGTAGTGCCAGGGGTTTTTATTTTGATCCTCTGAGCAGCACACATTTCGGAACACAGGAAGTTCACAGATCATATTCACACAATCTGAAAAGATATCGCCCCACAATGCGCCTTCTTGCGCCAACTTTGCCTCCACTACTGCATCTACACGTTTCATTACGTGAAATGTCCGGCTCCGTGGCTAAATAGTTAGCGCGCTAGGCTTTGGTCCGCCGTGTCCCGGGTTCGATTCCTGGCTGGGCCTTTAGGGATTTTAATCTCTTGGGGTTAATTCCCGTGGCTCGGGGACTCTGCCGTTTTCATCATAACCTCATACTCACCACGGGCGTCAATTAGAAAGACCTGCACTCGGCCCCTCAGGAGGTCACACGATCATTTTTTTTTCATCACGTCAAATAAAGATAAAGACGGGTATTTGAGAAATTTAGATCCACTTCCGCCAAAATCTCTCAGCATGGTGAGGATACATACATCACTAACAGCATTAAGTGTTTCGGAATCACTTTCCAATGACCAAATACAGGAAGTACTTATCTCAATCTTCCTTGCTGCTGTGTGAATCAGGTAACCACTCAAATAATAAACACGGTTATCGCCTGCTCTCTCAGAGCTCTCATCATTAACTGACAGGATTATAGGGTTCAATTTCTGTCAGTCTAATAGTTTCTTTAATTTGCTGACAATTGTTATCCTTCGCCTCTCTGCTCGTATGTATTTCATTTCTCGCCATTGACCGTATTCATTAAGAGAAGAAAGCTAATTGTCTATAACGTACTCATAATTAGCTTGTGAAGAAAGGACCTCTTTCACTGGTAGGCCTATGCATAATGATAACAGAAGTTTAAAACAAGCATGGAAATAAAACGTAAGTACAATTTGCGCGCAGTAATGTATCACTGCTTGACTGCCGTCCCGTCATGTGCTTTAGACCATATGCTCGGCGCGGCGCCTGGAGTTGAAATTTAGAACTACTTCATCTTAACCACGGCCGACTGAATACGAGCTGCGCTCTATACCGGCCTTGACATTCCCAGTCAGAACCCATGTATAACATGTAATTGGAAAGTTTCTACTCGTTGCCGGTAGAGCGCACTCCCCTCCCATTATAGGCGCGATAAGGAATAAGCTGAACAGTACGTATATTAAATGTGTAATCTCAAGAACCACGGGATGGATTTTGATGCTGCTTTCACCATTCTGTAAAGGTGATCTCGAGGAAGATTTGTGTAGAAAATAATTTATTTATGACCAAAGGGAGCCAAGCAGTAACGATTTCAGTGAAAAGGTCGAAAAAATAGCCTGGCGTCCGTGCGCTTTTTAAGCTTACGCTGGGCGAACCGTTAAAAATATCATTATATTATGAGTGTACGAATTGTTCAGTGTGAGAAATTCTACAAAAAAGTCCGCGAGAGCATATCTCTATCTTCGATACATCGCCCACTATAAGTGTTTTTAGTTTGGACGGGAGGGGCATTTGGCTTGCACCTCGCCATTCTTAAATTACGTCGGACAGGAATTCCTTGCACATTCATAATCAAAATTAAAATTATATCACAAAATAAAATAGCGTGCTAATAAATCTAAGAGAAATTAGACATACGGTACCTTGCACCTTCTTCGGGTACAAGGACACTACTCCAACACCGTCTCATTAAAAGGAAAGAGAGGATCAAAATTACAGCCGGGAACAAGTAGCAGCTAATCGTGTGTTGTGTTTTGTGCTAAGAGATCTTTCGACAAAATTATCAGATACCGTGTGCCTTCTTTTTCACGAAGCAGCTGCCAGGACGGGACTTACATAAACTCCTGCTGGACGTTATTCTCGAGGTTGAACAGTGCGGTTTCATAATTATAATAACTGTCTCTGATAATCACAAAACTAACACTACAATGATGAGGCATTTAGGGGGAGGGAATTTGCAACCAATGGTCAATCACCCATACAACGAGTCGAGGAATGTATTCCCTAGTTTTGATCATTGTCACATTCTAAAAAGAAACATTAGAACGCAGTTTCTGTAACGAGAGATGACTGATGGTACTGGAATAATTTCAGGGAAATACTTGTCATTACTATACACAATGCAAAAGGGTGAGATCGTCAAACCGGTCAGACAACTCACTAAAAAACACATCGAACCCACTAAATTTGAAAAAAATGAATGTTCGGCGTGCCAAGGAAGTGTTCTCGTCAGAAGTTATTGGTGCCATTAGTACACTGAAAGAAAATATAGGCATGCACCCGGAAGCGTACACATTCATGGACGCAGAAGCAACCATTTTTTTTGAAAAACGTTAATAAATGGTTCGCTATGCATGACGTAAGCATCACATATCATCATATTCAGTCTAGAAATCCAGATAAAGGGCATTTCTTCTCATTAAATGCCAGTCGCCTAAACCGGCTAGAGGAATATTTTCTTTCTTACCTTGAAACTTTGAAAGCTGCTAGTAACGCTGCTAGAAAGGACTTCCTGAGTTCTGAGACTTACGAAGCTACCTATACAATTAATCACGTATTCAGCTGTCCAGTGCATAAGGTATCTTCTAAAAATGGGTAGAGGAAAGTCGCCAAATATGGGGAGTTTTTTTATAGGGCTCACATTAGACATAAGAAGGAACGGAATAATTTTGGTTTTCTCACCAATATAAACCTCAGGCGATATGCTATGTATATTAGAAATATGGGCACGTTTGATGTTGTAATACCCTCTGATATTATTGTTAACTTTAAAAGTGCACTTTCCCCGTATTAGGCAACCGGGTTTCGTAATATGGGGAGGTGAGAAACCTCACGGTTTTTATTTATAATAGGTACACTGAATAGTATACCCTACTAATTAAAGCATTAATTCTGACATTTTTTTTCGTGTGGCCTCCTGAGAGGCAGAGTGCAGGTCTTTCTAGTCGACGCCCGTGGGCGACCTGCGCGTCAGGATGAGAGATGGAATGGATGAAGATGAATGAAACTGGGCAAGGATGTGGAAGGAAGCGGCCGTGGCCTGTTAGAAGGTACCGTCCCAGCATTTGCCTGGTGTTGAAAAATGGGAAACCACGGAAAATCATTTCAAGGACGGCCGACGGTGGGGCTCGAACACACGCGTCGACCGAGTCAGCAGAGAGCTTGGCCCCATGGCCTAACGCTGCCCTTTAGCCAGCGTAGCCACTACTGTCGGTAATTCTGACAATGTAATGAAATCATGAACACAAATAGTACAAAAATACAAAAATTAATAGTTTAAGTAAATAACAGTCCTAGTTTCCTGTTGCCGAACTTCCAAACCGTTCAGCAGAAAAATGCATAAACTTTAATGAAAATCGGGTGATTCTGATCGAATTCAACTGTAACGAGGTGCAAGGTATGTCTAATTTCTCTTAGATTTATTAGCACGCTATTTTATTTTGTGATATAATTTGCATTTTGATATTGTGGGAATTATAATGATAATATAATAGTGTCACTAGCAAGCCCGGGAACAGTTATGAATGTGCAAGGAATTCCTGTCCGACGTAATTTAAGAATGGCGAGGTGCAAGCCAAATGCCCCTCCCGTCCAAACTAAAAACACTTATAGTGGGCGATGTATCGAAGATAGAGATATGCTCACGCGGACTTTTTTGTACAATTTTTCATGCTGAACAATTCTTACACTCATAGGATATTGATACTTTTAACGGTTTGTCCAGCGTAAGCTTAAAAAGCGCACGGACGTCAAGTTCTTTCTTCGACCTATTCACTGAAATCTAAAATCGTTACTGCTTGGCTCCCTTTGATCATAAATAAATTATTTTCTACAGAAATCTTCCTCGATATTACCTGTACAGAATGGTGAAAGCCGCATCAAAATCCATCCAGTGGTTCTCGAGATTACCCGTGATATCCAAGAATCGGGGACTTTGTTTTACACTAAGTAGAGATAAGTCTTGGTCGTGCAATGCTTGGTGAACAGCGCTGTGTGAGCAGTTGAGCGCTGTTCACCAAGCATTGCACGACTAAGACTTATCTCTACTTAGTGTAAAACAAAGTCCCCGATTCTTGGATATCACGGGTAATCTCGAGAACCACTGGATGGATTTTGATGCGGCTTTCACCATTCTGTACAGGTAATATCGAGGAAGATTTCTGTAGAAAATAATTTATTTATGATCAAAGGGAGCCAAGCAGTAACGATTTTAGATTTCAGTGAATAGGTCGAAGAAAGAACTTGACGTCCGTGCGATTTTTAAGCTTACGCTGGAAAAACCGTTAAAAGTATCAATATACTATGAGTGTAAGAATTGTTCAGCATGAAAAATTGTACAAAAAAGTCCGCGTGAGCATATCTCTATCTTCGATACATCGCCCACTATAAGTGTTTTTAGTTTGGACGGGAGGGGCATTTGGCTTGCACCTCGCCATTCTTAAATTACGTCGGACAGGAATTCCTTGCACATTCATAACTGTTCCCGGGCTTGCTAGTGACACTATTATATTATCATTATAATTCCCACAATATCAAAATGCAAATTATATCACAAAATAAAATAGCGTGCTAATAAATCTAAGAGAAATTAGACATACCTTGCACCTCGTTACAGTTGAATTCGATCAGAATCACCCGATTTTCATTAAAGTTTATGCATTTTTCTGCTGAACGGTTTGGAAGTTCGGCAACAGGAAACTAGGACTGTTATTTACTTAAACTATTAATTTTTGTATTTTTGTACTATTTGTGTTCATGATTTCATTACATTGTCAGAATTACCGACAGTAGTGGCTACGCTGGCTAAAGGGCAGCGTTAGGCCATGGGGCCAAGCTCTCTGCTGACTCGGTCGACGCGTGTGTTCGAGCCCCACCGTCGGCCGTCCTTGAAATGATTTTCCGTGGTTTCCCATTTTTCAACACCAGGCAAATGCTGGGACGGTACCTTCTAACAGGCCACGGCCGCTTCCTTCCACATCCTTGCCCAGTTTCATTCATCTTCATCCATTCCATCTCTCATCCTGACGCGCAGGTCGCCCACGGGCGTCGACTAGAAAGACCTGCACTCTGCCTCTCAGGAGGCCACACGAAAAAAAATGTCAGAATTAATGCTTTAATTAGTAGGGTATACTATTCAGTGTACCTATTATAAATAAAAACCGTGAGGTTTCTCACCTCCCCATATTACGAAACCCGGTTGCCTAATACGGGGAAAGTGCACTTTTAAAGTTAACAATAATATCAGAGGGTATTACAACATCAAACGTGCCCATATTTCTAATATACATAGCATATCGCCTGAGGTTTATATTGGTGAGAAAACCAAAATTATTCCGTTCCTTCTTATGTCTAATGTGAGCCCTATAAAAAAACTCCCCATATTTGGCGACTTTCCTCTACCCATTTTTAGAAGATACCTTATGCACTGGACAGCTGAATACGTGATTAATTGTATAGGTAGCTTCGTAAGTCTCAGAACTCAGGAAGTCCTTTCTAGCAGCGTTACTAGCAGCTTTCAAAGTTTCAAGGTAAGAAAGAAAATATTCCTCTAGCCAGTTTAGGCGACTGACATTTAATGAGAAAAAAATGCCCTTTATCTGGATTTCTAGACTGAATATGATGATATGTGATGCTTACGTCATGCATAGCGAACCATTTATTAACGTTTTTCAAAAAAAATGGTTGCTTCTGCGTCCATGAATGTGTACGCTTCCGGGTGCATGCCTATATTTTCTTTTAGTGTACTAATGGCACCAATAACTTCTGACGAGAACACTTCCTTGGCACGCCGAACATTCATTTTTTCAAATTTAGTGGGTTCGATGTGTTTTTTAGTGAGGTGTCTGACCGGTTTGACGATCTCACCCTTTTGCATTGTGTATAGTAATGACAAGTATTTCCCTGAAATTATTCCAGTACCATCAGTCATCTCTCGTTACAGAAACTGCGTTCTAATGTTTCTTTTTAGAATGTGACAATGATCAAAACTAGGGAATACATTCCTAGACTCGTCGTATGGGTGATTGACCATTGGTTGCAAATTCCCTCCCCCTAAATGCCTCATCATTGTAGTGTTAGTTTTGTGATTATCAGAGACAGTTATTATAATTATGAAACCGCATTGTTCAACCTCGAGAATAACGTCTCTTAGCACAAAACACAACACACGATTAGCTGCTACTTGTTCCCGGCTGTAATTTTGATCCTCTCTTTCCTTTTAATGAGACGGTGCTGGAGTAGTGTCCTTGTACCCGAAGAAGGTGCAAGGTATGTCTAATTTATCTTAGATTTATTAGCACGCTATTTTATTTTGTGATATAATTTTAATTTTGATAATGCGGAAATTATAATGTTAATAATTATATAGTGTCACTAGCAACCCGCCCCGGCTTCGCCCGGGAACAGTTACGAATGTGCAAGGAATTCCTGTCAGACGTAATTTAAGAATGGCGAGGTGCAAGCCAAATGCCCCTCCCGTCCAAACTAAAAACCACTTATAGTGGGCGATGTATCGAAGATAGAGATATGATCTCGCGGACTGTTTTGTAGAATTTCTCACGCTTAACAATTCTTACACTCATAATATAATTATATTTTTAACGGTTCGCCCAGCGTAAGCTTAAAAAGCGCACGGACGCCAGGCTATTTTTTCTACCTTTTCACTGAAATCGTTACTGCTTGGCTCCCTTTGGTCATAAATAAATTATTTTCTACACAAATCTTCCTCGAGATCACCTTTACAGAATGGTGAAAGCAGCATCATAATCCATCCAGTGGTTCTTGAGATTTCACATTTAATATACGTACTGTACAGCTGATTCCTTATCGAGCCTATAATGGGAGGGGAGTGCGCTCTACCGGCAACGAGTAGAAACTTTTCAATTACATGTTATACAGGGGTTCTGACTGGGAATGTCAAGGCCGGTATAGAGCGCAGCTCGTATTCAGTCGGCCGTGTCTTAACCATTGACTCATACGGAAGTTCCACCACTTATTACTTTACACGCCCTGGAAGTACCAATAATTCCTTGTCTGATTTGAACAGTACAAACTTAACAGAACATTCCGATTCAAATATGTCAGTTAACAACAATGGTATTTGCTATACAAGTAAACACTCTTCAAAGCTATGGTTGCAATACGTGATAGACCCAAACATTGTCGAAGCTCAGTATGTTCTTTTGTTATTTTTTACAGTTTATGAAATCTTAAGGAAAATTTGATCTGCGTTCGGCTATTCACCTATTCAACGTTATTTCTTTCAAGTTGATAACCTTATGGAGTGGTTCATCCTCATTTCCGTGTTCGCAATAGCAATGTATCAAGTGCCATTTCACCTCTGGCAGAAGGATTTAGCTGCCATTGCAGTTCTGTTTGGTTGGACGAATCTTATGTTTAAAGTGGGACAACTACCATTCTTTGGACCTTACGTTCCAATGTTCATGAAGTTCTTCAATGAATTTGTAAAGCTCTTTCTAGCCTACAGTTTCTTACTGATTGGTTTCACTATCAGTTTATGCATTATTGTCCCTTCCTCGGATGAATTCACACATCCTCACATAGGTTTCATCAAAGTACTGGTAATGATGACTGGGGAGCTTAATATTATAAACTTTCTTACCGTGGAAAAACAGAACAACAATTTAATGTTTTTACTAATATTTATTGCATTTGTGTTGCTAGTCACTATTGTGATGATGAATCTCTTGGTAGGTCTTGCTGTCCACGATATTCAAGGCTCACAAAAAACTGCGGGGTTATCAAAGTTAGAACGTGAAATAAGACTGATCTCCAACATAGAAATAACTTTATTTAGTATCAAATACTACCCGCTACCGCTGTCTTTGAACAAGTTTCTAGATAATGCCACGTTAGTTTGGCCTTCAGGATACAGACAGGTTCTGAATGTAAAGCCACTCAGTCCTCTTGAAAAGCAGTTACCAAAATAAATATTAAAGGATTCTTTCAAGATTGCGAGGAACAGATTGCGATGTATACAGAAGAAAGTTGGTAAATCCAACAAAGGTCAAGGGAATTACTCTGGAAGTGAGAATACCTCTCTTGAAGCGGAAAACTTTAAGAAAATACCTGCAGAGGTAAAATCGAGCGAACCGAGTATCAAAGAACTTAGAATGGACGTTCGGGAATTAAAGAATGTTATATCCAAGCTGTTGGAAACTATTGAAGGTCAGCGATTGAAAGAAAAGTTGGTTGGTTGGTTCCTACGTTTAGGGGCTGCGACAACGCGGGCATGTAGCCCCGTGTACTTTGGGTGTGTGTTAATTGTGATGGCTGTATAGGGGTGTGTATCTGTTTTCATTCAAGTAAGGACTGAAAACATTGATTTTTTCAAGTAGTTCCTAATTTTGCCGCCAAATGCCACCTTCAACGACCAACTAGTTCAGAACTTAGTTACCAGATGCCACCGCAGTCGGCTCTTGACGACGAACGTAGGAACCTAAGGACGTTAGTCAAATGTTTAACTTATATATAATTTAGCTTCACACAGATGTAATTAGTGTAAGGTTCTTTAACATGCCATAAATCTATGACATGGGACCGTCGGCTTTACTTCCCCTCCGAAGGAAGGCATACTGAGGGATTTTTAACGTTCTTAAAAAATGCGACGACTTCAGCCGGGTTTGAACCCGCGATCTTGGACATAGAAGCTCAGCATGCTACCCACTACGCCACCGAAGGCGCGATTGGAAGCTGAAGATGATAAAAGAGAATAAATAATGATAAATGCGGAGGATACCAACTAGAACCAATATATCACAGGAGGCTACCAGGCAATTATTACGTGAAAAGGCACAACTGTGTAGCCAAAAAATTCACTCATGTTGTTGTTGTTGTTTGAGTCTTCAGTCTCTTGACTGGTTTGATTCAAACCTTCATGCCTCCCTGTCTTGAGGCAATCGTTTCATCTCTACAGAGCCCTCGAGTTCAGATTCAACACACACCCAAGTGCACGGGACTATATGACCACAATACCCCTAAATTAATCAACAACAACCATATTTCCTTAGCCCTATTTATACGTTATGGATGCTGGTAAATTCAGGGAATACATTTCCTGGTGTTTTGTGTCCAATTCCTTGAAAAGCAGAGCACACATTTCCACACTCCGGCGACAAACAAGTCGCGCGTGTTAGGGGTGGGAGAGAGACTTGTTATCAGTATCTGACTCACTAAATACAGTACCTCTGTAGTTGACGTGTTGGAGGTCCAGCGAACAGTCTCACCATTCCCTTGCACCAGTGCCAGCTGAGTGGACTCCGTAAGTACTTCCTAAATATTAGAGCATTAGAGTCTGGTTTGATTGAGCATTCGTGGCTTAGGCGGCAGCACGCCGGCCTCTCACCGCTGGGTCCGTGGTTCAAATCCCGGTCACTCCATGTGAGATCTGTGCTGGATCAAACGGAGGCAGACAGGTTTTTCTCCAGGTACTCCGGTTTTCTCTGTCAAAATTTCATTCCAGCAACACTCTCCACTATCATTTCATTTGTCATTCATTTAATCATTGCCCCAGAGGAGTGCGTCAGGCCTCGGCAGCCGGCACAGTTCATATCCTCACCGCTAGATGGGGGCTTCATTCATTCCATTCCTGACCCGGTCGGAGATTGGAAGCAGACTGTGGATTTTCATTTTTTCAGAGTCTAGTTTGACGCAGCCGTCCATGCCTCCCTGCTGTCCTCTCTACATACAGTAGCTAGCACACCTTACATCCGAGAGGCGTGGTGGCGCATCGGTCAAGCTATTGGCCTCTCACCAAGGTGGACTGGGTTCGATTCTCAGTCAATTCATGTGAGATTTTCTAAGTCTTGTGGTTCGGATCCCACGTAAAAAGGAGGTTCCGTGGCTCAAGATCGCATGTTAAGGGTCACGTAAAATTAAAAGCTTTTTTTACACCTTACATCCGAGGCAATCTGTTTCACACATTCTAACTTTGTCCACCCCTACAGTTCTTGTCCTCAGACTGGCTGCGTGGCTCAGCGGTAAGTCAGCTGTGCCCAAGGTTTCAGGATCGAATCCTGGTGCAGTCAGCTGGCATTTGAAGGTGAACAAATGTGAGGGAGACATGTCAGTAGATTTACTGGCACGTTGAAGATCCCCTTCAGGGCAAAATTTAGCGTCTCTAAAAGCCGCAGTAGTTAAAAGGGACGTATTTTCATAACCAAAAACCAATCCCCGTGTCGTTAAAGTCCATGAAGGGCCTAGGCCTACCCAGCCATTTGGCCTGCAGATATTGGGTCAGCGCGCCGGGTCTCCTCGGCCAAGATCGGGGCGCTGCTACTCAATTATCCTCATGAGGCTGAGTGGACCCCGTTCCAGCCGTCACATCAGTTTCTAACATACCTGAAGGTGCCGGGAATCGATCCCGGGGCCTTCGGGTGCGAGGCAAGCCCGCTACACCAACAACACGGGGCCGGTATTTCCTTCCATAACTAAGCTTACTATTCCTGGGTGTCTTAGTATGTGTCCTACCAACCTATATCTCTTCATTAGCAGTCACCAGAAACATCTCTCTCCTCCCACTCGTCTTAATGCCTCTTCGTTTGTTACTCTCATCTATCTGATGATATTCATCATTCTCCTGTAACACCACATTTCAAACGCTTCTATTCTCCTTTTACTGCTGCACCAACAGTCCAAGTTTCACGTCCATAGAGCGCCACGCTCGAGACAGAGACTTTCAAAAATTACTCTGTACCTATGCCAATCTACTTTTTATACCCTCTTTTCTTCGTCCATTGCTCTCTGGTTGGTTGGTTCCTCAGTTTAGGTGCTGCGACAACGCGGTCATGTAGCCCCGTGTATTTTGGGTGTGTGTAGAATTTGTCTGATAACCGGTGTTAATTGTGATGACTGTATTAGTGTGTGCATCTGTTTTTTAATTTAAGTACAGACTGCACCTTTGAATTTTTCAAATAGTTCCTACTTTTGCCGCCAAACGCCACCGTCAACGACTACTAGGCCTAGTTCAGAACTTAGCTACTAGACGCCACCGCAGTCGGCTCTTGGCAACGAACGTAGAAACCTAAGAGCGTTGTGTAGGCCTTCATTCCTAACCTATCCAATTTAGCTTCACACAGGTGTAATTAGTGCAAGGTTCGTTAACATGCCATAAATCTATGACATGGGACCACCGGCTTTACTTCCCCTCCGAAGGAAGGCATACTGAGGGATTTTTAACGCTCTTAAAAAATCCGACGGCGCCGGCCAGGTTTGAACCCGCTATCTTGGGCATAGAAGCTCAGCATGCTACCGACTACGCCACCGAAGCCGCCCATTGCTGTCTATATTTTGCTTTCCAATTAGCAGAAGTCTGCAACCACCTTTAGTTTCTCACCTGCCAATTCGATGTTAATGGGGGGGGGGTATCAGATTTCTTCCGACTGCATTCCGTTATTTCTGTTTTACATTTATTGATCATCAAGAATTAGTTCCTCAAGACTGTGCGCAGGGGCGTAAATAAAATGTATTTCGGGGGGTGGAAAATGGTGAGTATTCTCAGGATATTGTCACTGCAAAATACCCAGGAATATCAACCAATAACTTAGAGTATATAACTTTGTGTAATTATTTTAGATAAGAGTTAATTGTAAAATTCTAAGGTTATCGCCTACAATTACTGGCGATACAAAAAATGTTGTAAAATACAACACAACACACAAATACAATTTTATACTTAATTATTGCCTATGAAGTATTTGTCAATTTATTAAGCAGAATAGTAAACAGTGGTTTTTTTTATTGATAATTTATTTCTCAAAAGTACCCCACTGTGGTTTTCTCAGTTTTGCCTCACAAGGCTGAGTGCACCCCTTTCCAACCCTCGGACCTTAATTAAAATTTCTTGGCTGAGTCAGGAATCGAATTCGGACCTCCGGGGTGGCAGCCAAGAATGCTAGCCGCTACACCACGAAGTAGTCTTAATTTCAATCTTAATATTGTTTATAACTTAGCCAATAAGTT
The DNA here is from genome assembly GCA_946902985.2 of Meconema thalassinum. Taxonomy (NCBI): domain Eukaryota; kingdom Metazoa; phylum Arthropoda; class Insecta; order Orthoptera; family Tettigoniidae; genus Meconema; species Meconema thalassinum. The sequence goes on from OX336397.1 coordinate 283,390,723, forward strand.
AAGCTTAGGGTACAAACAAATTCACAATTATTTTTTGCTTTTATCAAAGCAACACATTCTCAGCTCCCCCCTTAAATACGCCCCTGACCATATTTTAGAAGCTCAATTCAAATCCTCTGATGAATCTGCAAAGATGGCAATGTCATGAGCAAATCTCCGAGTCCGCCCAGGGGCTCACGTCTAGTGGGACGTGGGTTGGCGACCACGGGACCGCAGCTGAGTCCGCTATTGTTTCCACTTACTTGTGCCGAGCTCCTCTCCGTCTTCTTTCCTGTCGACCTTCCTTAGGGTATCCGAGGCCTAGGGAGTCTTTCACCTGCACGTCTAAATTGGCCCTTGTCTCATCTTTCCTGATCCGTCATTCTTCTTTCTCTTTACATTATAGTTCCTTTTCTCTTTAAGATTCCCGCCCTATTTTTTTTCTGAATTGGCTGAATTGTCTCTAATTTTTTTTGTGGCTTCGGTGGCGTAGTTGGTAGCATGCTGAGCTTCTATGCCCAAGATCGCGGGTTCAAATCCGGCCGAAGTCGTCGGATTTTTTAAGAGCGTTAAAAATTCCTCAGTATGCCTTCCTCCGGAGGGGAAGTTAAGCCGGCGGTCCCATGTCATAGATTTATGGCATGTTAAAGAACCTTCCACTAATTACACCTGTGTGAAGCTAAATTGTATAGGTTAAGAATGCAAACAACGCTCTCATAGGTTCCTACGTTCGTTGCCAAGAGTCGACTGCGGTGACGTCTGGTAGCTAGGTTCTGAACTAGTAGTCGTTGACGGTGGCGTTTGGCGGCAAAAGTAGAAACTACTTGAAAATTGATCGTCTGAAGTCCTTACTTGAATTAAAACAGATACACACACTAATACAGTCATCACAATTAACACCGGTTATCAGACAGATTCTACACACATCCAAAGTACACGGGGCTACATGACCGCGTTGTCGCAGCCCCTAAACTAAGGAACCAACCAACCAGCCAAATTACATTTTATGACGATTTTGAATCTCAACCACATTTTGTAAATATTTTCAATCTACATCGCATTTTGTAAGTATTTTGGATCTAAACTCCATTTTGTAAGTATTTTGAATCTTAATTGCATTTTGTGAGTATTTTGAATCTGCCGTACATTTTCTAAGTATTTTTAATTTCATTTGCACTTTGTGGTAGAAGAAGCCAAACGTGAGGTTTGGCAATCAGATCTTTTGAAGTCAAATTTAACGGAGTGTAACAATGGTATTTCGGATTTGTCTAGCAACAATAATAATAACAATTATGATAGTAATATTCTGAAATTTCAGGATGGGCGCTGGCGCTGGCCACATTTCGCTCTCAGATGAAGAGTGCATCTCTGAGCGTGATGAAAACTCAGATTAGAAAATATTTTATTACTTAGTGATATTTTTTTTTACATCAAAAGATGTTTTATTTCATTTGATGTACTTTGAATTTCTTTCGTAAATTAAAAATAATAAACAAAATTTCAATTTGATTTGACCCAAGTTGTATTACTCAATTCATATTTTTCATTGTAAATTGGAATATAGGCCTAAGCATAAAGAGATTCATTTTGTATGAATAGCCTAATACATTTGTTAAGCTTCATTAAACCTATAGTGCGCGACAAACCATTGGAAGCCTGAAGGTCAAGGGGTCCTCCGCTCCGCTCTCCACCCCGCGCCTGGCGGTGTTGCCATGCTATTGTGCGGTACCTTCAGTGGAGTGCTGGATTCGAGAACGTACAGGACAACACCGCACCGACTACGCGTGACCTTCAGGCTTCCAATGGATTGTCCCGCACTATAAATAAAGCAAGGTCTCTATTTTTTTAGAACTTTTCTAGTGTAACTGTTAATTTTCTATTTACTAGTCTTTTTGGTTATTTGATTATTTATTTTATATATGAATGATATTACAAACTGTTCTGAAAAACATATACAGTGTGTTGAAAACTGTTTTTCAGGTTATAACTATTGAATTTTATCTCCTGATCTAATTCCCAATTCTAACTCTGTTTTTAAGTCCCAATGCTAATTAAATTTAATTTGATTAACTATCTAAATAGGTTACCTAAGGGTTTTATTTGCTAACGATAAGGTGATTTTAAATTTTAACACAATAAGGTTAAAGTTCCTGTATTATTTGATCCCTTGCTTTGATTTGCACCCTCAAACAGTCCGGTGTATCACATACTTTAAAAACCAATTCCCGACTACACAATCCTCCTTCTTTACCTTAATACAGCCGAAATGAAACCATTTCTCACTTAGTGCAATTTTGCATACGTCCCCCTTAAATTGCATTTTGTGACAATTTTGAATCTAAATTACATTTTGTAAGTATTTTCTATCTAAATTGCATTTTGTAAATATTATCAATTCAAATAACAGTACAGTAAGTATGTAGTTAGTTTTAGTTGTAAGTAGGTAGTTAGTTTGTCTATTAGATATATGTCATAGTTCTATTAGACTGGGGTGTGTGAGTGTGTCTGGTAGCAGTTGCATTGTTTATTAGTTATAGTTCATTGTTTCAGTAGACTGTGATGTGTGAGGGTGCATGTGAGTGTGCCTGGTGACAGACTGTTTTAGAGGTAGTATTTGTTGTTGGTGGAACTTAAGTTTTTTGTTAGTAGAATTTTGGTATTTAATTGTTAGTACGGTAGAAGGTTAGTATTTTTGTTAGTAGAATTGCTCTTTACTTATTCTGAAAGGGAGTGGCAGCCTTTCAGAATAAATCAATTCTTTACTAGTCTTATAGACGGTTAAGATATTGATAATATAAGCCAAATAATGGCTACACTGCGTCCTGCTGCAGGGCTGAAAGCAACGGGAAACTACAGCCGTATGCTATTCCCGAGGATATGCACCTCTCTATGCATAATTACATGTGATGATGGCCTCCTCCCTTGTAAAATTTCAATCCGGAGGTAAACTAGTCCCCCGTTCGGATCTCCGGGTGGGGACTACTCGAGAGGGGGTTAACATCACAGAAGTGACAAAGAGGAAATCTGACATTCTACGGATCGGAGCATGGAATGTTAGAAGTCTGCTAGGAAGTGGAAGGTTAGAAAACTTAGAAAGGGAAATGGATAGGTTGAGGTTGGATTTGGTTGGGATTAGTAAAATGCGCTGGCAGGAAGAACAGGATTTTTGGTCAGGAGACTATAGGGTCATTAGCACTAAATCAAACAATGGCCAAGCAGGGGTTGGCCTCATATTGAGTAGGAAACTTGGACAGCGGGTGGAATATTATGAGCAATATAGTGAACGGATTATTGTAGCAAAAATCAATACTAAACCTACCTGCACCACAGTGGTACAAGTCTATATGCCTACCAGTCAAGCTGATGATGAGGATGTTGAAAAGGTCTATGAAGAAATAGACGAAATTCTGAGGCATATCAAGGGTGATGAAAATGTTATAGTAATGGGAGATTGGAATGCTGTCGTAGGAAAAGGGAGAGAAGGGAAGATAGTAGGAGATTTCGGATTAGGTGAAAGGAATGATCGAGGAAGCAGGCTGGTAGAATTCTGCACCGAGCATGAATTGGTCATAGCTAACACCGTATTCAATAACCACAATAGAAGAATATACACATGGATGAGACCAGGAGATACAGGGCGTTACCAAATCGACTTCATTATGGTCAAGCAGAGGTTTCGAAACCAGATTTTGGATTGTAAAACATATCCTGGTGCTGACATAAACTCTGATCACAATCTGGTTGTAATGAAATGCAGATTAAAGTTGAAGAAACTGAAGAAAAGTCAAAAGCCAAAAAGGTGGGCAATAGACAGACTGAAAGAGAAGGATGTAAACGAAAGATTCAAGAAGAGTATAAAGGAAGGACTAATGAAAAACCCTAAACAAACTTCAATTGCAGACGAATGGGCACTTTTGAAGAATGAAATAACAAAATCCGCAGAAGAAAACATTGGTAGGAAAGAAAGAATAGGTAGAAAACCGTGGATCACTCAGGATATACTAGAATTGATGGATGAAAGGCGGAAACACAAGAATCTAAGAGATGAAAAGGGGAAAGCAGAATACAGACGTCTGAGAAATGAGGTTAACAAGAAGTGCAAGGAAGCGAAAGAAGAATGGTTGAAAGAGAAATGTGCAGGTATAGAAAATTGTCTGAAATTAGGAAAAGTAGACACAGCTTATCGAAGGATTAAGAATACTTTTGGGGAAAAGAAGACTAAGTGCTGTAATATTAAGGACACAAATGGAAAGCCTCTAACAGATAGGGAAGAAAAGGTTGAGAGATGGAAAGCTTACATAGAGAGTTTGTATAAGGGAAAGGAGATTGAGAATCATGTAATGGAAAGGGAGGAGGAAATTGATGAGGATGCGAAAGGAGATTTAATATTGAGATCAGAATTTGATAGAGCTTTGGAAGACTTAAGCAGGAACAAAGCACCAGGCATAGATGATATACCGATTGAGTTGCTACGCTGCATAGGAGATGAAGGTCTGATCAGGTTATTTCACTTGGTGTGTAGGATTTATGAGACAGGTGAGGTACCCCCTGATTTCAAGAAGAATGTAATCATCCCTATACCAAAGAAAGTGGGAGCTGACAGATGTGAAGATTACCGAACAATCAGCTTGATTACTCATGCTTCAAAGATCCTGTCTAGAATAATTTACAAGAGGATTGAAAGCCAGATAGAAACGGAGTTGGGTGAAGACCAGTTTGGTTTCAGGAGAAATGTAGGAACAAGGGAAGCTGTACTAAGTCTTAGGCTGATTTTGGAAGGTAGAATAAGGAAAGATAAGAGAACGTTCATGGCTTTTGTAGACTTAGAAAAGGCTTTTGATAACGTTGATTGGACTAAATTGTTTGACATTTTGAAATCTATTGGAATAAAGTACAGGGATAGGAGGGTGATATACAATCTGTACAGAAACCAGACAGCAGTCATTCGAGTTGAAGGACATGAGAGAGAAGCTGGTATTCAGAAAGGTGTAAGGCAAGGCTGCAACTTATCACCCATACTTTTCAATCTTTACATTGAACAAGCAATGAAGGAAATTAGAGAAAAATTTAAAGTGGGAGTGAAGATTCAAGGAGAAATAATTTCAACTCTGAGATTTGCTGATGACATCGTCATCTTGGCCGACAAGCCTGAGGATTTGAATGAGTTTTTGAATGGTATGGAGTCCGTCTTACGGAAAGAATTCATGATGAAAATAAATAAATGTAAAACAAAAATACTGGAATGCAGCCGAGATAAATCAGAAACCTCTATGGAGATCAAATTGGGAGGTGAAAAGCTGAAGGAAGTAGGAGACTTCTGTTACTTAGGAAGCAGAATAACCAGTGATGGACGAAGCAAAGAGGATATTAAAAGTAGGTTGGCTCAGGCAAAGAAAGCATTTCTACAAAAAAGGGATCTGTTGACATCGAATATAGATTTAGGTATTAGGAAGTCATTTTTGAAAGCCTTTGTCTGGAGCGTGGCGCTCTATGGAAGTGAAACTTGGACTATTGGTGCAGCAGAAAAGAGGAGAATTGAAGCATTTGAAATGTGGTGTTACAGGAGAATGATGAAGATCAGAGGGATAGATAGGGTTACAAACAAAGAGGTATTAAGACGAGTGGGAGAGGAGAGATGTTTCTGGCGACTGCTAATGAAGAGAAGAGATAGGTTGGTAGGACACATACTAAGACACCCGGGAATAGCAAGCTTAGTTATGGAAGGAAGGGTCGAGGACAAAAACTGTAGGGGTAGACCAAGGTTAGAATATGTTAAACAGATTGCCTCGGATGTAGGGTGTCGGAGCTATGTAGAGATGAAACGATTAGCTCAGGACAGGGAAGCATGGAGAGCTGCATCAAACCAGTCAAAAGACTGAAGACTCAAACAAACAACAACAACGAGTATTTTGATTTTTCAGTTGCATTTTGAAAGTCTTTTGATTTTTCAATTGCATTTTGAAAGTATTTCGAATCTACATTGAATTTTGTAAGTATTTTGAACCTAAACTACATTTTGTGCGTATTTTTCCATCTAAATTGCTTTTGTGAGTATTTTCCTTCCAAATTACCTTTTGTAAGTCTTACCACTCTACATTTTGTGACTCATTTCTTTCTGTGTTCCATTTTGTAAGTATTTTCAATCCAGTTTAATTTTCGTTCTGGTTTCCAGTTCATTGTCATTTTCGCTGTCACCCAGATCATTAGGGGCCGATATCCTAGATGTTAGGCCCCTTAAAACAACAATTATCATCATCATCATCATCAAATCTCAGAGTTGATATAATTTCTATTTCTGTATTTCGTTAAACATACAGCCTATCTTACATTAAGAAGTAGGACGATAATAAGTGTGATATTTTGCTTTAAAACAAGTAGTTCCGTGAAGAACTATACAGCCTATTTTCATATATCCTACTCATGTTAATTGCCTCTATCAACATACTAAATTTTTGTTTGAAGGTTGTGATTGATTCGTAGATATTGAGAACCGTCTAAATATCCCATATGGTCGCCAGGTTCGATTTTGATTTATGTATTATTACATGAAGATTATTGTGTACGTGTGGAATTCAAACTTCATCGCATGATTAGAAAACAAGAAGTAAAAGCGAGATTTTATAATTTCGCACAGCTGCCATCTTGTGGTTATGAAAACAATTGAAATAAATTAAATGCCAGTGGATTAACATTTGTATAAGCTTATAACTTGCAAAGTATCACTGCACTCGGATGGTTAAATCGCGAGAAACGCCCATTTAAATATTTATAATTCTCGTCGCCGCCATGTTGGATTTGTGCTCACCAGATTACTGAAAGTTCTATAGTTGAACTTATGTTCATAGCTTCTATGAACATAAAAACATTCAGTTCGATTGCTGTAAAAGATACGTAGATATTGAGAACTGTCTAAATACTGTAATTCGGATGCTCGCCATTTTGGATTGGTATATGTATAGGCCATAGTTATGTATCATTAAAGGAAAATTATTGCGTAGCTTCATTATTCAAACTTTCACTTCGATCGCATGATTACGACACAACAACAAATAAAAACTTAATTTTAAAATTTCGCACAGCTGCCATCTTGAGGTTATGTAAACAATTGAACTAACTTAGACGCCAGTGCATTAAAATGTGTATAAACATGTGTTGTACCAAGTTTCATTAAGTTTGGATGGTTAAATCGCGACAAAAGTCTACTTAAAAGTCTCAAATTCGCTTGACCGCCATGTTGGTTTTGTAGTTACCAGGTTTTTGAAAGTCTCATAGGTGAACTTCTAGTAGTGTCCTTTATCACCGTACACAATTACACGGCGATATCGGTAATAGTTTCGGAGATACTGAATGCTGGTGAAATATTTTGCACAGCCGCCATGTTGGATTGGTGAGCCACAATAAAATTTGAAGGGCACGGTAGGGTCGGACAGAATGGTGCTTACCGAGTTTCATTGGAATCACTCCAGCCGTTTAGAAGTTATTAGGGGGACACACACACACACACACACACACACACGCACACGGACAAAAGGTGATCTCATAAAACCATTTTTTCATAAAATTAAATTAGGCTGAAAAAAAGCAAGATAGGCGAATCTCGCGAAAAAAAGCCAGGAAATAATGCACATTTATTGGAGAATATTCGCAAAATACAGTAAATATTATTTTCAGAAATTCACGACATTGTGAAATATTATATTGAGGACGAAATATTTGTAAAATCAATCATATTATTCATGAAATTTTAGGCATTTCTCTGTGGAAAACCCCGTAAAATACACGCTCAAGATGATCGCTGTCAGAGTCCTTTGTTCACCAGACTTGCCGCATCTCCCCATCTGATGCACGGCTACGACTCGGCTTTTGTTTGCTTGTTTGGTTGTGTGAGAATATAAAGTTGTTAAAGATATTCGCCAATCAATACATTGATTAAAATAATCTGTTATACAGGTTGAGGCAGAAATAACTGACGAATTTCAAACGTAAATAGCACAGCAACGCAACACGATATTCACAAATTTATTGCGCAGTTTAAAGAGCAGTGTTTGCCATTTGCATCAATACACATACACACTAGGTTTTGAAAATAATGTCTTCGAAATGTCGACCGTCCCTTTCGATGCACTTCTGAAGCCTCTCCCTGAAGTTCCGCATGACCCTCCTAGTCATGCCTAGTGGTATTACCTCGATTTCCCCAAGGACAGCAACTTTCAGGTCGTGTAGTGTTCGCGGTTAGCCTTCAGGTATCCCCAGAGAAAGAAATCGCAAGGGGCGAGATCAGGGGAACGGGCTGGCCATGGAACGTCACCCCGTAAAGAGATTAAACGTTCTGGAAACATCTCTGTGAGGAGATTGCGTAAAGGCATGTCTCACTGCACGGATATTCTCGGGTGTTCTAACGCTACGAGGCCTACCAGACGGTTTCGTTTTATCACTTGAACCAGTTCCTCTCAAATTATTCACCCATACCAGAATGGTATTCCTGCTTGGACCTTTCGCATGTCTATGTAACCTAAAGTGTCTACGAAATAAACGCTGTGTTGTGGTAACAGAGTCAGCATTTTTGAAGTATACGTTTCAATCACGAAACCTCGCTGCTCACCACTCCACGCGATGCACGTCTCTCCCAGGCCATGCGCACATCGACAATAACGCCTGCTTAAGCGCTGTCAGGTGTTAGATCTGCCGCTCCAATCTATGTAACAAAAATGGCAAACACTGCTCTTTCAAACTACGCAATAAATTTGTGAATAACGTGTTGCGTTGCTGTGTTATTTACGTTTGAAATTCGTCAGTAATTTCTGCCTCAACCTGTATATATAGGTACATGTTTCGGCCTACAATGAGGTCTTTCTCAGCGCAAATCAAGAATTAAAATCCTAAATGTTATATTTAAGTCTGATAACGAAATGAAATATATGAAAAATTATATTCAGTACAACCCCTTTAATCCATCACCTTTGGGACCGAGGAACGCAAAAAAAAAGGTCGGATTATCAGAAAGCACAGAAAGATACGGACTTACATTAAAATAAGCAATGTCTGAACTCAAGATATCGGGGTTCCTTTCCTTGTTTCTTGGTAGAGCCATATCCACAATGCGTTGACAAGCAGTTCAAGTTTAGGTTTTTTCTATGTTTTGTGATTCTTAAGAACGTTTTCACCAACTATCGTCACTGTACATGATTCAATGTCTTTCCGATTTCTTTTCCAATCTTTTCTTTGTCGTGACGCCTACATTGAGTTCCTTGAGTTTTCGGAGTGATTCCCCTTTGTCCAATCTTCGTAGCACTGTTATATAATTTATAATTTAATGAAAGAATAACGTGTTTACGTTTCATTTCTGACATATTGAAAAAACACACACAACTGTACATAAACAAATTACTGTACAGTGCTGTAACGAACGCAGGGGAACAAAGTGGTAAAACCAACGAACAGTAAGCACAAAAAAGTGACAGTCAGTCTGAAAGACTAGACTTTGTATCAGTTATTGTTGTTTTAAGGGGCGGAACTACGAGGTCATCTGCCCCTCTTAACACAGATTAAAGAATACAAATTTGGAATTGAATTTAAAATTTTGAGGTGGACACCTAAATTCAAAAAGACCAAAAATTAATAAAACCAAACAAAAAATTATATAAAAAATAAAAATTATAAAAATAAACAAAAATTACGGAAAAACAAAACATTATCACTCAAAAACGAACAAGTCGTTGAGTCAATGTTCACTGGAGAATTTACATTGCTGGCCCTAACCCATTCTCACTTATAAAGCGGATAACGCGATCAGCAGCCACCGCGTCATCGGCTAATAGAAGTTTGAGTGTCATCTGCAAACCAAGGTTTCTTCGTAAGTCAGCAAGATCCACACACTCGGTGAAAATGTGGGCCACGGTGAATACGGCTCCACAGGTACAAAGTGGGGTGTCTTCCCTCCTCATTAGGTACGAGTGGGTGGATCTTGTATGACCTATCCTTAGCCTACACAAAATAACGGACTCTCTCCGGGCCCGGAAGGAGCTCCGCCACACGCGAGTAGTTCCCTTGATCACTCTCAGTTTACTGGGCAGTGGGTCAGCTAGCCACTGACTCTCCCAAAAAGCCAGAACTTGTAGGCGTAACTGAGAGCGAATATCTCTAGCGGGTACCTCCATTGGTCGAGGTGGTAGTGATACCGCCACTTTTGCAGCTTGATCAGCTAACTCATTCCCCGCAATTCCCATGTGGCTAGGAAGCCACAGAAAGGTGATTCGAGTGTCAGCGTGGCACAGCCCGGCTAGTAGGTCGTGGATTCGCTGCACTAGGGGGTGTTGCGGGAAACATGTAGCAATTGACTGCAACGAACTCAAAGAGTCGGTACACACGAGAAAGTGTATTCGTGCATCCTGTAGTGCAAACTGCAGAGCTTCATAGATGGCAACGAGCTCCGCAGTAAACACACTACAGGCCTCAGGCAAAGAGATCTTGGTATTTGCACCCAGGGGCGGCCGCTCCTTATGTGCTGAAGTGCTGCAGCACATTGTTTTATTTGAAAATAAATTGTTTTAATAGTAGGCCTATTATCTACAAATACAACGCTTTAAGAAAGACGTCAATCAAAGAGTAGGAAATATTTCTACTCCCCTCACAGAACAGGTACGGTACGAGGTATCTAGGCGTACGCTCCACTCCGTGCACTACCTTAGCTGTGCAGATCACAGCCCAGCGAGAATTTCCAAGTTTATTGGCAGGAAGCGTGAATTTTGTCTTCTGCGCATGCGCGCCCAACTTTTCCCTTGTGTTCTGGATGTGCTGTAGGGAGAACAGCTAAGACCAGTCATCACAGCGATTCTTTGTTCGACCACAGAGAAGCAGCACTGGTCACACGGAATGTGAACGTGGCCAGTGGCACTATCTGGACTCAGGAATAGGATTTAAGAGGGAATCGCTCAAAGAAAATGGGGTAAAAAAAGCAGAGGAACCCATCAGCTGTTCCCGCCAGAAGGTCTTTTTCAATACTCCTAACTTACTTATTCTATAGCCACATTTTGTAAATCGATGTACTATAAAAATTATAATGTTTATGTCGTCAATTAAGGACATGATTATTGTGATGCCTAGTTCATAAATTTCACTATAGCAAAATAACATGTGATTTTGCATTACGGCGTTGCTGGTTTCATTTTATAGTTCAGCCATCATTACTTCCGACTTGACGTTTCAGTGCTAGGCTAGAGTTTCATTCGCTAAATCGCGACATCGCGAACGAAACTCAATTTGTCGTGATATGTCGATTTGAATGGCTGCCTGTGATTGTCTGTTTAAAGTGATTTTCCTTCTGACCGCTAGATAACTCTAGGGTAACACTGAAACGTCAAGTCGGAAGTAATGATGGCTTTACTATAATGCTTTTGGTAATACTGAGTAGTACTGTTTTTGAGCGGTCACAGCAAATGTTTCCGAGTTCGTGAATATTTTGCAATTGCAGGTGTTTTTGTGTGCAGTGCTTAATTAATTTTGTATGAGGAATGCGTATATGTGTTGAGTTTGTTTGCGTGTTTGTGCAATACGGAAAACTCGGAGGAGAGCCTCTTGAAACTCCCATTTTCAACCAGAACTCTTGAAGAAAAAACTAAGGTAAAGAAGTTAGGTAGCCCTACCCCGGACTGCATTAAGTTTTGTGGTGCGTTTGAATTAGCTTTAAGAGGGCACGACGAAAGTGATAATTCAGACAATCCTGGCGTTTTCATGGGCCGTCTAGCAGATTTAATTTCTGGTATAGACAGTTCAGTAAAGGAGCACATTGAATCGAATAGAGTTTTCAAAGGGACCTCAAAAACCATCCAGAACGAGCTGTTGGACTGCATGCTTGGAACCTTCAGAGAAGTGACAGCAGAAGAAATGCAGCAAGCATATTTTGTTAGTTTGATGGCCGATGAAACTACCGATGTTTCAGAGCAGACACAGTTAGTGTTGGTATTTCGGTATGATGAAGATGGTATTCCATACGAACGATTTTGGGGCTTCTTTAAACCGGAAGGTCAGAATGCGGATTCCCTTGCATCATGTATTTTAAGTGTAATGGACAACATGTTTAACGCTACACCACACAAAGTTATTGCGCAGACCTACGGCGGGGCATCAGTAATGAGTGGTGGTAAAGGTGGAGTGCAAGCAAAGATGAAAGCCTGCTATCCCAACGCCCATTACATCCACTGCTATGCACACCAACTGAATTTAACAATGGAACATGCAGCTTCGCAGAATCAGTCGGCTAGGATGTTCTTCGCTCACCTGTCAGCGTTCCCTGCTCTCTTATCAAGGTCGCCCCAACGGACGTCTGCTTTAGAAGCAGTGGCAGCTCGAAGAATTCCAACAGGACCAGCGACTAGATGGAATTTCAGGTCGCGCACCGTAAATGTGGTGTACGAGCAAAGGGTATCCATAAGCGAGTGTTTATTAATGCTAGAGCCTGAGAGGTGTTTCTCATCGCTGAAGAGGATCAAGAGCTTTCTGCGGAACACCATGGCACAAGAAAGACTAAGTGCCCTCGCTATGCTCTCCATTTAGAAGAAGATGGTCTCCAGTATTGGAGGGGGGGGGGGGGTGGTTCAATGCCAGGGTGATTGACAAGTGGAGCGACGTATGGACTTCATTTTTCGACACTGAGTGAGTGTTTCTATATGTTTATATATAAAATAAAATTTTGGAGGGAGTGTTAGGCCTACAGCACACAACTAATTTTCTACACCAGCCGCCACTGTTTGCACCATCAATAACGTAAGCACAACCCACCTTCTCGTCCACCTTCGAACCATCCGTGTAGAGAATGCCAGCGTCCGGAAATTGGTGAACTATGCTGTGGAACTGCCTCCGCTAAACGGAGGCATCCGTGTTCACCTTAGGACCTCGGTGAAGATCTAACCGAATTTCCGGACGCGGGACTTGCCACGGAGGCACCTCGCTAGATGTCCGGATCATACAGGGACCTACAGCCACTCCTATTTCAGTACACGAGCTATCAAGTCTAATACCAACCGGCCGAGTGGCACGAGGCCGGTTGGCGTACCCCTGGTGGTTTTGGGTACTGAAGAGAGCTTGATAGGTCGGGTGTTGCGGCATTTGACGCACATTGGCAGCATATGCTAAAAGCATATGTTGGCGTCTATAATTTAAAGGTGGCACACCCGATTCGGCGAGTAGGCTGGGTATCGGGCTGGTCCGGAAGGCACCGGTAGCCAGGCTAACGCCACTATGGTGGATACTGTCCAGCATTTTCAAGGTTGCCGGCCTTGCTGAACCGTATGCCGCAGAACCATAGTCTAGCCGGGACAGGACGAGGGTTTGGTAGAACCGTAGCAGCACCGCACGGTCAGTCCCCCACGTAGTGCCACTAAGAAACTTGAGCATGTTCAGTTTCCTGAGACACGTCATTTTTAATTGCCGTATATGGGGCTGCCACGTTAATTTGCTATCAAAATGGAGCCCCAGGAAGCGATAAGTGTCAACCAACGGCAACGCAGCATCCCTGAGATGTAGTTCAGGGTGTAAATGTAGCCTCCGGAGCCGACAAAAATGGACGACGGAGGTTTTCGCTGCTGAAAAACGAAAACCCCGGTCGTGAGCCCACCTGTCGACCCGGTTGATAGCTAGCTGCAATTGCCGTTCCACGACCGCCATACTTCCAGAGCTGTAATGCTGAGCTAAATCGTCTACATACAGCGATGGAACTACCGCGGACCCGGCGGCGGCAACAATGCCATTTATGGCAATCGCGAACAAGGTGACACTCAGCACAGAACCCTGAGAAACTCCATTTTCCTGAGTATAGTATTGCGATAATGTCCTACCGACCCTTATACGGAAGAGTCGGACGGACATGAAATTCGCAATGAAAGTCGGTAGATTACCACGGAGTTCCCACTTGTGAAGGGTGAAAAGGATCCCGTAGCGCCATGTGGTGTCGTAGGCTTTCTCGAGGTCAAAGAAGACCGTGACTAGGTGCTGCTTTTGGAAAAATGCCCCCTGTATGGCGCTCTCAAGTCGCACCAGATGGTCAGTGGACCTATGAGAGCAAAATCCACATTGGTACTCAGACAGGAGACCTTTCTCCTCCAAGAACCACACCAGTCGACGGTTCACCATCTTTTCGAGCAGCTTATATAGGCCATTTGTCAAACAAATGGGCCTATAGCTGCTTACAAACTTGGGATCCTTTCCAGCCTTAGGAATCGGTATCACGATCCTCTCTCGCCATTGAGATGGAAACTCCCCTTCAATCCATATACGATTGAAGAGGATCAACAGTTTTTTCATACTGGATTCGCACAGATGTTTTAACATTTGATTATGTATGTTATCCGGTCCAGGAGCCGTATCCCTGCACAGTGCAAGCGCACTGCGCAGTTCCCATTCAGAGAATGGTACATTATAGGACTCCGAAGCAGCAGTGGCAAAGGACAAGGGGTGAGTCTCTGCCTCCCGCTTCAGAGTCAGAAATGCAGGATCGTAACTCCCGGAGCAGGATACATCGGAGAAGTGCGAGCTAATGATGTTGGCAATGGCGAGATGGTCCGTGATGATGTCTCCATTGATGGACACTCCGGGTATCGACAGTGATGTCGGGAGTCCGGAGATCCGACGAAGCTTAGTCCACACTTGAGATGAAGGAGTATGCGCCGTCATAGACGACACATACTTTTCCCACGTCGTTTTCTTACTCTCCCGAATCAGATATCGGGCTCTAGCACGCATCCTTCTGAAGGTGATAAGGTTGGCCATAGTGTTTTGCCTCCGATAGCATTTGAAAGCACGTCGACGATCTTTAATGGCTGCTGCAATCTCGGCTGTCCACCAAGGTACAAGCTTCCGGCGTGAGTTGCCGGATGAGGAAGGTATTGTTTCCTCAGCAGCAGCCAAAATACCATTCGTATAAATCGGACAATAAATCAACTGGCTGAGAGATTCAAATATACAGGTTCAGTAAACAAAAAAAATAGACGTTAATGTCGTTATTTCCTTACTGAAGCTAAATTAACCAGAGTAACCGGAAACTTAATAAGGAGATGCCGATTATGTTTGGCAGCGAATGGGGAACATTTTCAGCACCTACCGTAAGCATGGTGAGTAAAAATGCAAGATACTGATTTCAATCACTGTATTCTACCGTATATACGCGCGCGCGGCAGCCGGGAACTGAGCTGTCACTGGCGGAAAACGTGAGCGAGAATGTCCTTGCCAAGCAAAATAAAGACCTGTATTATATTTTGTCGAACGGAAGAATGAGGAATGGTTCCCATTCTGGAGTTTCACTTGTTACATTCCGTGTATCAGAAGGCTTTGACTTGACACCTTAAGGGGTACCAAAGGGGTTTCACTTGACCCCTTAAGGGGTAACAAAAGGATTTGACTTGATACATTAAGGGGTAACAAAGGGCTTTGACTTGATGAATTAAGGGCTTCGAGCATAAATACAATAGCGTGCGCATTGCCACACTGCGCCTGTACTGTGACGTGAAACCAACATCTCGATCAGCTGACTAAAGGATAAACAGAAGAACTCGTAATGGAAGTTGATAGGAGTAGGTGGGGAAATTATTTTTATGAGGGTTTAAACGCACATTTTCGTAATTTATACGACATTGGGAAAAGCATTGCAATGTTTCTTTACGTACCGGAAGTTAGCAAAGGTTAAGAATGTAACATATTTGGTGTTAAAAGTGGCTGTCGTGTTCCGTAATACTCATACATCCAGGATCCCCTCTTGTAAATAATTAATAACAAATCCAACTCAGAATTAGGCCTAATGATTTTTTAACAGATTTGTGTTTGTGTAAAAAGTGGCTATCGTGTTCCATAATACTCACACATCTAGTATCCCCTCTTGTAAATAATTAATAACAAATCGAACTCTGAATTGGGCCTAATGATTTATGAACAGAATTGTGTTTGTGTAGAAAGTGGCTGCCGTGTTCCGTAGTACTCATACATCCAGGATCCTCTCTTGTAAATAATTAATAACAAATCCATCTCAGAATTAGGCCTAATGATTTTTGAACAGAATTGTGTTTGTGTAGAAAGTGGCTGTCGTGTTCCGTAATACTCACACATCCAGTATCCTCTCTTGTAAATAATTAATAACAAATCCAACTCTGAATTGGGCCTACTGATTTTTGAACAGAATTGTGTTTGTGTAGAAAGTGGCTGTCGTGTTCCGTAATACTCACACATCCAGTATCCTCTCTTGTAAATAATTAATAACAAATCCAACTCTGAATTGGGCCTACTGATTTTTGAACAGAATTGTGTTTGTGTAGAAAGTGGCTGTCGTGTTCCGTAGTACTCACACATCCAGTATCCTCTCTTGTAAATAATTAATAACAAATCCAACTCTGAATTGGGCCTACTGATTTTTGAACAGAATTGTGTTTGTGTAGAAAGTGGCTGTCGTGTTCCGTAATACTCACACATCCAGTATCCTCTCTTGTAAATAATTAATAACAAATCCAACTCTGAATTGGGCCTACTGATTTTTGAACAGAATTGTGTTTGTGTAGAAAGTGGCTGTCGTGTTCCGTAATACTCACACATCCAGTATCCTCTCTTGTAAATAATTAATAACAAATCCAACTCTGAATTGGGCCTACTGATTTTTGAACAGAATTGTGTTTGTCTAGCTGGTCATTTTTGATTGTACGCCCGAGGGCTCCCAACAAGTTCAATCTATTACTACATCGTTTCCTAATTTATTTTTCATTATTAGAAAATGTATTTTGGCTAATTTCAGTACCGGTACTTAAGAAGAGTTTATCGTACGATGAGCTCTCATTCAGCGTTACCTTCCAATTCAATATTTTATGAAAGTGAACAAAACAACATGGGCAAATGGAAATAAGGAAGACTATCGATTTAGTAAGCGTTGCTTTTTAACAACTATGCATTACATTTGCTTCATAGGAAAACATTTTAATCAATGAACTGTTTCCTTTTAAATTCCATTTTCCATGAATCATAGAAACTTTCGCAAAAATAACCCAGAACTTTGAAATTCTACGAAGAATTGACTAAATTAGGGATGCAATATAGAAGAATCCCAAAATGTCCTCAACCAAACGCACTGTCCATACGTTTAATAAGATGACAAATATTACCTCACCGTATTTATAATCGAGGACTACACCGTCACATCTGTAGCATAACCTGCAATTTGACACTGAACATGATTGACGACTGCATTGTGTGGTCCACACTACATTTAATCCAGCATAGGAACATAAAGCTTTTTTTGTTCAGAGATGCATTTACTAGCAGTCTCAACAAAACACCAAGAAAAACGTCTATGGACATGTAAAAACTTGATACATTCGAGCATAAATACAGGTCTGTTCAGTGGAGTAAGGGATAGGGTAAATTATAATAATTTACAATAATTGCCAGAATGTCCATGTTTAATTATTTTTCTTTCATGTTTCGGAGTTAAGAGGAAACGTAGGCCAAAGAAATGCAAGAAATTATTTTGCAATGAATTAACTTACGCATGGAAAGAAATGCCCGATCCTTTTTAAACGTCTCCTTACATCCATACGCGACACAGTAATACACCATTCTGACTTAGTAATGCATAGAACTCAATTTAAATAGCCCAATTCTATCATCACGTGCAGTATTTCAGTGCTCCAAACTACCCGCAGTTCCCTTTAGTCAGCTGATCGAGATGTTGGTTTCAACAATGTGACGTCATCAGCCATCTATTGGATTTATGATCTAAGTTTAAGGGATAACAGAGGGCTTTGACTTGATACATTAAGGGGTAAAAAAAGGACTTTGACTTGTTACATTAAGGAGTAACGAAGGGCTTTGACTTGACGCATTCCGGGGTAACAGAGGCCTTTGACTTGACACGTACGGTCGCTGGAGTGCCTGGGGTTTTCCTTTAAATCGATACTGCTGACAAGTAGTACAATGCCGGAGGTCACGGATTCGAATCGCACATGGGTTAGAGATTTTAAGTTCTCTACCGTCCATGTAAATAGCTTGTACTTTACGTACAGTACACGACCTAATAACTGAAGGATTCTGCTTGATATTAATACATTCGTGAAAATCTAACTCTGCAATTTGAAATCTACTGTTTCATTTTGGTAAACTAGTAATATGACAAGTAGTTCCGTGAAGACCTAAATAGCCTATTTTCATATATCCTACATATATCAATTGCCTCTATCAACATACCGAATTTCAGGTTGATCGCTGTAATAGATTCGTAGATATTGAGAACCGTCTAAATATTTTGGATGGTCGTCATGTTGAATTTTTGTATATATAGGCCATAGAGTTATGTACTATTAGATGACGATTATTGCGTATGTTCATTATTCATACGTTCTCTTCGATCGCATGAATAGGACACAAGAATTAAAAACTTAATTTTAAAATTTCGCACAGCCGCCATCTAAAGGTTATGAAAGCAATTGAACTAAATTAGATGTCAGTGCATTACAATGTGCCAAAAACATCCACTCAGGGAAGAAAGTTAATGAAATTAATGTCAATACAGATTCCATATTTATGACCCCAACTAATCAGATGGAAGTTCGCAATATTATATTAAGCCTTAAAATGAAAAGTAGCCAAGACAAAGATGGTATGACAGTAAAATTGTTAAAAAACTCCATTGACATGCTAAGTAGCCCACTAACTACTTTAATAAATTTATCGTTAGAGACTGGTCTGGTGCCTGATGATCTAAAAATAGCACGAGTCATACCAGACTATAAAGGAGGTGACAAAAGCAATCCAGACAATTACAGACCCATTTCCATCCTCCCACCCATATACAAGGTACTCGAAACAGTAGTAAAAAAGAGAATTGTTAATTTCTTAAATAATAATGATTAATTCTACAAAGGGCAATATGGATTCCGAGAAAACTCAAGCACAGAAATAGCCACAATTGATATTATCTCTAACTTGCAGGATGTCTTAGACAATAAGATGACAGCGAGTGGCCTTTTCATGGACCTGAGAAAGGCGTTCGATACTGTTGACCATGAAATTCTTTTAGGGAAACTTGATAAAGCAGGTATCCGAGGAGTAGCTTGGACATGGTTTAAAAATTACCTATCTAATCGTAAGCAGTATATTGAAATAAATGGCTACAGAAGTGAGGAAGTTAATATTACCCACGTTGTGCCCCAAGGATCAATACTGGGTCCTTCCCTCTTCTTAGTATATATTAATGGCATAACAACACTCCGTTTTCATGGTAATATAACGTTGTTTGCAGATGACTTAAGCATCTTTTACGATGCGTACACCAGCAACACGCTGATTACACACATGCAGGAGGACATAAATACCATACTTGGCTGGACGCAGTCAAATAAATTAACAATAAATGAAGATAAAACAAATTATTTAATAATATCTAAGCGTAGAACAAAGTTAAACATCACTCAGAATGTAATGCTGAAGGGAAAGGTAGTTAAAAGGGTCTCATCTGTCAAATACCTAGGCCTAATAATAGATGAAAATCTCTCCTGGCACATTGATGCATTAGTAAAAGAAATATCACCTGCCGCTGGGATGATAAAAAAATTGAGCTACTATATCCCAAAATATCTACCCACGAAAGTGTATTTTCCTTAATCCATAGCCACTTACAATATTTGAATACAATTTGGATAAAATGCTCAAATTACCTAAAAAAGGAAATTGATGTAATTCAGAATAGAGCCATAAGAAATATGTATAACTACCCTTTTTTAACACCAACCAAACACCTTTATATTACGAGTAAAATTAAACCAGTAGCCCTAAATGCAGAAATCAAATCAAATGTCCTGATGTACCAAATCCTACACAAAAGTATCCACACAAATATAAACTTCACTAAACAATCTGATTTACACGCTTACAAAACTAGACATGCAGATGACATAACACTTTTCCATATCAATTCCAAACAATATGGCAGTAATAGCGTTAAGTATAGTGCCTTTGTAAAGTTCAATAGACTACCAGAAAATATAAAAATTGCACCTAGCCTAGCAATCTTGAAAAGGAGGCTAAAACAGTTTATGTGGAATGATTATAAAATGTCAGTTAGAAGAAATTTCATAATCTGAGAAAACAAAAGAAGACCACATTGTGTACAAAAACTTATGAAAACTACAAAATGTTGTATATATTTTCATACTGAAAACTTTGTAAACTAAACATTGTATTGTAATTTGTCGCCAACAAGATAAAACTGTACAATTCCTTTGTATATGAGTCCTTGACTCGTTAAGGGATTAATAAAATGCATTTTTATTATTACCATGTTTCACTGAACTCGGATGATTAAATCACGAGAGAAAACTTGGTTTGGCCGCCATGTGCGTTTTGTACTTAACAGGTTTTTTAAAGTCACATAGGTGAACTTCTAGTAGTGCCCTTTATCACCGTACATAATTTCAGGGAAATATCAGTAATAGCTTCGGAGATACAGCATGCCGGGGCACTATTTTACTTTTATCTATGTAACTTTCAAAAACCTGTAAACTACAAAACGAACATGGCGGCCAAGTGAAGTTGAAACGTTTTAATAGATTTTTCTCACGATTTAACCATCTGAGTGCAGTGAAACGTGGTACAACACATGTTTATACACATTTTAATGCACTGGCATCTAATTTAGTTCAATTGTTTACATAAACTCAAGATGGCGGCTGTGCGAAATTTTAAAATTAAGTTTTAATTTCTTGTGTCGTAATCATGCGATCGAAGTGACAGTTTGAGTAATGAAGCTACCCAATAATTTTCCTTTAATGGTACACAACTCTATGGCCTATACATATAACAATCCAAAAATGGCGACCATCCTAAATATTTAGACGGTTCTCAATATATACGAATCTTTTACAGTATCAAACTGATTTTTTTAATGTTCATAGAGGCTATAGAACTTTCAATAACCTGGTGGGCACAAATACAACATGGCGGTGACGCGAAGTTATATATATTTAAAAGGACGTTTCTCGCTATTTAACCATCCGAGTACAGTGAAACTTGGTACAGTAAATGCTTATACAAATGTTAATCCACTGGCATCTATTTTATTTCAATTGTTTTCATAACCACAATATGGCAGCTGTGCAAAATTTTAAAATTTCGTTTTTACGTCTTGTATCCTAATCATCCGATTGATGTTTAAATACTACACGTACACAAACATCTTCATGTAATAGCACATAGGCCCTAACTTTAAGACCTACACAAATCCAACATGGCGACCATCCGTAATATTAGACAGTTCTCAATATCGACGAATCTATTACAGCAATCAAACTGAAATTGTGTGTTGATAGAGGCAATTAACATAAATAGGATATATGAAAATAGGCTTTCGTTCTTTACTTGTTCTTAGTAAATTAAAAAAGGCTAACACTCAGTAGATTTAGTGGATTGTCGCTAAAATTGGTAACTCTGCGCACTGCAGCGCTTTTTGAAATGTTTCAGATCAGAGCAACCAACAGCTATGGATCAACACGGCAAAGACACGAAGGACAACAGCGATATGTTCCAGAGCCAGGAACGTCTTGGAGTGTCGAGCTCGATGTACCCTTCCCTTCGATGTCTCAAGAAGAAGATGGACAAGGCCATCTTGCAGGAACGAACCCAGAACACCAAAGTGACTTACTGTGCCCTTTCACAAGATGTATATGATGGAGAACTCTTACCAATTGGCATCGAGTATTCTTCTGAAAATGATGGAAATTCATCATTGAATATCAGTGACCCTGAGGAATTGCGTGTCACGATCTATAAAGACGTTGTAAGGCGAAACTTACTGGATTACATGAAGTCGGTTGGTGGAAATGTTCAGTTTCTAAAAGATATCGAGCAAGGTATTGTTACAATAGAAAATATTGGTGTTGTTGGAAGTAAGTCGCTGATAGAAATTAACATCGCATTCCTTTGGTCGGCGCTTTTGAAGAAGTATGAACTATTACTGGTGTTTATGAATTATGGGGCTGACTTACACTTTTGTGATTTGAATGGCTTCACTGCATTACACCTAGCCGCATTTAGCGGTGACTTCAAAGCGTCTAGCTATCTCATTTCAATGGGTGCTGATGTGAATCTTCTACAGAAACGTTACACCCCACTTCACTTCGCTGCCTTTGGGAATTCTTACGAAGTAGCGCAACTTCTACTCAAAAATGGTGCTGAGATCAAACAATCAGAAGATGGCGATACCCCGCTGCATTCAGCTGTAAAGTCCAATGCTATTCAATGTTTACAATTGATTATGAACGTGGCTGCAGATATCAACAGTGTTGAACCTAGAGGGAAATCACCACTGCATATCGCTGCAGATTTAGGGCATCTTCAATGCCTCAAACAGTTGCTGTCTTGTGATAGGATTGATCTCAATGTGAAGACTCGAGGAAATAACTGCACTGCCTTACACTTAGCCGCTGAGAATGGCTATAAAGAGTGTGTAGCCATTTTATTGATGAGAGGTGCTAACCCTGATGAAAGAAATCTCTATGGCCAGACCGCTTTGCATTTAGCCGCTAGAGCGCATTCTGTCGAGTGTGTCGAGATTTTGGTGAACTCAGGGAGATGTGATGTTAATGCTAGAGACAATGACAATCGAACCCCTCTGCATGCAGCAGTTTCTAAGGACACGCACAGCGATGAGGTGCTGGAGATTCTCCTCCGCAAGCAAGCCCATGTCAACGCTGTCGATAAATATGGATGTACCCCTCTACACATCGCAGCCCTCAACGAATTATCACAGTGTGTGGAAACTCTGTTATGTTACGGAGCAGATGTTACAGCTAAGAGCAAAGTTGGCATCACTGCCTTAAGTATAATCAGTCGCAAACTTCCTGTATGTTTGAGCACCATTTACAAGCAGCTAGATGAGTCTATCACAATGCATGATTCAGAAAATTCGCACGAAGAAACTGAACTTAAGTTAGACTTCCGGCATATAGTACAACCTTCAAAGCAAGGAGAAATTGACTATCTTTTAACATTCATGGATGATGGCCATAAGAAAATTCTAAAACATCCATTATGCGAAGCATTTGTTTACCTTAAATGGCAAAAAATAGGTAAGCTTTATGCTATTCGGTTAATAATTTCTTTTCTTTTCGTAATGTGCCTATCAGTTTACAGTTTCTCAATTGCTCATGTATGTTACCAAGATTCAAGTACCCCAGACATTTCTGAACGAAAAAGCATTATTAAAAATGCTTCTCCCTGTTCAGACAACCAAAGTCCTACAGCGGTATGGTCACCATATTATGTGCCGGACCCCTACATCGTCCAAATCCAATGCTATATTCTACTCATTTTCACAGTTTTCGAACTGTTACGGAAATGTCTCTGCATGTACCTTATCAATTCGCCATTTCCACGTTACATCTTTTCAGTGGAAAATATTTTGGATTGGATTATTATAGCCTGTGTGATTGCTATTCTGATGTACAAATCGCCTGTACAGTCATGGCAGAGATATTTAGCATCGGTTGTGGTCCTTCTAGCCTGGACAGGACTCATGTTTAAAATAGGACAGCTTCCATTTCTCGGCCCATACGTTCCAATGTTTGTAAAAGTTTTGAAGGAGTTTACCAGACTATTTTTGGCTTACGGATGTTTGCTGATTGGTTTCACCTTCAGTTTATGCATTATATTACCTCTTTCAGATGAATTTACTTACCCTCATGTAGGTTTTATTAAAGTTCTAGTCATGATGACTGGAGAATTGAATCTTAATAACTTTCTCACCACAGAACACGAACAGCACAATGTAATGTTTTTACTTATATTTACCGTATTCATTGTGTTGGTCACTATTGTCATGATGAATCTCTTGGTTGGTATTGCAGTTCACGATATCCAAGGATTGCAAACAACAGCAGGGTTATCAAAACTTGAACGTCAAATCACGCTTATCTCCAAAATCGAGCGTGCTTTGTTTAAGTTCCAACCATTTTTCCCACGATCTTTGAAGACATTTCTGAGACGAGCTGCTTTTGTTTCTCCCTCGGCGTACCGAGTTGTTATCCATGTGAAGCCACTAAACCCTCAGGAGAAGAGATTACCTAAAGAACTGCTAAAGGAGGTATATAAAATTGCTAAGAAGCCAGAGTACTCTAAGAATAGTTTAATAGAAAGGGCTATTAAAAAATTTGAAGGAAAGAATAAAGAGAAATCAGCTGAATCAGATCACTTAAAGAAATTGATTGCTGATGTAAAATTAGGTGAAAAGGCTATCAAAGAACTTACTGAAGAAGTTGAAGAACTGAAGAGTGTTATTTATTTACTGTTAGAAAATATCAAGGCCAAATAGGGATCATTGTCAAGAAGGCTGAGCCATAGATATTAATTTTGAATGAATCTACGAGAGCTGGAATTTAAGTAGTGTAGGGGAAGATGACCTCGTAGTTTCGCCCCTTAAAACAACAGTAACTAATTTAAGTAGTGGCAATAGGTATGGAGGGACAAACAATGGGTATATGTTGAGTTAGTTATGGTTGTTGTAAGGTGCGGAACAGCGAGGTCATCTGCCACAGACATTCTGTGACCCGTTTTGCGACACATGGGTTTCATCACAAGTGTTGCCAACGTAAGAAGTACCATGTCCCGGACTTAACATGTGTGGGCATATTGTGAGATCAACAATGTAACATAGCCTAGCCTATATCATATTCTTCAATGCAAGCAAATGATTCGATCTCTGACTGCATTAAATAATGAATAATTTATATATACGTCATTATTTTAATTTTATATTATGGCTATTGGTCATAATAATAGTACATTATGCAACGAACCTATAATGGCAATAATTAAGGCACAAGTATGTTTATAAAACGAGCGTATGCGTGTCTTAATTACCATTATAGGCGAGTTGCATACGACTGTTTATGTTCGACGATAATTATTATAACTATTTTATGTTCGAACAAAAATATTCATAAATATCTGTCGAGATTTCGCCAGTTTTATGTACTGAAAAGAGCGCATGGGACGCACAGAATACCTTGTATTTGACCATGGCCACCTCGATTACTCTACTATGACACTAGGCCAGGCAGTGTGATTTACATTAGAAGGCCGTGGAACTCAACGCATCTAATTATCTAATTGGTCAAACAACTGTTTCTTGAGCTCTGATTGGTGGGAGAAACTGTTTCATAATGAAAATAGTGTTATAATGAGCCTCATTATAGTACAGTTTTCTGACAGATAATAGTCAGGGTCGAACATAAACATTATTAAGTAATTTATGTATACGTCATTATTTTAATGTTATATTATGGCTACTGGTCACAATAAAACATAATTTGTTTCTACCAAACCATTTATTGTAGAACCACCATATTTCTATAGGACTCCAATGTAATCCCTTGAAACACATACATACAATATACCGGTAGCCTATATGTTACGGTAAATGTGATTAATCGGGCGATTATGTATAACTGCTGATTATTATAATACAATCGCCACTAAATTTGGTAAATGTGATGAATTATTGAATGTTATTGTCAAATTAACCGGCGAGTTTATACAATTCCCAACTCGTAATGGTGAATGTGATAAAAGTCAGTTTAACATATTAAATTCCATGTGTCAATAAGGCTTTACATGCAAACACAAACTAACATGGAGCTTACGCCCCAGATCCCCTTGCTTGTATTCCAAGCAGTAATTTGCGTCCAGACAGTGGTGTAACCTAGTAGCGACCAATGGTTTTGTCTCGCCATGGCTTTAGAGGAGTGAGTTGCAATCTTTCAATTACATTATTTACATTTGCCATCACGGGTTGGGAATTATCTACACACGCGAGTTAATTTGATAAATACTCAATAATTTATCTCATTTACCAACTAAATATTGGGTGTAATTATAATCCCCAGTTTATTACATTTACTATAGCAGGTATACTATGGAACAAGTGTTGTGAAACCACCACCATATCTCTACAGGCCTTTTTTAAGCATGATTATTTTAACTTATTTTGTGATAAGCTCAGTATTACCACCGCTCAATCAAAGTTCCAACGTTCACCACTAAGTATCAGTGACATCTCGTAACGAAAGTTGGAACTACTGTACTTGAAATTGAATGGAACTTGTCAGCTCACCGTATGGGTGTCCTCTTGAAGCAGCTACTGCCTCTGGTGAGCCAAACATGTCCTCGGACCACTGCCGGCACTAAAAGCTATACGATACGGTAAATAAATAAATAAATAAATAAATAATAACCACCGCCGTTTGCTATGCTGTAACGCCTCCCCCACTTCACTTCACAGCGAACATTCTCCACCACTTACCTCGCATTACACAACTCTTGTAACAACCAATAAAAGTGTCAGATATTAACATAAGAGACGTACAAGCCGGACGTTTGTTTTAGACGATTGCCCTTGACCTTGACCTTGAAGCTTGCGGGTGAGCCTGTACACAGTTACTCTCTCGTCCTCTCGCTTCACAGTTGTCACTACAGGTCTGATCTAGTGGAATTCCAGACTTGAGCACGTGACGACACACCGTGCAGAACAGTACAGTCCACGTCGAAGTATTGTGTGACACTTTGCATAGTTACGAACAGATCGCCATTATATATGCCAATGAATGTACTTCAGCAGTAGCGTGAGATAGTTTTGTCCATCATCTGAACGCAAGGGTCAACAACACAGGTACTGTAGTAACTCGCCCCCTGGCGTCCATTATGATTTTTCACTCGTCTAAAACAAACGTCCAGCCTATAAGTGGAATTGCGCGCTTGGATAGGGTCACAATCGGTTCAACCTAGCAGCGCTACTGTCGGGGAGATTGTCAAGTAGGGGATGTTTGTTGCTTAGCGCACAACTCGTGCTGAATGGGAAGGCGTTTGAGAAGAGCAGACAGCGATGGTATTACAGAGAAATCCATACAGAATTACGAGTTTGAAATTAAAATTCCAAGATTACATGTATAAAGAGAAAACAAAGAATTTCTCAAAATTTACCTTTGCTGGGATTGAACGTACCATATACAATGACCATCAAATTGTTATGGATTAAATATCTATCCTCTGTGTGGAGAAACATTTCACAACCAAGGTCATTCGAGAGGCGATAGAAATACACTTAACACTCTAATAAAAGGGCTATAATAGAGGTGAGGGATATCAAGGAACAGATCATGGCTGCCTTCTTGGTGTCGGGAGGTCATGGAGTAGCGATTAATGTTTTGACTTGATCTCCTATCGAGTATCATTTTATGTATGCAGACGACATGACATTGTTGAATCCTCTGCCAGCTAGATAGCAGTACAGTAGTTAAAAGGGACGTGAAACCAATAACATTATTCTCACATCAATGGGGGTGTTCTAGGCGAACTTCGTGTTGCCACCACAAGAGTGCAGCAGGACCAGGCAAGGAGTAATAAGGAGAAGCCCTTAGGCGAACTTCGTGTTGCCAACACAAGAGTGCAGCAGGGACGGAAGGGGCCCAGGCAAGGAGTAATAAGAAGCCCCAACGGCCAGGAAGTGAAGCTACGACTTACTCCTGCGCTAATTCTCGAAACATTGCATTAGTTCCATAAGAATACCGTGCAAATAATGACTTATCAATTGTTTAACAGACACGAGCAATAAATCTAGAGCGTGTAACTGTCAAGCTGTCACCAGAGTGCAGCACGACTAGAACGGCTCCAATACATAATATGGCTAAAGCAACGTTAAGGTCAAGGAATACAAAAGGAGCTTCATATTGGAGTTCTATGCAGCCAGTAACCCAATTCGTATGCGCCTGGGCCTCTTCGGTCCCTGCTGCAATCTGGTGACAACTTTTGATAGTTACCGGTACACGCCCATTGCAAATGCACACACTTGTACAGGTTAACAGACACTCACGCAAGTACACGGGGCTACATGTCGCGAAGCCCCCAACTACTGCAACAGTCAGGGAGTTGAATGACCCTGTTATGGTGCCAGAAGAACCAGAGCTTGAAGGACCGTCATGCAATGTAAATACGCAGCCTCCGTTAGGCGGTCCACCTCGTGGTGTAGTGTCTAGGAGTCTTGGCTTTCACCCCGGAAGTCTGAAGGTTCGATTCCCGTCTCTGGGAAATCGTCGGATTTTTTAAGAGCGTTATAATAATAATAATAATAATAATAATATCGTATGGCCTCGGATGCCGGGTGCAAGCTTTGCTATTTGACACCCAGAGGGTCGAATTTCGTTGTTCCTTGACTATGAAAGTCAAGGAGGTTAGATGTTAGATATCTAATCTCCTTGAACACTATAGCACTTTCTAGTAGAGAAATGAGGAACTTTGTGTTGGCGGAAACTCCCGAGATTAATTTTGCCATTATGAACTCGGCCTACTGAATTCAAATGGGTTCTTTGACATGCCAACATCGTATGACATGCGTATCGTATTTTTGCCGCCTTTCAAAAATCACTTACCACGGTCAGGGGCGATTAAGAGCGTAAAAAATCCCTCAGTATGCCTTCCTTCGGAGAGGAAGTAAAGCCGGCGGTCCCATGTCATAGATTTATGGCATGTTAAAGAACCTTCCACTAATTACACCTGTGTGAAGCTAAATTGGATAGGTTAAGAATGTAAACAACGCTCCTAGGTAGCTACGTTCGTTGCCAAGAGCCGACTGCGGTGGCGTCTAGTATCTAACTTCTGAACCAGTAGACGTTGACGGTGGCGTTTGGCAGCAAAAGTAGGAACTATTTGAAAAATTCAAAAGTCTGCAGTCCTTACTTGAATTAAAAAACAGATAACACACACTAATACAGTCATCACAATTAACACCGATTATCAGACAGATTCTACACACACCCAAAGTACACGGGGCTACATGACCGCGTTGTCGCAGCCCCTAAACATAAGAACCAACCAACCCGTCTCTGGCAAGAAATTGTAATTCTGGTCTGAGGGTTGGAACGGGGCACACTCAGCCTTGTTCCCTGGGGGCTGACATATAGTGGGACGTGGGTTGGCGACCACGGGACCCCAGCTAAGTCCGGCATTGCTTCCACTTATTTGTGCCGGGCTCCACTCCGTCTTCTTTCCTGTCGACCTCTCTTGGTCAACTCTTGTTCTCTTCCGGCCCCGACGGTATTAGGGTATCCGAGGCCTAGGGAGTATCTTCCTTTCCCGCCTTAATTGGCCCTTCTCTCATCTTTCCTGATCCCTCATCCTTCGCGTGATCAGCCTTTTTTTCTTTTCATTATATGTCCTTTTCTCTTTAAGATTCCCACACTGTTTTTGTGAATTGGGTCCCCTGTATCTAAATTACATTTTGTGAATATTTTTAATCTATAATGCATTTTGTAAGTATTTTTGATCTAAACTGCATTTTTCAACCTCAATTGCATTTTGTAAGGATTGACAATCTAAATTGCTTTTTAGTAGACCTAAATCTTTTAATGTAGGGGTACCATTTTTGTGAGTTTTCTGAATTTCAATTAATAATAATAATAATAATAATATCGTATGGCCTCAGGTGCCGGGTGCAAGCTTTGTTAATTAACACCCAGAGGGCAGCTTGCATGTCGAATTTCGTCGTTCCTTTGAACGCTGTGAAAGTCAAGGTTAGATATCTAAGCTCCTTGACACTACAGCGCTCTCTAGTAGAGAATGGAGGAACTTGGTGTTGGCGGAAAATCCCGAGATTAATTTTGCCATTATGAACACGGCCTACTGAATTCAAATGGGTTCCTTAACATGTGCTATGAGAAAACCGAGTTTCATTGAAATAGCTCCAGCCGTTTAGAAGTTATTAGTGGGGAGACACACACCATCTCACAGACACACGCACACACAGACAGATACACGGACAAAAGGTGATCTCATAAGCCTATTTTTTATAAATGCCAACAACGTATGACATCCATGTCGTGATTTTTGTCGCCCTTCAAAAATCACTTACCACGGCCAGGGGCGAACCTGCAAGCTTGGGTTTGGTAGTCCGACACGTTAACCACTCACCCACCGTGGCACGATTGAATTTCAATTTAAGGGCCAGGGGGAAAAACAATGAGAGTCATGAAAATGAAAGAAGAAAAAAAAGAGTTATTGGTGCGAGTGGGTTGCTATGGTGATGCTTTACCTTCCAGCAATACTAGCATGAGGAAACGTGATGACAGTCAATAGATCTTCATTGATTGAGACATCTTTTCTCAGTGTGTTTTACTTATCATACTAGTAGTACACGTGACGAATTTAGAGTAAAGGAACAAGACCTCCAAGTGAAAATTGCCAACGCAAAAGAAGACATAAAAACTGTACAAGATGAAATTAAACAAATCAAAATTATCCGTGAACTTCACTTAAGGAAAGCTGAAGTTTTTATGAATGTAAAAGGTCAGCAAGAAAGGCTTCCCGAAATTCTGAAAGTATAGATGCAATATGTATTGAACCCTTCAGAATAGCAGTGTTTATATGTAAGAAATCTTAATCAAGGGGTCGCGCTCAGTTCCTATGTGATGTTTACGTTCGCCAAACAACATGCTCTACTGAGGTAAGGGCCATAGGATTAAAACTATAATTAAGAAAGAAAGGTGACAAGATGTAAAATAATAACATTATTTAATGACTAATAGTGCATAAAAAGAATATAAACAACAATAATAAAATAAATCCTCCCTGAATTTTCCCATGACAAGAATATCTATCAATGCTGAGGAGTCAGACAGATTTAAAATGTGGATCCAGGTTCCTCTAACTTGCAATTTGGATTTTATGTACGCGTAATGACTAACTACGAGGAATGAGTACTTTGGATGACTGTTCGTTTACAACGGGTTAACAGCCACGGTGCTCACGAACAATCATCTCGTAAATCAACGTTTACGGATATGAAACATGACACTAATAAAACCCCTTAAAAATGTAATCCTGACACACACACTAAAATCTACTATTTACAGGTATCTCTCTCGAGACCCTCATTTAGCGCGATGACGCACTTGACAATGAGCTGCCAACTCCGGCCAATTGCTCAATACACAAGCAAGGAAATACAGCATAGCACGTGACTTCACGGGTCACTGAATGGAATATAAACATGGACTAAACCAACAACAACAAAAGCCTGACCAGCTGATATTACTTTATATGAACAAAACTGCATGTTAAGGTAACGCTTCGGAGATTATCGTGATTCGTAGGCAACTCCCATTTATTTAAACAATTTTTATCATTGATCAGTTCTTAATTCTGTATTTCAAGTAATTACTGAGCCACACAAGCGCTCCCCACTAATGACCTCGCTGGCAACCTTCAGTCCGTCTTGTGAAACATCTCCCCCTTCCTCACTACCTGTCATCATCCCAACTCCAGTGTGTAAAAATAACTGACCAGCTGTGCCGTTATCTCAAAGAATCAACAGCAGCAAAACTCAACCACCTCAACAAATGGTCAGACATTAATCAAAATATCCACAATTGCCCTCGCAAGGTTACAATATGGACCTGGCACCAAGCTGACAGAAATCAGTCTACGCTGAAATTCCCGCTTGTAATAACCACAAAAATACACACACACACACACTTCTGGGAATGACATTACGTTTTTCACACAGATCGGCTGAATAGATGCTCACAAACAATTTAAAAAAAATATTAAAACCTACGATAGAGCTGACTGCTCTTCGTCACAAATCACATTGCTCCAAAGGCAATAATTTCACTGAATCTGATCAATAATAAACCAAAAAAAAAAAAGATTAATTACCCTCCAATCTACTGTATAATTATATTACTTCAGTCCTACTTCTGAAACACAACATATCTCCGAGAGACGTTTTTAACCGCATTGCGTAACATATGCAAACACGGTCGTCCACATAGCTACGTTAGTTAAAACAACAAACAAAAACAAGAACCTTCCACTAATAACATATGCGAGCTGTTTCCATGCAAAAGGTGTGTCAGACCAAAACTAAATATACGACGTTAATCACACAAGCAAAAATATTTACAAAACAAAATATGTCCCATACACCATAAGTTAATTTATCAGATAATAATAATATTATTCAGTACTCATCCTCAGCTAGTCACCCGTCAAAGAACATCAGCGGCCATCTCCCAACTGGATGCTTCTTATCTCATTTCAACCATCTTGACGGAGTGTTGATAGTTCCAGGCTCCTTCAATGGTAAGCGATGTCATCTCTCGTGCTGATTCAAAAAGTTAAATTATTATACACTAGATATCTGACTACTAAATTCGCCGTTTCAGGTACTACTTTCCCCGGAACTGTTCGTTGGCGAATTATCGAAGTTACTGCCCCTACAAAATATAGTACTGTGACTATCTAACACTGAATTTAACACATTTATTAATAATTTCTGTGTCCTTGCATGACACACAAAATATAATAGCTTCCGTCCTCAGACGAACAAAAGTAATAGCGTTCCGTCCTCAGACGTACAAAATAATAGCAATGTCTTGGCTCTTCACGCCACTTATAAATGAACCGGCCCTAGGTCTTGATAGAGGGGGAAATTATATAAAAATTTCTCAAAAAAATAGTGGTACAGGAATGAAATAAATATCATTGAACTCGAAAAATAGCGCAGGTCAAGAATATGCCCATTAATCCTAGAATCGATCGTAGAGATATTGTCTAGCCGATCTCCCGCGTTAATGCTAGCCATAGCGTACCCAAGCTGGCCTTGCCGCGCTGGGAAGCATTCTTTTCCCATTGGTTCCCCATTTTCTGTAACTTGGCGGTTTTTATCAGACCTTGGCCTAGTAGGAGTGTCTAGTATTTTCATCAGCCACTCACGTTACTGCATCATATTTTTTCTAGGCGCGAATATTACAATGAACATACCATGAGCGTGTCTCACTGCGCGTCGCTTCTATTTTGAGGTGGCCACCACCTGCCCTTCTGAATCATTGCTAGGTCTTTCTTTTCACAATCCTAAGTATTTAGCCTTTTGTCAAACTGCTGCAGGTATTTCCTCATTGTCTCCAACCACTGCTTGAAATTTCCTCATCTCCGTCTGGCTATTTTCATGATGCTTGTAGTAATATTTATTAATTGAAGA
Source organism: Meconema thalassinum (assembly GCA_946902985.2). Lineage (NCBI taxonomy): Eukaryota > Metazoa > Arthropoda > Insecta > Orthoptera > Tettigoniidae > Meconema > Meconema thalassinum. Next base: position 283,423,751 of record OX336397.1, read on the forward strand.
AATAAAAAATCGAATCATTTATCCATCAGAGGGTAAAGGGTTCAGTATGGACTTCCAAAAAAGGGTGCACAGTTAAAAGTGGGCTAATCCTTATTTTTGTGTTCAACCGAAGCGCAATGCGATTAGAAGCAAACCAAACTTAGGGCGAGACTCACCGAAAAACTCAACTTCATGAAAACTTTGCTACGACAACTAATGATTTGATTGATTGATGGATTCTTCAGACTCAACTAATAACTCAATTTAAGACTCAAGTGACCTTTGATTGGTTCCTTAGTTTAGGGTCTGCGACAACGCAGTCATGTAGCCCCGTGTACTTTGGGTGTGTGTAGAATCTGTCTGATAACCGGTGTTAATTGTGATGACTGTATTAGTGTGTGTTATCTGTTTTTAATTCAAGTAAGGACTGCAGACATTGAATTTCAAGTAGTTCCTACTTTTGCGGCCAAACGCCACCGTTAACGACTACTAGTTCAGAACTTCGCTACCAGACGCCACTGTAGTCGGCTCCTGGTGACGAACGTAGGAACCTAATTGGAGCGTTGATTAACCTATAATTAACTTAGCTTCACACAGGTGTAATTAGTGGAAGGATCTTTAACATGCCATAAATCTATGACATGGGACCGCCGGCTTTACTTACCCTCCGAAGGAAGGCATACTGAGGGATTTTAACGCTCTTAAAAAATCCGACGACTTCGACCGGGTTTGATCCCGCGATCTTGGGCATAGAAGCTCAGCATGCTACCCACTACGCCACCGAAGGCGCTTATTTTCAGTCTAAATTGCATGTTGTAGTATTTTGAATTTCAATTGCATTTTGTAAGTATTTTGAACCTAAACTATATTTTGTGCGTCGTTTCAATCTGAACTCAATGGGGCGTGGTGGCACAACGGTCAAGCTGTTGGCCTCTCACCAAGGTGGACTGGGTTCGATTCCCAGTCAATGCATGTGAGACTTTCGAAGTGAAATGCCATGTCCTGTGGTTCGGATTCCACGTAAAAAAAAAGGAGGTCCCGTGGCTCATGATTAACGGTCACGTAAAACTGAAAGCTTCCGTTTCAATCTGAGTTCCATTTTGTAAGTATTAGTTATAGTTTTCATTCTCATCTCATCTTTCGCTATCCCCCAAACCATTAGGGGCCGATAACCTAGACGTTAGGCCCCTTAAAACAATTATCATCATCATCATCATCACACTCAGCCTCGTGAGGCAAAACTGACAAGAGGTATTCCGCGCATATAGCCTAAATACAGCGCTGCGCGGTTAACAAATCCGCATCCGCCCCGCACGGCTGGCATTACAATGTCCATTAGATAAAGCATAAAGAAACACATTTAGTCATTTGAGGAGAAAGTCGCTCCCCTAGCGATGTAGGCTATATCATGTACTATGTTTAAAATCAATGCTATTATGCTTAACGAAATAATTTAAATGATGATGATGATGATTATGGTTGTTTAAAGGGGCCTAACATCTAGGTTATCGGCTCCTAATGGTTTGGGTGACCATGAAGATGATAATGAAATGGAACCTATTCCTGCGAAGTAGGATCGGAATAACAAGAAGAGACAGGGTGAGGAATGAAAAGGTCAGAGAAATGGTGAAAGAGGAGCCCTTGCAAGGTAGGATTGAGACATCAAGACTGAGGTGGTATGGACACTAATGGATGAGAAGAAGATTCCCAAGAGGATACATGAGATGCAGATGCAGAAGAAACGACCAAGGGGAAGACCAAGAGATAGATGGCTGAAAGGAGTGGAGGAATGTGTCAAGAAGAGAGGCGAGGACTGGACCAGAGTGACAGCGGAGAGGTGGTGGGAAGAAAGAACTAACTGTAAGTGGCGAGGCTCATGTTCCAATCAGACCCAGCCTGGGGCTGGAAATTGTACAAGATGATGATGATGAACTAAAACTAACTACTAACTTATAAACTAGAATAAGAAATAGAAAACAAAAGGAGAATAAGGCAAATAAAGGACAGGAGGGAAAAAAATGCCCTCAACCCTCGAACAATGCGGAAGGAACGAGAGCCATAAAAGGCAGATAGGAAAGTGAAAGAGAAGAGGGTCCGCTCCAGAGGTAATGAAAAAAAGGGGGAAACCGGACCCAGCTCAGGAATCCCTCGGGGTCGCCAACTCTCGAACTCACCAACCGTGAGCCCCTGAGGGTGTAGCAATATCCAGGGTGCACCAGAAGTGCACAAGTAAATGGAAGCAATGCCGGACTCAGCAGGGGCCCCGTGGTCGCCAACCCACGTCCACTAGATATGAGCCCCTGGGGGATGTCATGAAAAAAAAAGCATAACGAAAAAAAAAAGTACAGATATATGCCATAAACATCCGGGTCCTAGCAATGATACTCAAACATTATCCGCAGCTTGTCCGCCCTCCACAAAGCCATGCAAACTATATCCGTATGGTGAAAGATTTCGAGGTTTATCCGCGCAGGGCTTTACATATAAATACATACACACACCCAAGTACACGGAGCTAAATAACCACCAAACCCCTTAAATACAACAACAACAACAACAACAACAACAACAACACGTATCTTTATACAACTATGAAGTATGTGTTAAGTATTTCATTAGAGCCACATACAGTACATAACTTATGTCATTTTCGTCAATATTTCCATTTTGCAAGTTTGCTTGCAATATAAGAAATATTCGCAAGGTATTTATCTTCCTGTATTGGCAGTACTTGCCTGTTCACCATCTCTTGATGAATGCAGCACATTTGTTGGCACAGGCTAGAGTAAAATGCGGCTTTGTCTCAGTCTCATTCATGGCTGTGATTATATGGCAGCTACTGAAGTATGGTTGGTGCCGAGTATTGGCATTCAGGACACAACCAGTGTCTGTGGATGTTGTGGAAAGTTCTGCTCGTAGTGTTGGTACTGCTGAACAGACCTAGTTGGGAAAGCCACAGCAAACTACCTCATTCCTTAGCTTGCCTAGTACGCTTCATTGCGGGTTTCTACCACACAACCTATGGTGGTGCTATCTATTATACTGTATCTGAATTGCAGCCAATGGCCATAGCTGGGTAGGCTCCCAACAAGTGCAATTACAAGTAGTACCAACCTTGGCTACCAGAGATGCCCACTGTCACTGACACCTAGCGGCGAACATTGGAACTTGATAGAGCGTTTCTAACCAATTCTATCTATGTCCACCCCTTATCAATCCCGTTTTCAACGGAGTCGGGGATGAGATGCGATGGAATGTCACGTGGCTGACGGTTTATACGGCTGGATGCCCTTCCTGACGCCAACTTCACGAGAGGAGTTAATGAGAGATGACATGAATGAAAGTTCAATTTCAAGTAATTCCAACTTTAGCTACCAGAGATGTCACTGACACCTACTGGCGAACTAGAGTCATTAAAACTTTGTCCTTTGCAATCCTCTTCTTCAGTCTGTAAACTAAACTCAACATTGAAACAACAAACTCAAATGAACAGTAGGAATATTCATCTACGTATAAAATACGAGTATTTTATGATATAGCCTACCATATCCTGGTGCAGAGGAAAGCATTACTGGCTGCCACCCCCCAGTGGTCCCAGATTCAATTCCTTGCTCTGCGAACGTTGGAACTTGAAAGGAAGCTTTTAGTTTTACGTGACCGTTAATCTCGTGTTCATGAGTCACGGGTCCTCCTTTTTACGTGGAATCCGAACCATAGGACATGACATTTCACTTTGATAATCTCACATGTACCTATATATTGCTACACCCTCAGGGGCTCACAGTACCTCCTGCCTTCTGCTCAAGGCCCTCAAGGAGGCAGGGTGTGTGTAGCCCCACCACTTCTGGTGCACCCTGGATATTGCTACACCCTCAGGGGCTCACGGCTGGTGAGTTCGGGAGTTGGCTACCCCGAGGGGTTTCCTGAGCTGGGTCCGTTTTGTCCCCATTTTCCTCTGACCATTGGGTAGGCCCTCTCCTCTTTCCCTTTCCTATATGCCTTTCATGGCTCTCCTTCCTTCCAAGACCCTCAATCCTCATTCTTCGAGAGTTGAGGGCATTTCTTTTCTTCCTGTCTTTTATTTGTTTACCATTTCTTCTTCTAGTATGTAAGTCTGTAGTTAGTATTAGTTAGAGTTTACATTCTCATCCCATCTTTCACTATCACCCAAACCATTAGGGGCCGATAATCTAGATGTTAGGCCCTTAAAAACGACAATTATCATCGTCATCATCAGACGGACATTGGCAGTACTGCAAGAACGTGACATAATTCAGGCAGCGCTATCTCTTGGCAATGTGACGTATCTAATACAAGAGTAGCATGCAGTGCACCTTATACGGCCTCGTACGTGCATTGTACTGAAGGTAAGGAAGCATACCTGTCACTCTTTCCTTCCGCCGAGCGCCTGCCTCAAGAGTTCGTCATCAAGAAACCAGTTCCCGAGAAGTGGGCCAAGGAACGCCCACCCAGTGGAAAGAAGAAATCTGCACCGAGACAACAGAACACTCCAGTGACTATGGAGCGCAGTTTCGTGTGACTTATTCTGTGGTTAAACATGCATACAACAGGATTTCTAACGGCTTCGCCTTTCAGCTGCTTTAAAGGTGAGTGAACATATTGGTTTGTAGTTGCCTACTGTGGGTCTTTAAATCAGGCCTTGAGCTGTGGACAACGTGGCCATCAGCCCCATGTATTTAGGTGTGGATCGCATTTTCTTTATTAGGCTATACACAGCAGTTGGACACTAAGTCTCGGTGGAAACAAGATATACAGTAGTAAGTTAGATAGTTATTGTTTTTCAAAGGGGCGGAACTACGAGTTCATCTGTCCCTTGCGATAAGTAACTAATCGTATAGAAGTGAATTAAAATGGCGTTATTTTCATAGCTTAAATATTCTACATCTTTTGGCATTTTTAGTTATAATTCATTCATTCAACCACCCATTAGGCTAAATTATTCGCATTATCCTACTCTTAAATGTATTTACATTCTTCGTAAAAGACCCTTATAACTACTACAGGAAGACTTTCTAATTATCAATGGCTCTATTCTGGCCTAATTCAACGCAATTTCTAATTAATTTTCTATTTTTATGAAGAGAAGATATAGGTTGGTAGGAAACATTCTAAGGCACCCAGGAATAGTAAAGTTCAGGCGTGGATCTAGAGTTTGGCTTTGGGGGGGGGGTCACAGAATCGAAATTGTTAAGAAAAATTGTATCACTAACAACGCAATCACAAAATAACCAAACGTACAAAACCAGACCAATTTTTTTGCAAGCTACATGGATAGAAATTTGATGCGTTTAGCGCACCAAAAATATTCGTACAAATTGCAACGGCGTGTTTTGCGACTTTTACATCGAGCTTCGAGAAAAGTATCAAAGTACGTTACAGTTTCGGCAAGTCGAGTTGGTACCGATAAAGGGAGTCACAGCTTAAATTGCCAACCAAGCTTGCAGTTTGGACGTCGGCAAAATTTTTTGGTGTGAAAAAAAAAAAACCCAAATTCCTATCCGTGCATTGCTGCACATTCATCGTGACATCACTATAAACATCGAATCGGTAATCACAAGGTTTGCTAAACAAAATAGGCGAGTTGATGTTGTTATATAAATAATCGTTTTATATAACAGGTATGGAGTTGTAAATATGTACAGTTGTAACAGAACATAATAATTGCAATAAAGATATTTTCAGTATTGAATAAAATGAAAAAAAAAAAACTGTTTTTCAGTTACAATTCGTTAAGTTTTATTTTTCTGGTTATTGTGTTTTCGTTTTTTGAGTTTGCAAAAAACTTGGTCTCTGTTTGGGGGGTAGGGGGGGGGGTGAATCCGCGCCTGGTAAAGTTAGTTATGGAAGAAAGGGTCGAGGACAAGAACTGTAGGGGTAGACCAAGGTTAGGATATGTTAAACAGATTGCCTCGGATGTAGGGTGTGGTAGCTATGTAGAGATCAAACGATTAGCTCAGAACAGAGAGGGAAGGATTGCTGCATCAAACCTGTCAAAAGACTTAAGACTCAAACAACCCTTAGCCCAAAAACTCATCCATGTTCAAAGGGTTGATATCGTTTCATTGGCTGCGTGGCTCAGTAGTAACGTTCATGCCTGCTGTTTCCAAGGTTTCAGGATCGAATCCTGGCGCAGCCAGTTGGCACGTTAAAGATCCCCTTCTGGGCAAAATTCCTGCACCCCGGCGTCTCTAGAAGCCGCAGTAGTTAAAAGGGACGTAAAACCAATACCATTATTATTATTATTATTATTGATATCCTTTCCTCACAAAAGAGTTGACGGTGAGGGGCAGTGTCCCTCCACGACTATAGGCAGCGATGGTCAAGGCCTCTCCTCTGACTTCAGACCAGACCTCAAGTGACGTCATGATCGTGAGATCATCATTACGTCGTATCAGTCGGCTTAGAGTTGTGGTTTATCTAGGAAATGACTCAACAATCTCGGTCTACTTGATTATTAGATGTATCATTGCTAGAGTGAGAATTTACTGGTCAGAGCACTAGCGTGCAATGCCGAAGGTTTGAATCCCACTATGGTCAGACATTAAAATCTCTAATTAAGCCTTGTTTTAATTATACAGTAGGCAATAGCAGTATTACTTTTAATAAAGAGTGGAAAGTTATGAATAGTGCCCGATGTTGATGCCGCAAAAAAGTTTAAAAATGCACTTAAAATTTTCAAAAATGACTGTAATAAATGACCTAACAATTCAAAATGGAGAAAATTATCTTATAATATTAAAATCACCAATATTTCAAAAATTCGAAAAATGCATTACAAAATTGAGAAAATGATCTTATAATAATATACTCACCAATATTTCAAAAATTGCATCTTAAGCTCAAATTGAAAAGTCAATCAAAATAGATTTCTGACTCTTCTATTTTGAGTTGCACTCCACTAAGAATGTCATTCTGATGTTGTCAAATGTAAATGATCTGCGATTATCAGCCAACAAGTTTTTATATCTCGAAAAGCTGCGTTCAACATCAACTGATGTGATCGGAGTGTACTTGAAGTGAGGAAGGTAGTTGCTGGTAAATCCTCCTCAATCCCATCCATGCAGTAGTTTTCACCAGAAAGATTTTGCATAATGTTTTAAACCCGGTGTTTTTGTTCAGTTTTGATGCAATACCCACGATTGTTGCTAAGACTAGTTTCCATCCGGTTGATTAAGGAAATGGAATCAACATTTCAATATTTTAAATTATCTTGTATCAGCTACTAGCTTCTTCTTAACTCTGAGAGACGTAACAGTCTCATATAAAGCTGTGAGATGGCTAAATTGGAAAATATGACCTTGAAAGGCCGATTTCTCTAAAATAATTTTGCATTTTTTGCTATTTTCCATTTTAAGCGCATTTTTGTTTAAGCTTCGTAGTTTATTTTTGGTCTTATTTTAGATTCGCGGGGTTTCTATGTACTTCGGCATTGTTTTAGACAGCTGAGTAAAAAGATGTCATCAACATCCGGGCCCTAACATAAGAACACTCAATCAGTTTATTAGTTTTTGTAAATGACACAACTCAGGAAGTACTTTGTTTAGAGCAAAACTGAGTCAGAGAAAATCGAAATGTAATGTTTTTGAGTTGTCAACACAATTGTAATGGGTGGTTCCCTAATCCTGAAAAAAATTACATGAGATTAATAAATATTATTAGGGAACCACCCATTACAATATTGTGTACAATCATTTCGATTACTAAGGCGACACTGAAACATGGCTCCAAACACAACAATGAGTCAGAGAGATTATTCTCTCCTGGCACGTCATGATAGGCAGCCTAGGCTATCGCACTGTTTACTGAACAGAACGCGTGTATGATACGCTCCTGGTGAAAAGCGTGTCGTCAAGTGTCTCAACCAGGGCCGTGGAGAGCGGTGAAGGGCCCTGGGGATGGAATTTCCCGGGCCCCCAAGACCCAAATATTAATCAACAGGAAGTTCACCGAACTTCCTGTTAAAAGAGGGTGAAGGGGTATACTGTATACTGTACGGCCTCTGTGACACAAGACGTAATATCTTTTCATAATGAAAAAATGACTTTTACTCAAAGTTAAGACGTATTTTAAAATACGTTTTACATATAGGGTTTTTATGTTGGTTGGCATTCTTAAATCTTGCTGCCCTTGAAGAATCACACCCTTGGGTCTAAGCCTAAACACTGATATAAGTGTTTTGGTTGAGCGGCGATCACACATCATTGTACATTAAACAAAGCAACATATATTTTCATAATTAACCACTGGTATACTCATACGTAAGTCAAGTTATTTATTATGTGCTATCAGTAGATTGCAGCTGATCAGTGATTGTTTTCACAACAGAAGAAAATGTGAATTTGAATTATATTTTGTAATTTGCAGTCAGTGGACTTCTTATAATTTAATATTGCTTTGCAGTAAGTAAACCTAGAGCCAGGTTCTCCTAATACTCCCCAATCCTATCTATGACTGGTGACCATCCGGAGCGGATTTACGCCAAGATTATGGGGGAGTGGACACACCGGGGATCTGGGGGTATGGAATATCATCAAGCTCAGAGTGGGGTCCGGAGTCCTCTTCCGGAAAATTTTCCAAAAATTAGGTCCAAATTATTGAGTTATAAGCTTGCGACATTTAACCCGTGTACTTGGTAGCTAGTAGGTCTAGTATCACTGGCGGGCAATGAACCATTGGCGCTCGGTTGGGAATCGTTTCCATCAACTAGTACTGTAGATAGCCTATAATTCAGTATTTGCTGACGCGTTAATTTTCCGGGTTGTTTCTGAAGGCCTCCACATTATTGAATTAAGTTAACTGTAAAGCAGTAGTTTTCACAAATATTAATAATAATAATAATAATAATAATAAAACTGAAGATCACAAACAACATCATTTCTAATAGGGTGGAATTCCGGCGACTGATCACTACTGCAGATTTTTCGATTCTGCAAGTTCCACATCAACCACGGAGAGTGTTATCAGCGGAACAGAGGCAGGCCATCAGCCAACGTATGAAGAAGTTTTGGGAAGAAAAGAAAAAACTAAACAATGTACCGTAGTCTTAGGTTCAAAGCGGTCTATAATTGGCCAAATTCTAAATATATATATATATATATATATATATATATATATATATATATAATAATAATATCGTATGGCCTCGGTGGCCGGGTGCAAGCTTTGTTAATTGACACCCAGAGGGCAGCTTGCTCCTTGGAGCGCTATGAATGTCAAGAATGTTAGATATCTAAGCTCCTTGACACTACAGTGCTTTCTAGTAGAGAAATGAGGAACTTTGTGTTGGCGGAAAATCCCGAGATTAATTTTGCCATTATGAACACGGCCTACTGAATTCAAATGGGTTCTTTAACATGCCAACAACGTATGACATGAGTATCGTGATTTATGTCGCCATTCAAAAATCACTTACCATGGCCAAGGGGGGGGGGGGGACCTGCAAGCTTGGGGTTGGTAGTCCGACACTATAACCACACACCCACCGTGGCAAGCACAAATATAAATGAAGTAAATTATAAGATTCTCAAACAGCGAATACAATAGAAAACCAAGAAACGTGCGAATTGTGTAGACTGAAGGGGAGGCTAGTGGTTGTTGTATAATTAGAGAGGTGTATTTGCAACATTGTTGTAACTATTTGTCTTGAAGATTAGAAACTTAAACCCTCTTAAAACCACCCACTGCTGGTCGAAAAGCAGGGTATACGCTGTGCTGTGCTGTGCTATGGCCTCTGTGACATGATCAATCGCATGCCATATTCTTAGTTGCCGACTGAGAAAAGTGAGAATGCGTTGCCAGTCACGGCTATTACTGTAATTATTAGGGTTAAGAGTAGGGTAGGTGTCCCTGGACTAGAAATAAGGTTCTATCCAGGCATTTGTCTGGAGGGAGTGTGAAAACCCACGCTCAGGATAGCCGCTGTCAACATCGCGATTCGAACCTCTGATCTGCAGACTTGCAGTAGACCTCCATCACGGTCATTGGTCAGCTACACTGCGGGGTCTTACTTGAAGGTGCGAGAGTTTTTACTTCAATAGAGTCGAGTCTTTTCAAGCCTCCGTGGCTTAGGCGGCAGCACGCCGGCCTTTCACCGCTGGGTCCGTGGTTCAAATCCCGGTCACTCCATGTGAGATCTGTGCTGGACAAAACGGTGGCAGACAGGTTTTTCTCCGGGTTCTCCGGTTTTCCCTGTCACAATTCCATTCCAGCAACACTCTCCACCATCATTTCATTTCATCTCATCTGTCATTCATTTAATCATTGCCCCAGAGGAGTGCGTCAGGCCTCGACAGCCGGCACAGTTCATATCATCGCCGCTAGATGGGGGCTTCATTCATTCCATTCCTGACCCGGTCGGAGACTGGAAGCAGGCTGTGGATTTTCATTTTCAGAGTAGAGTCTTTTCTATAGCCACTAAATGTCAATGGTCACCAAATTTTTCCTCCAAAATATCACAAATTAACAAAGCTTGCACCCGGCACCCGAGGCCATATGATATTATTATTATTATTATTATTATTATTATTATTATTAATATTTGTGAAAACTACTGCTTTACAGTTAAATTAATTCAATAATGTGGAGGCCTTCAGAAACAACTCGGAAAATTAACGCGTCAGCAAATACTGAATTATAGGCTATCTACAGTACTAGTTGATGGAAACGATTCCCAACCGAGCGCCAATGGTTCATTGCCCGCCAGTGATACTAGACCTACTAGCTACCAAGTACACGGGTTAAATGTCGCAAGCCCCTAAATGAATTAACAACTGCAACGACAAATAGGCCTATAATTAACTGTTGAGTAAGACTACGAATGACACCGCAGTCGGTAAGCCGAATCCGGCATTCCTGCCGCGGCTTATTCAGGACTCGGAGTCATTTCCAAGTCATAGATAAAGGGAGCATCTCATTTTAAGTTTAATGGTACTAAGACGTTAAAGCATATCATGAAAGGGCTTGATTCGCAAGGGAAAATATATCTTCACGTCCTGTAAAATAATTGGTTTGCAGATCAATGCTACTCTTTGGAATAAACGGCGTACCTTAGTTTCAGTCTTTGGATACATTTCCCAACTCTAGTACAAATAGTGATATAGGTTTTCAATACACACCTTAATCAGAAATGATTTGCGCACGAACCCAAGTACCTAGGATTGTTGATCGTATTGAATGAACCAGTTATAATAATAATTATACTGCACCTAAACATACAGATTATTCAAATGTTAGCATTGTTTTCTCAATTCAGTATACGAGAAGATGAACAATTTCGCATGCATTTCTTCTATCTACGTTTGACAAAAAATCATCCCACCCTTTCGCTAGATATTTAGCCAGCAATGATAAATTTTCACATAGTGCGAAAGTAAATTACTAGGGAACGATGACCTCGCTGTTCTTCCCCTTAAATCAACTATAAAGTGAATTACTGTGTGGACTCGACTATAAAATGCATTTTACTTACCTGCCTGCACGGCTTACGATACGTCTAGTTAGACAATATACTCATTTCAGACACTGTCACCTCTAAATATCTAAGCTCGATATGACGCACCAAAATTGAAACTCTTGAGCTAGCTGACCAAACACACCAGGGCAGCCCAGGCTCTCGTGGCCTTGGCGAAATAAGTGGAGGGATGAGAAAATTATTTGAAAGATTGGTGCATACGCCGAATAAGCCACATATAGAATAATGACATGCTCTCTCTGTCTTCTGGTATATTCTGAGAACAAAACATAGCGAAGCCCCATCGCCTAAGTTGACCACTTTGAGACAGTTGTTCTTTCCACAAGCGCTTTGTAGAGGAAAATATTGTCCACTTTACAGAATAAGTTTCTCAATCCTTGTAACATTCTTCACAGACTGTTCATTGCATTCACTAAATGATTGCCAGTAGCAAATTCAAGTCATATAAAGGCAATAATAGATTAATGCCCGATCAGGCCCATCCTTCTAGGACGCCGGGCCCCCCTGGGAGGGTCGGGCCCCGGGGCAACAGCCCTGCCTGACCCCCCCCCCCCCCCTCTCGTCGGGCCTGGTCTCAACTCGTATTCCTCTTTCATCACATCATTATTTATCATCGTGTCTGCATTATAGAGTGTGCACATCGTCGCATAGTGGCTATTACTAGGGCTCGGATTTTTAGGTGCTAAAAATCGGGGAAATATTTATTTTTTATGTATTAAAGATACCTGAAATATGTGACAAAAAAATAAAATATGTAATTATAATTTAGTTTATTAATGTGAATATAAACAATATGCATTACTCGCGAATGCATTTTACTGACACAACGAGACACATCTTCAGGTTGTCCATCACAAATGACCGACGATTATCGCGAAACACTTCTTCTGAAGGTGCGAAACTGTGGCAATATGTTTCTTGCCCTTGAGGTGTTGTGTAACTTGAGATCGCTGTTCAGCCTTGGTTGCTTTCCCACTTGGTTGGCAGAACAGAACGCCCCCATCAGAAGCAAAATTATCTTTAAATTGTGCAACAGACGATAATTTGTAGTGGTTTTTACTTTAGGCATCGTAGAACTGCCTTACACTTCACATTGCCCAAAATGAACTGCATGTGTGTGACACTGGTTCCAGGTAGCTGGGGGAAGGGGGAGGTCTAGCACGTGGTGCAATATGGCTATGGACAAGGAAATCCCCGGCTTCCACAGTGAGTGGCACGGGGCGACAAGTTAATAATAGCACAGTTGCAAACTGACATACGCTCTGCATAAAGATTAGAAAGGTCACAGGTTCTTCCCCAGTTAAGTAACACAGAACAAAATCAATAAACTGAAAGATCTAGCATACTGATTTTAAAAAAATGTAAATATTATGTCTGTTTGTGTGCTCATAAGTCAAAAGCAGGAATTTATGCATTTATAGAAAAAATGCTTAAAATATGTATTTACATAAAAAAATATTTATTTACCTAAAAATCCGAGCCCTAGCTATTACCCCTTCACGAATTGATTGCCGGCGGTCGAGATGGGAACTATCCCTTGTTTACTTGTGTCACACGTCAGTCTGCTTCGTTGATAGGTACAGTTGCGTGAGTAGGATATGACTCAGCTTCAGTAGCCTCAGTGTTCGTTAGACTGTCCGTGGTGACATGAGCTCCTGTGACGCGGAATGCTGCTTGTCTTATTAGTCCAGTCAATAAATTAACTTCACCCTACATCAGATGCGGGATCGTTTTTTTATTTTTTGTATTCCCTTAGGTAGTTATTAATCCAAGTTTCCATCCTCCCTCCCCCCTTGCTTCGTCCGCCATCTTGAATAAACTGTCAGAAATCGGCACTTTTTTCAGTTTTTGGCCTCTAGCTCATTCCCAGTTCAATTTTTTGTAGATATGTCTATCAAAGAACACGTAGATTACTAAATTTCCAACAAATTTGATGTGGAAGTTTTTTTTGTAGGACCAAGCGTATTCGAGCTACGAGAAGGTGAAAAAGGGCGAAAATTGGAGATTCGGCAAATTTTTCACTTTCGCTACACTTTCCATCGCAAAAACAGGGGGAAGACTTGATCTCAGCAAAAATAAATATTGAATGAAAGTCGTAGAGGATTTAATTTCCTTTAAAATGCATGTATCAAAAAAAATGCGAGCAATGGGTAGGAGTGGGGGTAAATTTAAGAAAACTAGAAGAAATGCAGAACGAACTCTTGTCATCGCTGTGTTCCCCGCTTCGTCCCGCGGGGCTCCTGCTACAATCAACAACAAACACTGGCACAGCAAGGCTCAGCGGCAATCAAATCTTAACTGGGAAATAGAACTCTTGGCTCTCCTTTCTTCCAATCCCTTAATTCTGTAACATTTTTAAAATGTCCTTAACTGTGGTGATGACTATAATGGTCTAATTTAAACAAACATGATAAGAATAAATATACACTGTGGTGTGACCTTACCTGTGATAGTATAATATAATAAGTTGTTGAGCGCCAGATTCCTATTTAAGACAGTGAATCGAAATTTATGAATTAACCTCGGCTATCAGCAGTAGAGTGAGACCTAATTATCCCTGGTCGTGGTGAGACAAAGTCATCTAACCAATCCAGTATTTAATCAAGGAGTATGATTGCCTTAAAGTACTAACTACAATGAAAGAAATAGGCATTACGTTGAAGAGAATGAATTTATTAAATGCAAAAATAAAATATTAATAAAACAGAATAGTGATAGTCACACAATTGAATTTAAAATTACTCAATGCGGCAATTAATTTAAAAGAAAATAAACATTAATTAATTGAATCTATCTTGAAGTTACATATTACAGAGACGTCGGATATTTAACTGTTTGCTCACCCAGTCGAAGATTCGTCATATTTAAGTAATGACCGATGATCTCGATGTTACGTCGCATATGTTTAAAAAAATGATGTGATATCTCAATTACTATGAAATATCCTCATTAAGTACGTTGCCATCTGTAGAAAGACTCTTGATCAGGGATATAACCCATTATGTACTAATATAGATGTCGGCAGGACATCATTCAGTGTCGACTCTGTATGCTCAGTCCATTAGGACCCAGAAAGCAAGGTTACAACTTCCTTCTTTTCTCGAGAGCTGGTGATGAATGAATGTCTTGTCGAGGGTGCAGGTACTAATAACTTCCTTGTCACGTGGTCTTCGATTGTCTCCCACCCCAGTAAGCTTCCCTCTCTTCAGTGTTCATTCACTCACGAGGGCTAATTGCATCACAACTTGTAATATCTTGACGCATACGTATAGTAGAAAATGGCATGTTAGTTGCACCATGCGTGAAATATAATGTTCCATTCCTTCCAGAAGGAACTCGATGGTGCTCACGTGATGGTTACTCATGACAGTGACTCTTAGCCGTGGTGAAATAATTACTACGTCGTTCTGTTTGTGACGCATAGGGTTGATTCATATCGCCAATCTTGTTGCAATATATCATACTTCGTCTCTTTACAAATAAATGTTAATAAAAATCTAATTGAATATAATAATAAAAACCGCTTACAATTATCTGATATAAAAATCATCTCATGGATGTACTAATTAATAATAATAATAATAACATGATAATAAATGAATAACCCTATAAATATAATAGGTATGGGATCGAATCGTTACAATCGCCCCTAAGATAAATAATTTAAATGACATTTCACATTATTTCTCTTACCACATCCAACATAAAAAAACTATAAATATAAATATCATAACCCCCAAAAAGACAACATACAATATACTCTTCATCAATACACAAAAATATACAAGAAATATATTCTTCACAAAAATTCACATTTTAACTTTCATTCATCTCATTCTTCCAAATGTTCATAATGTTCATTCTTCTTTATATTTATGCTGTAAAAAAATATACATATAATGCCCTTCACTTTTAATTTTGACATATATGTCAACGCTGCACTCGTTTATAATGGTGGTGATTGTATGCTTGACATACAATTTTGGTTTCTTATCTAGTGAACGTGGTTTTCGTCAGTCTGGTGTAGAATTACATTGTTGTCGTACCAGCTGATTAACACTTTAAAATTATCACAGCACACGATATGCAAACAACACAATATTCCTTTCGTCTCTTTAAAGGGATTACTCAAATGCAGTAAAATTTCAATAATTGAAGAAAAAAATAACTTAGCAAGATACCTAAGGCAATTCCAATTTCAGTGCATATGTCATACATGTAAATATTTCCCCAAATACATAATGACATCGAAATACCTTAAAGCAGTTATTAAACAGTTCACTTAAATACCCGAGTTACTACTCACCTGCCTTCGTGGCTTAATTCTTTCTTAGGCCACGGCCGCCTCCTTTCAAATTAATACTTCCTAAGTCTCCACGACTTCTTAACTTCTCGTAAAACCATAATTCCTCTTCACTACTTCTCGAAAACAATAACTTGAATTTTCAAAATCACTAATAAACATAAAATCTGACTTCTCGTTCATCTTATAAAATTTAACTTAGCGTCAAGATATCTTTACTGTATTGTCATTCTTACCTACTACAACAAAATGATTAAGACTTGGACAAAATACTACTCAATACCTGAATTACGTATATCACTAAACTATTTCACAAAAACACATGACTAACTCCTCGGAATAAATATTTCGTTCCACAAAATATTAATGCTCTTATACTTTAAACTTAGTCTATTCATGATTTGACTTCTTGCTGAATACCTAAAAAAAACTTAGTTTTCTCTCAAAACTTATTGTGACATTACTCGTCAACACTTCCTTACTTGCGTCGATCGCCTGGACTATAGCTCATACTTGCTATACCAGAATCTCTCAAAACTCATCGTGACATCACACGTCACATACAAAAAAACCTCCCCTATTCGTGGTATAATCCCACATCTTCTTACTGTTACAGGTCACCTCTTACTGACCAATAACACTAAATTTCAGCTAAAAAAATCTTACATGCTTCGACTAATTCCTTGGAATAATAACATCACACTTTGCTTTCCTAACTATTGTCTTCCTAAAATAATGACAGTGTTCCAGTTGATAGTCAATAACACCGACACTCCTAATTGGCAAATATTCTCCCAAAATCACTTCATAAAGCAAGTCCTGAGTCATAACACAGTTCAGACACTCTCTGCTCTACCAAATTAAATGCGTAAATTTCACCTGCCTTTAATTGAAACTTCATTATTACCCCTTAGGTATACTCACCTTACAAACCTACTCTTGTCTTCAAAAATATAAACTTCTCTTTACTAACTCCGTATGACATAAATAAAACTTAATTTCTCGTCTACTAAAAAAAAATATTTATATTTAAAATCCTCAAAACTTCGAATTATAACAAATTCCTTTCAATACTAGTAAATATTATGTCAACCATCTAATTATTATTATCATCTTTACTTTTACCTGTGTGTAGGACAACAATCTACCACATCATTAATCATCAGTAACTTTTTACTACAAAGTGGTTTAGCTCAATAACAAGCCTCGTAATATCTTTAAAACGTGCGTAACTGTAACTAAAACTTGGATCATCTTACCTCTATAATCCCTTATTACCTTGTGTGCATACAACCATATATACTTAAAAAACTCCCCACATTAACTTCACGTAGTCCCGTAGACACCATAAAAAAACTCATTGCTCAACGGAATATACCTCGCTGACCTACGTCATCTTACCAAAAACTTCCTCCAATATAACTCCATTTGGCATCTTACCAAAAACTTAAAACCACATTGCTCAACGGCATTACCTTCGTTGGCCTACTTCTTCAAACTCACGTCCATTTACGTGAAAACACACATACACACACATTTATTATATCTGTCACTAAGTACCAGATGCCCTAATCATGTTACTACTTCCTCATTTCAACCCGATGTTGGTTAATTCATACAACACATTACCATTAACTATTCTAAACCACTTCTAAATTTCTCAAATATATCCACTGATAACCTCGCTGTCCTCAAAATGAAACTTCTTTAAAAATCAATACCTAATTCTTCAACTCATTCGTTTTTATTACCACTGTATCATCTTATCTGCACTCACTTTTGAATTAAATCTTCATTACCATTATATTCATAATAATGGTTGCCATAATAATTATTACTTTCTTTCGATTACTTACTTTTGTAATAATCTTCCCAACTTTTTAAATTTAATTCTCACTTCATCCAACTTACCTGCAGTTTAAGGACCCACATTCAACTTACCTGAATTGCTCAATAGCACGACAACCTCTGTCTTCCAAATTAAATGATTTTAGTCAATCTAAATCAATAAGCGTAGGCACTACGCGCCCCTTACCATCCTAACTTCACGACTGAATTAAAATTACACACAGCAGGTTCCTTATCTACCTCTGTTAAATCCTATAAAACTTCATTACTTAATATTTAAGTCATACGGAACAGTAACTATCGTTAAAATAAATTTACATAACTACCTTCTCTGGCATTTCTCAGTTCTTACCACATTCATCTTCAATTCTATCTTTCTCTAGAATTCCACTTTCCTCTTTTCTTATAACATTAATTTCTACTTTCTTTGTACTATATTCATCCATAGTAACACAGTACTTCGGCTTTCCCCCTCTCACTTCCCCAAGTCTGGCTAATTCAGTACGCCACTGCACATCATATGCTTTCTTTCTCTCTTTCATTCTGATTTCTTTTTCCTCTAACAACTTAATTCTCTTCTCTTTCATTTTACTTCTAAAATATCTACCTACATGTCTTCTTTTCACTTCGCTACTACTATCACTTAATTTTCTCTTTAGCCGTTGCCTATTGCTTCTGCTCTTATTTATCTCTCTCCTCCTCTTAACCTGTTTACTAATTATGTTCTTCTGACTATGACTTAACGCACGCTTCTCTGCCTCTAATAATTTCACATTAATATCCGCTACACCATCATTAAATTCTTCCCTAGTCAACATATCCTCTTCACCTAAGATTTTCTGCATCTTAATTTCTTGAGTGCCTAGTACGTTCTTTATCTTACCTACTTCTATCCCTATCTTTTCTCTCATCTCCTCCACTTCTTTTTCACTACGTTCTATAGTCTCTTCTACAGCTATCCTGCGTTCATCTATCATCTCCGCTGATTGCTGTTCCTTACCTAAGATCTCCTCCGACTCCAATCTGCTTTCACCTACAATCTCCACTGACTCTAATCTGTTTTCAACTACAATTTCTTCTATCTCCAATCTACTTTCACCTAACATTTCCCCTGACTCCAATCTACTTTCAATTACAGTCTCCTTACAGACAGTCTTCACTGATTCTACTGCAGTATCCCCTAAATCTACTCTCACCTGCTTAGTTTCCGCTTCTACCAATTTGCTAAAACTTTCACCTTGAGTTGCTATTTTCTCTTCAATCACAGTTACTATTCTTTCCTGAATCCTACTTTCAGCTGCTTCTAATTTCTTATCTACTGTCTTAATAATATCTTTAGCCTTCATCTCTACCTCCTCCTTAATTTCACCTCTGATTTCCTGTTTCACCCCCTGAATACTCTCCTGCAGCATATCATAATTCATACTTAATTCTCTATTCATCGTTTCCACAATATCTAGTTTTACATTATTCTCTTCCAATTTTTGATTTATTTTACTACTATTCTCTTCCAATTTTTCATTAAGAAAGGCCTCCGTACTTCGCTTACTTTCATTAAACTTCTCATTCATATTTTGATTTAGCCCGCCCATATCTTTATCTAATTTCTCAAATTTATCATTGCATTCCTTTCTACTTTCCTGATTATCTTTCTTACTCTCCTGATTTCGCCCATCCATATTCTGCAACATCCTCATGAGTAAATTGAATTTATCGTCAGGAATATCTATAGACTTTTGTTTCTCCTCCGCCATCTTGAAGTACACCGTATAAAGATTGCCCTTCCAAAATTTCACTTCACTTCACTGTCCCCCAAAAGCACTGACAATTTGCACTGAAATTATACACTCCTCTCCTAAATACCGAATGGTTTTCGTTCCCCACGTTGGGCGCCAAATGTAACATTTTTAAAAGGTCCTTAACTATGGTGATGACTATAATGGTCTAATTTAAACAAACATGATAAGAATAAATATACACTGTGGTGTGACCTTACCTGTGATAGTATAATATAATAAGTTGTTGAGCGCCAGATTCCTATTTAAGACAGTGAATCGAAATTTATGAATTAACCTCGGCTATCAGCAGTAGAGTGAGACCTAATTATCCCTGGTCGTGGTGAGACAAAGTCATCTAACCAATCCAGTATTTAATCAAGGAGTATGATTGCCTTAAAGTACTAACTACAATGAAAGAAATAGGCATTACGTTGAAGAGAATGAATTTATTAAATGCAAAAACAAAATATTAATAAAACAGAATAGTGATAGTCACACAATTGAATTTAAAATTACTCAATGCGGCAATTAATTTAAAAGAAAATAAACATTAATGAATTGAATCTATCTTGAAGTTACATATTACAGAGACGTCGGATATTTAATTGTTTTCTCACCCAGTCGAAGATTCGTCATATTTAAGTAATGACTGATGATCTCGATGTTACGTCGCATATGTTTAAAGAAATGATGTGATATCTCAATTACTATGAAATATCCTCATTAAGTACGTTGCCATCTGTAGAAAGACTCTTGATCAGGGATATAACCCATTATGTACTAATATAGATGTCGGCAGGACATCATTCAGTGTCGACTCTGTATGCTCAGTCCATTAGGACCCAGAAAGCAAGGTTACAACTTCCTTCTTTTCTCGAGAGCTGGTGATGAATGAATGTCTTGTCGAGGGTGCAGGTACTAATAACTTCCTTGTCACGTGGTCTTCGATTGTCTCCCACCCCAGTAAGCTTCCCTCTCTTCAGTGTTCATTCACTCACGAGGGCTAATTGCATCACAACTTGTAATATCTTGACGCATACGTATAGTAGAAAATGGCATGTTAGTTGCACCATGCGTGAAATATAATGTTCCATTCCTTCCAGAAGGAACTCGATGGTGCTCACGTGATGGTTACTCATGACAGTGACTCTTAGCCGTGGTGAAATAATTACTACGTCGTTCTGTTTGTGACGCATAGGGTTGATTCATATCGCCAATCTTGTTGCAATATATCATACTTCGTCTCTTTACAAATAAATGTTAATAAAAATCTAATTGAATATAATAATAAAAACCGCTTACAATTATCTGATATAAAAATCATCTCATGGATGTACTAATTAATAGTAATAATAATAACATGATAATAAATGAATAACCCTATAAATATAATAGGTATGGGATCGAATCGTTACAATTCCTCGAGGGTTGAGGGCATTTCCTTCCCTCCGCTCTTTTGTTTCCCTTATTCTTCTTCTTGTTTTCCGTTTCCTTGTCTAGTTTTAGTTAGTTTTAGTTTCATTTCATTTACATGTTCACGAACTTCCAAATCATTAGGGGTCGATAACCTAGATGTTAGGCCCCTTAAAACAACAATTATCATCTTGGCTGTCACCACGCAGCCCCGGCTCTGCCAAGAAATTGAATTCTGGTCTGAGGGCTGGATCGGCGTACACACAGCCTCTTGAAGCAAACCTGAGAAGATGATAATTGTTGTTTTACGGGGCCTAACATCTAGGTTATCGGCCCCTAATGGTTTGGGTGATAGTGAAGATAATGAAATGTAAACTATAACTAAAACTAACTACTAACTTATATACTAGAAGAAGAAATGGAAAACAAAAGGAGAATCAGGCAAATAAAGAACAGGAGGAAAAGAAATGCCCTGAACCCTCGAAGAATACGGATTGAGTAACTTGGAAGGAAGGAGAGCCATACAAGGCAGATAGGAAAGGGAAAGAGGGGAGGGTCCGCCCCATAGGTAATGGATAAAAGGGGGATAACCGGACCTAGCTCAGGAATCCCTCGGGGTCGCCAACTCCCGAACTCACTAGCCGTGAGCCCCTGAGGGTGTAGCAATATCTAGGGTGCACCAGAAGTGGTGGGGCTACATACACCCTGCCTCCTTGAGGGCCTTGAGCACAAGGCAGGAGTTACTGTGAGCCCCTGAGGGTGTAGCACTATCCAGGGTGCACCAGAAGTGGTGGGGCTACACACACCCTGCCTCCTTGAGGGCCTTGAGCAGAAGGCAGGAGTTACTGTGAGCCCTTGAGGGTGTAGCAATATCCAGGGTGCACCAGAAGTGGTGGGGCTACACACACCCTGTCTCCTTGAGGGCCTTGAGCAGACGGCAGGAGATACTGTGAGCCCCTGAGGGTGTAGCAATATCCAGGGTGCACCAGAAGTGGTGGGGCTACACACACCCTGCCTCCTTGAGGGCCTTGAGCAGAAGGCAGGAGTTACTGTGAGCCCCTGAGGGTGTAGCACTATCCGGGGTGCACCAGAAGTGGTGGGGATACACACACCCTGCCTCCTTGAGGGCCTTGAGCAGAAGGCAGGAGATACTGTGAGCCCCTGAGGGTGTAGCAATAACCAGGGTGCACCAGAAATGGTGGGGATACACACACCCTGCCTCCTTGCGGGCCTTGAGCAGAAGGCAGGAGATAACGTGAAAAGAAAAAGAAGGCTGACCCCTCCCAGAAGGAGGGTATCAGGAAAGATGAGACAAGGGCCAATTAAGGAGGGAAAGGAAGAGACTTCCTAGGCCTCGGATACCCTAATACCGTCGGGGTCGGGAGAGAACAAGAGTTGACCAAGTGAGGTCGACAGGAAAGAAGACGGAGAGGAGCCGGGCACAAGTAAATGGAAGCAATGCCGGACTCAGCTGGAGCCCCGTGGTCGCCAACCCACGTTTCAGTAGATGTGAGCCCCTGCGGGAAAACCTGAGAAGAGGCGGGTTCAATTCCTGGAAGTGGTTTTCCGTGGTTTCCCACTTCTACTTCAGGCAAATCTCGGATGGTTCTTAATTTAAGGTCTCGGTCGATTTCCACCCGAATCCTATCTTAATTACATTAGTACCGATATCACAATGACACAGGTTATCAGAAAATTCTACACACACCCAATTGCATGGGGTTACATGACCACGATGTTGTCAAGTCCCTAAATCAATCAACAACAACGTATTATACAGTAAGGATCCTCCTAGGTAAGACGGAGGTCACTTCACGTGTCGAGCGCTAGCCCAACTAGTTTAACACTTTTACACTCTTTTCTCCTCACACAGGCAACGCGATCATGTAGCCCCGTGTACTTTGGGTGTGTGTAGAATCTGTTGGTTAGTTCTTAAGTTTAGGGGCTGCGACAACGCGGTCATGTAGCCCCGTGTACTTTGGGTGTGTGTAGAATCTGTCAGATAACCGGTGTTAATTGTGATGACTGTATTAGTGTGTGTTATCTGCTATAATTCAGGTAAGGACTGCAGACGATCAATTATTCAAGTAGTTCCTACTTTTGCTACCAAACGCCACCGTCAACGACAACTAGTTCTGAATTTGGTTACTAGATGCCAACGCAGTCGGCTCCTAGTGACGAACGTTGGAACCTAAGAGCGTCATTCAAATCCAACCTATAATTTGGCTTAATAGAAGTGTAATTAGTGGAAGGTTATTTTACATGCCGTACATCTATGACATGGGCCCGCTGGCTTTACTTCCCCTCCGAAGGAAGGCATACTGAGGGATTTTAAAGCTCTTAAAAAATCCGACGACTTCGGCCAGGTTTGAACCCGTGACCTTGGGCATAGACGTTCAGCATGCTACCGACTACGCCACCGAAGCCGCCCTTATGAACATACCGTAAGTCATCCCAACCTCAAATGTCAAACTCTTCACTGTACCAATACATCGTGTCCACGTAAGTGTTTAATGTCTAACGGCTTCACTGGAGTAGTCGGTACCATGCAGAACTGCTATGCACTAGATCGTGGGTTCAAACCCGTCCGAATTTTTAAGAGCGTTAAAATCCCTCAGTATGCCTTCCTTCGGAGGGGAAGTAAAGCCGGCGGTCCCATGTCATAGATTTATGGCATGTTAAAGAAACTCTTGAGATTTGCCGATGACATCGTCATGTTGGCCGACACGCCTGAGGATTTGAATGAGTTTTTGAATGGTATGGACTCCGTCTTGAGGAAAGAATTCATGATGAACATTAAAAAATGTAAAACAAAATTATTGGAATGCAGCCGAAATAAATCAGAATCCTCTATGGACATCAAATTGGCAGGCGAAAAGCTGAAGGAAGTAGGAGACTTCTGTTACTTAGGAAGCAGAATAACCAGTGATGGACGAAGCAAAGAGGACATAAAAAGTAGGTTGGCTCAGGCAAGGAAAGCATTTCTACAAAAAAGGAATCTGTTGACATCGAATATAGATTTAGGTATTTGGAAGTCATTTTTGGAAGCCTTTGTGTGGAGCGTGGCGCTCTATGGAAGTGAAACTTGGACTATTGGTGCAGCAGAAAAGAGGAGAATTGAAGCGTTTGAAATGTGGTGTTACAGGAGAATGATGAAGATCAGATGGGTAGATAGGGTTACAAACGAAGAGGTATTAAGACGAGTGAGAGAGGAGAGAAGTTTCTGGCGACTGCTAATGAACAGAAGAGATAGGTTGGTAGGACACATACTAAGACACCCAGGAATAGCAAGCTTAGTTATGGAAGGAAGGGTTGAGGACAAGAACTGTAGGGGAAGACCAAGGTTGAAAATGAAAATCCACAGCTTGCTTCCAGTCGACCGACCGGGTCAGGAATGGAATGAATGAAGCCCCCATCTAGCGGCGAGCATATGAACTGTGCCGGCTGCCGAAGCCTGTCGCACTCCTCTGGGGAAATGATTAAATGAATGACAGTTGAAATGAAATGATAGTGGAGAGTGTTGCTGGAATGAAATTTGTGACAGGGAAAACCGGAGAAAAACCTGTCTGCCTCCGCTTTGTCCAGCACAAATCTCACATGGAGTGACCGGGATTTGAACCACGGATCCAGCGGTGAGAGGCCGGCGTGCTGCCGCCTAAGCCACGGAGGCTTACGGTAGACCATGGTTAGAATATGTTAAACAGATTGCCTCGGATGTAGGGTGTGGTAGTTATGTAGAGATGAAACGATTAGCTCAGGACAGGGAGGCATGGAGAGCTGCATCAAACCAGTCAAATGACTGAAGACTCAAACACACACAAGCACAATAACACAAAAGAACCTACCACCAACATTGGTAGAGCATAGGTAAATGTGTAGGTTAGAAACGTTTTATCAACTTCCAACGTTTTCCCTAGGAATATTCGATGTTTTGTTCTATACCTAACCATATTCACGGGATACGAGCTAGGCTACAGTACTTCACAGCTAGTCTTAATTATCACAACTCAAGTATCTTGCGAGCTGCGTATGTAATAAATGCTATGATAGCATCCAGGGCTTCACGACCCGCTGTTGTAATTGGCACATGCTATAAATGCGACCTGTGTGCGACACGGCCTTTGGAAGGCTCTGGCCTCTAGGGAGGGCCCTCACAGTAGCAACTTTCCTCCATCGAGTCCCTTTTCCTTCGTAGTTCTCGTAATAGTTTCTCGTAGGTCTGTCCGTTGTAGAGGCATTTGCAGTCTTAGGTCTTCTAACAAGAAGGTTTCTCGGGGTCGAGCGAATTTCAATACTCTGATACCCAGTGCCGGATTTAAGGTAAAATGAGGCCCAAGTCCCTCAGATTTTTGGGGCCCCTTTATTTTTTTCAAATAATTTTCATTTTTTAGCACCTGTACATTTAATAAAGTATATACAAGAGTTATTTTTCTCAAGATGAATAATACACTTTTTATTAAATCATACATAGGCCTACATATATTCATACAGTACATTTCAATTGAAACGATCATTGTTATTTGAAAAAAAAAACAGATGATTTGATGAACAATTTAACAAACCATACTATTTTTTACTTCTGTAAAATGTAATCAATAATATTTTTTTTTCTGTTTTTTCCGGTCAATGAAATCTTCTACAATGTCATCAGAATCAATTTCCCGCAGAACACCTGACTCGATATACATTAAACTTAGCATGTCTAATCGTTCTTATGACATGATACTTCTTTGCGCACTTTTGATCCGTTTCAATTTTGAAAACGAGCGCTCCGCGGAACAATTCGTTATCATGACGGTCAGGAAAATGCGAAAAGCAATTTCAACGTTCGAAAATACAGACTCAAGCTTGAACTCAGTTTTTAAAGGAGATTGTAATTTAATATAAAGCTGAAACTGTCTCAGTTCTGGATAACATTTTTCTAAATCTTCGGAATGAAATTTGGGGGTCCCAGATAATTGCGGGCCGTAGGCCTGGGCCTAGTCGGGCCTAATGGGTAATCCACCACTGCTGAGAACCCTTTTGAGGTACTGTATGTTGGTTTCATGCTTTCTAGTTCTTGCTGCTGATTCTTTTAGGGACTTTGTGACATCGTAGCCCCGTGTACTTGGGAATACTTTGTCTGATGACCTGTGTCACTGTGATGTCTCTACTAGTGTGTATATTTGTGATATGTGTAGGAAGCGACCGTGACCTTGGGTTAGGTACCATCCCAGCATTTTCCTGGAGTGGAAGTGCAAAATCACAGTGCCGTTTGGTAGCATAAGTAGGAACTACTTCAAAATTGAATGTCTGCAGTCCTTACCTGAATTAAAAACAGATAACAACACTAATACAGCCATCACAATTAACACCTTCAGCGGCTTCGGTGGCGTAGTCGGTAGCATGCTGAGCTTCTATGCCCAAGATAGCGGGTTCAAACCCGGCCGAAGCTGTCGGATTTTTTAAGAGCGTTAAGAATCCCTCAGTATGCCTTCCTTCGGAGGAGAAGTAAAGCCGGCGGTTCCATGTCATAGATTTATGGCATGTTAAAGAACCTTCCACTAATTGCACCTGTGTGAAGCTAAATTGTATAGGTTAAAATTGTAAACAGCGCTCTTAGGTTTCTACGTTCGTTGCCAAGAGCCGACTGCGGTGGCCTCTGGTAGCTAAGTTCTGAACTTGGCCTAGTAGTCGTTGACGGTGGCGTTTGGCGGCAAAAGTAGGAACTATTTGAAAAGTTCTAAGTTGCAGTGCTTAAATTAAAAAAACAGATACACACACTAATACAGCCATCACAATTAACACCGGTTATCAGACAGATTCTACACACACCCAAAGTACACAGGGCTACATGGCCGCGTTGTCGCAGCCCCTAAACTGAGGAACCAACCACCTCTTCTCAGTTTTTCCTCACGAGGCGAGTGTAGCCTAGCCTACCCCAAGTTCCAACCCTTATACTAGAATTAAATTTCTTGGCAGAGTTGGTAATCGAACCCGGGCCTCCTCAGTGACAGCCAATAATGCTAGCCACAACGCAACAAAGCGGACTTATCTAGTTCTTGTAGCTGTCCACGTGATAGGATCTAGTTCTTGTAGCTGTCCACGTGATAGGAATTCACATATTTCTTCTAATCCGTATGCGAGTGTTGTGTAGTACTTCGACTTGGAAGCGTTTCATGGCTGTCTCCAGCGACATTCTTTGTGTGTTGTTGAGAAATAGACAACATCGCGAGAGTAGAAAAGGACGAAGCTAATTGCAGGACATAAGAGTGCGAGTGAAAGGCAAATACCCAACATCTAAAGCTGTCATTTAAGGTAAACACGCACTTTGATGATGCTGTCTGATGATCCAGTCTATCTAATAGAACAGATATATCCCCCAGGGGCTCACACCTACTGGGACGTGGGTTGGCGACCACGGGATTCCAGCTGAGTACTGCATTGTTTCCACTTACTTGTGCCGGGCTCCTCTCTGTTATCTTTCCTCACGACCTTCCTAGGTCAACTCTTGTTCTTTTCCGACCCCGACGGTATTAGGGTATCCGAGACTTAGGGAGTCTTTCACTTTCCCGCCTTAATTGGCCCTTCTCTAATCTTTCCTGATACCTCAGTCTTTGAGGGGTCAGACCTCTTGTTTTCTTTTCATTGTATCTCGTGCCTTCTGCTCAAGGTCCTCAAGGAGGCAGGGTGCATGTAGCCCCACCCTGGATAGTGCTACACCCTCAAGGGCTCACGGCTGGTGAGTTTGGGATTTGGCGACCCCGAGGGCTTCCTGAGCTGGGTCCGGATTTTCTCTTTCTTCCATTGCCTTTGGGGCGGTCCCTCTCCTCTTTACCTTTCCTAGCTCTCCTTTCTTGTGAACCCGATGGGGTTATGCTGACTGGAATCGAACATGGTTCTCAGAGACTGTGATCTCAGTAAAAAGGTTCCACCAGGGAGCGAACCAGAGATCTATACAGGGAGTTTCTTGGTAAAAAAAACCCCTCGAAAGAAATGTATATTTAATCACTGGTGTGATTTTTGATGAAATGGCATTATTTATTAAAATAATGTAGGAAATAATGAGCAGATTATATCATTATAAGACGATTTGGTGTAAGCTATTGGGAGTTTGAAGCACAGAGGAGGGCAGAGCTGACATTTACTAATCGGCCCAGAATTGTGGGTTGGTCCCAGTGGAGCCACGTCCATCTCTGTCACCCCATTATGTCGTCTGGAGCAGGGGAGAGGCCTGAATAATGACACAGTTATTCCCCGACGGAGAATAGATTTAGAGGAGGGGCGGAGAAATGCCCAGAAAAATCATTGATTACTCGTGATTGGAGTAACGAATCGAGATGAGAGTTGCACACAGGTGAATATCTTGGCAAGAAGATAATTTTAGAGTCTTTTACCTGCGAAATTGGTGCATATTTAGTGATGTGCGTAAGGACTGTAAAACGACCATTGTTCGCGGATGGATGTGGAGATGTTGTAGGGGATTTCCCGACTAGGTAGCGTCCCACGCCATGGAGAAAGGAATTAATATTAATTAATTGAACGAGCGATTCCTTTGCACACAGATAGTTTTGGGACCTGTGAAGAGAGAGGAACACAATGATCATGGTTTGAAGACCTGAATCATGCTGTGAGAGGAGCGAAGATTACGCGGGAAGATGTTGCTCTACTTTCTGTGGAAATCCGATATAAGGGAGTAGACCCCAGGAGGAGCCCTCTGTTCTCAGTGTTACTCTGTTCTAACTCACTTGAAGCTCAGTCGAGACGCAGTCAAGCTCAGTCTACATGCCGCCAAGCGCAGTTACAGCCAGTTACAGTTTTACTCAATTGTCAATTGTAGCACAATGGAAATAAGTTGCAATCAGTATGCAGCAAATATGCAGCAGTACGAGACAGCGTGTAAGCCGCAGACAGAAGTCTTCAAATAAGCTACGTGCAGTCTTCGAGTGAAACTTCAGTCAGCTACAGCCAGGTTGAAGCAAGTTCGTCAAGGCAAAACGCATGACGGATCTATTCATCGAGACGCCGAACAAGGACTGGTATGTGTAAAAGAAACAGTAAACATGCTTGTATGAATAATAGTCGTGATACAGGCATAATTAGCAGCACGAACTATGACGTGTTCAGTTACGAAGCACCGTATAGACTAACGGTAGAAATATTGTATATAATTATTTGTGAAAGTGTTGAACTTTATTAAGCGCAGTGTGTATAGTATTAACTAATCGTATATGTGTGTAACAACGATAGAATGCGCTAAAGAAACCTTACTAAGTGTTTGGTATTGCCATGAGAGTACCAGATGTTAACGCTCATGTTTAGGAGCAAGCGTATTGATGTAACGCAGGACGCTTACTGTAGGAGTAATGATCGTCATAAAACTGTTGGAGAGTTCCGAGAGCAGATAACCAGACTTTCAATCAGGAGTTGGTAACGTCAGATGCCGTCGACACCTGCAATTTCGATCTCTGCTAGGGAATTTCAGCATTGAAGTGTGTATAAAGTGACGAGTGTTCAGTGTAATGTATATGTAAAAATATCATTTAAAGTAGTGTTTGATGAAGTGTTTCACATGTTTGGGGAGTGATAACTTCCTGAAAGGTATGCAACGTGTCGTGTTGGTGATAGAAATTAGGTGTAATCAAATGTGTGTAAACAAGAGAAATATGTCGCGTTAAACCCATTATGGCGGGCGACATGGAAGAATATGATTGGTCGGAGCCACCTTAGATGCCTATAGAGATGTAAGTACCCCACAAATTATGGTTATAATTATGTAGAAGTATGGACCGATGCATGTCTGTGATTCCGTAAAGATATTGTGAATTCCTTATAGATGCCAGTAAAAATCAGTTAGGAGGCTGATCCTCCATGTTTAATCAGTATTGAGTTGATTTTTATAGAGTTGAAATGATGATTTGCATCATTAAGTGGAGTAATTATTCCCACTATGAATTAAGAATGGCAATCAGTTATGTAAATGTAACGAACGCGATTGTTCGAGTTTAAAACGTTTAGCTATGTCGGAAATTTTGGTAATTTATGTGAGAATAATAATAAATAATGATTTGGTCATTTATGTCAATGAGATTTTCAATAATAATAATAAAGGATGATTTTGGTCATTTATGTCAGTGAGAAATGATGATAATAATAATAATGGTTATTAAGAGTATGAATGAACACATCAGGAAACAAATAAATGTTGTAAGCGAGAATTATTAACGCTAAGTGCAAGACTTATCAATCTAAGCAGGAGGATGTTACAGTGAGGTTACATTTCAGTAATTATGGAAAGAAGTTTTATATCAGAATATTGCATATATTCAGTAATGATACCAGTAATGAAAGAGCTTTTAGTGAATTGAATTTGCAGCTTAATTGAGAAGCTTATAGAGTAAATGTTAGATTTCTCTTAATGTTAGAGGTCGGAGTGTCGTAGCATGGAGCATTAGGGGCCAGATAGTCTATTCTACGTATGAATTCTCCTATGTCGTGGACATTGTTGGAGACATTATTTATTCCGGAGTTTTAGTGAAGGACCCTAACTCTGAAGAAAGGATTGAAATGTGTTCCGGATTGGAATCTTTATAAGAGTCGAGGAAACAAGGACACCTCGCAGCTCTATGATTTCCCGAGAACTTATGATGAGTTATTTACGCTCGTGGGCAGCGAAAACTCATGGCGACAGTGGTTTTGTGCGCCTATATTATACTTGAGACATCGGTCACCGCCAGGCTCATGCATTACGAACCCCGAACCTTCATGTTGAATGGACCCATGTGAGGCCATTAATTAATCGTTATCCTCGACGTAGGAATAATTACAAAAGCTCATTCAATACCTGTTGGCATAATAGTCAATTAAGATCCTTTGGGAACATATGTGTCGGTCAGGACACAGTATTTTGTCTTGTAAATCTCCACTGCTTAAAGAGAGGGAAGCTTTCAAACTTTTAGAAAGGTCGAGATAATTGGTGAAACGACCCATCCCACTTTCTATTGTGTAGCGATTTCCTTAGCCGAGGGTCGGAGCCAACCACCCGGACCGCTCAGGCAAGTAAAAGAGGGAAGAGTCTAGACCTTGTTAAAATGACATATAATGCAAGATTGTTATGTTGAGTATTATAGCCATGTGGTTTGTGAACACATGGATAATTGTAGTTAATCCTGATGGTTCATTAATTTAGCTATCTGACGAATAGTTACATGATATATTTGTACTGTCACTGGAACCAAGTCATGTAGTTGGTTACTAGATGCCAATCGCCATGAGCGCGAGGCAGTCTATCGTACAATCCGACATAAGCTATAACGTAACGTTTTATCTAGGAATCACAGACAGCACGCAGTGAAACCATATAATTGAAGGATGTGTAGGGGGTAGCTTACATAATTATGGAGTTGCACGTTGATTTTGGTGCAACGTCCAAATAGGTAAATGCATGCAAAGCATTTCATTGGTGAGAAGAAAAATATTAAAACACGCACGGCACACATAATTGTTTAACGTAAAGAGGTTTAAGGAATAATCCTTGTTGTAATATTAAAGAAGTCACATTGTATGACTGTTATGTTAATGGACAGTGTGTTTTGAAGTCGTAGGTGCATCAGCGCACTAGTATATCCTTGTGAAGTTCACAGAAGGGTAAAGCATTATGGCTAGGTATGACTTTGTTGTGATTTCATATTTGTTTATTTGTGGATTGTGGAAGTAAAAATTTTGTTTGCTTTATTTTATGCTTTTTTTGGGTATTGTTTTGTGTTTGAAGCCATGATTTATTTTACTGGATTAAAGTTTTAGAATAGAGTTGTGCCTTATCATTGTAGAGTTGATACCTTTTAGCCTCAAATCCAAAATATGCACTGCAAAATTGGGGTTACCGTACACGCCTGAGAGCTGATGCTAGTTGGAGGCAGATGCATATTATCCAACGAGATTACTCACATGGGTACATGGGATTTGATGTCCTATACTGTGATTTGAGCTAAAGGTACGACTAAAGTCGGTCAGATTTAATGCACACAACTCTATTAAAGTAAGAATTAACGAAGTAGGGTGTGACCGCTCCTAATCCATAGCTAAGTTCCGATACGTATATATAAATTTTGATAGATTGTGTATCACTATCATTTATCATGACGCCCATCTGTGGAGTCTATGGTAGTAAAAGCTCTATTAATTTATCATGGCGTGGCCCAAGTGGGGCTTTCGGCAGTAAAAACCACTCCCTGAACAGTTTTTATAGTAAATTAAAATACGGCCGATGTCCTACTAATTCTAGTACCACGACACATATTAATTTATCATGGCGCCCAGAATACGTGGAACTTATGGGATTTAGGGAAAACCCATAGATTTTTTATGGTATTTCATGGGGAAAACCATAGTAATTGTTTTGCCTCAAACTGTGTTTGAGTGATTTTTGAATTCAGTAGGCTTTTGAGGTAACGCAGAATCTCTCTATTGAGAAGAGAATGGCCTAAGGGTACTAGCGTTACATACCCAATCCACAATCTACCATAATATTATCAGGTTTTGTACGACTTCACAATATGTGTGCAGTGTTTGATGTTTCTCTTCGAAACGTATCCACATATTTTTCCAGGAAGCCTGCCTGCATATTTAAGTGTGTTATTGTAAAATGTCAGGTACGGAGGAGATCTTGCAAGTTATTGCAGGACTGAAACAACATTTTGATGCTGCTCATGAGCAGAGTAAACTGGAAACCAAAGCGTTCCAGGATAGTATAAACACTCGGTTAGATGAGAACCAGAGAGAGTTAAATAACAGGTTAGATGCCAATCAGGAGGCAATTAATGCAACTCAGGTTGAAATAAACAACCGTTTAGATGCAAATAAAACTGAAATAAACAGTCGGTTAGATGCAAATAAAGTTGAATATAAAGATGAATTAAACAATAAGGTAGGTCAAATGCAAGAAGTCATTAAGACCGAAGTAACAGATACTGTTGTAAGCATTGTATCGGAAATGCAGGTAAATACTGATAAACGTTTCGAGGCCATAGAAGCCAAACTTGAGGGTAATTTGCAAGCGTGTAGGCATGCTCAGGAGCAAACCAACAGTAAATTAGAGGCGTTGTCTAACGATATTAAGGATATTCAGATCCAAAATGAGGCGAATCTCGAACGCCAAGCGAAACAGTTCGCAGAGTTTACGAAAACAGTAGACCAGAGATTAGAGGAGAACGACTCCAAATGGGACCAGAAATTGAAAAGCTACGCTAGAGCAATTAACGGTGACCTCAAGAAACAGGACCAGAATATATTAGGTCAATGCCAGGAAATAGGCGAAGTTAAGGCTATCGCGCAGGAAAGTAAGGAGCTGGTAGGCAACGTAAAAGGTCAGATGGGTAAAGTTCATAAAGAACTGGACCAAGTTCAGAGTGATATTGTCATAGTCAATAAAAGACAAGAGGAAAATAGAGGCGAGATCACCAAGGTCCGGAATGAATTGTCTAAAGTCAATGGACACATTCAAGATGAAATTAAAGGTCTGAGAGAAGAACTCGAAATAAGAGAAGGCCAGAAAACAGAGGCAAGCGACAAGACCCTTGCTCAAATTAAAGAGGACGTAGAGGATGAAATATCCCATATCAAACAAAGTCTGAAAGAAGACAAGGTGAAAATCTTTCAAGTAGCCGAGGAAAACCGAGATAGGCTTACGAGGATAGAAAAAGAAGTCATCACTCGCCTAGAAAGAGCAGAAATGCGCCATAACCAAATGGAGACTAGGATAATAGCACAGGAGGAGACACTTCTGAAATATCCTAAGTCAAATGAAGGCAGCATAGAGGATATAAGAAAAACAAGGTGGGCAGACCTAGAAACCCAACCTATAAGCAGGAATGCTGCAGGCGCAGGAGAAAGTCCTTACATGACGCCAGGTGTACCAATTGCGGCATCGACGCCACATGAAAATGCGATGCACACCCAGGTGATAAACGTCATTAGGGCAAGCGAAGAAAAACCTAGGAAGTTTTCAGGTAGTCACTGTAGTATGACACCAAAATATTGGTTAAAGGAAGTGACTGAATATCTCAATGATGCACGAATACCACAGGAGCGTAGGCTACGTGCTATAGAGAAGTTAACAGAGGGGGAGTGCGCATTATGGTTTCGCAGCTTCCGTTACACTTTTGATACTGTTGAGGAATTCCGCGAGGCATTCTTGAAGAGGTATTGGGACGCCGCGACTCAGCAGAATTTACGGCTGGATTTGTATGCCAAAAAGTACAGCACGAACAACCCGACGAAGTACGCAGAATTCTTCATATCGCAGATGTGTCGTTTTAAAGAGCTGGATCAAAAACCTAGTGAACTGGAGCTATGCATTGCTATCGCCAAACAGCTTCCATACGAGATCCAAAGGCTACTAATCTCGGCTAATGCGAAAACGGCTATGGAAATGGAGACAGTTCTAAGGCAACTGGACCTCACCACAGCAAATACTATGCGTCAGAGTCGAACCGTGGAACAAGTCCACGTGACCAACACACAGACTGACCAACAGCAAGCTCCAAGGAACAACAAGGCCACGAGCACAGAAACTTTAGATTCCTATGGACGGCAATGGGAACAGGAACCCAGAAAATGGCAGTCAAGGTACAAAGGAAATGCTAATAAAGCAGGAAGAGGTCGAAGTTCGTGGAATAAACACAATAACAGGGGCAAACCGTACCATAACAATGGAGGTAATAATGGCCAGGAAGGCAATAATAGAAATTGGAGACCCCAAGAGAGAAGAAATAACTTCGATGACGAGGCAGAAGAGCGATATCATGCTTCTTTGCGATACCTCGAAGAAAGGGGAGATGAGCCCCAGAAATCACAAGTCCGCTGGCAAGAAGTCATGCAGAACAGGACATCGCCAGACAGATATGGAGATGGAGCTAAGAGTTTGGAACTACAGCGCAGCGAACAGGAGAGAAGGAACTCCAAAGGGGCGGGCGCTGAAGAAAAAAAAAAACGCCAAAATTAGAAGAGCTCGAGACTGATGGATGGAAGTCTATTAACATCGTCAATAGGATAGCCAAACCAGAAGAATTGATTGAGGATACAGGAGGACCACAGGTCATGGTCAAGAGAGAATTGCCTATTATAATTGTGAGAGTGGCAGGATTAAAAGTCAGAAGTCTGCTAGACACAGGATCAACAGTGAGCCTGATGACACAAGCTCTATATAATGAAATAGCCCGGAGAGAGAACATTTTGAAGATACCGATCTCCAGTGTCAAAATTAAAGGGGTAATTCCAGACAGAACAATGATATGTAAATACCAGGTATTCCTAGATTTACAGATAGGAGGCTCTATTTTCTCACAGAGTTTTCTGTTAGTAAACAAACTACCTTATAACCTACTTATTGGGGCAGAGTTTATAAGGGAATACAGAGTGATAATTGACCTAGCACAGGACAGGGTTATGTTCCATGTGAATGAAGAAGCTGAAGGCTTAGAGGTCGCACTCAATGAAATTGAACCAGGATCCAGTGAACAAGTATGGCATACATACAGAGATGTGGCTGATGAAGAAGTGTTAGCTATTGAGCAGTTAGAAGCGGAGCTCAAAACACTAGCCACAGACTTGGAAAAAGATCTGGAACCCAAATTGGAAGACTACATTTCGGAGAAGCTAGAAGAAGCGAAAATTGGGCTAAAAGAGAAGGAAAATTTAAAGCAGTTATTGCTGGAACAGAAGGAAGTCTTTGATTCGAGACCTGGTCGGATAAAGAACTTCACTTATGCTTTTCAAGTCAGTGATTGGACACCATTTAGGCAGAAACCCTACCCTATAGCTGAAAAGCATTATGCTAAAGTGAAAGAGGCAATTCAGGAGATGTTGGAGGCCGGCGTTATTGAGAAAACACCTACGCCTTATGTAAGTCCATTGGTAATTGTACCAAAGACAGACGGATCTGTCAGAGTCTGCTTGGACCTGAGACGCTTAAATTTGAGAGTTATTCCGGAATTTGACCAAGTGCCACCTATTAAAGAGATCCTCAGGAAGTTTAAAGGGAAAACTATATTCTCAAACTTGGATATCACATCCAGTTTCCACCATCTTGAATTAGAGAAGAAAACTAGTCTGTTGACAGGATTTATGTTTGATCAACATACATTCACATTTTTAAGGCTACCTTTTGGGTTGAAAACAGCTGGTTCAGCCCTGATAAGAGCGTTAGATCGCAATCTATCAGATGAGGTTAAAGAGAGTACCATCAGATATGTAGACGACATTCTACTCACATCAGAATCTCTGGAGGAGCACATGAGAGACCTGAAGAAGTTGCTAGATGACCTTCGAGAGGCTAACTTTAAGGTCAATATCAAGAAATCGCACTTCTGTCAGAGGGAAGTTAAATTCCTAGGGCATGTTATTGATGCAAATGGAGTGAAGCCCAATCCAGATAAATTGGAGATAATTCGGAATTTCCCTCGACCCACGAAAGTTAAGCACGTCCGACAGTATTTGGGAGTAATTGGATTCTTTTCGAACCACTGCCCAAACTATACTGCGACAGTAGCACCACTGCAGGACCTATTGAAGAAAGGCGGCAGATGGAATTGGACGGAGCAATGTCAGGAAGCATTCGTGAGGTCAAAACAAATGCTTTTGGAATATGTGAAACTGGGATACCCAGATTATACCCAGAAGTTCATCATACAGACGGATGCATCACTTATTGGGATTGGAGCGATGCTATTCCAGGAAAATGTTGACCAGCCTGAGAAGAAAGTTTTTATCGCCTTTATCAGCAGAAGACTGAGAGCCCATGAGAAAAATTACACGATCACAGAGATAGAATTGCTCGCAATTTTGTACGCGTTGCAATCGTGGCACAAACTCGTGTACGGCTTCCGAATAGTTCTGAGAACAGACCATAAAGCTTTAACATTTTTGTTAAAGACAGATTTGTCTAGTCAGAGATTGACAAGATGGTCCCTGTATATCCAGCAATTTAATGTGGAAATAGAATACTGTCCAGGGAAAGAGAATGTAATACCGGACATATTAAGTCGTTACCCTAGAGAAGAAGAAGTACTAGCGGTCCAGATTGAGAATCGAGATCAGAAGACGTTGGATGACTTAAGGAACATTACCAACCTACAACGCGAAGACCCATGGTTGAAGATGATAATCGATTACTTTGAGGGACGCTTAGCAAGGGGAACTGCGATATACAGAGAGGCGGAGGCATTGGCAACAGATTATGTATGGTATAATCAGATATTACACAAGTGGGACGATGTGGATCATACACGTCAAAGGATTGTAATTCCTGCATCTTTGCAGAGGAGGTTAGTATGGCTAGCCCACAGAGCATTTGGTCATCCGGGGATTGATAAAATCTGTGCTCTGTTGAAGGAAGCATTTACTTGGCCGAAATTGAGAGAAACGGTGAGAAATGCTATTAGAACATGTGATCTTTGCCAAAGGGTAAAGCCGAATCCCTTTTTAATGAGGCAACGACCTATCCCGTTATTACCAGAGAAGCCAAGGCAGCTATTGAGTATCGACAACTTTGGACCATTGCCTAGAGCACGTAGAGGCAATAGACACATTTTTGTAGCCATGGATGTATTTTCGAAAATGGTGGTGTTGTGCCCCATTCAAAAGACAAGTTCAAAACAGGTCTTGAAGCGCCTGAAAGAGAGAGTTATTCCGATTCTTGGGAAGCCGGATAACATTCTCTCGGACCACGGAAGTTGCTTTACTAGTGCAGAATTTCGTCGAGAACTGGAAACTCTAGGGATTAGGCAGATTTTATCTACCATTCGCCATCCTGAGGCAAGTCCCGTTGAAAGAGTAATGAGAGAGATCCAGAAATACATGAAGATCTACTGTTCTGAAGCGAATTGGCGTTGGATTGAATTTCTAGAAGTAATTGAATACTGTATAAATAATACTGTACATGAGGCGACAGGTCAGGTTCCCGTTACTCTACATCTGGATCAGAGACCTGAGAGACCGTGGAATGGTGTTATTCCATTACCTGTAGACGCACAGCCCGGTAGAGAATTGAGGATCCAACGAACCTTTGAATATCTCAAAGCACAGGCGGAGAGACGTCAGAGAAGGAATCGTGCGAAGAGGTATCATAAACCGCTTCTCGTGGGACAGAAAGTTTTAATTAAGAAACCCGCCAGTTCAGATCCAGAGGCACGGAAGTATAAAAAGTTTAATTTTTCTTACCACGGCCCGTTCGAGGTGATAAGAGACCTCCAGAACAATGCATACAGGTTAAGGCATTTAGAGAATGGAAACGAGGTCGTTATGAACATAGCCAACTTAAAAATTTATTACTCGCCAGAAGAATTCGATGAACCAGAAGAAGAATTAGTAACGCACACCCAACTCAACGTGGAGAGCGGAGGCAGCCAAGCAGGCAGACCTGAATGTTGGAACGGCGAGACGGGACGAGAAGCAGACAGTTTACCCAGTGTAAGCGGAGAGCAGAAAGAATGCCAGTGTTTGCAAGAATTCTATGAAGAAATGGTCAGAATGGCTAGAGAGGTTGAGGCTGTAAACGCGACCCTTCGCAGGGAGAATAGACAGCTCAGAAACAAGGCCGAGTGTGGAAGGGGGAACACTACTAACCCACTCGTAGCCAGACAAGGTGAAGGACCCCAGACGTAAACACAGACGGTGGTCGACAGTCAGCTGGTCACTTATATAAGCCACTTGCATTGGACTTTTATAAGTTTTGCAAGGGGAACATGAACCCGATGGGGTTATGCTGACTGGAATCGAACATGGTTCTCAGAGACTGTGATCTCAGTAAAAAGGTTCCACCAGGGAGCGAACCAGAGATCTATACAGGGAGTTTCTTGGTAAAAAAAACCCTCGAAAGAAATGTATATTTAATCACTGGTGTGATTTTTGATGAAATGGCATTATTTATTAAAATAATGTAGGAAATAATGAGCAGATTATATCATTATAAGACGATTTGGTGTAAGCTATTGGGAGTTTGAAGCACAGAGGAGGGCAGAGCTGACATTTACTAATCGGCCCAGAATTGTGGGTTGGTCCCAGTGGAGCCACGTCCATCTCTGTCACCCCATTATGTCGTCTGGAGCAGGGGAGAGGCCTGAATAATGACACAGTTATTCCCCGACGGAGAATAGATTTAGAGGAGGGGCGGAGAAATGCCCAGAAAAATCATTGATTACTCGTGATTGGAGTAACGAATCGAGATGAGAGTTGCACACAGGTGAATATCTTGGCAAGAAGATAATTTTAGAGTCTTTTACCTGCGAAATTGGTGCATATTTAGTGATGTGCGTAAGGACTGTAAAACGACCATTGTTCGCGGATGGATGTGGAGATGTTGTAGGGGATTTCCCGACTAGGTAGCGTCCCACGCCATGGAGAAAGGAATTAATATTAATTAATTGAACGAGCGATTCCTTTGCACACAGATAGTTTTGGGACCTGTGAAGAGAGAGGAACACAATGATCATGGTTTGAAGACCTGAATCATGCTGTGAGAGGAGCGAAGATTACGCGGGAAGATGTTGCTCTACTTTCTGTGGAAATCCGATATAAGGGAGTAGACCCCAGGAGGAGCCCTCTGTTCTCAGTGTTACTCTGTTCTAACTCACTTGAAGCTCAGTCGAGACGCAGTCAAGCTCAGTCTACATGCCGCCAAGCGCAGTTACAGCCAGTTACAGTTTTACTCAATTGTCAATTGTAGCACAATGGAAATAAGTTGCAATCAGTATGCAGCAAATATGCAGCAGTACGAGACAGCGTGTAAGCCGCAGACAGAAGTCTTCAAATAAGCTACGTGCAGTCTTCGAGTGAAACTTCAGTCAGCTACAGCCAGGTTGAAGCAAGTTCGTCAAGGCAAAACGCATGACGGATCTATTCATCGAGACGCCGAACAAGGACTGGTATGTGTAAAAGAAACAGTAAACATGCTTGTATGAATAATAGTCGTGATACAGGCATAATTAGCAGCACGAACTATGACGTGTTCAGTTACGAAGCACCGTATAGACTAACGGTAGAAATATTGTATATAATTATTTGTGAAAGTGTTGAACTTTATTAAGCGCAGTGTGTATAGTATTAACTAATCGTATATGTGTGTAACAACGATAGAATGCGCTAAAGAAACCTTACTAAGTGTTTGGTATTGCCATGAGAGTACCAGATGTTAACGCTCATGTTTAGGAGCAAGCGTATTGATGTAACGCAGGACGCTTACTGTAGGAGTAATGATCGTCATAAAACTGTTGGAGAGTTCCGAGAGCAGATAACCAGACTTTCAATCAGGAGTTGGTAACGTCAGATGCCGTCGACACCTGCAATTTCGATCTCTGCTAGGGAATTTCAGCATTGAAGTGTGTATAAAGTGACGAGTGTTCAGTGTAATGTATATGTAAAAATATCATTTAAAGTAGTGTTTGATGAAGTGTTTCACATGTTTGGGGAGTGATAACTTCCTGAAAGGTATGCAACGTGTCGTGTTGGTGATAGAAATTAGGTGTAATCAAATGTGTGTAAACAAGAGAAATATGTCGCGTTAAACCCATTATGGCGGGCGACATGGAAGAATATGATTGGTCGGAGCCACCTTAGATGCCTATAGAGATGTAAGTACCCCACAAATTATGGTTATAATTATGTAGAAGTATGGACCGATGCATGTCTGTGATTCCGTAAAGATATTGTGAATTCCTTATAGATGCCAGTAAAAATCAGTTAGGAGGCTGATCCTCCATGTTTAATCAGTATTGAGTTGATTTTTATAGAGTTGAAATGATGATTTGCATCATTAAGTGGAGTAATTATTCCCACTATGAATTAAGAATGGCAATCAGTTATGTAAATGTAACGAACGCGATTGTTCGAGTTTAAAACGTTTAGCTATGTCGGAAATTTTGGTAATTTATGTGAGAATAATAATAAATAATGATTTGGTCATTTATGTCAATGAGATTTTCAATAATAATAATAAAGGATGATTTTGGTCATTTATGTCAGTGAGAAATGATGATAATAATAATAATGGTTATTAAGAGTATGAATGAACACATCAGGAAACAAATAAATGTTGTAAGCGAGAATTATTAACGCTAAGTGCAAGACTTATCAATCTAAGCAGGAGGATGTTACAGTGAGGTTACATTTCAGTAATTATGGAAAGAAGTTTTATATCAGAATATTGCATATATTCAGTAATGATACCAGTAATGAAAGAGCTTTTAGTGAATTGAATTTGCAGCTTAATTGAGAAGCTTATAGAGTAAATGTTAGATTTCTCTTAATGTTAGAGGTCGGAGTGTCGTAGCATGGAGCATTAGGGGCCAGATAGTCTATTCTACGTATGAATTCTCCTATGTCGTGGACATTGTTGGAGACATTATTTATTCCGGAGTTTTAGTGAAGGACCCTAACTCTGAAGAAAGGATTGAAATGTGTTCCGGATTGGAATCTTTATAAGAGTCGAGGAAACAAGGACACCTCGCAGCTCTATGATTTCCCGAGAACTTATGATGAGTTATTTACGCTCGTGGGCAGCGAAAACTCATGGCGACAGTGGTTTTGTGCGCCTATATTATACTTGAGACATCGGTCACCGCCAGGCTCATGCATTACGAACCCCGAACCTTCATGTTGAATGGACCCATGTGAGGCCATTAATTAATCGTTATCCTCGACGTAGGAATAATTACAAAAGCTCATTCAATACCTGTTGGCATAATAGTCAATTAAGATCCTTTGGGAACATATGTGTCGGTCAGGACACAGTATTTTGTCTTGTAAATCTCCACTGCTTAAAGAGAGGGAAGCTTTCAAACTTTTAGAAAGGTCGAGATAATTGGTGAAACGACCCATCCCACTTTCTATTGTGTAGCGATTTCCTTAGCCGAGGGTCGGAGCCAACCACCCGGACCGCTCAGGCAAGTAAAAGAGGGAAGAGTCTAGACCTTGTTAAAATGACATATAATGCAAGATTGTTATGTTGAGTATTATAGCCATGTGGTTTGTGAACACATGGATAATTGTAGTTAATCCTGATGGTTCATTAATTTAGCTATCTGACGAATAGTTACATGATATATTTGTACTGTCACTGGAACCAAGTCATGTAGTTGGTTACTAGATGCCAATCGCCATGAGCGCGAGGCAGTCTATCGTACAATCCGACATAAGCTATAACGTAACGTTTTATCTAGGAATCACAGACAGCACGCAGTGAAACCATATAATTGAAGGATGTGTAGGGGGTAGCTTACATAATTATGGAGTTGCACGTTGATTTTGGTGCAACGTCCAAATAGGTAAATGCATGCAAAGCATTTCATT
Source organism: Meconema thalassinum (assembly GCA_946902985.2). Lineage (NCBI taxonomy): Eukaryota > Metazoa > Arthropoda > Insecta > Orthoptera > Tettigoniidae > Meconema > Meconema thalassinum. The sequence continues at coordinate 283,465,884 of OX336397.1, forward strand.
GGTGAGAAGAAAAATATTAAAACACGCACGGCACACATAATTGTTTAACGTAAAGAGGTTTAAGGAATAATCCTTGTTGTAATATTAAAGAAGTCACATTGTATGACTGTTATGTTAATGGACAGTGTGTTTTGAAGTCGTAGGTGCATCAGCGCACTAGTATATCCTTGTGAAGTTCACAGAAGGGTAAAGCATTATGGCTAGGTATGACTTTGTTGTGATTTCATATTTGTTTATTTGTGGATTGTGGAAGTAAAAATTTTGTTTGCTTTATTTTATGCTTTTTTTGGGTATTGTTTTGTGTTTGAAGCCATGATTTATTTTACTGGATTAAAGTTTTAGAATAGAGTTGTGCCTTATCATTGTAGAGTTGATACCTTTTAGCCTCAAATCCAAAATATGCACTGCAAAATTGGGGTTACCGTACACGCCTGAGAGCTGATGCTAGTTGGAGGCAGATGCATATTATCCAACGAGATTACTCACATGGGTACACTTGCAAGTCCCTTAATTCTCATTCTTCCAGGGCTTCCTTTCCTCCTGTCGTTTGTTTCCCTTATTCTTTTCCTGTTTACCATTTCCTCTTCCAGAATGCCTCAGAATTAATTGACCCTTGTGAAAATTTTGTAGGAAGCTGAAGAGAGAGTCTGTTTTTGTCAACCTGTTGGGTGGTGTCCTCGGTATCAGTCGTCAGAAGTACACTCTGTTCACGCAGCAACTGTCACTCACTCACACGATAACAACCATTATTTATTTCACTCGTTACAAACTGTATTAGGCGATTAGAATAATTATATGACATTAATACGTGTAATGGAATAATATAGTAACGAACATTTAATGACTATACAGTTCAGCACTGTACCGTTAATAAACAACCATTCTTTCTGCGTGTTGTGGTAACAAGCACTGAGTTGCGTTCTAAATTAGAGATCAACTTTTCCTTTAACCAACGGATATAATATTCACTGTTCATATCTTTGTGATAGTCCTCACTTCTTTTATGTGACTGTTAAATAAGTAGCATGTTGGGAACAACTAGCTGACTGTACCTCTCGGTTATAAATCTGTCACAAGAAGCAGCCCTTCTTCCTTCACCCCCTCTCGCCCCTTCCCAACCCTCTTCTGCATTGCAAGCTGCCATTGAACTTATAGTTGGTTTTATTTCATTTCATTTACATTTTCACTATCATCCAAACCATTAGGGGCCGATAACCTAGATGTTAGGCCCCTTAAAACAACAATCATCATCATCATCATCAGAAGAGATATATATGGTGAATTAACAATAACAAGACCTATTAGACGCTGACCTTGGAGTGGATTATAAGCGAGAGGTGACGTCAGAAATTCCGGACGATCAGCCGTGTTGAGAATATACAGTACCTGGTTCTCACCGCGAGATGATGTCATACCGTGTGTCATTCATTGGATCTGGCGGGGCCGCAGTTATCTCATCATTATGCTCTAAAACTGTAAAAAATATGCGTCAAGAGATTGAACAATATGCACTGGATTATCAATTAGGCCCGACTAGGCCCAGGCCTAGGGCCCCCAATTATCTGGGGCCCCCAAAATTTTATTCCGAAGATTTAGTAAAATGTTATCCATAACTGAGACAGTTTCAGCTTTATATTAAATTACAATGTCCTTTAAAAACCGAGTTCACTCATTCTGAACTTTACGAAATTCTTATTCGAGACAAGCTTGAGTCTGTTTTTCCGAACGTTGAAATACGCTGCCGAAGTGACCGGCCTAGCAACCGCATGGGTGCAGCCACATTGGACCCAAACAACTGGTTGCTAGGTTTTTTATACATAGGAAGCTGCATTAACGCTGCGCAGCGTCTTGAATTGTGTGGATAAAAAGGTGTAATATGCGTGAAATAAGGCAAACGCCTCCCGTAAAGATGATCTACGGTGTTGGAGCTACTAAATAGAAGTGAAATTTTATGGATAAAGTACGAGAATTTTGCGAGATAGTATGAATAAATTTGACCTCACTTCTGAGGTAAGAATTGCATGGCGCATACTACAAATTATAAATATTTATTTATAACATCATTTAGTGGATACAGTATATCTAATATAGTGGAGATATTTAGGACATATATGTCACATAAAGGGGTTTTTGGTTCATGTGGGGAGTGCAGTTGTAATTACATATGGTTTGTACTATAAGTATTATAAACGACAACCTACATAACCTTACAGCTGATTCACTAACAGCAATAAATTTTATCCTACAACTTTTCTGAGTGATGATTTTTCACTTAATTTATTTAAGCAGTGAATTGAGTTTCCAAATAACAATTAGGCCTATCCCACACTGAAAATTTCTGCCTAAATATTTTATTTTTTGCACTTTCAGAAAACAATTATCATGTAGGTCTACCAGTAGCCTAGGCCTACACCCTGCAACAAAGTTACAGTACCGTATAGTGACATTATTCAAGCCAATGAATACTGCTTATTGCGGAGTGATGGATTGGCAAGTCTTGTTGTGATTGTCAGGGAAGTTTCGGTGAAAAAGTCAGTGGTGTCAAGAAATGAGGTGATGAGGATAGTGACGAACCAGGCTATCATGGAATTATGTCAAGATTGTTAGAAAATGTTTTAATCGTTTCAGCATGAAGTATTAGTGAAAAAGTCAGTGATGCTATAAAGTTATCAATAAAAGTGGAATTATAATAACCCAGGTATGTACTTAGTCAGTTTCTTGTGCATTATTTATCTGGACAATTTTTCAAACACTGGACAGTAAAATTAGGCTAGTTCAATGAAGTTATGGAATGCTACAGTATTGTACCTTTAAGTTATTATGAGTTATAATAAAACTATAATTCGATTCAAAATATGGAAGCTTAATACTTAACTGCAATGTTTATACCAAACATCTTTAATAGATATCAGGAAGTACTGGTATATTATTGGGAAGTAGGCTACTCCCCTACGATTCAACTTACATGCTCCTGCAGAAGTGTGCATGTGTTTTTCTCCCCTCATAATAGGCCTTTTTGTTATTGAGCAACTGAGTTTAATTGTAGTTGTAACAGGTCATTTTATCACAGGCTGAGGTGAATTATGTAATACGGTACCAAATGGCAGGTAGGTGGTGTTGGTGGTTATTGAGACCATTAGCCTTTAACAGGAATGTAGGCTGATTTTATTTAGTTCTGTTGGTCAAGTAATGAATTTGAATCATGAAGGGATGGGTAGCATACATATTTTCTATATAATGTTTTGTTAGTATAGGCCTACCTCATTAAATTAATTTCTTAACTCAAACCTAAGGTATAATTTGATTTGTTTTCAAACAAATGAGGCGTTGTGGTACACACACAAATTGTATTGAAATGCAGTCTTTGTTTCTTCTAAAGCCATTGATGAGATTTGGCCTAAACTCTCATGCAAAATATTTTAAACTGTTCCCTTATGCATTGATAGACCTTAAGTTCATTTTATTCATCACTTACTGGTAGGGCCTACGGTTCTATATTTTCCGTAGTATTGATCATTCATACTGGACGTGATTCACAATATCCAGAAATGTTATATTTTCGTGTTTTCAGTTAATTTAAGTTAAATATCTTAGGCCACGTCTCTACAACCTATGCTCTAAGACGAAATGTGCATCTCGTACGCAATATTTTACAACTTTATTGGACAACTATGATACATTACTGTGTAAAATATACTTTTCTATGCTTTCTTGCCTCTGAACATCCATGCATGTCCAGTTTTATACGATACAAATAGGAAATAATGACGGCTCAAAGACGAAGCAAGCTGCAAGGGAGCCATGTTGTATTGCTCCAGTTGCTTAGCAACGGAGCGGAAGTGACGTTGACTTCGGCAGCGTATTGATTTTCGCATTTCCCTGAACCTCATGATAACGAATTGTTCTGCGGAGCGCTCGTTTTCAAAATTAAAACGGATCAAAAGTGCGCAAAGAAGTATCATGTCACAAGAACGATTAGACATGCTAAGTTTAATGTATATCGAGTCAGAGGTTCTGCGGGAAATTGATTTTGGTTATATTGTAGAAGATTTCATTGACCGAAAAAAAAAAACAGAAAATAAATTTGATTACATTTTACAGAAGTAAAAATTAGTATTATTTGTTAAATTGTTCATCAAATCATCTGAAATGTTTTCAAATAACGATGATCGTTTAGATTGAAATGTATGTATATATAATTTAATAAAAAGTGTATTATTCATCTTGAGAAAAAAAAAACCTCTTGTATATACTTTATTAAATGTACAGGTGCTAAAAAATGAAAGAAATATTTGAAAAAATAAAGGGGCCCCCAAAATCTGAGGGACTTGCGCCTCATAATCCGGCACTGCTTATCAATAAGCCAATCCTTTCCCTCATTTGTCGTAATATGTGCAGTCGTTTCTCATGTTGTTCAAGTTGAGTTTTTTTTTTTCACCCTTCACTTTCTTCGAGCATATTTGACAATAGACGGCAACGCCATCAGTTGAATAATCACCATTACCTGACATCCACTGATTTAATATAGTACATTATGCAAGAAGCCTATAAAGGCAATAATTAAGACACGAGTATGTTTATAAAACGACCGAAACCACTTTTATAATTTCCATACGAGTGTCTTAATTACCATTATAGGCGAGTTGCATACGACTGTTTATGTTCGACAATAATTATAACTATATTATGTTCGAACATAAATATTCATAAATATCTGTCGAGATTTCACCAGTTTTATGTACTGAACAGAGCGCATGGGTCGCAGAGAATGCCTTGTATTTGACCATGGCCTCCTCAAATACCCCACTATGACACTAGGCAACGCAGTGAAATTTAAAATGGGAGGCTGTGGAAGTGAGCACATGTGCGTTCCTTACCTAATTGGTCACACAACTGTTTCTTGAGCTCTGATTGGTGCGAGAAACTGTATCATAATGAAATCTTGTACTATAATGCTGTATGTTCAGATGCAATAAATCCAATAAAGCTTCAAGAAATATATTTTCCAAAAATTCGGTCCCTACTGATCAGCACATAGCAAGCGGCTTCGGTGGCGTAGTTGGTAGCATGCTGAACTGCTGTTCCCAAGATCGCGGGTTCAAACCCGGCCGAAGACGTCGGATTTTACTAAGAGCGTTAAAATCCTTCAGAATGCCTTCCTTCGGAGGGGAAGTAGAGCCGGCGGTCCCATGTCATAGATGTATGGCATGTAAAAGATCCTGCCACAGACTAAACTTGTGTGAAGCTAAATTTCTAGGTTAGATTTCGTTGTAACGCTCCTTAGATCATAAATCCAATAGATGGCTGATGACGTCACGTTGTTGAAACCAACATCTCCATCAGCTGACTAAAGGGAACTGCGGGTAGTTTGGAGCACTGAAATACTACACGTGATGATAGAATTGGGTTGTTTAAAGTGAGTTCTATTCATTACTAAGTCAGAATGGTGTATTACTGTGTCGCGTATGGATGTAAGGAGACGTTTAAAAAAGAATCGGGCATTTCTCTCCATACGTATGTTAATTCATTGCTAAATAACCCTAAAATTCGTGACTAAATTACTTGCATTTCTTTAGCCTACGTTTCCTCTTAACTCCGAAACATGAAAGAAAAATAATTAAACATGAAAATGCTGGAATTTATTATTAATTATTATAATTACCCTATCCCTTACTCCACTGAACAGGCCTGTATTTATGCTCGAAGGTATCAAGTATTTACATGTCCATAGACGTTTTTCTTGGTGTTTTGTTGAGACTGCTAGTAAATGCATCTCCGAACATAAAAATGCTTTATGTCCCTATGCTGGATTAAATGTAGTCTGGACTACACAATGCAGTCGTCAATCATGTTCAGTGTCAAATTGCAGGTTATGCTACAGATGTGACGGTGTAGTCTTCGATAATAAATATTAAACGTAAGTTATGGACAGTGCGTTTGGTTGAGGAAATTTTGAGAATCTTCTAGGATAGGCTACATTGCATCCCTAAATTAGTCAATTCTTAGTAGAATTTCAAAATTCTGGGTTATTTTTGCGAAGGTTTCTATGATTCATGGAAAATGGAATTTAAAAGGAAACAGTTCATTGATTAAAATATTTTCCTATGTAGCAAATGTAATGCATAGTTGTTAAAAACCAACGCTTACTAAATCGATAGACTTCCTTATTTCCATTTGCCCATGTTGTTTTGTTCAGTTTCATAAAATACTGAAGTGGAAGGGTAACGCTGAATGAGAGCTCATCGTACGATTAAATGTTCTTACGTACCGGTAATAAAATTAGCCAAAATACATTTTCTAATGATGAAAAATAATTTGGGAAATGATGTAGTAAGTTAATAGATTGAACTTGTTTGGAGCTTTCGGGCGTACAATCAAAAATGACCAGCTAGACAAACACAATTCTGTTCAAAAATCAGTAGGCCCAATTCTGAGTTGGATTTGTTATTAAGTATTTACAAGAGGGGATCCTGGATGTGTGAGTATTACGGAACACGACAGCCACTTTTAACACCAAATATGTTACATTCTTAAGCTTTGCTACCTTCCGGTACGTGAAGAAACATGCGAGGCTTTTCCCAATGCCGTATAAATTACGAAAATGTGTGTTTAAACCCTCATTAAAAATCATTTTCCCACATACTCCTATAACCTTCCATTACGAGTTCTTCTGTTTACCCTTTAATCAGCTGATCGAGATGTTGGTTTCACGTCACAGTACAGGCAATGCGCACTCTATTGTATTTATGCTCGAAGGAACGCTCTATGAAAGTTCCAACGTTCATCACTTATCATTGACATCTGGTAGCGAAAGTTGGAACTACTTGAAATTGAACGGAACTTGTAGCTCACCCTAGGGGTGTCCACTTGAAGTAGCTACAGCCTCTGGCGAACCGAACATGTCCTCAGACACTCCCGGCACGAAAAGCCATACGATAAATAAATAAATGAATAAATAAAGTAGCACTCACCCGGGTAATAATAGTTTAATAAACAGACCTACAAGACAGACAAACTGTGAGACATATTCTTAAGGAAGTACACTGTTTTCAGGACAAACTTCTAAAGAAAGTCACCCCCTGGTCAGATGAAAGAAAAGAAATACACCAGGAAGAGATGCGTCAGTACTGGGCAAAACTCAAAACCCAACAGTTGGACATGCTTCTTCTGTTTCATCGTAATGGAAGCCATTATGAGATCACCTTTTGTCCGTGTGTGAGTGTGTGTTTGTGTATGTTCCCCTAATAAAATCCAAACGGCTGGAGCGATTTCAATGAAACTCGGTAAGGTTATAGTACAATTTTGGCTGACCCCGACCGTGCCCTTCAAATTTTATTATGTCTCACCAATCCAACATGGCGACTGTGCGAAATATTTCACCGGCATTATACAGGGTGTATTTGATATGATGGAAGTCCATTACATTGGTGATAGAAGCGACTATTCTAAGCACATATATGCATGAAATTTAGTCGTATCTTAATTAGTGTAGGTGGAATTAAATCACAAAAATCCTCGGTCAATGTCTTGGAAAAGGTCTTAGGCTGCCTTCCCCTCAGCAGCACAGCTGACTTCTCCCCGTCGCCCTCCCCTCCTACTACTCTGAGGAATGTTGACAAGGGTGTGAAGTCGAGTGACCTACTCGCCTTGTCTGCCAATGGCATTGAAATATACAAACCAAGCCTATGAACAGCTGATTCACACCTTCATGGGGAGTGGCTACATGACTAGTGATGGTGGATCTGTTTAGGATTTTGCCAGCCTCATGGACTATGCATAGAAAATAGAAATCCTAAAGATTTGGGTAATTAATTTAAGGAACAGTTGGTCTATCTTTGTGTGAAGATAGTGCAACAACTGTAATAAAAATATTAATAATACTAATATAAGTAATAATAGGCTTTTAGACACACTAACTTCTTTTATGTTTCTTTTTGGTATGTCGAGTTGCCAGACTTTAATGTACGTAGGATTTCTTGTATGTGCCATGAAATCCATGGACATGATCGTATTAGATCCCATTCATTTACTACCTGACTGAACGTAGATCGCACCCTCGGGAAGGTTAGCACTCTACCACCAGAACTACACATGCTGACTCTTATTATTATTATTATTATTATTAGACTATTATTAATATTATTATTAGACTATTATTATTATTATTATTATTATTATTATTATTATATTTAATAACACTGTATTATAACAATATATTTGTATGTTATTTCATTTTCGTGTATTTTCATATGTATGAACATTGTTGAATGACCAATAAATCAACACCATCCCCCCCCCCCCTCTCCAGTTTATAGCCACCCCAGGGCTGGAGATGGGATGTGACAATTCACAATATGAACATGTGGTACCGTACTAGTAGTATATTAAATCTTGGAAGTAGTTTTCCATGGGTTCCCACTTCTACCCCAGGAAAATGCCGGGATTGTTCCTAACTTAAAGCCACGGCCGCCTTCTTCTCAATAACCATAACCGCTGGCAGTGCAGCCCATGAAGGGCCTAGGCCTACCAAGCGACCCCTGTCCAGCCATTTGGCCTGCAGATATTAGGGTGACGCGTGGTCAGTGCATCGGGTCCCCTCGGCCATTAATCTTGATTTTCCTGACTCGGGCACTGCCTCACTGTCAGACAGCTACTCAATTGCCCTCACGAGGCTTAGTGCACCGCGTTCCAGCCCTCACGTCAGTTTCTAATATCCCTGATGGAGCCAGGAATCGAACCCAGGGCCTCCGGGTGAGAGGCAGTTGCACTGCCCCAACACCACAGGGTCGGCGCCTTCTTCCGAATCCTCACCTGAATTACAAATACCCACACTACTAAAGAAACCACAAAAACACAGGTTATCACACAAATTCTACCCACACCCAGCTACATGGGGCTAAATGACCAAAATCGCCAAGCCTCTCAAACAAAACATCAAGCATTTTACTGCCGTCTTAAATGCCTAGTTCTGAACAGACTACGGGATGTCGGAATTTTGTCACACTGCATTTCATTAAGTGAATGTTTTTAGTATTTACAGAAACTAGTCAACAGAAGGTCCGACACGGACGCCAATGATACACCAGGGCTGAGTATCGAAATTATTTTATACATGAACATCAATCAATGAATTCCACACTTACAAAGTAGGCTACACAATACTACCGGTCCTAACGTCCCAAGCCTTTGCGTGCGTTGTCAACAACAACAACAACAAGAAGAACAACGGCAATGCACATTTTCTTACGAGACGGTAGCGCTTATCCTCATAACAGCTGATAGCCTACCACCCCTCAAGTCAACCGGTAAGGTCAATGCTCCGATTACGTAACAACTTCCCCTTCGCGCGTCGTCACATCTGGCTCCGCCTCGTTTCCCCCAGCCTGCCGCACCACTTTCTGCCTGATTAGTTTCTGAAATAACTAAAAACATTGACTTTTTAATGATTAATTATCAATTTCAAGATAGGTGACAAAATGTTTACCTAGGAAGCTTAGAGTAGTCTCTTCTATCACCAGTGTAACAGACTTCCATCATAGCAAATAACCCTGTATATCTCCTAAGCTATCAATGATATCACCCTGAAATTGTGTACGATGATAAAGGGCACAACTAGTAGTTCACCTGACCTATGTAACTTTCAAAAACCTATTAAGTACAAAACTAACATAGTAGCCAAGCGAAGTTGAAACATTTTAAACTTTTCTCGCGATTTAACCATCCTAGCGCAGTGAAACTTCGCACATCGAATGTTTATACACATTGTCATGTACTGATATTTAATTTAGTTCAATTCTTTACATAATCTCAAGATGGCCGCTGTGCGAAATTTTAAAATTAAGTTTTTATTTCTTATGTCCTAATCATACAATTGAATTTTGAATAATACAGCTACACAATAATCCTCGTGTAATAGCACATAACTCTAAGACCTACATACAAGAATCCAACATAGCGACCATCCGCCATATTTTGGCGGTTCTCAATATGTATCTATTACAGCAATCAAACTGAAATTTTATATGTTGATAGAGGCAATTAACAAAGGATACATGAAAATAGGCTGTATACATAGAGTTTAGTTTGTATGTAACAGAGACCCTCGATTGCCCGCTCGCCCGTGGCGCGAGCCTGTCTCCCGCCACGCACTTGGCCGTTATGCGGCGCCATCACGGCACTGAGTCATTGAGTATAGGAATTTGTACTTACCTACTTCACAGCTGGTGCTGAAAATGTTCGCTATTCACTGCTACACATCGCTGGCACCTTTTTATGAAACTGGCATTTACGTTTTGAAGTTCCTCAGCACCGATTGACTGTATTTCAGCTGTAATATAGTCTTTAAGCTCATTTATAGTGGAGGGTTTCTCGCATACACTTTATTTTTAAGCGTCCCCCACAGATAAAAGTCACAAGGTGATAGTCTGGGCTTCGCGGGGGCCACACGTTCCGACTTATAATCCTAGTACCAAAAATGCGACGCAATTCTGTCATGGATGCTTCGGCAGTGTGAGCAGTGGCAGAATCTTGTTGACAATCGCTCTCCGTAAGTCAGTTCGTATACCCAATGACTCAGTGCAGCGCAGCGCCGCATAACGGCAAAGTGCCTGGCGGGAGACAGACGCGCAACGCGGGCGAGCGGGCAAGCGAGGGTCTCCGATACATACAAACTAAACTCTCTGTAGTTCTTCACGGAACTACTTGTTAGTGTTGCTTTAATAATCGGAATTAATGCTTTTCAGTCGGTCAACACGATTTTAGATTAGAGATTAATAAATAAATTCGCTTGGATGACCAGTTTCGATCGTCAGCGATCATCATCAGATTATTTACACTTACAGTAGGTTATAAAATCTATGTGTACAAGAATGGGTGATGATATTTACAATCTATGTCTCCCCCTTATTAATCCCGTTTCCACCGGGGTCGGGGATGAGATGTGATGAACCATGTGGCTGGTAGTTTCTACAGCTGGATGCCCTTCCTGACGCCTACCTTACGAGAGGAGTTAATTCGAGATGTAACGAATGAAAGTTCAATTTCAAGTAGTTCCAACTTTGACCACCAGACTCCACTGTAACTCATCTAGCGGCGAACGATGGAACTTGGTAGAGCATTTCCTAACCAGCCAAATATAACCTACAAATTTTGCTAGGCTGTAACTGGGGTGATAGGCACGCCCCTAGCTAGATCGTAAACTGTCGCCTCAGTAATGGAATGGAGATTGTTGGAAGAAATGAAGACGTAAAAACACTCATAGTGGGCGATGTATTGAAGATAGGGATATGCTCTCACAGACTTTTTTGTAGAACTTTTCATGCTGAACAATTCTTACACTCATAGTATATTGATATTTTTAACGGTTTGCCCAGCGTAAGTTTAAAGAGCGCACGGAACCATCTGCTTTCGACGTTTTCAATGAAATCGTTACTGCTTGGCTTCCTTTGATCATAATTAAACTATTTTCTACAGGAACCCTCCTCGAGATATCCTTTACAGAATGGTGAAAACCGCATCAAAATCCATCCAGTGGTTCTCGAGATTACCCGTGATATTCAAGAATCTGGGACTTTGTTTTATACTAAGGAGAGATTTATCAACGGCAGTTATTATAAACTAGCACAACTTGTCAACATTGGTTAGTTATGTGATGAGATAGTGTTAGTGGTTATTAGCCTTGTTTAGTGTGATATCTGTGATTGTTAGTGAATGGTCAGGTTGGTATTCAATATGAACTTAGCTTGTTGTTTGAGCGATATGGGTTCAGTACTCGTGCAACTGCTAACATTTCCGCTGGCTACACTGTAGTGCATAGTGACTGCTGTAACTAAATAAATGTATATATATATTTGTAATATATACAAACCACCAAGCTCTCCTTGGCCAACCCACGTTCTTCACGTATACCAACATCCTGCAATCTTTGTGGGAGACTTTAATAGTCACCATGCGCAGTGGCGTTATAGAATGAATGATACCAATGGTGAGGCCTTGGTAAACTGGGCAGATGAAAATAATATCCATCTTATTTTTGATGCTTAAGACCGCAATTCCTTCCGGTCAGCACGATGGAAACAAGAATATAATCCAGATGTATGCTTTGTCACAGCAGATGAAAAACATCACTTAGTCAGCACAACCCGCAATATCCGACCAGCTATAGTAGAAATTGGTACAAAAGTCCCTCTGATAACCTTATTTCCCCGACCCAGATGGAATCTTCAAAAACCTGACTGGAGCATCTTTTCTGAAAACCTTGATAAATGTTTGGGTTGGATTCCACCATATGCTGATAATTATGATAGGTTTGTTGTAGCTGTTATAAGCGCAGCAAAAAAGCATATTCCCAGAGAATATCGTAAAGAATATATCCCAGGATGGGATGAGAAATGTTAAGAACTCCATAAGGATTTTCAAAATAGTGGTGATAAAGAAATAGCAGATGAATTAATACATAATCTAGATACCGTACGCCGACAGAACTGGTTACTACACAGAAACTTGATTTCAGAGTATCCAGCCGAAAAGCATGGTCTCTGCTTCGAAAACTGGGAGGAACTAGTCGTATCGTGCGATATGATAATCTTGTAACACACAATAATATTGCTTCACATATTGTTAAAACTTCTAAAGGAATAAATCATCGTGCGACTACAACCTCTGTTAAACAAGAACTCAAGAAATTGAAAGCAGCAGCTGCCTCGACGACGGAATATTCACATGACATCACCCCTGACGAGATCGTAGCAGCATTAAAGGATATAAAACCTGGTAAAGCTCCTGGCTTTGATGGTATCCTTCCTGAGTTTCTCATCAATTCTGGAAAACACATGAAGACATGGTTAGCAAAATTCTTCACCTCAATGCTAAAAACAGGAATTATACCCCCAAAAGCTTAAACGTGCCAAGATAATTGCTCTCCTTAAACCAGGAAAACCTGCAGATCTCCCGCAAAGCTATCGTCCCATTGCATTGCTTAGTGTGATATACAAACTCTTAGAGCGAGTACTGTTTAATAGGATTGGACCACCAATACTCTCGGCAATCTCTTTAGAACAAGCTGGCTTTCGTCCCAACCGAAGCTGTGCAGATCAATTGTTGGCACTAACATCGCGTATCGAAGCAGGCTTTCAGAAGAAGATGTAAACATCTGTGACTTTCATTGATTTATCAGCAGCCTATGATACCGTCTGGAGGCAAAGCCTACTCTACAAGCTGATGAAGATCATCCCATGCCAACAAGTTACAAAACTAATCGATAATATGATTGATAACAGAGGATTCCAGGTTGTTATGGGAAATAAAATCAGTAGCCAGAAATTCCTCCAAAATGGCCTTCTCAAGGTTCTGTTCTAGCCCCATTCCTCTTAAGCCTTTACATTGCTGATATGCCAGAAACAGTTTGCAAGAAATTCGGATATGCTGATGATTGGGCCATCGCAACTAGGCATACTCACTTTGAACCTATGGGAGAAATTCTAACATCTGATCTGTCTACACTTGCAGAATATTTTCGAAAGTGAAGACTTCGACCAAACGCATCAAAAACAGAGGTGAGTTGCTTCCATCTCAACAACAGACAATCCAACAGGACTCTGGAAGTGAATTTTGATGGTACACAACTTACCCATAAAAAGGAACCATCATATCTGGGTGTCAAGCTAGATACTCTATCGTATAAATCACACCTTACAAAAGTTGCTGCAAAACTGAGGATAAGAAACAATATCATACAAAAGCTTTGTGGAACCACTTGGGGATCAACCGCCACAACTCTGCGGCGGAGTACTGTGCACCAGTATGGTTGAACAGCTTAATAATGCAATGCGTATTATTTCGGGAACGATCAGGTCTACACCCATCATCTGGCTGCCTGTCCTAAGTAATATACCACCCCCTCATCTGCGAAGGAAAGTTGCTTTGATAAGAGAATACACCAAGATCATGGGGAAACCCTGATCTCCCGATACATTCTGATATCCCTGACCTTGGGATCAACAGACTCCGCTCAAGACATCCACCTCTTGAACTTGCCAGATGCCTCGGCGAGTTCAACATCATTGACTCCTGGAGGAGAGATTGGCTCGAAAACGCTCCAGTTACTTGCCAGTCTATGCCTTGTATCAGTAAGACAGTTCCAGGTTTTGATCAGTCTCGTAAAATGTGGTCAACACTCAATCGCCTTAGAACGGGACACGGACGATGCGGAGATTCGCTTTTTAAGTGGCGAATGCTACCCTCACCAGCATGCGACTGTGGAGCACCGCGGCAAACTGTTGAACACATTAGGAAGGACTGCACAATCAGAGCATATGAAGGACGCTATGAAGACTTCCTGTTGGCAACCCAAAAATCCATTGAATATATACAGGGCCTAGATGTTTGTTTGTAATAATTGTTGTAAATTTGTAATAATGTATTTGTATGCCATACGCTACATAAATAAATAATTGTGAACACGATTGACGACTTCCTTCACTTAGGCTCGTTGTTCTTTGTAGATGTTGTAATCAGTCCCACTGTTCAGGTATCTCGCCCAGAGCTGTTTCTTCTTCACCTCTGCCTGTACTTCATCCATCCACCACACCGTACTCATTTTACTGTCCCTATTCTTCTTCACACTACAAGTCTTCAGTGGCTTGGAGCCCGTGGGTTTGAAGCGCTGCCATAATCTTCGAGACTATCCCCATTTACGTCTTCATCATTGACATCTCGGTTGATCCTTTCCTGGAACTGGCGCCTCGTCTCTTGGAGTTTGTAAGACCTGCTGCTGGTGTCTTGGCATCGTCTTTGGCTTGGCTTGTTCCGGTGTGGGGGGCTTCCGGACTAGCACTTTCTTCTTCAGGATTATCCGCGATTACTTCCAATCTCAGGGCGCCTCATCACTCTGGTGTCGAGTACAAATGGGAACGCCATCTATAATGGACGATTATCTATAATGGACCTTTCATTCATAATCTGCTCCTCTCTGGTGTATAGGCGAATTATTTTGTGAGGAAACATGACATTTGTGACGATAAAGTTGTTTGTCACACACAACTCTAGGATTCGTTCGCCATTGCTGTTCAGAACATCCTTGCCGTTTTTTTTAGCGTATGGCTTTTAGTGCCGGGAGTGTCCGAGGACATGTTCGGCTCGTCAGTTTTGTAGCTGCTTCGAGACAGACACCCAAGGGGTGAGCTACAAGTACCGTTGGGGAGGAAAGTATGGATGTAAGGACGAGGAGTTGGAAGGTAGCGGCTGTGGCCGCATTTGCCTGGAAGAAAGATGGGAAACCACAGAAGACCATCTTCAAGGTTGCCGGTGGGGGGGATTCGAACCCCCTCGCCTCCCGGATGTGAGCGACTGCCAGCAGTCATGCCGTAACGACCTCGGCTAACTCACCCGGTATCCTCGCAGTGGCGTCCGATGGCTCTCTTCAGTGGTCCGGCTCGTCTCCTACTCGACCATTTAAGTCTCCTAGGTTCATGAATTCCCCTGTGCAGTCGTCGATTGTCTTCTGCAGGAGCTTAAAGTAGGCGTTCTTGTCCTCAGCATTCGTATCTTATACTCTGATTTACAAAAGATGTTCGGTGAAAGCTGTCATTCACTTGATGGGTGAGGTGTGGAGTGGAGACGAGAGGGGTAACGGTGACCAATGTTGCAATGTATGCCGACACAGCAGTAAGCACATGGTTTGACTCAGTGTGTCTTCACTCGTCACGGTCATTAGAGCGCCAGTATTTGTGTCTTCCTGCAAGCCTCTTGGAATGTTATGAGTCATGATCTGCCTCAGTGGCAACGCAGCATTTCACCACGTGCTAGCTTTGACAGCTGTCAGCGAGCTTTAATGGTAATTCAGAGTATAGTTGGGAGCGTAGGCGATAATAAGCGACACAAGCCTGTTTGCGTCCAGGACATTACCGTCGGTAGCCTCTCCAAGATAAACGTCCAGCCAGGCCCGACGAGGGGGGGGGGGGGGTCAGGCAGGGCTGGTGCCCCGGGGCCCCGGGGCCCGGCGTCCTAGAAGGATGGGCCCGATCGGGCATTGATTTATTATTGCCTGTATGTGACTTGAATTTGCTACTGGCAATCATTTATTGAATGCAATGAACTGAACTGTCTGTGAACAATGTTACAAGGATTGGGAAACTTATTATGTCAAGTGGACAATATTTTCCTCTACAAAGCGCTTGTGGGAAGAACAACTGTCTCAAAGTGGTCAACTTAGGCGATGGGGCTTCGCTATGTATTGTTCTCAGAATATACCTGAAGACAGAGAGAACATGTTATTATTCTAAATTTAGCTTATTCGGCTTATGCACCAATCGTTCAAATAACTTTCTCATCCCTTCACTTATTTCGCCAAGGCCACGAGAACCTGGGCTGCCCTGGTGTGTTTGGTGCGTCACGTCGACCTTACGTTAGATATTTAGAGGTAAAATGTCTGAAATGTCTAACTAGACGAATTGTATGCCGTGCAGACAGGTAAGTAAAATAAATTTTAAAGTAGCGTCCACACAGTAATTCACTCTTTAGTTATTATTGATTTAAGGGGCGGAACAGCGAGGTCATCTTCCCCTAGTAGTTCACTTTCGCACTATGTGAAAAATTATCATTGCTGGCTAAATATGTTGCGAAAGGGTGGGATGATTCTGTTGTCAAACGTAGATAGAAGAAATGTATGCGAAATTGTTCTCTTCTCGTATACTGAATTGAGAAAACAATGCTAACATTTGAATAATAATATTGCTGGTTCATTCAATACGATCAACAATCCAAGGTACTTGGGTTCGTGAGCAAATCATTTCTGATTAAGGGATTTATTGAAAACCTATAGGCCTATTACTATTGGTACTAGAGTTGGGAAATGTATCCAAAGACTGAAACTAAGGTAACATTCCAGTGTTTTTTTGGACTGAGTGTTTAATTAACCAGGATAAAAATGACAATTAAGCTAGGGAACTGAACCACTCAATTTCTTTTTTCCAATTCCTCTCATGGATCTCACTGGTAGGGGCAGATGGCGTAGCTGTTCCACCCCTTAAAACAACAATAAGTAACGTCAGTGGTGTGCATGGCGTTGGAGAAATAATTAATATATTGCATGTAGGCAACCACGCAGATTTTCCAAAGACCAAATATTTGAAGTCTGCTTAATTTAGAAGAAAATTAATATGAAGTATTGTCGATTATAAATACAATTTTGTTTTCAGCTGGCGTAGTGACTGTTATTATTATTGGACATTTCTACGCCGTTTATTCCAAAGAACAGCATCGATCTGCAAACCACTTATTTTTCAGGACGCGAAGAGATATTTACCCTTGTTAATCAAGCCCTCTCATGATGCGCTTTAACATCTCAGTTCCGTTAAACATAAAATGAGTTGCTCTCTTTTTCTACAACTTGGAAATGACTCCGGGTCTTAACGAAGCCGCCGCAGGAAATGCAGGATTCGGCTTCCCGACTGCGGGGTCATTCGTAGTCTTAATCAACAGTTAATAATAGGCCTATTTGTCGTTACAGTAGTTGTTAATTAATTTAGGGGCTTGCGACATTTAACCCGTGTACTTGGTAACTACTGTAGTAGGTATAGTATCACTGGCGGGCAATGAACCATTGGAGCTCGGTTGGGAATCATCTGCATCAAATATTACTGTAGATACAATTCAGTGTTTGCTGATGCGTTAATTTTCCGGTTTGTTTCTGAAGGCCTCTAGATTATTGAATGAAGTTGACTCTAAAGCAGTAGTTTTCACAAATATTAATGAAGTAAATTATGAGATTCTCAAACAGCGAACAAAATAGAAAACCAAGAAACGTGCGAATTGTGTACACTGAAGGGGGAGGCTAGTGGTTGTTGTATTATATGAGAGGTGTTTGTTGTAAATCGTGGAGAGTAGAAACTTAGACCCTCTTAAAACCACCCACTGCTGGACGAAACGCAGGGCATACACTGTGCTGTGCTATGGCCTCTGTGACATGTTCAATCGCATGCCGAATTCTTAGTTGCTGACTGGGAAAAGTGGGAATGCGTTGCCCGTCGCAACTATTACTGTAATTATTAGGGTTAAGAGTAGGGTAGGTGTACCTGGACTTGAAATAAGGAACTATCCCGGCATTTGTCTGGAGGGAGTGTAAAAACCCACACTCAGGATAGCCGCTGTCAGCACCGGGATTCGAACCTCTGATCTGCCGACTTGCTGTAGACCCGCATCACGGTCATTGGTGTGCTACACCGTGGGGTCTTACTTGAAGGTGCTAGAGCTTTTACTTCAATGCCGGAGAGTTTTTACTATAGCCACTAAATGTCAATGGTCACCAAATGTTTACTTCAAAATATCACAAATATAATCACCCAAATGGCCTATAACTTAATAATTTAAACCTAATTTTTGCACATTTTCCCGGAGGAGGACCCCCGGACCCCACTGTGACCTTGGTGATATTCCATACCCCCTGATCCCAGGTGTGTCCACTACCCCATAATCTTGGCTTAAATCCGCCCCTGATGGTCACCAGTCATAGATGGGATAGGGGATTTTTAGGAGAACCTGGCTCTAGTTTTGTTTACTACAAAGCAATATTAAATTATAAGAAATCCACTGATTGCAAATTACAAAACGTAGTTCAAATACACATTTTCTTCTTTTGTGAAAACAATCACTGATGAGTTGCAATCTACTGATAGCACATAATAACTTGACTTACGTAAGAGTATACCTGTGGTTAATTATTAATATATAATTTGCTTTGTGTAATATACAAAGATGTGTGATCGCCGTTCAACCAAAACACTTATCAATGTTTAGGCTTAGACCAAAGGGCAGCAAGTTTTATGAATGTCAACATAAAACACTATATGTAAAACAAATTTTAAAATACCGTACGTCTTGACTTTGTATAAAAATCATGTTTTCATTATGAAAAGAGATTACGTCATATGTCACGGAGGCCGTAGTACTGCACAGTGTACAGTATACCCTTTCCACCTATTTTAACATGCAGTTCAGTGAACTGAACATGCTGTTGATTTTTTTTTTTTTGGGGGGGGTGTCCTAGGACGTCATGGTCATTAGTCCTTTCTACTTACTGTGCGTGCAGAACTCTGACCGACAATCTATATCTGAAGTTATTCATATATTTTTAATTAATTTGGGATAGAATTAAAGAGGAAATGAATGTACGATGGTGCTATAAGGTTAAAACGAAGAATCATGGAAAATAAGCTTAGAATCACCGACGGTGGAATTCGAACTCCCCTGTTTCCGAGTTCATGGACAACAACATTTTTCAATGTGATTCATTCCCCAAGTAAAAGCGATGAAATAACGGTCCGGTAAATGCATTTTTGTTTTCAAATGTGTGTACTACAAACGAGCATATTGCTTTTACGAGTATCACTGAAGTTCTAAAATTATTGATATCAAAGAGGATCTGCAGAGCTTTAAATCTGAACACTGTGCATGCTTACAGTGTTACCTCATCGGGACAAATTTAGATCTGTTAAACGCGAAAATTGAACAGTATAGTGAATGTAATGAAAATTATTAGACTACCTAGTTTTCGAATGCTTTACTCGTGATATTTATTTTTGTTAATTGAAAATAATGCATTGGTACCCACTTGTCAGGTATAAACATTAAATTGGCAAATAATTTTGCATGCATTCCTCCAGTTTCACTGTTGTACATTTTACATACCAGCATTAACTTATTTATATTGATAGTAATTCACGCTCTGCTTATGATAATAAATATAGCCTGGATTTAGTGGAATATATAATTGAAATATTATTAATACAGTAATGTATTATTTTAAAGTATTTATTGCAGCCAATTGTCATATTAGGACATATCAATTGAACGCCCGTAAGATCCTCAACAAGTTCAATTTGAAGTAGTTTCGACGTTGGATACCAGACGCCACTGTCACTGACACCCAGCGGCGAATGGTGGAATTTGATAGAGCGTTTCTAACCAAATAACCTACAAATTGTACCAATTGTAGTGATAGGTTCTTTTACATGCCATGGTAAGACATGGACCCACCGGCTTTACTTCCCCATCCGAATAAAGGCATAATGAAGGATTTTAACGGTCTTAAAAATCCAACGACTTCGGGCTGGTTTAAATCCGCGATCTTGGGCATAGCAGTTCAGCTTGCTACAATTATTATTAATATTATTGCTTGCTGGTTTTTTATGTTCTTGTAATTGATTTCGTGATTAACATTTTGTGGGGGATAAATGCGCCAAATCATTTTGTGAAAATTTACGAGGATTATAAATTAAATTTACAGAGTTTGGTTATAGAGGGGGGCCTGGGAGATCCCAGCCCCAGGGCCCGTCGCCGCTCTCCACGGCCCTGCGTCCAGCTCCTGACATTGCACCTCCTCTTCCCGTACAAGACACACCACTCCTGCCTGACCGTGAGTAGTTTCTACGACACCGCTATACAAAAGCTGTAGTTATCTTCGAGAGTCAAGCATCCTCGTCACTTTTCTTGGTTTCCGCTATACCCAGGAAGGAACTGTACTCGGGTCTTCTTGATCTCCCTAACCAACTCCACTTCCTTACCTGTCAGGCCTCTTACTTTTCATGTTAAATATACCGTAGTCCTTTGACCAAAATAAATATCAATCCATATAAAATAGGCTTGATGGATAAATTGGAGGTCAGAGAGAGAAGATCTTAGGACCAGCACTGGAAGATGGGGACAACACAACTCACAGCTCTGCATACAAATAGAGAGGCGTTCTGACTGTGACAGGAAGAGAAGGGTATCTTGTTATGGTCATGTGGCAAGATTACCTCTGATCCAACCTTCTGGCGAGACAAGACGGCCCATAACACTTGGCTGACTGAAGCTGGGACTAACAGACCTACAGGACAGACAAATTGTGAGGAAGTCCGCGGTTTTCAGGACTAACCCCTAAAGAGAGGCGCCCCCTGGTCGGATAAAAAGAAAGAAATACACTGGGAAAAGATGCGTCAGTACTGGGCAAAACTGAAAACCCGACAGTTAGACAAGCGTGGTCCCCAAGAAGAAGAAGAAACCCATTTATTTACATAATGGATAGTTACATTTCGCAAACTCTTAGTATGTGGATTACAACGTACCCAACAACGAACTTCTACGGGAGTCCGGTTTCGAAATTCGAACCTTTCACAAAATTGATCGTTTTGTTGTTTGTGTTGGAGATACAATTTTGAAACTCTAAGTATACATACGAATTTGGTTACGGTAGCACAACGGAGTTGAGAGTTGTGATTCTCTTTCGACGATTCCCTCGAAACCCACCAAAAACAGGTAGGCTAAGTACCTTTTACATTATAGTTCGTACCTGCCACGAAGGATATTAAAGAAAGTTTCTAAAAGTTACCTTTATTAATCAACAGAGAAATAAACAAGGAAAATGGTGATGTTTCTTGTTTTTCTGAAGGCCTTTCGGTTATTATACTGTTTATCTCAAAACTCGAGTGCATATACTGTAATTTGTGCGCCAACGGTAGTCGTCATTGGTAAGGTCCGTCCGGCTTTCCACTATATTGATCTTTAAACCACGTGGGGTTCGAGTGAGCAGGTGATTGGCCCGCGCACTCTAGGATTCCTCCTTAACGCCTCAGTGCATATATTGCTACTCTTTCAGGAGCAATGGTCTTCGAGCCCTCAATTTCCTGAGACGAATTCTGTTACTTCCATCAGGATTTGCCTATGTTTTAGGGTTATACCGCTCTATACTCGGTTCTTAGCAGAACTTAGCCGTCCCCCGGTCGTGGGTCCGCCTGCTGAGATTTACCTGGGCGCAATACAGTTACAGCCAAAGCCCGTTGTTTGGCGCAAGCTAAAGGACATAAATCGCTCTATATAACAAGTAGTCCCATGACGAACTAAAGAGCCTACTTTTCTCCAAATTATAGTATAGAGACCATATATCAACAGTTGGCAGACCTGGTGACTCTAAGTATATTCTTGGTTGAAATCCAATAGATTGTATGCACGTTACATGTATTTAAATATTGAATTTATCGGCATGTGTAAAATCAGGTTAGTGACATTGCCATAAATTGGATGCTCCAACTTAAATTGAACTATTATGATCTTGGCTATATATGTGCCAATTTTGAACGACCTTCATTTTATAATATGAAAGTTACATGTGATTCAACATTCAACCTATCAGCACGCGTAGAATCATGTTGGCAACACTGTCGTATATTGGTTACGGTACTGAAAATTAACCTACATTTGCAGGTACTATATGTATGCAAAGTTTAAAACTGTTGGCCTGCATACTTTCTGATATATTGAGTTTAGGATAAAAATGCCTAGAGTGCATTTGTCAACAGTTGGTAGCCCTGTTGACACTTAAAAATGCATATTCATATCTGCTCCGGTGCGCAAATCACATAGTCTACCAAATGTAGTTGAAATCCAATAGATAGTATGGATGTTACACGCATTTAAAGATTGAACCTATCAGCAGGCATAGAATAATGTTGGCAACACTCTCATGTATGGGCTCCTGTAAATTAGTCTTATGTAATATTATCTGTGTGTCAATTTTGGAACAATTCCCGTGCATATCTTCCGAGATATCCAACATAGACCTCAATTTTCAATTGTGATTTTTCAACAGTTGGTAGCACTAACGTCATGGCCTTGCGATATTCAAGCATAGCTCTTTACTCTTACCAAATTTGGTTTCGATAGCTGCAGCATTTAGGAGTTGATGGGGGGGGGGGGGGGGTGCAGACAGACAGACAGACAGACAGACAGACACACATTTGCCTGGATCGATTTCATAAGTCTACCTTTTCCTCATTTTTACCAAATGTGAAAAGTAGGCAAAAATGAATGTTTCTTGATAGTTTGTCTGTCCGGAATGCGTTCATTCATTCGATTGCGATGAAACTTTGGTGAGTTGTTGTGCAACTCCCGCGAAGGTTTCTGAATTAGAACATCCATTTTACAATAGGTGGCGCATGCATGAGTAGTTTCAACAAATGAGTGTTGGCACGCGAATCATTTCAACGAATGAACTTTGGTGTGTTGCTGTGCATCGCTCGCGAAGGTTTCTGAATCAGTTAATCCATTTAAAATAGATGACACGCGTGTCGTTTCAACAATTGAGTGTATTTCATACAGTTTAGCAGCATTTTGTGTTTTTATTTGTATGAGTGCGCACGCTGACAGAATTGAATACAATAGAATATAATAAAATACATACAGCGACATTTCAGTTCGTGTGTGACATAATTTGCTTAATTAGTGATTTACATACAGTGCGTCGCCTCCGTAGCGTAGCGGTCAGCATGGTTAGCTGCCACCCCGGAGGTCCTGGGTTCGATTCCCGGCTCTGCCACGAAATTTGAAAAGTGGTACGAGGACTGGAACGGGGTCTACTCAGCCTCGGGTGGCCCAAATGAGTAGAGGGGATTCGATTCCCCCTCAGCCATCCTCGAAGTGGTTTTCCGTGGTTTCCCACTTAGTCTTCGGGCAAATGCCGGGATGGTACCTTCTTCAAGGCCACGGCCGCCTCCTTCCCTCTTCCTTGCCTATCCATCCTAACCATCCCTTACCTTCCCTCATGAGGCTCCTGTTCGCTTTGCAGGTGAGGCCGCCTGGGCGAGGTGCCAATCCCACCTCACCAGTTGTATCCACTCCGATTAAATGTTCCCAGCTCTAGGACACTGCCCGTAGAGGCGGTAGTGGTGAGTTCCCTCGCTGAGTCCGTGGGTTCTACCAACCTGGGGGGGGGGGGGGTAAACGACTAAAAAAAACAACCATACAGTGCATCATTTCATAGTACACAAGAACCTCGTTTATCCGAATTAAGTGGGACCGGAACTGATCCGTATTATCGAAAATCTGGATAATCCGAAAAGGACTAAAAAACAAATACTTGTTATATAATCTATTGACATACGTTGTAATACTTTTTTCAATTGTACAAACAATACAAGAACTTTTCTTACATTTACGCCTCTATTTTAGAGCATAAAACAATGTGTGAGGTTTTTTTTCTGTTTTACATGTGTATAGCCTTGATAATACTCTTAGGAAGGTGGGGAGAGGAAGGAAGAGAGGGATACAGTGGGGATTTCGAGACAGGTTGGAGGATCTTGATTTTGCTGATGACATCTGTATGCTAGCACAGCGCTTCAGAGACATAGAGGGAAAACTGGCAAACTTAGAACTTGAAGGTGCTAAGGTTGGACGTAAGATAAACCCAAAGAAGACAAAGGAACTGAGAGTGAACTCCACAGTACAGGCTGGTCTCACTGTGGGAGGAGTAGATGTAGAACAGGTGGATACATTTGTTTACTTCGGAAGCGTGGTAACGAGAAGTGGAGGGGCTGAGGAGGACATCAAGAGCAGAATAAGAAAGGCAAATGGAGCTTTTGTGCAGCTCTATCCAGTACGGAGAAACCGTAACATATCCAGGAAGACGAAAATCAGACTTTTTAATACTAATGTGAAAGCTGTCCTATTGTATGCATGTGAAACATGGAAAGTTACCAATCCTATCAGCCACCAACTTCAAGTATTCATCAATCGTTGTCTGCGTCGAATTTTGGGTATACAATGGCCAGATATAATCCCAAACGAAGAGCTGTGGCAAAGGGCTAACCAACAACCTATAGAAGTCCAAATTAAACGGAGGAAATGGGGCTGGATTGGGCATACTCTGCGGAAACAGAATGATGCAGTAGAAAGGCGAGCTCTGGACTGGAATCCTCAAGGGGCTCGGAGACGGGGAAGACCAAGGAACACCTGGAAACGCACCATTGAAGAGGGGGCCAGAAAAGCGGGAAAGACTTGGAGGGAAGTGAAGAACTTGGCAACAAACAGAGCCCGATGGAAATCATTCTTGGATGCACGGAGCGAAAGGAAGTAAGTCAAGTCATGTGTCTAGCAATTGCTCGCAGCACGATCACGAACATCAGTTCTCAATTCCAGGCGAACGGTACCTTACTATCTTTGACGGAAAAGCCATTCAAGAAGAGTCGACCCCGTAAAAGAAATAGGCTACTGTACAGTAAAAATAAATGTTTATTATGTTCGATCCGGATTAATGAGAGCCACAGTCATCTTTCCTGTCGACCTCACTTGGTCAACTCTTGTTCTCTTGCGACCCCGACAGTATTTGGGTATCTGAGGCCTAGGGAGTCTCTTCATTTCCCCCTTAATTGGCCCTTGTCTCATCTTTTCTGTTACCCTCCTTCTGCGTGGGGTCAGCCTTGTTTTTCTTTTCCCTCCTGCCTTGTGCTCAAGGCCCTTAAGGAGGCCGGGTGTGTGTAGCCCCACCACTTCTGGTGCACCTTGGATAGTGCTACACCCTCAGGGGCTCACGGCTGGTGAGTTCGGGAGTTGGCGACCCCGAGGGATTCCTGAGCTGGGTCCGTTTTTCCCTCTTGTCCCTTACCTTTGGGGCGGACCCTCTCCTCTCTCCTCTTTTCATTATATTTCCTTTTCTCTTTTAAGATTCCCGCACTGTTTTTGTTACTAGGTTTCCCGTGTATCTAAATTCCCTTTTAGCGATTTTTTGTAGGTATTTTTAATCTACATTGCATTTTGTACGTTTTTTCGATCTAAATTGCATCTCGCGATTGTTTTCAACCTCAATTGCATTTTGTAAAGATTGACAATCTAAATTGCTTTTTAGTAAGTCTTTCAATATGGTGGAGGAACCTTTGTAAGTATTTTCAATTTCAATGGCATTTTGTATGTATTTTGAACCTAGCCTACATTTTGTGGGTATTTTTCAATCTATTCTTTTTGTGCAATTTTTTTTTCGTTCTAAATTCCCTTCTGTCTGAACATCTTGTGAGTTGTTTCAATCTGAGTTCCTTTTAAGTATTTTCCGTCTCACTTAATTTTCGTTCTAGTTTCCATTTCATTATCATTTTCGCTATCATCAGATCATTAGGGGCCGATAACCTATATGTTAGGCCCCTTAAAACAACAATTATCATCATCAACATAATGAGAGCCATATAAACGAGGTTCTTGTCTACTTTCTTTCTCTGATTGGCATTGCTACGCATTCCGGGTACTACTAGTATAAATACTGTATAAATGTTGTATTTGACTTTTTCAGGACAACATCGTCTTTGAGATGGTCAGACTCTCGGAGAACACCACGGAGATGGAGCAAGCTAAAGGAAAGAAGACAGACAGTCCCATCAACTCGAGCACAGCTCAGGGCGACCCGAAATCAGTGGACCACAACGCCGGATCGAAAAAGAAAAAAACCAGGGACAGCTTCGTTATCAACGTGAACGGAGAAACTCGACGCTTAGACCTACCCCCAACAGACCAACTGATTTATTTCGATAGCTACGACGAAATGACATCAACAAAAAACAGCATCGATATTTATAAAGAGAATCTCTCAAAAGATTTTCACGCTTATGTCCAATCAAATATTAGCAATCAAGAATATTTGGATGACATTGAGCAGGGGAAAATAACACCAGAAAACGTTTCTGTTTACAGTGATAAATCTCAGCTAGAGAAAAACATTGTTCTATTATGGACTGCATTTCTTGGGAAGACCGAACTTTTCCCAGGTTTAGTCGAATGCGGTGCTGATATACATTGTTGTGATGCCAATGGGTTTAGTCCTCTTCATATATGTGCTTACAAAGGTAACATAGAAGGCTGTGATTTCTTCCTTTCTGAAGGAGCGAATGTAAATCAAATAAAAGACAAATACACACCTCTACATTGCGCTGCTTTTGGCAACTTTCCCGAGGTTGTTCAGTTGTTGCTCAGTAGAGGCGCTAAGATCGAGTATTATAAAGATGGCGTTGCAGGGGAAGGAACAGCACTTCATTCAGCTGTTAAGGCAAATGCTGTTGAGTGTTTACAATTACTAATGAAAGAGGGTGCTGATGTCAACTCTATTGAGCCTGGTGGATGGTCTCCGCTTCATACAGCAGCGGATTTGGGACCTACAGAGAGTCTGAAACTAATGTTAAACGTTGAAGGTGCCAAAGTTAACATCAAAACAAGAGATAAAGATTCTACTCCTTTGCATATAGCTGCTGAAAATGGATACAAAGAGTGTGTTTCCCTGCTGTTGGCTAAGGGGGCCAATCCTAATGAACAGAACTCTCACGGACAAACACCGCTCCATTTAGCGGCCAAGGCACAAGCTATAGAGTGTGTAGGGACTTTGCTGGCGTCTAAGGAGTGCAATGTGAATGCTAGGGATGATGATAGCCGCACTGCCTTGCACGCGGCGGTGGGCAAGGACGCAGAAGGGAATGAGGTGGTGCGGTTGTTGATCAGTCACCAGGCTCAAGTGGACGCTAGGGATAAGTATGGCTGTACTCCTCTCCATATAGCGGCTCTCAATGAACAGAGCGAGTGTGTGGAGGAGTTGCTGGAGCATGATGCAGATCTGGGAGCAAGTACTAATGCAGGAACAACAGCCCTCAGCATCATCAGCCGTAAGATACCAGCGTCTCTGGAAGTCTTCTACAAGAAGATGGATAAATCCATCACCATCCATGATCATGAGGTATTGTATTGTATTGTATTGCGTACGGTATCTAGAGTGATGTAGTGGCCAGCATTCCTGGCTGTCACCCTTGAGGTCCGAGTTCGATTCCCCCCTCAGCTACCCTAGAAGTGGTTTCCCTTTCTCGACACCGGATGTCACCTAACTCAAGGCCACGGCCGTCTCGTTTTCATCCTAACCTCTGTGAAGTTTTGAAGCTATTTTTTCAGTGTTGCCTGTACAAATTATCAGTTGATACTTTTCCGTCGGGTCAACCCTCTTTTTTGCCCAATTAGATTAGGCAGGGTAACTATATATAATACTTTTATTGCAGCCAACTAGTCAATGAAGAAGATAGTAATAACATAATTATGGTATTAGTTCGTGTAATTTGAAATACTTGGTTATTGATTTTATCCTTTTAACACATAACTTGAATTATTAAAGTAAAGTATGATTTGACAATGTAATACCAATAGCAAGAAAGAAGAATACCGAAATAAAAAGCATGTCAGAGGTGGGATTCGAACTCATTCCATTCTACGACGAATAAAATCAGAATTCGCAACGCTACCAACTGACCGACCAAATCACTGGTAAAGCAGCGCAATATTAAGTTAGGTAAACAACATACGGACTCAACTGTCAGTTTAAGTTCTTCAACATTTCCCGTCTTTTATAATTCTATTCCAGTATATATCGTGGATACATCATAAACAATATTCCCCACCTTTATAATTCTTATAAATAACTATCACATTAAATCGCAGTGGACATCCGCCATGTCTGTCATGAACCAAGCTGATTCTGCGTATGCGCTAGGACCACGAATGTTGCATTTTTCTTTATTAATTAAAATATATGGTAACATATTTGGTTATTTTAAAGACACTCTGCAAATCTACAGGTGAAGAGCTTTCGTCAAAGTACATTACGAAGTCAATTGGTTCAGCCTTTCTCTCAATCTCGCGGTAACAAAAATCACCTTGGTGTTTTAAATATATAGATATATTCCAGATGATATCGTTGGCAGCCCTTTCCTAGTTTCCACACAGTTGACACTCACAAGTCATGCTCGGTTCGTGATATGTTGTATTCTTACAGATGAGATGTTTGAAGCCATCCTCGTAAATACATGTCTCATTTCAAAATTGGTCGCAGTCCAGGTCCGGTCTACCATATAGCACCGGTGCCATAAAATTCTTGCGATATCTCTTCTCTTAGTTTTTGTAGGGATATCAGTAAATCCTCAGAGGCTTTGGTGTTCTGTAATGGAAAATGTATCCTGAGATCTTCTACGAGGAAACTTTCTCTCGCCAGAAGATAAACAAGTCTTGATCTTGTCATCTTAGTTACTCCCAATATTCTTTTGATGTAGAGTGCTTTGACTCTCTCTAATGTGGATAGATTCTTTACTGTAAGATGAGGGTAACTATATATGAGGCGACCCATTCCCATTTTGTAAATTATGTACATTTTCACGAAACGGGAAAACTCCTGGTTTTGAAACTATTTAAAAAGCAAACATGATTTTTTTTATCGACAAATTCTTCTACTAATTCGGAATTGTTTCAAAAAGGTATCGTACATAAAGTTTTTTTAAATTTTAAAGTTATGCATTGAACGGTTATTAGCATGGAAGTGAGTAATGATTTAACTGACGCTGTTGTTGTTTTTTGAGTCTTCAGTCTTTTGACTGGTTTGATGCAGGTCTCCCTGTCCTGAGCTAATCGTTTCATCTCTACATAGCTACCACACCTTACATCCGATACAATATGTTAAACATATTCTGGTTGGTTGCGACAACGCGGTCATATAGCCCCGTGTACTTTGGGTGTGTGTAGAATCTGTCTGATAACCAGTGTTAATTGTGATGGCTGTATTAGTGTGTGCTATCTGTAATTCAGGGAAGGACTGCAGACTATCAATTTCAAGTAGTAGTTACTACTTTTGCTACCAAATGCTACCGTCAAGGACACCTAGCCGCGAACTTGGCTACTAGTTGCCACCACAACCAGCACCTGGCGGCGAACGTTGGAACTAATATAGCGTTAATAAATCCAAGTTACAAATTTAGTTTTACACAATTGTAGTTAGTGGACGGTTCTTTTACATGCCATAAATCTATGACATGGGACCGCCGACTTTACTTCCCCTCCAGAGGAAGGAATACTGAGGGATTTTATACGCTCTCAAAAATCCGACGACTTTGGCCGGTTTTGAGCCTGCGATCTTGGGCATGCTACAAACTATGCCACCGAAACTGCCTATTTAAACATATTCTAATCTTGGTCGACCCCTACAGTTCTTGTCCTCGACCCTTCCTTCCATACCCAAGATTGTTCACTAACATTGAAGCAGAGACAAACGATCCAGAGATGTCAGCGTACAATGGAAAGAAAGATAATCCACATCTCATTGAGGGATTGAATACGGAGCGAAGATGACGCTGACATCAGCAGACCTACTCAATTTGGAAGTGGGGAGGATATGTAGCAAAACTGATGGACTTACAAAATGACGATCTAGGACCTGAGCATAGGAAGACGAAATGTGGGAAGGCAAAGAACACGATGGGCGGACATAGTGAGGAAAGCAATGGACAAGAGCAGCATAGATGAGACGAAAGTGGAAAGACATAGCAAAACTCGCATGCAGTGACTGTTAAATCGCTATCAGTCACGCATCTAGAATCCTATAATACATCAGGTCTATTAAGGTACTGTACTCAGATGAAACTAGGAAAATACCTACATGTACATTCTTCTCTCTGCAAACTGATCATTCATACCAAGAGAATTAACCATGTGTTGGGTAGATTATTAGCTTGGGAATAACCTAACCCCCAAGGGAAGATGATGAAGAAAAAGAAGTGGGTTTCGGACTGGAGAAAAAGGATGGAGAAATAGGACGAGAGTCCAACAGAAGTTATAATTTTAACTTTAAGTATACTCAAAGGCAGCTGCCACTGCAAATCCGCTCTCCGATACCTAAAGTGGGTAGGGACCTTGGCAAAGCTAACAGGAAACGTAGCTGGAACTTGGGCTGTTCGCAAGAAAGTTGCTGTAGCGTATTCCCTCTCAAGCATAAATATGCCTGCTATGGGGAAGGGTGTGGTCTGGCAAGACAAAGAGTAACAGATTTATTGTGTTTCTGTTCAAAGGAGTTTGTTTCTAAACAGGTAATTTGAAGAGTGCAAATAATTTGAATCAGCTTTGATATTTTAGTTTTTGAAATTGTAGAATTTCTAAAGAGCGACCAAATGCTTCCAAGAAGGATAGGGATAAAGCAATTATACCTTCGGGAATAATTTTGGTAAGTGTACCAATAGTTGCATTTAGAAATGACTAAGCTTTTACCCAGCAAGGCGCCGACTAAAAGTTTAGACAATGAGAAACACTTATATTTTGAAAAACCAACCATAAGTGTTGGAGAGAATCTCCACAAGCAGGAAGCTGGCGTAGCGAGCTATGCTTGCCTTACTGGCCAGTTAAAATTAGCTATTAAAGCTAAGAGAGACTTTACTAAGTTACTAACTAAGAGTTCTTGCTCAAATGCAACAAGTGGTGAAAACCCTATCTATAGATTTATTTTTATTAAATAGGAAGAGTCAAGGAAGACAGGATCTTGCCTAACCGTTATGTTAGAGAAATGATAAAGCAAAGAACAAATCTTTAATTTATTTAACAGTGTAAAAGGAAGTAGTTTTTGTAACAAATATATAATTTTGATTTTTATAAACAATTGGGGCCGCCGACCTCCGAAAACATCTAAAGCTTGCGCCGGGAAATTGATAATTCTTTTGGTTTTAAACCTTTTATATGCCGTGCTTTAAAATCTTCGTAAGATTTTGAAATGGCTAAGATGAATAAATGAAAAATTTAAAGATAACTGACGTAATTAAAGTTAAACAATAAATCAAGTACAAGGTGTGTACTTTAAGGATTTCTAGATAAGTATCTTAGAAATATGAACAACTTCGAAAGTAACAACAAAAAACAGGAAGAAATGAAATAGAAGTTTCTATAACTTCTTGTATTAATACTGAACTACGCTTAATGATTATATATAGGAGATTATACAAATAGGGCAGGTCACTTATTGTGAAACCTGAAGAGAACAATTGAAAGGAAGTTTCTAGAACTCCTATGTTTAAGTAGGGATCACGAGAAAAAATGGGGCAAGTTTCCCTTTCGTGAAACCTAGAGATAACTCACTTTTGAGTAGAAAGAATTGGATTCCCTCATTAGAAGGGAGAAACAATATAATTTAAGGCGTGTACTAGACACGAAGTTTTACAGACATTAATTCGTTATACATGGAGCAAATAAGGGAGGGCACTTATGTAGAGTGACACCTCATTGAAAAAAGACCTAAAGTAACAATTTTATTATTTTAGTTTGTTAGTAAAGGGTTTGGGAAAGATCAAATGGGATTGCGGAAAAGTGTTCATGACCGTATTTATTGTACTCGGACGAGCGCGACGCGGATGAAAAGTTGAACAGGCACTGTTTTCACTATAGTCTGTTGATATAGTTGAAGAGTTCACTGTAGTAGCACAAAACGTTGATGGCAAAGAAAGTTATTGCAATGGTGGAAAATAACTAGTTACACTAGATTTGCGAGAGTCTATTGCTTGAAAAACTTGTAGGTTCTAGTTGAATGCACCAGAAAAATCCCAACGGAGGTAGAAAAATTAGATATTAATTAGCAGTTCATAAGGAAGATTCCTTAGTTTGAAAAATTATTCCCATATGTGAGTGGAAAATACATGACAGTATAACTCGTAGATAGAGTGCAGGTTCTGGAAGGTTCCAGAGCAATGATGACTTGTTTAAATTGGGTAGAGAATCCCTCGGCGGAAAACTAGATTATATAGACAGTGGGTATTTTGGAAATATCCCTCGATGTGAAATAGCATCTCAGAAAATCTTTCATATTGAAAGTTAGACTTGATAGTTTAAGTTTGATCAAGAAGATCTCTAGAAAGCAGTTATTTTCACATAGCAACTTTCACTGTCTATAAAATCCAAATAAAAGCATTGAGCCTTTTAAAAGCGATGAGAATGAGGTTAAAACATGAAGTCGGTACTTATCTTTGCTTCATGAAGTAGGCGATGTTGCTGTTGACGGTTGGTTCTAAAATTCGAACATGGCGTCGAATTTAAAAGTTTGCCTCTTGAGGAGAGGAGGTGAGCTTTAGTTAAGCTGTAACTGACTGGTTTGACTTCCGACGTACAAGCGAGATCCGCTCAACGGAGCGTGGAGGGACTAGGGAAGGGAAAAAGAGTGGGGATAGGAGACAAAAGGAATACATATAAGAATAGCCAACTTTAAAGTTATAAAAATCTACTTGATGAAATGGTCTTCAAAGAGTTGATAGTAGGAGTCACTAGCGCAGCCTGGAGGGTGAAAAAGTAGACGGAGTTCTCTTGATCACGGAGATGATAGCTGGCGATGGCGACGAGATCTGGTGGCTAGATTGATAAGGAAGTCCTCTTGTACAGGGAAGAATTGAGGAACTTCAGAGATTCGCTGCTAGATGACGCTAGGTAGGCCAAGGAAGATATATATCTAGAACAGACTTACAGATAGTATGAGAGACATATACCAACAAAGAGAAATCAGGAGATCACTGTTGGTGTTTGCGAAAAAAGGAAGGGATGAACAAGGAAGGGATGAACTAAAGCAAAGAGAAGCAAAAGCTTACTCTATCTTACCGTGTATTCCAAAGAATACACCATGTGTGTCGCAAATGTGGTACCGTAAGTCATTCCTTAAGACATCAAAATCCACACACTCATCCATCTGGTGGAAAGGATGTTTACGTGTAACAGAGATTACAAGTCATTCTTCATTCATGCTGTCATTCTAGAGAAATTCCGCATAGGTGTCATAATCGCGAAGAGGCATTCTGAACTGTAGCCAAGCACCCAGAAGGGGAAAGCGAATATCTGATACAAGTACGGAGGTGACAAGTCTCTTACCGAGAACCACGCCGTGAAAGGGGAGCATGCACGCCAATTCTAGATCAACGGGAACAGCACAAATATACTTGGACCAAATTACAGTATACTCCTCAGGACTTGCTAACTCGATGAGCTAGAACTGCAATGCAAGAGACCATAGCCCTTATGGGATTTGTAAGGTGGTTTTATATTATACTAGGGGACTTGTGCGAATAATCTCAAATGTGCATAATCCACCCTCCTGGCTTTACTGTTATGCGGGCTTCTTGTTTGTTTAAACGCACTTTTTTAAACAAATCGTCGATATTCATGTAATGGAAGTGCAATTCGTCAGTGCTGCGAGTAAATCACTTTCTTCTGAACGCTCATTTGTTGCGATCGGTTACATGTCTTTTCGCCATGTTGGATTTTGATATATGTAAGCCATAGAGTTATGTACTATTGGATGACGATTATTGATTAGGTTCATCATTCGAACGTTGACTTTGCTCGCATGATTAGGACACAATAAATAAAAATTTAACTTTAAAACTTCGCACAGACGCGATCTTGAGATTCATAAACAATTGAACTAAATTAGATGTCAGTGCATTACAACGTGTATAAATATTTGCTGTACCGAGTTTCACTGAGCTCATATGGTTAAATCGCGAGAACAGTCTATTTAAATGTTTCAATTTCGCTTGGCCGCCATGTTCGTTTTGTACTTAATAGAGTTTTGAAACTCACATAGATGAACGTCTACTAGTACCCTTGATCACCGTACAAAATTTCAGGGTGATATCAGTAATAGTTTCGGAGATATACTCGTAGAATGACGGTGAAATATTTCGCACAGCCGCGATGCTGGATTGGTGAGACGCAATGAAATTTAAAGAGCACGGTCGGAGTCATTCAAAATTGTACTATTACCTTACCGAGTGTCATTGAAATCGCTCCAGCCGTTTATTTTTATTATGGACACACACACACACACACACACACACGGACAAACGGTGATCCCATAAGCCTATTTTCACATAAATGAAAATAGGCACCTCGTATTTATAGACCACCCGCCCGGCTTTGCGGTTATACGGGCTTGGCGCGACACAATTCTGACAGGGTCTTATTTATTTAAACGCATTTTATAAACAATTAAATTAAACTCTATTAAAGGAAAGGAAAATTCTAAGAAAATCATAGGACCAAAATTTCAGGATGATAAGATAATACACAAGAAAATTGTGAAACTCTCAGATATTATGCGAAAAAAGAGGATACATCTTCTGAAAATGAACGCTAATAGATTAACCAAACAAATCTTTGATTTCTTCCGTAACCGCAAAACAAAACCCACATGGTTTAACGAAACTGAAAAAGACCCAATAGAATTAAAAACTAGCCTACAGAAAATTCACCACTCACTCGAAAAGCTAAGATATGACAAAAATATAAGGTTCCAAGACAAATCTTCACTAAAATCCAAACCAATCATCTCAGTAGAAGAGATGAGAAGATCAGAAAGAATATACTGGGCACTAAGGAAAGATTCAACGTACCGGTACTCCAAAGAGGGTGATACGAAAGAATAATAATAAACAATTAAATATATTTCCGTTGTCTTTCCAAGAAATGCAAGATTCTTTTCTCTGTAGGTTATTGATTTGGAAGATTTTGGTACAAACCGCACCTTCTAACTCCCTCTGGTTTAAGAGCTTTAGTTTTTGTGAATCATTCACTTTAGCGTTAGATACTGGTCTCCGGTCAATAGTAAAGTCTGTCCAACGAGAGATAAGAAGGATTCTGTCGCCGAACAGTCGACTATTCCTGGCCTGTTGCTATGGTAACACGTGCTTCCTACACTGATCCAGTTGATATCGTGAATTCCAAGTGTACACTGTGTTAATTGCGCTTTTAATCCTTGGTAGTCATTGGGTTATTAGCTTGCCACGGTGGGTGAGTGGATAGCGTGTCGGTCTATTAACCCCAAGATTGCAGGTTCGCTCCTGGCCGTGGTATGTGATATTTGAAAGGCGGCAAAAATACGATACGCATGTCATACGATGTTGGCATGTCAAAGAACCCATTTGAATTCTGTAGGCTGAGTTCATAATGGCAAAATTAATCTCGGGAGTTTCCGCCAATACAAAGTTCCTCATTTCTCTACTAGAAAGCGCTATAATGTTCAAGGAGCTTAGATATCTATTATCTAATCTCCTTGACTTTCATATTGCTTCAAGGAACAACGAAATTCGACATGCAAGCTACCCCCTGGGTGTCAAATTACTAAGCTTGCACCAGGCACCCGAGGCCATACGATATTATTATTATTATTGGGTTATTCCATAGAAATTTAAAGGTGATGGATTACACTAAATACGTGAACCGCTTTCCTTCCCTCACTCGCTTTCTATTTCTTACAAAGGGATTCAGTTTGCTTCAAACACAACTTACATATTATAGAATAACGCGGGTTCAAACCCGACCAAAGGGGTCAGATTTTTAAGAGCGTTAAAAATCCCTCAATATGCCTTCCTTCCGGAGGGGAAGTAAAGATGGCGGTCCCATGTCATAGATTTTGTTAATTACTAACTAAACATGTGTGAAGGAATATTAATAGGTTAGGTTGGATTAATGCTCGTAAGTTCCAACGTTCGTCACCAGGCGCTGTTTGCGATGGCATCTAGTAGTAGCCAAGTTCAAGGCTAGGTGTCGTGGACGGTAACATTTGGTAGCAAAAGTAGGAACTATTTGAAATTATCGTCTGCAGTCCTTACCTGAATTGAAAACAGATAACACACACTAATACAGTCATCACAATTAACACCGGTTGATGTTGTTTGAGTTTTCAGTCTATTGACTGGTTTGATGCAACTCTCCATCCCCCCTGTCCTGAGCTAATCGTTTCATCTGTAGCTACATAGCTACCACACCCTACATCCGAGGCAATTAACATATTCTAACCGTGGTCTACCCCTACAGTTCTTGTCTCAACCCTTCCTTCCATAACTGAGATTGCTATTCCTGGGTGTCTTAGTATGTGTCTTACCAACCTATCTCACCTTAAGTACACGGGGCTACATGACCGCGCTGTCACAGCCCCGGAACTAAGGAACCAACCAACCATACAGTATATCATTCATAAGAAACAATGTTTCTTTAATTCGTTTTTATAATTAAAACAAAGCCGGCCCCGTGGTGTAGTGGTAGCGCGTCTGCCTCTCACCCGGAGGCCCCGGGTTCGATTCCCGGCTCCGTCAGAGATGACGTGAGGGTTGGAATGGGGTGCACTCAGCCTCGTGAGAACAATTGAGTAGCTGCCTGACAGTGAGGCAGCGTCCCGATCACGAAAACCAAGATTAACGGCCGAGGGGACCCGATGCACTGATCACGTGTCATCCCAATATCAGCTTGCCACAGTAGGTGAGTGGATAGCGTGTCAGTCTACTAACCCTAAGCTTGCAGGTTCGCTCCTGGCCGTGGGGAGTGATTTTTGACAGGCGACAAAAATTACGACACGCATGTCATACGATGTTGGCATGTCAAAGAACCCATTTGAATTCAGTAGGCCGTGTTCATAATGGCAAAATTAATCTCGGGAGTTTCCGCCAACAAAAAGTTCTCATTTCTCTACTAGAAAGCGCTATAGTGTCAAGGAGTTTTGATATCTAACCTCCTTGACTTTTATAGTGCTTCAAGGAACAACGAAATTCGACATGCAGGCTACCCTCTGGGTATCAAATAACGAAGCTTGCACCCGGCACCAAGGCCATACGATATTATTATTATTATTATTATTATTATTATTATTATTATTATTATTATTATTACCCCAATATCTGCAGGCCAAATGGCTGGGCAGCGGTCGCTTGGTAGGCCTAGGCCCTTCTTGGGCTGCAGTGCCAGGTGTTATTATATTATAATTAAAACAAAAGTGCTCCGGATAACAGAGGTTCTACATAAAGTTTTCAGACAAAAATTCAAACTTTATCTATAGAGATAATTCCTGACATCGCTGAAAAGTTGTGACTTTTCAAATAAAATTATCCCACATAACGGAAGCAACATTGTAGCCTATATGTTTCCCAGTTATTAAAGTTACACATAGTCTAGGCATTTTTTAGTTTCCTATGTAATAATGAATTTCGGAATCTGTGTGAACATCCTTACGATAATTACACTTATATATTACTACTTATTAATGATGTAGAAATACCTGGAACTGTATTTTACTGAGTAGGTGCACTGTTATTGAGGTGCACACTGAGCACTGTCGTGTAGCATCAACAAATAAACAAATTAATTAAATAAATTAATAAATGAGTAAATGAATAAATAAATGAGCAAGGAAATAAATAATGGATAAGTAAGTAAGAAAATAAGTAAAATATATGAGTAAATAAATGACTAAGTAAATAAATGAGTAAATAAATGACTAAGTAAATAAATGAGTAAATAAGTGACTAAGTAAATAAGTATGTATGTCTACCCCTTATTATTCCCGTTTTACCAACGGGGTCGGGGATGAGATGCGATGGAAGTCTTTGTGGCGATGGTTTTTACGGCCGGATGCCCTTCCTGACGCCAACCTCATGAGAGGAGTTAATGAGAGATTAAATAAATGATGGTGAATGAAACTGGGCAAGGATGTGGAAGGAAGCGGCCGTGGCCTGCCAGAAGGTACCGTCCCAGCATTTGCCTGGTGTTGAAAATGGGAAACCACGGAAAACCATTTCAAGGACGGCCGACGGTGGGGCTCGAACCCACGCGTCTACCGAGTCAGCAGAGAGCTTGGTCCCATGACCTAATGCAGCGCTTTAGCCAGCGTAGCCACTACTGTCGGTACTAAGTAAATAAGTGAGTAAGCAAATAAGTGACCAAGTAAATAAATGAGTAAGTAAATAAGTGAGTAAGTAAATAAGTGACTAAGTAAATAAATGAGTAAGTAAATAAGTGACTAAGTAAATAAATGAGTAACTAAGTGAGTAAGTAAATAAGTGAGTAACTAAATAAGTGAGTAAGTAAATAAATGAGTAAGTAAATAAATGACTAAGTAAATAAGTAAGTAAATAAATGACTAAGTAAATAAGTGAGTAAGTAAATAAGTGAGTAAGTAAATAAATGAGTAAGTAAATAAGTGAGTAACTAAATAAGTGACTAAGTAAATAAATGACTAAGTAAATAAGTGAGTAAGCAAATAAATGACTAAGTAAATAAGTGAGTAACTAAATAAGCGAGTAACTAAATAAGCGAGTAACTAAATAAGTGAGTAAGTAAATAAATGACTAAGTAAATAAGTGAGTAAGCAAATAAATGACTAAGTAAATACATGAGTAACTAAATAAGCGAGTAACTAAATAAGCGAGTAACTAAATAAGCGAGTAACTAAATAAGTGAGTAAGTAAATAAATGACTAAGTAAATAAGTGAGTAAGCAAATAAATGACTAAGTAAATAAGTGAGTAACTAAATAAGCGAGTAACTAAATAAGCGAGTAACTAAATAAGTGAGTAAGTAAATAAATGACTAAGTAAATAAGTGAGTAAGCAAATAAATGACTAAGTAAATACGTGAGTAACTAAATAAGCGAGTAACTAAATAAGCGAGTAAGTAAATAAGTGAGTAAGCAAATAAGTGACTAAGTAAATAAATGAGTAACTAAATAAGCGAGTAACTAAATAAATGACTAAGTAAATAAGTGAGTAAGTAAATAAGTGAGTAAGTAAATAAGTGAGTAAGTAAATAAATGAGTAAGGAAATAAGTGAGTAACTAAATAAGTGAGTAAGTAAATAAGTGAGTAAGGAAATAAGTGAGTAACTAAATAAGTGACTAAGTAAATAAGTGAGTAACTAAATAAGTGAGTAAGGAAATAAATAAGTGGGTAACTAATTAAGTGAGTAAGCATATAAGTGACTAAGTAAATAAGTGACTAAGTAAATAAATGAGTAAGTAAATAAATGAGTAAGTAAATAAGTGAGTAAGTAAATAAGTGAGTAAGTAAATACATGAGTAAGTAAATAAGTGACCAAGTAAATAAATGAGTAAGTAAATAAATGACAAATAAGTAAGTAAATAAATGACTAAGTAATAAATGAGTAAGTAAATGAGTGAGTAAGTAAATAAATGACTAAGTAAATAAATGAGTAAGTAAATAAATGACTAAGTAAATAAATGAGTAACTAAATAAGTGAGTAACTAAATAAGTGACTAAGTAAATAAATGAGTAAGTAAATAAATGACTAAGTAAATAAATGAGTAACTAAATAAGTGAGTAAGTAAATAAGTGAGTAAATGAATAAATGAGTAAGTAAATGAATTATGAAATGAGTAAATAATCAATACATAAGTAAATGAATGAATTAACAGATAGACTAGACGTCACCAAGAGTGTCTGTATGTTGCAGGGTTCCCACCGAGAAGTGGAGTTGAAGCTGGACTTCCGGCCTCTGCTCCAACATTCCAAGCAGGGAGAAGTTGACTTCATAAAGCTGTTCATCGATGAAGGCCAGAAGGACATCCTTGAGCATCCATTATGCCAATCATTCTTGTACGTGAAGTGGAGAAAGATCAGGAAATATTTCCTCGTGAGACTTGTATTTTGGTTTCTGTTGGTCGCCATTTTCACCTTCTACATGTACTCGATAGCTCATCTCTGCTACAGACCCATCGAGAACAAACCCATGATTTGGGACAGTTTC
Organism: Meconema thalassinum; assembly: GCA_946902985.2. Classification (NCBI taxonomy): domain Eukaryota; kingdom Metazoa; phylum Arthropoda; class Insecta; order Orthoptera; family Tettigoniidae; genus Meconema; species Meconema thalassinum. The sequence goes on from OX336397.1 coordinate 283,506,026, forward strand.
ACCATCCATGCGGACGTTATTTCTCCTCAATGGTATGTCCTTCTGTTTCTAACACTTTTTGAAACATGTCGGAAGTTATACAGCATATCCAGTTATGCCGGAGTGAAGCGATACGTCAAAATACCAGAGAATATTATTGAATGGTATGTGATTCTGAGTATTTTTATCATTCTTTTTGGCTATTCAGATTGTATCACGCCTTGGCAACAGGGTTTTGGATCATTGGGCGTCCTTCTCGCTTGGGCTAATATGATGTTTAAAATAGGACAACTACCATTCTTTGGTTCATGCGTCGCTATGTTTTTGAAAATACAAAGAGATTTCTTTAAACTCTTTTTGGCTTACAGCTTTCTCCTAATTGGTTTCACCGTTAGTTTTTGCATCATATTGCCAACTGCTGATGAATTTACGTACCCACATGTGGGCTTTTTGAAAGTGTTAGTTATGATGACAGGGGAGCTCAATCTGATTAACTTTCTAGTTGTTGAAAGAGAGGGGGCCAATGGAATCTTTGTCGTACTCTTTTTGGTATTTATTCTGTTTGTAACGATAGTGCTGATGAACCTGTTGGTCGGTATCGCAGTGCACGACATTCAAGGTCTTCAGAAGACTGCAGGAAGAGCAAAGCTAGAGCGGCAAACACGACTTATCTCTCATATTGAATCTTCACTCTTCAACATGCACCTTCGTCTCCCGCAATATTTTGTTCATGTGCTTAGAGATACGGCGTTGCTCTCTCCATCGGCAAATAAAATTGTGCTCCTCGTGAAACCACACAATCCACGTGAAAGGAAGTTACCGAAAGATCTGTTGGAGGTACTTTTTAGACATTCGAACAGAAGAAAGGGGCCAAAACGGCAACAACCGGTGGTTCCTGCTCAGTCCAAGGAAGGGCAATTAGATTCTAAAACATTAAGTGTTGGCAGTCATAACGATGCTATCAAAGTACAAGCCCTTGCATTTCGTTTTGAAACGCTTTCTCAGAGTAACATAGAACTAGCCAGAGAGGTGATGGAGTTGAGGAGAATCATGACAGAGTTCATTGAGACTGTGCAGAATAGAGACAACACTGATACCGGTATTTAGGATTAGTCAAGACTCGACGAGGGCTTTCTGAATTCAGAAAGCACATTGTTAAAACAGAAGACAAATCTGAGGCTTTTTTTGATACATTTATCGTACAGTGAGATCAATTTCAGGAGACCACCTGGTAAATTCGGTTCCTAGCGATTACAGGAAGTTCTTCACGGGTGAGCTGGAACGTTTCCATATCATTGAGCCGGCCTTGGTATCCGGGGTAAAGTGGTGCACTCATGTCCATCCGCATGATGATGCTGAACAGGCGAACTGAGATGTTCCCATGTCATTGAGGCAGTTAGTTAGTTAGCACGGTGTCTGTGAAAACCAACTAACAGATTTCCCTGACAGTTCCCTGATATTTCCAGGATAAATCAGAAAATTCCCTGAGTAACAGTAATGGCCATAATAAATACCGTATATAAAACACAGTTAGTACTTAAAGAGCTTTTCAAAAAGTGCTTGAACAATAAAGTGTCACATGACAAAGTTGGGAAAGAAAGAAAAATTCTGTATTTTGCCAATTTCTAAATTTTTCATCCAGGAAAACTATTGTAGTTGTGAGTATTGAAAGCGGCTCGTCAATAATAATGCTCAAAGATCATACAGTTACACATTTATATACAAACTAGCAACCCGGCCCGGCTTCGCCCGGGAACAGTTATGAATGCATTACGTGATAAGCGCCTTTATTTTCGACGTCAATGAACCACGACCTACATCCGTTTAAGTCTCGGCATGACGGGTTAAAATCACTGACTGGACTATTAATTATATTATCATGGAAATGCATGTGCAACAAATTCTTGTCAGACGTAATTTAAGAATGGCGAGGTGCATGAAACACAAATCCCCCTTTTGTTCAATCTAAAAACACAAATTATAGTAAGGCGATGTATTGAAGATAGAGATATGCTCTCCCGGCATTTTGTGTAGAACATTTCATGCTGAACAATTCTTAGTATATTGATATTTTTAACGGCTTGCCCAGCGTAAGCTTAAAAAGCGCACAGACACCAGGTTTTTCTTTCGACTTTTTCACTGAAATAGTTACCGATTGGCTTCCTTTAATCATAAATATATTATTTTCTACAAAATCCTTCCTGGAGATATCCTTTACAGAATGGTGAAAACCGCATGTAAATCCATTCAATGGTTCTCAAGATTACCCATGACATCCAAGAATCGGGGACTTCGTTTTATACTAAGGAGAGATATACAGCCTACACATGTAATGTGTGTGCTCTATCTTGCAAGAAATGAGAGCTTACTGATTTAACGTCAGTACAAACATACATCTACAACTATCATCACCGCAATAAACTTTCCCACATCAAAATTTAAATGCTTAATATCCAATTATTCAAGGCTGGACCTTGTAAAACTAAAATTCCCTGAGTGTCATTAAAATACCCTGATAATTCCTTGAGTATTCCCTGTTTTCCATGTTTTCAGAGTAGTAGACAGCCTGGTTAGTTATTGAGGTTTTGAGGGGAGGAACTACGAGATCATCAGCCCCTCAACACAGATTAAAGTATGCAAATTTAGAATGAAACTAAGAATTTAAAGGTGGACACTTAAATATGATAAGATCGAAAATTAATCAAACAAAAAATTAAATAAAACTAATAATCTCTACTTAGTATAAAACTGAGTCCCGGATTCTTGGATGTTACGGGTAAACTCGAGAACCACTGGGTGGATTTTGATGCAGGTTTCACCATTCTGTAAAGGATATCTCAAGGATGATTTCTGTAGAAAATAATTTATTTATGATCAAAGGAAGCCGAGCAGTAACGATTTCAGTGGAAAAGTCAAAAAAAAACTGGCGTCCGAGCGCTTTGTAAGCTTACGCTGGGCAAACCGTTAAACATATCTAAATAATATGAGTTTCAGAATTGTTCAGCATGTAAAGGTCTACAAAAAAAAGTCCGCAAGAGCATATGTTTATCTTCAACACATCGCCCACTATAAGTGTTTTTACGTTTTAATTTCTTCCAACCATGTCCATTCAACTACTGAGGCGACAGTTTACGAGCTAGCTAAGGGCAAGTCTATCATCCCCGTTACACCCTAGCTAGCGGGCGAACCTATTGCCCCAGATACAGCCAGCAGCAAACCGTTGAGTCGTGTTAAGTTAAAAACTTTAGAGAAGAGTGGTTGTGTTTGGAGTTTCCCTGGAAGTGCAACTCGGCTTTTCTTCATTTCGCCTGTGATATTTTCGTTCCGCAAAATTCACAGTCAAGTTAAGATTGGTCGGAATGGGGATTTTTATTTCATGCCCCTCGCCATTCATAAATTACGTCTGACAAGAATTTGTTGCACATGCATCTCCATGATAATATAATTAATAGTCCAGTCAGTGATTTTAACCCATCATGCCGAGATGTAAAACGGATATTGGTCGTTGTCCATTGACATTGGAAAAAAAAAGCGCTTATCACGTAATGCATTCATAACTGTCACCGGGCGAAGCTAAATCAGGTTGCTAGTTATAATAATAAACAACAAGTAGTTCCGTGAAGAACTATACAGCCTATTTTCATATATCCTACTCCTATCAATTGCCTCTATCAACATACAAAATTTCAGTTTGATTGTTGTGATAGATTCGTAGATATTGAGAACCATCTAAATATTTCAGATGATCGACAGGTTGGATTCTTATTTATGTACTATTACATGAAGATTATTGTGTACGTGTGGTATTCAAACTTCAATCGCATGATTAGGATACAAGAAGTAAAAACGAGATTTTAAAATTTCGCACAGCTGCCATCTTGTGGTTATCAAAACAATAGAAACAATAGAAATAAATTAGATGCCAATGGATGAATATTTGTATAATCATTTAACATGCAAAGTTCCACTGCATTCGGATGATTAAATCACGAGAAACGTCCAATTGAGTATTTATACTTCGCATCGCCGCCATGTTGGATTTGCGCTCACCAGGTTACTGAAAGACCTATAGGTGAACTTATGTTCATAGCCTCTATGAACATAAAAAAAAATCAGTTTGATTGCTGTAAAGGATTCGTAGATATTGAGAACCGCCGAAATATTTCGGATGCTCGCCATTTTGGATTGTTTTATGTATAGGACATAGAGTTGTGTACCATTAAAGGAAAAATAATGAGTAGCTTCATTATTCAAACTTTCACTTCGATCGCATGATTACGACACAAGAAATAAAAACATAATATTAAAATTTCGCACAGCCGCCATCTTGAGGTTATGTAAACAATTTAACTAAATTAGATGCCAGTACATTACAATATGTATAATCATTTATTGTACCACATTTCACTGCGCTCAGAAGGTTAAATCAAGAGAAAAGTCTATTAAAATATTTCAACTTCGCTTGGTCGCCATGTTCGTTTTGTACTTTACAGGTTTTTGAAAAGTATATAGATAAACGTGTAACAGTGCCCTTTATCTTCGTACAAAATTTCAGGGTGATATCTGTAATGGTTTCGGAGATACTGAATACTGGTGAAATATTTCGCACAGCCACCATGTTGGATTAGTTCGACAGAATAAAATTTGAAGGGCATGGTCGAGGTCGGCCAGAATGGTGCTATGATCTTACCGAGTTTCATTGAAATCGCTCCAGTCGTTTAGATTTTATTAGGGACACACACACACACACATCTCACACACACACGGACAAAAGGTGATCTCATAAGCCTATTTTTTCAAAATTTAAAATAGGCTAAAAATGGGAATGGGGTCAGACTAGGTTGTAAGAACAAAAATCTGACAATCGACTGTTTAGCTTTCGCAGATGATGTTGCAATTTTCTCTAATTCTCTTGACACGGCCACACAACAAATCAATCAATTACAGGTGCAAGCAGCAAAGGCAGGTCTTCAGATTTCGTTTGAGAAAACTCAGTTTATAACGAACATAAAGTCAGAACCCAGAGAACTTATGGTGAATGGAGGACAAATAACACAGGTAGAGAAATTCAAATACCTGGGTGAATGGAAGGAGCCAAACATTAGTGAAAAGGAAGCTTTCGTGTCACGTATTAACAAAATGGAAATGGCTTACTATTTAACCAAAGACTTTTACAAAACACGATCAATGTCCTTCAAGGCCAAACTGAGGCACTACGTTACCGTTATTCGCCTGGAGGCGTTATATGCATCAGAATGCCTGGCGATGAATAAGAAAGGCCTGGCAGAACAACTCGAAGCCAAAGAGAGGAAGATTCTGAGAAAGATCGTGGGCCCGGTCAAGGAACGAGGAGAGTATAGAAGACGACACAATGATAAACTTTATCTACATGTGGAGAAAATAACGGAAACCATTCTCAAAAGAACTCTCCTTTTATGGCCATTTAACACGAATGAACTCCGGAAGATTGTCCAATCAAATCTGTGCCTACTTTGTGGGAAAGAAACCCAAAGGGATCTGGTTTACAGAGATGGAAAAAGATCCACAAGAACTGGGGATATCACACGAGGACATCTTGGAACGTGACTCTTTGAAGAAGAAATTTGGAGAAATACAGAGTTTTCAGCCAAAAGCCATATTGAAAACCGGCAAGAAGTGGACCGAAGAACGAAAGGAAGCTCACTGAAGAAGAATGCGCGAATACTGGGCCAATGAGAAAGAACGAGGGAGAAGGCAGTTGAAATGACGTGGTCCATAGAAGACTGAAACGATTATAAAAAAATAAAAATTAATTATGGGGGGGGAGACAGAATTCAAAAAAGAACAAGTCTTTAATGTACACTGGAAATATTGAGGCAGCCTTAGTGTCCGGGGTAAAGTGGTGCACCCATGCCTCATCTTCTGTGATGATCCTGCCCTCACGCTCGAACCACTCATTGCCATTTTTGCAGTTTTGTGGTCAGTGGTGAGCTGTCACGGCAGCCATCTTGCCGACACCTTCCGATATCCCAACACTTGGTGAATACGTCCAACACCAAAAGTAGATGTGCCTTCAGACACATTTCGGCTAACACCATTCTTTGTACGTGGGGAGGTGTCCAGATCCATCTTCATATTTCCCACTCTGCTTGTATTCACTGAACACCACCCATTTGACGGGTCATGACGTTCGTCTCCATAGACGCTCTCTAGGCGGTGATGAAAATCTGAAACAGTAGTAATAACAGCCTTTTTATATTCGTACCAAGCCTGCTCACAGTTAGGTATGTACAACTTCTTATAACTCTCAATATTCTGGCATGAACATTAAAAAAATTGCCAGACTTCATAATAAATGTCGTCGTCTTCTTCCGTTTGTTTACTCTATAATGTTTCAATGTGTTACAGTATGCGAGTGCACTGTATTACGTTGTGAAAATGGCTTCTACGAGTGACAAAAAAATAAAATGAAATCACAATGTTTTATCCATGGAGAAGAAGATGGAGATCATTAATAAACTGGATAAAGGTGAGAGTGTGCAGTGTCTAATGAAAACTTAGTGTTGGAAAATCCACAATTAATGATTTGAAGAAAGGAAATTTAAATTCTGAATTATGCATCTAGTTAGATAGGGAAGAAGGGTCTGAAAAGAGTAGAACCATGAGATCAGCTACGGATAAAAATTGAAGAAGTGGTGTACTTATGGTTTATTCAGACAAGAAGTAGGGGAGATCCCATTCCTGGACCTTCGTTATGTGAGAAAGCGTTGCAGTTAAATGAGAAGCTTGGTGGTTATTACCATAACGTACTGTGCATGTTTCTTCCTATGAAATAAATGCATGTTTGATTATCCAGAAAAATCGTTATCTGGAGCACTTTTGGTCCCAATTAGTCCGGATAAATGACGCTCTACTGTATTCCCACTATTGAAGTTAACAATGTATAAGGTGATAATTAATATGATATCACTATTATTTTAAAAATCACAAATTCACAAATTTGTGTATGTATGATGTTCACGTTTGTGTCTTTCGTATGCTACAGTGTGAATTTATATACTTTCCGGACAAAAAATAATGACCCTTTTCAGTATTTGGTCCTCATCAGCTAAGACAAGTATTCCAGGTAGGACCCTAAAAATGGTCTACTTACTAAAGTATTACTTCAATAGTTTCCGAAGAATGTCCACGTTTCGAGAATTGAATGTAAAAGTTTTTGACGTTCCATGGTGCCTAGCTGTTTGTAACAGTGGTTTTGTTTTGTGTATGTGATTGAAACGTCAATATCTCTTTTTGTATAATATGTGTACAATGTCATTAGGTAAATAAATAACCACAGTACAACATTTCAGTGTATGCATATCTCATTTCAAATGTCTCAAGTACCACTTCATGGTCCTTCCTTCGAAAAAGAAATAAACATTGAGTTGATCATTTCTTAACATCACCAGGATGGAGGCATGAGGAGGTGGATGAGATAAGAACTAGGGGGCACATACAGCTCAAGGAGCCACAACAATAACTGTGCCTGTCATAGATCTTGTACAATGATATACATTTCCAAGGAAACACTCACACCTTGCTATTAGAAGCAAAGTTAAAAATTTTAACATTCAAATGGGAATTATTCTTATCAATTTTTTTCAAAATTGGTTCTTGTTTTGTGCTGACCTTCACCGTTTCCCTGATATCTCCCGTGTTTATGGGGATTTTTGGAGTTTTCTTTTTTTAATGTGGGAGTTAAACCTTCTGCTACAAAATGAATCTCGAATATTTTCACATTATTAATTAATTCATTAATTAAGTGTCATTATTTAGATTTTCATTCTGGGCAAACTAAAAAAAAAGTTAAAGTTTCATAGAAAGACTAATTAAAGTCACAATGGTTTTGAGTGAGATTCATTTTGTAGCAGAAGGTTTAACAACCACATTAAAAAAAGAAAACTCCAAAAATTCCTATAAACACGGGAGATATCAGGGAAACGGTGAAGGTCAGCACAAAACAAGAACCAAATTTGAAAAAATTGATAAAAATAATTACCATTTGAATTTTGAAAATGTTTAACTTTGCTTCTAATAGCAAGGTGTGTGTGTTTCCTTGGAAATGTATATCATTGCTGTACAAGATCTATGACAGGCACAGTTATTGTTGTGGCTCCTTGAGCTGTATGTGCCCCCTTTTCATCGCTCGTTTTTTACAGGGTTACGATTTCGTTCCATATTCATTGTTTACGTTACGTATTTATTTACATTTTTCGTTTGTTTCCAACTTTGGCCAACTGTGGACTGCATGGAGCCTAAGGCTTTCTGGTCAATTTTGTCTTCTTTTCTTCCCAGATCCTCTTCATTCTTTCACTTCTAATCTTTCTCTGCTCCTCTGTTATTACCAAATTTGGCCTGTGTTTTTCTTTGAACGTCTTGATATTGTCAACTCGGCTTCAAGACATTTTCCCTATCGTGAATGACAAGTTCTGTGGCGTCTCTTTTGACCTCTTCTACCCATTTTGTAGTAGCTTTCAACCCTGTGATGTATTTAAACATTTTCTTTGTCAGCCGGTTCCCGTCCATTCTCATCAAATGCCCATCAAATTGTAGCCTTGTTTTACGCACTGTGACCACAATGGTTTCGGTCAGCATAATACTGATGTGACATCTAGTGGTAAAAATGAGAAACTTACCAAGTAGGGTACATTTGTCACGTGGTGACTGTTTGTATATGGTTTCTTGTATTGGTAAGCAGATCATGGTAAATTCTTCGTGTCTTTATACATAAGTAATAAGTTTTACTCGTTGATAGAGTGCAAAATGAGTAAAAGCATATTGCTCATTTTACGGCTGTAAGTCTATATATAAGAGGGCTGCGGATGTGAATAAGTTTTCATCACTTTCTAAAAGATGCAAATAGCAATAGCCGAAAAGTGACGATACCAAATAAATAGGGGCAACAGGAGCGGGTTGGACCACTCGCTGACGACAGGACGGGTTGTTCACTGTTACACCGAGTCAAGCCGCACCTAGACAGCCAAGCACAGTCTCCCCGAGCCAAGCCGTACCAAGACAGCTAAGCACAGTCTCGCCGAGCCAAGTCGTAACAAGACAGCCAAGCCTACACCAGCCGAGGACAGCCAAGCTTCATCAGTCAGGTATCCTTCCCTGCTCCCTAGTTCATTTCCAATAACCCTACCAATTGCCATCACCTCGCTCTGCGATATCCGAGCCATTCCACTACAAGTCATATAGGCCTAATTTGACTTCGCAGAGTAAATATCTACTCTGCGAGAACCTGCTACCAGTCCGATATTGAACACCAAACCCACCAGCTAACCATCCAAATCAGCAATTCCTGTCTTCCCCGAGTTTTAATACAAGTTAAACTCATCCCTTCGCCCTGCCAAGCAGCAAATAATTTCTACAGTCTATGGTACAGTGAGCAAAATCAAATATAGTTTTTAAACGTAACAGCGCCATGACTCGAACTGCTCAAAAACAAATACCAGCAGACAACCGATGCTTGATAATATGCAATTGACACATAAAATCCAGTGGAACACACAAATTAGATCACGTGTATCGCACAGTTATACATATATACAATCAAAAATAACACTGTCATTATTTTAGGGACCACATTTACTAATTATAACTGAAAAATAAAAAGTGTTTCATATCAAACGCGTGTTATTGAGTATTTTAACCCTACTTATCCAGACAGACCGCAGTGTTAGTTCGAGTTGCCAATAGAGATCTTCATTTTTCCTTTTTTTTTTCCATGTTCCGTCATCATCTTTCCGTGGTCCGAGAATTTTCCTCAGGATCCTCCTTTCCTTTATCTCAAGTTCCTTCAGCTCCCCTCTTTTGTTCAGGATTAGACACTCGGAGGCATACAGACCCTCTGGCTTTACATATTTATACATTTATTACTTTTATACGAGGCTTATTATTTGTCAATTCATTTAAACAAATACCTGTTTCTTTAATGATATAGCGTTAGAAATGAAGAGATAAGCTGCAGGTCAGGACAGAAACAACAAAGTTAAAGTGGTATGGTCACATGATGAGGATGGAAGAGGAGAGCTTTTTCTGAAAAGATGACAGAGAAGAGACCACAAGGAAGACCCCCAAAAGAGATGGACGGATACAGTCTGAGAGTGCAGAGAGAAGAGGAAAAGAAGTACTTAACAGAGGAGAGGAGTGGTGGAGAGACAGGCAACGATGGAGGTCTTTAGTTCAAAACCCGACCCAGCAAGGTGGAAACGGGATGATGTTGATGATTTAATGATCTACAGTAAAAACTCAATTAACCGTCATCGTTGGGACTGTGGTCGTGACGATTGAGCGGATAGACGGATAAGAGAAACACTGTATTATTCCTCGAAAACATGACCTCAATCAATTATATTATAGACAGATATCACTCTCACAGTAATGTAATATGTTTCGGAACGAAAAGAAATTAAACACGATTATAATAGCAAATAAAACTATTTATTACGTGATAAAAACATCCGTACAGTAGCTACAAATGTGTCAAAATAATGTACACTACAGTAATATAAACTTACAGCTTGAAAGCTTAAAAATAGTCAGTCATTTTCTTCTGCCTCTTTGATGGTCGAGCTTTCACCGCGGCAATATTTCATATTTTTTGGAGCAGTAGTGTCTGCGTTGCGTTGGCCTCTTCTTGACTTTCAAACCATTCTATACACTTGGACAGCATTGTTTCAGCCTCTGGGTGGCTAATAGTTTGTTTTTCGTCATGGTTTGAACACTCGTCTTCATCAGCCCCTCCTTCTTCTTCTTCTTCGGTGGCAGTTACGCTGGCAACAATTTCATCATCACTCAAAATTTGAAACCGCCCCCGTCCACTCTCAGGTTCCTCAGATTCTTCATCTCCAGGTTGAGGCCAAAGTTTATTCCAGCCATTCGTTAGATTTGACAATGACAAATGCTATTACAGCAATGACGGTTAAACGAAGTTTTACTGTACTTACTTAATTTTTATTTACTTACGGAATCTATTTATTTATTTATGTACATATATATTACATTCCTGCCAACTGTCCCGATTTAGGCGGGAGACTCCCGTTTTCCATAGTTTTTCCCGCCTCACGATTACTCAAGTTATCCTCCTGATTCTTGTAAATTATTGGCGAACTTCAAACATTTTCCAAAATTTTTGGAAGTGTTCATAGTGGGCAGGTTATTTGGGTACCTGAATTCAGAAATGGGTTTTGTTTCAGTGTTGATTGACTTACCTGCAACATTTTCGTCACATTCTAGTGTTCTTACAAAAAAAAGTTTTTTTTTTTTTTTTTCAACAAGTCTGCTAGGCAGTGGAAGGTTATACATCTTAGAAAGGAAAATGGATAGGCTGAGGTTGGATTTGGTTGGGATTAGTGAAATGCGCTGCAGCAGGGACTGCAAGTGCACCCTTCCTTTGCAACAAATATCAATAGATTATGTTATAGTGATAGAAGCCACTTTTCTGGGTTGCCTATTTCTAATAAAGAAAGCTTTACAGTCGGTCAACACAAATCAGTGGCGGCTGGCGGATAATTGTTCTGGGTGTTGCACTATTTTCATTAAGGTGGTACATTGGCACCAACAGGATTTTTTATAGGGGGAGGGGGAAAAGGGGGGGGGGGCGTGTATTATTTATATCATTACCTATATGTCACTATGTAATATTCACGGATACACCCCCCTCCCCCGCAATATTTGGCTGCTCTTAAACCATTGGGCACATGGAATTTATACCCTGAATGGGAGGATTTTTTTTTTAGTACAGAGTTTTTTTCCATAGAACTTTTATTTTCTTTGTGAATCATCGTCATAATGTTCATTTCTTAATAACAGGTAAACAGTAGTTGTATCACCAGGTATCGACAAAAATAAATATCAAGCAGTTCATTAAAATGGTAATGTTAATCCAGTTCGCCGATTTTCTAATTAACTGAAGATATTCTCAAATAATCCCAAATTACTAAGTTAAATAAACCTGTCGAATTATCCCTACATCTTAATCAGTTAACCATCAGTAACTTTAATTTATGAAATAAACTGGTGTGAAAATGAATAAATCGAAATATCCTCAGGATTTCAGGGAGGCTGGCACATCCCCTCCTTGCCCCACCCCTCTCCCTCCCCGCCTCCTGCGGGGCCCGTGAGGTGATAGGGTAAAAGACTGCTTGATATCAGAGAAAACTCTATTCAATTGCGCGGTAAAACGGATGTACCTCATTCATAATCAATGCCGCAGTTCACATTTTCTTCGGATTAAATGGAATATAAGTTAGTCTACATGAACACCCTCACGAGAACAAAACAACGTAAGTGACATACAAGGGCGAGAACTGCGAGTGACACAAGTACGCGCAACATTGCAAGAGATAGTATCGGCAGTCAGCGGGCAACGACCAGCCGAGTTAACTGTTGGGATAGGGCTAACTCTGCCATGCCCTTCAGTATTGAGTTCTGATCAGTGTTTGGGCTTGGCGTGCTTCGCTTTCTCAGTCAGTTCACAGTAACTTACTTTAAGATTTCCTGAATTATTAAAGAACAGAATTATGAATTCCTGTACATATAAAAGGAAACATACAACTTTTATTACTAAAAATATTATTATGGTATTAATTGTTTTTCATGAATTAATCTGGTCATTGTGCAACACTGCAACCTTATTAACGGCCGCCACTGACACGAATTGTGCGCAATTACATTACACAATTAGGCCTTCCTTTCTCCTTAATTTCCACTTTCTGAGGGAATCCAATTAAATTAAATCCCTTTGTTAGCACGTCCTCAAAGACGCATCCACAATCTACCTCCGGTGCTTCACTCACACTACACATTTTTATATTAATTCACTATTGACTAAATCACTTCAAGGCTGACTTAAAACAAACATACAATAACACTGTCTTATTATACAAATAGCTGAAGTGGCTGAGCGCTGGTATGCCTCCCCTGGTCAACAAATTCCTCTTGAAACAGCCAATCAGCACTAGGCATACAGTAGTTGAACCGCACGGTTCTAGTGCGATACCTCGAGCTGAAATTTGCCGGGCTTATGTTACCCTCCGCTATCCCCTCATGCCTCTGACGAGCCACAGAGGACCACCGGGAGACCCGTGCAGTATACTCCAAGTATAGTCACTCATAACTAAAACTGTAAACCACAAATAAAATTAAGTATGGCACTGGTACTCTGCTATGACCACCGACTTTTGTGACAACAATCTGCAGAAAATATATGACAAGCACGATTTTCCATGACTGCTCTCTTAACAAGTCTAAAAAGTGATGAGAAAATATTTTTAGATTTTTAAAATCTCAGGTGGTATAGGCTACTGCCGGTATATGCGATGTATGGGAGAATTTGCCACTGATGTGCTGGCAGGAAGAACAGGACTTTTGGTCAGGAGACTAAATCAAACAATGGCCAAGCAGGGGTTGGTCTCATATTGAGTAGGAAACTTGGACAGCGGGTGGAATATTATGAGCAATATAGTGAAAGGATTCATCATCATCATCATCATATTTTTCAGTAAAGTGACTGGTCTGCCCCTACAATGAGTCTTTTCCACGTTGTTCGGTCTTGTTCTGTCCTTTTGGCCACTTCATAAGTTCGTAGGCCAGAGCTATCTAGGAAAGATCTCATGAAAGTGTTCCGTGGCCTCCCGCGAGGGCATTTTCCAGGCATTTTGCCTTCTAGTATGTCAATCATCAGCCCACCATGTCGTAACCTGTGGCCAAGCCAGGGGGATCTCCTTCTATATATCTGGTGGATCATTTGCCGTTTTTCCTTTATTCGATCCAGCACCGGTATGTTGGTCATTTTCTCTACCCAGCTGATCTTTTCCATTCGGCGCCAACACCACATCTCAAATGCTTCTAGTCGTTTAATGTCACCAGGTCTCACTGCAGTACATTGCAACCGGCCGTATGTAGGTCTTAACCAGTTGTTTTCTAAGGCTGAGGGACATCGAGCGTTGACAAATTAGAGAATGCTTTTCACGGAATGCCTGTTTGGCTATGGCTATACGGCTCCTGATTTCAACTTCACATTGTAGGTCTTCTGTGAAGATCTGACCAAGGTATTTAAATCGACTGACCTGTTGTACTGGTTCTTTATTTATGATTATATTTAGTTGGTGTTGATGCTTACTTATCACCAGAATCTTGGTCTTCTTAAAATTGATTTTCATTCCATATTCTGTAGCTGTATCATTTAAACATTGCAACATGTTTGTTAATGTATGTGGATTTCCTGCAAGTAATGCCAGATTATCAGCAAATTTAATATTCTGGATAAGTCTTCCACCAACTTTCACTTCCATATTAGAACCTTTAAAAGACCACTTAGTTATAGCTTCAGCGAAGGCATTGAAGAGTCCAGGGGACAGCAAACAACCTTGTCGCACACCTTTGCGGATCTTAGCGGGTTCTGATACGTCATTTCCAAGCCGAACAACAGCAGTTTGATTTATATACAGATCAAATATTAAACTGATTAATCGATGGGGACATCCTATTTGATTCAGAAGAGGAAACTGCTTGTAGCTAAAAACAACACAAAACCCACGCGCACCACAGTGGTAGAAGTCTATATGCCTACCAGTCAAGCTCATCACGAAGATGTTGAATAGGTCTATGAAGAAATAGATGAAATTCTGAGGTATGTCAAGGGTGATGAAAATGTTATAGTAATGGGAGATTGGAATGCTGTGGTAGGAAAAGGAAGAGAAGGGAAGATAGTAGGAGATTTCGGATTAGGTGAAAGGAATGATCGAGGAAGCAGGCTGATGGAATTCTGCACCAAGCATGAGTTGGTCATAGCTAACACCTTATTCAATAACCACAATAGAAGAATATACACATGGATGAGACCAGGAGATACAGGGCGTTACCAAATTCACTTCATTATGGTCAAGCAGAGGTTTCGAAACCAGATTTTGGATTGTAAAACATATCACGGTGCTGACCACAATCTGGTTGTTATAAAATGCAGATTAAAGTTGAAGAAACTGAAGAAAAGTCAAAAGCCAAAAAGGTGGGCGATAGACAGACTGAAAGAGAAGGATGTAAACGAAAGATTCAAGAAGAGTATACAGGAAGGACTCATGAAAAACCCTAAACAAACTTCAATCGCAGATGAATGGGCACTTTTGAAGAATAAAATAACAAAATCCGCAGAAGAAAACATTGGTAGGAAAGAAAGAATAGGCATAAAACCGTGAACCACTCAGGATATACTAGAATTGATGGATGAAAGGCGGAAACACAAGAATGTAAGAGATGATAAGGGGAAAGCAGAATACAGACATCTGAGAAATGAGGTTAACAAGAAGTGCAAGGAAGCGAAAGAAGAATGGTTGAAAGAGAAATGTGCAGGTATAGAAAATTGTCTGAAATTAGGAAAAGTAGACAGAGCTTATCGAAGGATTAAGAATACTTTTGGGGAAAAGAAGACTAAGTGGTGTAATATTAAGGGCAGAAATGGAAAGCCTCTAACAGATAGGGAAGAAAAGGTTGAGAGATGGAAAGCTTACATAGAGTGTTTGTATAAGGGAAAGGAGATTGAGAATCATGTAATGGAAAGGGAGGAGGAAATTGATGAGGATGCAAAAGGAGATTTAATATTGAGATCGGAATTTGACAAAGCATTGGAAGACTTAAGGAGGAACAAAGCACCAGGCATAGATGATATACCGAGTGAGTTACTACGCTGCATAGGATATGAAGGTCTGATCAGGTTATTTCACTTGGTGTGTAGGATTTATGATACAGGTGAGGTACCCCCTGATTTCAAGAAGAATGTTATCATCCCTAAGTTATACCGAAGAAAGTGGGAGCTGACAGATGTGAAGATTACCGTACAATCAGCTTGATTACTCATGCTTCAAAGATCCTATCTAGAATAATTTACAAGAGGATTGAAAGCCAGATAGAAACGGAGTTGGTTGAAGACCAGTTTGGTTTCAGGAGAAATGTTGGAACAAGGGAAGCTGTACTAAGTCTTAGGCTGATTTTGGAAGGTAGAATAAGGAAACCTAAGAGAACGTTCATGGCATTTGTAGACTTAGAAAAGGCTTTTGATAACGTTGATTGGACTAAATTGTTTGACATTTTGAAAACGACTGGAATAAAGTACAGGGATAGGAGGGTGATCTACAATCTATACAGAAACCAGACAGCAGTCATTCGAGCTGAAGGACATGAGAGAGTAGCTGGTATTCAGAAAGGTGTAAGGCAAGGCTGCAACTTATCACCCATACTTTTCAATCTTTATATTGAACAAGCAATGAAGGAAATTGTAGAAAAATTTTAAGTGGGAGTGAAGATTCAAGGAGAAATAATTTCAACTCTGAGATTTGCTGATGACATCGTCATCTTGGCCGACACGCCTGAGGATTTGAATGAGTTTTTGAATGGTATGGACTCCGACTTACGGAAAGAATTCATGATGAAAATTAATAAATGTAAAACAAAAATATTGGAATGCAGCCGCAATAAATCAGAATCCTCTATGGAGATCAAATTGACAGGTGAAAAGCTGAAGGAAGTAGAAGACTTCTGTTACTTAGCAAGCAAAATAACTATGGAACTACCAGTTGGTTTCGAAAAATTATTTTTGTATATGATAGCCAGATTCAAGAGGAATAGTTTAGGCTATGTAGCATTATGCTACACCTCTCAGACTGAAGTCTATTGTTGCCATGTAATGCGGGTCGCATCATGTCGCCCCTACCAGTGTTCTGGTGCAGAATTGCGAGCTGCTTATAAATTGCAGGCACGGGGAGTAATTAGTGCAAAACGATTACTTAGGCCCCTTAAAACAGTTATCATCATGACAATAGTATGCCTCTGTATAAGGGCGATGTTGTTGGTGCAGTGTACTGAGGTTATCAGCTGCAATAAGCATTGGTGCTTTCCGATCCTTATCCTTGAGCGCTCCAGTTCTGAAGTACTGTAGTATACATTATCATCCATAAAACAAATAAATCCACCGGGCAAAGCTGGTCACTACTGCTAGTATAATATACCGGTATACATTACAATCATTTTTCCTCATCATACCAAGATACATAATACATATAAGAGGCTAAAAAGCCAATAACAATTTCTAAAAACTTACTTTTGTTAGTATTGCGCCTGATAGTTATTTCTTTTATTAACTGTTTACGGTAACGTTTATTTTTCTCACCCCCAGGTGAGCAGAATAACGTAGCCTACTAGAAGGAAATTGCACGGTTTTGGCATAGCCACCTATAGGCAGTGCCGGATTAAGGTAAAATGAGGCCCAAGAGCCTCAGATTTTGGGGGTCCCTTTATTTTTTTCAAATAATTTTTATTTTTTAGCACCTATACTTTTAATAAAGTATATACAAGAGGATGAAGAGCCTCCGTGGCTTAGGCGGCAGCACGCCGGCCTCTCACCGCTGGGTCCGTGGTTCAAATCCCGGTCACTCCATGCGAGATCTGTGCTGGACAAAACGGAGGCAGACAGGTTTTTCTCCGGGTACTACGGTTTTCCCTGTCCAAATTTCATTCCAACAACACTCTCCACTATCATTTCATTTCATCTGTCATTCATTTAAACATTGCCCCAGAGGAGTGCGTCAGGCCTCGGCAGCCGGCACAGTTCATATCCTCGCCGCTAGATGGGGGCTTCATTCATTCCATTCCTGACCCGGTCGGAGACTGGAAGCAGGCTGTGGATTTTCATATATACAAGAGGATGAATAATACACTTTTTATTAAATCATACATAGGCCTACATATACACATACATTTCAATTGGAACGATCATTGTTATTTGAAAACATTTCAGATGATTTGATGAAGAATTTAACAAACCATACTATTTTTTATTTCTGTAAAATGTAATCAATAATATTTTTTTTTCTGTTTTTTTGGTCAATGAAATCTTCTACAATGTCATCAGAATCAATTTCCGGCAAAACATCTGACTCGATATACATTAAACTTAGCATGTCTAATCGTTCTTATGACGTGATACTTCTTTGCGCACTTTTGATCCGTTTCAATTTTGAAAACGAGCGCTCCGCAGAACAATTCGTTATCATGAGGGTCAGGGAAATGCGAAAAGCAATTTCAACGTTCGGAAAAACAGACTCAAGCTTGTCTCGAATAAGAATTTTGTAAAGTTCAGAATGAGTGAACTCAGTTTTTAAACGACATTGTAATTTAATATAAAGCTGAAACTGTCCCAGTTATGGATTTTAAAAAATCTAAATCTTCGGGAAAAAAATTGGGGGGCACAGATAATTGGGGCCTAGACGGGCCTAATGGGTAATCCAGCTCTGCCTATAGGTGTTGGCCAAACAGTCTAGCCAACAACTGTCACCAGTCTCCTAGTTAGTTAGTTATTGTTGTTTTAAGGGGCGGAACTACGAGGTCATCTGCCCCTCTTAACACAGATTAAAGAATACAAATTTTGTATTGAATTTAAAATTTTGAGGTGGACATCTAAATTTAAAAAGACCAAAAATTAATAAAACAAAAACAAACAATTAAATAAAAAATAAAAATTATAAAAATAAACAAAAATTACGGAAAAAACAAAACATTATCATTCAAAAACGAACAAGTCGTTGAGTCAAAGTTCACTGGAAAATTTAGATTGCTGGCCCTAACCCACTCTCACTTATAAAGCGGATAACGCGATCAGCAGCCACCGCGTCATCGGCTAATAGAAGTTTGAGTGGCGTCTGCAAACCAAGGTTTCTTCGTAAGTCAGCAAGATCCACACACTCGGTGAAAATGTGGGCCACGGTGAATACGGCTCCACAGGTACAAAGTGGGGGGTCTTCCCTTCTCATTAGGTACGAGTGGGTGGATCTTGTATGACCTATCCTTAGCCTACACAAAATGACGGACTCTCTCCGGGCCCGGAAGGAGCTCCGCCACACGCGAGTTGTTCCCTTGATCGCTCTCAGTTTACTGGGCAGTGGGTCAGCTAGCCACTGACTCTCCCAAAAAGCCAGAACTTGTAGGCGTAACTGAGAGCGAATATCTCTAGCGGGTACCTCCATTGGTCGAGGTGGTAGTGATACCGCCTCTTTTGCAGCTTGATCTGCTAACTCAATTCCCATGTGGCTTGGAAGCCACAGAAAGGTGATTCGAGTGTCAGCGTGGCACAGCCCGGCTAGTAGGTCGTGGATTCGCTGCACTAGGGGGTGTTGCGGGAAACATGTAGCAATTGACTGCAACGAACTCAAAGAGTCGGTACACACGAGAAAGTGGATTCGAGCATCCTGTAGTGCAAACTGCAGAGCTTCATAGATGGCAACGAGCTCCGCAGTAAACACACTACAGGCCTCAGGCAAAGAGATCTTGGTATTTGCACCATCAATAACGTAAGCACAACCCACCTTCTCGTCCACCTTCGAACCATCCGTGTATAGAATGCCAGCGTCCAGAAATTGGTGAACTATGCTGTGGAACTGCCTCCGGTAAACGGAGGCATCCGTGTTCACCTTAGGACCTCGGTGCAGATCTAACCGAATTTCCGGACGCGGGACTTGCCACGGAGGCACCTCGCTAGATGTCCGGATCATACAGGGACCTACAGCCACTCCTATTTCAGTACACGAGCTATCAAGTCTAATACCAACCGGCCGAGTGGCACGAGGCCGGTTGGCGTAACCCTGGTGGTTTTGGGTACCGAAGAGAGCTTGATAGGTCGGGTGTTGCGGCATTTGACGCACATTGGCAGCATATGCTAAAAGCATATGTTGGCGTCTATAATTTAAAGGTGGAACACCCGATTCGGCGAGTAGGCTGGGTATCGGGCTGGTCCGGAAGGCACCGGTAGCCAGCCTAACGCCACTATGGTGGATACTGTCCAGCATTTTCAAGGTTGCCGGCCTTGCTGAACCGTATGCCGCAGAACCATAGTCTAGCCGGGACAGGACGAGGGCTTGGTAGAACCGTAGCAGCACCGCACGGTCAGCCCCCCAAGTAGTGCCACTAAGAAACCTGAGCATGTTCAGTTTCCTGAGACATGTCATTTTCAATTGCCGTATATGGTGCTGCCACGTTAACTTGCTGTCAAAATGGAGCCCCAGGAAGCGATAAGTGTCAACCAACGGCAACGCAGCTTCCCTGAGATGTAGTTCAGGGTGTAAATGTAGCCTCCGGAGCCGACAAAAATGGACGACGGAGGTTTTCGCTGCTGAAAAACGAAAACCCCGGTCGTGAGCCCACCTGTCGACCCGGTTGATAGCTAGCTGCAATTGCCGTTCCACGACTGCCATACTTCCAGAGCTGTAATGCAGAGCTAAATCGTCTACATACAGCGATGGAACTACCGCGGACCCGGCGGCGGCAACAATGCCATTAATGGCAATCGCGAACAAGGTGACACTCAGCACTGAACCCTGAGGAACTCCATTTTCTTGTGTATAGTATTGCGATAATGTCCTACCGACCCTTACACGGAAGAGTCGGACGGACATGAAATTCGCAATGAAAGTCGGTAAGTTACCACGGAGTCCCCACTTGTGAAGGGTGGAAAGGATCCCGTAGCGCCATGTGGTGTCGTAGGCTTTCTCGAGGTCAAAGAAAACCGTGACTAGGTGCTGCTTTCGGAAAAAAGCCTCCTGTATGGCGCTCTCAAGTCGCACCAGATGGTCAGTTGTGGACCTATGACAGCGAAATCCACATTGGTACTCAGACAGGAGACCTTTATCCTCCAAGAACCACACCAGTCGACGGTTCACCATCTTTTCGAGCAGCTTACATAGGCCATTTGTCAAACAAATGGGCCTATAGCTGCTTACAAACTTGGGATCCTTTCCAGCCTTAGGAATCGGTATCACGATCCCCTCTCGCCATTGAGATGGAAACTCCCCTTCAATCCATATACGATTAAAGAGGATCAACAGTTGTTTTATACTGGATTCGCACAGATGCTTTAACATTTGATTATGTATGTTATCCGGTCCAGGAGCCGTATCCCTGCACAGTGCAAGCGCACTGCGCAGTTCCCATTCAGAGAATGGTACATTATAGGACTCCGAAGCAGCAGTGGCAAAGGACAAGGGGTGAGTCTCTGCCTCCCGCTTCAGAGTCAGAAATGTAGGATCGTAACTCCCGGAGCAGGATACATCGGAGAAGTGCGAGCCAATGCTGTTGGCAATGACGAGATGGTCCGTGATGATGTCCCCATTGATGGACACTCCGGGTATCGATAGTGATGTTGGGAGTCCGGAGATCCGACGAAGCTTAGTCCACACTTGAGATGAAGGAGTATGCGCCGTCATGGACGACACATACTTTTCCCACGTCGTTTTCTTACTCTCCCGAATCAGATATCGGGCTCTAGCACGCATCCTTCTGAAGGTGATAAGGTTGGCCATAGTGTTTTGCCTCCGATAGCATTTGAAAGCACGTCGACGATCTTTAATGGCTGCTGCAATCTCGGCTGTCCACCAAGGGACGAGCTTCCGGCGTGAGTTGCCGGATGAGGAAGGTATTGTTTCCTCAGCAGCAGTCAAAATACCATTCGTTATGTGAATGGTATGATCGTCGACACTCTCAAAGGTATCTTCGGCAAACACCGCACGTGCCGTGAAAGTTGGCCAATCAGCCCGACGGAGAAGCCATCGACTTGGTAACTCGATGGCTCTCTGGTTCGGAAGAGTAACGATAATTGGAAAATGGTCACTATTACAAAGGTCATCGTGTACACCCCACTGTAGCAGGGGAACCAGCGCACGACTGCACAGGGTAATATCGATACTTGAATAAGTACCGTGCGCAATAGAGAAGTGCGTAGGTTCCCCTGTGTTCAACAGACACAGGTCCAGCCGCCTGATCAGCCTCTCAAAATCTCTCCCTTTACCGCTAGTGGTAGCGGAGCCCCAGATGGTGTTGTGGGCATTAACATCTCCCAGAAGGAGAAAAGGAGGGGGGAGCTGAGAGACTAGATCCACCAGCTGGTCGTAATCCGGCTGAGAATCAGGCGGGATGTACACGTTACATACTGTTGCCATTACTGGCAACGAAGTACGAACTGCAACTGCCTCTAGCTGAGTACGCAACGGCACCTCTTCACTAAAGAGGCTAGAGTGGACGAGAGTGCAGACGCCACCAGCGGCCACAGCTCCGTCCACCCGGTCTTTAGAGAAGAGTTTGAAGTGACGCATTGTTGTCTCATGTCCAGGACGAAACCTGGATTCCTGAAGACAGACAATGGTTGCCGAAAACGAAGATATTAATTGTCGTAACTCAGCGAGATGAACAGAATAGCTATTACAGTTCCATTGTAATAGTGCCATGGTGTGGACTTAAGTAGAAATGGGTCTTCTACTTATGCTTGACCGTTTGCCACCCTTCCCCAGCTCTAGTTGGAGATGATGGGGCAGGAGAGCACACCTCAATCTCCACATCTCCGTCCGAAGACGAAGAAAATGGAGCGGGCGCTCTCTTGGGTTGCGCGCGGTCGTCGTCGGACCTCACGAGTCTCGCTCTTGGGGAAGAGCGAGAGCGGTGTCGAGGGACTTGCTCCCGGTCGGAAGACTGGGTGTCTGTCCCCGACACGCCCCGAAGAGATTTCTTCTTGGATCGGCGCCGACGCGTGTTTGGGGAAGTAGATGGTCCCTTCCCCACAGACGCCGGGTCCTTATAAAACAAGGTCGCTCCTGCTGGCACCGCTCCACTGGTAGTGGTGGGAGCGGGATGGTCAGCAGATACGTGAGCAGCCCTGCCTTTAGGAGAGGAAGAGAAACGGCGCTGAACCGTTCCCCTCTCCTCCGCCGATCTATTTTCTTTACTATAGGGGAGTTCCTCCATACGTACGGGCTTGGCTTCAGCAGGCTTCGCTCCCTTGGTGGTAATGGGAGCGGAAAGGCCAGCAGAGACAGTAGCCACCCCGTCAGCAGGAGGGCGAGAGAGACGGCGGCGAACCGTCTCCCTCTTCTCCCCTATATTTTTCGTATTAGGTGGGCTGGAAGAAGGACCAGCCCCGGTCGGCAAAGTCTTCTTTCCCCCTTTAGCTGGGGAAGACTTGTTCGCCGACCGTTTCGGAGAAGAAGAGGACTTCTTCTCCGATTGCGCCGGTTTAGATGGTATAACCGGCGCCTTCTTTTGCTGGGCCGAAGAAGGTTGTTGTACCTCCTTCGGGCTGACATTTTTCGCTGGTACAGCGAGGGGTGATTTTAATACAGCTGATAATACGGGCGTCGAGGGTACTACACTCGGTAAAGATGCGGCAGGGGTGAATGAGGGCGTCGTTGCAGCTGCAAACGATACCCGAAATTCGGGGGCATTCATATCACGGTACCTCTTGCGAGCGTCGTGATATGAAAGCCTATCAAGAGTTCTTATTTCTTGAATTTTTGCTTCCTTACAGAACTCAGGGCACTGCTTCGATCGTGGAGAGTGGCTTCCTTGGCAGTTAGGACAAATCGGGGGAGGCGTACACCTCTCACCCTCATGTGTCCCCTTGCCACACTCTCTACACACGGCCTTGGCAGTGCACCTGGCGGAAACATGCCCGAATCTCTGGCATTGATAGCAGCGCATAGGTGGAGGGATGTACGGTCGAACATCGCAGTGGTACGATGTGACCTTCACCTGCTTAGGTACTACATCACCCTCAAAATGGAGAATAAAAGCGCCGGTATCGACGCTGTTCTCCCCAATCTTTCGGGTGATGCGCCTAATCTTGGTGACGCCTCTCTTCCCCAGATCCCGCAACAATTCCGCATCGCTATTTAAAATGAGGTCACGATGGAAAATAACTCCTCGGACCTCATTCAGCGTTTCGTGTTTTGAGACCTTAACGGGAATTTCGCCGAATTGCGTGCATTCCAGCAACGCTTCGGTTTGCTTCCGATCAACGGTGTGCAGCAGCAGCTGACCGTTCCGGAGCTTGGAAATCCCGCTTAGGTCCCCAAATTTCCCCTCGATTTCCTCAGAAAAAATTATTGATTTTACTAGTTTAAAATCACCCCCGTCAGTCCTCGTAGCTACCAGGTAGCGAGGAGACCTATCAGCGGGGAATCTTCTATTAAAGGCTTCATCCCAAGGCGTATACACCTTGGGATTAGCTCGACACTCAAGAGACGGCTTTTTAAGGGTGCCACCCTGTACAGGTGTCCGTGATCGCTTTGAGGGCATCCCGGACGAAATCCTCCCCGAATACTGCCCACTCCGAACGGGGGCTATCACTGTGGGCGCCACCCAGCCAAGGCAATACCTACCTGGCATAGCAGATATTGCCCGGGGTCCCAGTGCCTCAAACAGGCACTTCCCCCTCGGCATGCACAGGATTTATTCAGCTCCAGTATTCGGCCATGCAGGGACCTTCGTTGTAAGGCGGATACTACTGTAGGGTACATGGCGCACCCACCTGACGGGATGGGGCATACCGTCTAGGCTTTCTGGCCAGATGGCCAAGCTGGTGGCCCTTCCCCTAACAGCACGCATGTTTATTTCTATTGGTCAAACCAGAGCTGGGACCAGAAAACCAAAATTGACCTTTATAAGGCCCCCTCTAAGTCGCCTTTTACGACAGGCAGGGGATACCGTGGATGAATTCTGCCCTCCCCATCCACAGGGGGTCTGAACAAATCAAAACTGGCAAGTTATTCGGCCATGTCGGCCCTATTAGTCGCCTCCTACGACAGGCAGGGCATACCGTCACCAGTCTCCTGAACGCTATTTGTTGTTGCCCTGCGATGAAAGGCTATATGGCGTGATTTTTATAACCGCATGCCCTTTCTGATGCCAACTTTATAAGAGGAGTTAATGAGAGATGAGATGAATATGAATGGTGAAGGATATGGAAGGAAGCGGCCGTGGCCTATCAGCATTTTCCTGGAATTGAATAAGGGGAAAACCATTTCAAGGACGGCCGACGGTTCGGCTTGAACCCACGCCTACCAAGTCCGCAGATAGCTTGGCCCCATGGTCTAGCGCTGCACGTTAGCTAGTATAGCTGCTGCTGTTCGTCCCTTAAAATAACAATAAAGGTACCATTTGGCTGCACACGACAGAGACAAGCGACCGAGACAGACGACAGAGCTGCGAGACCGAGACAGGTCGTTTTCGATCTGCTCTCCATTCAACCATATGAAGTACATTTGAGAGCGCGAGACGGAGACAGGCGACCGAGACAAACCGTTGGAGACCACTCTCAGAGCAGTAGTGTCTCGCGACAAGCGGACGCAGCACGTGTTTTATGAAGTGATAAAATGTCGGAAATAAAATTTACTGGTGAAGAAGACGAGATATTAGTAGAATTAGTCGGAGATAACACACCGCTGTTCGATCCTGAAGTTCAGTCATACAAAGATGGAAATATCTTTATTCTTTATCAACAAACAGAAAGATCCTTCCTTCTTTGCGTCCGGTTTTGAATATTGAACTCATAGGTTTTCTTGGTTTCTTTCGCAACAAATAACAGAGCAACACATCATCGTCTTCTTCCTCTTCGAGCAACCTTTTCATTAGAATATTTTTCGTAACCATTTTTCAAAGAATATGTGCACGCATATCCCAATAAACACCTACTGTATGTCTAGGCGTGTCGCCAGTCTCGGTCATCATCAAATTATGTGAGCGGCGACACGTTGACTTATCTCCGTCTCTCATCGCTGTCGTCTGTCTCGGTCGCTTGTCTCTGTCGTGTGCAGCCAAATGGTAACTTAACTAACATTTAAACATTCTCCCACTGCCCTGCATATATATCTTTGAAAGTATTATGTTTTTTAAAAAGAATTTAATGAATAAAGATGTTTTTCTTAAAACAAACAATGATGTTCATAGGCATAACACAAGACAAAATCAAAACATTCATATTTCACACACACACACACACAAGCATATATCAAAAAGGAACTTTTCACACTGGAGTTAAATTATACAATAAACTACCCCAGTATATAAAACTGGCCCCAAAATAAAAACCTTTGATAGAATGTTGAATACTTATCTGCAGTGCCATTGTTTTTACTCTGTAGTTGAATATCTTAGCGTATAGGAGCGATGACATCTATAATTATATTTTACTTTTCTATTTTCATTGTAATACCTAGCTGTAAGTTGTTGTATTTATAGAATTAAGTTTTCATATTATGATAATAGAGTGAGGTGTAAATAGTTGTGCAATAAGATTGTATCTATTAAGATCTGTTATTATAATAAGTTAAAAATACGGTAGTTATAATATTAGTAATTGTAATGGCCAACGCGGGAAGTCAACAACCCACCAAGAGTATTCTGGTAATAGTGGACAATGTATAAAGATTTGTTGGCCAAAGCATTGGATAATGATGTGATAATACAAAGAGTTGACTTTACAAAGGTCGCTTGACAATTTAGCAAACATGTGGAGGACCAGACAATATTATTGTCACTAAATAAGGAAGTCCAGGAAGGCATAAAGGACACGACACCACCACTAACTAATAATAAGATATATTATCAAATAGGTGGCACATAAAACAAATATTCAAAGGTGGCACATAAACATATGAGAAACACTAGCACAAATTTACACAATTGAAGAAACACTCATAAGGATTTAACACACGTTAATTCTTGAGCCTAAAACACACATATTGTCTTGAACGTAGCTGCAGATCAGTAGGCTACATCATAGAACGGCATGCAATACACGGCGGTTCCAAAGAATGATATAATTTAAATATGCAACACAAGTGGAGTTGCAACAAATAATGAAAAAACAGGTCGCATGGAACGAGAATGTGTCGTCGAACCAGGACTGACTTACAGTGATGCGCCGATACTGTAAGCCCAAAATGAATTGTTAATAAAGCAAAATTATGTGTGAAACGCAGGAAGTCAAAGTAGTTGCTGTCATACAAATACCGGGATATGCCAATCGCACGGCATTGTCACAATAGTAAAGTAGTTAAGCCCAGCGTCAACTTCCATTCCAGTGATGTTGCAGGAAGTCAAAGTAGTTGCTTCATACAAATACCGGGATATGCCAATCGCGCGGTATTGTCACAATAGTAAAGTAGTAAAACCCAGCGTCAACTTCCATTAGTGATGATGCCTGGTCTTGTAACATGCTTCCAGACACGATGAATTACTTATCACACGAAGCATCATCATTATTCATACGCGTGAAGACAAATTGTTAGGCAGTAAATGAAGATAGAAGTAAACACATTACAACAAACTATCCGACGCCGCGGATTGAAGAATTCGTCGACATGACGCGTATCAACATCAAGCATGGTGATGATGAGATCGAAAATCACCGTAATGTCACTGCCCAAACAAAATATGAATCATGTGCATAGGACATGATTGCTAAGCACGGTTACTATGAAGATAGCACCAATTATAGAAAAGATTAGCTGGATACTTGTTGATATCACAACCAGCGTTGAAGCACAGCATTGTCGTGGCTACACACTTAGAGAACAACGAAGAAGAAACACGTGATTGGTCGCTACAAGCAGCAAGGAGGCCTCTGATAGGCTGGAAGCAGCCAATCACAGTAGAGAGTTTAAAAACAAGTATCTCTGCATGGCTATTTGCTGCAATAAATGATTATTATTAAAAACAAGTAAGAGGCCTCTGATAGGCCGAAAGCAGCCAATCACAGTAAAGAGTTCAAAAACAAGTAAAAGATGAATCAATGTGGCCAACTTAAGAATACAAAATTACCTTCTAAGCCAAAATATCCTACTGGAAACACGGCAGTGGGAATACTACATGCAATCAAAACAAATAAATCACGACAACCAATCAACATAAACAAAACCAACCTGACAATGAATAAATGCAATGAAGACAAATAATACAGATATTTACAACCACACAGAGTGGAAACAAATAGGGAAACACAAAAACTGGTTTGCCAAGACAGTGGCCGAACCAGTAATATATACCTGTTAGTTCTTTGATTTTGTAAATTCTGACGTGTCCTATATCAAAAATGTATTGTATACATGTATTTGATCAAATGGAATTAATAAAAATCTAACATACCGCACCGTACCGGTATTACATACTCCTTGTATGTGACAGTATTGTATTTTGAATTTTAACAATTTAGCGCCATGTGAGAGTTTTGAACGCAGGACCACCACCACCTAGAGAGAAGACCATGCAATACGGTTTGAATATGCGAGTTACGTCACAGCTGTGTGGCCATTGGAGACATATTCGTGTTTATGGTGTGGTTTCCGCGTTATGTGTTTACGGTCCCGGTACTGATTTTCTTGGAATTCCTATTAGCTTATACTTCATAGTTATCAGTGCATTGTTAAGTGCGTATGCCAAATTGTTAAAGCAATTAAGCTAATGGACCTTTTCCTAATTATGAAGGTAAGAATTTGAAATCGCTACCAGCTATTCACCGCAATATATTCCAAGGTATGTATAAACCCAGACTGATTAAAGATTAGTAAACAGATAGTCAGGCTAGCCCCTCTGTTCGTGAAAATGCATTTAGTTGTAAAATTCTGAATTTTCTAACTTAAATGATGTGCTACCGTACAGGTTATGTCGTTAGGCAGTAGCAGGTTCTGATTACCTATTAAGAAGGGAAAAACAACCTCAGACCCTGTTTACTATACAAAGGACATACGAAAATTAAAAAGGAAATGTAGAATGGTAAACAGACAAATCAAAGAGGGCAGGGGAAACAGAGAAACCAGAAAGCAGCTAATAAAGGAGCTCCATAGGTTGAAAAAGGAAGCAAAGGAAGCAAAGGAAAATTACATGAATGGCAATCTTCATGAGGGTAGAGACCACATAGGGAAATGGAAAAAGCTGTATTCATATATTGAAAACCAAAAGGGAAACGGAATCCACATTCCCACAATGGAGGGAGAAGGGGGTGAGCATTTTTTTTCAGATAATGAGAAAGCAAACCTATTTAGTAGGAAATTCATAGATTCAGTGGAAGATTGTCAGGAGTTGGAAACCGTTAATGAGACTGGAGAGGGTGAAACACATAAGGACACAAGAAGCTTCACCTATACAAATGAGGATATTTTTAGAGAAATCAAACTGCTTCAGCAAGGAAAAGCAGCAGGGTGTGATCAAATTACTGGGGAATTAATAGAGGCAATGGGCTGGTACATAGTGCCTTATTTAAAGTTTATTTTCGACTATGTCATGAACAATAGTAGAATACCAAAGGAATGGAAGGAATCTATAATAATACCAATTTATAAAGGAAAGGGAGATAGAAGTAAACATGAGAACTACAGGCCAGTATGTCTGACCAGTGTAGTTTGTAAAATCTTGGAGAGTTTAATAGTAAGATATATTAGAGGAGTATCCCCGGCTCCGTCAGGGATTTTAAAACTGACGTGAGGGTTGGAACGGGGTGCACTCAGCCTCGTGAGGACAATTGAGTAGCTGTCTGACAGTGAGACAGCGCCCCGATCATGAAAACCAAGATTAACGGCCGAGGGGACCCGACGTGCTGATCACGCGTCACCCCAATATCTGCAGGCCGAATGGCTGGGCAGCGGTCGCTTGGTCGGCCTTAGCCCGTCATGGGCTGGATAGTGCCAGGGGTTGTTGTTGTTGTATGTGAAGATAAAAATTGGTTCCTGAGGAGCCAGTATGGATTTAGAAAGAAATTTTCTTGTGAGGCACAACTGGTGGGATTTCAGCAGGACATATCAGATCGGTTGGATCTAGGGGGACAGTTGGACTGCATAGCTATAGACCTTTCCAAAGCTTTTGACAGAGTGGAACATGGAGTATTATTAAAGAAACTGGAGAGAATGGGATTGGACTCAAGGGTTGTACGTTGGATAGGAACATTTCTAAATTCAAGGGTTAAGAGAGTCAGAGTAGGGAATTACATATCACAGGAAGAGAAAATTAAGAAGGGAATTCCACAGGGTAGTAAAATTGGTCCATTGCTTTTCCTAATATACGCAAATGATTTAGGGGACAATATAGCATCAAAAATAAGATTGTATGCAGATGACATTATCGTCTATAGGGAAATAAATAACATAGAGGATTGTAAAATATTACAAAGGGACCTCGACAGTATCCAACATTGGGTTGAAGAGAACCACATGAAGGTTAACGGAGGTAAATCAACTGTCGCAATATTCACAAACAAGAGATTAAAAACTGAATTTCAATATACATTGGATGGAGTAATTGTACCAAAAGTTGACAAGTGCAAATACTTAGGTGTGAGATTTGATAGTAAATTGCACTGGAAGGGTCATGTTGGAGACATTGTTGGGAAAGCATACAGATCGTTGCATGTCATTATGAGACTTCTTAAAGGATGCAACAAAGAAATAAAAGAGAAAAGTTACCTAAGTTTGGTTCGTCCAATATTGGAATATGCAAGCAGTGTATGTGATCCGCACCAGGAATACCTAATAAAAGAAATTGAGAGTGTGCATAGGAAAGCAGCAAGATTTGTGATAGGGGATTTTAGGAGAAGAAGCAGCGTATCAGATATGTTAGAGAACCTTGGGTGGGAAACATTAAGTAAGAGAAGGGGGACTTGTAGGATTATATGGAGCGTATACAGGAGAGGAAGCATGGGGGGAAATCCATGAGAGGCTTCAATTGGAAAGTAATTATATTGGCAGGGCAGACCACAAATTCAAAATTGGACGGCACTTTAGCAGAAACGATTGGGGTAAATTTTCATTCATTGGGAAGGGTGTGAAGGAATGGAACAGTTTACCAAGGGCGGTGTTTGATCCCTTTCCAAAATCAGTCCAGTTATTCAAGAGCAGAGTTGACAAAACCAGGGAAAAGAAAGAAGTGGTATAACTTAGTGCTGTATTCCTAGAAACATTACACGTGCTATGTGATTCCTACAGCATTTGTGAGAGGAGTTCAATCAATGTGTGAATAGTACATTAAGTTACTGTATTCTTTTAATATTGTGTAGTGTTTGTAAATTATGTACCTCATTTGCCACCGAGGTTGACACCTCATTGCAAATAAAGTGATTTTGATTTGATTTGATTAATCCGTTTTTCTATTCCACTAATCTCATTTATTATATTTATTATTGGGGCGGGGGAAGAGGGGTGTGTGAATCAGGTTTGGGATTGAATAAATTTAGAATAAATAGAGTAACATTACTAAATTCATAATGTTGAATTTTGGGCTTATGCCGTGTTTTATTATATTAATATTCGACGCGTTTCGAAAGAAACCATGTCTTTCTTCGTCAGGAATAATCTGGAATACGACAATGTTGCTAAGAGAAAGCAACGAAGAACATATAGAAGGTGCCCAAAGATGGACGCCATTATAGCCCCATGTTAGGGACAACGGAAAGCAGCAGTGAATTACTTTCTCAGGGTTCTGATAATAGGTAGCCAGGATTCACTGAGATTGTAGCCGGTGTCGCGGTTGAAATTATCTGGGTGTTGACGTGTTTCAACCGCCTCCCTGATGATTCTGGGACGATATTGCTTTATACGGGCAAGAACATCCACTCCTTGAAACATGACATCATGGCCAGGTGTTAAAGCATGATCGGCAACAGCTGATTTATCAGGTTGAATGAGCCTGATACATCTATTATGTTCCTTAATGCGAGTGGATATTGTTCTCGAAGTCTGCCCGATGTAAACCTTGCCACAAGTACAGGGAACTCTGTATACTCTGTTACACCTGGCCATGATGTCATGTTCCAAGGAGTGGATGTTCTTGCCCGTATAAAGCAATATCGTCCCAGAATCATCAGGGAGGCGGTTGAAATACGTAAACACCCAGATAATTTCAACCGCGACACCGGCTACAATCTCAGTGAATCCTGGCTACCTATTATCAGAACCCTGAGAAAGTAATTCACTGCTGCTTTCCGTTGTCCCTAACATGGGGCTATAATGGCGTCCATCTTTGGGCACCTTCTATATGTTCTTCGTTGCTTTCTCTTAGCAACATTGTCGTATTCCAGATTATTCCTGACGAAGAAAGACATGGTTTCTTTCGAAACGCGTCGAATATTAATATAATAAAACACGGCATAAGCCCAAAATTCAACATTATGAATAGTAACACGGGCCGTGAAAGTCTAAATGACAATAACATTACTAATGTAACACAAAGTGATAAGATTATTGTATCGTCATGTTAGAATGAAATTCCTAGGAGCAGTCCCTTCTCGGTTCCACAACTGCCCAGAGTATTTAACTGGCACTGCAATATTGTCTGCCGAGAAGATCTAGATGATAGGAGGTGTAGGATTGAAAATGAAAGTTTATCATAGGCTATTGCTGAATGTATGCAGACATTGGCGAAGAAACTGGAAGCAGTTTTATTTAGCAACTTTAAGGAACTGAAGGTGCAGTTATACAGTGCGTGTCTTCATCCTGAGCGTTAACAATCCCTCAGTATGCCTTCCTTTGGAGGGGAAGTAAAGCCGGCAGGCCCATGTCATAGACTAACTACAATTATGTGAAGCTGAATTTGTAGATTAGATTTGATTATCGCTCTATTAAGTTCCAACGTTCGCCGCCAGAAGTCGGTTGCGGTGGCATCTAGTAGCCAAGTTCATAGCTAGGTGTCGTTGACGGTAGCATTTGGTAGCAAAAATAGGAACTACTTCAAATTGATCGTCGGCAGTCCTTGCCTGAATTACAGAGATCACACACTAATACAACCATCACAATTATCACCGGTTAGCAGACAGATTCTACAAACACCCAAGTTACACGGTGCTACATGACCGCGTTGTCGCAGCCCCTAAACTGAGGAACCAATCAACCAACCTTTTCTGTCATAGGCATCATAATTATTACCAGCCTGGTCTCTAATCACAGAGGAATACACTCTGTGTGTAATTGTTGTTGTTGTTTCGTGAGTGGGTTAGGACATCACAGTCATCAGCCATGTGTACTCGGATACGGGTAGAATTTGTATGTGTATTGTCCGTGGTAGTGTGTGTATTGTGATGCTAGAATTGGGAAGGAACAATCCCAGTATTTACCTGGAGGAGAAAGGAGAATCGAACCCACTTATTCTCAGTTCAGTGAGGCTGAGTGAATTTAGTTTCAAACCGCAAATCAGAATTACATTTCCTGGCAGAGTAGGGAATCAAACCAGGCCCGTTGGGACAGATGATTGACTATGGATATTAATTTCTGGTTTAACTGTTACAGATTAATTGGTTATTTGTGTATGTGCCTTTTCTTGTAGTCGACATTTGACGTTAAAATGGGGTGAATATCTTTCAAAGTTTTTGATTGAATACTTCTATATATCGCATTTATTGCTGAGACAACAGTGTCTTCGGTCAAGTTCAAACTAGCAAGGTTCGAAATGCATACTTATAGAGTCTGATCGAAAACGTCGATTTATTTGTGTAATGTACCGATCACATCAACTTCTGATCATGCTTCATTTATGGTTTCGTTATGTATTTATTCGCGTATGTAGAACGTAATTTTATAAGTAAACACTCAGTATCGTTTCCTCACAGCTTGTTCTGGGTAACGCGTTCGCTGATGGCCAGAAGGCTATGACGTCATAAATCCTATTGCATGGCCTTCTCTCTCGGTGGCGTTGGCAGGATGGACCAATAAAATAGTATTGCAATCCTAGAATTGAAACTGTTAATTTTTACATTTATTAGTTAAATATATTCAGTATTATGTTCATTGAATCTACTACCGATTTTCCTCGGTGTTCTTCAACGTACCGGAAACTGGATTTCGAATATGTATAAGCTTGGCTATCCTGTAATTGTTTAAACTACTCGACAGGTTCCTAAACCAAGCAGCATGATCGGGTTTGATTAAATTATATTACTATTTAACTTCGCTATTCATCACAAAAAGATCGCCATAATTTCATACTAATTATTGACTATGTATTGACTTATGTACATGTTTGAGATTTATTTCCCATTTAGTGAAAAAGTTTATAATAAAGAAATTCAAGTTCTGAATGTTGGTAGCACATCGGCTAATTCGATACAGGTTTCGATTGCAAGATGGCGTATGTAACGAAGCACGTCAAGGCACGTCACGTAGTCGCGGAAACTCTACGGTGTTGAATTTTAAATTAATTCATTTCTTGAAGTTATCATGCGTGTGCATTCATTGTGTTTGTTCAATTTGATCGTAAATTGACATACGCGATTCGTTATCATCATGCCAAATAAAAGTTATAGGGAGTTCAAAATGTCATTTGTGTATTTTGGCAGCGAAAAAGTATGAATTTTTGATGGGTTCTTGATCTCTGATATATGAAATGAATGGCAATGGTTCGACAGGAATTGGTGAACTTTGTATTATGGACTGCAAACCTATATTAACTCGTAAGTTAAATCTTGCTCCTATTTATTCTCTTGTGAGTAAATAAGGTCAACACACAAACATACTGATGATGTTTTGGCCTAACATTTTCAGATGCTGGAGATGCAGCTTTGTTTTCTAGTCTTGCCTCTTCCCTAGTACAGGCATTGCCTCAGGAACCTACTGAATGGCGGCGATCTTATGGACGAGCTATCAAAACAGTCTATGTTGGGGCTTCATTTGTCCCATTCAAAAAGGAAAAACTCCCGAAGGAGGGGGAGTGGCAGTTAATACAACAGCCTATTTTTCACATATATTGGACAGAATGTGCTGTAAGTTTCTGTTTACTTTATGTATTGTTTTTTGGTGTTATGTATTGGTGGAAACTTAATGCTCTACCGTATCGTTTTGAATTCATAAACAAATAGGTTACAGCTGTTATAAGATTCTCCTGTCTTCTATATTTGCAAGTAGCCTGTTTGACTCATCAGTTTCATATGGTACAGTTGTAGAAATGTACAAATCAAATGACAAGGTGGTTTACTTTCCTGGTAGAACTTCCATCAAGCATGAGGAGCTTTTGGCAACATGGTGGTCACTAATAATTTCTTTAACCAGATCTGTATTTTGAAAGAAAGTATGTGGAGGATATGACATGTGCTTGTAACGGTTGATCTGCATTACAGTTTTTAAATCAGTTCAATAGGGATGTATAGAACTAGCACCGATAGAGCGCACTGCTGTTGTACTGGGTAAGCGCAAGGCGCTCTTTTTTGTCTCCTGTGTTCTCATGCCGCTAATATCCACGAATTTAAGTTGTTTAAATTGCTATTTTCGTGACTATGCCGAGCTATTGCAGTGTTCCTCTTTGCAAAAATCAGGGCAGCCCATTTTCGTGTCACCAATTTTCACAAAATAAAGAAATGAGGAAGAAATGGTTACATGCTATTAGAAGGAAACATTTCGGTGAAGAAAATCTGACGGAACATATTAAAGTGTGTTCCAATCATTTTCAACTCGATGACTTCACGAAAACTGTGTTGGGCAAGCGTGATTTACAAAGGGAAATAATTCGGGATTAGTATAGATCGCGAGTCCCGGCGGCACCAAATTCCCCTAAAACAAAATGGCGGCTTCCGTGACGTCATCAATGACGTCACGAAATACTCCTCTAGCAAGCTTACGGGAAAAGCCTGGGGAATAGGGGGTTTTGGGTGGGGAACAACAAAAAACGTGAAAAACGAGATGGGTATCGCGATCTTTACTTGAGCCCCCCCGCTCAAGTAAAGATCGCGATACCCATCAAAAATTTGCCATTTCACCTCATTTTCAAACAATCGCGATACACAGAAAAAGATCCACATTTCACCGCATTTTTTTAAAAAAGCCGGTATCGCGATCTTTACTTGAGCTCCCCTGCTCAAGTACAGATCGCGATACCCATCAAAAATTTGCCATTTCAGCTCATTTTCAAGCAATCGCACTACGCAGTGAAAAATAAAGATCGCGATACCCATCACAAATTCGCCATTTCAGCTCTTTTTCAAGCAATCGCGCTACGCAGTGAAAAATTAAGATCGCGATACCCATCACAAATTTGCCATTTCTACTCAATTTCAAGCAATCGCGCTACGCAATGAAAAATAAAGATCGCGATACCCATCACAAATTCGCCATTTCTACTCAATTTCAAGCAATCGCGCTACGCAGTGGAAAATTAAGATCGCGATACCCAACACAAATTTGCCATTTCTACTCACTTTCAAGCAATCGCGCTACGCAATGAAAAATAAAGATCGCGATACCCATCACAAATTCGCCATTTCAGCTCTTTTTCAAGCAATCGCGCTACGCAGTGAAAAATTAAGATCGCGATACCCATCACAAATTTGCCATTTCTACTCAATTTCAAGCAATCGCGCTACGCAATGAAAAATAAAGATCGCGATACCCATCACAAATTCGCCATTTCTACTCAATTTCAAGCAATCGCGCTACGCAGTGGAAAATTAAGATCGCGATACCCAACACAAATTTGCCATTTCTACTCACTTTCAAGCAATCGCGCTACGCAATGAAAAATAAAGATCGCGATACCCATCACAAATTCGCCATTTCAGCTCTTTTTCAAGCAATCGCGCTACGCATTGAAAAATTAAGATCGCGATACCCATCACAAATTTGCCATTTCTACTCATTTTCAAGCAATCGCGCTACGCAATGAAAAATAAAGATCACGATACCCATCACAAATTCGCCATTTCAACTCTTTTTCAAGCAATCGCGCTACGCAGTGAAAAATAAAGATCGCGATACCCATCACAAATTCGCCATTTCAGCTCTTTTTCAAGCAATCGCGCTACGCAGTGGAAAATAAAGATCGCGATACCCATCAAAAATTTGCCATTTCAGCTCATTTTCAAGCAATCGCACTACGCAGTGAAAAATAAAGATCGCGATACCCATCACAAATTCGCCATTTCAGCTCTTTTTCAAGCAATCGCGCTACGCAGTGATAAATTAAGATCGCGATACCCATCACAAATTTGCCATTTCTACTCAATTTCAAGCAATCGCGCTACACAATGAAAAATTAAGATCGCGATACCCATCACAAATTTGCCATTTCTACTCATGTTCAAGCAATCGCGCTACGCAAATAAAGATCGCGATACCCATTACAAATTTGCCATTTCCGTCCAATTTTAATATTTCACACACACACACACACACACACACACGGTTTTTGTCAATAGTTACAGCCTCACCTGCCTAGAGGAATTGATTTTTGGTGCCCCTCTGTGGCCACAGCCAAAGGCTGCACCTACCCTCAAACTTCTAACCTTCGTTGCGTCCTATCCAATGGTTTTGACAATGGTTACAGCCTAACCATCCAGACCAATGGTTTAGTGTCAACAGTGCCCCACTAGCTGCCGCACACCTACCCAAAGACTTCTAACCTTCGTTGCGTCCAATCCAATGGTTTTGACAATGGTTACAGCCTAACCGCCCAGACCAATGGTTTAGTGTGAACAGTGCCCCACTAGCTGCCGCACACCAACCCTCAGACTTCTAACCTTCGTTGCGTCCAATCCAATGCTTTTGACAATGGTTACAGCCTAACCGCCCAGACCAATGGTTTAGAGTGAACAGTGCCCCACTAGCTGCCGCACACCTACCCACAGACTTCTAACCTTCGTTGCGTCCAATCCAATGCTTTTGACAATGGTTACAGCCTAACCGCCCAGACCAATGGTTTAGAGTGAACAGTGCCCCACTAGCTGCCGCACACCTACCCACAGACTTCTAACCTTCGTTGCGTCCAATCCAATGGTTTTGACAATGGTTACAGCCTAACCGCCCAGACCAATGGTTTAGTGTCATCAGTGCCCAACTAGCTGCCGCACACCTACCCACAGACTTCTAACCTTCGTTGCGTCCAATCCAATGGTTTTGACAATGGTTACAGCCTAACCGCCCAGACCAATGGTTTAGTGTCAACAGTGCCCCACTAGCTGCCGCACACCCACCCACAGACTTCTAACCTTTGTTGCGTCCAATCCAATGGTTTTGACAATGGTCACAGCCTAACCGCCCAGACCAATGGTTTAGTGTCATCAGTGCCCAACTAGCTGCCGCACACCTACCCACAGACTTCTAACCTTCGTTGCGTCCAATCCAATGGTTTTGACAATGGTTACAGCCTAACCGCCCAGACCAATGGTTTAGAGTGAACCGTGCCCCACTAGCTGCCGCACACCTACCCACAGACTTCTAACCTTCGTTGCGTCCAATCCAATGGTTTTGACAATGGTTACAGCCTAACCGCCCAGACCAATGGTTTAGTGTGAACAGTGCCCCACTAGCTGCCGCACACCTACCCACAGACTTCTAACCTTCGTTGCGTCCAATCCAATGGTT
Organism: Meconema thalassinum; assembly: GCA_946902985.2. Taxonomy (NCBI): domain Eukaryota; kingdom Metazoa; phylum Arthropoda; class Insecta; order Orthoptera; family Tettigoniidae; genus Meconema; species Meconema thalassinum. Next base: position 283,544,164 of record OX336397.1, read on the forward strand.
TTGACAATGGTCACAGCCCAACCGCCCAGACCAATGGTTTAGTGTGAACAGTGCCCCACTAGCTGCCGCACACCTACCCACAGACTTCTAACCTTTGTTGCGTCCAATCCAATGGTTTTGACAATGGTTACAGCCTAACCGCCCAGACCAATGGTTTAGAGTGAACAGTGCCCCACTAGCTGCCGCACACCTACCCACAGACTTCTAACCTTCGTTGCGTCCAATCCAATGGTTTTGACAATGGTTACAGCCTAACCGCCCAGACCAATGGTTTAGTGTGAACAGTGCCCCACTAGCTGCCGCACACCTACCCACAGACTTCTAACCTTTGTTGCGTCCAATCCAATGGTTTTGACAATGGTCACAGCCTAACCGCCCAGACCAATGGTTTAGTGTCAACAGTGCCCCACTAGCTGCCGCACACCTACCCACAGACTTCTAACCTTCGTTGCGTCCAATCCAATGGTTTTGACAATGGTTACAGCCTAACCACCCAGACCAATGGTTTAGTGTGAACAGTGCCCCACTAGATGCCGCACACCTACCCACAGACTTCTAACCTTCGTTGCGTCCAATCCAATGGTTTTGACAATGGTCACAGCCTAACCGCCCAGACCAATGGTTTAGAGTGAACCGTGCCCCACTAGCTGCCGCACACCTACCCACAGACTTCTAACCTTCGTTGCGTCCAATCCAATGGTTTTGACAATGGTTACAGCCTAACCGCCCAGACCAATGGTTTAGTGTCAACAGTGCCCCACTAGCTGCCGCACACCTACCCACAGACTTCTAACCTTCGTTGCGTCCAATCCAATGGTTTTGACAATGGTTACAGCCTAACCGCCCAGACCAATGGTTTGGTGTGAACAGTGCCCCACTAGCTTCTTTACTTTTTTTCTACGTAGCGCTATTGCTTGAAAATTAGCAGAAATGGCAAATTTGTCCGATCATTACTTTTTCTGAGCGGGCGAAAATTTTCCATTTCACCTAATTTTCAAACAATCGCGATACACAGCAAAACATCCATGGGATGTTGATCCTTCAACTACCAGAAGCACTGTAATAAGCATATGTAGAAATACAACACTTACCCCATTTGACACCGGAGTCCAACAGCAACTTCATTAGGTGTAATTCACATGCACAGACACTGCCTTCTTACATACACACTACCAACCATCAAAAATACCACAATCACTATAAATATACCATCCACATTACGGTATACCATACGTAAATCTTATTTTAATTTATTTTCGCAACGCATAAGTATCGCAACCGAGCATTTCAAAATCTCCCCGGCGACTAAATTTCAAAATGGCGCCTGACAAGCACGGCGCATATCAGCTGGCGCACATGAGCTGGCCAATCACAATCGAGAAAATGAATTTCAACTCACCAATCAGGTAAGTATTTTTAACACGTCATAGGTGACGTCATTGAGATCACCAAAAGCTCACTAAACCCCGGGACTCGGGATATATACTACAACCAATAATTCCTACCTATAAACTGATTAGACATTTCGATAACAACCACTGAATTTATGCGTTTGTATTTGAAGGTGAGAGAGCAAGATTAAAACCGGGCACTGTTCCATCGCTTTTTCCGTGGACCACGAACACAGCCAAATTAAGGAAGAGGCCGCACACAAGAAAATTGCTAGTTTACAACAATAAACCTACAATATCGGATCTGCATAAATTATCTCCATTGAAGTACGGTACGGGAAGAAATCGTCAATATACAGGAAGAAGTGAATGTAACATTTGTGACTCCCATTTTCAAAGGCATCAATACTCGGACAAATACTTCAAGAATAAATGTCACAACATTAACAGCCAAAACGTATTATGGTTGGTTTCTTGAAATCAGAATTAATCGTCAACTTCCATCTGCTCGACGGAGAATGTAGTACCGGTAGCGACTGACTTCTACATTCTTGAGACATAAGTTAGCCAGATGAATTGAAACAGTTCGTGGCCCTAAAGCAGGTATTCTCAAACTTTTTAAATAAGTCGTTTCCAAGGGGTACGGAAACGATTCGTATTAAGAAATTGACGAAATTACATAAGAACCAAACGTTGCGATGCATTTTGAGGTATATAATACCGGTATCAACTTTCTTTGATTATGTTTACCTTAAAACATGACAGTAAGCTATCAACCAAAAATAAAAGACATGAATCGAAGCAAGGGGAGCAAGTGAATATTTAAATCTCTTTTTATAAAAGGAACATTGTAGTTTTACGTGACCGTTAATCTGGAGATCATGAGCCACGGGACCTCCTCTTTACGTGGAATCCGAACAACAGGGCATGGCATTTCACTTTGAAAAACTCACATGCATTGACCGGGAAATCTCTATTTATGATTTAAGCCTTATGGAGATAAATGTATCAATATAGGCCTACAATACTCAAGCATTCTGACTCCTATTCATTATTTGAATAATAAAGCGTGTTAGAATTTTGTTATTACCGCTGTAGCCTATTAATTCTTCCTTCCTCCCACTAGTTTTAGCACCCTTAGTCCGTAGCTCATTTTGCAGCTGTTTAACGCTTAAACGCTGAAAATCGTTCATAATATATTAGAGGATATACCTATAGAATTAATTAATATAGTCTTGGAGTAAAATTAGAGAAGATATAATTTACTTTAGCTTAGAAAACTCGGTCACAATCGAGACATTCCTCGCAGCTGACTGGGGGAAACATAGGACGATCGCTCTGCGCTTACCCAGTACTACACGAGCACTATCTGGCGCGAACTTTCTCAGGCTACATCCCTATTGGTACAATATAAGTGAAATATTTTATCAATCGATATTGAGTCAATGCCAAGTACAGGGCTATTACAAATGATTGAAGCGATTTCATAAATTCACTGTAGCTCCATTCATTGACATATGGTCACGACTCACTACAGATACGTAGAAAAACTCATAAAGTTTTGTTTGGCTGAAGCCGCACTTCAGGTTTCTGTCGCCAGAGCGCTCGAGAGCGCAGTGAGACAAAATGGCGACAGGAGCCGAGAAAGCGTTTGTCGTGCTTGAAATGCACTCACATCAGTCAGTCATAACAGTGCAACGACACTTCAGGACGAAGTTCAACAAAGATCCACCAACTGCTAACTCCATTCGGCGATGGTATGCGCAGTTTAAAGCTTCTGGATGCCTCTGTAAGGGGAAATCAACGGGTCGGCCTGCAGTGAGCGAAGAAACAGTTACCGCGTGCGGGCAAGTTTCACGCGTAGCCCGCGGAAGTCGACGAATAAAGCAAGCAGGGAGCTAAACGTACCACAGCCGACGGTTTGGAAAATCTTACGGAAAAGGCTAAAGCAGAAGCCCTACCGTTTACAATTGCTACAAGTCCTGACACCCGATGACAAAGTCAAACGCTTTGAATTTTCGGCGCGGTTGCAACAGCTCATGGAAGAGGATGCGTTCTGTGCGAAACTTGTTTTCAGTGATGAAGCAACATTTTTTCTTAATGGTGAAGTGAACAGACACAATGTGCGAATCTGGGCGGTAGAGAATCCTCACGCATTCGTGCAGCACATTCGCAATTCGCCAAAAGTTAACGTGTTTTGTGCAATCTCACGGTTTAAAGTTTACGGCCCCTTTTTCTTCTGCGAAAAAAACGTTACAGGACACGTGTATCTGGACATGTCAATGCATGTGAGATTTTCGAAGTGAAATGCCATGTCCTGTGGTTCGGATTCCACGTAAAAAGGAGGTCCCGTGGCTCATGATCTCAGGATTGACGGTCACGTTAAACTACAAGCTTCCTTTTTACATGCTGGAAAATTGACTCATGCCACAACTGGAGACCAACAGCGCCGACTTCATCTTCCAACAGGATGGTGCTCCACCGCACTTCCATCATGATGTTCGGCATTTTTTAAACAGGAGATTGGAAAACCGATGGATCGGTCGTGGTGGAGATCATGATCAGCAATTCATGTCAAGGCCTCCACGCTCTCCTGACTTAACCCCATGCGATTTCTTTCTGTGGGGTTATGTGAAAGATTCAGTGTTTAAACCTCCTCTACCAAGAAACGTGCCAGAACTGCGAGCTCAACTCATTGATGGGGACATGCTGCGCCGAGTGTGGGAGGAACTTGATTATCGGCTTGATGTCTGCCGAATCACTAAAGGGGCATTTGTGAATGCCTAAAAAAAACTTTTTGAGTTTTTGTATGTGTGTGCAAAGCATTGTTAAAATATCTCAAATAATAAAGTTATTGTAGAGCTGTGAAATCGCTTCAATCATTTGTAATAATCCTGTACATTCAAATAGAGAAATACATAAATATCACAGGCGGCTTCGGTGACGTAGTTGGTAGCATGCTGAGCTTCTGTGCCCAAGATAGCGGGTTCAAACCCAGCTGAAGCCGTCAGATTTTTTAAGAGCGTTAAAAATCCCTCAGTATGCCTTCCTTCGGAGGGGAAGTAAAGCCGGCGGTCCCGTTGTCATAGATTTATGACATGTTAAAGAACCTTCCACTAATTACACCTGTGTGAAGCTAAATTGGATAGGTTAAGAATGTAAACAACACTCTTAGGTTCCTACGTTCGTCGCCAAGAGCCGACTGCGGTGGCATCTAGTAGCTAAGTTCTGAACTAGGCCTAGTAGTCGTTGACGGTGGCGGCAAAAGTAGGAACTATTTGAAAAATTCAAACATGCAGTCTTTAAGGTAAATGCACCAATGGTCGTCATGTTAAGGGAGATTTAGACAAGAAATCATATACACCGTACACATTTTGGTAAATTTAATCAACAAAAGCACTGTACCTAACCTCAAACTCTACTCAAACACTAGGAAAGACCAAATATCAAAGATATTCGTTTTAGGAAAAATGACGTATTTTTTAAAAAGTGTGTTTTTGCGCCAGTGTTCGGCACGATGTATTTGGATTATTCCTATATTCGTCACCCGTTTGCACCAATTGCCGTCACAGTGTTAATTTTCCTTGTCTGCTGTTTATAATGCATTTCTGTCAATTGTTGCGTAATACACCGATTTATCGACTTGGAGGCTAACATTTACGAATAAAACAGTACCAGTAATTATGTTTTTAATAAAAATGGAATATAAAAAAATAAAAAAAATAAAAAAAAACGGCAATGGGAAGCGTGATTGGTGGGTAGAAGACATACGAGCAGGAAAATATCGTAATTCTGCTCTAAACAAGAGAGACCACGGCATAACAGCCCGGAAAATGACCATTCGCTGAGGCCTAACACCGATTGTTGCCATAGAAACCGCCTGAATTCGCCACTCATGTACATTTTTCTTCCAGGCAGTCTTTAGTAGCTTAAAAACCCTACATCCGTGGGTTGAAGTACGTGTGTGACATTAGGTAGTAAAGCGACCAAAACAATTCCATGATCCTCACAAAATTTACTAGTATGTATGGTCAAGTGTGAGAAGTGCCCGTCTATGAATAATGTCAGGGAGAGGAATCTCCTTCTCAACCAACCAAGGATGAAATATGTTTCTGAGAAATTCGTAAAACACTTCCCCGCGTCATTCACCCGTTGGGTGATTTGCGAATGCCCCAGTGTGCTGGCATTGAGGCAATAATGATGGCTTGCGGCAGACGTTCATACTTGAATACTACAAGAGAAGGAGAAATATCGCCGTGGGCATTGCCTGTTAGAAGTACCGTCAAGCATTCTTTCTCATCCGAATTCACTTGCTGATATATTGTCTTGTAACCCCTGTTCGCCAGCACTTTGTTACCTTTCGGATTGAGAAAGAAAACCGTCTCGTCAGCGTTGAACAGTCGCCGAGCGTCTGTCAAAATAGACTGGAAGTCGTTTTCCACTGAATAGCTGTAGACTTCTGAAACCCAGGTTTTATTTTGATGTTCTGTAATTGCAGCACGGCTTACTGTCAAATTTTGAGGGGTTCGTAAAAGATAGACCTGGATTTCTTTTTATGAAAGATTCACTCCATTTCCTTCCTGGCGGCCATCTTTGAAAGGAAAGTCCCTCTTCAATTCTTGTGTAAGGCACTGGACGCTTTTGCAAATCGTCCTTTGTTACCGGGACCCCGCTTTTCGTAGTGAGATTACCCATTGAACTAGCATAGCCTCAGCTTCCTTTGTTAAAATGGAACTTAGCCCCATTTTCCTCTCTCTAGGAGATTTTCCTTTAATTTTGTCCGAGAGGGTGTTTCTCGGAACACCATTCCTCTCCGCGGCCTTTTTAATACTCATGCCGTCCTCCACAATGGCCTTAATAGCAGCTTCCATTTGCTCAATATCATAATTCAGAACTGTGCGTTTCGACATATTGCCTGGGGCAGATGACCTCGTAGTTCCGCCCCTTAAGACAACAATAACTATCTAACATATTGCCTGAAAGCAAAGATTTAGTCTTGGAATAATATATTATTTATCATCTCAATAAAAATTTAAAAAATCCTCTGTAGCACGCCTAGCCAAAAAAAAACTAGGCCTACTGAGGTGCGGCCGTCAAGAAGAGAGACCTACGTAATAATAACAATACCCTGTAAATGTTTATTGGTTGCGAAACCTTAACACAAACATTAACGTGCACTAGTGTTCGTCACGAATGTGCTCTAAAGTTCGTCAGCTATGACGACTACTGGACACGATGATCAAATGATAATTTAATTAATACAGGGTACTTTAGAGCTACATTATAAGTATATTGCCGCTGTTAGGTCTTGCAAGGAGAAATGACAATGTGCCAGTTTTCGTCACAAATGACGAGCATTGGTAAAGTTCACTTTTTTAAATCCAGTGTTAGTTACCGGCATTTCTTACAAAACTAGGCACGTGAGCACGAAATAACAAATCACATATGTTACAGAAACAATTACCAACTATATCACGCTCTTGTAACATTTTAAAATGTCGGAACATAACACGCATGCACATAATTAACTCGCGCGCATGCTTAGCACATGCGAGAAGCAAATGGTGCGTCAAGACAGCTCAGCTCACAGAAGATGTTTGACGCTGGGAATCACCTATTACATCGCACGCATGATTGCGCAAAGTTGCTCCTTATCGGCAAGGAAGGTATGATGCATCTCGTAAGACTTCGTGCGTTGAGAAAGACCCGTTGACATGCTTATTTTTTGTACTTATATACGAGAGTGACGAAGACTGGATCAGTGACGAAAACCGGTACAGTTACCTTACTTGAATTAAAAAACAGATACACACACTAATACAGCCATCACAATTAACACCGGTTATCAGATTCTACATACACCCAAAGTACACGGGGTTACATGACCGCGTTGTCGCAGCCTCTAAACTGAGGAACCAACCAACCATAAATATCACTACAGCAAATACAAAGTAATTGGATAAATATATCAATACTCTGCCATTATGGTGGTCTTTATGAAACAGTCTGTACCAAACATTATTTGATATGATTTGTACATGAAAGCCAATTTATTGTTTCATTAAAATTGTTAGTTTGACATGTATCTTTAGGTGTTCAACTGTGGGATTTATCTTTTTCAGGATGTCGATGTGTACAAGACATCTGTCCGAGATGACATAGAGAATTGGATGAAAACACTGAACCAGCACAATATCCAAGACTGGATGATAGTTCTTGTCGAGAACTATGACATTAAGAAGGGCAATAAACTATTACCACGGACAACAGTGTTGGATAAAATCAGGAGTGATTTCGCTGCAAAACATGGTGACAGGTAATGCTAAATGTTTGCAGTATATCGTAGTACGTACGGTAAGCCAAGTAATATAAGATTAAACACTAGAAAGTGAATATATCGGCCACTGTCAGCATAGATTTTAATGACTGTTGTAACCTCTTTCTTCTACAAATGCCTTCTGTGATTTGAATGGCACATGATTTTTTCATCCAAATGGACAGCTGCAATAAAAATGTCGTGGAACCCAGCAGCGGTACAATCAGTTCCAGGAAGGACATCTACTACCATCACTGCCATTTCCCAGGGTGTGAAAAAAGATGAGACACTGGGTCATGTTCTGGGATGTTGCCCAAAAGGCGAGCGGATGAGGAACACTCGACATCACATGGTTCGGTCTAAAATCGCAGAAGCTCTACAGAAGGCGAAGTGGGAAGTTTATGAAAAAGTTCATTGTTTGGCAGAGGTTGGCAGCAGTAGACAAGCGGATATTATAGCTCTTAATAGGCTCCGGGAAAGCAGTGATTCTAGACCCCACAATTCGATTTGGACAGCACGTCCGGCAAGCTTCGACAAGAAGAGGGCTGGGTAGATTATAGGCTAGGGAATAAGCCACCCACCAAGGGAAGATGATTAAGAGAAGGAAGTAGATTTGGGATCGGAGAAAAAGGATAGAAAAATAGGAGGAGAGTCCCACAAAATTAATGAGTTCAACTTTAAATACCTTTAGAGGCAGTTGCCACTGAAAATTAACACCTTGATACCTAAAGTAGGAACGAGCTTGGTCGAAGCTGACGGGAACCGCAGCTAAGGCTTGGGCAGTTTGCCAGAGAGAGGCTTTAGTGTGTTTCCTTCCAAGCACGAATAAAAGTACTATAGGGAAGGGTGATGGTCTGGCCAGACAAGTAGTAAAAGCTTTATTAAGCGTTAACGAGGGCATAAACCTAGGAAGAGCTAGGAAAGCCAGGATCCTGCCTAACTATAGTATCAGAGAAATGATGAATCCAAAAACAAATATTTAATTTATTTAACAATTCAGGATTAATTGATCTTTTTAACAAATAAATATTTTTTAATCTTATTAGCAATTTGAGGTCGCAGACCTCTTAACATCAAACAGTTGCTCCAGGCAATTGACAATTTTTAAGGTTTTTTAAACCGTGTATTAAAATCTTGGTAAGATTTCATAAATAGGCAAAATGGAATAATTAAAGTTTTGACATTTACAGGAGTACAAGCAGTGTACTTATATGAAACCTCTGAAAGAACATTCTAACGAGAATAACAACTTCGAAGATAACAAAATGGAAAACATAAGGAATAAAAAGGAAGTTCCTACAACTTCTTATATTTAAACAGAATTACTTTGTGAGATTTATACAAAGAGAGCAGGTCACTTCCTGTGAACCTGAAAAGTTAATCAGAAGGAAGGTTCTAGACCTTTTATACTTTGAATAAGACTCGCCAGTCAAATGAGGCAGTTATCATTTAGCGAGACCAAAAAATAACTCACTCAGGAGTTGAGAGAATTGTTTTCCCTGCTTTTGAAGGGAGGAACAATGTAAATTTAAAACTTGTATCACACAAGAAATTATGCAGAATTTAATTAATGTTAAACTGGCAAAGTTGGAAGGGCACTTAGTAAGTAACACCTTATAGAAAGTTACATTTTTATAAATAATGGTTGTTAGTAGAAGGTTAAGGAAAGATCATTGGGATATAGGAACAATGTTCATGGCCGTATTTAATGTAACCGGACGATCGCGACGCGGTAGAAAAGTGGAGCAAGCACTGATTAACACTATAGTTTGTAAAGATGGATGCAAAGTTCACTAGAGAAACACTGAAGTTTATGAGAAAAAAAGTTATTGCAATTATGGAGATAACTGATTGCACTATGTAGGTGAAAGTCTATTTCTTGAAAAAGCTGTAATTTACAATCAAATGCGCCGTAGAATTTTACAGAGGTTCCAGCGGAGGACGAAAATTCACTATTGTAGTAATTTAGTTTTAAACAGGATTTTCCCAAGTACATGAGAAATACATGATGGCAGGACTCGCAGATAGAGAACAAGTTCTAGAAGGTTCCAGAACGACCTTAGCAGAAAATGGGGTTTGAAAAAATCCAACGGAGGAAATAGTTTCAAAATTATAGGCAGCGGGTATTAGATAATATCCCACGTAGCGAGAGGGTTTCTCGTTTAAAGCTTAAGAAAAGCTCTTTTTAGAAAGGTTGGCTTATACAAGAAAAAGCTCAACATTGCAAATCCCACGAAGAATGATTATTGCCCCAAGTAAATAATTTCACACTGCCCACAATTAAAAGCACTTGAAAGTTAAAACCATGAAGATGAGGTTAAAACTTTTTAAAAATGGTACTTATCTCGATTTCATGTTGAAGTCGGAGTTCCTTAGGAAGACTATCTAGCCAACATGGCGTAGGAGAGTGTGTGCCTCTTAGTTTGAGGCTAGCTCGAGAGGAGCTTTGACTGATCGAGTCAACTGCAGACGGAGAAGTGAGTGCTGCTCAACAGAGCACGGAGAGACCACGGAAGGGGAAAGAGTGGGGGTAGGAAACAAAAGGAGAACATATAAACATTGCCAACTTTACAGAAAGAAAATAATCTTCTTTTGCTGAGCTGGTCTTCAAGGAGTTGATAGATGATACTAGCGCAGCATGGTGAGCAAAGAAGTAGACGTAGTCCTCTTGCTCAAGGAGAAAATAGCTGACGATAGTAACGAGATCTGGTAGCCAAATGGATAAGTAAGTCCTCTTGCACGATGAGGAATTGAGTAGCTTCAGAGGTTTGCTACTAGATGGCGCTAGGTGGATCACAGAAGTTATATATCTGAAACATACTTATGAAGACATAAGAGACATGCCCAACAGGGAGAAAACAGATGATCACTGTTGGTGTTTGGCAAGGAGGAAGGAAAAAATGAACATGCAAAGAGCAATAGACATTATATCTCTCGTACCGTGTATTCAAAGAATACACCAAGGGCTATGTATCTCACTTTAGTGAGAGTTATAATACAGCTGGTTGTACAGTACATGGGAGGTAGATATCTCCTCTTTGGTGCACTTGGGGCATCGTCTAGGTTTGCATGCTCAGCAGTACACAGAGATGCTGCAGGGAATTCTGAAGGATTCTATTCATATTTTGAATAATCACTTACATAACAATGCGTGAATTTTTTCTCATCTGTGTTGTGTGTCCCTGAAATTTTAATTCTTGTTGTATAATGCTCGACCTCCATGGTCACCTTAGGTGTAAGGCAGGTGCCGATTTTGGGGAAAAGAAAAATTGCTTTAAAACTTCGAAGTTATACCAAACAACAAAATATTGTAACTTACATGATTTTTTTTAAACATCTCACAGTAATGATTATACAGCAGAACTCTAATTTACTGATTCCTTGTGAAAAAAAATCTTAAACTACTGAAATTAGCCAAATTACCTGTGGTAATGGTCGGGAAAAAATCTGGAGATGCTGTAATAATAGAAGTTTACTCTTCCACTGTCTACAACCCACCTGCCGTCCCCTTTTTTGATCACTGCTTATATAAATGACATTCCAGCTGAGTCCGCCATTACACTTCTGATTTAGTAACAAGTACAGTATTGCCAACCTCACACATTTGGTACTATTTTATATCCGGTGTCGTAAAACAAAAAAGTGCCGTTCTAGTCCAATATGGTTTTTATCTTGACCAATAATTGTTACATTGCGCGGCCCTATGGACCTTTCTTGTCACGCACAGTGGGGTAGTCGCGCATCGATAATCTTTACCCAGGGCAATGGTTTTGCCAAATATTTCTTTTTTCACGTGTGTTTAGTGGTGTATTTTGTATTGGACATGTTGGCAACAGTGATATGACATCAATGTGTGCCCATGAAACATGGCTGTCGTCATTGAGTGAACAAGAAATAAAAACATTTCTGTAATATAACACAGTGCAGCAGTGGTAATTGACAGTCATTTCAATTCCTAATGACCTCAGGAAAGTACCAGTATGTGAATCTTATATTTTCAATAATCTGTCAGGTACAAATGTAAAAGCCTGGAGTAGGTACCGGCAAGAATTAATGATTATACTTAAACTAGTTGAAATTAAGTTAATGTTTGACTTCGATCCATGTCCATTAGAATAGTTATAACTATAAATGTTTTCCTCTTGCGCTTCTTCTTGTCTCCCTTGGAGATGTTCTTCTGGGCCTTACCAGCCTTCTTGGCAGCCTTTCCGCTAGTCTTTATTCTGTGATTAGTTTTAACATAGAATAACATACGATGTTCCTATTTGAATTTGGTATCTTTTAATGTCTCTCAGCCTCCACCCTTGTCCAGTCTTCTCCTCTCTTCTTCACGCTTTCTTCGACCCCCTTCAGCCACCTGTCTCTCGGTCTCTTTCCTTTCCACTTCGTCTCTTGTATCCTCCTGGGTATCCTCTTCTCCTCCATTCGTTTTACATGTCCATACCATCTAAGTCTAGATTTCTCTATACCATCCTGTAATGGTTCCTCCTTCATTAATTCTCTGGTCCTCTCATTTCTTATTCTGTCCATCTTTGTAGCTCGAACACTGCTTCTCAAGAATCTCGTCTCACTGGCCTGTATTTTGCTCTTCTCCCTTCCTTTCATAACCCAGGTCGGGATAGGGACATAGTACGTCCGATATATGATCTTTTTGCTGTTCTGAGGGACATCCTTGCTCCATAACATGCTTCTCACACTCCTCCGGAATGCTTCTGTCTGTCTCCCCCGCTCATTTATTTCTCTATCGTTTCTTTCATTATCTTGTATCAGGCTTCTCAAATACCGGGTACAATTGTAAAAGCCTGGAGTAGGTACCGGCAAGAATTAATGATTGTACTTAAACTAGTGGAAATTAAGTTAATGTTTGACTTGAATGCATGTCCATTAGAATAGTTTATGTTTATATTCTTTGATTAGTTTTAACATAGAATAACATAAGATGTTCCTATTTGAATTTGGTATCTTTTAATATATAGGACAACATTTCCTAGCTGAGGAATGGTCATTGTGCCCTGAAACATGTACAGTACTAAAGTAGCAACATATACTGACTAGGCGGGCCAATATAAAACCATTAGAGTGAAACCTCTCTTAAAGACCACCCCTCTTAAAGACCGATTTTTCTTGGATCCGATTTAAAACCGCATAAGGTCAATGTAGTTGTTACTTTATTTAAGGACCACCCCTCTCCCCGACCAAAGACCAGGCATTTTCTCAGTCTGACCTCTTTCAAAAGACCACTTCTCGTCTGCCTTCCCATTGGAGATGGTGATGATGTAAACAATGGTTCTGTTGGCACAGAACTGCATCAGCATACAATGTCATTAGAAAAAGTGTTACGGTAAGTAACGTATAAAAAAAATACAAAAAACAGCTCTCCTAGAAGATTGTTCGAACCCACAACAAATTAATGGACTTTCGAACTCATTCAGAGCTATTCTAGAAAGTGAAATTGTTAAAAAAAAGATGTGCTAATCTGAGGCAGAGATCAATTCGTGACTTTTTTAAATGACAGAGCTCAGAAAATAACTAATTGTAATTAATTTGTACTAAATGTGAACCAATGCAGATAAATTGTAATCAAGGTTGTGTTCCAACAGTACTTTATTAATAATGCAGTATAAAATTATTTTTAATGCCTACCCCTATTAAGAGACCACCCCTCTAAAAGAGCAGTTTTCCATGGAACCGTCACTGGTCTCTTAATAGAGGTTTCACTGCTACTTGTGTTTTAATATCAGTTGTTAGTCAATACAAATCCAGAATAAAATGAAAGTTGTTTGAATACATTGTTCAGAGACCCCTCAGTGGTTGGCCAGCATGTTGCATGCCAAACATCACCCTGTAACAGATAAGTCTGGTGTAATCATCTTCCATCCGTATGTTGTGTATGGGTTTAGTTTAATTAAGACAGAAGGCTAATCATTAATTCTTCTCTTGACCAGAACCGGGCTTTTACAAATCCTGGCAGATTATTGAAAATATTCCCATACAGTTCTTGGGGTCTTGAGGAATTGAAAATACTGTCAATTATCACAGCTACATTGGAAATATTTGTAATATTATGTAAATAAAAGTTTTTATTTCTTGCCCGTTCAAAAACGGCAGCCATGCTTGAGTTGCACATATTGACGTCTTATCATGTCCCATCACTCTTGCCAACATGCCCGATACACAATACACCATGCGACTCACGTAACATGCTAGTGGGGCACGGTTGACAAAAAACCATTGATCTGAATGTGTTAGGCTGTAACAACAGTCAAAAACCATTGGATTGGACAAAACAACGGTTAAAATTTGTGCGGGGCATGATTGACAAAAACAATGGATCTGGACGTAACCATTGTCAAAAACCAAAGTAGCACCGTAAACGTGGGGTTGGCGATACTGTACTTGACAGTAACATCATCATCTTCATTTCCCCTTTTCCAGTTAACACTGGGTGGGGGCAAATATGGTTCCTCTCCACTTTGTTCTGTCATTCCATCATTCCTCTTCCGACACAGTGTTCCAATCCAGGTTCCGTTTTCTAATACTATTCTCCACCGAGTCCATCCAACTCATTCTTGGTCTTCCGCGTCCTCTCTTCCCTGTCATCCGTCGTTCCAGTTCTCGTCTTGGTAGCCTTACTTCATTCATCCGCTTGACATGTCCAAACCATCTCAATCTGTTTTGCTCCAGTTTGTCATTTAGTTTCTGTACTCCCAGTTCTTTCCGTATATCTTCATTTCTCACTCTGTCCCTCCTCGTTTTCTGGACCATACTTCTCAGGAATCTCATCTCAGCTGCTTGTACTCTGCTCTCATCCCTCTTCGGCTGCATATGTCATTATAGGAACATAATAAGCTGTGTACATAACTTCTTTAGTCTTGTTCCATACTAGTCCCCGTACCTGTTGGTACAAAGTACTCTCGAGTTGTATTCTTCTGCTAATTTCCAAATCTAGTCTTCCATCTTCAGTCAGTTCACTTCCCAAGTATTTGAAGTGTTTCACCACTTCCAATTCCTTATCTCCTACTTTGATTAGTCCTTTTCCTTCTTTCTTATCTCTACTCATCGCCCAAAATGGCAGACACAGATGAAATTTCATCTATATAGGTCTGTATTTGAATACTAAAAAGTATTCAAACACGTAATTCCACCTATTAACGTAACAGTCGTTGGGACGAAACTGGAACAAGTTCAGCATGTAAAATACCTTGGATGCATACTTGATCATAATTGGAATAATGCTATTGAAATTAGATCCTGCATAGAACAGACAAGAGCTGCATTTAAGAAAATAACCTACTGTGCAACAGAGACTTTAATATCTCTCTTCGTCGCAGTTTACTTCGATGTTACATTTTCTCTATCCTCTATCCTGAAGCCTGGAGCCTCACGGAGATCACCAGTTAAAAACTTCAAGCATTTGAGTTGTGGTGCTACAGACGCATGCTCAGAATATCATGGATCGATAAAGTATGTAACACCGAAGTGCTCGAACGCTTGCACAAAGACCTGGAGGTCTTACATACAATCAAAAACACCAAGCTTTAATACTTTGGTCTTACCATTCTTATCATTCGTAATATATAATAATAATATCGTATGGCCTCGGGTGCCTGGTGCAAGCTTTGTTAATTGACACCCAGAGGGTAGCTTGCATGTCGAATTTCGTCGTTCCTTTGAACGCTATGAAAGTCAAAGAGGTTAGATATCTAAACTCCTTGACACTACAGCGCTTTCAAGTAGAGAATGGAGGAACTTTGTGTTGGCGGAAAATTCGTAATGATAAATATACTCTCCTTCAGAACATTATTGAGGTTGGTTGGTTCCTCAGTTTAGGGGCTGCGACAACGCGGTCATGTAGCCCCGTGTACTTTGGGTGTGTGTAGAATCTGTCTGATAACCAGTGTTAATATTGTGATGGCTGTGTTAGTGTGTGTTATCTGTTTTCAATTCAAGTGAGAACTGCAGACATTGAATTTTTTCAAATAGTTCCTACTTTTGCCGCCAAATGCCACCGTCAACGACTACTAGTTCAGAACTTGATTGCCAGATGCCACCACAGTCGGCTCTTGGCGACGAACGTCGGAACCTAAGAGCGTTTGTCGAATGTTGAACCTATATATAATTTAGCTTCACGCAGGTGTAATTAGTGGAAGGTTCTTTAACATGCCATAAATATATGACTTGGGACCGCCGGCTTTACTTCCCCTCCGAAGGAAGGCATACTGAGGGATTTTTAACGCTCTTAAGAAATCTAATTCAGTAAAGTTTATGTCTGGGTTTGAACCTGTGATCTTGGGCATAGAAATCATTATTGAAGGAAAAATTGAAGGTACAAGAGCTGTTTTCTAAGTAAGGGCCTTTTTTTTTTCAAGCCCGTAGTTTGTGCGCGCTACCTCCCGGCATCCTTTGCGAACAAGCAGGCGTCAGTTGCAGCTAACCTGTAGGCTGAACTGTGCATCTTTACAATGTTCAAGTTTATTGATTTGTCCGGCACGTGTGAGGTACGATCTGTGATATGTTTCTTGAGCGCAAGAAACATGTCGGCTGCAGACATTCATCGTCAGCTTTGTGAGGTGTATGGTGATAATGCAATGAAGGAAGGTAAAGTTCGAAAATGGGTCAAAAGTGGCCGTCAAAATGTTCATGACGATGAACGCTCAGGTCTGTGATCACAGTTGACTTGGTGACTGCAATTGACACGAAAATTCACGAGGACCGAATATTCATGATAACCACTCTATCAATGGATTTTCCTCAAGTGTGAATTCTTGGTTGTCAGAGCAGGTGGCAAACTTTTATGCAGAGGGATTTCAGAACTTAGTTTTAAGGTATGACAAGTGCCTAAATAAACAAGGCAACTATGTAGAAAAATAGAGGAAGGTATGTAAAACCAAAATAAATGTTGTTTCAAAATAAAATGTTCAATTAATTTTTAAAACAAAAACGGCCGTTACTTAAAAAACAGCCCTTGTAAGAGAGGCTGAGGACGGAGGAGGATATCCTAGCTAAGGAACCTTCGTGAATGGTATGGACTCAACACTCCTACACTATTCCAAGTTGCTAAAAGTAAACAACAGATCGCCCTGATGACAGCCAACGTCCACTGAGGAAATCGCACATGATGCAGAAGAAGGTCGTGATCAAGTTTGGGAAGGGAACTACTTGCGTGTGGCGGAGCTCTTTCCGGTCACGGAGAGAGTCTGTCATTTTGTGTAGGCTAAGGATAGGTCATACAAGATCCACCCACTTGTACCTAATGAGAAGGGAAGACCCCTCACTTTGTACCTGTGGAGCCGTTTTCACTGTGGCCCACATTTTCACCGAGTGTGTGGATCTTGCTGACTTACGAAGAAACCTTGGTTTGCTGATGACACTCAAACTTATATTAGCCGATGACGCGGTGGCTGCTGATCGCGTTATCCGCTTTATAAGTGAGAGTGGGTTAGGGCCAGCAATTTAAATTTTTCAGTATAAATTGACTCAACGACTTATTCGTTTTTGAATGATAGTTTTTTGTTTTTCCGTAATTCTTGTATATTTTTATAATTGTTATTTTTATTTAATTTTTTGTTTTTGTTTTATTAATTTTTGGTCTTTTCAAAGTTAGGTGTCCACCTCTAAATTTTAAATTCAATTCCAAATTTGTATTCTCTCATATATTGACGTATGCAGCAGGCATGTGGACAACAACTAAACGGGAGGAAAGTAGAATCCAGGCAGCAGAGATGAAGTTCCTTAGAGGTATAATTGGAAAGACTCGCAGAGACAAAATCAGAAGAAAACAGGATTCCCAAAGTTTCAAGACAAAATCGAGATCAGTAAGCTAAAATGGTATGGGCATATGATGTGAATGGGAGAAGACCAGAGTCCCGAAGCGATTATTTACTGAGAAAGTCGCGGGAAGGCGCCAAAGGGGAAGACCGAGGATGAGGTGGATGCAGTGAGGGAGAGCGTTGAGAATAGAGGAGTGAAAGTGGAGGATGTACTGGAAGAAGGACGAGAGTGGTGGGGAGACAGAAGAGTATGGAGGTCCTTGATTCACACCCCGACCCAGATCACTGGAACCGGGAAATGAAGAAGAAGAAGAATCTGTGTTAAGAGGGGCCCTTAAAACAACTAACTAACTAACAAGTAAACATCTACTATATCGTCTCCAGATACCATTACTATTGTGGCTAATTTCAGTAGTTTAAGAATTCTTTACTTTGATTCAGGTCGTGGGAAGTTGTAGTGTCTTTCTGTAACCTGTAGATGTGTGTCGGTCATCAACCCCATCCGTTCAGAATCTAAATCGGCAGAGTCGTGGCGCAGTCTTCTCTCCAGGATACGGCACCTACTCCTCTCGGCTTACAACCGCACACTCATCCGCTTCGAAGAGGTGATACGGGACCAGCGGGAGCGCAGGAATGAGGCGGGATGGAACTTCTGTCAGTACTTCCTCCTGCAGGTCAGCACTCTTCTTATTGTAAATTATAAATTTATTAAAACTGTTTGTTTGTTTGTTTGTTTGTTTGTTTTTGCTTACGTATCTTTACTAAATTTAAAGAAAGTCTAGCCTTTACTTAACGGTGACCACAGAATAATCGAGGGCAACAGCTAAAAATGAACTTGTTCAAAATTATTTAAAGTTTTGCAGCCTACGAAAAATAGCAAATGGCGGGATGGTACCTAAATGGCTACTTCGTACCCAAATCCTGCTTCAGTTACAAATACGCAACACAGTGGCACAGGTTATCAGACAAATGCTTGCCACGGTGGGTGAGTGGTTATCGTGTCGGATTACTACCCCAAGCTTGCAGGTTCGCTCCTGGCCGTGGGAAATGATTTTTGATAGGCGGCAAAAATCACGACACGCATGTCATACGATGTTGGCATGTTAAAGAACCCATTTGAATTCAGTAGGCCGTGTTAATCTCGGGATTTTCCACCAACACCAAGTTCCTCCTTTCTCTACTTGAAAGTGCTATAGTGTCAATGAGCTCCTTGACTTTCATAGTGCTTCAAGGAACAACAAAATTCGACATGCAAGCTGCCCTCTGGGTGTCAAATAGCTAAGCTTGCACCTGGCATCCGAGGCCATACAATATTATTTTTATTATCAGACGAATTCAGAGGAAAGAAATGGCAAACTACCTCACTCCTCATCTTGCCTAGTACACCTCACTATAGCGCTGCCTTGGATTTTTGTGGGTATCTACCCACATAACCTAACGGCGGTACTTTTTGAGGATTCAACCAGCCTTCGGGCTGACTACCTAACAGACAGACAAATTCAATTACACGGGGCCACATGACCACAATGGCGCAAAGCCCCTAAAAGAAACAACCACCACCTTCCTTTCGTTATATGAAATTTTCAAAGTGAAATTCCTTTCCTGTGGTTCGGATTCCATGCAAAAATGAGGTCCCATGGCTCATGATCACAAGAATAATGGTCACTTATTTTATTTTTTTAGCGTATGGCTTTTAGTGCCGGGAGTGTCTGAGGTTGTTCGGCTCGCCAGTTCTGTAGCTGCTTCGAGACGGACACCCAATGGGTGAGCGACAAGTACCGTTGGGGAGGAAAGTTGGAATGTAAGGACGAGGAGTTGGAAGGTAGCGGCTGTGGCCTATAGTTAGGGACCAACCCCAGCATTTGCTTGGAAGGAAGACGGGAAACCACAGAAGACCATCTTCAAGGTTGCCGGCGGGGGGATGTGAGCGACTGTCAGCAGTCATGCCGTAACGACCGGTATGGTCACATTAAACTACAAGCTTCCTTCCTTTCCCCTTTCCATGGCTCATCTTCTTTCCCTGTCTTTAATTTCTTGTGTCTTTTTACTTTCCTGTCCTATTTTTCGAGTTTGTAAGTCAGTTGTCAGTTTTAATTGTAGTTTTTCATTTCATATTCTTTGTCATTATCATACAAATCATTACGGGACTGATGACCTACGTGTTTTGCTCCTTGAAACGACAATCGCCACCGTCACCATGTTATATCGTGTTGCATGTTTGATTCTAGGAGGAGATGGCGTTTGTTCTGGAGATGTTGGGGCTGTATGACGAAGCTCTGGTCCAGTACGACGAACTGGACGCTCTCTTCACGCAGTTTGTGCTCAACTCTCACGTGGGAGGTATGTTTGAATCTATACCTGGGTGAGGCAGCTCAGTTGGTAAACACAAGAGTAACAATTAATTTAGTCACCTAGTGCATGAACTTTTATACACTTGGTTTTCTAATTTAATGCTAGGCTTGATCTGTAACTTGGAGAACTTGGTCGATACTAATACAGAAATAATTTGAAGCTAAATCCAGCCAAAACGCAAGTTTGTGCTTTGCACTTGCGAAATAAAGAAGCAAAGAGGACACTGAACATTAAGTGGCAAGGTGAAACAATCCTTCATAGTTTTACACCAAAATATCTTGGTGTCACCCTCGATCACACTCTGTCTTACAAGCGACATTGCTTAAAAGTAAAGTATCTGCACGAAATAACATACTAAGATGCCTAACAGGAAGGACATGGGGTGCTCACCCCACCACTCTCAGATCTTCAGCCCTCGGACTGAGCTTCTCAGCTGCTGAATATGCAGCACCAGTTTGGCTTTCTTCTCCACATTCCAAAAGAGGTGGATTTTGCTGTGAATGAGACTTCCAGGATTGTATCTGGGTGGCTTAGACCAACACCACTTCAGAAGATCTACCCTCTTATTGGAACTTCTCCCCCTCATGTCCGAAGAATGGTAGCAGTAGCATCTGAGAAGAAACGGCAAGAAACCGATTCAAGGCATCCACTTTAGAGACTTAAGTCCAGAAACAGCTTTTTGAGGGGAGTAACAGCCCTCGAAGGCTCACAAGAAGCCGCCCGTGTGAAGATATGGAAGACAGAGATCACAGACCCAACTATTCCTCTATCAGAAAAAATGGCACCTGGTCACAACTTGCCACGTGGAATTTGGAAATCATCGAACAGGCTGAGGACGGGGGTTTCACGCTGCAAGAACAATCTCAAGAAATGGAACAATGATGAGTTCTGTGACTGCAGCATATTACAAGATCCAGAACACCTGCTGATCCGCCCCTTGATGGAGGACATACAGTATGTTCAAAAGACGATCATCTTTTGGCTGCAAATGCTAAACTGTTGCTACTTACTGGCAAAATCTAATTTGATTCGGAAACGGAGAATAAATAAATCTGTAACTAGCAACCCGCCTTGGCTTCGCTCGATATCTTTAACGGTTTACAGAGCGTAAGCCAAAAGGGCTTTTTTTATTTTTATTTTATTTTAATGAACTAGATCCCCCAGGGGCCCACGGCTAGTGTGCTGCGGGTTTGCGGCCACGGGTCTCCAGCTGAGTTCGGCATTCCTTCCACTTATTTGTCTCGGGCTCCTCTCTGTCATCTTTTCTATCGGCCTCACTTGGTCAACTCTTGTTCTTTTCCGACCCTGATGGTATTAGGATATCCGAGGCCTAGGGAATCTCTTCCTTTCCCGCCTTAATAGGCCGTTGTCTCATCTTTCCTGATCCCCTCCTTCTGCGAGGGGTTAGACTTCTTCTGTTCTCTTCCTATCTCCTGCCTTCTGCTCAAGGCCCTTAAGGAGGCAGGGTGTGTGTAGCCCCACTACTTCTGGGGCACCCTCAAGGGCACCCTCATTCCTCATTCTTCGAGGGTCGAGGGCATTTCTTTTCTTCCTGTCCTTTATTTGCCTTATCCTTTATTTGTTTACCATTTCTTCTTCTAGTTTGTAAGTCTGTAGTTAGTATTAGTTATAGTTTCCATTCTCATCTCATCTTTCACTATCACCCAAACCATTAGGGGCCGATAACCTAGATGTTAGGCCCCTAAAAACAACTATTATCATAATCATCATCAATGAACTATATCCAATATCTGTTTTCTGTCTCGGTATGATGGGTTAAAATCACTGACTGGACTACCGTATTTACTCGAATACGACCCGCCCCCGAATAAGACCCGCACCCTGATTTTGAAGAACAAAATTAAAATAAAAAATAAAAAAAACTCAAAATTATTTACTATCTTAACTAAATAAACAGAATAGCATTTATCCAAAATAGTTTCCAACAGTTTTGAGGTCGTCCTAAAATAACACACATCAAACGATTAAAAATACAAATAAAAGTACACAAACACTTCATTCATCGTCATCAGAAGTACCAACTTCGGAACTTTTATCACCATCACTTTCCCACTGAATGTCGTCATCACTGCCATCCATAGCAATCGAAATACTACATTTCTGGAAGCTCTTCCGTATGAGATCTCCAGAGATACGATTCCATGCCGTCAAAATCCACGAACACAGCAGCTGAACTTTCGGGCGCTGAATACGGTGTGTGCTTATCGGCCGCCATCCGCTCCGTATACAGCTGTTTGAAGGCTGCTTTGAACGGGCGGTTCACGCAGCATAGACGTCATCCCGCCCAATCACGAATACATGACTCGTCAATATCATATTTCCTACCGGGCACGATTTCCAATAACTTCAGCTTCCCTCGCAACTTTCAATTTCTCACTCACAGTAAATGACCGCAAACGTTTCGTAGCATTCATGTTTACACTCGGAGAACGTGCGTGTGACTGTATGGCGCCGTGTGCTTACGGTAAAACAAAGTTATAGCCGGAAGAAGGCTAGCACCAGCTAGGGGATACTTGCAACACCCGATATCGCGCGCGGCGAGCAATTTAAATCTTTCAAATTTGGATGACTCAAATAAGACCCGCAACCCAATTTTTCACGTCCGAATTTGTTTAAAAATGTGCGGGTGGTATTCGAGTATATACGGTATTAATTATATTATCGTGGAGATAATTCTAGTCAGACGTAATTTAAGAATGGCGAGGTGCATGAAACACAAATTCCCCTTCCGTCCAATCTTAACTTGACTGTGTATTTTGCGGATTGAAAAGAAATGAAGAAAAGCATAGTTGCACTTCCAGGGAACCTCCAAACACAACCACTCTTCTCTGAAGTCTTAACTCAACACGACTTGACAGTTTGCTAGTGGCTGTATCTGGGGTAATAGGCTCGCCCGCTAGCTACCTCGTGAACTGTCACCTCAGTAATTGAATGGAGATTGTTGGAAGAAATGAAAACGTAAAAACACTTACAGTGGGCGATGTACTGAAGATAGAGATATGCTGTCACAGACTTTTTTGTAGAACTTTTCATGCTGAACAATTCTTTCTCTAGTATATAGATATTGTTAACGGTTTACCCAGCGTAAGTTTAAAGGCTTTAAGTTTTTTCACTGAAATAGTTACTGCTCGGCTTCCTTTGGTCATAAATGAATTATTTTCTACAGAAACCTTCCTCGAGAAATCCTTTACAGAATGGTGAAAACCTCATCAAAATCCATCCACTGGTTCTCGAGATTACCCGTAACATCCAAGAATCGGGCACTTTGGTGTATACTATGTACATGGTGGCCACTACTCCTGGAAAACCTGGATATCCTGGAAAACTCCTGAATTTTTATTAGGTCTGGAAAACTCCTGGAAAATAGCCAAGGCTCTTTCCATCTTAAATCATACTCGTGCTGCGGTTTTGGGTGAGCACTCCATCGATAATGAAAGAAATTTCCTCAGGCTACCTGTTTCTGTGTGTGAGAACACGCGATAGAAATTTTGTAAAACATATCGAGTATAGAAAACTTCACCGCAATAAAATTTTCAGGCGGCATTCTTTTCTCTTTTTTTTAAGTGGATATTTGAGTCACAAAGGCTTTTTTAAAACAACAGTTAAATTATTTGTGCGTAGGCTTGCGTATCAATAACGCAATCGCCACTAATTTTTGTCAACATCTGTATAAGTAAACCAAACACAACTGCTTTATTTTGGTCTTGAAGTAGGCAACCAATAAAGCCCCCCCCCCCGGACTCGCGCTTATTTTTAAGTCTGGAAAATGTGAATTATTCCTGGAAAACTCCTGGAAAATCGTTGACCGATTTGAGTGGCCACCATGTCTTCTACGACTTGACAGTTTGATGCTGGCCAAAGCATCGTTGGTAAACTCGCTCCGAAGCTAGTAATTTAAATTTCCACTGATTGGAAATTGCCGGATGAAATGAAAACATAAAACTACTTATAATGGGCGATGTATTAAAGTGAGAGATATACTGGCACGGACGTTTTTGTAGAACTTTCCATGCTGAACAATTCTTACACTCATTGTATATAGATATATTTTTAGTTTAGGTTATTAAGTACTTTGATTTATGTATTATTGCATTATAATTTACTTTATTTTGTATTTTAAATGAATAAAGAGGCGAGCGTTGGGGAGGGTGCAAATAAGTTAAGATATATATATATATATATATATATATTTGCTCAATAAACCTTTTTTCTGAAGTTATGATGACTACGCGAGTCAGGAATTTTGTTGGGAAATGGTTAGGAAAAGTCAGGAAAATTGACATTGAAAATTCTGTGGACACCATATGTAGAGGCATTAGATGATTAAATTAATGGTTACTCCCCATTTGGGAACACTCTTGTTGTAGATAGTCCAGCGTGGCTGAGCAGCTTCCAGTGCCAGCTGGACAGCTGGTCGGGGATCATCCTGGGCCAGACGGTGAACCAGAGCCAGCGGGCGCTGCTCAGCGATTGTAGAGCCTCCCTGCTGGAGTTCCGCAGCTACCTGTTCTCGAGACAGTGCGCCATGCTGCTGCTCACCTTCAAGCCTTGGGAAGTGAGTAACTCTACTACTCTGGATTACTCGGCGAATTATCAGGGTATTTTAATGATATTCAGGGAATTTTAGTTTTACAAGGTCCAGCCTTGAATAATTGGAAATTAGGAATTTAATTTAATTTTGATGTGGGAAAAGTATATTCTGGTGATGATTTTGTAGATGTGTGTTCGTCATCATCTTGCACAGTTTCCAGCCACTGGCCGGGTCTGTTTGGAACACAAGCCTCTCTGTCTTCCCACCAACTCTCAGCCTCCACCCTTGTCCAGTCTTCCACCCCCTTCAGCCACCTGTCTCTCGGTCTCTTTCCTTCCCACTTCGTCTCGTGTACTCTCCTGGGCATCCTCTTCTCCTCCATTCGTTTTACATGTCCATACCTTCTCTATACCATCCTGTAATGGTTCCTCCTTCATTAATTCTCTGGTCCTCTCATTTCTTATTCTGTCCATCTTTGTAGCTCCAATACTGCTTCTCAAGAACCTCATCTCACTGGCCTGTATTTTGCTCTTCTCCCTTCCTTTCATAACCCAGGTCTCCGAGGCATACGTCAGGATAGGGACATAGTACGTCCGATATATGATCTTTTTGCTGTTCTGAGGGACATCCTCGCTCCATAACATGCTTCTCACACTCCTCCGGAATGCTTCTGCCTGTCTCCCCCGCTCATTTATTTCTCTATCGTTTCTTCCATTATCTTGTATCAGGCTTCCTAGATACTTGAAACTCTTCACTTTCTTCAGCTGTTCCCCACCAATTGTTATTCCCGTTGTGGTTCTTTCCTTCTTCCTTGTTGTGATCACCATCTCACTCTTATTTATGCTAAATTTCATCCCATATCCTTGTATTATTCCTTCCCACACGTCCAACTGCTCCTGTACCTCCTCCTCCTTGTATGTTCGTACTGACGTTAAATCAGTAAGCTCTCATTTCTTGCAAGATAGAGCACACAAATTACTTGTGTATTTGTATATAAATGTGTAACTGTATGAGAGCATTACTCTTGACGAGCTGCTTTCAATACTCACAACTACAATAGTTTTCCTGGGTAAAACATTTAGAAATTGACAAAATATAGAATAATATATTCGTGTTGTGATGAATACAATGCGAATGCGAAGAATCCAATTTATGGGACACATAGAAAGAATGGACCCAAACTAACTGACACACAAAATACATACTTTCTTAAAGAACAAGGCTGATAGACCGAATTGGTATAAATTTACAGGAAATGACTTTAAGGAATTAGGATCACCGAACTTACATGACCGGAAGGAACTCAGGAGAATCACTCAGACGCGGAGTTTCGAGGAAGATGACTACACAACTTCGATGGTCAGAGCAACAGAAACAGACCCACTCATCGTGAATGAAGAAATACTGGGTCAACAGCAAGGCTAGAAAGTGTTGATTTCGCGTGGTCCTAAGTGACCATTTTGCGAAGAAGAAAAATATATTTTTCTGTACTTTTATTCGCCATCTCTTGATGATTGCAGTACATTTGCATTTGTATGTTGGCACAGGCTAGAGTATCACCGATGTCTCAGTCTCACTCATGGCTGTGATTATATGGAAGCTACTGAGGTATGGGTGGTGCTTAGTAATGACATTCAGGGCACAGTCAGTGTCTGTTGGCACAGGCTAGAGTATCACCACTGTCTCAGTCTCACTCATGGCTGTGATTATATGGAAGCTACTGAGGTATGGATGGTGCTTAGTAATGGCACTCGGGGCACAGTCAGTGTCTGTTGGAACAGGCTAGAGTATCACCACTGTCTCAGTCTCACTCATGGCTGTGATTATATGGAAGCTACTGAGGTATGGGTGGTGCTTAGTAATGACATTCAGGGCACAGTCAGTGTCTGTTGGCACAGGCTAGAGTATCACCACTGTCTCAGCCTCACTCATGGCTGTGATTATATGGAAGCTACTGAGGTATGGGTGGTGCTTAGTAATGACATTCAGGGCACAGTCAGTGTCTGTTGGCACAGGCTAGAATATCACCGCTGTCTCAGTCTCACTCATGGCTGTGATTATATGGAAGCTACCGAGGTATGGGTGGTGCTTAGTAATGACATTCAGGGCACAGTCAGTGTCTGTTGGCACAGGCTAGAGTATCACCACTGTCTCAGCCTCACTCATGGCTGTGATTATATGGAAGCTACTGAGGTATGAGTGGTGCTTAGTAATGACATTCAGGGCACAGTCAGTGTCTGTTGGCACAGGCTAGAGTATCAGTGCTGTCTCAGTCTCACTCATGGCTGTGATTATATGGAAGCTACTGAGGTATGGGTGGTGCTTAGTAATGGCACTCGGGGCACAGTCAGTGTCTGTTGGCACAGGCTAGAGTATCACCACTGTCTCAGTCTCACTCACGGCTGTGATTATATGGAAGCTACTGAGGTATGGGTGGTGCTTAGTAATGGCACTCGGGGCACAGTCAGTGTCTGTTGGCACAGGCTAGAGTATCAGTGCTGTCTCAGTCTCACTCACGGCTGTGATTATATGGAAGCTACTGAGGTATGGATGGTGCTTAGTAATGGCACTCGGGGCACAGTCAGTGTCTGTTGGCACAGGCTAGAGTATCACCACTGTCTCAGCCTCACTCACGGCTGTGATTATATGGAAGCTACTGAGGTATGGGTGGTGCTTAGTAATGACATTCAGGGCACAGTCAGTGTCTGTTGGCACAGGCTAGAGTATCAGTGCTGTCTCAGTCTCACTCATGGCTGTGATTATATGGAAGCTACTGAGGTATGGGTGGTGCTTAGTAATGACATTCAGGGCACAGTCAGTGTCTGTTGGCACAGGCTCGAGTATCAGTGCTGTCTCAGTCTCACTCATGGCTGTGATTATATGGAAGCTACTGAGGTATGGGTGGTGCTTAGTAATGACATTCAGGGCACAGTCAGTGTCTGTTGGCACAGGCTAGAGTATCACCGCTGTCTCAGTCCCACTCATGGCTGTGATTATATGGAAGCTACTGAGGTATGGGTGGTGCTTAGTAATGACATTCAGGGCACAGTCAGTGCCTGTTGGCACAGGCTAGAGTATCACCGCTGTCTCAGCCTCACTCATGGCTGTGATTATATGGAAGCTACTGAGGTATGGGTGGTGCTTAGTAATGACATCCAGGCCACAGTCAGTGTCTGTTGGCACAGGCTAGAGTATCACCGCTGTCTCAGTCCCACTCATGGCTGTGATTATATGGAAGCTACTGAGGTATGGGTGGTGCTTAGTAATGACATTCAGGCCACAGTCAGTGTCTGCTGGCACAGGCTAGAGTATCACCACTGTCTCAGTCTCACTCATGGCTGTGATTATATGGAAGCTACTGAGGTATGGGTGGTGCTTAGTAATGACATTCAGGGCACAGTCAGTGTCTGTTGGCACAGGCTAGAGTATCACCACTGTCTCAGCCTCACTCATGGCTGTGATTATATGGAAGCTACTGAGGTATGGGTGGTGCTCAGTAATGACATTCAGGGCACAGTCAGTGTCTGTTGGCACAGGCTAGAGTATCACCGATGTCTCAGTCTCACTCATGGCTGTGATTATATGGAAGCTACTGAGGTATGGGTGGTGCTTAGTAATGACATTCAAGGCACAGTCAGTGTCTGTTGGCACAGGCTAGAGTATCACCGATGTCTCAGCCTCACTCATGGCTGTGATTATATGGAAGCTACTGAGGTATGGGTGGTGCTTAGTAATGACATTCAGGGCACAGTCAGTGTCTGTTGGCACAGGCTAGAGTATCACCACTGTCTCAGCCTCACTCATGGCTGTGATTATATGGAAGCTACTGAGGTATGGGTGGTGCTTAGTAATGACATTCAGGGCACAGTCAGTGTCTGTTGGCACAGGCTAGAGTATCACCGCTGTCTCAGTCCCACTCATGGCTGTGATTATATGGAAGCTTCTGAGGTATGAGTGGTGCTTAGTAATGACATTCAAGGCACAGTCAGTGTCTGTTGGCACAGGCTAGAGTATCAGTGCTGTCTCAGTCTCACTCATGGCTGTGATTATATGGAAGCTACTGAGGTATGGGTGGTGCTTAGTAATGACATTCAGGGCACAGTCAGTGTCTGTTGGCACAGGCTAGAGTATCACCGCTGTCTCAGTCTCACTCATGGCTGTGATTATATGGAAGCTACTGAGGTATGGGTGGTGCTTAGTAATGACATTCAGGGCACAGTCAGTGTCTGTTGGCACAGGCTAGAGTATCACCGCTGTCTCAGTCTCACTCATGGCTGTGATTATATGGAAGCTACTGAGGTATGGGTGGTGCTTAGTAATGACATTCAGGGCACAGTCAGTGTCTGTTGGCACAGGCTAGAGTATCACCACTGTCTCAGCCTCACTCATGGCTGTGATTATATGGAAGCTACTGAGGTATGGGTGGTGCTTAGTAATGACATTCAGGGCACAGTCAGTGTCTGTTGGCACAGGCTAGAGTATCACCACTGTCTCAGCCTCACTCATGGCTGTGATTATATGGAAGCTACTGAGGTATGGGTGGTGCTCAGTAATGACATTCAGGGCACAGTCAGTGTCTGTTGGCACAGGCTAGAGTATCACCGATGTCTCAGTCTCACTCATGGCTGTGATTATATGGAAGCTACTGAGGTATGGGTGGTGCTTAGTAATGACATTCAGGGCACAGTCAGTGTCTGTTGGCACAGGCTAGAGTATCACCACTGTCTCAGCCTCACTCATGGCTGTGATTATATGGAAGCTACTGAGGTATGGGTGGTGCTTAGTAATGACATTCAGGGCACAGTCAGTGTCTGTTGGCACAGGCTAGAGTATCACCACTGTCTCAGTCCCACTCATGGCTGTGATTATATGGAAGCTACTGAGGTATGAGTGGTGCTTAGTAATGACATTCAGGGCACAGTCAGTGTCTGTTGGCACAGGCTAGAGTATCACCACTGTCTCAGTCCCACTCATGGCTGTGATTATATGGAAGCTACTGAGGTATGGGTGGTGCTTAGTAATGGCACTCGGGGCACAGTCAGTGTCTGTTGGCACAGGCTAGAGTATCACCACTGTCTCAGCCTCACTCACGGCTGTGATTATATGGAAGCTACTGAGGTATGGGTGGTGCTTAGTAATGACATTCAGGGCACAGTCAGTGCCTGTTGGCACAGCCTAGAGTATCACTACTGTCTCAGCCTCACTCATGGCTGTGATTATATGGAAGCTACTGAGGTATGGGTGGTGCTTAGTAATGACATTCAGGGCACAGTCAGTGCCTGTTGGCACAGGCTAGAGTATCACCACTGTCTCAGCCTCACTCACGGCTGTGATTATATGGAAGCTACTGAGGTATGGGTGGTGCTTAGTAATGACATTCAGGGCACAGTCAGTGCCTGTTGGCACAGCCTAGAGTATCACTACTGTCTCAGCCTCACTCATGGCTGTGATTATATGGAAGCTACTGAGGTATGGGTGGTGCTTAGTAATGACATTCAGGGCACAGTCAGTGCCTGTTGGCACAGGCTAGAGTATCACCACTGTCTCAGCCTCACTCACGGCTGTGATTATATGGAAGCTACTGAGGTATGGGTGGTGCTTAGTAATGACATTCAGGGCACAGTCAGTGCCTGTTGGCACAGGCTAGAGTATCAGTGCTGTCTCAGTCTCACTCATGGCTGTGATTATATGGAAGCTACTGAGGTATGGGTGGTGCTTAGTAATGACATTCAGGGCACAGTCAGTGTGTGTTGGCACAGGCTAGAGTATCACCGCTGTCTCAGTCTCACTCATGGCTGTGATTATATGGAAGCTTCTGAGGTATGGGTGGTGCTTAGTAATGACATTCAGGGCACAGTCAGTGCCTGTTGGCACAGGCTAGAGTATCACCACTGTCTCAGTCTCACTCATGGCTGTGATTATATGGAAGCTACTGAGGTATGGGTGGTGCTTAGTAATGACATCCAGGCCACAGTCAGTGCCTGTTGGCACAGGCTAGAGTATCACCGCTGTCTCAGTCTCACTCATGGCTGTGATTATATGGAAGCTTCTGAGGTATGGGTGGTGCTTAGTAATGACATTCAGGGCACAGTCAGTGCCTGTTGGCACAGGCTAGAGTATCACCACTGTCTCAGCCTCACTCATGGCTGTGATTATATGGAAGCTTCTGAGGTATGGGTGGTGCTTAGTAATGACATCCAGGCCACAGTCAGTGTCTGTTGGCACAGGCTAGAGTATCACCACTGTCTCAGCCTCACTCATGGCTGTGATTATATGGAAGCTACTGAGGTATGAGTGGTGCTTAGTAATGACATTCAGGGCACAGTCAGTGTCTGTTGGCACAGGGTAGAGTATCACGACTGTCTCAGTCTCACTCATGGCTGTGATTATATGGAAGCTACTGAGGTATGGGTGGTGCTTAGTAATGACATCCAGGCCACAGTCAGTGTCTGTTGGCACAGGCTAGAGTATCACCGCTGTCTCAGCCTCACTCATGGCTGTGATTATATGGAAGCTACTGAGGTATGGGTGGTGCTTAGTAATGACATTCAGGGCACAGTCAGTGTCTGTTGGCACAGGCTAGAGTATCACCACTGTCTCAGCCTCACTCATGGCTGTGATTATATGGAAGCTACTGAGGTATGAGTGGTGCTGATTAATGACATCCAGGCCACAGTCAGTGTCTGTTGGCACAGGCTAGAGTATCACCACTGTCTCAGCCTCACTCATGGCTGTGATTATATGGAAGCTACTGAGGTATGGGTGGTGCTTAGTAATGACATTCAGGCCACAGTCAGTGTCTGTTGGCACAGGCTAGAGTATCACCGCTGTCTCAGTCTCACTCATGGCTGTGATTATATGGAAGCTACTGAGGTATGGGTGGTGCTTAGTAATGACATTCAGGGCACAGTCAGTGTCTGTTGGCACAGGCTAGAGTATCACCGCTGTCTCAGTCTCACTCATGGCTGTGATTATATGGAAGCTACTGAGGTATGGGTGGTGCTTAGTAATGACATTCAGGCCACAGTCAGTGTCTGTTGGCACAGGCTAGAGTATCACCGCTGTCTCAGTCCCACTCATGGCTGTGATTATATGGAAGCTACTGAGGTATGGGTGGTGCTCAGTAATGACATTCAGGCCACAGTCAGTGTCTGTTGGCACAGGCTAGAGTATCACCGCTGTCTCAGTCCCACTCATGGCTGTGATTATATGGAAGCTACTGAGGTATGAGTGGTGCTGATTAATGACATCCAGGCCACAGTCAGTGTCTGTTGGCACAGGCTAGAGTATCACCACTGTCTCAGCCTCACTCATGGCTGTGATTATATGGAAGCTACTGAGGTATGGGTGGTGCTTAGTAATGACATTCAGGCCACAGTCAGTGTCTGTTGGCACAGGCTAGAGTATCACCGCTGTCTCAGTCTCACTCATGGCTGTGATTATATGGAAGCTACTGAGGTATGGGTGGTGCTTAGTAATGACATTCAGGCCACAGTCAGTGTCTGTTGGCACAGGCTAGAGTATCACCGCTGTCTCAGTCTCACTCATGGCTGTGATTATATGGAAGCTACTGAGGTATGGATGGTGCTTAGTAATGACATTCAGGGCACAGTCAGTGCCTGTTGGCACAGGGTAGAGTATCACCGCTGTCTCAGTCTCACTCATGGCTGTGATTATATGGAAGCTACTGAGGTATGGATGGTGCTTAGTAATGACATTCAGGCCACAGTCAGTGCCTGTTGGCACAGGGTAGAGTATCACCGCTGTCTCAGTCTCACTCATGGCTGTGATTATATGGAAGCTACTGAGGTATGGGTGGTGCTCAGTAATGACATTCAGGGCACAGTCAGTGTCTGTTGGCACAGGCTAGAGTATCACCACTGTCTCAGTCTCACTCATGGCTGTGATTATATGGAAGCTACTGAGGTATGGGTGGTGCTCAGTAATGACATTCAGGGCACAGTCAGTGTCTGTTGGCACAGGCTAGAGTATCACCACTGTCTCAGTCTCACTCATGGCTGTGATTATATGGAAGCTACTGAGGTATGGGTGGTGCTTAGTAATGACATCCAGGCCACAGTCAGTGTCTGTTCGCACAGGCTAGAGTATCACCACTGTCTCAGTCTCACTCATGGCTGTGATTATATGGAAGCTACTGAGGTATGGGTGGTGCTCAGTAATGACATTCAGGCCACAGTCAGTGCCTGTTGGCACAGGGTAGAGTATCACCGCTGTCTCAGTCTCACTCATGGCTGTGATTATATGGAAGCTACTGAGGTATGGATGGTGCTTAGTAATGACATTCAGGGCACAGTCAGTGTCTGTGGATGCTGTGCAAGTTTCTACTCATAGGGTTAGTACTGCTGTTTTGACTACCTCACTCCTAATCTTACCTAATACGCCTCCCACAGAACCTAACGGCAGTACTATTTGAGGATCCAACCAGCCTTCAAGCTGACTACCTAACAGACAGACTGACTTTTTTTTTGTCTTTTCAACTTTGCCATGCTACCCTTTATTGTTCGAGCACTTTTTGAAATGCTCTTAAGTACAAATTCTGTTTTATATTATTTAATATGGCTGCTACTGTTATTCAGGGAATTTTCTGATTTATCCTCGAAGAATCGGGGAATTGTCAGGGAACTCTGTTAGCTGGTTTTGGTAGACACCCTGGTCACCATAATCATTCATCGTAATATTTGTAGAAGAAAAGCTGGGTGCGACAATCATGCCAACCATGAGTCTTTGAACACAAAGCATTAAAGAAACATTTAAAGATTAAGGACAGGGAAATTATGGGAAAAATCTTAGGTCCATTACCTTAAAGCCATTTGTGAATTACATCAACAAATTGCCATAACATAACATACAACGACAAATACAATTGACAGGATATTTAGAAAGATGATATATACCGTATTTACTCGAATACGACCCACCCCCGAATAAGACCCGCACCCTGATTTTGAAGAACAAAATTAAAAAAAAAGAATTTTTACTCAAAATTATTTACTATCTTAACTAAATAAACAGAATAGCATTTATCCAAAATAGTTTCCAAAAGTTTTGAAGTCGTCCTAAAATAACACACATCAAACGATTAAAAATACAAATAAAAGTACACAAACACTTCATTCATCGTCATCAGAAGTACCAACTTCGGAACTTTTATCACCATCACTTTCCCACTAAATGTCGTCATCACTGCCATCCATAGCATTCGAAATACTACATTTCTTGAAGCTCTTCCGTATGAGATCTCCAGAGATACGATTCCATGCCGTCAAAATCCACGAACACAGCAGCTGAACTTTCGGGCGCTGAATACGGTGTGTGCTTATCGGCCGCCATCCGCTCCGTATACAGCTGTTTGAAGGCTGCTTTGAACGGGCGGTTCACGCAGCATAGCCGTCATCCCGCCCAATCACGAATACATGACTCGTCAATATCATATTTCCTACCGGGCAAGATTTCCAATAACTTCAGCTTCCCTCGCAACTTTCAATTTCTCACTCACAGTAAATGACCGCAAACGTTTCGTAGCATTCATGTTTACACTCGCAGAACGTGCGTGTGACTGTGTTACGCTGCGTGCTTACGGTAAAACAAAGTTATAGCCGGAAGAAGGCTAGCACCATCTAGTGGATACTCGCAACACCCGATATCGCGCGCGGCGGGCAATTTAAATCTTTCAAATTTGGATGACTCAAATAAGACCCGCACTCCAATTTTTCACGTCCGAATTTGTTTAAAAATGTGCGGGTGGTATTCGAGTATATACGGTATGACGTTATTGGTTTTATGTCCCTTTTAACAACTGTGGCTTTTAGAGACGCCGAGGTGCCAGAAGTTTGCTCTAAAGGGGATCCTTAACGTAAATCTACTAACACGGCTTCGTCGCATTTGCGAACAGCAAAGTTAACTCTGCAACATGCAACTAGTCTTAGAAAGATGATAATTCTTGTTTTAAGAAGCCTAACATCTAGGTTATCTTAGAAAGAATGAACCCTGATAGACTTTCTCACAAAATATTCAAATTTGTGCAAAAAGCTATTAGACCTGCACTGCCATTTTTATGGATTTTGGAATGTTGAATTGGATTGACAGATTGCAAGCAGGATTAATAAGGGGTAGATATGCATAGTGTGTACTGTTACAGATCGCCCAGCGGTCGCTGCCCTTCCTGCACAACTGTATCAAGGAGCTGGAGATCCTGGAGGTGAACACTCCGCCCGGCGCCGTGGCTTGCTGGGTCTTCCTCTGCTGCCTGGAGGTGCTGCACACGTGCGAGCGCTTCAACGACAGCGGCCAGGTGGAGGCCTACTCGCTCTACACCGCCAGCCTGTGGGCCTACGCCAGGGACAAGGTCAGTTCTCCATCATTTGATGACTAGTGTCCCGAAACTCCCCCAAAGGGCAGACAGGATAGCCCCCCCTTATGCCCCAAGGTGTAAATGTTTGGGCTACCCGGAAGACCAAAGGAAGAGGGGGGGCTTGGTCAGAATGACCCTTGAGCAGAGGGCTGGGTAGGTTTAACCTAGAGGGTGGTTTCAGTTACTGGCCTTAAGAAGTACAGTGGAATCTCATTAGTACGTTTTTCAAGGGACTGAAAAATTTGGACGTCATATGCGGGAAAACGTACTACCGAAAAATGCCATACTGCATTTACAACGTATAAGAAAGAACGCGGCGTATATATGGACGTCAAATCGCCGACCTTAGTGATTGTATGCACTACTACAGTCACGACATAAACATAGGTTATCAGTAACTTACACGGAATAAATAACATAAGAATGAATTACTGTACCTCTACACTACAGTATAATACAGGGTCTTTATTTCTGCTTAGCAAGGACATTCTCGCTCTCGCGCTCCGCCAGTGACGGCTCAGTTGCCGGCGACCATGCACGCATATGTAGGCCTACGGCTGAATACGGTGCTTATAATCAGTAGCCTACCATGCAGTTTTACTGGCCATGATTTACAGTAGATGCTGAAAATGTTCCCCATCCGCTTCCAAACACATATAATACAGGGTCTTTCTTTATATTTGATCAGCAAGGACATTCTCGCGCTCCGCCAGTGACGGCTCTGTTGGCGGCGACCGCGCACGCATATGTAGGCCTACGGCTGAATACGGTGCTTATAATCAGTAGCCTACCATGCAGTTTTACTGGCCATGATTTACAGTAGATGCTGAAAATGTTCCCCATCCGCTTCCAAACACATATAATACAGGGTCTTTCTTTATATTTGATCAGCAAGGACATTCTCGCTCTCGCGCTCCGCCAGTGACGGCTCAGTAGTCGGCGACCGCGCACGAATATGTTTGAAGCACGGGCTTGCTTGAACCACTTCAATAAAGCGCTTTCTAGTTCAGGAAACTGTCCCTCTCGCAAACGTTTCCTTTTGCAGCTCACACCTTCTTCAAATGCAGGTTCGATTTCCTTCCTTTTGCCGAGAATCGTGTTCAGTGTAGACGGAGGAATGTTCCACTTTCGCGCTATATCCACACGCTTCATGTGAGGATTGCAGTCCACGTCTCGAATGTATTTCATGTTCTCATCATTAGTTATCTGCCGTGCTTTCTTCTTATCCATTATGAAACCGCAATAAAATAGGTCATAACTGGACGTGAACAATAAGAACTAGAAGACAATAGTGCGGAACACGAAGACAATAATGTGCCTACGTGAGAAATAAACAAAGGGAAGGGGGTGAAGGGCCGTGGGAGAGACACGTCACCTGTGTTGCGTCATAGCTATAGCCACTTCTACGCCGTCAAACACAATGAAATCATCTACACTGTCAATAACTATCAGAGAATATGAGGCAATATCGTGTCGTGTTTTCCAGAAGCCGAATTTTATAATGAAATAAGAATGAAATCCGGTTCGCTTACAAATAGTACAACGGAAATTTGATCGTCGTAAACGGGAATAGAGAACGTGTTAAGGGGATATATCAACATGTATTTTGTAGAATTGTTACTGGGACTTGAAAAAATCATCGCGCTAAACGGGAAAACGTCGTAACCGAGAACGTGCTAACGAGATTCCACTGTAGTCATGTAATCAAATTAGAAAACAAATACAAAGGTATTATATTTAAAATAAAAGGGATTACATCAGGAGGCAGGGGCACACATTAAATAAAGCACTGGTCCTAAGAAAAGGTTGGAGGTCCCCATGAAATGAACTGGTCTTTCCAGGGCAACACGAGGGCCGAGGGTTAAAATAGCTCAGGAGAGCGGAGCAAAATATCTTAAATAAAATGGCCATATGAGGGGCTGGTAAGTGGCAAAACGTGGCCACTTTTCTGTCAGAAAACCACAGAAGTTAAATGGCTATCACAACAAGTGATGCAAACAAGGGAATGAATTTAATATTAAATTCCTAGGAAGGTATACTAAGCCAAAGGCTCGAAATTAAACATTGCAAGCAAGCAATGATGAGACCAAAATTAGCCCTAACAATGCCCTGCGAGAAATAACACGCCAACAATGGAAAGACCAAAGCGGGTGACAATTGAAGGGAATGCCGCTTTGAAATTAATTAATTTCCCCAGCAAAATTACATTTTTGATTTTATTTCAAATAATATAGATAAGGTCCTTGAAGTTAAATTAAGTTTTTAAATTATCGCAAACATATATGTTGGCATCCGATTACGAGTTACGAATTGTGGCTACCCTGAGATGGCAAAACCGTAGCATTTTGTTACAGGCGAAGCAGTTCAATTTTGGTATAAGACGTGATAAGGTTCCTCCATCGTGTGCTAAATAATAACCTCGAGAGACGAAAATTGTAGTATTAAAAATATTAGGTTTGTGGTACCACATTTGAAAGTTATAAGCCTAAGGACGCTAATGTTCCCGCCCGCACTGGAACCAACATATTAAAAATATTGGGTTTGTGGTACCACATTTGAAAGTTATAAGCCTAAGGACGCTAATGTTCCCGCCCGCACTGGAACCAACATATTAAAATTTTAGGTTTGTGGTACCACATTTGAAAGTTATAAGCCTAAGGACGCTAATGTTCCCGCCCGCACTGGAACCAACATATTAAAAATATTAGGTTTGTGGTACCACATTTGAAAGTTATAAGCCTAAGGACGCTAATGTTCCCGCCCGCACTGGAACCAACATATTAAAAATATTAGGTTTGTGGTACCACATTGGAAAGTTATAAGCCTAAGGACGCTAATGTTCCCGCCCACACTGGAACCAACATATTAAAATTTTAGGTTTGTGGTACCACATTTGAAAGTTATAAGCCTAAGGACGCTAATGTTCCCGCCGGCACTGGAACCAACATATTAAAATTTTAGGTTTGTGGTACCACATTTGAAAGTTATAAGCCTAAGGACGCTAATGTTCCCGCCCACACTGGAACCAACATATTAAAATTTTAGGTTTGTGGTACCACATTTGAAAGTTATAAGCCTAAGGACGCTAATGTTCCCGCCCGCACTGGAACCAACATATTAAAAATATTAGGTTTGTGGTACCACATTTGAAAGTTATAAGCCTAAGGACGCTAATGTTCCCGCCCGCACTGGAACCAACATATTAAAAATATTAGGTTTGTGGTACCACATTTGAAAGTTATAAGCCTAAGGACGCTAATGTTCCCGCCCGCACTGGAACCAACATATTAAAAATATTAGGTTTGTGGTACCACATTTGAAAGTTATAAGCCTAAGGACGCTAATGTTCCCGCCCGCACTGGAACCAACATATTTAAGTTAAATAAAACTCCAACGGGAGTAAAATGTATCAAAATAAACAGCTCAAGAAGCCTCGAAATTATCAGATGACAGCACCTTGGAATTGGCCCATTTAGCAATTAATTTTCACTGTTGGCTGGCATCCGTAAGGCCGGCCAGATACATCCATTAGTCACATTGTGCCAAGTCAAACTGATCGCGTCTGATGCCAAGAATGCCCCTCTTAGGGTCGCGAAGGAATCTGAACGCGCCCGATCACAACACCAACTGACACATACAAAATGCGCGATGCATTGCGGTGCTGTTAATGCAGTGATAATTTTTTTTTGGGGTGGTTCCATGCAGATGTTGTATTGTTCCAAACATAAGATGATCGCCGAACAATCCCGAACTTCTTTTGGCGCCATCATGTGTATGAGCAGAGGGGGAAGGGAAGCGGGAATTTCAAAGTTCCGAAAAGTTACATAGTTTTTTGAGCTCTCTCCCCAGGAATGACAGAACCGGGGGAGATTAGGGGGGTAGGGGGGGGGGGGGGCGAAATAAGTGGCGGTCAATAAACTGTCACAACTAGTAGAGGAGTTTTTGTGTTCGGTAGATTTCATGAGGAAGCTACCTATTGCAGTGGGCACCACAAAACCCCCTTCACTTCAAAAGTGTATATATTACACGGTGGCCACTACTCCTGGAAATCCTGGAAAACTCCTGGAAAATGACGAGAAATTTGAAAAGTCCTGGAAAATAGCCACTGTTAATTAATTATTAACATCTTTCCATCTTAAATCATACTCCCGCTGCGGTTTTGGGTGAGCACTCTTATCGTTAACGAAAGAAATTTCCTCAGGCTACCTGTTTCTGTGTGGGAGAACACGCGATAGTATTTTTGTAAAACATACAGTATAACCCTGATTTTGCGTGACCTCGATTTAGCGTAAACCCGCATTTAACGGAAAAAATTTCACGGCCCGAAAATTATTCCATAAGTGCAATGCAATTTTATATTCGATTTAACGTAATTCACATTACGGCAAAACCCGCATTTGGCGTTAGGGAATTTTAAAATTCTCAAGTATTTATTTCTATTTGTTTTGGCAAAGCGACATTAAGAACCTATGAAAAAGACGTCATAAGTTCGTTGAGGATGATTCAAGGCTGAAAAGGAATTTAGCGCGCAGACGCTTGGCGATCGATACGATCAATCATCTTCCATATCGATTCCTCGCTACATGCACGAGCAAGCTCGAACTTAGCCGACCGCGGCTGAAAACTAACGATGTACAGCGTGCTAACACTCAGGCGGCCGAGCTCTGATGCGACGCAATGCGTTGAGACGAAATCATTGAGATTCGAGGAGACCGAACTGCGTCATAAGCTCGTTAAGAATGATTCAAGGCAGAAAAGGAATTTCGAGCGCAGACGCTTAGTGATCGATACGATCGATCATCTTCCATATCGATTTCTCGCTACATGCACGAGCGAGCCGACCGCGGCTGAAGACTAACGATGTAGCCCTACAGCGTGCTAACACTCGCGCGGCCGAGCTCTGATGCGACGCAATGCGTAAAGACAAAATCATTGAGATACGAGAAGACTGAACTGCGTTTCTCTGCGATGTAACAGTAGGCCTACTTGCGCAATCTTCGAAACATACGAGCATGTTGGCGCGAGTGGTATAGCACAGATTTCCTTTATCTTCCAAGCCCAAACAATACAAGAGGAATGCACTTTCACTCTGGAGAAAAATACCGCCACTACGCTCGTACCTTGCAGACTTCTGTAACAACGATATTTCGAACGGGCAAGTTAGACGTCTATAAAGACGATTATGATTTAAGACTTGAAAGCGAAGAAGAAATAGCACGGAATTGACTGTTGGTTAGGAAAACGGAGATCCAGTCGATATCGAGTGCGGGAGTATGCAACGGAAATCCCGAACGTTTCCCATAGGCAAGCTAGTGTCTCTAGTCACACTTATCTCTTATATAGAAAAACGAGATGAATTTTCGTTCTCCTATAATGTTTTTTTCTGAAATGTGCAATCGAAAATAAGAATAAATGCTCTTAAGAAACAAACCAAGATGATTTTTTTTTTATATATTAATGTAGGCATAATCCACATAGGCCTACCACTAGCCTAGCATATCTTATAGGTAGAGCCCTGCGCGGATAAACAAAACGTTATCCGCATCCGCATGACTTTTATCCATATCCGCCCCGCATGACTTTTATCCAAATCCGCTGATATTTCAATAATATTTTTAAGTAATTAGATAAAGCAAAGTGTTAAACCAACGCATTTAGGAGAAAGTCGTTCCTGACTATTTGCTTCATTGCAAGGGACTTCAAGTTGGATGACACTTCTGGTTCCTTGACCTCCGCTTTAGACAACAACAAAAAAACTGGCTATGCTTTTTTGGCTACTTTTGCACTTGTGCCTCAGTAAGTTTGATGTGCCTGATTTGTGTCCTGAGTATGAATACACTTTTTACAGGTAAAACATCCTACTATATCGTTAACCTTTTCATTTCAATTGAAAACGTATCCAAATGTCTGCCATATCGTTGACTTTAGCTTCGTTTCAAGCGCTATTGAAT
This sequence comes from Meconema thalassinum, assembly GCA_946902985.2. Taxonomy (NCBI): domain Eukaryota; kingdom Metazoa; phylum Arthropoda; class Insecta; order Orthoptera; family Tettigoniidae; genus Meconema; species Meconema thalassinum. The sequence continues at coordinate 283,584,868 of OX336397.1, forward strand.
ATTCAAGTTGTTTTATTTTAATAGATAGTTTATCCATGTTGGTGAAATTATGTTCATACCCACGGTCGCGGTAACAATCATTACGTGAAGTTTTCTTTACCCTTGGAGAAAGGGATTGACATTTGGCCGGAAATTCCAGGTCAGTCATCATCCTTCTGCTCTCCGTTGCCATATCACAGCCCACGAGTTTCATTGCCAAGTTGGAAATAAATCAACAGATAAACCTGGAACCAGATCTTCAAGGATAGCTTAGACGGCGAAGTAGCTGACTTGAGGAAAGTTAATGATGTCACCACGATGAACTAACAAGCTTATTGACAGCATTATATCTCATACGTGTAGTAATAATGGCAGTGAGAATTGATGATGATGATATGTCAAAACCATCTACTACAAACGGGAATGCATATGAGTAAAATAATCTTCTCGTGTATAAGTGCAATACGTGCCTGAATATTTTGTACGCAATAGGCTACAGGAGTATTCCTCTTTAAAGCATGAAGCTGTAGATTGGCATACCAAATATGTAATATTATCGTAAGTTTGTATTCTAAAACCTATCCGCAAATTTACTCGAAGCATTATCCGCACAGCCATACAAACTATATCCGCATGGCGAAAATATTTGCAGATATCCGCGGATATCCGCATCTGCGCAGGGCTTTACTTATAGGACACTACAATCAAGTGTTATAATTGTTATTTTGCATGTTCAAGCCTATTTCAATATTTTAAACAATAGTTTTGTTTTTACTAGGCTTAACAAAAATAACTGCGGATAATTCGCGGAAGTTCGTGCATTAATTACTGCGAATTAACGAGAGTGCACTGTATGTGGAGAGAGTGCTGCAGTTAGTGATGAATCCTATCGAAACCTCGATTTAAAGTAAACCCTCATTTATGGTTAAAAAATACCGGTCCAAGAAAAACGTTAAATAGGGGTTCTACTGTATTGAGTATAGACAACTTCATCGCAATGAAATTGCAGGCGGCATTCCTTTCTCTTTTTTTTAAAGCGGATATTTGAGTCACAAAGGCTTTTTTAAAACAACAATTAAATCATTTGTGTGTAGGCTTGCGGATCAATAACTCAATCACCACTAATGTTTGTCAACATCTGTATAAGTAAACCAAACACAACTGCTTTATTTTGGCCTTGAAGTAGGCAACCGACAAAGACCCCCCCGGGACTCACGCATTTTTTTAAATCTGGAAAATGAGAATTACTTCTGGATAATTCCTGGAAAACTCTGTGAAAATCGTTGACCGATTTGAGTGGCCACCATGTATACTGTAGAGTCTCTATTATCCAACCTAAACTGGACCTGGTTATGTCAAATCACCGAAGTCTGATAATTAGGGGTCTTCGGTACTGAAAATTTCGGTTCGGTAAAAAAAATTGTACTTCGGTTCTCGGTACAAAATCGGTTCGGTACAGCTCGGCTGATTTTAACATGCTAAATTAGAGTAATTTGTAAACCATTAAGAAAAAAGTAACACATGAGTTCTAATGATTATACAGTATACTTGCCAAATAGCACAATTTTTATTTAAAATACAGAGAAAAATGTACAGCTAATAATCTCATACAATGTTCCATTAACTTTCAAACTTGCCCTTTTAGTGTGGAGTAAGCCAATTAAATAGACATTAGGCTCACACTGGAACACTTAAGTCCATAATTTAATTTTATTAATCAGAAGAGTTATTGTGCTCTAGTAGTAAAACTTCACTTATACGATATCCAGGGGACCAAAGGAAAAAAAAAAAACCACGCATAAATGTGAAAAACGCGTAAATGAAAGTCGGTAAATAAACACTGCAAAATGTATGTGACAATATGGGTTATACAGGGACTTTGTTTTAAAAGCGATGGGGACGCTCGCGCCGCGAGCCGGTTCTCGCCAAGCAATTTGCCGTAATGCGCTTCTTGACGCCACGGCTTTAACAGTCCATATTCTTTGGACTAAGGTATATTACAGCTGAAATAAGAGTCAATCGGTGCTGAGGAACTTCAGAACGTAAATGACAACTTCATGAAGAGGTGCCAGCGAACATTTTCAGCACCAGCTGTGAACTATAGGCTATAGTCTACTCAATGACTGTGCCGCGTGAGCTACGCATTACGGCAAAGTGCCTGAGGGAGACAGGCTAGCAACGCGGGCGGCGGGCGAGCGAGGGTTCCCGTTAAGAAGTGAAAAACAAGAAATAATAATACGATTGTTTAACTATAATCCGCAATATTTAACAAAACAACTACAAGAGAAATGCACCCAGATATAACAAAACAAAGAAAATTGAGTCACTTTACGAAGTAGTCTGTTATCTTGACTTGTTTTTTGTTTTGTATTTTCAAAACCGATATAATTCGGCCATTATTTCCTCAGAAACGTTGAGGCGCGTCACAAAATGTTTGATAGTCCATAGAGCATTGACAGCATCATTAAAATCCACTGTATTATTCTGCGGCTCTTCATCGTCATTAATAAAATGCCGTAGTGTAGGCCTAAATTAATGGATTTTCATTTGTCTGAAGACGCAAGATTATTATAACACAGAATCAATCGCGTATTTTTAATGGTTTGACGAGAAGTCCTAAAAAAACCACGAATGAAAATTATAAAAGCGGAAATAATATTTTTTTAAATATATCGGCGATCGTAAAACACTTCCGCTCATCTTAACATAAGCTTCAGATGCTGTCTGTGGCTGCTTCCTGTTATTTTGAAAGGCTAACACAATAATAGCGCTTGCTTATTACGCAAGCTGTTCTTCCTTGTTACGACACTCTGGCAAGCGAGTGTCGCCGTGACCACCGGTGTCGCTCAAGGCCATCGTAACATAATATAGCACGCGGTGCATCCTTCCGAACGGAAGTACAGGCGGTAACAAAAGTTTGCATTCTCAGAACACGCAACGTATAAATGACGCTTTATATTGCAAGGGACTTAAAATATTATCGTATAAGCGTGAAAAACGAATAAATGTAAAACGTATATCGGAGATAAATTAACATGGAAAGTATAGGCATTTTGCCGGGACCAGGAAAAAATCGTATAGAAAACGTATAAATATGAACCGTATACAAGAAGTTTTACTGTATTTAACTAACTATTGAAGTAAAACATTGATGATAAAGGACAATACTTTGGATGTCTAAAAAAAATGTTTCCTTAAATTACGGTATTTATGTCTCTTGTACCGAACCGAACTTTTTACCGAGTTTTTTATCGTCTCGAACCGAGGTCGGTAATTTCCTTTGTACCGTACCGAAACCGAAAAATCGACCCCTACTGATAATACACAATTACTTTGAAAAGTAAAAATATTTGCCATAATAGCGAATTATTTAGACCCGTATTGATAGAATAACTAAAAAAACCACTTATCTATACTTTATATAATAAAGCTGAAGAGTTTGTGTGTTTATGTGTTTAATCTCTGGAACTACCAGTCGGATTCGAAAAATTCTTTTTGTACATGATAGCCTGATTCAAGAGGAATAGTTCACCTCTCGGGTAACCTTAAAGATTGCTTTTTGATCAGTAAGTCGGAAGAACGGCTTCAATAATACCAAAGTCTATTGTTGCCATGTAATGCAGGCCGGATCACGTCGCCCGTACCAGTGTTCTGGTGCAGAATGGTGAGCTGCTTATAAATTGCAGTCACGGGGAGTCATCATCATCATCTTGTACAGTTTCCAGCCCCAGGCTGGGTCTGTTTGGAACATAAGCCTCGCCACTTAGTCCTTTCTTCCCACCACCTCTCCGCTGTCACTCTAGTCCAGTCCTCGCCTCTCTTCTTGACACATTCCTCCACTCCTTTCAGCCATCTATCTCTTGGTCTTCCCCTTGGTCGTTTCTTCTGCATCTGCATCTCGTGTATCCTCTTGGGAATCCTCTTCTCATCCATTCTCTTTAAGTGTCCATACCACCTCAGTCTTGATGTCTCAATCCTACCTTGCAAGGACTCCTCTTTCACTATTTCCCTGACCTTTTCATTCCTCACCCTGTCTCTTCTTGTTACTCCGATCCTACTACGCAGGAACTTCATTTCACCTGCCTGCATTCTGCTTATATCTCTTTTCTTCATTGTCCACGTTTCTGAAGCATAGGTCAGTATCGGGATATAGTAGCTTCTGTATAACACTTCCTTGCTTTTTTGTGGGACATCTTTATTCCACACTAAGCTCCTAATGCTTCTCAGAAATGCTTCTGCCTGTCTGCCACGTTCCGTAATCTCTTTGTCATTTCTCCCATTTTCCTCCACTATACTTCCCAAGTACTTGAGACTTTCCACCTTCTTCAGCTGTCCACCTCCAAGTGTTATCCCACTCATTGGTCTGTCCTTTTTCCTGGTTGTTAACAGGATCTCACATTTACTGATGTTGAACTTCCATCCGTACTCTCCCACTGTTTCTTCCCAAGCCTTCAGTTGCTCCTGAATTTCCTCCTCCTTGTTTCCCCAGACCATGAGATCATCTGCAAACACCATTGCTTTCGTCTTATCTTCTCCTATCTTTTCTGCTATCCATGTCATTACCTCGTCCATAACCACAATAAAGAGAAGGGGTGACAGCGCACTACCATGTTTCAGGCCACTCATTTGTCTGAACCAGTCTGTTCTTTCCCCTCCAACTTTCACACTTCCACAATACATCTCCTTCACTCTGCCTACAGTCTCTTTTTCCACTCCCATGTTTTCCATTGCTTTCCAAACCTTCTCCCTACACACACTATCATAGGCCTTTTCGATGTCCAGGAAGGCCATCAACAGATCCTCTCCAAATTTGTAGTGGTGTTCCTGGAGCTGTCTCACTGAAAATATGAGATCCACTGTTGATCTCCCAGGTCTGAACCCATACTGCTCCTCTCTCAATTTTCTCTCCACTTTGGCTCGTATTCTACTTTCTAATATCTTTTCATATATCTTGGCACAGTGAGGTATGAGTGTGACTCCCCTGTAATTTCTGCACTCCTTTCTGCTTCCTTTCTTAAATATTGGGACAATTAATCCTTTCTTCCAATCTTCTGGGGTCTTTTTCTCCTTCCATATCACCCTCATCACACGGTACAGCCACTGTTTCCCAACCTCCCCTGCTGCCTTCACCATTTCAACACTCACTTCATCCACACCTGGTGCCCTTCCTCCTTTCATCTTGTCTATAGCCATCTCCAGTTCTCTCCAAGTCAGGTCCTTTTCCATTCCTGTGTTGTCTTCTCCATCTTCCAATACATTGTCTTCCTCCCTATGACCATTTGGATTCAGCAAATCCCCAAAGTACTCTTTCCACACTGTCTTGAGTGTCTCTTTGTTGTGTACCTCATTTCCGTTTTTGTCCATCATTACCACATCCTCTCGCAGACCTCTTCTCTTACTTTTGACCATCCCATAAAGTACTTTCTTATATCCTCTGCTGTCTTCCTCCATCATCTCTGTCCACTTTACCATCCACTTCTTCCTCTCCTCTGCGACAATCTTTGCTTCTTTCTTCTTTATCTTTTAATCTTCCCTTGTCAGATCAGTTCCTTCCAGGAACCACACTCTGAAAGCCTTGTTCTTCCTTCCCACAGCTTCTTTTACTCTCTCATTCCACCATGGAGTAATTAGTGCAAAAGGATTTCTTAGGCCCCTTAAAACAGTTATCAACATCACAATAGTATGCCTCTGTATAAGGGCGATGGTGTTGGTGCAGTGTACTGAGCTTACTAGCTGCAATAAGTGTTGGTGCTTTCCGATCCTTATCCTTGAGCGCTCCAGTTCTGTAAAACAAATACAATAGAACGTCTTTTATCCGGAGGACGTCAAACAACCGGAACGTCAATTATCCGGACGAGCAAAAAAAAAAAGAAGCTTAAGCGGATGTACAAGAAGGAAGTTTTACGTTGTTTACTGATGGCAGAAGATGAGGAGAGTGTGATATCTTTTTCAAAAGAGTTTTCTCTTTAAGAACTACTGTTTCTTGATAGCTGATGGATGGAACACTTTAAAACCACAGAATCTTCGAAATGCATTGAATAAATTGGTAGGAGAACAAGAGACCGCTGAGACCACAGACACTGTTGATGAAGATTTGGATGCAGTGACAAATGAGTATTCCCCCAAGTTGCTGGATTTTCCGACTGTGATAGAGAAGGCGCACAAGCTTGGTTGGAAAGTGACAGTGACTCAGGTTTGTAAATCTTAGATGATGACGAAATTGCTTCTCTGGTGCAAGAAGTAAGTGGGGAAGACTAAATGGATGAAAGCTTAGATGGAAAAGATGAAGACGGACCGAGTCATAGCGAATTGTTTACGGCAATAGAAACTGCGCTATTGTAGTATGGTTGTACTATGATATAAACACATGTTCGATTATCCAGAATAATCGTTATCCGGAATACTTTTGGTCCCAATTAGCCCGGATAAACGACGTTCCACTGTAAATCCATCAGGTGAAGCCGGGCACTACTGCTAGTGTTATACGCCAAATCAATACTAACAAAACACACTTAAATGTCTATATTTTTAGACTGTTTGAAGTGTACATGTTTTGAAACAATGATGGTTTCTTCTTCAGCACAATCAAGAGAAAACTTATCCTAAGGAGACTTAAGAAATGGATACGTTTTTAAGAGAAAATTTAGAAACAACATTAATAAATCCTTAAAAACATCTATGAAAGTTTTTATATTCTTAAATAATCTTTTGAAAATATATATGAAATAATGTTTTATAGGCAATTACAGGGTTAATCTTCTGAAAAATATCTATGATTTTTGTTTGTAAATGAACCAAAACAAATAGCTAAGCTATATTGAATTACTGACACAACTTCTGTATCATAAGTGCAGTAGTGTAGTGCGATGTCACGCGGGAATCACACATCCTTTCCCCATTCATGTCGGTGTCCAACAAGGATCAGCCCTGTCACCACTTCTCTGTTTATTCTATGCACGGATACAATAATATCTGATATCCAATCGCAACATCCATGGACGCTTCTGTATGCTGATAATGTCTTATTGGCTGCAGAAAAGCGCAACATTCGTGAAGAGAAACTGCAGGAGTGAAATACGAGGCTGGCTGAGAATGGACTGAAGCTGAATGTCCAGAAAACCGTGTATATGGAGTGTGGGTCACCATCCTTGTAGGTAGTCAAGATCTTCAAAGAGTCGACCAATTCAGGTATCTTGGCTCCTTGATACCCTCCCCGATGCCCGAGCTCGTGTGAGTGTCAGTTGGTTCAAATGGAGGGAGGTAACTGGAGTCCTCTTTGACCACAGGATACCCACCTACCTTAAGGCGAAGATTTACAAGACCGCCGTGCGCCCAGTCGCCCTCTACGGTTCTGAATGCTGGCCGGCCTCTGTTGAACACGAGCAAGCCCTGCATGTTATGGAGATGCGCATGCTTCGTTCGGTGCTTGGTCTGACGCGACCTGACCGTATCAAAAATTTCGATGTCCGAGGGAGGGTGGGAGTTGCGCCCATACAGGATAAAATGCGGGAGTCACGGCCACGTCATATGTAGTCACGAACAATCTGTGGCTAAAGCTGCCTCGTGCCTCAACCCAGATGGTAAACGATCTCGTGGGCGACCTAAGAAGAGGTGGCTTGATTGCCTTAGAGAAGACATGAGACAAGTTAATCTGTGTCCGCATGATGCCCTTGACCGACAGAAATGGAGATTGGCATGTAAAGTAGCGGACCCTGCTCCAAAGCGGGACAAACGCTACGAAGATGATGATGATATTGAATTACTGAAACAATGGCATGTCTTACGATAATCTGGTTACTGAACTATCAATTCAATTGTACAAACAAAAACTTTCCAAATGCCTTAAGAAAAGTAATTTGTGAGCTATGTATGCTTGCCTCTGGCTATTGCTTCACGTACTTTAATGCCATATTCAATGCACTTATTCCTTCACTGTGAGACATCGTTTTGTCCTTTTGTTCAGCAATACCTCGTTCTTCATCCTCATTTTCGTTGGCACCAACGAAATCAATAATATCAAGGTGAGTTAGTTCAAACAACTGATCTTGTGCACACAACTTACTCACATCTTGAGTCGTAGCATCCTCACAACCAGGAATGAACTTTCAACCTTTCACTTTGCACGTTTCAATTCTTGCAACGTGCCTCTCTGTTCCACCATGATCTATGTATTACTTTTCAAATTCTTTGCAAAGTGAAAAGTCTTTGCGTAGGAATGATCCGATTATGTTTATTCCATGAACAAACTGTGTGATACTCCATGATTTAATGCTTTATTTTTCGTGGTGAACTTGTGGAATTTAGTAACAGTTCTGCAAATAGTTGATTTTGATGTCCCGTGCATTGCTGCTATACCTTGCTGGGCACCATTTCCTAACCAATGTAAGCTTATAAGATTTTGTTCTTTTTCTTGCAGGTTTTAATAAATGGCCAATTTTTCAGGAATATAGTCTGCTTGTATTGGGGCAATACAAAAACACTCACGAAATTCCTTCGAAGTGTGGTTATGAAAATTCATCCTGTCTTTGTACTCGTCTTGTTGGATTCTTCATCACTATCCTCACTTGATGATAACAAAAGCTCTCGTCGTAACACACTAAACCAAATTCTGCGCCGAGAACTAGTGTAGAGACTTGTTCATTAACAGCTGGAAAGGGAATAGTCTCTTTGCAAAGATTTCTGAAAACTTTTCCTTTGTACGTTGCATTTCTGTAACAATGGAGGAACATAACAGGCTTCAAAAGTGAAATGATTCCTAACTTTTCACTTTGCAAGACAAATCTGAAAAGTGATCATCATCATCATCATCATCATCATCTTGCCGAGTTTCCAGCCACTGGCCGGGTCTGTTTGGAACACAGGCCTCTCCAACGTCTTCTGTCTTCCCACCATCTCTCAGCCTCCACCCTTGTCCAGTCTTCTCCTCTCTTCCACCCCCTTCAGTCACCTGTCTCTCGGTCTCTTTCCTTCCCACTTCGTCTCGTGTACTCTCCTGGGTATCCTCTTCTCCTCCATTCGTTTTACATGTCCATACCTTCTCTATACCATCCTGTAATGGTTCCTCCTTCATTAATTCTCTGGTCCTCTCATTTCTTATTCTGTCCATCTTTGTAGCTCCAATACTGCTTCTCAAGAACCTCATCTCACTGGCCTGTATTTTGCTCTTCTCCCTTCCTTTCATAACCCAGGTCTCCGAGGCATACGTCAGGATAGGGACATAGTATGTCCGAAGACAAATCTGAAAAGTGATGATGGAACAAAATCTGAACTGAAAAGTTGCAAAGTTCATTCGTGGAATAGACCCCAGGAATGAAATTCAGTAAGAGAACAATGTCGGATAACACGGAGTGTCGGGTAAGGGAAGATGGGTTGAGCGGGACTCTACTGTACATATCACTTTCATGTGGACGTGATAACTACCGTCATTTACCACCAATTACTTTCAAACTTATACTTAAAATATAACCATTCAAAATCTCGTTCGACTTGGTTAATGGGCAAAATCTGACCCTAGGGGGTGGAAATGGAGAGCCTTTTTTCGAAGAAGTGAGATATCGCCATAACTTTCTTAGTATGAGAAAAATCGAATCCATTCCACGTTCATACAATTCTTTGGATAAGGGCCAAAATCTTATATTAGTAAAGGTCTTTGATACATGGTGGCCACTACTCCTGGAAAACCTGGAAAACCTGGAAAACTCCTGGATTTTTATTAGGTCTGGAAAACTCCTGGAAAATGACAAAAAATTTGAAAACTCCTGGAAAATAGCCACTGTTAATTAATTATAAAATACTTTACATCCACTGCTAAAAGTCCCAGTCCGCTCTTTAGTCCTTGACGTCATGATATCGCGGATGGGGTAGCAAGGGCCATGTAGCGGTCGCTCTGCTGCCATGTGCGCCTTCCCCCTCTCCCCACATCTGCGCGGGGTGACTGCTGCAGTGGTAGCATCCTCACTTAACGGTGTCGCTGTAAACAAACGTGTTGCGACGAACTTGTCGCTTCGGCCTGCGTTAAGGTGGAAGTTCTGAACCAAACTAACATCCAGTTAATAGACATCAAGAAGGAAGATAATTTGCTTACTGCGAAGCAAATCCATCTGAGTTATGCCGTGAAAGACGAGATCAACAAGTGCCGATCAAAGTTATCCACCAAAGATGTTTTGAATTTCCGCTCTTTTTTTTTTTAAAGCGGATATTTGAGTCACAAAGGCTTTTTAAACCAATAATTAAATCATTTGTGTGTAGGCTTGCTTATCAATAACGCAATCACCACTAATTTTTTGTAAACCAAACACAACTGCTTTATTTTGGTCTTGAAGTAGGCAACCGATAAAGCCTCCCCCGGGACTGGCACTTATTTTTAAGTCTGGAAAAATGAGAGTTACTCCTGGAAAATCCCTGGAAAACTCCTGGAAAATCGTTGACCGATTTGAGTGGCCACCATGTTGATAGCACCAACCATTGACCAAGGGGCTGGGAAAAGTTGAGTTTTGAGAGAAAAAGAATATCATTCCACCCTTAATAGGCACGGAATTAAAACCGTTTGAAACTGTCGATATCCCTCTAAGAAGTACCTAAGAGTTTTTATCCGTAAGAATTTTTGTTATGACCCAATTTTACGCCAAAATATTTACAAAATATTTTCTGAATTATTGAGAAGATGGGGTTTCTCATATGTTAAACATGGGTTCGTTTGTACTGGAGGTGTACAACACTTGGCAAATTTGGCGAATTCGAAATATTTTTCATTGCCCAGTGAAATCTACCCCTGCCTTCCGTTGTACCGAGAGGGATTTTTAAAATTCTAGTGTCAAAATAATGTTAGTCTTCTTACTTGAACCAATAAAACCCGGGTGAGTTAGCCGTTGTCGTTATGGCGTGACTGCAGGCGGTCGCTCACATCTGGGAGGCGAGGAGGTTTGAATCCCCGCGCCGGCAACCGGTAGTTTCCCATCTTCCTTCCAGGCAAATTCTTGCCACGGTTTGTGAGTGGTCAACTTGTCGGTCTACTAACCCCAAGCTTGCAGGTTCGCTCCTGGCCGTAGTAAGTGATTTTAGAAAGGCGGCAAAAATTACGACACCGTGTCATGTGATGTTGGCATGTCAAAGAAACTGTGTTCATAATGGCAAAATTAATCTCACGAGTTTCCGCCTACACAAAGTTCCTCATTTCTCTCCTAGAAAGCGTGATAGTGTTCAAGGAGCTTAGATATCTAACCTCATTGACTTTCATAGTGCTTCAAGGAACAACAAAATTTGACATGCAAGCTGCCCTCTGGATGTAAAATAACAAAGCTTGCACCCGAGGCCATTCGATATTATTATTATTATTCCAGGCAAATGCCGGATTTGGTCCCTATTTAAAGGCCATGCCCGCTACCTTCCAATACCTTGTTATCTTCACACTTTTCTCCCCAAACAACAGTCCACACGTGACAGTACTTGTGGCTGACCCCATGGGAGTCTGCATAGAAGCAGCTACAGCCGAACATGTTCTTGGACACTCCCGGCACTAAAAGCCATACGCTAAAAATACACCAAAAAACTAATTTATTTATTCTTTGAAGAACATTTCAGGTCCGAGACAACTCTGCCAAAATAGATATTTAATTTTGTATAAAAATAACCTCATGCTAATGTTTTTCCTTTTTTTTTATAGTTTTTCTCTGTTTTGCATTAACTTTGCTTCAAGTTCTCGAAGGTGATGCATCTGTTTTCTGGCTACAAACCAAAAAGCTTTGAATGTTTGCAGGCCCCATTAATTACATTTGAATGGTATTTTCAGCTGCGGGACCTGGGCGAGCTGTGTGGGCTGATGCCTGGCTCGGAACCCACCAGCGAACAGCTGCACATGGTGGTGGGTCTCTCGTCGGGGATGGGCGATTCTCCCGGCAACGGAACGCTACCCACGCCTACAGATAAGCTGAAGGAGGCTCTGTCGTCTAAGGAAGCCTTCAAGAAACACTATCTAGTAAGTGCGTGTTCCGGGACTCTTCATGGTACAGTGCAAGCAGTGTCTGTTAACTTAACACTGTAGTGATGTTAAACTCGATTTCATGGACCATCAACTTCATTAAAAGGCGGCTTCGGTGGGGTAGTTGTAGCATGCTGAGCTTCTATGCCCAAAATCGCGGGTTCAAACGCGGCCAAAGTCGTCGGAATTTGTAAGAGCTTTAAATACCGTATTTCCTCGCATAATCGTCGCACTCCACTTTTCAAACACCAAAATAGGTTTATAAAATTTAATCGCATAATCGTCGCATAGCATATTCATATTTGTGAGACAGTTGCACATGCTGCCGCGACTTTATAACCTGGTGCGACTTTGTCAGAAGAAAAATATATCGTCTTTATGCTTGCGGGCTATGGACTGTGATGCGAGCTGCAAGCTTCGTCACTTAGCACATTCCGCGAGCGTATAATCTGGCGAGATCTTGTCGGCAGAAAGTAATCTCGTGTTTATGCCTGCGGGCTATGGCCCGCGACACGAATGGCCAGCTTCGTCAGCACATTCCACGATCGTTAACCTGTCGTGACCTTGTTAGAAAAAAGAATCCTGTCTCGGACTGCGGGCTAAGACTCACGCTACGTGAATGACTGGCCCGTGCAGCTAATAATGATACGGTATATTCCTTGAACTTATATATTTTCGCATAATCGTCCAACCTGCTTTTTTCAACAAATTTTAGGCTAAAAAATTGCGACGATTATGCGAGGAAATACGGTATCCCTCATTATGCCTTCCTTCGGAGGGGAAGTAAAGCCAGCGGTCCCATGTCACAGATTTGTGGCATGGAAAAGAACCTTCCACTAACTACACTTGTGTGAAGCCAAAATTTCTAGCTTAGGTTTGATTAATGCTCTTAAGTTCCAATGTTCGTCACTGGGCTCTGGTTGTGGCATCTAGTAGTAGCCAAGTTCACAGCTAGGTGTTGTTGATGGTAACATTTGGTAGCGAAAATAGGAACTACTTGAAATTGATCGTCTGCTGTCCTTACTTGAATTACAGATAACACACACTAATACAGTCATCACAATTAACTTCGATTATCAGACAGATCAATTCGGGTTCAGAAGAAATAGAGGAACGAGGGAGGCAATCCTGAGTCTGAGAACAATTATTGAAAAGGCCATAAGAATCAATAAAAACAACCTCATTGCTTTCATTGACATAGAGAAAGCTTTTGATAATGTAAATTGGAACATTATGTTCAAAGCCCTTAAAAGCTTGAATGTGGACTACAGATATCGGAAAATCATTTACCAGTTGTACAAGAACCAGACAGCAATTATTGGAAAGGAACAAATGGCCGCGAAAATAGGAAAAGGAGTAAGACAAGGGTGCAGCCTTTCACCTCTGCTCTTCAATTTGTATGTAGAAGAAGCAATAAAAGAATTTTCAACAGCATGCACACATGGAATAAAAATAAACGGTGAATTGTACCAAACAATACGTTTCGCAGATGATATTGCCCTCATGAGAAAAAACTAGAAATTGCATTGCATGAATTAAATGATCATCTAAGGGTAAAATGTAAAATGAAGATTAACAAAACAAAAACCAAGATAATGAAATGTAGTCAGAACAGTAATGTATGGTTGGGAGGAGAAAGAGTGGCTCAAGTAAATCTTTTCAAGTACTTGGGAAGCATTATTACTTCTGATGGGAGATGTGAAAAGGACATCCGTTCTCGAATAGCCCAGGATAAAGAAGCTTTCAACAAGAAGAGAAGTCTCCTGACATCCAAAGCCATATCCCTACAAGTCAAAAAAACACTTGCGACCTATGGTTGTGAAACCTGGACACTATTGAAGGCCGACAAGAAACTATTATGTGCATTTGAAATGTTGTGCTGGCGACGAATGCTACAGATACCTTGGACCCTAAGGCTAACTAATGAAGAGGTTCTAAGAAGAGCAGAGGAAATCATCACTCTGACAGAAACAATCAAAAAAAGAAGAAATAATTGGATAGGCCACCTACTCCGGCATTCACCATGGTGCATCACACTGCTTGAAGGGAAAATGAAAGGCAAGGCAGGCAGAGGAAGACCAAGAGCAGAGTTCTTTGATGACATCGGAGGAGGATGTCCGTACCATCTGATCAAACAGCGGGCTCAGGATAGAAGACTTTCATGCTACTCACCAACCGCCAGGTTGAGGAGAGCAAGAAGAAGATCGGACAGATTCTACACACCCAAAGTACACGGGGCTATATGACCGCGTTGTCGCAGCCCCTAAACTGAGGAACCAACCAACCTCATTAAAAGTTAATCAGGCGCATACTGTACTATCTGTTATCAAATATTCCACACACCCTAATTTTAAGGAAGAAATTGAAGATAACTTTTTATGGAAGCTTTGAAACCATTTTTAATCCTCTTCCTCCTCAGGTTGTAGGATCGAATCCTGGTGCAGCGAGTTGGCATTTGAGGGTGCGCGATTGCAAGAGATATTGGAAATATTTGTTCCAGAAGGAAACAGGATGTTATATATCCGATTAAGCTATGTACATTAACAAATTCACAAAATGAAATTTAATTAAATTTTCCGGCTAGCTCAAAACAGTTGCCAGCGTTTCACCAATGGGCTGTTCGGTTGGTATGGCACAAAAATTTCTTAGCCATTAATTATCACATGCAGGAATACAACCACAACTTTTCGAAAATTGAGGAAGACTTGGAAATTTTACAGTATTGCAGCAAAGGCATTATGCTTAATATTTTAGAACAGCTTTAGATAGACCAGGCCTTGAGAAACAATCCGATACAAAATCTTAATGAAATCAATTTTGATAGCAACGTTTTATATGAAACATTGACAAACTACGTCACCAACACCAAACTTAAAAAAAAACATAAATAAACCTCCTTTGTCCCCTCCGCTCACGCTTTCACTTATGGTAATTCCTACCCCTACATTCCTCACATGACCTCGCCTCGCCTGGACGCAGCACCTCAGTTGCCACAGCTGATTCAAGCGTGCATGTCCACTGCATGCATTAGGAGGTAAGGATTTGATTTTTCAGCAGTCGTTCCTATTTGATCAAATAGGAGTATTATAATTATAATTTTTTGTTTAACAGAGGACTATTTGGTGCTGTCCTGAATCAACCCAAAGGTTTTCATTTTGGGACTACTGTTCCATTTTTTGTTCCCTATACATGACAGCAGAATTCCCTTCACAAAATGAAAGACATCATTGCACATTCAGACAAGAAATTAAGAAGCATCTAATGGAACAGGACAAAGATCTCCAACCATAACGGCACTTAATCAAATGTTGATGTTTGAATGAGTCAAATGGGCTTGCAGTGCTCTTAATATGTGTACAGTTTTTAATGGAACGTTTTAATATGTGTTTATGAATGTCTTAGCGTGCATTTTATTTGTGATATTGTTCAGTTTTTTTCAATGTGTTACCTTGCCTATGCAGATGATATCAGTTTACTCTCCAGCTCTCAGGAAGAGTTGAGGCAAATGACCAGAGCACTCAAGGCAGCTGCCAACAAATTTCGGCTAATCGTGAATGAAACCAAGACAGAGTACCTCAATATGACTCGCGGGCAAGGCCATGTTTTTGGGCAACTACCGTCACTCCGGGTAGGAGACCAGTCCTACAAGAGGGTCCATGAATGTAAGTACCTAGGATCGCTTTTCACGGAGAACTCATCATGTGAGGCAGAAATCAACGCCAGGATCTAAGCAGGAAACCGAACTCTCTACAGCTTAACACAGCTTCTTCGGTCCAGAAGTCTCTCCAGACAGTCAAAATTCGTCTGTATAAAACTCTGATCCAACCCGTTGTACTATATGGATGTGAGACATGGAGTATCCGAAAACAGGACTTTCATAAACTACTCGTTTTTGAGAGAAAAGTTCTACGGAAGATCTTCGGACCAGTGAGGGATGTACACACGGGTGAATGGAGGATTAGACACAATCCTGGATTAGAAGACCTGTACCATGATGCCAACATAGCTGGGACCATCAAAACCAGAAGACTACAGTGGGCTGGACATGTAGCCCGGATGGAAGACCATCGATGGCCACGGAAGCTACTGGATTTCATCCCCACAGGAAGAAGACCACGAGGGAGACCAAGGAAGCGGTGGAGTGATGGACTCCATGAAGATCTGCAACAGGCAGCGATACGCGTCGACAGTTGTCGGATGGCAGCTATGGATAGGAGACGATGGCGAAGGAAACTTGTAGCAGCGCGCGGTCCACTGGGCCTGATCGCGTAAAAGAAGAAGAAGAAGTGTTGCCATTCATGTGATATGTCGTGGCTGAAGAAGGACCGATTTTTGTAAGGTTCGAAGCATATACTGTACTTAGCGTTTTAACAACGCAAACACAATTTGATTTGGCGGAAGCTGCAAAACAGATTAAATAATGGTACACCTCACCAAGACGCGTGGCTAGTGCATAATGAGAAGGCCTCTGCAAGGCACAAAATGTCACCACGAGCAGTCAAAATAGTGTTAGCTTACCTTGCTAATCCATATTGGAAATGAATTGAACCCGCGATCTTGGGCATAGAAGCTACCAACCACGCCACCGAAGCCTTAATCACTTGCCACGGCCAGGAGCGAACCTGCAACCTTGGGGTTGGCAGTCCGACACGACAACCACTCTCCCACCGTGGCAAGCAGCATTGTACGCACTACCTGTCTTAGAAGCGCAGATAAGCGTCACATGTGCTCATGTCACCACGGACAGTTAAACGATGACTGTGGCTACTGGAGCCAAGTCATATCCTACTCGCGCAACTGTACCTGTCAACGAAGCAGGCTGACACAAGTAAACAAAGAAAATGGAACTGCAGCAGGAATACATTCACCTCTCTTCTCACTCTACTTCCCAGTAGGCCAAAACAAAACAAACTTTGATGCTGAGATATGAGCAATTTCACATGCACTCCATCAGTTATTAGGCAGAAACCCTGATTATCAAAAATGTGTTATCATTACAGATTCAAAAGTGGCCATCCAAGCCGTCTCGTCAAATTATACGCCTCGAAATAAAGAACTGAAAGAAATTTTTAGTATGATCAAAACCCTTCAAAGACTCCACAAACAGATCTCATTTCAGTGGATCCCTTCTCATGTTGGAATAGCAGGTAATGAAGAGGCAGACAGATTAGCAAAAAAAGGTACCACACTACAACTACCTGACTGACTTTATGTCAGCAAAAAGGATCTCGAAAAATACTATCAAACACAGTTACGAAGAAATGGCAAAGAAAACAGCAGAAACCAAATTATGGAAGGACATTGATGCTAAATGGGATCAATATAAATTAACACCAAGAAGAGAAGCTGTAGCCTTCTTCAGACTTAACACTGGCCATGACTGCCTCGCAGCTCATCTGAAACGAATCAACATCCTGAGATCTGAAGAATGCACACTTTGTCACGAACCTGGAAGTAAAATGGATAAGGGGCACCTGCTACATTGCAACAAACTTGATGTGACTGCTAGAACTTCTGGAAACCTCACACAACTCTATTGGAACGCAAGAAAGCTGATGGATTGGAATCCGGGCTAGCCATAGGAAACAACAAGAACAACAGTTTCCAACACGGCCGCTGGCAATCAATTCGTGAAAGGGTAATATCAATTCATCCCAGACCAACCCTCAAAGATGCTTCTGTTATTAACCCTGTATTGTTGGTTGTGTGCAGGAACTGGCCGAGCTGGCGATGGGCACGTACAAGCACATCGGGCGTATCCGATCGGCGCGGCTCATCGGCCTGGACCTGGCAGCCTTCTATCAGCAGCTGGGCGAGCCCCATAAGGCGGTCGTGTTCCTCACGGACGCACTCAAGACCTTCGAGGAGGAGAACTGGAGGCGGCTGTCCGTCAGCACCCAAGTCGACATTGCTGGCTGCTACAAGAGGATGAACGATAAGGAAAAGTAAGTACCGTGTTCACTCGGCTATAAGACCCCCTCACGTATAGCACCCCTCCTTAATTTTCGAGAGCCAAAAAATAATAATCTTGGAAATCGCTTATAGTACCCCCTCCTTAATTATTGAGAATTAAAATACAACATTCTTGGAAATTGACGAATTCTTAAAACATTTTTATAATTACAACTGAAATTCATTCTCTTTTATGACAAAAATATTTTGCTTGTTACGGTATATTAGCGTAGTTTGTTATCCAGATGATATGACCGCCATTATGCACACCGCGTACACGATTGGGCAGGATATCAGATTGTGTAGCTTCACCCAATAACCAATAGAAGATGCCACACTATTGGCCGAGTGGGAGTGCCATCCGCCAATGAAAGTTATGGTTTCATCTCGCCTGCATTCTTCTGTTTAGTATTACAGTATTTATGTTGCGATTCGATTGTGTTTACGGCAGTCTCCTTAGTTTTATTTTAAACACATTTCATTTGTTGCAAGAACCGTCGGCGTTTGTGTGAAATGTTATTGGTATATTAATGTGAATAATACGTGCTCGGTTGTGTTTACTAATGTTAATGAGATGTGATCACTCATTCCCTAATTGATGCATTCTCCCTCCCTGTGTTCAAATAAAAATAAAGGTTGCATTTCCATGTCTGATACTTCCTTTGATACTAAGATTTTTCTTAGCAAGAGAAAGTCATTGGGGGATAGTGAGCTCATAATGGGCTGCAGGGCGAACTGAAGGAACTCCGGTAGTTGGCTGTTTCCGCCGCTAGGTGGTACTAGCGTAACTTGGCCTCCGCGTTCCTGTCTGGCTCGTCTCTACTTAATATAAAACAAAGTCCCCGATTCTTGGATGTCACGGGTAATCTCGAGAACCACTGGATGGATTTTGATGCGGCTTTCACCATTCTGTAAAGGTAATCTCGAGGAAGATTTCTGTGGAAAATAATTTATTTATGATCAAAGGGAGCCAAGCACTAACGATTTCAATGAAAGGGTCCAAAATAGTACCTGACGTCCGTGCGCTTTTTAAGCTTACGCTGGGCAAACCGTTAAAAATATCAATATACTATGACTGTAAGAATTGTTCAGCATGAAAAATTCACCAAAAAAGTCCGCGAGATCATATCTCTATCTTTGATACATCGCCCACTATAAGTGTTTTTAGTTTGGACGGAAGGGGATTTCTGCTCGGCATTCTTAAATTCCGTGTGACAGGAATTCCTTGCACATTCATAACTGTGGTACATTATGCAACGAGCCTATAATGGCAATAATTAAGACACGAGTATGTTTATAAAACGAGCGTATGAAAAGATATCGCCCCACAACGCGCCTTCTTGCTCCAACGTTGCCTCCACTACTGGATCTACACGTTTCATTACACATTTCATCACGTGACTAAATGGTTAGCGCGCTAGGCTTTGGTGCGCTGTGTCCCGGGCTCGATTCCTGGCCGGGCCTTTAGGGATTTTAATCTCTTGGGGTTAATTCCCGTGGCTCGGGGACTGTGCCGTCTTCATCATAACATCATCCTCACTACGACCCGCGGGTCGCCCACGGGCGTCAATTAGAAAGACCTGCACTCGTCCTCTCAGGAGGCCACACGATCATTTTTTTTTCATCACGTGAAATAAAGATAAAGACGGGTATTTGAGAAATGTAGATTCACTTCCGCCAAAGTCTCTCAGCATGGTGAGGATACATACATCACTAACAGCATTAAGTGTTTCGGAATCACTTTCCAATGACCAAATGCAGGAGAAGTACTTATCTCAATCTTCCTTGCTGCTGTGTGAATCAGGTAACCACTCAAATAATAAACAACGTTATCGCCTGCTCTCTCAGAGCTCTCATCATTAACTGACAGGATTATAGGGTTCAATTTCTGTCAGTCTAATAGTTTCTTTAATTTGCTGACAATTGTTATCCTTCGCCTCTCTGCTCGTATGTATTTCATTTCTCGCCATTGACCGTATTCATTAAGAGAAGAAAGCTAATTGTCTATAACGTAACTTACTCATAATTAGCTTGTGAAGAAAGGACCTCTTTCACTGGTAGGCCTATGCATAATGATAACTGAAGTTTAAAACAAGCATAGAAATAAAACGTAAGTACAATTGCAATAATCAGTTAGTTATCAGAATGATTTTAAAGAGAACAGACATGTATCACATTTATAATCCATTTTTAAGTGCGAATTTTATGAGATTTTACAATAGTTTTTTATAGATACAGAAAATAAACAAAGACAAGAATGTTAGTGTGCAGTCGACAGGAAATAAAACGTACAGGAAATGTCTTAATTTACTTACTTAGGAAGTACAATCACAAATGGGAGAAGTTGTAAAGAGATTGATCAAGCTAAGAATGCTTCTAACATGAAGAGGAACCTGCTTACAGCAAAAACCCTGTCTCAATTTGAGAATCCGCCAGGACGTGGGTTGGCGACCACGGGACCCCAGCTGAGTCCGGCATTGCTTCCACTTACTTGTGCCGGGCTCCTCTCTTGTCTTCTTTCCTGTCGACCTTTCTTGGTCAACTCTTGTTCTTTTCTGACCCCGACGGTATTAGGGTATCCGAGGCCTAGGGAGGCTTTCACTTTCCCACCTTAATTGTCCTTTGTCTCATCTTTCCTGATCCCTCCTTCTTCGAGGGGTCAGACCTCTTGTTTTCTTTTCATTATATTTCCTTTTCTCTTCAAGATTCCCACACTGTTTTTGTTAATTGGCACCCCGTGTACTGTACATGGTCTCAGGGGGCTGAAGGGGAGAGTAGAGAGATTCCAGCTGCGTTGATTGAGTGGAAGTGCCGCTGCAGGTATTGCCAACTCAGCAGCAACGTTATTCACACTATGGTTACTCACTGCTAAATTCGTTTAGTTTCAATTGTGAAATCGTATGGGTCAGTAGTAGATTGGCACTATTGTCTCCAGCTGACTCATTGCATTCGTGCCACGGATCTTAAGCTGGTGGACGGACAGTATCTAAATTACCTTAAGCGAATTTTTTGAATCTACATTACATTTTGTAGGTATTTTCAATCTAAGTTACATTTTGTAAGCCTTTTCGATCTAAATTGCGAGTATTTTCAACCTCAATTGCATGTTGTAAGGACCCATCCATCGCCCCGGAAGAACTTCGACAATGCAGAAGCACATGAAGAAAGACTTAGGCTAGGAGTGTTTGGCATCATATTGGTCTGTATCGACTTATATTCCTATTTGACTAGTAATTATACATTTCCGTCTGTGCGGCGATAGGAGATGTGGAAATCAAATCACGCTCTCGCTACCACTTATTGTACTGCACCCCGCCATTGGGGCACGCCGCAGCGGTCAGAATGACAGTTAAGTGGAGTCTGGACAAGAATCCAGAGGGTGGGGTTTTACTGCTAGATGCCCTCCCAGTAATAATCAGTCATGTTTAACAAGGTATAACAAACAAAATGTATTTAGTCAAAATGGGGTTACATAAGGGATTGGGGCGTAAACAAATAGACACTTGGGCCTTTCTTTCTTTCAAAGCATTCTAAATATTTCAGTTAGTAACTGTACTTCTAGAGTGGTATTTCTGTTGCAGGTACGCGAAAACGTGTGCTGTGCTCGCTAGTTCCCCGGAATTAGAACTAGATTTCCGGAAAGCATACTTCTCGGAGATGATGGCTACGCTGAAGCAGCTCGACAGCAGTGAGTAGCCACAATGTTATTGACTTCTTAACACATGGGTGATGGGGCCCTATACAACTCTCTTTTATTCATATCATTTTGAGCAATCCTGCAGCATCTCTTGATCATATTACTCTGGAATACAGGGAATTTCGAAATTCTGAAAAACTCGGGGAATTATCTGGAAATTTTCATGAAACACAGAGAACTTAAGATTTTCAAGGTCCACCTTTTAATAATTATGAATTCTTATTTTGTTGGGGAGAAGTGTATTCTGATGGTGAATGTCTTTAAATGTAGGGCATATTTTTATTGATATTCAGTTAGTAAGCCCTCATTTCTTGAAATTGTTACCCTTAGACTGTGTGTGTATACAAATCTAACTGCACTAATTTTGACTGACTTTTAATATAAGCAAGTTTTAATATTTTGAGTACCGGTAGTTTAATTTTCATTTTTTCTGCTTGTTAATATTTTCATCCCTAGGAACTCGCAAGTTTCAAAGTGTGGTGCGAAAATGTTGTAATAAGGAAACTTTATTCAATATTTTCCAGTAAATTGGCCATTTATCGCATTTATGGGGAAAATTCGCAAGAACTCGTAGTTACCGCACTTTCACCTTTGCACATTGTGGGTATATATCGTCATAATAGTCAACATTCTATTCATTGAACAATCAATGAAGGAAATTGGAGAAAAATTCAAAGTAGGAACAAAGAATCGAGGAGAAATAATTTCAACTCTTGAGATTTGCTGATGACACCCAAGAGGAGGTATTAAATGGTATGGATTCTGTCTTGAGGATTCATGATGAAAACTAAGAAATGTAAAATAAAAATATTGTAATGCAGCCGAAAGAAATCGTAATTGTCTGTGGATGTCAAATTGGCAGGTGTAAAGCTAAAGGAAGTAGAAGACTTCTGTTAATTACGTAGCAAAATAACCAGTGATCGACGAAGCAAAGAGGATATAAAAAGTAGGTTGGCTCAGGCAAGGAAAGCATTTCTACTGAAAAGGAGTCTGTTGACATCGAATATACTGTAGATTTAGGTATTAGGAAGTAATTTTGGAAAGCCTTTGTCCGGAGCGTGACGGCACTCTATGGAATTGAAACTTGGACTATTGGTGCAGCAGAAAAGAGGAGAATTGAAGCGTTTGAAATGTGGTGTTACAGGACAATGATGAAGGTAGATAGCGTAATTACAATGTTTATCATTATTATTATTGATTTAAGCCCACTACGAAGCACTTATGACTAGTTCTTCGATGCCCTTTTCCGTTCCCAATATCTCTTGAGCCCTGCTGATAATTTCTCCTTTCTCTCCTGCGAAAGGGGCTTCCGACATTTAGAGACTCTAGGTGGTGGGGTCCAAGATTCTACCATAGCACAAAATTTAGAACGATCTTCTACATCAAGGTCAGCAATTCCAGCCGAATCCAAGTCCTTTAGTACTTCATTAAGCCACAGGCTTCCAGTCTTGTAGCTTTTAACCAAGCCTGTTGCTGTTCATTCGTTGTAGGTGCCCGTAGAACTTTAGCCTCCTACGTCGCATACAGTACTGGTATTGGCTGATTCTAACTGTTGATACAGGTCAGAATTAGATTTCAAACAGTAGGTTCCATCTGGGAGCAATCTCGGGCCATGGATTTTCCTGAGGATACGTCTTTCGGCTTTCTCCAGGTCATCCATGGTGCTTTTTCTGATCATCAAGAGGGTCTCTGCGGAATACAGAAACTGTGGTCTGACAGCAGTTCTGTAGTGGCGGATCTTAGCATTCCTCGAAATGCACTTCTTGTTGTACAAATTGTGGGATAGTTGGTATGCTGCGTTGAGTTTGGTACGCCTTGCTAAGATGGAGGTGCCATCTCTACCATTGGAGTGGACCCATTCTCCAAGATTGACTCTTCCAAAGGGTCGTCAAAGGGGTGTTTCCGGAGTGCCGATTCCCAAAGTACTTGGTCTTATCGTAAGATATCTGTAATCCAGACTTCAGCGCTATCTCGTTCAGGGCTTGGACAGCTATGCCAGCATCCTTAGAGTTGTTGGCTAAGATTGCAATGTCATCTGCGAAGGCAAGGCACCTGATCTTGATTCTTCGGGTTCCAGCTCCAATAATGTTTATCATACCTTTTAAAAATCTATTTCAAAATCCTATTTTCTTGTATGTCGACGTATCAGTATTTGCATGCTTGCCACGGTGGGTGAGTGGTTATTGTGTCGGACTACCAACCCCAAGCTTCCAGGTTCGCTCCTGGCCATGGTAAGTTAAGTGATTTTTTAAAGGCGGCAAAAATCACGACACGCATGTCATACGTTGTTGGCATGTTAAAAAACCCATTTGAATTCAGTAGGCCGTGTTCAAAATGTCAAAACTAATCTCAGGATTTTCCGCCAACACAAAAGTTCCTCCTTTCTCCACTAGAAATCGCTGCAGTAGGAATTTAGATATCTAACCTCCTTGAATTTCATAGCGCTCCAAGGAACAACAAAATTCGACATGCAAGCTGCCCTCCGGGTGCAAATAACAAAGCTTGCACCCGGCACCCGAGGCCATACGATATTATTATTATAGTATTTGCATGATTCCATTGGTCGCAAGGTTTGGATTTTTGTGTGTTTTTTGGAGCATGGGGTGTTGGTTTGTTGAATTCGAAGTCCTGCTTTTCTGTCCTGATCACTTCGAATTAACGAGGTTCCAGTGTACCACTATCTAGCATATTATTGAAACAGAACAGCAGAGATGATGTGTACGTAACTTTCGGATTGAATTTAGGCCCAGGCGATCAACTCTGTATTTATTGCTAGCACAAGTGTCCGTGGGTTAGGTTGTCATAGCGCTTGAAATAACAATCGTCTTGTGTAACGTTGCAGGCACGCCTCTAGTGACGTCGCTAGTGGACGTGTTCCAACTGCAATGTGTGGAGGTGAGGATGTGCAAGGACACCGCCATCATCAAGGACTCGGACGTTGAGGTCCAGGTGGAAGTTGAGAGTCGCTTCCCTGCGAACTTGCACTGCCGGAAAGCAGCCCTTTCCTACGCGGAGACCAAGGAGCCGCCCAGACCGGCACCCCGGCCGCAGGACACGGTGGACAGGAGGCATCACCGCAAGTCTCAGCCCACCTTGCCATCCAAGGAGGATGGCGCGGCAGATGTACGGCACCATAGGTGAGTGTATGACTGTACCAACCATTCCTCTCATTTTGATAGTGCCCTCTATATGCAAATAACGTATTTACTTGCTGATAACATCCCCTTTTTTCACGAATTTTCGGCTTTAAAAATGGGGAGGGGATTATAACAGGTGAAACTTTCCCTTGATATAGGTTAGGATGGCGTGGTATAAAGGCACACAAAGGAGCACTTAGCGTCTTTAAATCAACACACAAAATAGTTAATAACCTAGACTTTATTTATGATAAAAGTGATAATAGCCCATTTAAATAGCCACTCTCTCGCATCATCACAGCTGATTGACCACAGGACTAAGGCAGCCGTACAGCATTGCGTGGATCGAGTTCGAGGTTACGCAGTGTTGCAATGTTACGCGGCTACTACCGTACCTGAAATACGGAAGATTTGTTTCTAATACCGATCACATTTTCGTACTTTCCTTTTTTCACACCACGGAAGGACTTAAAACGTTTTCTTGGTTTCCAATAATTTGTCCTTCTTATTGCGCCAATAACGAATCATACACGGCTGCGCTTCGTATTTACGACTCTCCGCTTTCACTCCATTTTCTGCAGCAAATTCTAGCACTTTCAACTTGAAGGATGCCGTAAAACTTGTTCTCTTGGTCATTTTCATTCCTGCTTGAGTACTGCACGCTTCTTAATTATACACTACACACTGCGGTGCGGGACACGAGACCTATTACTCGTAAGTTGGGGGGTAGGGGGGAGTATGTACCCATTGTCGAGGTCAACGATGCACACGTGGTGCAGGCAAAAGCGCGACTTTTACCGTTAACTGCAATGTTGTACGCCTATTTGCTACATTTTTCTGATCATTTCTTCTTCCCAATTCCATTTTTTTTAAATATAATTACTTTTTCCTCCCAATAATAGTAGTAAATTGAGGCCGGGGATGGGTGTTATAGGCGAGTAAACACAGTACTACCAATCATCAAATGTCCCATACACTAGGAAGGAAATTGAAAAAATACCATATTTCCTCGCTTGTTCGTCACCATCGCATAATCGCCGTACCCTATTTTTCAAGTACCGTACAAAAAATGGTTTAGAAAATTTCATGGCATTGCACATTTGTATTTATGCTCCGGTCGGTTGCACATGCCACGGCGAGATTATAACCTGGCGTGACCTTGTCAGGAGAAAGGCGTCGCGTTTCCGTGCCTACTGGCTTTGACTCGTGCTACGCTCGCCGCCGCCACACGGTACGCTATACTGCAGTCGCACTCAGCGCCAGTTCAAGGGGAATGAAACTTGTATGGACCTGTTGCTGCCGTGAGTTGGCCTCGGAATGACGAACTTCAATTAGCCACCGCACAAAGCTCTGCTAGCCCCAGTTCTCCGACGTAAAAGCAGCCCCGCTGCTATTGGCAGAAACTTATGCAAGGGCACCCTGCTCCAGTCTAGCGTCTTCACAACAGAGACCCCTGCATGATGTTATGGTCTTGGTGTTCCACAATTGCAAGACTCATACACGAATCTTGATGAAAGTGAAATTAACAGGATTAAAAATTCAGTAAATAAATCTACGGTGATTATGCGAGGAAATACGGTGATATTCTTTTATTGTTTTACTTCTTTTTCTTCTGCTTTTACAGCCTCATTGGACCACTTCAGTCAATCATTTCTTGGTCCTCTTCTTCAGTAAGTTTCCTTTCCGAGTCGCCCAGTAGCTCTTCATCCGCTCTGATCTTCTCAGGCGTTCCTCATCTGTAAATACCCTTTTTACTTTATGACGTTTGTCTATTTTTGCTTGAAATCTTATTTTTATGTCTATCAGTTTTTTTGTATTGTTTTGCAAGTCATCCAAGGTTATTTCTAATTCTTTCATATCTTCTCTAATTTCCTTAATCCATCCTACTTGTTGTTTAGTATTCCCAAGTTTCACTACAATTTTTCTAGATAATCTGGTTTCCGGTGTCCTCATGATGTGACCAAAAAAAGAAATCCGTTTCTTCCAAATAGTATCAGTGATGGGCTCCAGTTCTCTGTACACCACTTCATTTGGTACTATCCGCCACTGTCCATCTTTCTGATATTTTTTATTTGTGCATGTTCTAGCTATAGTTCTTTCTACTTTTAGAATTTTGTTGATTCTGTTTTTCTGAGAACCTTGAAAAAGAGTTTTGCTTCCATATGTCAGTTACTATTATTATTAATTCAATACAGCCATCTGTGGACTACAAATACACAACAATTATTCAGGTCTTCATCTTCAAGGTGTTTTTCCCTTGCTGTTTGGCTTCCTGCCAGAGATTTTTCCATCTTTGACTCGTCTTCCACTGAAAGTTTGAGTCGTCTTTTGTGGGGATCCTTCACACTTGCAACTTTAGTTCTGAATCTTGTCCTGTCCCACACTTTAACCAGTCCAATATTTGCCCTTTTTAAGTCTTGATATAAGCCTCCGTGGCTTAGGCGGGAGCACGCCGGCCTCTCACCGCTGGGTCCGTGGTTCAAATCCCGGTCACTCCATGTGAGATCTGTGCTGGACAAAACGGAGGCAGACAGGTTTTTCTCCGGGTACTCCGGTTTTCCCTGTCAAAATTTCATTCCAGCAACACTCTCCACTATCATTTCATTTCATCTGTCATTCATTTAATCATTGCCCCAGGGGAGTGCGACAGGCTTCGGCAGCCGGCACAGTTCATATTCTCGCCGCTAGATGGGGGCTTCATTCGGGGGGGGGGGGGGGGGGGGGGGCGAAAACCTCATTTTAAGACCCTAAAACCAACAGTTTTTGAGATATTCCCAGAAAATTAATTTCATTTAATACAATAATGAAAGAATGCAATCCAGAACCATTGCAACAGAACCTCACAGGTCCATCTATTGCGTTTATTTCATTACTGAGATACCCGTAGTTTGCAAACGGCTATAAGGTTACAACTGAACCAAATTAAGCTGTCAAATTCATCAATACATATAGTGCGCTTAAGGGGTTCAAGGGGTACTCTAGAATTTTTCACATGATTTACACGTGCTGGTGTGGTACGGAAGGTCTATTATATCCCTATCCCTATATTGTTATGTTGTTATTATAATTATTATACTACGGCCTACAACGACGAGACAAAGCTCGTTTTCAGCCCCTCAATGTCAGAAACAAAACTCGGGGCCCCTAAACAGCCGTAAAGGGTCCCCAAAAACTACATTTTTAGGCTCTAAAACCAAGAGTTTCTGAGATATTAGCAGAAAACTAATTTCATTTAATAAACTAATGTAGAGCGGCTTCGGTGGCATGTTGAGCTTCTATGCCCTGGCTGAAGTCATCACATTTTTTAAGAGCGTTAAAAATCCCTCAGTATGCCTTCCTTCGGAGGGGAAGTAAAGCCGGTGGGCCCATGTCATAGATTTATGGCATGTTAAAGAACCTTCCACTAATCACACTTGTGTGAAGCTAAATTATAAGTTAGGTTTGACTAACGCTCTTAGTTTCCAACGTTCGTCGCCAGGAGCCGACTGCGGTGGCATCTAGGAACCAAGTTCAGAACTAGTTGGTCGTTGACGGTGGCGTTTCGTAGCAAACTACTTGAAAATCGAATGTCTGCAGTCCTTACTTGAATTAAAAACAGATAACGCACATTAATACAACAGGTTATCAGACAGATTCTACACACACCCAAAGTACACGGGGCTGCATGACAGCCCCTAAACTGAGGAACCAATCCTGACCTCTGATCATCCAAGATCATTTTTAGCCTATTTTCATTTATGAGATACCTTTTGTCCGTGTGTGATGGTGTGTATCCCCCCTAATAACTTCAAAATGGCTGGAGCGATTTCAAAGGAACTCGGTAAGTTCATAGCACTATCCTGGGCGACCCCGACCGTGCCCTTCAAATTTTGTTACGTCTCACCAATCCAACATGGCGGCTGTGCGAAATATTTCACCAGCATTCTATATTTCTGAAACTATTACCGATATCACCCTGATTTAATAATCCAAACGCAGTGAAACTTTGTACAGCAAATGTTTATACACATTGTAATGCACTGGTATCTAATTTAGTTGAATTGTTTACGTAACTCCAAGATGGCAGCTGTGCGAATTTCGAAAATTAAGTTTCTATTTCTTGTGTTCTAATCCTGTGATCCAAATCTACATTTGCATAATGAACGTACACAATAATCATCATCTAATAGTACATAACTGTATGGCCTACATATATTAAAATCCAACATGGCGACGATCAGAAATATTTAGACGGTTCTCAATATCTACGAATCTATTACAGTAATCAAACTGACTATTTGTATGTTGATAGAGGTAATTAATATTAGTAGGATATATGAAAATAGGCTATTTAGTTCTTCACGGAACTACGTGTTGATTCATTTATTTAATTGTATAATTTGAATTAAGAGTGCTCCAGTTAGGCCTTCTATTTAATAATGTTGTCTGGTGAGCAGTAGGTGCAGCAGTGAGGACATGCGGCCGCCCAACCCTGCTCTGATGAGGCTGCACATGGTCCAACAC
Source organism: Meconema thalassinum (assembly GCA_946902985.2). Classification (NCBI taxonomy): domain Eukaryota; kingdom Metazoa; phylum Arthropoda; class Insecta; order Orthoptera; family Tettigoniidae; genus Meconema; species Meconema thalassinum. The sequence goes on from OX336397.1 coordinate 283,614,113, forward strand.
CTGGACTACAAGCAGGACAAGAGTCTGGGAGCAGCAAGCATGGTGTCCAAGAACCCCAAACAGTTCCTCAAGTGAGTACCACTTTTCGCTAGAGCCAGTAAGTAGCAACAGTTATTGCATTAGCATTTGCAGCCAAAAGATGTCCTCCATCAAGGGGCAGATCAGCAGGTGTTCTGGATCTTGTAACATGCTGCAGTCACAGAACTCATCATTGTTCCATTTCTTGAGATTGTTCTTGCAGCGTGAAACCCCCGTCCTCAGCCTGTTCGATGATTTCCAAATTCCACGTGGCAAGTTGTGACCAGGTGCCTTTTTTTCTGATAGAGGAATAGTTGGGTCTGTGATCTCTGTCTTCCATATCTTCACACGGGCGGCTTCTTGTGAGCCTTCGAGGGCTGTTACTCCCCTAAAAAAGCTGTTTCTGGACTTAAGTCTCTAAAGTGGATGTCTTGAATCGGTTTCTTGCCGTTTCTTCTCAGATGCTGCTGCTACCATTCTTCGGACATGAGGTGGAGAAGTTCCAATAAGAGGGTAGATCTTCTGAAGTGGTGTTGGTCTAAGCCACCCAGATACAATCCTGGAAGTCTCATTCACAGCAAAATCCACCTCTTTTGGAATGTGGAGAAGAAAGCCAAACTGGTGCTGCATATTCAGCAGCTGAGAAGCTCAGTCCGAGGGCTGAAGATCTGAGAGTGGTGGGGTGAGCACCCCATGTCCTTCCTGTTAGGCATCTTAGTATGTTATTCCGTGCAGATACTTTACTTTTAAGCAATGTCGCTTGTAAGACAGAGTGTGATCGAGGGTGACACCAAGATATTTTGGTGTAAAACTATGAAGGATTGTTTCACCTTGCCACTTAATGTTCAGTGTCCTCTTTGCTTCTTTATTTCGCAAGTGCAAAGCACAAACTTGCGTTTTGGCTGGATTTAGCTTCAAATTATTTCTGTGATAGTATCGACCAAGTTCTTCCAAAGCACAGGACAAAGAATGTTCTACTTCTTCAAAGCACGGCTACTGCAGTGTCATCTGCGTAGATAAATCGCCTGGTGCCTTCTGTTCTGGGCTGGTCATTGGTGTATACATTGTAAAGCAGTGGTGCTAAGACGCTACCTTGAGGTAGTCCATTCTACTGGAGGTGATTTCATCAGTTCTGGAAGGCACACCTTGTTGACAACTTGTAAGCGAATACTACATGGCAATATGAAAGCTGTATAAAACTGAGAGAAGCAGCATTTTCCGAATGGAAATCAAAGTTTCCAGAAAGTGAAGAGTAACTTTGTGCCTATATACACTGGTTCTGCATATTGCAAGCTTATGTATTTGTGGACTAAATATACCGTATTTACTCGCATATAAGATCCCCTCGCATATAGTACCCCCTCTCCGTTAATTATTGAGAGTCATTGTCTACTAACAAGCGCGGGGCTACGGCCGGCGGGCGGGCAGGCAAAACAATCGCAGAGGTGGTTGGCAATAATCATGGACAATATAAGTTACTTGCCTTTGTTTACCAGATGTTGGTTAATTGTTGGCTACTTGGGTCATAGCATTCACGACCGGTCTTTATCTGAGATACGTTGTGTGAAGATTTGTGAAATGAGTACTGGTAATCTCAGAATGACTTTTACGGCCTCGTTTAAATTAAGTGCTGTCGAGTTTGCATTGAAAACCGGCGTAAAAATGGCATTTATATGAAAGCACCGTCATGCGTCCACTTGGCTGTTGCCCGTGTATCAGCAGACCTAGGATGACGTAATTCCCCGTGTTATCTCGATGCGCACTCGTCTCGTCAGCTGCACCTGTCACCGCGCGTCAATTACAGCAGTTACATCAGCTGAGGCATGCCGATACTCGGGCAACTCTGGCCGAGTGGACGCGCCAGGTGCTGATATTACCGGTATTATTTTCCCTTTGTTAGGCCTAAATATTTTTTTGTGAAGCATGAACATTCTGTACACCAATATTAAAAACAGTGATTTTCGTGTTATAGGTAGCGATTTTGTATTCAGCCTGCGTGTTCTACTGGCCACACCCATCTTCAGTCTTTGCAGAACTCGCGGATGTTGTGGTGTATTATTGCTGATGAAAGATGTAAACTTCGTTTATCTTGATTAAATATATCGTACTATGTAGCATCAGCTTATTTTTACTCAGTCCCCTTCCCAAAATAATGGATTTTTGCGGAGTTCGCGACTATAGTACCCCCCCCCCCCCCCCAATTTCGGAACAAAAAATTTAGGATAAAAGGGGGGTCTTATATGCGAGTAAATACGGTAATACACGTGCCTTATCCAATAACTGTTTTTATTTATTTATATAGTGTATGGCATTACATATTAACAAGTTCTGAATGAAATTTGACAAAATGGTCTGGTTAACTCAAAACAGTTGCCAGCGTTTTGCCCCAGTGTACCATTGGGCTGTTCAGTTGGATATGGTACACCTCTCCAAGACGCGTGGCTAGTGCATACTGAGAAGGCCGCTGCAACAGGACGTTGTTCCTTCAGGAACAGATATTTCCAATATGGATTAGCAAGGTAAGCTAACACTATTTTGAAAGGAAGTTTTGACTTCCATAGTACATCGGCGCTGCTCGTGGCGACATTTTGTGCCTTGCAGCGGCCTTGTCAGTAAGTGCTAGCCACACGTCTTGGTGAGGTGTACCATAACCAACTGAACAGCCCAATGGTACACTGGGGCACAACGCTGGCAACTGTTTTGAGTTACCGGATATCATCATCATCTTGTACAGTTTCCAGCCTCAGGCTGGGTCTGGAACATAAGCCTCGCCACTTGGTCCTTTCTTCCCACCACCTCTCCGTTGTCACTCTGGTCCAGTCCTCGCCTCTCTTCTTGACTCATTCCTCCACTCCTTTCAGCCATCTATCTCTTGGTCTTCCCCTTGGTCGTTTCTTCTGCATCTCATGTATCCTCTTGGGAATCTTCTTGTCTTCCATTCTCTTTAAGTGTCCATACCACCTCAGTCTTGAAGTCTCAATCCTACCTTGCAAGGGCTCCTCTTTCACTATTTCCCTGACCTTTTCATTCCTCACCCTGTCTCTCCTTGTTACTCCTATCCTACTTCGCAGGAACTTCATTTCACCTGCCTATTCTGCTTATGTCTCTTTTCTTCATTGTCCACGTTTCTGAAGCATAGGTCAGTATCGGGATATAGTAGCTTCTGTATAACACTTCCTTGCTTTTTTGTGGGACATCTTTATTTCACACTAAGCTCCTAATGCTTCTGCCTGTCTGCCACGTTCCGTAAATTTATCAAATTTATTGTGAATTTGTTAATGTACATAGCTCAATTGGACATTAACATCCTGCTTCCTTCGGCAACAGATATTTCCAATATTGAAACACAATGAAAAATGAAAATCCACAGCCTGCTTCCAGTCTCCGACCGGGTCAGGAATGGAATGAATGAAGACCCCATCTAGCGGCGAGGATATGAATTGTGCCGGCTGCCGAGGCCTGACGCACTCCTCTGGGGCAATGATTAAATGAATGACAGATGAAATGAAATGATAGTGGAGAGTGTTGCTGGAATGAAATTTTGACAGGGAAAACCGGAGTACCCGGAGAAAAACCTGTCTGCCTCCGTTTTGTCCAGCACAGATCTCACATGGAGTGACCGGGATTTGAACCACGGACCCAGCGGTGAGAGGCCGGCGTGCTGCCGCCTAAGCCACGGAGGCTCACTAATATTGAAACACAATAATAATAACAAATACAAGTACATACTAGCACAGATATCCATCTTTTTACGACCTTATGTCCAGTCTATTTCTCCAGTCTAGGCTCGATGGTGCAGCACTGAGAAAGTCCGAACAACTGAAGAATGTTTGGACAAGAAAATAATGGACAATATCACTTTTAAAAACTTTTTTGAAAATTTTTTAATGTGTCTAAGTTGATCAAATTTTTAATGTGTTTTTATGAGTGACTGTGTATATGCATGATGATGTTTTTTATCTTGCTCAATGTTTTTGTGTGTACTGTTATTTAATTATGTCATAATGAGCCTGAAGATGGACCGCTATCCTATGGTTCGAAACATGTACCACACTTAGCGCGTTATAACGCACATACTTTGTATTGATTCGACGGAGGTTGTTTAATAAATTAAATTGGGTAGATCAGGTACGTAGTTGTTACTTGGTTATTAATCATGTATTTTGTGACTATTGTGCGTAGTTGAAGTAAGTGTTTGTCACACCATGAGTTAAATATGGAAACATGTAATGTATCGACACCCGCCGCTACGTGTCTTACGGATGATGAGGTGCGCTGGCGCCATTTGACTGAAGAAGGGTGAAAGAGCCGAAACATGTATCAATTGTAAAAAATAGTGATTGATAAACATTGTATTGTTAAGTGGATATTTATTGTAAGACACCCAGGAATAGCAAGCTTAGTTATGGAAGGGTCGAGGACAAGAACTGTAGGGGTAGACCAAGGTTAGAATATGTTAAACAGATTGCCTCAGATGTAGGGTGTGGTAGCTATGTAGAGATGAAACGATTAGCTCAAGACAGTGAGCATGGAGATTTGTATCAAGCCAGTTGAAAGACTGAAGACTCAAACAACAACAGAGCCATAATAATAGCAAAGGCAATTGGAGTTACAAAGTGCTAAGCTGAAGTCTTTTTTTCCTTTTGTTAATTTCCGTCCTAAAATGAATTGGCGGAGATTATTATTTGAGGGCAGGTAGTATTTGGGTATATAAGGTAACTCCTGTGATTAGGTTGGCATCAGGAAAGGCGTCCTCCAGATATACAGTGCTGTAAAATTAATTTCACCTGATCTTCGACCAAATAGAAACAGAAACAAGAAGTCTCAAGAAACATGCTCATCAAATAATTTTATTTCCAACAGGCATAGCCGACCATACATCAGTTGACAGGTGGATTCCTGGACATTGCTGTCCAGCTTGCCTTGCCAAGCCATTCACGAAGGTCTCAAGTCGGCCTAACATTTTCAAATCTGTAGAATTGTATTTCCAAAGCTGTCAAATGCGCCTTCGCAATTCAATGTTGTTTTGTTTCCTGATTTCAGGAGAACGGATAGTCATGGGAAATATAGGAAAGTCTCGACGACAACGAAATGCAGTTTTGAGTCCTCGCTTACTGCGGAAGACTTTACTCTGACTCCAGGCAAGAATTCCTTCACTGTTAGAGCCAAGGTAAGGAGTAAGAAGTCACTATCAGTACAGTAGGTCAACATCATCATCTTGCACAGTTTCCAGCCACTGGCCGGGTCTGTTTGGAACACAAGCCTCTCCAACGTCTTCTATCTTCCCACCATCTCTCAGCCTCCACCCTTGTCCAGTCTTCCACCCCCTTCAGCCACCTGTCTCTCGGTCTCTTTCCTTCACACTTCGTCTCGTGTATCCTCCTGGCATCCTCTTCTCCTCCATTCGTTTTACATGTCCATACCATCTCTATATCATCCTGTAATGGTTCCTCCTTCATTAATTCTCTGGTCCTCTCATTTCTTATTCTGTCCATCTTTGTAGCTCCAATACTGCTTCTCAAGAACCTCATCTCACTGGCCTGTATTTTGCTCTTCTCCCTTCCTTTCATAACCCAGGTCTCCGAGGCATACGTCAGGATAGGGACATAGAACGTCCGATATATGATCCTTTTCCAGTTCTGAGGGACATCCTTGCTCCGTAACATGCTACTCACACTCCTCCGAAATGCTTCTGCCTGTCTCCCCCGCTCATTTCTCTATCGTTTCTTCCATTATCTTGTATCAGGCTTCCCAGATACTTGAAACTCTCCACTTTCTTCAGCTGTTCCCCACCAATTGTTATTCCCGTTGTGGTTCTTTCCTTCTTCCTTGTTGTGATCACCATCCCATATCCTTGTATTATTCCTTCCCACACGTCCAACTGTTCCTGTTTTAATGATCATAAAACACCTTTTAGATTCCATATGTGCTGTTTTGGGACAGAAGTAGTTACCTACTGTGATGTTTGTAGGCGCAAGAGAAGGGAGTCTACCACCTGGGCCAGCTGTCGTTGCTCACGGCACACAACCTGGAGTTCCTGTCTGCCGTCATCAGCCCGCAGGTTGCTTTCCAGGTGGTGGAGGTGCCCTCCTCCGTGACGCTAAACAAGGGCGACAAGGATCTGCTGGCCGGTATAGAGCAGGAGATGGTTCTCACCGTATCCCCCGGCACCTTCACTGTGGCTCAGGTAACTCCATAATTTTCCAGTTCCACAGTACATTACAAAAGACAAGATGTTCAGTATAGAACATATAGCCTACTTTCTCCTCAATGCATGGGTATTGTTATAACTCTTTGTCCTTTTCAAGGAGTATAATTGAATGTTGGTTGTAGCTTGTTGAAATACAACGTATTGTACGGATATTAAACATGAATACGAGTTGCACTTTGCTAGAGCTAGCTCTGTACAAAATTTCATTCAATTCGGTTTCATTGTGTTTGAATTGATATTGTGAATCGATTTGCACTCATACATGGCCGCTATCTGCAAACAATTGGGCCGATGAGCTTGTCGTTTGGTCAAAAGATGCTTCCCACAAAAAGGTATGTTGTTACGAAATTTAGTAGAGATCAGCTGATTAGGTTGGTCGTAATTTGATTTAAGCTTTTAACATTTCGGTGGCCGTCATTCTGTTTCCGTCAAGATGGCGGTGATATAAAACATGACACTGAGGTGCCCTTTGCTAGTGCTACCTGTGTTCCAAATTTCGTTCAATTCGCTTTCAACATGTTCGAATTGATAGGGGGGGACAGACATTCAGAGTACTCACACAGACACACAATTTTTCGCCCTGTGTTGATCTCATGTCTACTTTCATTTTTTGCAAAAAATGGAAAGTAGACTAATAAGAGAGGGAGATGAACTCTGATATTTTATTATCTAATTTAAGCTTCCCTTCGTATTCAACACACTTTACTTAACAGACATGCCTAAAATATGGCGTATTTACTCGCATATAAGCCCCTCCCCACTTTGTTAAGTTAGGAAAAAAACAATTTTTTAAAGTCTCATATTGGACCCATTGTTAACGAAATGCGGGTAACCTAACAGAGTTCCTATTTCTTTGTCTTGTTCTCCTCAACCTGATGGTTGGTGGGTAGCATCTTGAGCCAACTGCTTGATTAGTTGATATGGACGTCGCCCTTTAATGCCACCGAGGAACCCTGCTCTTGGTCGTCCCCTTCTAGTCTTCCCTTCCACCCCCCAGGGGCTCACATCTAGTGGGACGTGGGTTGGCGACCATGGGGCCCCAGCTGAGTCCGGCATTGCTTCCACTTACTTGTGCCGGGCACCTCTCCGTCTTCTTTCTTGTCAGCCTCACTTGCTCAACTCTTGTTCTCTTCTGACCCCGGCGGTTTTAGAGTATCCGAGGCCTAGGGAGTCTCTTCCTCTCCCGCCTTAATTGGCCCTTGTCTCATCTTTTCTGATACCCTCATTCTGTGAGCGGTCAGCCTTCTTTTTCTTTTCAACTTATCTCCTGCCTTCCGCTCGAGGCCCTCAAGGAGGCAGGGTGTATGTAGCCCCACCCTGGATATTGCTACACCATCAGGGGCGATAACCTAGATGTTAGGCCCCTTAAAACAACAATTATCATCATCATCATCATCTTCCCTTCCAACATTGGTGCACCACGATGAATATCAGAGTAAGTGACCAATCCAACTATATGTTCTTTTCGTGACCATTTTCCTTAGACTGATTGTTTCCTATTCCTATTTACGATAAAGTAATCTGTGGACGTTTCTGCATTACTGTAAATATCAGGAGTGCACGGTACTTTGTGACAGTACAAGCGTATGCATTTTTTCCTACCTGCAGGAAGTTTGAGGCCTTCTGTTGTAACAGAAATAAACCGGAAATTCCTGCCCCAAGGCCGCATTCCCAGCCAGACAGTCACACTCAGCCATCTTTCTTACTTCTCTGTCTTTGTGAATACGATCGGTCAGATTACAGTAACCTGGTATACAGTCACGGAAAGTGACTACTATATCATTCGAAATAAGAAAGTTTTGTTGTACAAGTACCACGAGCGGTAACGTTAATACCAGTAAGCGTAAGAGTTTCTGCATCTTTTAAATTATTTCAGACGTAGTGAACGCCTACCCTACCACCGGTACAATGGTCCATAATGGTATATTTTAAACCTGAAAAATATTTTGTTTTGTTTTGAAATGTATTTTTGAGGGTGTTGACATGTAGGCTATAGTTATTTAATGGATATCTCGATACGCTATTAATTTTTGAGATATGCGCATATAAGACCCTCCTCAATTGTTTTACATAAAAAATGGATGAAAAACGGGTTTTATATGAGAGTAAATACAGTACCTTAAAAAATTGCCCCAGCTAGCTCAAACTGGTTTGCAGGCATTTTACCCCAGTGTACCATTGCCCAGTGGGTCAAAATCGAAATCTAGGAGGACAAAATTATTTATTTTCATAATTAAAAAATCCAAATGTATTACTTCTACAGCATTCTCATACAATTGCCGCTCACTATTCTGTGATATAAACGCATCTTAGTGTAAATCTGTCACCACTGTTGGAGCAGTCTGAATTGGAGGGTGAATGTAAGTGGCTGTGGTTAGTGTGATGCTTTAAGATGGAACATGCAGCTGAAGGTATGATCTTTGTAATGTGTTTCAGTTATTAATTGTTACATAATTTTAGCTATATTTGCATTATATAATACAGTGGAACGTGGCTAATTCGAACTTCTATAATTCGAAATCTTCTTTAATTCGAATTTTTCTCTTGGTCCCTAGCATTTTATATACAATCAATGCTAAAGTTTTTAGTGTAAAAAGCCGATCGGAAGCAAAACAGTTGGATTAGTTCCCGAAAAAACTGTTTCGAGTGCAGCCCAAGCAACAAACTTAGGCGTTTTTTTTAAAATAGGATTGACACAAGTGGTTCTGTTTACCGTTCCTTAAATTTGTTAGATTCTTTTGTGATGGCTGAGAGACTTAATTGCAAGAAACAGGTAAAAATCCAAAACTATTTTGAAAAACAGTAGATTTCTCTATCACTTAACTAGATTGCTGGATTACTCATCATCATCATCTTGTACAGTTTCCAGCCCCAGGAACATGAGCCTCGCCACTTAGTTCTTTCTTCCCACCACCTCTCTGCTGTCACTCTGGTCCAGTCCTCGCCTCTCTTCTTGACACATTCCTCCACTCCTTTCAGCCATCTATCTCTTGGTCTTCCCCTCGGTCGTATCTTCTGCATCTGCATCTCATGTATCCTCTTGGGAATCCTCTTCTCATCCATTCTCTTTAAGTGTCCATACCACCTCAGTCTTGATGTCTCAATCCTACCTTGCAAGGGCTCCTCTTTCACTATTTCCCTGACCTTTTCATTCCTCACCCTGTCTCTTCTTGTTACTCCGATCCTACTTCGCAGGAACTTCATTTCACCTGCCTGTATTCTGCTTATGTCTCTTTTCTTCATTGTCCACGTTTCTGAAGCATAGGTCAGTATCGGGATATAGTAGCTTCTGTATAACACTTCCTTGCTTTTTTGTGGGACATCTTTATTCCACACTAAGCTCCTAATGCTTCTCAGAAATGCTTCTGCCTGTCTGCCACGTTCCGTAATCTCTTTGTCATTTCTCCCATTTTCCTCCACTATACTTCCCAAGTACTTGAGACTTTCCACCTTCTTCAGCTGTCCACCTCCAAGTGTTATCCCACTCATTGGTCTGTCCTTTTTCCTGGTTGTTAACAGGATCTCACATTTACTGATGTTGAACTTCCATCCATACTCTCCCACTGTTTCTTCCCAAGTCTTCAGTTGCTCCTGAATTTCCTCCTCCTTGTTTCCCCAGACCATGAGATCATCTGCAAACACCATTGCTTTCATCTTATCTTCTCCTATCTTTCCTGCTATCCGTGTCATTACCTCGTCCATAACCACAATAAAGAGAAGGGGTGACAGCGCACTACCCTGTTTCAGGCCACTCATTTGTCTGAACCAGTCTGTTCTTTCCCCTCCAACTTTCACACTTCCACAATACATCTCCTTCACTCTGCCTACAGTCTCTTTTTCCACTCCCATGTTTTCCATTGCTTTCCAAACCTTCTCCCTACACACACTATCATAGGCCTTTTCGATGTCCAGGAAGGCCATCAACAGATCCTCTCCAAATTCGTAGTGGTGTTCCTGGAGCTGTCTCACTGAAAATATGAGATCCACTGTTGATCTCCCAGGTCTGAACCCATACTGCTCCTCTCTCAATTTTCTCTCCACTTTGGCTCGTATTCTACTTTCTAATATCTTTTCATATATCTTGGCACAGTGAGGTATGAGTGTGACTCCCCTGTAATTTCTGCACTCCTTTTTACTTCCTCTCTTAAATATTGGGACAATTAATCCTTTCTTCCAATCTTCTGGGGTCTTTTTCTCCTTCCATATCACCCTCATCACATGGTACAGCCACTGTTTCCCAACCTCCCCTGCTGCCTTCACCATTTCAACACTCACTTCATCCACACCTGGTGCCCTTCCTCCTTTCATCTTGTCTATAGCCATCTCCAGTTCTCTCCAAGTCAGGTCCTTTTCCATTCCTGTGTTGTCTTCTCCATCTTCCAATACATTGTCTTCCTCCCTATGACCATTTGGATTCAGCAAATCCTCAAAGTACTCTTTCCACACTGTCTTGAGTGTCTCTTTGTTGTGTACCTCATTTCCGTTTTTGTCCATCATTACCACATCCTCTCGCACACCTCTTCTCTTACTTTTGACCATCCCATAAAGTACTTTCATATTTCCTCTGCTGTCTTCCTCCATCATCTCTGTCCACTTTACCATCCACTTCTTCCTCTCCTCTGCGACAATCTTGTTTGCTTCTTTCTTCTTTATCCTATAATCTTCCCTTGCCAGATCAGTTCTTTCCTGGAATCTGAAAGCCTTGTTCTTCCTTCCCACAGCTTCTTTTACTCTCTCATTCCACCATGGTGTCTCTTTACACCGCTTTCTGTTGCTTGTTCTTCCACATACTGCCACTGCAGCTTCCACCATTGTGTTTTTGAATTGCTTCCATTCCTCTTCTCCTGTTTTAGGATTGTCTGTTGGCATCCTTTCCCTTATTATCTTCTGGAATTCTTCCTTGACTTCCTTTTCCTTGAGGTTCCATACTTTGATTCTCCTTTCCTGGTACTCTGTCCTCTTGCTATCCTTAACAACTCCCAGGTTCATTACAAGTATTCTGTGGTCGCTATCTAAGGCCTCTGATGGTATTACCTTTATATCTCTGACACTTCTCTTCATTTCCCAGTCGTACAGCATGTAATCTACCAAAGATTTCTTTGTTAAATCACTGCTGTACCACGTTACCTTGTGGCTTTCTTTCTTCCGGAACCAGGAGTTGCCTACCACTAAACCGTTTCTCTTGCAAAAATCCAGCAACTTTCTCCCTTCTTCATTCCTGCTACCCCATCCTTCTGCTCCCAATACATTTTCATATCCTTGCCTTTCACTTCCTACATGTGCATTCAAATCTCCCATGACAATGATGCTCTGACCATTCCACTGCTGTTGTAGCTCCTCCTCAAAGTCTTCCTTCTCTTGAGCTGTACGTCCAACTTGAGGGGCATATACCTGGGCTATCTCCAGGCTTCTTCCCTTTACAGTTACTCTGATCTTCATGATCCTGTCACTTTTTCCCTTTACCTCTTCCTTCATTCCATCTCTCACAACTACTCCTACTCCGCTGCTCCTTCCTTCACTGTTCCCACTCCAGTACAACCGGTACCCTTTCCTCAGTTCTCTGCGATCTTCTCCTTTCCATCTTGTTTCTGCCAAGCCCAGTACATCCAGTTTTCTTCTCTCCATCACATCTACAATCTCCTCCACTTTTCCTGTCAGTGTCTGTATGTTTAATGTCCCAACTCGTAGTCCATTAGCATATCCGGGTCGTCGTCGTTTGTATCAGTCATTTTCGAGGCTTGTTCCTGTTTTGAAAGCAAATATGATATCCACTACTGGCTTGCTAGGCCTATCGTAGCTTCACCAGAGCCCCGTCAGCTGTCACTTTTCAGGGTTCCCATAGAGCCTTCACAGCTACCGTAGCGGTCCCGGGGCACACAAAGTCCCCACTGTACTTCACCCCTACAGGCAATCCCCTACTTCATGCCGTAGCCCGTCTCCCACCACGTGGAGGAGGGGTTGGACTTGTGGGAGACTACTGGATTACTACTGTTGTTAAATAGGTGAATAGTACATTTTGGCTTTATTTTCAGTTTGAAACTTGTCTGTTAATATGTTTTGTTGAACGTAAATCATTACGTAAACGTAATACAATATCTTTTCTCTACCCTTTTCAAAGAACTTTCTTAACTCGAATGTTTGAATAATTCGAATTTTTTTACTGGTCCCTTGAGGTTCGAATTATCCAAGTTCCACTGTATTTAACTATTATTTTTAAAATTATATTTTCACTTAGATTTTTAGTATGTCGCATCACGCTGCGTCACTTTCTACTTAGTGTTAAAATGTAGATCAAGTCTTGTAGTTTACGCCTGTTATAAGATTTTTTGCAACTTACTTAGTTATTTCACGTTTTAGAAGATGCCGCGCTACCAGTTCTCACACGTTTACAACTGTCTGAAGCACTGGGTTCGATGATTATGTCAAAAGTGGAACGTTGTGACTTTGTTAAAAGTAAATTAGGGGTAGAAAATTGTTCTGAAGAGATAACTGAATGCTCTATCCAACTCCTAGTCATAGACAATTCCTTGCATGTGTAGACGTAGCTTAAAAAGTCTTAACTGATGTTTATTAGGAAGTAAACAAATTATATACTGTATTTCGTCGCATAATCGTCGCCACCGCGTAATCGCCGCATAGCATGTTCGTATTTGTGCGCCAGTAAGTTACACATGCTGCCGCGACTTGATTAGCTGGTGCGATTTTGTCAGACGAAAACTATCTCGTCCTTATGCTTGCGGTCTATGAACTGTGACGCGAGCGGCAACCTTCGTCACTTAGCAAATTCCGCGAGCTTATAGGCCTAATCTGGCGTGATCTTGTCAGGAGAAACAATTCTCGTCTTTATGCCTGCGGGCTATGAACCGCGAACGGCCAGCTTCGTCATTCCGCGAGCTTTAACCTGTCGTGACCTTGTTAGAAGAATAAAGCCTGTCTCTGACTGCAGGCTATGATACAGTATATTCTTTGAACTTGAATATTCTTCACACCCTGCTTTTTTCCACGAATTTCAGGCTAAAAAAGTGTGACTATTATGCGAGGAAATACGGTACGTTGCTTTCACTCTAAATTCATGATTAAAACGTGAAAATAATTTTGCCCTCCTAGATTTTGTGCACTGGGCTTGTCAGTTGGTAATACAACTTAGGAAGAAGTTCTGCCTAGTCAATGCCTTTTAAATTATTTATAATTACTTAAATAACATGGTACATGTTTCGTGGCTATTATTAATTGCTCCCTTCATTCATTCGCACATACAAAGACATTAATATTTTCATGACATAAAATTCAAAAATATAATTTAAAATGCAAGTGAGAAAATTTGATCAATAAATGTTTTCAACTGTAAACGGTTATTATTTCCCTTTGCTGGCCTTTTTCATTTTAAATAACAATCATTGAACAATATTTGTTCATCTTGGAGATAATGAAGTGTCGTATTGAAATTACAAATAAAATTGGCAAATTAACATTTGATTTTCCTATTAGAAAATGTCTATTTCAGATCTGATGATGCTCGTTTGATGTCAACCAATTAAACCCCCACCATTTATTTGGAGAAGTGTGTTAATGTATAAATAATTTTATCATTATTGTTGCCTTAGTTGCTTTTCAATTGGTCAACACGATTATACCCATTTGTATTCCCTAAACGTGAAGCAGATTTACATGAGATTCATAATGTATGAATTTATTTATTTGTTTATTGATTTATTTATTCATTCACGCAGCTTCGGTGACATGCTGAGCTTCTATGCCTAAGGGCGCATTGAAAATCCCTGGGGGGACGTAAAGCTGGCGGGCCTATGTCATACATTTATGGCATGAAAATGTACCTTCCACTAACTACAATTGAGTGAAGCTAAATTTGTAGGTTAGATTTGATTAACTCCTGAAACTTTCAACGATCGCCGCCAGGTGCCGGTTGCGGTGGCATCTACTAACCAAGTTCACAGATAGGTGTCGGTGCTGGTAGCATTTGGTGTCAAAAGTAGGAACTACTTGAAAAATTGATCATCTGCTGTCCTTGCCTGAATTACAGATAACTAAAACACACTAATATAGCCATCACAATTAACACCAGTTATCAGACACATTCTACACACGCCCAAAGTACACGGGGCTACATGACCGCGTTGTCGCAGCCCCTAAACTGAGGAACCACCCATTCATTCATTTCGTTTTGTGTTATTAAATTATTTCTTCAGTTGCATGTTATTAAAAGCATTAATTCGGATGTATAAACAATTCATGTAACATTTCTTTGAGATACTAGGGGGAAAACATAATCATTGCTTTCTGGCCAATCCACACTGACGAGCAAGAAAAGCGTAACACTGCGTCTTTTATATTTTCTTTCTTTCTTTCTTTCTTTCTTTCTTGATAAATGCAAATATAAAATTACTATTGCAGAGGTCAGAATACGACATAACTTTCCTAATTTTCCAAGATATTACTTATTACACCTTAATGAAGGCAGCAAGCATAAAGTTTATAAAAAGACCGTGGAATCCTTCCAATAATGGAAGTTGTTCATTGTGTCACTATGGTGCCAATACCAATGTGTTAGGTTTTATTTTCTTACTCTAGTTTGCAATATTACTATTCAGGGTTTGATCCGTATTGACAGTTTAGTATAAATAATAAAAATTACACACTTTCCGTCTAGACAATACTTCTCAATTTGTGTTTATTTACACATTAAAATGGGACCTGTTTAGGAGCAATGGAAATGAAAGGATTTCTGCCCCTTCATCGGCCATATCGTTGTGCAAGCCAATCAAAATTATTGGACATTAAAAACATTGATCATTAAAATACATGAAAAAACAAAGTGAGTGAAAATGAACGAGAAATACATGGATGGAAAAACACTTCAAGAAACATGCATAACAACAAAACTAGAAAAACATCTAAAATAATCTGAGATACACATTAGAAATATTTTCCAATATTTTCCCTGTCTCCCAATTTTTAATGTGCATCTTAGATTTTAGACGTTTTTCTAATTTTGTTACGCATGTTCTATGAAGTGTTTTTCCATCCATGTATTTCTCATTCATTTTCACTCACTTTGTTTTTAAGGGGTAGCAAGGATGTCCCTCAGAACAGCAAAAAGATCATATATCGGACGTTCTATGTCCCTATCCTGACGTATGCCTCGGAGACCTGGGTTATGAAAGGAAGGGAGAAGAGCAAAATACAGGCCAGTGAGATGAGGTTCTTGAGAAGCAGTATTGGAGCTACAAAGATGGGCAGAATAAGAAATGAGAGGACCAGAGAATTAATGAAGGAGGAACCATTACAGGATGATAAAGAGAAATCTAGACTTAGATGGTATGGACATGTAAAACGAATGGAGGAGAAGAGGATACCCAGGAGAGTACACGAGACCAAGTGGGAAGGAAAGAGACCGAGAGACAGGTGGCTGAAGGGGGTGGAAGAAAGCGTGAAGAAGAGAGGAGAAGACTGGACAAGGGTGGAGGCTGAGAGATGGTGGGAAGACAGAGGCTTGTGTTCCAAACAGACCCGGCCAGTGGCTGGAAACTGTGCAAGATGATGATGATGTTTTTAAGGGGTAGATGACCTTGTAGTTCTGCCCCTTAAAACAACAATAACTAACTTCACTTTGTTTATTCATGTATTTTAATGTTCAATGTTTTTAATGTCCATTAATTTTGATTGGCTTGCACAACGATATGGCCGATGAAGGGGCAGAAATCCTTTGATTTCCAATGCTCTGAAACATGTCCCATTTTAATGTGTAAATAAACAAAAATTGAAAGGTATTGACTGGACGGAAAGTGTGTTTTTTTTCTTTTTTGCTCGTCAGTGTATTTGGGCACTCTTGTGTTGATCGACTGAAGAGCAGTTCTGTTGATGGATTTTATTCTGTCAACTGTTTTAAGACTGCATATGATCAACAAACCAAGGTAATAGCACAACCCGCCCCAGGTTCATCTCTAATGAACTGTAGGCTTTCACTGAGGCCCCCTAGTATAGATAATCAAGAATGTGCTGTAAAACCTCTAGCGATGACCACACTCGTGTTGCAGGACACTTGTCTAAGGCTGCGCATGTCCCGAGGACTGGAGATGCAGCTCAAGAACAGCGCCGAGCCTCTAGTCAGGGAACTGACGGTCACGTTACCTCTGCTCAAGCCCTTCCAGAACTGGTCCGTGCACTTGAGGGTGCTGGCCGACCAGCCACCGCAGAAGGACTCCAGCATCATCGAGCATAAGGTAATTATCATTAATTGTTCCAGAAAAGGTTCTTCGATGGATCAGTGGTAAGATGTCCAACTTCTTGGTCCCAAGGTTTGATTCGTGGCTGAAGAAGTTGAAGGCTGGGGAAAATGCACAACACTCACAAGTCATACAATGTCTGCTCGTAAAAGATCTTTTATGTATCACATTCATTGATTAATCAGACAAAATTATTGCAGTCTCCGAGTATCAGGGGGCGTATCCAAGAATTAATTTCAGACTGCTTTATACATGGTGTGTATTAATGTGTCTACAAAACTAATGACACTAAAACATCACAAAAAAAATCATATGAATAGGGGTCCCAAAATCCTTTTATAAGGCGATATGAACAGAATTCCCTGTAGATGTCTTCCATGTGCACAATGGTGCTCCGTCACACTTTGGTCTGATAGTTCGCCAGTATCTTGATAACCAGTTTCCGAGAACATACCGTAATTTGGTAGTGAAAGATCCATTGCATGCCCTGCCTGATCTCCAGATATGAATCTGATGGTTATTAAACAACATATGGCAACGTTTCAAAGCAAGGCGACTGTAGCACAACATGAACTGTGTGACAATCAGTTTGCTCTGATCTTATGTGTAAGAACATAACCTCTTATTACTCTCCAGTGCCTTCACTCTTAAGAACCTACCAAGAACAGCAAACTTCTTTTTTCCCTCTAACTTTTATACCCCAATCAAACGTTTGGCAAACTTGCGTGTCTCTGTAGCTACCACTGAATGTAGTTTGAATAGTTTGAAAATATACTTAAGAAATTCTATCTCTGTAAACAGATTCAACAGTCGAGCATTGTTATCTATTCACAGAGACATACAGGATCATTATCTTTGTGCGCCCCGATAAACACGGCAAGCTAAGCCGGCTTTGACTGGTCCAGATCGCGGTTCAGTCGATGGTTGGCACGCGCTCTCATACTTTTACCAAACCTGTTCAATAATGTGTACTTACAGTGCTCATAGGCGATGCTGAGCACACACCTCACATCTTCTGGACAACAATCTCATCTAATGTTTGTTGTCTGTCAACCCTTTCATATCCAAATTATGGATATACACACGTTCGCTCAATGTGAACTGGTGTCTAAGCATGAACAACAATCACAGTAATCACAATACTCACTAAACGTGCAACAGTAATGTCTAAGCTTTGCAGACAAAACATGACTAAACAATATGAGTCAGTGGAGCGAGGTCAGCCAGCTGGCTGAGTGGACTGGGGCAAACTATTGCGTCATTTGGCTGGCAACACCCCGCTCCACTGACTCATATTGTTTAGTGAGTTGCCTGAAACAAGACGAAAATTTCCAATCATGTTTCCAGGAAGACCTATGTCTAATGCGAGTACAATTAGGAGGCTCGCCAAACGATTCAAGAAAACTGTCTCCGTAAATAATAAAACAGTTAACAGACAACAAACATTAGATGAGATTGTTGTCCATTCTTTCTGTGTTACAAGAGAGGGAGGAGCTATGAGCACTGTAAGTGCACATTATTGAACATGTTTAATAAAAGTGTGCACCTAGCACCGGCTGAACCGTGTACGCGCGCCCGCGATCTGCGCCTGTCAAAGCCGGGTTAGCTTGCCTTGTTTATCGGTGCGCACAAAGATAATGATCCTGTACAAAACACTGATGATGAAAGTATAAACCGATTTGATAATGCTTCAAGAAACCTTGACTTGATATCACAGTGTAAGTTGTAAATCAGAACAGTAATGTTAATTCTTTCCATGTAAACTCTATCAAGTGAGCATGATGATTGTATTAATGAAAAGTAACATAAAAGGGTCTTACTTGTGTTTGACATTAACCAAACATAAAACATCACAAAAATTGGTTGATGAAGTGATGCCAGATAGCCTTAAAATTCATCATTTTGCACCAAATTATACTAAAGTTTCCCTGGAAGAGACCTCGGACCCCCTTTTCCATGCCCCCAAACTCCTGGATAGCCCCCCACTCGAAATAGACCTCCATATACGCTGTTGGTGGTTAAAGTAATATGACTCTTGACAGTTTTTTATCTTTTTATTATGACTTGTTGAGGATTTTAATTAAGCTTATTTGTTTGGTAGGTGATCCTGCAGTATCCATGGGAAGCAGAGGAAAAGACCATCACGCTGCACTTCCAACCTCCGCTGATGAGCACGTTCCGCCTGCACACGGCGACGCTGCGCAAGTTCGTGCAGGTGACGGTGGTGGGGCTCAACGTGCAGAGGCTACGACTGAACGAACCCAAGCTGAGCACGGTGGTGGCGAGTCAAGATGTGGGTCTCCTCACCCTGAACCCTGCGGCCGGCCAGGACCTGGTATGTACAGCTCACCATCCCTAGCTCATCCTGTCTTTTAATTAATTTATTAAAGCATTAATACAGACTTTCTTCTTTCTTTCTCCGTTAGATTCTTCTGAGGACCACAAACCAATTTCAATGTTTAGTCCTTTGTTCTTCCTCCAGTGCTCCTTAATCTTTTCGCTGTGTGTCTTCTTTCTCTCTTCCGACCATTTTGAGCCTGTTTTCTTATATTGCCTTCCTTGGAGTCCTTCCATTCCCAATACCTTTTTTATTGAAAATTTCTCTCTCTTACATTGTTTCTTTCTAAATCTTTCTTTTCTTCTTGAAACCAGGCTATGGTCGATTTCTTTTTCCAAAGATATTTAAAGATCGGTTTGGTTAACCTGTTATCGGCCCAACGCTGTTTTGGTCGTCCTTTTGGTCTATTACCGTCCTTGCAGGTCTATAGTGTCAGCCCCTGTCCTCAGCACTTGTCCAAACCATCTTAAACAACTCTCGCGCATTTTTTCAGGAATGGGTGCAATGCCAAATCTCTTCCTGATGCATTCATTGGGGATGTGATCCAGTTTAGTAACACCAGCTGTCCACCGCAGCATCCTGGTCTGCATGACTCCCAGTCGACGCTCCGTCTCAGTCGTTGTAGGCCAACATTCGCAACCATACAGTGCGACAGGTCGGATGACAGTACGATAGATTTTAGATTTAAGGTGATCTTTCATCCTCCTGTTGCTAGTGGCACCAGTTGTTGTTCGCCATTACATCCAAACTGCGTATATCCTTGCATTGACCTCTTTGACAAGTCGGCCATCAGCAGCGATCGTGGAGCCAAGATACTTGAATCTCGTTACTCGCGGTAGATCCTCGCCATCTACCTGAATGGTATAATACACACTTTGTAATACAGTAGAACCTCGATGCATCGTTCCCGGAACTGTCGTTTTCCCGTATGCATCGTTCAATTTATTTAGTCCTAAAAATTTTCCATATAAACTAATGTTAAATTTTTCCGTATCTATCGTTCCGCGAACTATCGTTTTTTCGCATGGATCGTCAAAAAATCACTAGTCCTTGGCCACAATTTTCCCGCATTGATCGTTTATGAGAAAAATATATGCAAACGTTCTTTTGAATTTGAAGCGGCATAGAATAGCGGCAACCTGTTACGCGAGAATGTACGAGGTACGAACGATTAGGAGTTCCTAGACTTGAGCAAGTTTCTCGGCTGAAGCAAGGTTCAAGTAGGCTGGACTGCAGTGCTCAGATTGTTTACGCGCAACCACACTATATAACCACGCCTACGAGCCTTCAGGCGCCAACGATCCTGCTCGAAGCGCCAAGCCGTCATTGTACTGTTTCATTTCATTCTGAGTGGTTCTGTGTAGTATTGTTATTCAGGACATGTCACGTCCCGTGAAAAAAGTAAGAACTCTCCAAGAACGCTTGAAAATTATAGAAGAAATTGAATCAAATCCTTTCGAAAAAAGAGTTGATACCGCTAAACGTCTTGGGTTAGCACCTTCAACTTTAAATTCCATATTTGCCAAGAAGAATGAGATAAGAGAGCAAATTGATAAATGTGGCAGTTCCAGCAAAAAAAGGAAAACTGGAAGAGAATCTACATTCGCAGAGCTCGAGAATGTCCTTTTCACTTGGTACCAGCAAGCAAGGGCTTCCAATATCCCTATAGATGGAACAATTTTACGGGAGAAAGCCAAGAAGATAGCTGCAAGATTGAAGATTGATAATTTTGCTGCATCGAAAGGATGGATCGCTCGATTTAAAGTGCGACATGGGCTAGTCTTCAAGAAGGTTTGCGGAGAAAGTGCTTCTGTGGGCACGGTAGGTAAGGAGCTGTGGTTCGAGAGACTGCCTTCGCTACTAGAAGGTTACGAGTCGCGAGACGTATACAACGCGGACGAGACCGGACTTTTTTACAGTGTCCTTCCGGACAGAACACTGGCGCTGAAGGGTGAATCTTGCCACGGGAGCAAAATTTCAAATGAACGACTAACCGTTCTGCTGTGTGTGAACAGTGATGGCAGTGATAAGAGAGTGCCAGTCGTAGTGGGAAAATCATTAAAACCACGTTGTTTTAAGAACACGAAGAAAATACCTGTGACGTATTATGCAAACAAAAAAGCTTGGATGACCACTGAAATATTTTCACAATTTTAAAGGTCATTTGATGCCTCTATCGGTGCACAAAGAAGAAAAGTCGTCCTCTTTGTGGATAATTGTGCCGCTCATCCACAGGACACGTCATTTCTTCGCAATGTGAAAGTTGTGCATTTCCCCCCAAATTGTACCAGCGTGTTGCAACTCCTTGATCTTGGGGTGATAAAATGCTTCAAGCAGCTGTACCATAAGCGCCTAGTGCAAACTGCTGTGTGCTTGTTGGATGCCGGGAAGGAAACGAGTAAGAAAATCGATATACTGAAAGCGATTCATTTCACAGTAGCAGCTTGGCAGCAGGTGTCCCAACCAACTGTCGTGAACTGTTTCCAGAAAGGTGGTTTCAGCTGTCAGCTACACGTGGCGGAAATAGACAACGCTGAAAATCCCTGTGCTAATGGTGAAGATGATGATGATGATGCCTTTAATGACGACTGGGAACAATTAAGGGGTGAAAGTGACTCTGTCCCCGTTGATTTTGAAGACTATGTGCTGATTGATTCGAATGTTGCCACAAGTGGAGTGGAAGCGATTGAAGAGCTGTGCGATGAAGGCGCGGGGGAGAGGAGTGATGAAGAGGAAGAAGACGATCGTGAGCCCGAAGTCGTCCCGAGTTTCGCCGAAGCGCATGCCGCCTTGGCGAAGGTGAAATCCTTCATGTACTCGCATGACATCAGTGATCGTGAAGAAGAGAACATTATGCAAGTAGAGAAGGCTTTATTTCGTCTGAAACGCAAAGTTTCGACGAAACAAAAACAATTAATGACTTTTTTACTAAAAAGAGCAAGTGATAAAATGACACATATGAATACTGTACTACATATCATTAAATAAAACAATCATTTCTTAATAATAATAACCAAAACCTTTAGTAAAAATTTTAGCTGGATGTCATGCTACCGTATCACGCAACTCACTAAACTGTAAAACCCCCGCTTCTGCCTGCAACATATGTTGACCTCAACAATAAAGGCTACTCTCTCCCGCTGTAAATCACGCAATGATGCCGCGTAACATGCAACACTGCGTAACCTTGAACTCGGCGCTCGAACTGCTGTCCTGCAGCTGTGTATTAGTCAGCTGTGATGATCCAAGCGAGTGGCTATTTAAAAGGGCTATTATCACTTACGGTATTTCGTAAATAAAGTATAGGTTAAAATAACTATTTTGTGTGTTGATTTAAAGGCGCTAGGTGTGCCTTTATATCACGCCATCCTAACCTATATCAAGGGAATTTAAATCTTTAAAATTTGGATGACTCAATTAATACCCGCACCCCAATTTTTTACGACCGATTTTGAATTAAAATGTGCGGGAGGATATTCGGGTATATACGGTATTTTGATGCCCGTATGAAGTTTACATGAAGAAATATGTCCAAATACAGTAACCGTAATTTTTTTTTTCCTCAAATTTTTTATGTTACCCGCTATTATCGTTTCCCGCATCCATCGTCATTTTCCCCCTCCCCCTTGAAAAACGATGCATCGAGGTTCTACTGTATATAAAGGCTCACATTATTCTAATTTTCTGATCCTAGTTTTGTTATTGACACTTTCCTTTTCTTGCGATCTTGGACTTGATACTGTGACAGACTCGTGTGAGCGCACCTGGTGGCAGACTCGTGCGAGCGCGTGGCGCGCTGGCTGCAATTGTGAGTTGGGCCGGCAAGCTGGCAGTGTATGAATCGAGAAGGCGACTATACGAGAGAGGAGAGATTTAGGATTTGGTGAAAAGGCAGTGTTGAGATTTGGAGTGTAGTAGTTTCAAAAAGACTAGAGCTCGACGTTCCCAGTTTAAATATTAATGAACACTACATTAATATTTAGTAGTGTAAGGTTTGCTAAATAAAGAAGTACGGTAGTGTATTTGTATATGCCTGACCGGTTATTTCAAGAACCGTAAACGTAACAACTGGTGTCAGACGTGTGGGGTCAGGCTATAGAGTAAATACATAGTGAAAGTCTTGAGGTACCGCATTTTAGAGTGTGAAATGACGACCAGGAAAGTTAAACTTTCAGCACTGAAGGTTTCGGAGTTACGTCAGGAACTGGAAGAAAAGGAAGTTGATTCTACGGGAATAAAATCTGTGCTGCAAGCGAGGTTAAGACAGGTACTGGTGGACACAGGTGAGGATCCAGAAACATTTCTTTTCGAGATTACTGGTGGGACTTAGGGTTTGTGTCAGGTATTAGAAAACATGGAAAAGAAAATACGAACAGAAAATTCAGAACTATATAAAAATTTGGAAAAGAAAATAGCGGAAAACTCAGAGAATTTGGAAAGGAAGTTAATGGAAAATACTGGCAACCTCGAGAGGAAACTTCAAGAAGTAACGCTCACTACCGAAACCAAACTGGGGGAAGAATTTCAAGAATCCCTGCGGAAGTTCGAGGACGAGCTTGCGAGCGGTGTGCTTCCAAATAAAGACAAGCAGGAAAACGAAATCATTACCGCTGGTGGACCATCGGAAGGTAAGGAGCGTATACCTGTTTCCGCGTTTGGTCGGACTGACCTGCCGACTTTCGATGGGAAGTCTGCGTGGGAAGAATACCTCACCTTGTTCGAGACCGCTGCCATAATTAATGGATGGTCGGATGCCACGAAGGCTTCATTGATGAGTTTGTCGCTGCGCGGGGAGGCCTTACGAGTCCTGCAGGCTGTTCCCTTGTCGGAAAGGCAGAACTACAACATTCTTGTACAGAAACTTGAAATGCGGTTCGGTCATCGTCACATGGAACAGCTGTATTGCTCCCAGTTGAGAAACCGTTGTCAGAGACCCAACGAGAACCTACAGGAGTTCGAAGCAGACATAGTACGTCTCGTTAGGAGCGCCTATCCAGCAGTGCCCAGCGATGTGTATGAGTGTCTTGCTACCGAGAAGTTTCTCGAGATTGAGACGCAGCGGGCTGTGAAGCTGGCGCGTCCGCAAACATTGAATGATGCCTTGACTCTGGCTCTTGAGTTTGAGGCTGTCGAACAATCCGTGCGCGGCCAGGCTCGCATTCGAGCTCTGGAGAGAGACAAGGAGGTGCCAGTGCCTTCCATAGAAGAAATCGTGGAGAAAGTACTTCAAGCCTTGCAGTCCAAGAAGAAACGGACGGGGTGCTGGGGCTGCGGGGAGATGGGGCATCTCAGAGATCGATGCCCTAAGTTTATGAACGGGAAGCACCAGCCACAGGAAAACTAAACAGGGTTGATAGAAAGGGGCGACTGTCAACCAGTATCGTCGCGTCTCTGGGTTGTCAAGCCAAATCTATTTTTATTAGTGGCCATGTGGACGGAGAGCCCAGAGACCTACTGCTGGATACAGGGGCCACAATGACAATAATCAGACCAGGGATCGTGAGATGAACAGTAACAACCACGAGATGGACACTGCGAACGGTTACGGGGGAACCAGCCAACGTTCACGGGGAGGTAGTCGTCAACTTCGTCATCGGTGATACCCAGTTTCGCCATCGTGTCTTGGTCGCTGAAGTGGAGGAGGACGTCATTCTCGGGATGGATATCATGACTGAGTATAAATTTGGACTGGACCTGGAGAGTGGGATTTTGAGAGTCGGAAACGAGGAGGTAGTGCTGCAGAGGAGGAACGCCTCATCGGTATGGGTGATCGCAGTGGTAGGTGTTGTACTACCTGGGCTTAGTAAAGTGATGGTAGAAGGAAAGCCGGATGGTGGAGTTCCTCATGGCTGTGTCGTCATGGTAGGGCCTAGGTTTGCTGACGATGAACCTGAACGTGGAATATTGGTAGCCAGAGCTTTGGTCCGTGAAGGGGCGAAAATTCCTGTGCGAGTAATGAACCTTAATGATCGCTCGATAATCGTTCGGAAAGGAACCAGTTTGGGAAGCTGTTCGTCTGTGTCCTCCGTCGTACGCCAACTACAAACAGCTACTTCCTCATCCGATATATCTTCGGTGTGGCTCGACGGTCTTATCGAGGCAGCGTGTCAAGAGCTTAATCCTGGGCAGAGCCGAGAAGTGAGGGAACTTCTTCGACGTCATAAGGATGCCTTCCAGGACGAGACCAGT
This sequence comes from Meconema thalassinum, assembly GCA_946902985.2. Taxonomy (NCBI): domain Eukaryota; kingdom Metazoa; phylum Arthropoda; class Insecta; order Orthoptera; family Tettigoniidae; genus Meconema; species Meconema thalassinum. The sequence goes on from OX336397.1 coordinate 283,639,113, forward strand.
AACGGAAGAACGAACGTGGTTCAACATCGCATCGATACGGGTGACTCAAGACCAATTCGCCAGACTCCCAGAAGATTACCACTAGCCAAGCTAGAGGAAGCAGAGCAGATAATGAATGATATGGCTCGCGATGGGGTGATTGAACCTTCAAGCAGCCCATGGGCTTCGCCAGTGGTCCTGGTGAAGAAGAAAGATGGATCCACACGGTTTTGTGTAGACTACCGTCAACTGAACAATGTGACGAAAAAGGACAGTTACCCACTACCACGCATCGATGACACCCTAGACACCTTGGGTGGGAGCACGATCTTCTCCACGTTGGATCTCGAGTGGATACTGGCAGGTAGGATTGGACCCCAGGGACAAGGAGAAGACCGCCTTTACGATTGGTTCTGGGCTTTGGGACTTCACAGTTATGCCATTCGGACTCTGTAATGCCCCTGCGACCTTTGAACGACTGATGGATCGCGTTTTAAAAGGGCTGTCTTGGGAAACATGCTTGGTCTACTTGGATGACATCATCGTTCTGGGAAGAACTTTTGAAGATCACCTGAGAAATCTCGACCAGGTGTTCTTACGTCTTAAGCAAGCCAACCTTAAGCTTAACTCCAAGAAGTGCTTCCTGTTTCGGAAACAAGTTAACTACCTCGGCCATGTTGTTTCCGGAGAGGGAGTCACCGCGGATCCGGAAAAGATTAACACGGTGAAGGAATGGCCAGTACCGAAAGATAAGCAAGAAGTCAGGAGTTACCTCGGACTGTGCACCTATTACCGTCGATTCGTGCCAGGATATGCTAACATTGCTAAGCCTCTGACCAGACTTACCGAGGAAAGTCGGAGTTTTGTGTGGGACGCGACCTGTCAACAAGCCTTCGAACAACTGAAGGAGGTATTGACCAATGCTCCTATCCTGAGTTACCCACAACCGGAAGGACTATTCGTTTTGGACACCGATGCTAGCAATGTGGGAGTAGGTGGCGTGCTTTCCCAACTGCAAGGTAGGCAAGAAAAGGTGATAGCTTACTTCAGCAAGGTTCTTTCTAAACCGGAGAGGAACTACTGCGTAACTAGAAGGGAATTGCTCGCTGTAGTGAAGTCAGTGGAGCATTTCCACAAATATCTCTATGGGAGGAAGTTCCTTCTACGGACTGATCATGCAGCGCTTACGTGGCTACTGAGCTTCAAGAACCCGGAGGGACAGGTAGCCAGGTGGATTGAAAGGCTCGAGCAGTACGACTTCGACACTGAACACAGGGCTGGCCTTAAGCACCGAAATGCTGATGCTCTGTCAAGGAGACCATGCGCACAAGACTGCAAGCACTGCAATCGGATTGACGAAAAAGTTGCAGCAGTGAGAAGAAGCACTGTGATCGACGACCACTGGAAGGATGAGGAAATCCGTAAGGATCAAGAAAATGACCCGGACTTAAAACACCTACTGCGGTGGAAGACGTCTGAGCAACGACCGACTTGGGAAGAGGTAGCATCCTACACGCGCACTGTGAAAGCCTACTGGGCTCAATGGAATTCCGTGATTTTGGAAAACGGGATGCTAAAGAGGGTACTGGGTAGAGAGGACGGGACTCAGGAGAGGCTACAGGGTATTGTTCCACGAAACAGAGTGCCCGAGGTACTGCAGTTGCTGCATGATGGAAAGTCTGGGGGGCACCTTGGAGTTCGAAAAACCATGGGGAAAGTTCGAGAGCGGTTTTATTGGGCTAATTACTCAGATGACGTACGTGAATGGTGTAGGAAGTGCGTGGTTTGTGCCACTGCGAACGGGCCACAGAAGAAGGGAAGAGCAGCGATGAGACAGTACAACGTTGGTGCCCCGTTTGAACGGATCGCCATCGATGTAGCGGGCCCTTTCCCTACGACTGAGAGTGGGAATAAATACATCTTGGTGGCAATAGATTACTTCAGCAAGTGGGTAGAGGCATATGCGTTGCCCAACCAAGAAGCTGTGGTGGTTGCCGAGACGCTAATGAAGGAGCTGGTGAGCCGATTTGGTGTACCCTTGGAACTGCATTCCGATCAGGGGCGAAATTTCGAGTCGTCGATGTTCCAGGAGATGTGCCAGATTCTCGGGATCCGGAAAACGAGAACGACTGCCCTGCACCCACAGTCCGATGGAATGGTGGAGCGCATGAACAGGACAGTAGAGAAATACCTGTCGAAAATTGTCTCCGACCACCAGCGGGACTGGGTCAAGTTTCGCCTCTTGTTTCTACTGGCATATCGCTCTTCTATCCATGAGACCACAGGCCAAACACCAGTTAATGTGCTGTTTGGCCGAGAACTGCGGTTGCCGTGTGACCTGGCGTTCGGTTGCAAACCTGAGGATAATGTCGTTGGGGAGGACTACATCTCCGGCCTTCGTCGAAGGATGGATGACATTCACGACCGCGTTTGCACAAACATTCAGAATGCGAGCGACAGGATGAAGGAGCGATACGACGTAAGAGCCGAATCAGGCGGGTACCAATCAGGAGATCTAGTCTGGCTTTTCGACCCTAAACGACGGCGAGGGTTCTCTCCAAAGCTGCCACGCTCCTGGGACGGACCATCTGAGGTACTGAAGAGGATTAACGACGTCGTCTACCGTATCAGGAGGAGACCGAATGGCAAACCCCGAGTGGTCCACTTCAATCGGCTGGCATCGTTCCAGGGCGACAACCATGACGAGGAGCACGGGCAACTCGCCCGTATATGTCGAGTCCCGGAGTCGGAACGATCGTTCGAAGAATTCATGTCCCAATGTGGTACTGACCGCAATGTTTGTTATGACGTCAGTACTGAGATCCGGCAGGATTTATTCCAAACCTCCAGTGAGTATGCCTTGGCTCACTCTGTGGCTAAGGACCTGAGGATGAGCCAAGGAATCGCCCAAGTATTCCTGCGTAAGTATGGTGGGATTGAAGAGCTGCAGCGACAAGAGCCTCGTGTCGGAAACGTGTTGTATTTACCCAGGAACGAGCGATCGCTATTCTATCTAGTGACGAAAGAACTTTCCCATCAGAAACCGACCTATCGTGCCGTCTGGGATAGTCTACTTGCGATGCGAGAGCTCCTACTGCAGCGGAACATATCCAGATTAGCTGTGCCCAAGTGGGGCTGTGGGCAGGATGGATAGGACTGGAGGATCGTAAGAAGCATGCTAGAACAAGTCTTTCTGCGCACAGGGATTGAAATTCTGGCATGCTGCTGGTCCCAAAGACGGTCTGCTCCGGGACGGAACAATCTTAAGGAGGGGACAGTGTGACAGACTCGTGTGAGCGCACCTGGTGGCAGACTCGTGCGAGCGCGTGCGCGTGGCGTGAGTTGGGCCGGCAAGCTGGCAGTGGATGAATCGAGAAGGCGACTATACGAGAGAGGAGAGATTTAGGATTCGGTGAAAAGGCAGTGTTGAGATTTGGAGTGTAGTAGTTTCAAAAAGACTAGAGCTCGACGTTCCCAGTTTAAATATTAATGAACACTACATTAATATTTAGTAGTGTAAGGTTTGCTAAATAAAGAAGTACGGTAGTGTATTTGTATATGCCTGACCGGTTATTTCAAGAACCGTAAACGTAACAATACCTTCCGCAATGTTAGTTGCACAATTCGCATATACAGTCTTAGGAATTAAAATAACCAGTGATGGATAAAGATACGAGAAAATAGTATTTTGAAATTGATTTTGTAGCACTTTCATTTTGAAAAATAGCATTTTGGAGCATTTTGAAATTTAAAAATTAGCATTTTGTAGCATTTAAAAGTTCGTCACCAGGTACAATAAACAGGTTCAAAATAATATGCACTGAAACTAATTCAAACATGTGCAGGATTGGAAATATGGGCGTTTCTGATAAACGGCATAAGCATTTAATATAAGTCTCCTGTTGTGTGTGTGGTTTTTATTAGTGTTAGAAGTATTAAAATCCTAATATCAGTAATACAGAAATGTAGAAACTTGACATCATACATTTTTCAGAAATGTGAGATCTCTGAAAATAAAGGCATCAGCCTGGCTAATTGGCAAGATTGAGTTCAAGTGCTGTCGGTTGGTTGTATGACGTGAGACGAGGGTACCTAAGCTATGCTCAAAAGATCCAAAGGTCATGTTCTCATTATGCAATCAACAATATCAGGTGTTGTGCAGCAACTCAAATATTGAGGGCCGGCGGAGAGTTGTCTTAGTTCACTGGTACCAAGGTGCCAATTGTTAGAATAAAGCGAGCTGTGGTCAGGCAACAATGCTTGTCTTACGAAGTTTACTGTGTGGCAGGTGGAATGACGACAATACCGGGCTCTCCTGGACTCGGTGGACGAACTGGTTCAAATTCTGAGGATGTCTATGGAATCCTTTTGTGTGGTTTTCCTACTAACTCCTTGCCTAGTTCCATTAATTTCTTTTAATAACTTATCTTATGAGGTAGGATTCAAGAAGTGCCATTTGACCATTAAACCACCGGCAAATAGAAATTCAATGCCCCTCATCCATGGCCCTCATTGAAAAGGAAGTAATAATGTGAATCATACATTTACTTAACCCCTAGAGGGCGCGTCCTCAGGTGGCGGATAGGGGGCTCACAGAAATGTGGGCTGGTTCAAATACCTCGGAAAATGAACCCGCGGACCAACAGGCAGCCCAGTTCCTGGGGGCTTTAAAATGCTGGGACACCCTCTCTCCAGGGGTCATAAATATGGAGGGCCCAAGCCCAGGGTTATGGGCGAAGCCCCAACGGTATCTGCGGCGGAGAGGATGGACTTCGGTACGGCGTCGATGGCGGAAGAGGGAATTCTGTAGCGTCTGTACTCCAGAGGAGCGGCTACAAAAGGCGTCTGTTATCCAGTGGATCGGCCTAGAACAATACCTGGCAGTAGGTCATAAAATGCCTTTGAGTGTGGCGAACTCATCGTACTAATAGCCTATAAAATGAGTGAGTGTGAATTGAGGCCTCGGAAAGTGCTAGGGCATCCCCTGCAGGCGACGCGCAGTTCCCAGCGGTCTGGGGGAACTGTGAGAAGTAGGCTACCAGACACCACAAACATCGCCTTCATAAACGTGATGAGCCTAAATGGCAAGACAGAAGAATTGGTGGGCTACATGGAAAAGAAGGAAATAGCAATGATGGGAGTCAGTGAAGCGAAATGGAAGGGAAAAGGTGAGAAAGAAGTCAAGAAAGGGAAGGGATATAGAATATATTGGAGTGGAGGAAAGAAGGCAATGAATGGTGTTGCAATAATATTGAGAGAAGACTTAGTGCAGTATGTTGAGAAAGTAGACCAAATTAATGACAGAATGATGAAAATTAGACTAGGACTTGAGAGTGGAACAAAGGATTTTATACAGATTTACGCACCCCAGACAGGGAAGGTAGATGAATGTTTAGAGGATTTTTTAGAAGAACTGGAAAAGTGTATAGAAGACAAAGAGGTTATAATAATGGGGGATATGAATGCACATGTGGGAACAGACAGGCAGGGAAAAGAAGAGATAATTGGCCCATTTAACTATGGAAATCAGGATGAAGAAGGAGAAATGTTAATAGATTTCTGTAGAAGGAATGGATTAATTGTTGGAAATACATGGTTTAGGAAAAAGAACTCCCAAAAAATAACTAGGTATGGATGGGGAGACAGAAAGACAAAAACAATGATCGATCTTATCCTAGTGGAAAAGGATAAACGTAGACAACTGGTAGATGCGACAGCTATGCCAAGAGGAGATTTTGAAGGAGACCATAAAGTGGTGATAGCCAAATTAAGGCTTGGGAAAATCACAAAGCTTGCGGAGAAAAGGGAAAGAAAAATAAAGGTGTGGAAGCTAAAAGAGAGAGAGGCAATGGAAAAGTTCCAAGAAGACTTGAAAAAGGAAATTCCCAAAGACGAAGCAAAAAGTGTTGAACAGGAATGGGCATGTTTTAGAAATTGTTTTGCGAAGTGTGCAGTAAACACTTGTGGAAGACTATCAGGGAAGAAAAAGGAAAGGGAGACCCCTTGGTGGAACAACAGGGTAAAGGAAGCTGTTAAAGAAAAACAAATGGCATGGAGGAAGTGGATAGGCAGTAAAAATGCAGAGAAATGGCAAAAATATAGAGAAGCAAAGACGGCATGCCAAAAAATTGTACAAGAAGAAAAAAGGAAAAGTTGGGAAGGTTTCACGGAAAATTTGAAGGAGGATATCCAAGGAAGTAAAAAGGTTCTATATGGATTGGTGAAAAACAGTGTAAAAGGTAGGGAAAACACAAAATTTGTAAAAACTGAAGCAGGACAGATATTGTATCAAAGAGATGATATATTAAAAAGATGGGAAGAATACTTTTCAAAGCTACTAAATGTTAAATAGATCGAACTGGAAGATGAAAAAGAACAAGAAGAAACAATGGAAGAAGAAGAACAAGAAAAGGAGATCACTATGCTAGAAATAGAGGAAGCCATACAGAAGATGAAGAGCGGTAAAGCAGCAGGAGAGGATGAGGTGTCCGCGGAAATGATAAAAGCAGCGGGACCAATAGGGATACAGTGGCTGTATAGATTATTTAGAATAATTTGGAAGAAGAAAGAGATTCCAGAAGAATGGGGAAAGGGATTAATTATCCCGATTTTTAAGAAAGGTGACAAAAAGGAATGCAATAACTACAGAGGGATCACTCTTATCGCTCATGTAGCTAAGATCTTTGAGAGAGTTCTGGAAGGCAGACTGAGGAGGAAGATAGAAGGAGAGATGGAAGAAGAACAGTATGGTTTTAGGAAAGACAGATCAACATTTGACCTAATCTTTGCATTAAGGCAAATGATGGAGAAAAGATGGGAATTTGGAAAAGACATGGTGATGACATTTATTGATATTGAGAAAGCGTACGACAGTGTGCCTCGACAGGTGGTTTGGAATGTATTAAGGAAAAGGAGAGTTAACGGAGCTGATGTCTAAATGTTAAAAGCTATGTACCAATATTGTGTGAGTAGCGTGAATACCAGTATAGGAGAAACAGAATGGTTTAAAGTGGAAACAGGTCTCCGACAGGGAAGTGTATTGTCCCCCTTACTATTCATCATAGTCATGGATGAAATTCACAAGAATGTTAAACAGAGATTGGGACAAGAGGCAACAAAGGCCATGCTGTTTGCAGATGATATAGTGATATGGGGCGAGGATGAAAAGGAAGTACAAAAACAACTAGATGTATGGAATCAAGAAATAGAGAAATATGGGATGAAAGTAAGCACAGAGAAGAGCAAGACAATGGTAATGTCAAGAGGAAGGAAGGAAGGAAGAGGAAAGATAGAATTGAATGGGAAAATTCTAGAAGTGGTTAAAAGTTTCAAGTACTTGGGAAGTGTGATCACAGAAGATGGAAGGATAACTGAGGAAATTGGAAAGAGAATACAACAAGCGAACAGTTTTTACCAGAGCATAAGGGGTATTCTGTGGAACCGAGATGTCCCAAAGAAATGTAAAAATGTATTATATTCAACCTACTACAGACCCATACTAACATATGCAGCTGGAGCGTGGACTACTACAAAAAGAGAGGAGAGTAGAATACAAGCCGCGGAGATGAGATTGAGTTAGAAACGAAGAGATTAGAAAAAGGACAGGAATCTTGAAGCTGCAGGACAAGATAGAAACAACAAAGTTAAAGTGGTATGGACATATGATGAGAATGGGAGAGGAGAGAGTACCAAAGAAAACTTTCTGTGAAAAGATGACAGGGAAGAGACCACGAGGAAGGCCCCGAAAGAGATGGGCAGATACAGTGTGGGAGTGTGTAGAGAAGAGAGGAGGAAAACCTGAAGAAGTACTAAAAACAGGAGAGGAGTGGTGGAGAGACAGGAAACGTTGGAGGTCCTTAATTCACAACCCGACCCAGGAAGCTGGAAACGGGAAATGAAGATGATGATGATGTGTAAATATCACTCAATGGATAATTAACTAAATAATAAAATGTATGTTTACTCCCTCATTATTTCCTGACCACACTGCGACTCTCGACTGACAATCTGTAAAACAGTATCCGAATTTACGGAGAAATCGCCGGACGACATGTAACATAACCTATAACTCACACATGGCAGAGAATACTTTCATCATATCATACAACATTTCCCAAAGCAAAGAGAACGCCTAACAAAAATTGTCTATTCATATCACGATACGTACTTGAGAGTTTTCATTTTCATTACAAATACAAGAAATGAGGGCCGGCGCGATATAAACCTATATAAGCATAACCTTATTGATCTAATTTTTAAAAAGAATCGGCACAAACGATTGGAATATTCCTTATATTAGCACAACCGAAACTACGAAATAATTTCTCCAAAAACATCGTTTTACTGGCGATAAACAGTGGATATTATGCAGCAATAATAACAGCACCATTTTCAGATTAATTTTTACCGTAATCGATTGTTTTCACGACAATAATCGATGTTCGTACATATCGATTATTACTTGTAAATATCGATTATATTGCCGATATTTTCATTGCTGGGAACTCGCAAATTTTGCGGCGCGAAAATGTATTAAAACATAATATTCAACATTAATCGGTAAATTCGGCACTTTTCGCATTTATCGCATTTATGGGAATAATTCGCAAGAACCCTTAGTTATCGCACTTTGTCGCACATTCATTTTCGCAAATTTTGGGTATACATAGTCATATTAGTTACCAGGTAGTTGAAAAAGGAGAAAAAAGTAAAATTCGCATTTATCGCAATTGCGATTTTCCCTTATCTCCAGTGATGGACGAAGCAAAAAGGATATAAAAAGTAGGTTGGCTCAGGCAAGGAAAGCATTTCTACAGAAAAGGAATCTGTTGACATCGAATATAGATTTAGGTATTACGAAGTCATTTTTGAAGGCCTTTGTCTGGAGCGTGGCGCTCTATGGAAGTGAAACTTGGTCTGTTGGTGCAACAGAAAAGAGGAGAATTGAATACATTTGAAATGTGGTGTTACAGGAGAATTATGAAGATCAGATGGGTAGATGGGTTACAAACAAAGAGGTATTAAGGCGAGTGGGAGAGGAGAGATGTTTCTGGCGACTGCTAATGAAGAGAAGAGATAGGTTGGTAGGACACTTACTAAGACACCCAGGAATAGCAAGCTTAGTTATGGAAGGAAGGGCCGAGGACAAGAACTGAAGTGGTAGACCAGGGTTAGAATATGTTAAACAGATTGCCTTGGATGTAGAGATGTAGAGATGAAACGATAAGCTCAGGACAGGGGGGCATGGAAAGCTACATCTAACCAGTAAAAAGATTGAAGGCCCAAACAACAGCAACAACAGTCTTTTTTGCCTGGTGAAATAATTTGTTTCGGCAGAACTTGTGGTGAAACCCATGACTTGCATAACGTGTTATCACATGTTGAATTTGATAGTTTGCCTCTTTCTAGTTGTTCGTCATTATGGTGTCAGTTGAGTAGAAATCGTTCCAGATGGAGTAGTTTTTCTCTATTAGTATCTGGCGCGTCCTCTCGTAGGCCTTCGTAATTTGTAGGAGCATCTGCAGTCTGATGTTGTCGATGAAAAATGTTTCTTTTGTTAGTCTTGACAGTGCCACTTTCCCAATGCCCAGGACACTCTTCATATAGCGGGACTTTACTTTCTCTACTGTTATTTGATCGTTGAGAGTGAGTTTGTCCCAAGTTATATCGATCCCATAAGTTACTATTGGCGCAATGGCTGTTTTGAAAAGTGGTTGGTTCCTTAGTTTAGGTGCTGCGACAACGCGGTCATGTACCCCCTTGTACTTTGGGTGTGCTTAGAATCGGGATATGCGGGAAATGTACGGGAGCTTCGCATTTGATCTGAGAAATCTTTTAAGTCTCATAATGCCTGACTTCTTCGCTCGGTAGAGACCTGCCGCTTGGCCTTCTATTTCGCCTACAGACCACTCCGCCAACCGCATTTTGCACCACTGCCTCTTAGAGCATTAAGCGGGACGAGAGCCCAGCCAACGACACTACGAGACTTTCTCGCGTACGCACGTTGATGACGCTGCGGACATAGCCTAAATTCTGCCATCACTCCTGCGGATGTATCTCCATTCAGTTGCACTTAGGCTAGAACTTCATTCGCGCTTTGAGAGCCATTTTTCAGCCATTTGGTATGTGAATTTGTCGCAGAGAGTTATAAAACATACGTGAATTTTGTCAATTTTTGTTTGGGAAATATGGGAAATATACGGAAATTTTAAAAACGAGTCATCACTCGACACCATGTGGTGGGTTCGATTCCTACCTCAGCCATCCTGGAAGTGGCTTTCTGTGGTTTCCCACGTCTATTCCATATTCTCTCTTTGTTTATCGTTTAGGCCTACATTGGACCACAGGGCTCGTATCCACTCTTCGGTCAAGTTGTTGCATTCTTCTTCTTCAACTAGTCCTTCATTTTCTGACTGAGTCAGTCGACGGTCACGAGTTTGTTCCAGTGGGCTACCTAGTTGTTCCATATCTGACTTAACTGACACAATCCATTTGTTCTTAGAAGCCTTGCCTCTTCCTGTTACTGTGAATATCCTGCTGCTGAGTCTTTCAGAATCCAGACGTATCAAGTGTTCAGAAAAAATCAGGCGTTTTTTCTTATAGACGTATTGATGTCCTCCTGGTGTTCAAATTCATCATTATGACGGATTCTATAGATTCCTCCTTCCTCTGTAATTGGACATAATATCCTCCTCAGAATCTTCCTCTCTTTTAACTCCAGTTTCTGAGTGGACCCTTTCTGGTCATTACAAGGCACTCAGAAGCATATTATTGAATAATGATTAGCACAAGTTTATGCCATCTATAATTGACCTTCTGTTATGTTATTGTAGCCTGATTTTACAATGGTTTTTAAAGTAAATGTCTATGTTGGTAGCATTGTCTCAGATGTTAAATTTTCCTCTAAGAATAAGTAACTCTCTTCTTAGTGTTTTAAGCAAGATGGTGTATTTACAGGTGGTGGGTAGCGGGATGAACGTCTCCTTCATGTGGGAGCTGGAGGTGAAGTCGGTGGAGGAGATGACGCCCCCCATCAGGACAGAGTTCTCGGTTCTGTACAGTTCGGCCGCAGAGCCCTACTCTCATGGGGACGCCGGAGAACCAACGGAGAGGCTGTACAAATGTAATTTTGAAATCTGTGATTATAAGGTGAGTATTTCTCAAGTGAAGCAATAACAATGTCGTTTGTATGAGAATATCGTATTTACTCGGCTACAGGATCCCCTTAAAAAAAAAAAATAGTTCCGAAATTGGGGGAGGGGTACTATAGACGTGAACTTGGCAAAAATCTATTATTTTGGGAAAGGGAGAGAGTAAAAATAAGCTATTTTATTTTGATGATATATTTAAGAAAAAATCAGTGCGTGCGTATGTCGGCCGGCGTGAGTCATAGCCCATATGCACAGAAAGAAAGCCAGAGAGTTCTTTATTCAAACAAGGTCCCGCCTTGTTAACACCAGAGCTCGCGTACGATTGATTGGTAGGACCCAAGCAGCCAACATCTGGCCTACTCTCTCTTAAGTTAACAGCCCTGGGGCTGGTTTGCAGCAACTCGCCAATCTTCTCTATTCTCCGCCATCCTCTTCAATTCACGAAATGATTTGGTGTTCGTGTCTGTCATTAATTGTGTGATGTATGCAAGTGGTGGTCTTCCTCTAGTGTTTTTCCCTTCTAACATCCCTTCGATGACTCTTGCTGGCAGACTATTATGTCTGAGAATATGTCCCAACATATTTGCTCTTCTTGTTTTCAGGGTCTTCATAAAGTTTCTACTTTCTCGTGCTCTTCTGAATACCTCATTTGTCATATGTTGTATCCAACTGATCTTAAGCATTCTTCTCCAGCACCAAGCCTCAAAAGCCATCAACTTCCTCTCTTCTGACTTCCCTATTGTCCAGGTCTCGCTACCATACAAAGCCAACAGTCTTTTTCTTATTTTTAGGTCTATACTTCTGGATGTGAAGAGATTCTTCTTTCTATAAAAGGCGTTCTTTGCCTGAATAATTCTACTCCAAATTTCTCGTTTGCTGGTTCCATCATACGTTATCAAGCTTCCCAGATACTTATATTCCTTCACATGTTGTATTCTATCATTCTCGATATAAATTGCTGGTGCTCTTCTATGATCTTCCTGGTTCCGACTGGCCTACAAAGACAAGTATATTCCATGATTATTGCTGACCACCTCTGAAAAGATATCACACTTTCCCTGCATTTGTTTTGTCTGACCAACCACCGGCAGTATCCCATCCGTGCGGAGCTGCTCGCGCCGCTCCTTGCTAGACTGTAAGTGATTTCCAAGAATTTTGTATTATGGCTCTTGAAAATTAAAGGGGGTACTATAGGCGAGTAAATACGGTATTTTTATGATGGAAATTAACTTTTGCCGTATGTTCTTGCATAATCGTCGCCGTCGCACCCTACTTTTCAAATACAAAAAATTACCGTATATACTCGAATACCACCCGCACATTTTTAAACAAATTCGGACGTGAAAAATTGGGGTGCGGGTCTTATTTGAGTCATCCAAATTTGAAAGATCTAAATTGCCTGCCGCGCGCGATATCGGGTGTGGCGAGTATCCGCTAGATGGTGCTAGCCTTCTTCCGGCTATAACTTTGTTTTACCGTAAGCACGCGGCGTCATACAGTCATGGGAATACTAATTGCCATTTCTGGTCCGTATTGACGTATATAAAGATAAAAACTTCACTTATACGATTTTCAAGGGACCAACGTATAAGCGTGAAAAACGCGTAAATGAAAGTCTCTTAATAAAAACTGCAAAATGTATGTGACATTATGGGTTATACAGGGACTTGGTGTTATATGCGACGCGGCGGTCCCCCGTCAAGCACTTGGCCGTAATGCGCTTCTTGGCGCCACAAGTTTCCCTCCTTTGCAGTGTGCTTGAGCAGTGTGGGGTTCAGTTTAGTCAATTGTTCACGTCTTTAGTGCTCAAGGTGATGTTCCAATGCGTGTGTAAATACCTTCTTAAAGTACAGGAAATCTTTCGCGAAAATGAGCTTAAAGACTATATTACAGTTGAAATACAGTCAATCGGTGGTGAGGAACTTCAGAACGTAAATGACAATTTCATAAAGAGGTGCCAGCGATGTGGAGCAGTGGATGGCGAACATTTTCAGCACCAGCTGTGAACTACAGTATAGGCTATAGGCCGCGCGAGCTACGCATTACTGTAAAGTGCCTGGCGGGAGACAGTCCCGCAGCGCGGGTGAGCGGCGAGCGATGGCCCCCGTTAAGAAGTGAACAACAGCAATCGTAATGCACTTCCTTTTCCTTTCACCCATGTTCACTGCTATCAAGGTTAACCACAACTTAAGCACCGAACAAGGCAGAACAATGACTGAAGCAAGTGATGTTGTATTTCGCAACACACGCAACTCCGGCTGAACATAGCTTCAAGGTCGTTCTCGCCACAACATAGCGCCGCGCGAGGGATGGTTTCCGAGAAACGTACAGTGCGTCTCATAAGTTTCTGGCTCCAATATTTTTAGAGATTTTAGGTAGGGAAACCGTTGTAAACGTATAAACGACGCATTTTTCTCTCGGGGACGTAAGATATGATCGTATAAGCGTGAAAAACGAATAAATGTAAAACGTATATCGGAAATAAATTAACATGGAAAGTATAGGGATTTTGCCGGGACCAAGAAAAAAATCGTATAAGTGTACCGGAAGACAATAATCATCCCCCCTTAAACATTAATGTACGATACTGGCAGAGAGAAGTTAGACACAATATTCACCAAACTCATACATACAATTTTAAAAAGGCTAATTTCGAACAACTTTATATAAAATTACAAGAAGTGGATTGGAGTGTTCTCTCGCAATTTTCCCATGTAGACGAGGCGGTAGATAATTTTTATTCCCGTTTCTATCAGGCTCTGGATTCTAGTGTACCTGTAAGCACTAGTAAGAGGACCAAACTGTATCCATGCTGGTTTAATTTTGATATAATAAAAAACATCCGAAGAAAATCTTACCATCGAAAGAAAATGCGTAGGGAACAGGCCAACAAGGACTTTCATTGCGAAAAGTTTAAAGAGCTCAGGAAAATTCTAAAACGTGATATTCAATCCGCCTACCGGCAATACGTACGTAATGTCGAAAATGCAATCGGAGAGGACACGAATCGCCTCTGGGCATTTATTCGACACAAGAAACGATCCCCGGCAATTCCCGTAATGAAAATTAATGGGGAAATATTAGAAAATGATAGGCAGATAGTCAACGGTTTTGCAGATTATTTCTCGTCGGTTTATTCCAAGGAATGCGCCAAGTATGACAATTTAGGTGCAAGTGACCAGGACATACACCCATTGCTTGATGTACTGGATTCTAAACAGATTAGTATTTCTGATGTTAAGAATGCGATACTAAAAATAAATCAAAAGAAAGCCGCTGGCCCAGACCTAATTCCTCCATACATAATCAAAGGCTGTGCAGAGGTGCTGGCCTATCCTTTAACTATAATATTTAATATAGCCATTCAAACTGGTACTTTTCCCAGTCGTTGGAAAATTACCAGGGTAAGTCCCATACATAAGTCTGATTTTGATAATTACAGACCCGTGGCAATACTGTCAGCCATTGCAAAGCTCTTTGAACAATTGTTATATCAGCATATATTTCAGCACGTACAGTACATTATAAGTGACTTTCAACATGGGTTCATGCCTAAAAGATCAACAGTAACTAATCTAATGGAGTTTACTCACAAAGTATCAGCAGCAATGGACAAAGGAAGTCAAGTTGATGTAATTTATACAGATTATGCGAAGGCATTCGATAAGGTAGATCATGATATCCTCTTAAATAAGTTAGCATATTATGGCTTCTCTTACAATTTGCTGAAGTTGTTCACCTCATATCTCAGTGAACGAAAACAGTTTGTTGCTTGCAATGGATGTGAATCCTATTCATACTATGCCCGATCAGGCGTCCCACAAGGTTCAAACCTAGGCCCTCTATTATTCTTACTGCTTATCAATGATCTTACAAGGTGTATTAAATATTCGAACGTTTTGTTATTCGCGGACGATGTCAAAATTTTTAGAAATATTCAGACAGAGCAGGACTGTCAATTACTACAAGTAGATCTCAATAATGTGGCATCCTGGAGTAAATTAAATCGCTTGAACCTTAACATAAAGAAATGCTCAGTTATGAAGTTTACTAGAAACAAATTCCAGGTGATGTTTCGGTACCGGATATTGGATGCGTATCTCACTATTAACAATTCTATCAAAGACCTAGGAGTCCATTTTGATTCAAAGCTAACATTTTCATTGCACACTCATGAAATGGTAGCTAGTGCTTATAAAATGCTAGGCTTTATAAGAAGAAATTCTAAAGATTTCGTCAACCCAAAAAGTATAAAATTATTGTTCAATCATTTTGTTAGAAGCAGATTAGAATATGCATCCAGCATCTGGAATCCCTGGTACTTGAACCACATTAGTGAAATTGAAATGGTTCAGAATAAATTCCTAAGATATCTGCAGTATAAAATGACGGGTATTTATCCGAAATATGATAGCTATGGAAATCTTCTAAGTTACCTGAATTATACATCTCTGGCTAACAGACGAAAAATTGCAATTCTTGTTTTTGTCTTCAAAGTATTCAATAACCTTTTGTATAGTCCGTATTTAATATCACAGTTTAATTTACGTGTCCCACCTCCATCAACTCGACCTAAGTTTATTACATTTTACTGCCCAAGAACTAGAACTGAACAGCATAACCATTCCCCAATAATAAGTGCTATTCAATTATACAATGAACATTCAATAGCAAACAACCTCGACTTATTCAGTTACACATATAGTTCCTTTGTTTCTGCCTGCTGTGCGATCACATGACCTCGTACATTCCACCTACCAATTACCTGCACAGTATTATTATATTTTCGTATTTAGTTGTAGAATTAATTTGCATTACAATCTCAGCATTATGTCTGTCAATTATATTATAATTTGATAGAATTGTGTAACCAAATGTACATGTGTTTCTTTTTATTAGGCATATGCCTGTTAGAAGCACAATAAATCCAAATAAATAATAATAATAATAATAATAATAATAATAAAACGTATAAGTGTGAATCGTATAAAAGAAGTTTTACTGTACATACAGTCACACGCACGTTCTCCGAGTGTAAACATGAATGCTACGAAACGTTTGCGGTCATTTACTGTGAGTGAGAAATTGAAAGTTGTGAGGGAAGCTGAAGTTATTGGAAATCTTGCCCGGTAGGAAATATGATATTGACGAGTCATGTATTCGTGATTGAGCGAGATGACGTCTATGCTGCGTGAACCGCCCGTTCAAAGCAGCCTTGAAACAGCTGTGTACGGAGCGGATGGCGGCCGATAAGCACACACCGACTCCAACTGGTCGTATTCAGCGCCCGAAAGTTCAGCTGCTGTGTTCGTGGATTTTGACGGCATGGAATCGTATCTCTAGAGATCTCATACGGAAGAGCTTCAAGAAATGTAGTATTTCGAATGCTATGGATGGCAGTGATGACGACATTTAGTGGGAAAGTGATGGTGATAAAAGTTCCGAAGTTGGTACTTCTGATGACGATGAATGAAGTGTTTGTGTACTTTTATTTGTATTTTTAATCGTTTGATGTGTGTTATTTTAGGAAGACTTCAAAACTGTTGGAAACTATTTTGGATAAATGCTATTCTGTTTTTTTAGTTAGGATAGTAAATAATTTTGAGTAAATTTTATTTTTTTTTTAAATTTTGTTCTTCAAAATCAGGGTGCGGGTCGTATTCGAGTAAATACGGTAGTTTATAAAATTTCATCGCATAACTGCCGCATAGTGCATTCGTATTTGTGCGCTGGTCGGTTGCACATCCTGCCGCGAGTTTATAATCTGGTGGTAACATTGTCAGAATAAAGGAGTGTGTGTCTCTGACTGCAGGCTATGACTCACATTACGCGAGCGACCGGCAAACAGCACAATGACAGCGATTGCGCTCAGCGCCAGTCCAATTATGAACCTAGTATTGACCTATCATTTCCACTAGTTGGCCTTGGAATAACGAGCTTCAATAAGCCGCCGTACGAGGCGCTGCTAGGCGTAGCTCGCCCATGAGAAAATAGGCCCAACAGCTATTGGCGGAAACGTACACAAGGGACACCTAACGCCAGTCTAGCAACAGTCACTTCTGTGGAAACATCACGGCAGAGACCCATGCGTTATGTTACGCACGTGGTGTTCAAAATGAGAATATACAAGAATTATAGAGTGATTTTGATGGAAGGGAAATACTCGGGATTACAAAGTAAGTAACTAATGATACAGTATATTAAAAAAAGGATTGTTTGAACATTAATAATCTTCGCATAATCGTCGCACCCTGCATTTCTGTAATGAATTTTTGGCTAAAGATATGCAACAATTATGTGAGGATATGTCGTCGTCGTCGGCTTTAACTCGTTTCCGAGTATACATCTTCTTCCAAAACAGTCTAAAATAATCTAAGGTTGAGGTCTGTGGGCATGTTTGCGGTGACTGAACAGCCCAATGCGTGCATGAAACAAACGTCCACACAGAACTGTTGGTGGAGGACGTGGATGTGCTGCACGGAGCTTTCGTGCTTGTCGCTTGGCCTTAACAATTCTACGACGTTCTTCTTCAAACATTTTGACAGCAGCCGGGATGGTCTGGCGCCAAGTTGAACGGTCTTTAGCAAGCTGGTCCCAGGTTTGTGGATTGAGTCCTGTCAACTTCATATTCTGCTTAAATTGGTCCTTGTAACGTCTCTTAGGGCCTCCATGAGGTCTGGTGCCGGAGGTGAGTTCACCATACAGAACCTGGCGGGGTAGTCTCGTATCATCCATCCGATGGACATGTCCAATCCATCTAAGTTGATGACCAATGATGGATTATTCTATACTATTAGCAAGCGCTTTCTCAAGAACATCAAGATTGGTGATGTGGTCTTCCCACTTTATCTTAAGGATGGATCGAAGTTTCTGTTGATGGAAGCGCTCAAGCTTTCGGAAGTCATGTCGACAGAGGGTCCAGGTTTCACAGCCATACAGGGGGGCGTGGTGGCTCAGCGGACTAGCTGTATGCCTCTTACCAAGGCGGTCCGGGTTCGATTCCCGGTCAATGCATGTGAGATTTTCGAAGTGAAATGCCATGTCCTGTGGTTCGGATTCCACATAAAAAGGAGGTCCCGTGGCTCATGATCTCGAGATTAACGGTCACGTTAAACTACAAGCTTCCTTCCTTCCTTTTTTCACAGCCATACAACAATGTTGAGATGACAACAGCTTGGTACATCATGAGCTTCATCTTCACGGTCAGATCTTTATTCAAGAAGACCCAGTGCGATAGTCACCCAAATGCCGCATGGGCAGCACCGATTCTCTTCTCAACATCCTGCCCACAATTGCCGTGTACAGATCTGTTATGAAAGTATTCAACCTTATTTTTTGCAAAAGCTGATGGATTGGAATCAAGCGTACTTGTATGAGCCAACCTTGAACCTTTGTGCGCATGCATGAATTTTTTCCCGCCTGTCGGTAGCGTCTGTTGCTGGCAAGTAGCTATTGAGTGTGGTAGTGAGTAATACTCTCGTTGGTTTTTCATTGCAAGGTAAATGACGGAACGACTGGAGCAGCACCACTGCATAATCTTTTGCCGGAAACTGGGCGACAGCCAGGTGGAAACCAATCGAAAGATTCAGACGGCTTTCGTCGACGATGCAGAAACTTATCTGAATCATATAATAAAAGCTGTCGCGGTGGTCCAAGTCCAACAACAACCACAGCTGGGTGATAAAGAAACTTCTCTGTTTATATATTTATAATCGTCGGGGTGTATATAGCGTTGGACACGCAAGGAATTTAAGAAAAACAATGCCTTTATTACCTTTCTTTATGTACAGTACATGTAAGCCAGCTTCCATTTACCTGTATCTCTTCCACAGATTGTCAACATATAAGCAGGATTCCACTACCTGCATCTCTTGTACATTGTCTAACACCAATCTCCAGACCAGAGAGACCAATTCCCACATCACATTGCCTCAACACTATCAATAAACATCCCGTTCTGCATAAAACCAACTTGCTTCCATTCCCATTTTTCTATATCCAACTAGGTTCAATTCATCATATGGCAGCATCCATCTTGCCAGCATTCCATGGCAACCTGCCCTAAGATCAAGGCACCTATTGATAGACCACCAAAATTCAATCCAATGGGCACTGACCACACAAGATTCTCCATGGCGGCCTACCAACAAGTGTCCATGGCTGGCAACCCAATAAAACAAAATAAATAGAAAGAAACTAGGAGTTGGGTAGATTATAGGCTAGGGAATAACCCACCCACCAAGGGAAGATGATTAAGAGAAGGAAGTAGATTTGGGATTGGAAAAGAAGGATAGAAGAATAGGAGGAGAGTCCCACAAAAGTTATTAATTTGACTTTTAATCCATTTAGAAGCGGTTGCCACCGCAAATATGTGCTCGGATACCTAAAGTGGGTACGAGCTTGGTCGAAGCTGACGGGAACCGCAGCTAAGGCTTGGGCAGTTTGCCAGAGAGAGGCTTTAGTGTGTTTCCTTCCAAGCACGAATGAAAGTACTATAGGGAAGGGTGATGTTCTGGCCAGACAAATAGTAAAAGCTTTATTAAGCGTTAACGAGGGCATAAACCTAGGAAGAGCTAGGAAAGCCAGGATCCTGCCTAACTATAGTATCAGAGAAATGATGAATCCAAAAACAAATATTTAATTTATTTAACAATGCAGGATTAATTGATCTTTTTAACAAATAAATATTTTTTAATCTTATTAGCAATTTGAGGTCGCAGACCTCCGACAACATTAAACAGTTGCTCCAGGCAATTGACAATTTTTAAGGTTTTTTAAACCGTGTATTAAAATCTTGGTAAGATTTCATAAATAGGCAAAATGGAATAATTAAAGTTTTAACATTTACAGGAGTACAAGCAGTGTACTATATGCAACCTCTGAAAGAACATTCTAACGAGAATAACAACTTCGAAGATAACAAAATGGAAAACATAAAGAATAAAAAGGAAGTTCCTACAACTTCTTATATTTATACAGAATTACTTTGTGAAATTTATACAAGGAGAACAGGTCACTTACTGTGAACCTGAAAAGTTAATCAGAAGGAAGGTTCTAGACCTCTTATACTTTGAATAAGACTCGCCAGTCAAATGAGGCAGTTTTCATTTAGCGAGACCAAAAAATAACTCACTCAAGAGTTGAGAGAATTGTTTTCCCTGCTTTTGAAGGGAGGAACAATGTAAATTTAAAACTTGTATCACACAAGAAATTATGCAGAATTTAATTAATGTTAAACTAGCAAAGTTGGAAGGGCACTTCGTAAGTAACACCTTATAGAAAGTTACATTTTTATAAATAATGGTTGTTAGTAGAAGGTTGAGGAAAGATCATTGGGATATAGGATCGATGTTCATGGCCGTATTTAATATAACCGGACGATCGCGACGCGGTAGAAAAGTGGAGCAAGCACTGATTATCACTATAGTCTGTAAAGATGGATGCAAAGTTCACTAGAGAAACACTGAAGTTTATGAGAAAAAAAGTTATTGCAATTATGGAGATAACTGATTGCACTAGTTAGGTGAAAGTCTATTTCTCGAAAAAGTTGTGATTTACAATTAAATGCGCCATAAAATGTTCCAGCGGTGGACGAAAATTCACTATTGTAATAATTTAGTTTTGAACAGAATTCTCCCCAGTACATGAAAAATACATGACGGCAGGACTTGTAGATTGAGTACCGAATCTGGAAAGTTCCAGAACAATCTTAGCAGAAAAATGGGGTTGAGAAAATCCAACGGCGGAAATAACTTTGTAATTATAGACAGCGGGTATTAGATAATATCCCACGTAGCGAGAGGGTTTCTCGTTTAAAGCTTAAGAAAAGCTCTTTTTAGTAAAGTTGGCTTATACAAGAAAAAGCTCAACATTGCAAATCCCACGAAGAGTGATTATTGCCCCAAAGTAAATAGTTTCACACTGCCTATAAATTATAATTAAAATCACTTGGAAGTTAAAACCATGAAGATGAGGTTAAAACTTTTTAAAAATGGTACTTATCTCGATTTCATGTTGAAGTCGGAGTTCCTTAGGAAGACTATCTAGCCAACATGGCGTAGGAGAGTGTGTGCCTCTTAGTTTGAGGCTAGCTCGAGAGGAGCTTTGACTGATCGAGTCAACTGCAGACGGAGAAGTGGGAGCAGCTCAGCGGAGCACGGAGAGACCAAGAAAAAGGGGGAAAGAGAGGGGGGTAGGAGACAAAAGGAGAACATATAAGCATTGCCAACTTAGCAAAACATAATTGATTTCTTGGTGAGCTGGTCTTCAAGGAGTTGATAGATGATACTAGCGCAGCATGGTGAGTAAAGAAGTAAACGTGGTCCTCTTGCTCAAGGAGAAAGTAGCTGACGATGGTAACGAGATCTGGTAGCCAAATAGATGAGTAAGTCATCTTGCACGATGAGGAATTGAGTAGCTTCAGAGGTTCGCTACTAGATGACGCTAGGTGGACCACAGAAGTTATATATCTGAAACATACTTATGAAGACATAAGAAACATGCCCAACAAGGAGAAAACAGATGATCACTGTTGGTGTTTGGCAAAGAGGAAGGAAGAAATGAACATGCAAAGAGCAATAAAAATTATATCTCTCGTACCGTGTATTCAAAGAATACACCATACTGGGGGGACAGACACCAACAGCGAGCAAGAAAGCAGTTACACATTTAAGAGTAATACAGTAATTGAAGAGAAGTGGTCTTATGATCTGACCATTAGTGGTCAAGACTCTGAATACCCTGACTCTCCTATCTCTTCCAGAGTAACACTTAGTCACTTTTCCAAAAGGCCAGACTAGGGGGGGTGAAACATCCTTAACTAAGACCAAGTCTCCCACTTTGATGTCGGGACTGGAAAGAAACCACTTCTGCCTCCGTTGCAAGGAAGTTAAATATTCCAAGTCCCACCTCTTCCAAAAAGAATTACGGAGGGCTTCAAGTTTACACCAAGTGATAGGTATATCAAAATCCCTGAAAGAATTAGGAAGGGGACGAGGGGCAGAGAGAGAAGTGGGTGTAAAGAAACGACCAGGTGTGAGTGGAAGGAGGTCATCAGGGTCATTAGAAAGCGGAGTTAAGAGGCGAGAATTATCAACACTTTCAATCACGAAATAACTAGAAGCTGAGGGAAATAAAGCACTAGTAAAGATTGCGATACAATGCAAAAGGAGAATTGACAAGTTTAAACAAAGCGTATAGAAACAAGTACATCTATTCAGGACAAGAATATATCAAATAAACAAAGGAACTATGCGAGTAGAAAGCAAGAACGCCATAGGTAACAAACGAGTAGCCATAAACAATAACCTCAAGTTATAATGAGTATCAAAGGGTTTACTCAGAAAAATACTTAAGTCAGCGAAAAACTTGACAGGACAAGCATGAATACAAAAACACATCGAATGTGACGTCGAGAAAAAACAAGTTTGTTCATCAATGAACATTAAGATCGCAAAATATGTAAGCAAATTGCAATACCTACGCGCGTGAGAAATACGCAACGAAGTTTTGGAACGAGGATCAAAGCAGTTATGTAATACGAGCATGAGTAAGCGGAAGACGTAAATAAGCACGGCCTTGACACACATAGTACAACGAGATAAGACATATAAATAGCTGACAGAGTCCTTAAGCGGAACAAGTTTATTTTGGGAGGTAGGCAAACGGCTTCTGTACTTTAAGTAGCAACTCGTCAGACAATGCTTGGCAATCAGCCAGAGTTGAGATAAGAGAAACTTGCTTTGAACTTTGGCAATCATACAGGAAATAAACAACTTGGCATTCCTCAGGCGTGTATACATACAAGTCTGACAACCAAGCAGTTCGAAGTACACACACAACATTTGGTGAATCAGCTGTAACTTAAAGCAGAACGAGTCACACGACATGCAGTCAATCGTAACTTGGACGTGAAAAAGCAATTTAAAGCTATATGAAATAAAGTAGAAAATCAATTTCGCATAATTGAGAGAATCACGAAATCGGACAATTTTCAACAAAAAGAAGCTTAATTCTTCCGAGCAAAGAAGACAAGCTGGGACATTGAGAAGAAGGTTATGCATAAGAATAGTTATTCTAGATGCTATAGAATTCAGAGTTTCAATCGGTTTCATGAGCGACTTCCAATTGCGAGGAAGGGGGGAGGAGCCGGCCGTGGCCATCCTTCTACATAACGAAAGAAGTGAAACATAGCGTACAGCAAAGTGATGGTGACTGATAGCCATGGTTTTACACAAGGGGAAGATAGTTTTCGAGGAATAGTTTAAGCAATTAACTGCTATAAAAAATGACATAAGAAGGTAGACGAAATAACACAAAGCAAGGCGAACTTGAATTGCCATTTTGTGCGGGAAGAAGGAAAAACCATTTAAACAACTTACAGGGTTAGCGCAGTTGTTCACGATGAGACATCGTTTCGACAAGTGGTTTTCAAAAATATTGAGATTTGAAACATGAGCGTTCTCTTTTTCAGAAATGGGATTTATGTCAGCTGTGACGAAATGACATTGCGTTTTGGTTTGAACACTGGTATGTTTGATTTTACCAGTGATAACCCAACCAAAATCGGTGTCTCTAGCGACCACGGTTGAAGATAACTTGCGTGTTTGTTTGCGAATACAATTCCAAAAAACATTGGCACTGAAAAGCACATCAATGGGACCTTGAGCATTAAACTGAGGATCGGCTAACCTTAAGTGCGAAGGAATCTTTAATCCGGAGGTATTGATGGAGTGACTTGGAGTGTCCTTGCCGATACTGGTAAGAATGAGACAGTTTAAATTAAGATTGGTGTTTCTTTGGCAAACGTCTCTGATTTTCAATTTTGAAGACTGCAAAACTTGAGTTTTCAAATTGTCAATGCCGGTCACATTGATAGAAGTAGGCGATGACGAAAGACCTAGTTTTTTAATCAACGATTGCGAAACAAAGTTGTGCGTTGAAGCGGAATCGAGAAGACCACGGGTTCTAAACCAATTTCCAAATTTATCTTGGATTTCGAATTGTACAGTGGTCAAAAGGGTTTGCGCACTGTGAGAAGGTTCGGCATTAGAAATGCAGGAAGAAGCATTAGTTTGTTCGGAGCTGCTCTGCATGGAGCTTGAAGAGGCAGGTACTGATGACCTCGATTTATCGTGAACGTGCAATAAAGAATGATGCGGTTTTTTACAATGGAAACAGAGATTTGATGACGTACAGTTCGAAGAAGAATGCTTAGGTGACAAGCAATTGAAACAATGTTTGCTATTCAACACAAACTTCCTTCGATCTTCGACAGACAATTCTTTAAAGGATTTGCACAAATACAAGGTGTGAGGCTTTTTACAGAGCGTGCATTTTAACGATTTGTTAAGCGGCCTGATATCTTCTCTTGAATGATTGAAAGAAGAACGGGTTTGTTTGTTTTCGACAAATGGGGGCTGATGTCCCTTTGAAGAAGCAAGTTTTTTTTCAAAAATTTGACACTGAGGATTCGTTTCGACCTTTTCGCACTGAAATGCGAGTGCTGTAAGGAATTGACATCGACTGTTGAGAAACGAGATAAGGTGTTCGAACGAATGTTCCTTGTTGCAGGCGAGTTCGATCTCCCAGGCCTTCAGTGTCGAAAAATCGAATCTTGATGTAGCTAGGTGAATAAGTATGGTGTCCCATGTTTGGACAGGCTGTTTTAGTTGGTATAACGCTCTGACATTTAACTGCATAGAATCTAAGAGGTCTCTTAAAGATGTGACGTCATTAGGTTTGACGGCCGGTAAGTTGAAGAGACAGCGGATATGACGAGCGACACTCAACCGTAAATTGCCATATCTCTCTTTAAGGAGATTAAAGGCGATGTGGTAGTTGTCTGCGCTTAAAGGCAGTGACTCCACCAAGGTCAAGGCCTCAGATTCCAAAGAAGTGCGGAGGAAGTAAAATTTATGTATGTCTGGGATCTCGATATTTTCATGAATTAAAGAGCAGTAAAGTTCGTAAAAAGAATACCATTCACCTTCCTTGCCTGAGAAGTGCGGTAGGCTTATCTTGGGAAGTAACGGTTTCGGTTTGTTCTTGTGAACTGAAGCGGGTGCGAACTGGGCCGGATTGATGACCCTAGTGTCCGGTTCTGAGATATTGCGAATCAGTTGGTGGGCCTTTGCAATTCCTTCAAAGTACAAGGGTTCGACCTCGTCCCGATCCGATTGGAGTTCTGGGCAAGCGGATTCAATCTCGGTTTGAATTTGGTCATAATAATCATAAGACCGTTCGTACAGCTTAAGGCGATGTGTTAAGATATCTAAATCACACTCGGCGGGATTTAACTTGTTGATAAAATTTCGGAATCTAGTGAGTTGCCCTTTATAAGAAGAACGTCTAGCAATGAGAGTTTCATCTTTTTCAGTAGGAGCCATGATGAAGAGAATAAATTGAAATACAACTCACGAAACTGTAGAACCTTGAAGATGCTGTCAAATTGGCAGCAGCGAATGAGTAGAATGAATAGGACACACCATAGGAGACAGGAGCGGCCTCTTTCCCGTTCACAGGCTTTGCATGACGTAGATATAGCTGAAAGATCCAAAGGAGATATTAAAAATATGCAAAGTATTGTCAAATGACACTTTACAAACAATGGACATAGCAAATGGACTCTCCCGGGTTTCTGGTACCAAATTTTGGGTAGATTATAGGCTAGGGAATAACCCACCCACCAAGGGAAGATGATTAAGAGAAGGAAGTAGATTTGGGATTGGAAAAGAAGGATAGAAGAATAGGAGGAGAGTCCCACAAAAGTTATTAATTTGACTTTTAATCCATTTAGAAGCGGTTGCCACCGCAAATATGTGCTCGGATACCTAAAGTGGGTACGAGCTTGGTCGAAGCTGACGGGAACCGCAGCTAAGGCTTGGGCAGTTTGCCAGAGAGAGGCTTTAGTGTGTTTCCTTCCAAGCACGAATGAAAGTACTATAGGGAAGGGTGATGTTCTGGCCAGACAAATAGTAAAAGCTTTATTAAGCGTTAACGAGGGCATAAACCTAGGAAGAGCTAGGAAAGCCAGGATCCTGCCTAACTATAGTATCAGAGAAATGATGAATCCAAAAACAAATATTTAATTTATTTAACAATGCAGGATTAATTGATCTTTTTAACAAATAAATATTTTTTAATCTTATTAGCAATTTGAGGTCGCAGACCTCCGACAACATTAAACAGTTGCTCCAGGCAATTGACAATTTTTAAGGTTTTTTAAACCGTGTATTAAAATCTTGGTAAGATTTCATAAATAGGCAAAATGGAATAATTAAAGTTTTAACATTTACAGGAGTACAAGCAGTGTACTATATGCAACCTCTGAAAGAACATTCTAACGAGAATAACAACTTCGAAGATAACAAAATGGAAAACATAAAGAATAAAAAGGAAGTTCCTACAACTTCTTATATTTATACAGAATTACTTTGTGAAATTTATACAAGGAGAACAGGTCACTTACTGTGAACCTGAAAAGTTAATCAGAAGGAAGGTTCTAGACCTCTTATACTTTGAATAAGACTCGCCAGTCAAATGAGGCAGTTTTCATTTAGCGAGACCAAAAAATAACTCACTCAAGAGTTGAGAGAATTGTTTTCCCTGCTTTTGAAGGGAGGAACAATGTAAATTTAAAACTTGTATCACACAAGAAATTATGCAGAATTTAATTAATGTTAAACTAGCAAAGTTGGAAGGGCACTTCGTAAGTAACACCTTATAGAAAGTTACATTTTTATAAATAATGGTTGTTAGTAGAAGGTTGAGGAAAGATCATTGGGATATAGGATCGATGTTCATGGCCGTATTTAATATAACCGGACGATCGCGACGCGGTAGAAAAGTGGAGCAAGCACTGATTATCACTATAGTCTGTAAAGATGGATGCAAAGTTCACTAGAGAAACACTGAAGTTTATGAGAAAAAAAGTTATTGCAATTATGGAGATAACTGATTGCACTAGTTAGGTGAAAGTCTATTTCTCGAAAAAGTTGTGATTTACAATTAAATGCGCCATAAAATGTTCCAGCGGTGGACGAAAATTCACTATTGTAGTAATTTAGTTTTGAACAGAATTCTCCCCAGTACATGAAAAATACATGACGGCAGGACTTGTAGATTGAGTACCGAATCTGGAAAGTTCCAGAACAATCTTAGCAGAAAAATGGGGTTGAGAAAATCCAACGGCGGAAATAACTTTGTAATTATAGACAGCGGGTATTAGATAATATCCCACGTAGCGAGAGGGTTTCTCGTTTAAAGCTTAAGAAAAGCTCTTTTTAGTAAAGTTGGCTTATACAAGAAAAAGCTCAACATTGCAAATCCCACGAAGAGTGATTATTGCCCCAAAGTAAATAGTTTCACACTGCCTATAAATTATAATTAAAATCACTTGGAAGTTAAAACCATGAAGATGAGGTTAAAACTTTTTAAAAATGGTACTTATCTCGATTTCATGTTGAAGTCGGAGTTCCTTAGGAAGACTATCTAGCCAACATGGCGTAGGAGAGTGTGTGCCTCTTAGTTTGAGGCTAGCTCGAGAGGAGCTTTGACTGATCGAGTCAACTGCAGACGGAGAAGTGGGAGCAGCTCAGCGGAGCACGGAGAGACCAAGAAAAAGGGGGAAAGAGAGGGGGGTAGGAGACAAAAGGAGAACATATAAGCATTGCCAACTTAGCAAAACATAATTGATTTCTTGGTGAGCTGGTCTTCAAGGAGTTGATAGATGATACTAGCGCAGCATGGTGAGTAAAGAAGTAAACGTGGTCCTCTTGCTCAAGGAGAAAGTAGCTGACGATGGTAACGAGATCTGGTAGCCAAATAGATGAGTAAGTCATCTTGCACGATGAGGAATTGAGTAGCTTCAGAGGTTCGCTACTAGATGACGCTAGGTGGACCACAGAAGTTATATATCTGAAACATACTTATGAAGACATAAGAAACATGCCCAACAAGGAGAAAACAGATGATCACTGTTGGTGTTTGGCAAAGAGGAAGGAAGAAATGAACATGCAAAGAGCAATAAAAATTATATCTCTCGTACCGTGTATTCAAAGAATACACCAGGAGTCTCTGTAACCTACAAATGTTAGGTTACAATGCTATGGGCAACACACAGATTGAGGAGTGGTACAACCGGTTTAAATATGGCCGCACATCGGTGGAGAGAGAGTCGCGCTCCGGTCGGCCATCAACATGCCGAAATGACCAGGTTATTGCCAGAGCCGAGAAATTGCTCAAGAGGTGGCCATTAGCACTTTTTCGGCACATTCCATTGTGACCAAAGATTTGGCCCTGAAGAGAGTGGAGGCGAAAGTCCGTGCCGAAGCTGCTGACGGCGGAGCAGACTTTTTTGGCGATAAACCAGACTCCTGTGGTTCAACAGACTGTGACTTCTGGCCATTCCCCAAACTTGGGGCCATTGAAAGGAACGTGATTTCAGACAAGAGAGGACATTATGGCAGTAACGATAGCTGAGCTAAACTCTATTCCGAAAGAGACTTTCTCGGAATGCTTCCAACAATGGCGGCACCGCTGGGAGTCCCAAGGAGGCTACTTTGAGGGTGATTAAGTTTCCATCGCTCCAGGCATGCCAGGTTATTTTCCTTGGCCAAAGGCCAGATACTTTTCTAACAGAACTCGTATACTGTACCGTATATACGCAATACCACCCGCACATTAATTGAGTCATCCAAATTTTAAAGATTTAAATTGCCCGGCACGCGCAAGTATCCGCTATTATGGTGCTTGTTTGGGTGTACTTGTTTATTTCCGTCTAGTGGCTTGACCGATCGCGCAAGCCTAACACAAGCGTCAGTTTCGTTAGTTGCGTGATAGCATGGCATCAGTAAAGGCTCGGTCGAACAGGAAGCGGGCTGACCGCGCAAACTTGGCCGGCCGACCGCTGCGAACTCTGTATTGTGTAATATTGCATCATCCTGGTTAAACCGAAGGCGATCTACCGCGGCGGGCAATGAGCAGTTGTGATTTTCCACAAAGTCTGCGCTGGCTGGAAGCACGGCCCACGAAATGGAGAAGTGTATTGGCGTAAGTTTGACCACCCCAGTCCGCGCTGTGCTGCGGTCGTTCCGTTCGCGCGGGCAGCCCGTGTCCTGTTTGACCGAGCCGAACTCTGCGCACGCACTGGAATGTTTAAACTTCCCTGCTGTTTCAACCATACCAGCAGATGTTGTTCTACTTCGTCGTATTTCCCGGTTTTAATTTTCTTGCAGTTTGCGGAAGTATTCCCAGCTGAAGCCAGTGTTTTCCATATCGCCTCACACATGTTTCAAGGTTAACACTGTCCAATGAACTGCTGCTGTCATGGCGTGACGTCATGTGGCCTTGACGTAGTTCGCCCGGTCAGATGATTCACTGGAGACCCGCGAACACTCGGAACTGCTGTATTCTTTCACTCTCAACACCGGAAGTATCTTTCGCGAAGATTGGCGAGATTTGATTCTATAAAACTGTCAGTTGTCTCCAGTGAACGTCTTATACTTTAAGGGGATACAAAATGTGATCTATATAACCGGGAAAACCTCTTATGCAGGAACACCTTATACGGGAAAAATATATGTATCTTATGGGACCGATCACGGGGCCGAGAGTATCGGACGTCTTAAGTGGGGTCTTTTTTTTGCGGGAACTTCTTAACCGAGTTTTACTGTATTACAGTCATGTTAATAGTTTACATTTTTGTTTAAAATAAAGTGTCATAAACAAACAAAAAAGTTTATTTTAAAAATTTTCATACAAAAATGAGGGTGCGGGGATTATTCGGGGGCGGGTAATATTCGGGTATATACGGTATTTATTTGAGCCTTGTGAGTAGGGATAACCATATATACCCTAATATATTTTTTCTTAAAAATGAGAAGTGAGTAATTGGGGTGCAAATATTAGCTGACAATTTATATTGCAACTTTTCAGTTGATCAACAGAAAAAGATCCAAATTACTGGGGCATGCGAAATTGGAAAAGGGAGGTTTTCATGTTGTTTTTAGCATTTCCCAGTAATTTGTGTTATTTTGTGTTGACCGATTGCAATATTAATCTACTAGATAAAGCTCAAATACCACTCACTCACTCACTCACTCACTCACTGACTGACTCATTCATTCATCACGAAATCTCAGAAACCACCGAACGGATTGGAATGAAATTTGGTATGCAGCTTTCTCAAGGGCCCCAAACGCCCACTAACAAAGGTTTTTTGGATATTCAGGTTCTAAGAGGGTCTTAAGGGGGTAGACCTGTATTTCATTGAATAGCAATATCTCCCGTTTGGTTTCATTGGGGGATGTGATACTCGGCATATAAATTAAAAATAAGAAGACACGTGTCTGAGGGTTTTTCGACGTGGTGTATGAAAGGGGTGAAAAGTGGGGGTTGAAGGATTCCTAACGGAGTGTGTGTCTCTTTAACGACATAGGCGAGGAGTTTGGAACTCAGCGGAAAAAAATCAACATAAAAAATAAGTAAATAGGTGTTTGACCGTTTTTTCATAAATCCAATTTAAGGGGCCCATGGGGAGGGGTGAAATTATGGGGGAGGGGGGGAAACTTAATATGTCTGAGTGTAAAATTATACATGGCCTATGTTGTAGACAATAATACATTGCATCTTTTTTGTCTCGTGCTATTTCATCATACGACGAATACTTACGGAGTTATTAATGATTTTGTACTTTTTGGCCGGAATTTTCTAAGTCCCAGGAATTACATAAAAATTGATTCGAATGAAATTTCAAAAAATAGTTTTTTTAATACTTTTATTATATTTTTCACGTCTTTTAGGGTCCGAAACCAACATGATATTTTGATGTTATTTTCGTCCCATGCATTTTTGGTTTCAGGTGATAGAATTATTTTCCACTAGGACCCATGCTTATCTATCTATTTAACTAATGTTATACCGGGATTCCAAATGTTATTGCGGGCAAAGCCGCGGGTATCAGCTAGTTATCAATAAAGTAACACTATAAAATGGCTTCAAAGCCCTGGATAATGATACCGTATTTGCTCGCGTCTATCTCGCACTTTTTTCCCTGAAATTTCAACTAAAAAAATGGGGTGCGAGATATACGCGGGGGCGAGATATACGCGGGGGCGAGATATACGCGAGCCGAAAATGCGAGTGAAATTTGTTTGTGCGAGATATACGCGGGGAATTTCCGTATTCCTCTTGTATTGTTTGGGCTTTGAAGATGAGGAAATCTGTGCTATACCACTCTCGCCAACATGCTCGTATGTTTCGAAGATTGCGAAAGTAGGCCTACTGTTACATCGCAGAGAAACGCAGTTCAGTCTTCTTGAATGTCAATGATTTCGTCTTTGCGTATTGCGTTGCTTCAGAGCTCAGCCGTGTGCAAGCATGTAAAGCGGCGCCGCGTGTGTGTTAGCACGCTTCGGCCACGCTCGGCTAAGTGCGAGCTCGCTCGGGCATGTAGCGAGGAATCGATATGGAAGATATCGATCGTATCGATCGCTACGCGTCTGCGCTCTAAATTCTGCCTTGAATCATTCTTAACGAGCTCATGACGTCTTTCTCATAGGTTCTTAATGTCGCATAACCATAACACACGAACTGATGCAAACTTGCGTAAACTGACTCTATACTGTAGTGCCGCTACGAACGTACAAACTCGGTGAGACCTCGCGCAAGCATGCAATGCGGCGCCGGCGTGACTGTTAACACTCTTTAGGCCTACATTGTGTCTTCAGCTGCGGTCGGGTAAGATCGAGCTCGCTCGTACATGTAGTGAGGAATCGATATGGAAGATGATCGATTGTATCCAATATAAATGCTGGAGTTCCTTTTCTGCCTTGAATCATCCTTTATGAGCTTATAACGTCTTTTTCAATGACGACTTGTGGCACGCTAAATCGAACGTGTTTATACCTCAAGGTTATTACGGTCATTTATATGACGGCGTCAAAAATGAATGCGATATATATGCGAGTACTTTTTTTCCCCTGAAATTTCAACTAAAAAATGGGGTGCGAGATATACGCGGCGGCGAGATATACGCGAGCAAATACGGTATATCCATTTGCCCAATTTAATGCTCCTTGGTGATATGCCTTTAATCATGCCTGTGTTGTGTGCAGACGCTGTTCGTGGTGAAGTCGCGGGTGGAGCCCACGAAAGGCAGCGAGTTCTGTCGAGCGGGCACCATGTGCCACCTGCAGCTGGACGTTGACCGAGTGAACCCCAGTAGCCACAACTCCCTCATGTACGAGGTGCTCACCGACCAGACCATGTGGGCCGTGTGCGGGAAGACTGCAGGTAAATATATTACAGTCTGTTCACACCTGCTGATCGCGTGAGAGTGGGTTAGGGCCAGCAATCTAAATTTCCTAGTGTACATTGACTCAAAGACTTGTTCTTTTTTGAATTCTGAATTATTCGTTTTTCCGTAATTTTTGGTTATTTTTATAAATTTAATTTTTATTTAATTTTTAATTTTTTGTTTTATTAATTTTCGGTCTTTTCAAATTTAGGTGACCACCTCTAAATTTTAAATTTAATTCCAAATTTGTATACTTTCATCTGTGTTAAGAGGGACAGATGACCTCGTAGTTCCGCCCCTTAAAACAACAAACACACATATTTGTACCCGATTTTATTAGCCAACCAATGGAAAAGTTATTGTTAACTAGCCTGCAACCTAACTAAGCCTCGCTGCAGTTTTGGTACAAATGGTTCAGTATGTATAGACCAAGAAATACAAATTGTAGAAAAATTTAAATACTTAGGTGAAGTAATCACATACAACCTGAACGAGAAACCAGCATGGCAAAATAGAATAGATAAACTGGTTAGAGCACAGCATGTTACCAAGAATACATGTAATAAAAAATGTCTCTCGATAGCAACCAAATTGAAGCACTACAAAACAGTTAGTTAGTTAGTTGTTGTTGTTTTAAGGGGCGGAACTACGAGGTCATCTGCCCCTTACAAAACAGTCACCCAGCCACAAATTACATATGCATGTGAAACATTATTCAAGACAACAAACACAGTTGCATTAGATAGAGTACTCAAGTTAGAAAGGAGAATAGTGAGAACCTGTTTAAATAAAAGTTATCAAGTAAATGGAGTCTGGAGACTAGCTTCCAACGAAACAGTTTATAAATAAATAGAACCAGTGACAAGCACAATGAAAAAGAAACGAATATCATTCTTAGGGCATCTAATACGGTCACCAGAAAATAGAATCAGTAGAAAAACAAGAAGTTCCGTGAAGAACCAAACAGCCTACTTTTCATGCCAATGATTATTCTACAGTGTATGAACCTATCTAGAATAATGACAAAATTAAGTTGGTAATATCGAAATATCTAATTAGTTCAAAACATACCTGGTGTAATGTAGCCTAATAGAGCACTACACTTAACAGCCCTGGTGACTGAATATATTCTTAGTTCCACCTCTTAAGGTACAGAATACAACATTTGGTTGAAGTCCAATGGACGTTACATGCAGTTAGACACTGGATCTATCAGCACGCGTAAAAGCATGTTGCCAACAATACCATGCGTGTGCTGGTCAGAAATAATCTGAAATATTATGATATCTTGTTGTGCCAATTTTGGATGAAATCCATTTGTTAGTATAGAAGTTACATGTATTTTAAAATTGGAACTATCAGCAGCCATAGAATCATGTTGGCAGCACTGACTTATATTAATTACTCCAAATTAGTCTAGAAAGTCAGGTGCTATACGTGTGCAAAGTATAGAGCTGTTGGCTTGCATACTTTCTGACATATTGATATTAGGGTAAAAAAATATAGACAGCATTTATTAACAGTTGGCAGCCCTGATTGCTCTTAACAATACTTAGTCATATCTGTTATGTTACACATAGCACATACGAAATTTGGTTGAAATCCAACTGATAGTATAGAAGTTACATGTATTTAAAAATTGGTCGTATCAGCAGGCTTATAATCATGTTGGTAGAACTGACGTATATAAGTTACTCGAAATTAATCTAAAATGTCAGAATATACGTGTGCATAGTTTAAAGCTGTTGGCTTGCATACTTTCTGATATATTGGTATTTGGATTTAAAAAAAAAATAGAGAGAGCAATTATTAACAGTTGGCAGCCCTGGTGGCTCTTAAGAATACGCTCAGTCATATCTGTTTATGTACAGATATTACATACAAAATTTGGTTGAAATCCAATTAATAGTGTAGAAGTTATATGCATTTAAACATTGGACCTATCATCATCATCATCATCATCTTGAGCAGTTTCCAACCGCTGATCGGGTCTGCTTGGAACATAAGCCTCTCCATCATTTCCTGTCCATCCACCATCTCTCGTCATTTACTGTGTCCCAGCACACTCCTCTTTCCTCCACACTCTTCTTAACTCCTTTTGTCCATCTGTCCCTTGGTCTTCCCCTTGGCCTCCTTCCCGTCATTTCCATTCCAAACATCTTCTTCGGTATCCTCTCCTCTTGCATCCTCCTCACATGTCCATACCATTGTAGCCTAGATCGCTCTATTTTATTTTGCAATGGTTCCTCTCTTACCATCTCCCTGACTCTCTCATTCCTTACTCTGTCCATTCTTGTCACTCCTACCCTACTCCTCTGGAACTTCATCTCCACTGCTCGTATTTTACTCTTGTCCCTTTCCTTCATCACCCATGTTTCTGAACCATATGTCAAAATTGGCACAAAGTAGGTCTTGTAGATGATTCCTTTACATTTTTGTGGTACATCTTTATTCCATATCATCCCCCTAACACTCTTGAAAAATCCATCTGCGCACCTTCCCCTCTCATTTATTTCCATCCTATTGCCTCCCTTTTCTTCAATTATGCTTCCCAATTACTTGAAGCATTCTACTTTCTGCAACTGCTGTCCTCCAAGTGTTATGCCCATATCCAGTCTGTTCTTCTTCCTCGTTGTGATGACCACTTCACTCTTTTGGGCTGAGAACTTCATCCCATATGATAACACTACCTTCTCCCACTCATCTAGTTGCTCTTGTACTTCTTCCTCATCCTCTCCCCATACCAGAAGGTCATCAGCAAACAACATTGCCTTCATTTTCCTTTCCCCAATGCTATTTACCACTTTTCGTATGATTTCATCCATCACCACTATAAATAACAGGGGTGAGAGGGCACTTCCCTGTTTCAGACCACTCTCCAGTTGAAACCATTCCGTTCTCTCTCTTCCCACCTTTACACAGCTTTTGCTTCCCTCGTAAATTGCTT
Organism: Meconema thalassinum; assembly: GCA_946902985.2. Taxonomy (NCBI): domain Eukaryota; kingdom Metazoa; phylum Arthropoda; class Insecta; order Orthoptera; family Tettigoniidae; genus Meconema; species Meconema thalassinum. The sequence continues at coordinate 283,674,487 of OX336397.1, forward strand.
TCACTCTTGCCACTGTCTCCTTGTTCACTGCTTTTGCTCTCATTGCTTCCCATACCTTGTTTCTATTAATACTATCATATGCTTTCTCAATATCCAATATCTTTCCCATATTCATAATGGTGTTCTTGTAGCTGTCTTACTGCAAAGATGAGGTCAACTGTTGACCTTCCTGGCCTGAATCCATACTGTTCTTCCCTCAGCCCATCTTCAACTTCTGTCCGAATTCTTCTCTCCAGTACCTTCTCAAATATTTTGGCGCAGTGGCACATGAGTGTAATTCCCCTGTAGTTCTTGCATTCCTTCCTACTTCCCTTTTTAAATATGGGTATTATTATCCCTCTTTTCCAGTCCTCTGGTATTTTCTTCTCCCTCCATATCACTTTCATTACTCGAAAGAGCCACTGTGTTCCCATCACCCCTGCTGCTCTCACCATATCCACACTCACTTCGTCTATTCCCGGTGCCTTTCCCCCTTTCATCTTCTTTAATGCTTCCTCCACTTCTTTCCATGTCAATTCCTTCTCTGAAATGTCTTGGTCACTGTCTGTTTCTTCCTCCACAATGTCCACTACGCTGGTTTTAGTTGGATTTAGGAGTTCCTTGAAGTATTCTCTCCAGATAACCTTTACTTCTTCCATATTTTCGACCTTCTTTCCATTCCTGTCCACCATTCTGACATTTTCCCCTGTATTTTCTTACTGCCATCACAGTCCTCCTCCATCATTTCTGTCCATTTCTCCAGCCATTTCTTTTTCTCTTCCTTCACTACTTCTCCTGCTTCTTTCTTCCGCTCTTGGTATTCTTCTCTTGTTCTGTCTGTCCTCTGTTGGAACCATTTCCTGAATGCTTCATTTTTCTTTTTCACTGCTTCCTTAGTTCTGGGGTTCCACCATGGTGTTTCCTTCCACCTTTTCTTTCCACTAGTTCTGCCACACACGACTTCCGCTGCTTCTACCAACACGTCCTTGAACCTATTCCATTCTTCTTCACCTGTTTTCGGATCATCCTTTGGTAATTTGTTCCTCACTAATATCTGGAACTTCTCCTTATTTCCATCCTCCTTCAGCTTCCATGTCCTTATTCTTCTTTCTTGGTTCTCAGTTCTCCTCTTTTCCTTCAGTCCTCTCACCTTGGCGACCAGCAGTCTCACCACCATTCCCCCTCCATTTCTCTTCCCCTCCTCATTTCCTATCCAGTATAGCTGCAAGCCATTTCTCAGTTCTTTTCTTCCTTCCCCTCTCCATCTGGTCTCTGCCAGTCCGAGTACATCCAGTTTTCTCCTCTCCATCATATCCACAACCTCCTCCACTCTTCCCGTCAATGTCGTTATATTCAAAGTTCCGATTCGTAGTCCATTTCCATAGCCAGGTCTGCTTCCTTTAGATCTGTCCTTTCCATGTCCTTATTCTTCTTCACTGTCCTTTCCGAGGCCCGTTCCCGTTTTAAAAGCAGTTTCATATCCACTACTGGCTTGCTAGGCCTAACGTAGCTTCACCATAACCCTGGCAAGGGGCCTGTTTTTGGTCCGCGAGAGGTATTTTATTTCCCTCAAACCCTCCGGACAAGTCCGGCGAGCCCCCCTATCCCCCACCTGGGACGCGCCCGATAGAGGAACAGGCAAACCTATCAGAAGGCTTAAAATTATTTTGGCAACACTGTCATGGTTGGCCTCCTGGAAATTAAACTGAAATAGTATTATCTACATGTGTGCCAATTTTGGAGTAGCTCCCATGCATACCTTAAGATATCCAACATTGAGCTCAAATTTCTAGTGCGTTTTTCAGCAGTTGGTAGCACTGACATCATTTTCAAATATGGACGTGAGATATTCCGGTGCACATCTTTACTCATACTAAATTTGGTTTTGATTGCTGCAGCCGTTTAGGAGTTGATAGGGGGGGGACACACACACAGCCAGACAGACCGACAGACAGAAGGACAGACAGACACACATTTTCCCGGATCGATCTCATAAGTGTACTTTTTCCTCATTTTTGCAAAATGTGAAAAGTAGGCTAATAATAGAAAAATTAAGGGCGAGTAAGAGTAAGAACAATATTAGATGGATCACAGAACTTAAAGAAGACATGAGAGAGTTACATATTACAATAGAAGATTTAAAATACAAGACAGACACACTCAAGATTCTGAAAGACAAACACACTAGACTACAGACAAAAATCAACAAGCAGAGAATAGGAAGAGTCATTCCTGAAGCAGAAAGAAAATTACGTTCAGAAAGGATGAAGAAATATTGGGCTGACAAAAAGAAGAAAAACCTCCGTAAACCTGACTAATGTAAGTCCTATGTTGGCTAAAAAATTAAAATAAATAAATGTATAACCTATCTTACTATTCAATCAACGAGTCGTATATATAATTTAATTAAATGAAAGACGTTTTCATTTAAATCTAAACAATCACCAAATATATTTATTAAACAGCACAAATACAAATGCCAGACAGGCTAGAGGAAGAGAACAAATTAATTAAAAACACTCCAGTCAAAATAATATTCTCCAATGGCGGCTGAGACGCCATTTGGCATCCAAGCACTAAAATGGGAATCTGAACCTTCAGGTAATCTCGGGATAGTTACATTTCATAACTCGCGTCTCAGATAGACGTCAGATCAACTACATACTCGGCCTGTTATTATTTTAATTCTGACCAATCCATACAAATGACGATCAGCCATAGTTAACATAATTATTTTCTCGGTCCAAAACTTAACTATCTGGATCTCTAACCTTTTCAGCATACATCAGTTTTTAAGAACAGAGGATCATCAAATCAAGAGTTCACATTTAATAATAATAAATTGTACCAAACGAAGTACGAAAATATTTCTCGACGACTTAAGTAGGCAAGTGTGTAACCAAAAACTTAGGCCAAATAATGAGTAATGGCTGGGCCCATATTAAAATAAAACAAATCACATCTAGAATGTAAGCTATTCAGGCTATACAAGCCTCGTAGTTGCAACATAATGGAGGAAAACTTTCTGTTAGAGCAGATTGGCCGATGACACCTGGCTTATGAATTCAAAATCTAAATAATAAAATTATTATATGGCCGAGAAATTCTCCTAAACCGATCCGAAGAGATTAGTCTATATGTTCTTGATTACCTTATATATTTCCATCGATGCGTTTATGGCCACCGAGGCTTGGCCTGCGGCACACTTCCTACCAGTTCAGGTCCCCATAGTTGAATGCTCGATGTCTAACCTTTTGTTTTTCTCCAACACTCAAAGCTAGCCGCTCATGCGCAGTGAGCAGTGACAAGAACAAATGATAAGCAAGGCGCGTTCAAACACGCTGCCAAGCACAAGGATACATAATGTTATTTTCTTATGAGCTTAACTGCGAATTACCTTAGTTTTAAGTTGGTACTGAATTACATTATTTCAAAACTCACTCCCATTGGCTATACAGAACTACAGTTGACAATTACCTAAGCCGTAGGACACAAGGTACTGTCTTGCACATTACAACATGCAACATAATGGTACAATACAATTCACAATTAACATATAGCATTTCCAAATATTTTCTTCTTCTTAATATTTCTTTGGCATGTAATTAAGTTTTCTTTAAAGGGGAAGCTAATTTCTTTATTTCTTCAGCCTAACCGGGGGTCTTAAATAAAAATCTTGAAGTCTCCAAGAGGTTTGATCTGGAAGCAGACCAACGAAGTTATCCGACCAGACACGAAGGCGGCCGGCGAGACACGAGGACCCCCAATGGGCCGCTGAGAGGCCCGACAGCTGGGTTTGAAGATTGAGACAATTTCAATTGGCTCAGGAAGAATGTGGGAGAACGAAGTTTTAAATATTGAAGAAATGTATTTATTCTTGTCACAGCACCTCTTTGTAGACAATATTCGATGTTACAACGGATTCATCAGTTTTTGTTTGCTCGGGAGTTTCTTGTACAGCAATTTTTACATTTGCAAAGGATTGAACCCTGGAGAAATTCTTGGCGAGACCACACCGGAGCCATCTGCTGAGAGACTCCTCAGCTAGCAGTACGCCGTGCTTCCGCTAGACGGCTGGTGCTGCCATGCGCTCTAGCGGCAGCCTCGTCAGGTTACGGTGCTCCCATTGTAAACGTACATTTTTAAGGTACCGTATATACTCGAATACCACCCGCACATTTTTAAACAAAATCGGACGTGAAAAATTGGGGTGCGGGTCTTATTTGAGTCATCCTGATTTTAGTGATTTAAATTGCCCGCCACGCGCGATATCGGGTGTTGCGAGTATCCACTAGATGGTGCTAGCCTTCTTCCGGCTATCACTTTGTTTTACCGTAAGCAGGCGGCGTCATACAGTCTCGCGCACGTTTTCCGAGTGTAAGCATGAGTTGTACGAAGCGTTTGCGGTCGTTTAATGTGAGTGAGAAGCTGAAAGTTGTGAGGGAAGCTGAAGTTATTGGAAATCGTGCCCGGTAGGAAATATGATATTGACGAGTCATGTATTCGTGATTGAGCGGGATGACGCCTATGCTACAACCACTGGATGTCTGCGTGAACCGCCCGTTCAAAGCAGCCTTGAAACAGCTGTATACGGAGCAGACGGCGGCCGATAAGGACACACTGACTCCAACTGGTCGTATTCAGCGCCCGGAAGTTCAGCTGCTATGTTCGTGCATTTTGACGGCATGGAATCGTATCTCGGGAGATCTCATACGGAAGAGCTTCAAGAAATGTAGTATTTCGAATGCTATGGATGTCAGTGATGACGACATTTAGTGGGATGGTGATAAAAGTTCCGAAGTTGGTACTTCTGATGACGATGAATGAAGTGTTTGTGTACTTTTATTTGTATTTTTAATCGTTTGATGTGTGTTATTTTAGGACGACTTCAAAACTGTTGGAAACTATTTTGGATAAATGCTATTCTGTTTATTTAGTTAAGATTGTACATAATTTTGAGTAAACTTTTGTTCTTCAAAATCAGGGTGCGGGTCTTATTTGGGGGTGGGTCGTATTCGAGTAAATACGGTATTTATTTAATTGTGAGGTATTTAAAGAGTAAGTGAGTTTGTTATGCTGAACCTGTAGGCACCCCATATGTGTGGGTTGGTGTTAATGGGACCTTATTTTCGGTACAAAACTGGAATGGGACCTTAGCAGAATAATATAGGGAGGATAAATAACTAATAAAATGTAAAAAATAAAAATATTAATAATAATAATAATAATAATAAAATACATAAGATTTCTCCTTCTTTGTCACAAATTGGGACCGTTACAGACGTAATATGCGGGAAAACGTGTTAGTGAGGAACGTACTAACGGGTTTCCACTGTATTTCTTTCAGGTTAGGGTGTTTAAACATTCTTTATTCACCACCTAATATAATCGGGCACAATTGTGTTGACCGACTGAAAAGCATTCTATAAATGATTATTGTTGTTGGTTAATTTTAAGAGGAGAAACAGCAAGGTGATGTGCCCCAATTGTAAGTAGAGATGTGTATGTTTGTATTGCAGCTGTGATATCCCTAGAGAGCGTAGACAAGCAGCACGTGACGCTGGATGTGATGCCACTTGTCGGAGGCTTCCTGCCGCTCCCTCTCATCAGGCTCTCCAAGTACATCCCTGCTGACCCCAAGTCCATGGGGAAAGGTGAGACCACGGTCACTTTTGTTCCACTTTTTTCAGGAATTGTAACTTCAAGGTCATTAACATTTGACATTGTTCCGTATTGATGAGATTATGTAAATAGATAAATAATTATCCTTTTATTCAAGGTCCGCCTATTCAATACTTTTATTAAAATGTAATCCTAGATCACGTATTTTACAAGTACATGTTTCGAGATCCTACCTAAAATGATCTCTTCAACAGCTTACAAAGTGACAGGCCCAACATTCATGATAATTGCTCTATTGCGCCAAATCATATTAAAATCGGGAAGATGAAATGAATGGTGCACAAGACATAGGGGCATGATATATAAAATGTGTACTGATATATGGTGTTTTTTATATCATGCCCCTATGTCTTGTGCACCATTCATTTCATCTTCCCGATTTTAATATGATTTGGCGCAATAGAGCAATTATCATGAATGTTGGGCCTGTCACTTTGTAAGCTGTTGAAGAGATCATTTTAGGTAGGATCTCAAAACATGTACTTGTAATTATAAAATATGTGATCTATGATTAGTTGATTACATTTTAATAAAAGTATTGACTAGGCGGACCTTGATTAAGAGGATAATTATTTATCTATTCACATTTGTTCCACTTGCCGAGGGCGTTACGAGGCAAACCCACTAATATCACGGCTCTTTCCAGAATCTGGTCGCAAGACGGAGGTCCACTCGCACAGTTCTCACCCTCGGCTGGAGCCGTTCAGTCCCGGACAGGTGTACAACGGCAGCAAAGCGCAGCAGGTCCATGTGTTGCCCACGGTAACGGCATCCATGGCGGCAGAGTCGTCGCTCCCATGACTCTCGTAGCAGTTCAATTAGTCTTCTCAAATAAGAATGTTGCCTGTTGGTCCATTTCATCACTATAGCTGACATTTGTAAAGGGAGAGTGATAACGTAAGATGGAAGAATTGTAGGTTTGAATCTCAGCACTAAAAGCAGCCATCCTGAATGGGTTTTTCCACACTCCCTCTGCCACGGTGCTGCACTAGTCTCAGCTAAGCCAATTCTCAAATCTTCCATTATTATTATTATTATTATTTATGTTCGACGATGTCGAAATGTAAATATTATATGCCAGAAAACTGTATCATAATGAGGGTCATTATAACACTATTTTTCATTATGAAATACTTTCTCCCACCAATCAGAGCTCAAGAAACAGTTGTGTGACCAATTAGGTAAGGATAGCATCGCACCTGCGCTGAGTTCCACGGCCTCCTATTTTAAATTTCACTGCGTGGCTAGTGTCATAGTGGGGTATTTGAGGAGGCCATGGTCAAATACACGGTATTCTCTGCGTCCCATGCGCTCTATTCAGTACATAAAAGTGTCGAAATCTTGACAGATATCTATGAATATTTATGTTCGAACATAAAATGGTTATAATTATCGTCGAACATAAACAGTCGTATGCAACTCGCCTATAATGGTAATTAAGACACTCGTATGGAAATTATAAAACTCGCATACGCTCGTTTTATAAATATTCTCATGTCTTAATTATTGCCATTATAGGCTCGTTGCTTAATGTACTATTATGTCTCTATGTTGTCATTGTGGGTTCAAACATTCTCCTTAACTAATTTTGTAGTTACACTGATGTCTGATTGTCGGAGCCTCTGTGGCTTAGGCGGCAGCACCCCGGCCTCTCACCGCTGGGTCCGTAGTTCAAATCCCGGTCACTCCATCTGAGATCTGTGCTGTACAAAATGGATGCAGACAGGTTTTTCTCCGGGTACTCCGGTTTTCCCTGTCACAATTTCATTCCAGCAACACTCTCCACTATCATTTCATTTGTCATTCATTTAATCATTGCCCCAGAGGAGTGCGTCAGGCCTCGGCAGCCGGCACAGTTCATATCCTCGCCGCTAGATGGGGGCTTCATTCATTCCATTCCCAGACCTGGTCGGTTGACTGGAAGCAGGCTGTGCAGTTTTTACTGATGTCTGATTGTTCTCATTCTAAATGATTCTCTGATAAGAGGTCCCCAAACATTCCAAAGTGCATCATATTTATACATTAACTATAACACTGCTATAAATTTGGGGTTTGCTCTAAAAGAAGAAGCTTTGAACCCTCATCTCAAACTTCACCTCTAGAATTAATAGTTTTTGTGTTTTATAGTGTGCTGAAATAACTCTAGCTAAAGTGTTAACCAGTAACACTCCAGACTTGATTTGCTTAATAACGCTATGATCTCATAATTGTAAGCAGTGTGGCACAACACGGTATCACACGAATCTCATCAGCAATAACATCTAAACTGCATACACTGACAATGGTAAGGCAAGCACTAATGAGTGTGCAGCGTGCAGTAGGCAAGTCTCGTTCAAGCCGATTAAGGACAATGGCTTATTTTACAAGATTCTTCTTCTTCATTTCCTGGTTCCAGTGATCTGGGTCGGGGTGTGAATCAAGGACCTCCATACTCTTCTGTCTCCCCACCACTCTCGTCCCTCTTCCAGTACATCCTCCACTCTCACTCCTCTTTTCTCAACGCTCTCCCTCACTGCATCCTTCCCCCTCATCCTCGGCCTTCCTCTTTGGCGCCTTCCCGTGATTTTCTCGGTAAATAATCGCTTCGGGATTCTGGCCTTCTCCCATTCACATCATATGTCCATACCATTTTAGCTTACTGATCTCGATTTTGTTTTGTAACTTTGGGAATCCTGTTTTCTTCCTAATTTCCTTGTTTCTGATTTTGTCTCTGCGGGTCTTTCCAATTATACCTCCAAGGAACTTCATCTCTGCTGCCTGGATTCTACTTTCCTTCCGTTTTGTTGTTGTCCACGTGCCTGCTGCATATAGGTGTGTAATATGTTGAATACAAGATTCTTTTACATTTCTCGGGAACTTCCTGGTTCCACACCAGACCCCTCACACTGCTTGTTGGATCCTCTTACCAACTTCCTCACTTATCCTTCCATCGTCTGTTAGGACACTCCCTAAGTATTTGAAGCTTTTCACAACTTGCAATGGTTTTCCATCTACTGCAATATTCCCCCTACCATCTCGCACATTTCTTGTCATCACCATCGTCTGACTCTTCTCCATTCACACGATTAAATGAGCAAATTTAAAAAAACAAATTTCTGTCATTTACGTTTGGTAAATGGTTGTTAATTTTACACTAAACAAAGATCTAACCTTTCTAAGCCCCCTGCTAACAATAAATATGAAATATTATTGTCTGATTTTGTACAGGATGTTCCAAAAACAAGGTCCCAGAAAACTTTCTAGTATATACATTTCTCAAGTTTGGTACACTTATTTTGAAACTCTCTTGTCAAGGATACTTAATTTCTTCCTGGAATGAAAGGGACATGTGGCTTGACGAAGTGAACGGATTGGTTTTTCTAGAATAATTATTTTGAGCTGTTTAATAATTAACAAACTCAACAAATATTTTGCCTCTTAAAATATATGATTTCTTAATCAGGTTGCCACGGTGGGTGAGTGGATAGCGTGACTATCTACCAACCCCAAGCTTGCAGGTTCGCTCCTGGCCGTGGTAAGTGATTTTTGAAAGGCGGCAAAAATACGACACGCATTCCATACGATGCTGGCATGTCAAAGAACCCATTTGAATTCAGTAGGCCGTGTTCATAATGGCAAAATTAATCTCGGGGAGTTTCCGCCAACACAAAGTTCCTCATTTCACTACTAGAAAGCGCTATAGTGTTCAAGGAGCTTAGATATCTAACCTCCTTGACTTTCATAGTGCTTCAAGGAACAATGAAATTCGACATGCAAGCTACCCTCTGGGTGTCAAATTACAAAGCTTGCACCTGGCACCCGAGGCCATACGATATTATTATTATTTTTTAATTCTTAAATTGAAAACATAAAGATTATTTAAAATATCTTTCGGTTCATTTTATAAAACGACATGGTTACCAATACATTACAAAAGATCAGGCCTGTAACTTAAGTAGCTCCTGAGGAAAGTGTACCAACATTGAGAAATGTATATACTGGAATTGTTTTCTGTGGCATTGTTCTTGAACACCCTGTCGGGGGCGTGGTGGCTCAGCGGTCTAGCTGTATGCCTCTCACCAAGGCGGTCCGGGTTCGATTCCCGGTCAATGTATGTGAGATTTTCGAAGTGAAATGCCATGTCCTGTGGTTCGAATTCCACGTAAAAAGGAGGTCCCGTGGCTCATGATCTCAAGATTAACGGTCACGTTAAACTACAAGCTTCCTTCCTTTTGAACACCCTGTACAAAATCAGACAATAATATTTCATATTTATTGTTAGCAGGGGGCTTAGAAAGGTAGGATCTTTGTTTAGTGTAAAATTAACAACTATTGACCAAATGGAAATAACAGAAATTTGTTTTTAAAATGTGCTCATTTATTTGTGTAAAATAAGCCATTGTCACAACCCGGTGTCCTTAACAACTTCCAGCCACTAGACCGGCACAGAGGGGGTCCGTCATTTCGTGCAGATTAAGGATAGGTCCACCCACTCGTATCTGATGAGAAGTGAAGACATCCCCCACGCACTTGACCCACATTTTAACCAAGTGTGTGTGGATCTTGCTGATCTACAAAGAAACCTTGGTCTACAGAATACGCTCGATCTTATATTAGCCTATAGCGTGGTGGCTGCTGATCGCGTCATCCGCCTTATTTTCAAGTGTTATTTGAATCAAAGAACATGTTCTTTTTTCTTAAATTTATTTGTCTGACCCCTAGCGGGGTGCCAAAAGACACACATTAATATACATGACAGAGTTATTACAAAGCTAGTTGTTTTGAAGTGGTCCGTACAAAGGGTTTCTGATGATTTTAGGATTGTTGTAATAATTTCTTCTTGCACTGTTTTCAATTTTGTAAATCCCTGTCTAGTTAACTACCCCTAGAGTCGAAATATAAGCCAGTAACTGCTATTGTATTCACCTTAAATTTTTCTAAAAAAAAAAATAAACAGGGAATTGTGGGTTTGTATATTCTCTTTGACTACTCCTTCTGGTTGATTCATGGAGGTTTCAAATCGAATAGTTGGATCAATGATCTCCACTTTCTTCTCCCTGATTGATGGCAATAATATCTGTTCGGTGGGTGCTGCCATCCACAACCAAGCAGTGCAGTTCTTTGTGAATATTATTATTATTATTTTGTTATCGTTTCATTGATATTAGGCGTTTTTAAATATTTAGGCATCCACCTCTTTAAGTTTTAACTCGTTTGAATTTGTATTTTTAAATTGTGTTCCGATGAGCATATGACCTCGCTGTTCTGCCATTGTCATCAGCCACTAGGCCCTTCACATTCACTCGTTGGCAGAGTTATAGTGCGAGTAATACAGGCTCTTTATTTTTGCTTGGCAAGGACATTCTCGCTCCGCCAGTGACAGCTCAGCTCCCGGCTGCTGTGCGCGCGTATGTACCGCAGAATGCGGTGATTAAAATCAGTATCATGCATTTTTACTCGCCATGCTTACAGTAGATGCTGAAACTGTTCCCCATCCGCTGCCAAACATAACCGGCATCTCCTTATGAAGTTTCCAGTTACTCTGGTTAATTTAGCTTCAGTAAGGACATTTACGTCTATTTTTATTGTTTCCTGAACCTGTACGTTTGAATCTCTTAGCCAGTTGTCTTATTGTCCGATTTATAGGAATGGGTCTCCCTGGAAATGTCATTCGAAACTTTTGTCTTGTTCTAGTGCACGATTTCCTGCACTTTATGCACGTACTGTGCAGATATGCACATGTTTCCTTACTGAAGCTAATTAACCAGAGTAACCGGAAACTTCATAAGGAGATGCCGGTGACGTTTGGCAGCAGATGGGGAACATTTTCAGCATCTACTGTAAGCATGGTGAGTAAAAATGCATGATACTGATTTTAATCTCCATATTTTGTCGTACATACGCGCGCGCTGCAGCCGGGAACCGAGCTGTCACTGGCGGAGCGAGAATGTCCTTGCCAAGCAAATATAAAGAGCCTGTAGTAACAGCTTGGACGGTACTGTATTTCAATGTCCCAAGGCACCTGGACCATAATAATGAATCATTAGATAGGAATAAAAGAATCTTAATACATCGAAAGGACAAACACAATAAGTGTGGGTGGAGGGAGACATTAAAATTACAGGGATAATATACGAATAAATAAAATTTCTACTTCCACTCTTGGTCTGGTTTAAAAGAAGTTGGTGTCAGCTGTAGTGATGAATGTGAATATTGCTTGTTAGATCTGAATCTTTGAATTGCAGAGCCACTGTGAGTTGGTTAACCTCAGCACCTTAAAGCCTGCTGTATAAAAGTTTTCATGCTAATATTGATTAGCTTGGTGATTTACCTGGCTGTTGTCTTACAGAGGTTTCTTTTTTTCTCCTTCTCAACCCCGACTTACAAGGGAAGTATCAGGTAAGAGAGGTCAAAACCTATCTTGAAACTTTTTGGACACAATTGTTGTACTCCTCATCATAAAGTCCCACTCCGGTCACTTGGGTGTTGTTTCAAAGCCTCCTCCACTCCTTTCGGTCCTTCCATTTTTCGTGTTCCATCACTTCTGCCTCATCCAATTCAGCTTCTCTAATGTCCAACCACCTTCTTCTCGGCCTCTTTCCCTTGACTTCTCTTTCTAATTCCCTTCTTGCTACTCTTTCTTTACCCATTCTTTTTACATGTCCGAACCAACGTAACTTTGCTTTCTGTATCTTCTGATTTAACGGTTCCATATTTAACTCTTCTCTGATTTTAATATTTTGAATTCTTGTTGAATTGTTGTACTAGAAGAGGATAACGTGTGGAAAATCAGCCAACAGATGGAACTGCAAGGCTCCGAAATCATGTGGTGAATCTCTCATATAAATCAATGCGAGTACCGTACATGTTGGAATGGCACGGGGATGTCCAGCTCCTCCAACTGTCATGCCTGCGTACCAGAATGTCTGGTACGATTTCTGAGCCTTGTAGTTCAATATGGTGGCTGATTTACCGCACGTTGTCCTCTTATAGTACAACGATTGCGCCCACAAAGTTTCAAGATAGGTTTCGACCTGTCTTACCTAATACTTTCCTTGTTTAGACCTTTTCCCATCAGCATACTGCCTCTGAAACCAACTTTCCATGCACGTGTTTCATTGATATACTTCCCTCTTCATCTCGCTCAACTCCCTAGTCTGACCTGGTGGCCTGCACATTAAATGCCCTGAATCACCTGATCGGTTCTTTCGTATAATCTCAAGTTTCAGATCTGACACGCTAGAAACGAATCATTGTTGTTGCTTACATTTAATCATACTTCCCTCAACATCGTGTTCACATTATGAGACATTGTATATAGATACTTATATTTTTGTATTGCTTTGTTCTATATGCTTGTTTCTTGTAGATTGTGCTTGCCCATTCATTCATTCATCGTAAATATTCGCTCTCGATAGGGGAAATGATCATATGTAAAGAACAATGTTCGGTGATCACTTTTATGAAATGCTATAGATAGCTAATGCTGGTGACATCCTATCTTTAGAGCCCTGAGCGGATAAACAAAACTTTATCTGCATCCGTCCCGCATCCGCACGACTGTTATCCACATCCACACATTTGTTATCCGAATCTACTGGTATTTCAATAATATTTTTAGTTAGATAAAGCATAAGCTATTTAGACATTTGAGAAGAAATTGTTCCCCTAGGCTATGTATATCATGTGCTATGTTTAAAATGAATGTTATACAGCCAGAATTACAACCCTTTTCAGTTCGGAGTGTTAATTATACTGACATAATTTGATCGATATTAACTTAACCCTTCCCGAGCGGATGCTTTTATGACTCTGAGCGGACTTTTTTCTTCAAAAATTCAAAATATGTAGATTATATTTTTCATTCACTAAATTTAATTAGGACTCGTATATATTTCACTTTCCTGTTGATACTTCAGTAGCATCTGAAGGCTGTAAAGTTAATTAACCAATTATTACTGTAATTAATAATATTAATTAATTAATAATTAAGTGTGGGACACTTCAAACCATCACTCAAATACAAAGCACACTATATATTCATCATTCCATAGCCTTTTCCATGAAATTATGCTCACATCATCAAATAAACACTACAAAAATGCACTCACCTCACCAACTACGCAATTGACACTTGCGTTCATCTGAAGCAACTACCTGCGGGTATTTGTGAAGTAAAAAAGGTCTCTAGGGGTGACATAATTAACTATCAAACATGTGACTGCATAGTGGTGCCATCTCCTGGGTTTAACATGGACTATTTTGATGGAAAACGGCACCATATTTAAATTTTCGATTTTTCCGGATATACCCGTATTCCGCTCGGGAAAGGTTAAATCATCATCTTACATAACTGAAAATATGTGACATGACATTCGGGTCCCAGCAATGATATTCAACAAGTTCGGATTGTATTCTAAAACCTATCTGCAAATTTACTCCAAACACTATCCGCTATACACACAGCCATGCAAACTATATCCACATGGTGAAAAATGTTGCGGATATTGCATCCGTGCAACCTATCTTCCCAAGGTATGGTAGCTGTAAGAGCATGTGATTGTCTTGCTGACACAGAAGCTTTGATCGATGACATTACATCAAGAGTTACCTCTGCCAGAATGCTAGTTTGGCTCATTTTCAACTCTTTAAGACTTTTATTTTATAGCACTGATTTTTCATTTAAAGAAATACTTTCGAAGAAAATGTAAAGATGGTAAGTGCTGCTTGGTGAATTCCGAAAACAGAGGGATGATCGTTCAAAGCTTGTGCTAGAGCGGTGTTCGCTAAATCATTATCGTGCTAGGAAGCAAGCTTGTTCTCTTTCCTCGAACTGGCGAGTGGCTGCTCATTGGGACGTTGCCCGTTCTCGGCTAGCAAATCATATCTGTCAACCACAATATCTTATGCTCCGCTACACTGCGCCCTTCCAGCTTGTCCTCATGTGTGTATGTGTTAACACTGTCCGTACCAAATGCTGTAAACCAGTCAATTTCAACGATATTAATTTTTATCACCGCATCCAAAAGACATAATTTGACAAAATTAATTTTATTTTATAGATCTATCTTTCTACAATAATATACTGTACATACCATACTTATTGAATTGTGAAATAAAATACTCTGATATTATATTTCTTATGGACATATAAAAATTCCAAAGAGAAAAGTCAAACAAATATTCAATGTGTGTTAAATCCATCTGGGGGCGTGGTGGCTCAGCGATCCAGCTGTATGCCTCTCACCAAGGCGGTCCGGGTTCGATTCCCGGCCAATGCATGTGAGATTTTCGAAGTGAAATGCCACGTCCTGTGGTTCGGATTCCACGTAAAAAGGAGGTCCCGTGGCTCATAATCACAAGATTCACGGTCACGTAAAACTACAATCTTCCTTTTTTTTAAATCCATCTGTGGATGAAAGTTGTTACCGATGGTACAAGGACGAGAACCCGTAGAAACGCCGGGGAGGGATTTTACTTTTGAATGAGCGATCTCGCTTGGTAGGGAGAGTGTTAAATCCAGTATTAGTATTCTATAGCATTTGATATTAATGGCATATATAATATGGTACCATTTGGTATGATCTTCAATTGACTATCATTCATAGGTCTTTAAAAAAGAATACACTCGAGAGTTTTCTCTTTCTTGTAGTGCTTTGGGAGTACCCGTCTTGAAGACCGCAGCCGACTCGATGCATTGCTTCCCTCCTTTCTACACAGCCTGCAGAGTGATTTCAGCCCGTTTCCTCATAGCTATTTCTTTTTGTTAGTTTCCAAGTCAAGTTAATTTATGAACCTTCATAGCGGTTCTAACAAATGAGGACTACAATAACGCGCACAAACCATACTGTTCAGTCGGCCAACACAATATAATTGGTTCAAAGAAGTTCATAATGATTTAGATGAGTTGACTATTACAATGCAACAAATTACAAATAGGAAAGAAAAAAGGATCCTGAAGAACAAACATATAAGGCTTACACTAAAATCTAAATGAAAACAATATGTCATAACATAACTGATGGAAAGGTCAGCCAGAATGATGAGGTTTTGTTAGGGGAGGAAGATGACAATCTGTAGAGGACTTAAATGTATTTGGTTTGATTTAGGTGGGCGTGAGCTATGTAAATAAATATATTTTTAAATATTTTTTATGACATGTGCAGTAATTTTTTACGGATTATTTTTTCGTATGCCCCAGTGATTGGGATTATATCATGTTGGCCAACTGAAGAGTTGCAATATCAATTGTCAATATGGCAACACTGGGATATGGCTTCAAAGCTCTCTAAAACCATACTGTCTCTGTAAGAGCCTGATGGCTCAAGGAAATACAAAGTAATAATGAAACTGAAACATTCCACATTAAATCCACTTGGAAAATAAACAAAAATAAGCTAAGGAAACGTGCAGTGCTACCATCTCCATCGTTTCAATTACTCTACAATATACAAACTGCAGAATACAATAATGTATAATGATCACCTCCTAGTTGGGCGTAAGAGACCCACTCTGTATTGATATTGGAATAAATCCAAAGATTGCCAGTGGTTGACAACAACTTGCTCCCAAATAGTACTTTTAGAGCCAACTTCCATCACCCATTTGTAATTCCAGCTTAAACGTGTATCTAATGAGGGTATGTAGAAAGAAGGAAAGCAACTGATTGGGCCTGTTGAGGCTTAAACGGATGGGTGTTACGGTGGAGTCCTGTTATCCGAACCAATTGCGACCTTTTAGAATTAGGATATCTTCGTATTAACTGGAAAATCGCTCCTACAATGCAGCATTGAGCTCACCTCTGTTCTGACATTAGTAGGAGTTTAAGAAATTGTGATCACGTTGCTGGAGTTCATGAGGAAGAGAACAACAGCAATGCAGTCGATAACGTCTGGTCAAGCAAGAGCCGCCAGGAGGCAAGAGACACTAACAGACTTGCTAAAGAAAGCTAGTGACTGATATTTGTAATGCATAATGATCGATCATTGTTGAATAATCTCCTGCAGTATCTTCATTCTAAATTTTAATTTCTTACAATAAAATTATGTTCCCAATTCCGGTTCGGATTAGCAAGACTCCACTGTATCCTAATAGAAAACAAAAGATATCGAAGACTGATTCTACTCTTTGTAGGAACCAGCAAGGGACGTCCTTGGTCTTGTTGAAACTTGCCACACAAAATTCGTTCAGACCACAAGAATAATTATCTAGTTTAATGTTTTTGAATTTGTAAATGAAATATCACCCCCATCATATATTTTCTTTGTCTGGTCGACGTGTGTGTGGCGAGATTCACCATGATTGGGGGGTTGACATCCCCGAGGTTCCCTGGCCAGGCGGGAGAGTGAACTACATAACAGACCAGACACTACAAAGTGAGATTGCCATATAGTACCAAGCAGTGGTTTTTTATTATTTCTATGTGTACTGTATATATAGTGGTGGAAGATTGAGATTATGTTCTGTTTTTTTCTATATATTTTTCCACGTGTACATTAAGCTGTGTATTATACATAGTGGCCGACTGAGATAGACTCGCTTCGACTTCTCTCCTACACATCCTGACCACTCCACAATTTTAGCGTCAGAGGATTCACGATCCAGCAGGTAGCAGTTCTCCTAATTAGGAAATGTTGGATCATTCTTATTTTAGTAAATGTTTTCAGTGTGGAAGTTAAGTTATAATATTTGATGTCCTGTTATAACTGGAGGAGGACAACAAGTATTGTATAAAACATATTCTGGTTTTTATAAACATTTTGGGTGCTTGGTATATGGAGGTGCGAAAATTATTAAATTCATATAAAGAGTAACAAAATTTAAATATCTAGGTTCTGTCATTACTGAAGATGGCACGATAATTGCCGATATAATCCATAGGGCCACGTCTGGGTGGAACTAACAGGAGTTTTATGTGATCCGAAAATACCCATAAGAACGAAGGGGAAAGTAAGACCAATCCTACTCTATGGTAGTGAAACATGGGCTACTACAAAGGCACATGAGCAAAAGCTACATATCATGTTAAGTTGGGCAGGTGGAGTTACCCTCAAAGATGGAATCCGCAATGAACATGTGCGGGGCAATTTCAAAGTAGCGCCTATAACAGAGAAACTTTTAGAAACCGGTGCCGATGTCAAACAACATGTCCAGAGAGACATGAGAGTATTGGGCCTATCTGCTGATGATGCTTTACAACGAAATGACTGGCGCCTCAGGATTAAGAAAGCCGACCCCGCGTAACGGGAAAAGGCGAGGAGGAGGAAGATATAAAGAGTAAAACAGTAGTAATGAAAGTAAGCAGGACAAACTCACCTTGTAACATCACCCTTGAGGGAGGGGAAAATAGAATGTGTGATTCTTTTAAATATCTGGGGAGTACTGTATCAAGCGCCTAGAAGGAAGTGTTTGAACAGGGTACAAAAAGGTTCCAATTTCTTTCTCAAGTACGGAACAAGCAACTTCCTGTGAGGGCTAAACAGTCCATGTTTAAATCTTACCTCCTACCAATCATGACCTATAGTCTGAAGAGTTGCATCATTCATAGAAGTGGAGAAAGTCAACTGCAAGCTTGAGAAATGAAGTTCCTCTGATCTGCTGTGCAGAAAACAAGGAAACACAGAATTAGGAATGAGCAAAGCCAATGAGACCTACAAATCAGCCTGACCACGGAAGAAAGATTAAGTGGTGTTCTTCTTCAAGTGCCTCGTCCTCCAAGAACATTGGCGATCAGTAGCATGATCTGATGTTTGTCCATAGCTGTTCTAAACAGTGACACTGTATTAAGTCCAAACCACTGGTGTAAGTTCTTTAGCCAGGATATTCGTCTGTGTCCTGGACCCATAATGCCATCAATCTTCCCTTGGATAATTAATTGCAAGAGGTGGTATTTGTTGTTGTGCATGAAATGACCAAAGTATTCTAGTTTTCTCCTTTTCATGATACTGAGAATTTCCGAGTATTGCAAGGTTGAAATGGCTAGGACACGTCAAGCAAATCAGATACTAATTGATAAACTCCATCAATATGGTATCAGGGGTATCGCTAGTAAGTGGTTTCAGTCATATTTAAATAATCGCCAACAGATCGTCGAACAAAAAAGTTTAGAAAATACCACAAACATATTTAAATATTACCACTCAGATCCTATGTTTTTGAAGTATGGCATTCCGCAGGGGTCCGTTCTAGGGCCACTACTTTTTCTCCTTTACGTAAATGACTTGCCATCTCAGATACCTGCATTTAAAACTGTACTATTCGCAGATGATACAAATGTTTTGATGAGGGGTGAAAATGACACTGAACTTCAAAAATCAGTAGAGGAAGTAACAGGTCAGCTGTCCTTATGGTTCAACAATAATGGATTCCTTATCAACACTAGTAAAACAGTGGTTCTTAACTTTCACACAGCTCAGAATAAAAGTATTAATTCTCCCTCCATAATCTTAAATGACCTTAAAATTGGTAACGCCTCTTCTACTAAATTCTTAGGCCTTTGGTTGCAGGATGACCTAAAATGGAACTCGCATACCACTAAACTTGCCAAGAAACTAAGCTCAAGTTGTTATGCATTGAGAGTATTAAGACAATCGACTAGCTGGAGAACTGTTCTTAGTACTTATTTTGCTTATTGCTATTCGCTTATGAAATATGGAATCATATTTTGGGGAAATTCACCTGCTGCTCACCAAATCTTTATTATCCAGAAAAGAATAATTAGAACAATGAAAGGAACTACTAGATTGCATACATGTAAGCCTCTGTTTAAACAACTGAAAATTTTACCTTTGCCATGTATTTACATCTTTGAACTTCTATTATTTGTCAAACAAAGCTTAGGAAATGAGGATATCTTTGAGATGAATTCAAATATACATAACTACCAGACCAGACAAAAGAACAATCTTCATGTACATGCTGCAAATACAACACTATGTAAAAATGGTGTATTCCATGCAGCTATAACGCTGTATAATCATTTGCCAAATAATATTAAAAGTACAGCAAATTACATAAAGTTCAAAATAAAAACTAAAGAGTTCTTGCTGGAGCACTGCTTCTACTCAGTTAAAGAGTTTTTAGAATATCAATAGTTATGTTTATGTATTCATAGGACTAAATGATGTAAGGTTATCCTATATTATTATTGTGATTGTAAATTAGTATTAGTATAATTTGTGAATTGACGTGTCCTATATCATTGTACAATGTACATTATATGATTGAATGGATGAATAAAAAATACAATACAATACAATACAACCATCACAAACTCCAAGGGAGTATTTCGAGAGAATCGTTCCAGGAAGTAGGCAGATTGGATGCCCTAGGAAATGGTGGTTAGACCAGATTAAAGAAGACCTGGAGAAGAGAGGAGAAACATGGGATGCCCTAGAGAGAGAAGAAACATACCCAGACCTTAATAAATAGAGGGACTTCATTCTAAAACATCCTACCCGGCACGCTGCAAGGAATTCCTGATGATGATGACGACTAGAGTCTTGATTGCCAGACTGCAATGGGAGGATGAATTCTTGGTTTAAAGTTGTTTCAGGAGTGAGGCAAGGCTTGTGATCATTATTTTATATATGGACCATTTCCTGAAAGGGATAACTGGCTGGGTGGGATTCAATTAGGTGGAAACCAGATAAACAGTCTGGCCTAAGCTGATGACCCGGTATGAAATTCAGCATTTCAAAAACATAGGTAATGCTGGGCGAGAAGATACGCAAGAAAACAGAATGCCAGTTAGGAGGAACCAAACTGGAGCAGGCGGAGCATTTTATGGACTTGGGCTGTGTATTCCCTCAGGACGGCACTATGGGGAAGGAAATTGAGTCAAGGTGCAGAAAAGCCAATGCAGTGAGTTCTCAGTTGCAATCTATAGTATTCTACTAGAAAGAAGTAGGCTGTGACGAAACTCTCCCCTACATCGCTCAGTATTTAGATTGACCTTGTGTTATCAAAGTGAGAGCCCGGACAACTTGTCCATAAACTCCGTCCAAGCCATCTGCGAAGTGCCAGTGTGAAAACATGTAGTCTGCACACAGGAGTGACTCGGCTGACTGGCCAATGAGGTGCGATGCCATTGAATAATAAGCGCAGGTGGGAGGCGCGACTGTGGCTTAACCAACCCTCGCAACGGCCAGGCTGCCAAGCTCCACCTATCGCATTCTCTTTTCACTTCCTCTCGGTGATGTCATGTGCAATCCTACTTCACAGATTCTGTGGATGAGGTATAGCTAGGGTTTGGATGGTATGTGGTAAGGCTTCAAGGTCGCAGTACAGTATGTGTGGTGGTAGACCGGAGCGCTGGACGTAACTGAGCTGAGCTCAACACGATTGCATGCAGAGATTTTAAGCATTAACATGTGGTGTCGCCAGTACTGCAGTGGTATTGTCGCTGTTCCCCCACCACTGAAATGTGTCTGCTCAGAGCAGTCAGTTGACCGCGAAGTCTCACCATTTCTTCTTCCTCCTCGTCTTTTCCCGTTACGCGGGGTCGGCTTTCTTAATCCTGAGGTGCCACTCATTTCTATGGAAAGCATCATCAGCAGATAGGCCCAATACTCTCATGTCCCTCTGGACATTCGTCATCCATGTAGTTTGAGGTCTGCCGCTCCCTCTATTTTGCGTAGCCATGGAAAGACACTTCTTCACTACATGATTCTCCGGTCTTCTCATGACATGACCATATCACCTTAGCCTGGTTTCTAAAAGTTTCTCTGTTATAGGCGCTACTTTGAAACTGCCCTGCACATGTTCGTTACGGATTTTATCTTTGAGAGTAACTCCACCTGCCCAACGTAACATGATATGTAGCTTTTGCTCATGTGCCTTTGTAGTAGCCCATGTTTCACTACTTTCCCCTTCGTTCTTATGGGTATTTTCGGATCACATAAAACTCCTGTTAGTTCCACCCAGACGTGGCCCTATGGATTATATCGGCGGTTATCGTGCCATCTTAAACAATGACAGAACCTAGATATTTGAATTTTGTTACTTTTGGTAAGGGTTTTATAATGGAGTTTTCTCTCTGGAGCATTGGCTCCAATGATATGTGGCAACCATGTACAGCTCTTAGAACCCGAGCACTGGGTGCCGTCCGTACTTGATAAAGAAATTGTTAGGAAACTAGAGTAGAGTTTAATAATTTTCACATCTCTGTATTGAGTGTTTTTTTTACTCCGTATTAGTACATATTTTTTCTTTAAAGAAATGTTGGAGATGAAGGATCCCCTTTGAGTACCACCATCGTAACAGTCTCTCGGAGCAGTCGGGTGTATTAGGAGAAGAGTTCAAATATGCCCATCTCGGTCGACTACGTTATACATACTGTATTATAAATATGAAACCATAGGGAGAATGTTAGTTCGTGTTAAGCTGCCTTAAAAGTAAACTCCTAAGTTACAAAAGGAGGAATTGGGAGAACAAGCGTTTGCAAAGACAATACAAAATAGACTTGTTTATAAATGTACATATTGCTTCAGTGCCAATCATTGTTATTGTACAGCGGACATCAAGTTGTATGGTTAAAACTTTAGAATGTAATGTTGTTTATTATTATTATTATTATTATTATTATTAGGTTGGGTGTATGCCATGTGAATAACTATGCGAAAAAGCAGGAATCTTGTGCTGTCTCTCAGCAGAAGTGAATTCAATGCAACTCTGTCCTGTTTAATTTTTTTTCCAATTTATAATTTTCCATTTCCAGTTACCCTTCCTGTCATTGTACAGCATTTGTTGTTTGACATCGTCACACTTCAATCCTTTTAGCATGAGTATGTTTTACGGCTGGGGTCTCTCTGTGATTAGCGTGGACACAGTGGTTTCCATGGCAACAAGTGTTCATCATCTATATGTTGCTATAAGAACATCTTATTTATTATTATTGAAAGTTAGTACGCCTATAGGTCGCGAGAAAGTATGAACTCGTGTTACTAAACATCGTTCAAATTTTCGATCTTTTTTATTCTAGAGTCTCCGAGTGTATTTTTCCATTTTTTCAAAATCGATGCTACCAACATAAAATAATTGTGTTCCGTATATATTTATTATCATATATAAAAACGCTAAGGTGTATTAATACTCGGCAAATTTTCTAGATTTGTGCCGTGTCTTGTGTGGAGTTTCGCCTAGGACACCAAGCTGGCTCATGAGCAGACTCTTGGTGTCCCCGCCCAAACCCCCACAGTAGTAGCGAATTGAGGGCTACTAAAAGCTCAAGCAGCCTTAACCTCTCTATGAAAGCTTGCCGAGTTTTAATTCACTGGCCGTGAAAGCCAATATACCATTTTTATTTTGTAAATATTTGCCCAACTCTGTCCCCATACGTTTTCCTACAACATTAGCAACAGGTAGCAGGATGACAGCCTCCTTCCTATTTATTTCATTCCATTATTTTTTTTTGGCTTTGCTTTTCATTTCATTTAATGAGGTATGGGAAGGATCTTCATGACAACAGAACATCCTGACTTTTTTAAAATTTTTCATGATATCATTCACATGTCATAAATCCTATATATTTACAAGATGTATAATTTTCTGGGCCATGAAAGCCTTGAAGAAATTGTAATATTATTTTTATTATGTTAATAATTTAGGCTGAGAGGAGTGGAGATATATTTGTGAGGTCAATGAACAATAGAGATTATTTTCAGCGCAGCTTCTGTGTACTAATGAAATTTAACATAGTATTCGGCATGGCGAAAATTTATGTGAATGTGTGAAATTAATAAATTTGGCATCGAAACTGGTGCACTCGTGCTCCATCTGATGGCAACATTAGGATACACGTGTTGCAAACTTCCAAACGCTTTGATTTCCAGTCTCTGCGCATTTTCGAGAGATAAAAATTAGTTGCAATCAACCCTTTTATTAGCCTACTTTTCTCATTTTGCAAAAATGAGGAAAAAGTAGACTTATGAGATCGATCCGGGAAAATGTCTGTCTGTCTGTCCTTCTGTCTGTCTGGCTGTGTGTGTGTCCCCCCCTATCAACTCCTAAACGGCTGCAGCTATGGAAACCAAATATGGTATATGAGTAAAGATCTATGCCGGAAAATCTCAAGGCCATATTTGAAAATGATGTCAGTCCTACCAACTGCTGAAAAATCGCAATTAAAATTTGAGCTCAATGTTGGATATCCTGGAAGGTATGCATGGGAGCTATTCCAAATTTGGCACACATATAGATAATAATATTTCAGTTTAATTTCCAGGAGGCCATCAATGACAGTGTTACCAACATGATTCTAAGCCAGCTGATAAGTCTAATTTTTAAATGCATGTAACTTCTACACTATCAATTGGATTTCAATCAAATTTCGTATGTACTATGTGTACAATAACAAATATGACAATGCGTGTGCTTTAGGGCAACCAGGGCTGCCAACTGTTAAAAAATGCTCCCTCTATTATTTTATCCTAATACCAATATATCAGAAAGCATGCAAACCAAGAGCTCGAAATCTTGCACACCTTCTATATTAATTGGGAGTACGTAGTATACGTCATTACTGCCAACATGATTTTAAGCTTGTTGATAGGTCCAACTTTTAAATGCATGTTACTACTATACTAACAAATGGATATCAACCAAACTTCGTATGTGACTTTCGTACCATAACTCATATTCTTCATCTTGCATAGTTTCCAGCCACTCTTACGAATATGCATATTCTTAAGAGCCAGCAGGGCTCTCAACTGTAAATAAATGCTCTCTCTCCATATTTTTACCCTGATGTCTATAAATCAGAATATATGCAAGCCAACAGTTCTAAACGTTGCATACGTATAGTACCTAACATTCTAAATTAATTTGGGGTAGCTAATGCACGTCAGTGCTGCCAACATTATTTAATCCTTCTGATAAATCCAATTTTTAAATGCATGTAACTCATATACTAACAAATGGATTTCATCCAAAATTGGCACAATTCTATAGCATAACATTTTAGATTAATTCATAAATTCTAAGAAAAGTAGGCTCTTTAGTTCGTCATGGAACTACTTGTTTTTTATGAGGTAGGGGGTCAGTGGCCAAGCTGATTCTCTCACATTAAGTTGGACCAAGTTGAATGTTTGGTTAATGGAAGCAAGATTTTTGTCTAGTGGTTTGTATTCCACATAAACATGAGTTTCCATGGCTTAACGATTGCAAAGTTAAGAGCCACAGGAAACTTCAGGCTTACTTCATTTTTTAATTTATTTTTTTTGTTCCAACTGTGTATTTTAAGATTTAAAACATTCATTTTGATTCCGTATTGATGTACTAATTATGTTTTTAATGGGCTGGGGTTCTGCCTGAATCAGTACTTTTATTGAAAAGGATCCACCACTTATGTGGTCATTAGAAATGGTAATGTTGTTGTTGTTTCCTATGGCCAGCCCGGATTCCAATCCATCAGCTTTCTTGCGTTCCAATAGAGTTGTGTGAGGTTTCCAGAAGTTCTAGCAGTCACATCAAGTTTGTTGCAATGTAGCAGGTGACCCTTATCCATTTTACTTCCAGGTTCGTGACAAAGTGTGCATTCTTCAGATCTCAGGATGTTGATTAGTTTCAGATGAGCTGCAAGGCAGTCATGGCCAGTGTTAAGTCTTCTCTTCTTGGTGTTAATTTATATTGATCCCATTTAGCATCAATGTCCTTCCATAATTTGGTTTCTGCTCTTTTCTTTGCCATTTCTTCATACCTGTTTTTGATAGAATTTTTCAAGATCCTTTTTGCTGACATAAAGTCAGTCAGTTTGTTGTAGTGTGGTACCTTTTTTTGCTAATCTGTCTGCCTCTTCATTACCTGCTATTCCAACATGAGAAGGGATCCACTGAAATGAGATCTGTTTGTGGAGTCTTTGAAGGGTTTTTATCATACAAAAATTTCTTTCATATTTTGGTACATGTTTCGAGCACCAATAGACATTTTTGCCCCCTTCATCATCATCATCATCATTTCCCCTTATCCAGCTCCTGCCGGGTCGGGGTATTTATGGCACTTCTCCACTTTCCTCTTTCCTTCCACCATTCTTCTTCCACGATCTTGTCCCAGTCCAGATTTCTTTTTCTCACGCTGTTCTTCACTGAATCAATCCACCTTGTTCTAGGTCTTCCCCTTGCTCTCTTACCCTTGCACTTGGCCTCCAGCATCTGTCTTGGTATTCTATTTTCCTCCATCCTCTTTACATGTCCAAACCACCTTAGTTTATTCTTCTCAATTCTCTCATTTAGTTTTCCCATCCCAACTTCCTTCCTAACATCTTCATTCCTCACTCTGTCTTTCCTTGTCTTACCTATCATACTTCTTAGGAATTTCATTTCACTGGCTTGGATTCTACTCTCTTGCCTGCTCGTCAGGGTCCAAGTCTCAGCTGCATACGTTAATATGGGTACATAGTACATTTTATACATTACCTCCTTGCTTTTCCTTGGTACTTCCTTATCCCAAACAAGTTTTCTTACACTTTGATAGAATGCATTGCTCTGCTGTACCCTCCTGCCAATCTCCATGTCCAACCTACCAGTTTGCATCAATTCACTTCCTAGGTATTTGAACGTGTCCACAATTTCCAAACTCTGACTTCCAATTTTCACAATGCCCTTTCCTTGTCTTTCCCCTCTTGTCATCACCATGGTCTTGCTTTTCTCTATACTGATTTTCAGGCCATACTTCTGAATATTTTCGTTCAGTGCATCTAGTTGTTTTTGCACTTCTTCCGTGTTCCTTCCCCAGACCACAATATCGTCTGCAAATAATAGTAACTTCATTTCTTTATGTCCATATGCTTCCTTTGTTTCCTTTACAATTTCATCCATTACCATTATGAATAAAAGAGGTGACAGCACACTCCCCTGTCTTAGTCCAGTCTTGTTCCTAAACCAATCTGTCTTTCCAACAGGGGTCAGAACCCTGCTAACACAGTTGTTGTACATTGCTTGTACCATTTCCAACATTTCTCTTCCCAGTCTCTTCTTAACCATGGTTTCCCATACCTTCTCTCTGGGGACACTATCATATGCCTTTTCTAGATCTATGAAAGTCATGATCAAATCCTCTCCATATTCCCAGTTCTTTTCCATCACCTGCCTCAAGCTAAAGATTGGGTCCACTGTGGATCTTCCACTCCTGAAGCCATACTGTTCCTCTTGCAACTCTCCTTCCACCTTTCTTCTCATTCTTCTTTCTAATATCCTTTCCAGTATTTTTACTATCTGTGATATGAGGGTGATCCCTCTATAGT
The DNA here is from genome assembly GCA_946902985.2 of Meconema thalassinum. NCBI lineage: Eukaryota > Metazoa > Arthropoda > Insecta > Orthoptera > Tettigoniidae > Meconema > Meconema thalassinum. The sequence goes on from OX336397.1 coordinate 283,701,365, forward strand.
TATCACACACTTTCTTGTCCCCTTTCTTAAACACTGGTATTATTAGCCCTTTCACCCAGTCTTCTGGTACACATTTCCGTTTCCACACACACTTTAACAGTCGATACAGCCATTGCATACCAACAGGTCCAGCAGCCTTTATCATTTCTACACTGATCTCATCCACCCCTGTTGCTTTTCCCATCTTCATCTTCTGTACTGCTAATTCTACCTCCAGCATTGTTATATCATCTTCTGTTATAGAGTCGTCAGGCTGTGTCACTTCGATCTCATCAGTACAATTGCTCACGTTCAATAGCTTATCGAAATACTCCTTCCATCGTCCCTTTATCTCTTCCGGGTGTGTTAACAACTCTCCATCTTCCTTTTTCACCAGCTTTGTAGTACCCCTTTCTTTCCTCTTACTTCTTAGAAGCCCATACAGCATCCTTTTACTGCCACTTACATCTGTTTCCATTCTTCGTGTAAATTCTTCCCAACTTTTCTTCTTTTCTTCTCCTACCACTTTCTTACACCTCCGTTTGCTGTCGTGATACTTCCTTTTGCTTTCTTCTGTTTGATCTCGGTTCCATTCTTTCCATGCAGACTTCTTTTCTTTCACTGCTTTCCTCACTTCCTCATTCCACCACGGTGTCTCCTTCTCTTTCACTCTTGTTGACGTCCTACCACAAGCACGCTCTGCTGCACCAGCAAAAGCCTTTTTAAAGTGGGACCATTCCTCTTCTACATTTTCCACTTCAGTAACTGGGATTTGTTGCTTCAATCTCTCCTGAAAATCTTCCTGTACAGCTTTGTCTTTCAATTTCCATACTTTTATTTTACTTTCTCTGATCTCCTTTAGGTTTTCCAATTTTCCCCATATAAATTTTGCCACCACAGTTCTATGGTCCCCATCAAATGCTTCTCCTGGTAAAGCTGTCACATCCATCAGCTTTCTGCGATTTGTCCTTTCCACCAGGAAGTAGTCAATTACTGATTTTGTTCTTCTATCACCCCACCCATATCTCGTAATTTTCCTGCTGTTTTTCTTCCGAAACCATGAATTACCCACTATCAGTCCATTCCTTTCACAAAAGTTTACAAGTTCCTCTCCTTCCCGGTTCTTTTTCCCATATCCATATGGTCCAACGACTTCTTCCTTTCCTTGTCTCTCATTTCCGACTTGTGCATTCATATCTCCCATGATCACCACTTCTACATCTGAGATTACTCTTTCTACATCCTCCAGGAATACTTCAATATCTTCTTCTCTGTTTCCAGTCTGTGGTGCATACACTTGTATGAAGTCCATCACGTCATTCTTCATCTTCATTCTAATTTTCATTATTCTGTCACTCACACACTCTACCACTTCAACATACTCCTCCAGTTGTTTCGAGGTTATCAGTCCCACGCCATTTTTTGCCTCTTGGCCACCACTCCAGTATAATGTATATCCTTTCCTCAATTTCTTCCTTCCTTTACCTTTCCATTTCACTTCACTCAGCCCCATCATTCCAACCTTCTCCCTCTCCATGAAGTCTACCACCTCCTCCACCTTGCCTGTCAGGGTCATGACATTCATGATTCCCACTTTCATTTCGGTTACTGGTCGCCCATTTCTCACAGTTCCCCCAGTACCAAAGGAACTGTGCGTCGCCTGCAGGGTACGCCCTAACCTTTTCTGAATCATTGGAAGTGCCATTTTCATTTTAGGCTATTATTACGATGGGGTCGCCACTCCCAAAGGCCCCCTTCATCAGCCAATATTAAGCAATAAATGAGACAGTTATTTGATTAGCTTAGCACTAAAATGTCAATAGCTACTGAACCTAATATGGTGCACTAGATAGGATGTCTGAAATGATTAAGGCACAATACACGAAAAAACACTATTAACTGGGTCAGTTTAATTCAATATAGTTGTTATCGACGTGACATCTACGAAAAGAATATGCGGAATGCTTTATGGTCTGCAAACGCCATTGAAGACGTATAAGTATTCAGTTGTCGATGCAATCACAGTTCTGTTATGAATCAATAAGTAATGTGATGGAAATATTAACATGGCATTTCAATAAATCACCAATGAAGATGCTTTGCTGAAGTGATGTGAGTGCCAATATCAAGTTTGGCAGAAGTAAAAGATATACGAAGCAGTAGGAGTGGGTCTCCAATCAGCATGAGGTTAGATCGAATGTTTAAATAAAAGTATTGATTCAGGCGAAACCCTAGCCTATTAAAAAACGGAACTGTGTGTTGTCGGGCAAATGTGGTGCAGTCTGTTAAGTGTTTACCTTCAAAACCTAAGATTACAAGTTCAATCCCCGTTCAGTCTGATGGTTTTTTGAGGTATTTAAATGCGACAGGATGACATTCCGGCACCCCAGCCTTGCCAAAGTCCGAGCAATTAAAAGGGACATTGAACTTGTTTCATCATTATTACTTTATGATATTGAAAGTACAAAATAGCATTAATTTTAAAAACCATAGTGTAGTGTTATTTAAGATTGATTTAAGATTTTTTAAATTCATAACTGTCATGACATGAAAACAAAAGCCAACATATTACTAGTTTTCTTTGAAAATGACGTAAAATATGTCAAAACAATTGTCATGTTTTTTTTTCTGTATACACATCATTATATTTTTTAATGCATCTCATAGTTACTGAGTCAATGGGGACAAATACAGTGCACTGACATGCCAAAAGTCTTGGTATACCCTTCTAATTACGTGTGGGGACCCCCTCTAAAATTTTGTGTGGACTTTTCAAGTAGAAAGAAGACTTTTGGGGAGATAAGCCATGCTATCTGAAGATCTGCTCACAATTTCTCAGTAGATACAGGATCTCTACCATGTCACAAAAATGCTTGAGTATGCCTTCCTTCGGAGGGGAAGTAAAGCCGGCAGGTTCAAGTCATAGATTTATGGCACATAAACGAAGCTACCACTGCAATTCGTGGTGTGTAGCAAAATTTATGGGCTAGTACACAACGCACTATCAAGTTCCAACGTTCCCCGCTAGTGTTGTTGAAAGTAGCATCTAGTAGCCAAAGTTGGAACTACTTGGAATTGAACTTGTTGGGAGCCCTCGGGCATTCAATCTCAATGCCCAGCTTATGGCCATGGGCTGCGATTCATATATGCTTGATTGGGTTCATATCTGGTGAACGTGTTGACAACTCCATTCACTGGAACTTTCCAGAATGGTCTTCGAACCGGTCCTGGATATCTGCAGCTTAATGAGATGGCACATTATCCAGTTGAAACATCCCATCGTTGTCAGGATCGGCTGCAAACGGTCATCAAGAAGAGTCTTGCAGCAGTTACCGCAGACAAGTGAACCCAACTCTTGCCATGTGAAGACACCCTACAACCAGTGTTGCCAATTTGGTGTTTTTAGCACCATATCTGGTGTTTCTGAAGTTCATCTGGTAACAGAAATTTTTATATAGCGCCATAGCAAAATACTGGTATTATTTCATTAAAATCTGGTGCTTAGCGGATTTTTCCATGAAATTGTCTCCTATGACTATTAAGTAAATCCTGAAAGCCATGTAATAATTTTAAGAGTTAATTAATAAAGTAGGCAAAATTCAGCCTTACACGTGTCAAGGTCAACACTCCAGCAGGGGAAGTCCCTGAAATCCTCACTCTCGTGCATAAATGCTAGGAAAGCGCAACATGCAGGGCTCAGTGCAAGTGCACTTGTACAAAGAATCTGCCTATCCTCTATTTTCTTCCCAGCTGCCAGGGGATTTCCCAGTTTCATGCGAAGGCTCTTACGCATCCACAGTTAGTATTGTAAATCTATCTGAAACCCACGGTCACTATTTGTTCGTTGCCTAGTAGACTATATTGGCCAAAATTGGAGGTATGTCGAGATACAGCAGTACTCTAAAGATATAATAGCGGTAGCAGGCTCCGAAAGTGAAGATGATGATTTTTAATGAAAGAAATATAAGTTAAAAGAAATCCGTTTATATATTTATATTTCTTTGGTGTTTTACTAGTGTTTTGAAACAAGAGTCCAGCTCGTGCCTTTCTGGTGTTTTAAAGCACAGGGTTTAGTTCTTTCCCATTTCAAGATTTGGCAACACTGCCTACAACAGTACAGAAGCACCACCAACCAGCATGGTGCCTTGTTGCCAACCCTGCTATCAGCCCAAATGAATCTGCATCGTGACTCATCAGACAGTGTGTTTACAAGGCTCTTTTGAAGGGAGATTTAACACTATTTAAGGACGAATTACCCCACCTTGACAATACAGCATGGAAGCTAGTACCAATCCGCTATTGGCACGTGGCTTAAAAAGATCGCATCTCAAAAGACTCTGCACATAGAATGCATTTCTGTTCACATATGAATAAGTTTCCAGTCCTCTAGAGTCCTCCAAGAGAAGCGTTGTGTCCAGTGTCTTCCTGGTAACAGGGTCACTCCTGTAGGTGTTCACTCCCATATCCCATGGAAGGTATGGTACACCTCGCTGCTACATACTGGGAAGGCTACTATGATGCCACAAGCAGTGCCAATGTACTATGAGATATCCCATCAAGGATATCCATATTGGAATAACTGTTCCCGAAGGACCCAGGAATTTTTTTGCTTCTGCCAATTAATAACACATCAATTTTCAACGATTTTGAAAGATTGATCCCGTTAGCTCAATTCAATATTGCCAGTTTCTCCCCAGTGTACCGTTGGGCTGACGAGCATTCGAGAAACAGTTGGCAGTGATTCCAGAAGATAAGAGATAGATCCTCTTTAGAACCGCTGAGTCGAGGGAAGCATCCTGAAATATTTCCATGCACTCCCACCATCAAACCAATGAGTGTTATTTTGTCCAAGTTGTACTTCATTTGGTAATAAGGAACTGTAGGTTTATAGTTTTGTCATTTTTCTACATCATCTCCATCAGCAGGCTCTTGAAGCAGACAGTTGTATCTATTATGTTTCCTACCAAGGAGTGTTCTTTGGAGGCGAGCATGTCGATCCTCCTACTGCCTTTTCGTCTCAGTTCCTTAGCCATTGTTGACCGGATCTAATGGGTGTCCGGTGTTCCGTTCTACTGAAATGAAAATCCACAGCCTGCTTCCAGTCTCTGACCGGGTCAGGAATGGAATGAATGAAGCCCCCATCTAGCAGCGAGGATATGAACTGTGCCGGCTGCCGAGGCCTGACGCACTCCTCTGGGGCAATGATTAAATGAATGACAGATGAAATGAAATGATGGTGGAGAGTGTTGCTGGAATGAAATTTTGACAGGGAAAACCGGAGTACCCGGAGAAAAACCTGTCTGCCTCAGTTTTGTCCAGCACAGATCTCACATGGAGTGACGGGGATTTGAACCACGGACCCAGCGGTGAGAGGCCGGCGTGCTGCCGCCTAAGCCACGGAGGCTTATTCCGTTCTACTAATTATTATAAAAAAATGAAATTTCCTCAGATTTGTTTGCTGTCTAATAATCTCTATTGTTTCATTGATCATCGAACAAAAAATATTATTTAGGAATGGCTTTGGAGGGGAGCCTTTCGTAAAGTTAGACCAATCCTAAATGGAAGTGCTGAAAGTATGGACTTGGGACACATTTTCAGTGCTGCTATTTTAAAAAAGATGTTGATATTTGTAAACTGTATGTTAATACATTGGTGATTATGACATGAAATACATATACATACTTGTTTATAATAATTGTCTATTCCAGAGCCCCCCCACCTAGTCCTACAGTCCTGTCTGTGTTCATAACACTTTAAACTATGGATGTCATAATTCTCTTCAGTGGTTTTGAAGTGAATATACTGGTTACCTACTTAGGATATTTGATTCCTTTCTAGTTTTTATTAATTTTGTGTTTGTAAGTGTAACAGATGAGAAAAAGATTTTAATTGTTCATATCTGTTGTAACTAGGTATGATTTACGAGTAGTCCGGGCTTGTACCTAGTTATGAACTCTGGCCGCGAATGCCTAAGCTGTTATGTCATATCTATTATCCTTTTCACAACCAACCATAGTAGCTATGCTCATAGGCACCTGCAGGATTTTTTCCAGAGGAGGGTCAAGTTATAATTTTCATCTCATAAACCCCCATTCTCGTTTCATATCTTACTTGCTTCGTGAAATTCATTATTTGACTGGTCTGAAACCGTTGGTTGCTTTATGGCAAGATTGGGAGGAATGTTTTGTTTTTAGTTCACAGTTTTTGTCCATGGACATTCGCGTTTCTTCTTTTGTGATTCATTGTCATAATGTTCAGTTTTTAAAAACAGGTAAAAAATAATGGTATCGCCATGTATCGACAATAATATAACAATCAAGCAGTTCATTAATATGCTAATGTAAATCCAGTTTGCCTATTAAATTAAACTGTGGAACTATCCCTACATATTCATCTGCCTAATAATTCAAATAGCACTGTTTACAAGTATCTACCCAGTTTGTACTGGCTGTTATAGCGGATCCATCACGTTTTTCCTCTTAACAAGCTGTCAGGAATACTTCGCATTGCTCTTCTTAGCATAATGAATTTTGTGCGAAATGATAAATACTTATTGTATGTTACTCGAACTTGTGCGCCCATGGATTTAGATTTCGTTTTAGAAAGAAAATATTTCAGTAGATTATTGCTGACCGTTAAGTGAAAAATATAAAACTCACTAAATCATGTACAGTGGAACGTCGTTTATCCGGGCTAATTGGGACCGAAAGTATTCCGGATAATCGAACATGTGTTTATATCATAGTACTACCATACTACAATAGCGCAGTTTCTATTGCAGTAAACAATTCGCTATGACTTGGTCCGTCTTCATCTTTCCCATCTAAGCTTTCATCCTTTTCGTCTTCCCCACTTACTTCTTGCACCAGAGAAGCAATTTCATCATCATCTAAGATTTAAAAACCTGAGTGACTGTCACTGTCACCTTCCAACCAAGCTTGTGTGCCTTCTATCTCAGAGTCAAAAAATCCAGCAACATGGGGGAATAACTCATTTGTCACTGCATCCAAATCTTCATCAACAGTGTCTGTGGTCTTAGCGGTCTCTTATTCTCCTACCAATTTTTCCAATGCATTTCGAAGATTCTGTGGTGTTAAAGTGACAAATCCATCAGCTATCAAGTAACAGTAGTCCTTAAGAGAAAGCTGTTTTGACAAAATATGACCCTCTCCTCATCTTCTGCCAACAGTAAACGACGTTAAACTTCCTTCTTGTACATCCGCCTAAGCTTTTTTTTTTTGCCCGTCCGGATAATTGTCTGACGTCCGGATAAACGACGTTCTACTGTACTGTACTTCATACTTAGTCACTTTTATAACAAGAAACATTGCAGGATCATTTAACTTCTATACATTCGTACTTAAGAATGTTACATAATGTTCCTTGGGCTTGCCAATGTCTGTTGAGTAATTTTCTTCTTTCAGAAGCACATCATTATCAATCCCCCCTTGAACTTTGGCTTTGTCACCTAATTGATCTATGTTGAATTGTAACTTACGACTATGACCCCAATTAAATCAGGCCCACCTTGCCCCTCCCTGCGGCCGCCCATGGCTATGCTCATTAAGGCGCAGCACAAGGTTGTGAAATCAAACTATATCCGAACTCGAAGGACATGAGGGTTTGAACTCGATCACCGACCCTTGAAATGATTTACCATGGTTTCTCATATTTGTTACAAGAAATGTTCCACCTTATCAATACGAAACATTGTACATGCTAATAATTAGGGCCCGGATGTTGATGCCGTAAAAAAGTTTTAAAAATGCACTTAACATTTTCAAAAATGACAGTAATAAATGCACTATAAAATGGAGAAAACTATCTTATAATTAGAGACGAGAATTATAGGCACTAAAAACAGTTAAAATAGGCAGGCATATAGGCTCTTAAAATAGCCAAAATAGGCATGTAAATAGGCACTAGAGTGTAAAATAGGCATGAAAAGATTTCTTATAATTTATATTTAATTACTATAAAGAGAATTAACAATAAGCAACTTATAATTTAATAACATACTTATTTACCATAAAAAGAATTAACAAGCAACTTTTCAATGTTTTCTGGTAATAAGTTTGTTCTCCTGTGATGAAGAATGTTTTTATATTGAGAGAAAGATCTCTCAACAACACATGCTGTGATTGGGCAAAACTTGAACGAAGCTACTGCATCTGGTTTTAGGTCAATTGCTTCATCTACCTCACCTCGTAGCACACTGGCTACCTTTACCACTGCTTCCCATCCTGGATTCCTTCCTTTCTTTCTTTATCTTTCGGCATTGCCACGGACACACTTCTTCTTCGCAATAAATCACACAAGGTTCTGAATCTGAAGTGAAGATAAAGCGTACGCTTACACAGTTCGCATCGAGAGGGATACGGGTTATGCAACATAATTCGACGTTGATTGGTTCTCGCATGTGTCTTGCGAGGTTGGATGGGTTGAAGGCTTCGAGGTCAAATTGTTCCTTGTTTCTTCTGATGGAAATTTCCCAAGCGCTATTTCTGGTGACTTCTGAGAATTCCCATTCTTGTTTGTGGGGTAAACACATACTGAGAAATGAGAATATAATTCTGTCGAGCACACCAGCTGCAATATAATGCACTTTAAAATACAGTCAAAAGGCATCAAATAGGCAATTATACTCCAAATAGGCACAAACCCTTGAAATAGGCACAATAAAACCAACGAACTAACCTAAAAGAACCTAAAACGGATTTATATCTCGAAAACCTACGTTTTTAAACACGGGAATAAAATAGGTAAATTCCCGTCTCTACTTATAATAATAAACTCACCAATAATTCAAAAATGACATCTTAAGCTCAAACTGAAAAGTCAAATCAGAATGTTTAACGTTGAACAAAAGAGGTGAACAAGAGGAACTGGAAAAGAAAGAAAGGAAAATACTTAGGAAAATTTTGGGTCCCCAAAAGAATAAAGATATTTGGATGAAGAGAAAAAATGAAGACCTTTACCGAAATGTGGAAAAAATTACAGACTCAATTAAAAGACGGAGACTACAATTTTATGGTTACCTTCATAGAATGGATAGCAGCAGGCTAACTAAGAAAATTTTTGACTACATCTCCAAATTAAAAAACACCACTAGATGGCTGGAAGAGATACGGTGTGATCTGCAAAAACTGAAGATCACAAACAACATCATTTCTAATAGGGTGGAATTCCGGCGACTGATCACTACTGCAGATTTTTCGATTCTGCAAGTTCCACATCAACCACGGAGAGTGTTATCAGCGGAACAGAGGCAGGCCATCAGCCAACGTATGAAGAAGTTTTGGGAAGAAAAGAAAAAACGAAACAATGTACCGTAGTCTTAGGTTCAAAGCGGTCTATAATTGGCCAAATTCTAAATATATATATATATATATAGATTTCTAGCACTTAACAAAAGGTTTATGTTCACTTTAGGCTGAGTTGCACTGCACTACGAATGTCATTCTGATGTTGTCAAATGTAAATGATCTGCGGTTATCAGCCAACAAGTTTTTATATCTCGAAAAGCTGCGTTCAACATCACCTGATGTGATCGGAGCGTACTTGAAGCGAGGAAAGTCGTTTGCTGCTAACTCTGAGAGACGTATCTCCCTCATATAAAGCTGTGACGACTAAATTGGAAATAAAAAAGACCTTAAAAGGCAGATTTCTGTAAAATATGACCAAAAAATCTACCAAACCTAAAAATATGCTCTTAAAATGAAAAAATGATCATGATTGAGTCTTCAGTCTTTTGACTGGTTTGATGCAGCTTTCCATCCTCCCTGTCCTGAGCTAATCGCTTCATCTCTATATAGCTACTACATCCTACATCCGAGGCAATCTGTTTAACATATTCTAACCTTGGTCTACCCCTACAGTTCTTGTCCTCGACCCTTCCTTCCATAACTAAGCTTGCTATTCCCGGGTGTCTTAGTATGTGTCCTACTAACCTATCTCTCCTCTTCATTAGCAGTCGCCAGAAACATCTCTCCTCTCCCACTAGTCTTAATACCTCTTCGTTTGTAACCCTATCTACCCACCTGATATTCATCAGTCTCCTGTAACACCACATTTCAAACGCTTTAATTCTCCTCCTTTCTGCTGCACCAATAGTCCAAGTTTCACTTCCATAGAGAGCCAAGCTTCAGACAAAGGCTTTCAAAAATGACTTCCTAATACCTAAATCTATATTTGAAGTCAACAGATTCCTTTTCTGTAGAAATGCTTTCCTTGCCTGAGCCAACCTACTTTTTATATCCTCCTTGCTTTGTCCATCACTGGTTATTCTGCTTCCTAAGTAACAGAAGTCTCCTACTTCCTTCAGCTTTTCACCTGCCAACTTGATGTCCATAGAGGTTTCTGATTTATTTCGGCTGCATTCCAGTATTTTTGTTTTACATTTATTAATTTTCATCATGAATTCTTTCCGTAAGACGGAGTCCATACCAGTCAAAAACTCATTCAAATCCTCAGGCGTGTCGGCCAAGATGACGATGTCATCAGCAAATCTCAGAGTTGAAATTATTTCTCCTTGAATCTTCACTCCCACTTTAAATTTTTCTCCAATTTCCTTCATTGCTTGTTCAATGTAAAGATAGAAAAGTATGGGTGATAAGTTGCAGCAAAATAAAAATGACATATTTGAAGACGGGATGGCCCATCCGGAGTTTCTATGTACTTCAGCATTGTTTTAGACAGCTCAGTAAAAAGATGACATGTCATCAACATCCGGGCCCTAGTTATAATCTTCTTCAGCAATCCTTTCATTTTACAATACAAAAATTAATTATCCAAGGGAAGATCGAAGGCATTAGGGGTCCAGGACACAGACGAATATCCAGTGGTTTGGACTTAATACAGTGTCACTGTTTAGAACAGCTATGGACAAACAGCAGATCATGCTACTGGTCGCCAATGTTCTTGGAGGACGAGGCACTTGAAGAAGATGAAGAAGAAGATGAACTTTCCTAGTCCGCTCTGACAACATCGTAAAGATATTTTTAAAAACACATTAAAAGATAAGAGGGGTAATCAGAAACTAAGGTTACAAGGCCGATATTCCTGGAGTTTTGTCTGTTATAGGGAAATTAGTGTGGGATAATTCAAATACATACGGTTGGTAACTGTGCAGAGTTCCAAACACCCGCCATTTACAGCACAAGTTGTAGGTAAACAACTAATGGCGACTTGTTTGGAAAACTGGTCTCGCGAAGAGTTCCAGTCGGTTATTCGATTTCTGTTGGCGAAACATGTACCCGTGGCCAGGACTTCTCACCGAGGGCGTCGTCTTCCTTCATGACAAAGCGTAACCTCATACAGCCCAGAAGACCACCACACTGTTGAAGCGATTTCGCAGGGTCATCATTGACCTCCCTCCCTACAGCCCTGACTTCGCTCCAAGCGACTTTCACCCATTTCCTCACTTGAAGGAGCACCGGGGAGGTCGACGATTCACTTAATTCATGGCAACATCATTAAACACTCAAGGACAAGAGTTTTACAAGGAGGGAATATTCAAACACGACCAACGAAGCGACAAGCGCCTGAACCGTACTATCAGTTGGCTGCATTGGGACTCTATACAACATCTAATCATTTTCCCTCCACTTAACTCTGTCCATCATCCTTCCTCAAACACTGATTACCACTTGAGGTTCCTTTCTTTCTTGCTGTCTTTCACCAAGTTCATCCACCGTACTCTAGGTCTTCCTCGTCCTTGAGGTATCACCAGTTCTATTTTTGTGGTGTTAAATCTAGGCCTATATGTTTGGGGTCAGTTAGACGAGTGAAGAACGAATTGTCATGTAGCCTAAGTTGCAACAATTTAATATTCTCAGGGTGTCTTTCGGTACCGTAACGAGAAGTAGCCGATTTAACTTTTAAGTACTTTAAGTGGCCAATTTAAGTTACGGGTATAATAATAATAATAATAATAATATCGTATGGCCCCGGGTGCCTGGTGCAAGCTTTGCTATTTGACACCCAGAGGGTAGCTTGCATGTCGAATTTCGTAGTTCCTTGACTATGAAAGTCAAGGAGGTTATATGTTAGATATCTAATCTCCTTGAACACAATAGCGCTTTCTAGTAGAGAAATGAGGAACTTTGTGCTGGCGGAAACTCCCGAGATTAATTTTGCCATTATGAACTCGGCCTACTGAATTCAAATGGGTTCTTTGACATGCCAACATGGTATGACATGCGTATCGTATTTTTGCCGCCTTTCAAAAATCACTTACCACGGCCAGGGGCGAACCTGCAATCTTGGGGTTAGTAGACCGACACTCTATCCACTCACCCACCGTGGCAAGCTAGTTACGGGTATGGTACATCATCATCATCTTGAGCAGTTTCCAACCGCTGGTCGGGTCTGCTTGGAACATAAGCCTCTCCATCGTTTCCTGTCCATCCACCATCTCTCGTCATTTACTGTGTCCCAGCATACTCCTCTTTCCTCCACACTCTTCTTAACTCCTTTTGTCCATCTGTCCCTTGGTCTTCCCCTTGGCCTCCTTCCCGTCATTTCCATTCCAAACATCTTCTTCGGTATCCTCTCCTCTTGCATCCTCCTCACATGTCCATACCATTGTAGCCTAGATCGCTCTATTCTATTTTGCAATGGTTCCTCTCTTACCATCTCCCTGACTCTCTCATTCCTTACTCTGTCCATTCTTGTCACTCCAACCCTACTCCTCTGGAACTTCATCTCCACTGCTCGTATTTTATTCTTGTCCCTTTCCTTCATCACCCATGTTTCTGAACCATATGTCAAAATTGGCACAAAGTAGGTCTTGTAGATGATTCCTTTACATTTTTGTGGAACATCTTTATTCCATATCATCCCCCTAACACTCTTGAAAAATCCATCTGCGCACCTTCCCCTCTCATTTATTTCCATCCTATTGCCTCCCTTTTCTTCAATTATGCTTCCCAAGTACTTGAAGCATTCTACTTTCTGCAACTGCTGTCCTCCAAGTGTTATGCCCATATCCAGTCTGTTCTTCTTCCTCGTTGTGATGACCACTTCACTCTTTTGTGCTGAGAACTTCATCCCATATGATAACACTACCTTCTCCCACTCATCTAATTGCTCTTGTACTTCTTCCTCATCCTCTCCCCATACCAGAAAGTCATCAGCAAACTACATTGCCTTCATTTTCCTTTCCCCAATGCTATTTACCACTTTTCGTATGATTTCATCCATCACCACTATAAATAACAGGGGTGAGAGGACACTTCCCTGTTTCAGACCACTCTCCAGTTGAAACCATTTCGTTCTCTCTCTTCCCACCTTTACACAGCTTTTGCTTCCCTCGTACATTGCTTTCACTCTTGCCACTGTCTCCTTGTTCACTGCTTTTGCTCTCATTGCTTCCCATACCTTGTTTCTATTAATACTATCATATGCTTTCTCAATATCCAAGAAGGTCATCACCAGATCTTTCCCATATTCATAATGGTGTTCTTGTAGCTGCCTTACTGCAAAGATGAGGTCAACTGTTGACCTTCCTGGCCTGAATCCATACTGTTCTTCCCTCAGCCCATCTTCAACTTCTGTCCGAATTCTTCTCTCCAGTACCTTCTCAAATACCATACCCGCCAAAACGGGTATGGTACCCGGTAACTAAAATAAATTTGCTGACTTACCGTACGTAACCAAGGAGTAGGGTATCTGAATTAACCAATGGGCAGTTATAGTAGCTATCTATTATTTTTAAAAATTACTTAACGATAATGGAGTAGCTATGAGTAGTCAAAACGAAAATAAAAAGTAGCGTACTAAACTGTTACCAATTTTAGGTAGAAGGTTATGAATAAATAATGTTTTTGACTTCATGATTTTTATTACGGTATTTTTTATTATTTTATTACCCTACTGTATGTCTACCCCTTAGGCCTATTATTCCCGTTTTCCAACGGGGTCGGGGATGAGATGCGATGGAAGTCTTTGTGGCGAAGGTTTTTACGGCCGGATGCCCTTCCTGACGCCAACCTCATGAGAGATGAAATGAATGATGGTGAATGAAACTGGGCAAGGATGTGGAAGGAAGCGGCCATGGCCTGTCAGAAGGTACCGTCCCAGCATTTGCCTGGTGTTGAAAATGGGAAACCACGGAAAACCATTTCAAGGACGGCCGACGGTGGGGCTCGAACCTACGCGTCTACCGAGTCAGCAGAGAGCTTGGCCCCATGACCTAATGCTGCCCTTTAGCCAGCGTAGCCACTACTGTCGGTTATAAAATACCCTACTAATTTGTTATAATTTAGTTCCTTATTAAATACCGTACTTAGTTTTAATTTTATTAATGCAGCTGATGGCCATTTATATAATTTCTGGATAGGACAGGGAAGAGATTTTGAAAGGAAATCTTAGTTTTAAAAGACATGATATATCTGTTCCACCCTTTAACAATCTTTATCAAAGGCCTGTTTAGGTTATTTTATGTTCCTGAAATCCTTGCAAATCACGAATGGAGGACTATTTGCGCTCTTGATGGTGGCAGCCGTCTAGTTTTACTGCCAACCTTGGAATTGATATGAAACTGTCAACATTTAATTCAGCATCCTTATTCTGTTGTTAAAAATAAATTATATCCACTCTTCATAAACATATAGCCGTGATGAACCCAACTATTCGGAATATAATGGCAGAAATTTCTTAAAAGCTTCATACCCTTGCATATTTACCACGTTGGTGCCACTGACACATAGTGACAATTGAAATTCGACCGAGTAAATGAAAACTTGTAAGTCACGTTATAGTCAGCGAACTGTTGTAGAACTTAAAAATTACGTAGATTTTGTAAGCAAGTTGTATTAGATATGGCTCTGTCTCTGTTTGACATTCATGGCCCGAAGGAATATCACGTTCAAATGCCTAGCGAGAGGCATTTTACGCCATATGCCGACAATGGAGGGTAAGTCATTAGCGTGATATTTATGTATTGTACACTAACCAACTGTAGCTTTTCTTTAGGAATAGGCTTGTCAGAGCAAGAGTAGGCTAATGATCCTAATAGTGATTAGAACTCAGTTTGATGTGGTTTGATTATAGAAGGAATGATCACCATTCGTGTGATGAAACATAACCCTTTATGTAGGTGTTGGACGTTTCCTCGGAGAACATTTACGATATTTCGTCTTCAAAACATGGCTTTAATTAGTAAATCATTGAATCCAGGGTTGTTTCCATTCTCTAAGTAACGAATGGCAATTTATATGACTTACAAGGTCCAGCACTACAACATAGGCTGTTCAATATAAGGCCTTGCTACTAAAGGTTAGGTAAATGATGCATTGTCCCGCAGCCTATTACTACGTTGTCATGGCGAGCTCAAATCGATTTGAATACGATTCTGTTTTCAGTATGCTGCCCGTTTACATGAACAGTTTCAGTTCGTATTGAAATCGATTTCAATACGGTATACAATTTATGGTGGCCAACCTGCAGTTATGTTGGCTAACTCGTATTAAACTGCAAAATAAAAGACCCGTACCGTAATTATCATATTACTAGTGCATGAAACGGGAACCTGACTTTCACAGTTTGACTGGACGCGTTAGGCTGTAACCATTGTTAAAAACCATTGGATTGGACAAAACGAAGGTTAGAATGGTCGGGTGTAGGTGTGGGAAGCTAGCGGGGCATGGTTGACAAAAAGAACATTGATCTGGACGAAAGACCACTTATACATTTAGTACCGTATGCATGGGGTTGGCAATACTGTTGTAACGCCAATAATGGCAGACACAGCTGTCATAAGTCATGTTATATTTTGGGATGGTGGGTGGGTTTTAGACAGCCGAGGAGTGATCAATTTTGAATCATTAGAAAATATGTTTGTTGCAAATTTCAGATGTCATCGTCCCCCCCCCGGTTCTCGTCTCCTGCACTGTTTCCATTATCATCCGACGTTTCTTTGACTGGTTGTTTGTAATCATGAAAAATGGATGCGTGGAAGATTTTGATGTTGTTTGTTCTCACAAAGTTTATGTTCAGTTTAATAATAATAGGTTTTACGCCCCTTTTAATTACTGAAGCTTTTAGAGACGCCGGAATGTTGCCCCGAATGGGATCTGTAACGTGCCAGTAAATCTACTGACACGGCTCCCTCACATTTAAGCCTAAGCACCCTGACTGCGCCACTCAGCCAGTCTGTGTTCAATTTATTCAAATGGAAAAAGGAACGGAGTAATCGGCAAAGTAAGACGGTGTATTTGGGTCATTCCATGTCAACTGACCTTGTATGTAAAAAAAATATTTTGCCTAAAAAGTGTATTTCTTTATCGAAATCTATTTAAAGTAGTCCAGGGGACATGGTCATAAAGGATTTTTAAATAGAAATCTACATGTTGCGATAAGCAGCACAATTATACTTGGTTAATTTATTGAAAATTTCAACCATGATTTTGTTTCCTATATTGGCTTTGCTGGTATTCGTAAAATATGTTTGTAACTAAACTGCCATTGTTGTATGCTGATTAGCTATAGAAGAGGAGTTTTTACACCACATAATAATTGAATTGAGGTAATAGTTTACCATTATTATTCATTATTAATGTTTATAAACACTTAGTCACACCCGTAACACAGTTTAATACATTAAGTCTGATATATACTGAAACAGTTATGACAGGAAGTTAAAAATTCACAGAAGTGAGGTTAAATGTATAGCCTACAACTTGTAATAAGAAGTTTTTCAAATTAAATAATTATGTACATAAGGAAATAGTGTTACGGGTGTGACATTACAAGTGTTACGGGCGTGACATTACAATTTTATTAACTTAACAATATGTAAATTTTCAAACAAGTAGGCCAAATGAATATTTTCATTAGTGTAGTTTTCTTTTTTCAAGGTGAAGCAACATTATGTCTTCTGCTAAAAGAGTAATAAAGTATCGTGAAAAATTAAAACATAAACGAGAACTAGGGAAATACCTGTTGAAGGAGCAAGAAAAACACATAGGAAGCGATGAGAGAGGGCAAAGAAACATCTAGATGAGGAGGTAAACAAGAAAGCTTTAAAACTTAAAAGATTAAGGGATAGAGAAAAACAAAGAAAAAACAGAGAAAAACTGAAGTACAAGCCCACAACACCTATAGAAACTGGTCTTACACCTGAAAAGGGCCCTTACAATTGTAGTCATTCTCTAGGGAAATCTGTGAGCAAGGCCAGAAAAAACCTTCTCTGAACATAAGATGGGACAGTATGAAACCAATACCGCAACTCCACAAATTCAGTCGGGCAGGGTGTTTGTTATATGAGCATACCGAGGAGGGACATCTACTACAGTTTCTTAGAAGATGTGGAACCTCAGTGTATTGCTGGAACCGCTGCAAAAAGTTCAGCCCAAAGCAAGAACATTGATGTTAGAGGTTTGTATTGGATGTTAGTGGGAATCTGAATACCAGAAAACAGTATTATACTGAAGTTCTCGACTTAGATGAAGAAAATGATTCTCTTGTACTGAAATATATGCATCCTAGTGGGAGTTCATGGATCTGGCCTAAGAAGGGAGATGTATCTATGGAGAAAACTTCCATCATTGTCCAAAAAGTGAAATATCCAAGAGTTATCAATAATCGTGAACAGTTTATTTTTGATCTGAAGTGACTTATTTTTGCAGAAAAATCAAAAGTAAAACTTTGTCATCTCATCTGTTTTCTTTTAAATCTTTACTTAGTTGTATTTTCAGTAGTTTGGAGAAAATAATAACAAAATAAAAATATATGCTAGAAATATTTTGTCACACCCGTAACATTGGCACACCCGTAACATGCATTAATAATTCTGTACGCCCTTAGATAAAAACAAATCTAAATTTTAAGAAGGTATCCTTGTCCTAAAAAGCCTAGAGGAACAGAAAAAAAATGTCCCATTATTGCAGAATGTAGTAATTAACAGAGTTACTAAATTAACTATATGAATGCGCAATGCTAGTAGAAAATTCTGTCACGCCCGTAACGCTCGAACTTCACCCTCTAACTTTCCTTAGACAAAAGATATGGATTTCATAATTATGAATCAACAACTATGTAAGTAGAGTTATCTACCATAACTTTTTCAACTGCCTATGGGATATGAATTTGACATAGTATTAAGTGTTACAGTCAATATAACTAAATATTTGTCACACCCGTAACGATGGAATGACCCATTTTCACTTTTTCTGTTGACCACATTTTACCTACGGATACACCAGACATTAAAAGTAAAACAGAAAAAATACATTAACGCTAAAAACGCGTGCAAACTACGCTTATCAACCACGAAAAGAACACAGACAGTAACGAAGAATATGGGCAGGAAGTAAAACGAGCGATTCGAGAGTCAGGCGACAGACGAAAGTAGGCCTAAATTAGTTTAAAATTGTAACTGAAGAGCGCGCAGAATCGCTTTCCTTACGATCTGCGTTTACATGTTCCTGAATACCTGTTTGGATAGGATTCGATTCCACAAATTTACTGTATCGACCTTGAAACTCAATTCGAACTGAGTCCCGTTTACATGAACGTATTCATGGCTGAGAAATGCAATAAAAGAGCTCTTAGTTGCTAAAAATAAAGAGCTCTTGGTTGCTAAAGATGCGAAGGAAGACTTAAGCAATGAATTCTTAAATGCACACATACACTTTAAAACAAAACCTTAATTGAGCCTAACTAGTTTTCAGACCGGCCAGTTAAAATCAATGTGCCATAAAAGTCATTGTCTTCCATTTGTTGGAGCAAACAATATTGGGGAGTAGTATAGATTGAGATTCCCTTAGACACAAAATGGTGTTTTTCATAACATCATGGAACTAAAGGTTTAAACAATGCATACAGGTTTTTCGCCCAGATTGTCGTCTAACCAAGGAGTGACCAATAGCTTTAGTAGAGTACAGAGCAACATTTCAATGAAATTGAACAACTAAAAGTAATTTATGAACATTTGCAACCCAAGCCCCAGGTTAGGTTTGTGATTGTATATAAAGCCTTAATAACATGTTTGCATCGTTTAAACCTTGAGTGTCTTCCATGACTTCATGGACGTCATAATTTTTTTTCTAGGGGAATTTTGGGTAACACTGAATGAGTACTGAAATTAGCCAAAGTACCTTTTCTAATGATGAAAAAGAAATCTGGAGATGATGTAGTAATAGTTGTCTAAGTAATTCTGAGTGAGATCAGAACGTGGCTTTTACATACCTTGTTTCGTTGTTTCATCTGCTGGGCGACATTACTTATTGAAATTAGTAACTTGGGTTACTACTGCACCTGAAATATGTGCTATATTATGTAAATGTGTGTTTTTATTTATTGCTTCTTTAACAACAGTGCAGCCATGTTCCGACCGCTTGAATCTCGTTATACTGTCAACCAAGAGTGCTCAACGGCACACACCGAGGTGCACACGTTGTTGCCAACATGTGGGATACTAAATCGCTGTTGACTAAAAAACAACATTTATCTGGGTGCGTTAGGCTGTAACCATTGTCAAAAAACGTTGGATTGGACGAAACGAAGGTTAGAATGGTCAGGTTGAGCAATGCCACCTAGGTGTTGAGGTTGAGGTTTAGCCTTGCAAATGAACCAAGCACTGCACAGTATTTAATGAACTGGATGCTACTTTGTTTTACAGAGTAAGCCCGGGGTTGGCAATACTGTCTTGACGATAAATCAAGTGGACACAGCTGGATTTTCACCTATATAAGTCGTGATATGAAACGGGGATGGTGGATGGGTTATGGTCAGTGGAGGAGTAAACATCTATTCCTAGCCTATAGCATTTCTCATCATTTGATAAGGTATTTTGGCTGATTTATGTACTATGGAAAATTTTATCGGTTCGTTCGTATCTCGTTCAGTACTACTGATGTTTACTCCTCTGCAGTCCATAACCCACCATCCATCATTTTGACCACAACTTGTAGGCCTATGGTAAAATTCCGGGATTAGTATTGATCGCGATACACTTCCTTACAAAATTCCCCTAAAAACAAAATGGCGGTGTTGTTGACTGCTCTGGCAAGATGGCGGCAAGTGACCGATCTCGTGTGTTAGTAGCTCTTACATATTACTGTATTTTAGTGGTAATTTGCGTGTTCAAGTGTACTATATGGTGCGCAACTGTATCTAAAAACATTTCCAATCGTAGTGATGTGTCGTGTGACCAGGAAATTAAGTGGTTCTGTGCAGATAGACACTTTACTTTCTCAACCGCTGCAGCTTGTAACCTCCCAGTGCTCCGCCATGTTTCTGCCACACCTCGTTGACCAGTACAAGGTTGCCGTGCTTCCTCCAGTGCAGTGTACTTCATACTACTTCTATTATCAGGTGACATTCACTTAAACCCAGGACCCCTTAACCTCTACTATCAGAATGCACAGAGCATCAAAAATAAACTAACCGACTGTATAGCAAATTCAATAGAAATTAACCAATTTCATATCCTCTGCCTCTCAGAAACATGGTTGTCAGACTTTGTCTCATGTGGGGAACTTCCGTTTTCATCTGAGTTCAATGTGTTTCGGAGCGATAGGTCCTCAAGGGGTGGCGGTGTTGCAATCGCAGTTCATAACAAACTGAAGGCAAAACATCGGCCTGACTTAGAAACTTCCTGCGAAATCATATGGGTCGAGATTAATATCCCAAAAAGGAAGAATTTACTCGTAGGTTGCTTCTACCGCCCACCTACCAGCAAAGTTGACACCTTAGAAGAATGTTTCAACTCTACTGTTCTTGCCCTCAAAATGAAATAGTGTTACTAGGTGATTTTAATTCACATATCTCCTGGACATCAATAGACAATGGTACCATAAACTCTCCCCCAATTGATACTTTCATCTTATCTAATTTTATAAATGGTCTTCATCTGAAACAGTTCAATCTATACCCTACAAGGAAATCTGAAATACTGGACCTCATATTTTCAACACTGCGTGTTATCACCGTGGCAGTTGGAAGAAATATCCTGAACACTGACCACAGTTCAATAGAAGCCTCCCTCCCTGTCCCAGCCTGCAGACATAAAAACAGCCCACCCGCCAAGAACAAAACATTCCCTCTCTGGAGAAAGGTCGACTGGCAAGCTGTCAATCAAGATATATCATCTCTTCCTTGGTGTCTGCTAACAGCTGAGAGAGATATAAATAGCGCAGTGGCCTTGTTGAGGATTTACTCTACTCGGCCATTAAACAACACGTGCCTTTCTCCGTTCCCAAATCCAACAAATATCCGCACTGGCTAAGTCAAAACACCAAACTCCTTCTCCAAAACAAAACTCGAGCATGGTCACTGTGGAAATCAGTTCCTAATCCTCATACATGCAATGTATTTACTCACCTACGGAAAATTTCAAGAGTTCATATGACAGAAGATTACAACCGCTACATTTCTTCCATAACAGGAAATCTCAAGAATAACCCTAAGAAGTTCTGGACACTTATATCATCCCGTAGAAAGACTCCTAGAATTCCACTTAACCTAAACCTCTATAATGAAGAAATCCCATTTGAATTGAGGTCCACACATTCCTTTTCAGTTCCCGTACCAATCCCCAGTCCCCCTCAACTTACTAGCGTCTGTTCTGATTCACTGTCTCAAATTTCAACGACCCCCGATGAAATCCAAAATATCTTAAAAAGTCTGCCCGGAAACCGATCTACCGGGCCATCAGATATAAGCCCTATATTCCTGAAAAACACCTGTGCATCTCTCAGCATCCCCTTGTCCATAATACTCAACTGGTGCATGACATCCGGCACTTATCCTGACTCATGGAAAAGAGCTGACGTCACACCTGTCTTTAAATCAGGCAGCAAGCACGAAATTTCATCATACAGACCTATATCTATCGTCCCTATACTCTCTTCAGTCTTCGAAAGAATAATACATTGCCGTCTCCTCACTTTCACCAAACCTCACCTCTCAGAAGAACAACATGGCTTCGTCCCTGGAAAATCATGTTTAACAAATCTGACTATTCTGAACCATCACATAATTTCTGCAATTGATCAAAAATCTCAGCTAGATGTAATCTACGTTGACCTGGCCAAAGCCTTTGATTCTGTGAACCATTTCCTTCTCCTCCACAAGCTTGCTTCACGATACAACGTACATGGATCCTTCCTGTCCCTAATACAAAGCTTCCTGTCCAATAGGCAACAACGGGTAGTGCTTCCAGGGTCTGTATCGTCCTGGCTTCCAGTCTTATTGGGAGTAACTCAGGGCAGTATCCTGGGACCCCTTCTCTTCGTGCTGTATATGGACGATATAAACACATGTGTGCAAAATTCTCCGTGTTCCATTCTTCTGTACGCTGATATCCTCAAGATATTCAGAAAAATTTCCAGTTCTGACGACCGCGCTGAGCTCCAGGAAGCAGTGAATGCATGTACTGATTGGTTCAACAAATGGAGGTTATCTCCAAATCCCAAAAAGTGCTTCAGTGTGTCTTTTTCACTACTGAAATCTGGAAATCAGGCGGACTATAAAATTTGTGGAAATAAATTGGATACGGCTTCTCAGGTAAGAGATTTAGGTATTATTCATGATGATAAACTGACATTCTCTCCCCACATTGACCACATCAAATCTCGCGCAATGCGCAGACTCGGGATTCTATACAGATTCACAGAAATTAAAGACCTCACTGCACTTAAATTATACTTCACCACATATGTTCTCCCTATCCTAGATTTCTCTTCTCCAATTTGGTCTACCTCGGCTATAACCAATATTTCTAAATTGAACAGTGTAATTTCTTCATATCAATAGCCAAAGCTCGCAATCCTTCACTAAGGCACTTTGCCAAATCCGACATTCTAATTCGGCTCAATTTACTCGACCTGAGATCATCATCATCATCATCTAGTACAGTTTCCAGCCCCAGGCTGGTTCTGTTTGGAACATAAGCCTCGCCACTTAGTTCTTTCTTCCCACCACCTCTCCGCTGTCACTCTGGTCCAGTCCTCGCCTCTCTTCTTGACACATTCCTCCACTCCTTTCAGCCATCTATCTCTTGGTCTTCCTCTTGGTCGTTTCTTCTGCATCTGCATCTCATGTATCCTCTTGGGAATCTTCTTCTCATCCATTCTCTTTAAGTGTCCATACCACCTCAGTCTTGATGTCTCAATCCTACCTTGCAAGGGCTCCTCTTTCACAATTTCCCTGACCTTTTCATTCCTCACCCTGTCTCTTCTTGTTACTCCGATCCTACTTCGCAGGAACTTCATTTCACCTGCCTGTATTCTGCTTATGTCTCTTCTCTTCATTGTCCACGTTTCTGAAGCATAGGTCAGTATCGGGATATAGTAGCTTCTGTATAACACTTCCTTGCTTTTTTGTGGGACATCTTTATTCCACACCAAGCTCCTAATGCTTCTCAGAAATGCTTCTGCCTGTCTGCCACGCTCCGTAATCTCTTTGTCATTTCTCCCATTTTCCTCCACTATACTTCCCAAGTACTTGAGACTTTCCACCTTCTTCAGCTGTCCACCTCCAAGTGTTATCCCACTCATTGGTCTGTCCTTTTTCCTGGTCGTTAACAGGATCTCACATTTACTGATGTTGAACTCCCACCGTTTCTTCCCAAGCCTTCAGTTGCTCCTGAATTTCCTCCTCCTCGTTTCCCCAGACCATGAGATCATCTGCAAACACCATTGCCTTCATCTTATCTTCTCCTATCTTTCCTGCTATCCGTGTCATTACCTCGTCCATAACCACAATA
This sequence comes from Meconema thalassinum, assembly GCA_946902985.2. Classification (NCBI taxonomy): domain Eukaryota; kingdom Metazoa; phylum Arthropoda; class Insecta; order Orthoptera; family Tettigoniidae; genus Meconema; species Meconema thalassinum. The sequence goes on from OX336397.1 coordinate 283,725,057, forward strand.
AAGAGAAGGGGTGACAGTGCACTACCAGGCCACTCATTTGTCTGAACCAGTCTGTTCTTTCCCCTCCAACTTTCACACAACTCACACTTCCACAATACATCTCCTTCACTCTGCCTACATTCCCTTTTTCCACTCCCATGTTTTCCATTGCTTTCCAAACCTTCTCCCTACACACACTATCATAGGCCTTTTCGATGTCCAGGAAGGCCATCAACAGATCCTCTCCAAATTCGTAGTGGTGTTCCTGGAGCTGTCTCACTGAAAAATGCCGTCTAGAATTGACTGACCTGTGTCTCCTACATAAAGTTATGAATGGTTCAACAAAATGTAACATGCTCTTAAGCTACTTCCCACTCGTTTCCTCCCGCTCAACACGTCAGAACCATTTACACCATATTCCCCGCCCACGTCTTGAAGTACAGAAGCGCTCTACCTACCCTTAGCAACTCCCTTCCAAATATTGACATATTCTCTCCCTATCGAACATTCAAACATAATATTAGAAGATCCCTTTCATCCTCAATACCTACCCCTCACCCTCCTAATCACTCTCTACCCCAATCACTCCCTGCGTCCTTCCCGAGATTTACCCCTTGCTGCCATCACTGCCAATTGTTACCTGTTATTGTTGTTGTTGTTTTTGTTAATATTATTTAAAATTGTTAAAATATTGATGTAAAATGACCTATTCATGGTTGTATCTAATAATTATTAAATAAATAAATAAAAATAAATAAATAAAAATAAAAAAAGTCATCGACGATGTCACGAAATACTCCTCTAGCAAGCTTACGGGAGAAGCGTGGAGAATAGGGGGTTTAGGGTGGGGGAAACAAACAGAAATTGGCATTTACAAGAAACAGGTCAAGTTAGATCGCGATACACATCCAAATTTCATTTTTCAGAAACATGTATCGTGATCATTTGACCTATATAGGTCTCGTAAAGATGGTGGTACACATCACAATTTTGCCATTTCAGCTAACAATTTAAAAAACTCACTATACACATCAAAGTTTTCGAATTTCAGCTCATATTTAAAAATATGACCTATATAGGTCAAGTAAAGACAGCGATACTCATCTCGTTTCCAACGTTTATTGTAAATGCTAATATCTGTTTGTTTCCCACACCCAAAACCGCCATTTCCCAGGCTTTTCCCGTATGCTTGCTATAGGATTATTTCGAGGAGTCATCAACGCCACCATTTTTATTTTGTGTAAATTTTATATGGTAATGTATCGCGATCTATACTAGTCCACAAACCCTCTTGCTTCTAGCGCAATCAGTAATTTTCGTCCTCACAGTACTCTAACCGAGAACTGGCCAATATAGTGAATACTGTTCTACACACAAAACAAACATAAACCTTTATCGACAACTTCATTCTCTTACCCCTATTGTATTTCCTTTTCCCAAAACAACTCTCATCAATTTCAACCACTACCCCCTCTCCCCGCTTACGAACCAAGGAAGACCAAACTTCCCTAGCAAAACAAAACGAATCTACCACCATCACTTTTGAAATTATGCATGTGAATTATCGTCAAATACGGTATTGCCAACCCCGTCCTTAAGGTAATACTGTAATTAGTGTTTTTTGCCATAGTAAAATTCGTTGAATCCATACCAATGGCTTTTGTCTATAGTGCGTCTCTACCTTAAAAGACAGTATGGAATTAAATGTAGTATTTGCCTCTCACTCGCACTCATATGTCCTGCAATTAGCTTCGTCCTCTTCTATGCCGGCGATGTTGCCATTTCCCAATAATTGAAAGTGACAAATCTAAGAAAATGTTTGCACGGTCTTATAGAGAATTTTCCGCTCTTTATGATGATGTAAAAATAAAAGCCATAAATAATTAACACATGGCCCAATTTCCACAATTAAGATATTTTAGCGCGAATCGATATTTTTGCAGATATAAAACTTATCATGCCATAGATAATGAACTAATGATCGCAACATATCAAGAATTTATTTTTAGATTGCCTGATATTGGTAGAAGATACCCTATTTCTCAGGGCAGTAATTATTTTCATAATAAGAAAGTTACGATTTTTTTTTTTTTTTTCTTAAATGTTACTTGAAAATTCTGGGATGGTGTCACAGAAAAGTTACGTAGTGAGAAACTGTTTTTGCTGTTGACTTTACGTTGGTGACTAAGGGAGAAGAAATGTTCATTAATGTCTGAAATAGTTTTTAAAACAAACCAGAGTTCGATATCAGATGGCATTCATAAGTTATCGCACTTCGCTTACTCCTCCCGCCCAGCGCAGTGCTGACGCAGCAAACATTTGTTTACTCAGGTGACGCGTATATCCTCGACTGCGTTTGATGATGGTGTGAAGTTAAACTGTGAAATGAAGTGGAGCTTGTGTTCTTTATAAATTGTCCGCCTCGTTTGCGTAGTGGCTAGCATTCTTGGCTGTCACTGTGTTGTCACCATGGAGGGCCGGGTTTGAGACCCGGCTCTGCCAAGAAATTTAACTCGGGTCTGAGGGCTGGAACGGGGTGTACTCAACTTCATGAGACAAAACTGAGAATAGGCGGGTTCGATTCCTACCTCAGCCATCCTCGAAGTGGTTTCCGTAGTTTGCCTTTGTTCGTCCCGGGAATGAACAAGGGTTCGTTAATGGTGCAGAGTTAACATTTCTGTGCCAAAAGAACACGGCAGACACCCACGACGAAATGACAGGTGAAGTGTATGAAAAGTGGTTCACCGAGCAATTGTTGCCCAATGTTCCCGAAGGATGTAGCCTAGTAATAGACAATGTAGGCTATCACAGCAGAGAAATATGTTCCTTGCTTGCCACCATACCACTGTGAACTTAACCCCATAGAAATGGTATGGGCGCAAGTGAAGAACTATATAAAATTGAACAACATCTCATTCAAGAAATAAGAAATGAATAATTTAATTTCGGCTGCATACCACCACTTGACCACACAAAATTGGGTAAATTACGTGGACCACAATATAAGCCTCCGTGGCTTAGGCGGCAGCACGCCGGCCTCTCACCTCTGGGTCCGTGGTTCAAATCCCGGTCACTCCAAGTGAGTTCTGTGCTGGACAAAACGGAGGCAGACAGGTTTTTCTCCGGGTACTCCGGTTTTCCCTGTCAGAATGTCATTCCAGCAACACTCTCCACTATCATTTCATTTCATCTGTCATTCATTTAATCATTGCCCCAGAGGAGTGCGACAGGCTACGGCAGCCGGCACAGTTCATATCCTCGCCGCTAGATGGGGGCTCCATTCATTCCATTCCTGACCCGGTCGGGGACTGGAAGCAGGCTGTGGATTTTCATTTTCACGTGGACCATAATATATATTATTATTATTATTATTTTATTATTGTTATTATTGTATGCCATATTATAATTTCTTATAAGCTATGATATTCGAGAAAATGTAATATTATAACATGTTATAATATTATCCTATTCATGAAAATTGAAAATTATAAATTATTATTAAAATTATAAATTATTATTAAAATCGCGCTCTGAGCTTCGGTGTATCATATCTAAATATTATACCGTCGTTCGCTTCAAGGCATGAGGTACAGTTAAGTTGTATACAACAAACCAATATTTTTGAAATTTCCCGAGTTTTGCGTTAAAGCACGCCTGTATACCAGTTATGTTACATCGTGTGCCCGGCCTTGCAGAACTTTGCATATGCAGCAGATCTGGCATCAGCGCGCTCTAGTTAATGCGTACTGTCTTTTAAGGTAGAGACGCTCTATAGACCATAGTTTCCCAACCTGTGGTTCACGATCCCCTAGGGGGTTCGCAAAATATTTCTAGGGCTTCGCCAAACACTTTTCCATAATGGCGGATTTTGAGGTTAGGCCTACTACTGTTTCCTTAATTTCTGCGTCATTGTCATATAATTATTATTATTAGTGGTGCTCACGATTCCTGCTGTATTCTAGCCCATAAACACACATCTCGTTATATTACCCTGGTTTAGGGAGAGGGACCGATGTCATTCTGAATTGTAGTACATGTGACAGGATGCATATAACTGGATCGCAAGGGGCTGGCGAACCGCCTGGTATATACCCTTGGTTTTAGTCACACACAGTGGGGTAGTCGTTCGTCAATAATCTTTCATTAGTGTGGTGTATTTTGTATCCCACATGTTGGCAACTAGTGAAGTCATTGTGTGCGCTTTTTTTTTTCTTCTTTGAATTTGTCTTTTTTTTTTCTCCAGCTCTTAACATTTCTCCTTTTTTTTTCATGGAAAGCATACACTCTTATTGTACAGAGAGTTTGTTTTATATGCGACGGGGATCCTCGCTCGCCCGCGTTGCGAGCCTGTCTCCCGCCAAGCACTTTGCCGTCATGCGGCACTGAGTCATTGAGTATAGGAATTTGTACTTACCTAGTTCACAGCTGGTGCTGAAAATGTTCGCCATTCACTGCTACACATCGCTGGCACCTTTTTATGAAACTGCCATTTACTCTCGGAAGTTCCTCAGCACCGATTGACTGTATTTCAGCTGTAATATAGCCTTTAAGCTCATTTATAGTGTGAGGTTTCTTGCATACACTCTTATTTTTAAGCGTCGCCCACAAAAAGTCACATGGTGATAAGTCTGGGCTTCGCGGGGGCCACACGTTCCGACTTATAATCCTAGTACAGAAAATACAACGCAATTCTGTCATGGATGCTTCGGCAGTGTGACCAGTGGCAGAATCTTGTTGAAAATAAGTTGACAATCGCTCTCCGTAAGTCAGTTCGTCAAAAAATTGGTCAAGGATCCCATTGAAGTACAAATTTAAGTACAAATTCCTATACTCAAAGACTCCGTGGCGCATTACGGCAAAGTGCTTGGCGGGAGACAGGCTCGCAACGCGGGCGAGCGAGGGTCCCCGTCGCATATAAAACAAACTCTCTGTATAATATGCTAGGGTGTAGTCTATGTTTCACAAAACTCAAGCTCCTAAACCAGAGGGAGTTAGAAGGTGCTGTTTTTACCAAAAATCTTCCAAATCATCTCAATAGTACAGGAAAAACCTTGCATTTCTTGAAAAGTCAACGGATATATATTTATTTGTTTATAAAGTGCTTTTAAGACGATAGTCCCTGGCAGAACTGTGTCGCGTATAGCCCACATAGCACTAGAGCCGGGCGGTAGTCTGTACACATGGGGCGCACACATCCCATTATGCAATAGTTCTCGCACGGGTTTGCTAAATGTGGTTTAATTTTAGTTCTGATCTTATGAGAATCCTTGGTCAGTTGATAAGACTGTTCCAGTTTCATTTATTTCAAAAAAATAGATACATAAATAATAAAATAAATATACAGTAGAGTCTCGCAAACCCGGCACTCTGGATTTCTCGGCCACCCTGACAGGAGAAAAAAATCATGATTTTTGTTTGTTTTTGTGTTTCCGCACAGAGCGTTATGTTTTCTTTCTTTCTTCTAGTTTTTCCAGGTTTTCTTTTATAATTTACAGTAATTGTTTCCTTGATTCTTATGCAGTACAGTACTGAACTATATATTCAAGTATTGTAATTGTAGTGGCTTAATCGTTTTAAATTTCTTCTTTTTAACACATTTCCCGATAACCCGGCATTTTCACGAACTCTGCCACCCTTCGGTCCACATTAGGCCGAGTTTGGTTGGTTCTTAAGTTTAGGGGTTGCGACAACGCGGTCATGTAGCCCCGTGTACTTTGGGTGTGTGTAGAATCTGTCTGATAACCGGTGTTGATTGTGATGGCTGTATTAGTGTGTGTTATCTGTTTTTATCATTTCAAATGATTTTGTCGACTTCGTCGTTATGGTTGGGGTCCATCGTTATGCATTACCGACACGGTGACGGACGTGACGTCATGCAACCGCGCGGGGAGCGAGAACCTAATGATTACTGGAGTCTGTTGAAAGAGACCGGGCGTCGAGCGACCTTTTAAAAATCAGAAACTCGCTCCACTAATCTGTAAATCAGTTTCTTCCCTTATTTCAGATACACTATTCGTTAAACAAACATATAAGGCATAGTCATGACCTCTTCATGGAGTAGGCTATTGTCTAAATCTGGACACTCATACTACATCCTTACACTAATTCAAATTTACAGCCAAATGATCCTTCTGACAGGGAGGCAAAGGTTTCCGCCGGCTTGCCTGGGATGAGGGGCCACAAAACCGCTATCAAAAAGTACACAATTTACGCTTTATTCAACCAAACACATCTCTAATACAAGTACAAGAAACACATTTCTTCCCGTGACCTTTAAAGAGGTGCCCGTGCGGGAAGCCTAAGTTAATGGGTAATGCAGTCTTTTGAAAGAGTCCTGGGGCTTTGAGCAAAGCGAGAAGCCCTCCTGAGCCTTTCTAACATGTGTAACATTTGTAGCATGCGTCATTTGAAATGATACAACGTCTAGTCTTTCAGACTGACTGTGATTTTTAATTTAAGTACTGCAACTTAGAATTTTTCAAATTGTTCCTAGTTTTGCCGCCAAGCGCCACCGTCAACGACTACTAGGCCAAGTTCAGTACTTAGCTACTAGACGCCACCACAGTCGGCTCTTGGCTACGAACATAGAAATCTAAGAGGGTTGTTTACATTCTAAACCTATCCAACTTAGCTTCACACAGGTGTAAATAGTGGAAGGTTCTTTAACGTGCCTTAAATCTATGACAAGGGACCGCCGGCTTTACTTCCCCTCCGAAGGAAGGCATACTGAGGGATTTTTAACGCTCTTAAAAAATCCGACGGCTTCGGCCGGGTTTGAACCCGCCATCTTGGGCATAGAGCTCAGCATGCTACCAACTACGCCACCGAAGCCGCTTAGGCCGAGTTTGCGAGACTGCTGTATTAGTATATAAATATAATAATAAATATATCAAGAAATAAATATAAAAAATAAGAGAAAACTGAAAAAATATATAAATAAATGAATAGGAAAAATTTAAACAAAAAATAAATAAATAAGAAAAACTTATAAACAAATAAATAAAAATATAAAAAATAAACAAATAAGAAAATAAATAAGTTATGTTGGAAGTCATTTTCAGTGTTACCTTCATTCATGTTCTCAATCCGTAGATTGGTCGGCAGCAATCCTTCCCTGTCGCCAGTCAGTCTCTTCATGTCTCTGAATGAATGGACATTAACATCTGTTATGATCTGCTTGATGTATTGCAGTCTCGGTCGCCCTCTTCCCCTCTTGCCCCGAATTTTGCCATCTAACACAGTTACCATAAAGTCATTGTGGCGATACAGATGTCCTATCAGTTGGTCTCGTCTTTTCCGTATTGTTTTGAGAAATGCTCTCTTTTCGTTAATGTTTTTGAGCACTTCGTCATTCATCACTCTTGCGGTCCATGGAATTTTTCCCATCCGCCGCCAACACCACATTTCAAAAGCTGCAAGTCTTCTTTTATCAGCACATCCTATTGTCCAGGCTTCTGAGCCATACAAGGCTACACTCCACACATAACATTTTATAAATTTAGTCCTGGTCTCAATAGATATATTCTTTGAAGTCAGAAGGGATTTTTTGCTGTTAAATGCAATTTTGGCTTGGGCAATTCTAGCTTGAATATCAGTTGAACTTTTTCCAGTGGAAGTAATTTTACTCCCTAGATAGGTGAAAGTGTTAACTTGCTTAAGTGGAGCACCAGCTATGTGAATAGCTGCATTAAGTTGTTCTCTAGCGCATACCATTATTTCCGTCTTTTTAATATTGATTTTCATATTATATTTTTCATGTAGAATCCTGTTCATTTCCATGAGTGCATGTTGCAGTTTCTCTTCACTGGTTTCCAGGACTGCTATGTCGTCTGCAAACCTTATTGTCTTGACTGCTACTCCGTTGATCTTAACTCCTCTCATAACTGTCTTACATTCCTCAATGCCTTTCTCAATATATAAGTTGAAAAGTGCAGACGATAAGCTGCATCCCTCTCTAACTCCTTTGCGAATACAAACTTCTTGCACTACTCCACATATGTCCACAATGCCTTTTTGGTTTTTATAAAGTTCATAGATTATCCGCCTATCTCTGTAATCCAAGCCAATATTAGTCATAATTTCCATGAGAATATTCCAATTCACGTTATCGAATGCTTTTTCAAGGTCCACAAAAGCAATGTAAAATGGTTTCCTTATATCCATCATTTTATCAATTATTTCTCGAATTAGTAATATGGCTTCCCTTGTTCCTCTGTTCTGCCTAAAGCCAAATTGATCTTCATTCAGATTTTGCTCTATTTTGTTTTTTATTCGTCTGTAAATTATTTTAGTCAATATTTTTGATCCATGCAATACGATGCTAAGGGTACGATGTTCCTCACATTTCAGTGTTCCCTGTTTCTCTTTGTAAAGTGTTACCTTAGTAAATAACATTTAAATGCTTTTCAGTCGGTCAACACGATTGTAATGGGTGTTATTCCCTACACCTGAAAAAGAATTATATCGATGACCAGTTTCGATAGTCAAGCGTTCATCATGGATCCTTAACACTCGGGCTATTAAATCTATATCCATGAATATGCGGGCTAAGATTATTTATTTATCTGCTGGCCTCACACTGCTGGTTCCGTGGTTCAAATCCCGGTCACTCCATGTGTGGTCTGTGCTGGACAAAACTGAGGCAGACAGGTCTTTCTCCGGTTTTCCCTGTCAAAAATTTAATTGCAGCAACACTCTCCACTGTCATTTAATTTCATCTGTCATTCATTTAATCATTGCCCCAGGGGAGTGCGTCAGGCTTCGGCAGCCGGCACAGTCCATATCCTCGCCGCTAGATGGGGGCTTCATTCATTCCATTCCTGACCCGGTCGGTCGACTGGAAGCGGGCTGTGGATTTTCATTTTCATTTGAGATTGATTTGCCTTTCAGCATTTGTTTATTTATTTACTTAAGTTACTTATTTACTTATTCATTTATTTAGTTATTTATTTATATCAATAATGCCATCTGTGATGATATGCCGTTTTGTCCATTCTTATTGTGCTTGTCTCATCTTTATAACAGGTGGTAATGTTCCATATAACCAATAACATATTAATATGATGCAACTCTAATAATAATTACTGTAGATATCTATGTCAGTGTACTATTCTTAATTGGGATAACTTGCATAAAGAAATAACTGACGTTGTTTCAGTGGCAGCAGCAGGGAAAGAGTGTGCGGCCTCGCCGTGCGTTAATTTGGGCTTTGTCCTCATGACCTCATACTCCATACTTAATTGGCCTCACTTTGGTGATGTGACATCTCTTTTCAGGAGTGTGGTGGCGGTAGCAGGGGATGATTATGCTATCCTGGCAGCAGACACTCGGCTTAGTTCGGGTTTCTCCATCTATACCAGGGAGCAGTCCAAACTGTTCAAGTTGTCTGACAAGACCGTGCTGGGGTGCTCGGGATGTTGGTGCGACACGCTGACATTGACGCGGGTTCTCGAGGCTCGTATGCAGGTAGGACCTTCGATTGTCATGATAAGTTAGGTACTGGGTGGACTTACATTATTATAAACAAATAAATAGCCTAGAGTTTCTACTTCCACTTTATATTAAAAATTTAATTCCAACTGGTTTTATCATTCAGCATGGGAAATATATATGACAAAGGGAGAAGACCTGTGCATGTTTGAGGATCTAGGTCAGGCCACGCCAACACGAGCACTTAGTTCTTGAGCGCTCCGGTGCTTTTCCCCTCCCTCCCCTCTTTCCTCCCTGTGTAGTGGCGGTAGCACAGTCAGACCTGGATGATGAGTAGGGTTCGGAAGTTTAAGACCTAAAGAAGTACAAAATATGCAAGCAAATATGCCCTAAAAACTAGCTAAATATGACCTAAAAACTATAAAATATGACTTAAAAAACTACGTCTCTTCACCGAAGTCTTTCACATACTTTCTGAACTTTGCAGCTTCACTACGCTTCACTTTCGGCATAATGTGGTTCACTGCAGTACTACAAGTGTGATCAATCTGTTGAAATCCGTTGGTAGTGAAAGAGCAAGGGAGCTTTCACTCGGCCAAGCAAGGAAGAACTGGGCGAGATATAACATGGCATTTCCTTGTTTGCTACTGTTTTAGATCCCTTATTTGGGGGTGGATCTAAAAGGGAGAGTCGTTGTACTAATTTATAAGGTGGTGCCTAAAAGGGTAGCTTCCCTTGTCAGGGTAAGCTGACCAGTGTAGAGTGTTGTGGTGTGCTAGGAACTAGGGGGCGTTCCTATAAATAATGTAGTAGTGTTTGTAGGGATGGGACCCACTGCAAAGGGTCGCTGTGCTGGTCGCTCAGCTCAGCTGACTGCTTATTATGTAACTGCCTCTGTTCGTATCAGCCGAGTGGCACGCGCTGCTTGTTGGCAGCCGAGCCGGCTCGGGGAACACAAAGGTACCTGAGTTAGCGCTATTGGGCTACCGTCTGTCACGTCTTACCGTGACGGGAATAAGGAAGGGCGTTGGGATGTAAAAAGGCGTATAAACAGTAAAACGTGTGTAGAGTGTGGACCAAGTGTTTTATTGGTCTGTGATTCTGAGTGTGAGTCCCTTGTAGGGAATGGAGTTATGTTCACAATGTAATACAAGTTGTGGGTTACAGGTTACATAAGTAGGAACTCTGAACACGATTGACTGACTCACCTCGGTTGACACCAGTGTAGCCTCGGGCCGTCTCGATGAAGCACTGACAATGGAGAGACCCTTTGACCTCATTAGGATGCCTTCTTATACTCTCTGGCGCTATGTTGTCAGCAATGTGTTGGCCCAGTTACTAGTATGTAGGTATGTGTAACCATTGCGCAAGGACTGGGCTGCTTTTAGAGTGGCAAGCTGTCCCTGCTAAGTTTTATGGATGTTGGGCCGGCTTTCCAAGGGTTGCCATTTAGGGGATTTAGCCAGATGCCGGGGGGATGGACTCCAAGGGGTGCATACCCCTGGGAGGCTGTACAAGCGTCTTCCTTCATTTGTTCGCGTCCTCGCGAACGGGAACGGAACTGGAGGTTGGGGCGTTGACGTAGTGGTCCTTGCAACCCCCTCGTATCTCCTGGTGGTGTCGTATCGAAGTGTGGGTGTGAGGTCAGCCCGTGTTCAGAGGGGAGGGTTATGGGATTGACAGATATATGTATACGCTGATATTGACATTGTGAAAAAACAAACAAAAAAATTGACATTGCGAAAGATTTGATTAACATTGGGAAAAAATTGACATTTGAGAAAAATTTAACATTAAAATAAATTCGACATGTAAAAAAAAATTGCCCTTGCTATCGCTGGCATATTGCTAGTTTAAAAAAAAACATGGTTTCTGATGGTGATGTGTTACATAGTTGTGCAGGGAGGAAAAACCCAGGGCCGAACGGATGATTGCGTCGTCCGCCCCATCTTAGGGAAAAAGTGCTCCCTGCACTAAGAAAGGTAGAAGAAAATAGAAAAATGGGTGTTCCAGGGTATAATTTAAGGGAAATATTCAAAAGACGTTTATTGGTTTGGGAAAAAACGGAACACCCTGACAAATGGGGAAGTTAGAAGAAGGAAAAATGAAAGAAAACAAATCATACACATTATGTACATTGGCATCTTGATAAACAAACAAAAATATATATAGTGTTTAATGTACTATGTTGCGATTCTGACATTTAGGAGTATTGTCGCTTTCCAGTGGAATAATTGTATGAAGTTTATCCGTAAAAATTATGAATTACAATGACCTTATGTCTAGTGGAATAATTGTATGAAGTTTATTCTTAAAAATTATGAATTACAGTAACCTTATGTCTACCTTAAGTGCGCTAATCCCTTATAATTCTAGGTTTTGTGAGGTACCTCGCGTGCACGCTACCCGTCTGTACGTACGCTTGCCGTCTCACGGCTGATCCTGTACGGCCACTTCTTGGTACGGTATAGTGGTCGTACCGCTTGCATGTAGTCTTAATACCTAATCTGTGAAGCATCCTCTGTGGGTGAATGCTTGCACACTTGACAATGAGAGTCACTGCCACAAATCGGTTGCGCTCTCATTGTCGTAATCTGCGTCGCATTTTGACGCTTTATGTGTTTCTATTTAGTTGATCTGCCAGTAAGCCTGGTACCCCACAGGCACCAGTCCTGCTGTGCAGATTTTTTTTTTGGAGTGTGTAGCTGAAAAAGAAAAATGTGGTGAGTGTTTGAGAGTGTTGGGATTAGTGCAGGTTGACGTATATAAAATAAAAATAAAAAAAAAAATAGTACACAATCATGGCATGCCGCAAATAATATGACACTGCTATATGGTAGTGAAATTCCTGTCACCAGTTTCCTGTATCTGGTGACGATGCCTGTGAAAAAATGGCGAGGTTTAGAAAAAACATATTAGTATGACATATTCTCTATGTCGCTTCCTGTGTCATAGTTTTTTACTGGCTGAAGCTCTTCTTTCTCTGAAAAAAAAATAGCGTGATTAATGTTGATTTGCTGCAAGACCGGGCTTACCCTATACGGTGCCGTAATGCCGTAAATAATATGTAGTTGGTCTTACCCCGGTAGCGGAATTGTGGTTACCGGGTGCCGATATATTCCACTTTGATTATGCCTATTGTACTATATTATATATTATCCTATATTATAGTGTATTGTCGGACTTACCCTGATGCCGGATTTGGCGGTCATCAGGAGCCGACCGGCGTTACTTAATACTATCTAACTTAATTATGGTCTAATTAAAAAAAAAATGCTATTTCTAGTCCGAGAGGGTTGCCTTAATCTATTGCCGAAATGTGCTGCGCCATACCCGGCAACAGCGGTGAATAAATTTGCTTAATCCTAGGTTGCGTGTCAAATGCAACCGTCTTACAACTAAATTTGGCCTAGGACGATCGCCTGGGGCAATTAAATCCCCAGGACACCACCCGCACGAGCCCCAGAAACACCGGTTGTCTCTAGGGTCGCTAGATTCCGTCCCCTTAACTCTAGGTGTCGACGTCTATTACTAGTACTAATCTATTCGCAGGCGGCTTACGGTGCCACTAAGCTAACCGTTTCGCCCGCTGTAACTTCCTTGTTCATGACCGTTTGCTGTTCCGATTTATCGTAGTTGAGCCGCCCACTTGGCTCCTGTGAGGTGCGCGCACTGCCCCTCTCTTAATGCCCTCTGGTTGCCCGCTGCGTCGCCATTTGTGTGGGCATTGGACAGTGTGGTCCAATGGCATAATATCCTCCGGGAAGGAAGCGTCCGGGGAGTCCTCTTCGCCTGTGTCGGCCGCAATAGTAATGATTCATGTGTCCTCCGGGAAGGGAGCGTCCGGGGAATCCTCTTCGCCTGTGTCGGCCGCAATATTTATATTCATGTGTCCTCCGGGAAGTGAGCGTCCGGGGAATCCTCTTCGCCTTAATCGGCATCGCTGGGTTGGCCCACTGAACCCCTTTGAGTGCCCGCTATGCTACTCATTTAAGAACTCTGGCGACCCGTTGTCGTCCATTTACGTGGGCGCAGGACCGAATGAGCGCGTACATTCCATATATATATATTCATATTTCATTCTTCATTATTGATTACCGTCGTGGTCTTCACCTTCACCTCGCGGGGTAAGGACTTGTCGGATCTAGGATTGGTCCTGCTGAACCCTTGGATCCTGCTTCACTCCTGACGAATAGGAGTCTGACTCCCCGCCATGGAAGTCCTACTTACGTAAATTTAACTAACAGTCTAGTCACAATATGGGGTCGTCTCTAGGGATAGCTCCCGAGGCCGGCGCGGAGTGAGCTATTTCTCCCGCCATTCTCAGAAAGTCTCCCTGCAGGTCTTGGCTTCGACGACCGTGGCACAAAGTGGGTGTAGCATCCCTTCCTCCCAGGGGCGGTTTATGCGCACCTAGGATTCCAGAGCTTGCCCGACCAGGCCGCGAATGCTTTGACCTTACGTGGTTCGTCTATTTGGTCAGGTCAGTGATTTGATGAGCCAACTGGGGTAAGGGTCCACATCGCCTTCCCCAGCTCTGCTCCAGGGTGGTCCCTCCGACCTTCGGCTTACACCGTTGTCAACAATCAGATCGTATCAGATTCCTTTGTAAGAAAAAAAAAATGTGTCGTAACCTGTGTAAATAGTTAAACTCTGTGTAAAATGTAAAATATTTCCAGTGTTGCGGGGTTGTAGATCTTCTAAGTACATGGGCTACTTCTGGCCTACCATCGCTACGTCAGCTTTCCAGCAATAATGCTTTCTTTACCTTAATGGAGGTGTTAGTAGGGTCTGTAATGTCAGGTACCCTGTTATTAGGATTTGGGGGTAATTATTTGTTGAGTGGGCTTAAAGTAAGGTAGGAAGGGTTTGCGCACCTTTGGGTTCCACGTTAGTGGTGGCCTGAAACCGGTGATGCCACTGGGATGCTTCTATAGTGAGTGGAGTGGGGAGGTAATTCCCGGGATTGCAAAGATACGAAAATTCATGCAGGTTTGATATTAAAATCCCTGGTAAATGGATGGGATACTCATGCATGTGTCTGGATATGAAGTTTCTGCCTTCATGTACGGATAGGTGTAGGATGGGGCATAATACCATATGTTCCTTTCATGCGGGAGAGTTTAAGTACTAAAGAATGGTTAGTATATATCTATGGCCTCCTCTCTCATTTGGAGAGGCGCATTATGCTTCTTTAATGTTTGCTGAGCCACCCCTAATACTCGGGTGGTAGCACCGTGGCTCAAGGCGTAGCATGCCTGCTCTTTAGACGCATGAAGTCCATCAACCCCTTGTGTGTATTTTGTAATGTAGTGTAGCTGTTTTTGGTCGTGTAGATGTGTTTGCGTTGTTTATGTTGGGCGTGAGAAGGTTATGGGAAGGGAGTAAGGTGGTACGCTGGTAGCCTGTTCTCCTGTCGTCCTCCCTTGGTCTATGTTGGCTTTCTATCCGCGCCTTGGGATAGTAGAGCTGCATGACCTAATCTGGTCGGCCATTTGCAGTGTAGATGTGGCCAGTGGTCGTAATGCGACTGGTCATGTGCTAGTCATCTGTAATGACTCTTATGCCTTACGAGCGATAAGAGAAGTTATTAGGGGGGAGATCTTGTCTGTGTTTGCTCCTAATTGTTGAGTGCGTGTGCGTGTGTGTGACTATGTACCGCTACACCACGCGGACGGTTGGTCTGTTGCAGGCCAAGTCGTAATATGTATCGCCTGTGTGGGCAGAAGGCGCCCGTGGCTTGCCAACGTCTTTGCGAACGTGCCCTAGAGGCCCAAGATAAGTTCCGCTGTGTCACGTCTTGTCCATTGCCAAATGTTTTTGCAGTGTGGAAAAAAAAATGTATGGTGTTATAATTGTTATGTGTTTGTAATTTCATGGTCACTGGCGCAACGCAATAGTGTCTCGTCACCGCATTATTGCAGTGTAACTAGTCTGCTGTCAGCAGTTAGTATGTGCAATACCAGGCTGGGAAGTTACTGTTTGTCATCCGCTGGTATGTGCCTTTCTGCACGAATGCAAGTGTGGTCATTGTTTTGGATTCCTAGCCTAATGTAGCAATTCGTCCTAGTTAGGTAATGACGTCGTGTGGCCATTGTTCCCTAAGACTTGTGTCTTGTGAAATTTTCCTACCTGTGTTTGTGAAATGTATTGTCTATGTCAGGTGTAATTCGAAATTTTCTGTCTGGCTTTTGGTGGGAGGAAATGTAGTATTCCCTGTTCATGCATTTGTATGGGCCAATTTCGGTGTGGTTGGGAGCCTGGATAACTGCTTCCCCTTGTGTCTAAATTTTTACTGGAACTCAGACCCGTGACCTTATGTCATTCTCTGTGTTTTATGTTTGCGTTGTGTTACAGGGCTTGGGGCTTTCCCAGTGTGGTTTTTGCTTGTGTTCCGTGTACCAAAAATACCATTGGATAGTTAGTTTTTGGTACGCGTGTGGTGTGTGGTCATGGGTTCGAATCCGGTTGTCTGTAAAGACTTGGTGTGATCATTTCCGTGCCGCATATAATATGGCACGTTCCCGTGGATGTGCAATGCGCAAATGAAAGCATGCATACCTGTGTAGAGTTTGTACGTTTTTGATTTCCCCTTGTAGTGTAATTTTGGAAGATATAGGGTCTCTAAATCGGGCGTGAATGATGCCGTGCGCTCTGCTCTGAGAGCTGTTGTCTGTAAGCGTGCAGGTTATCACTGAGGCCTGCGTTATTGCTGAGTATGGAGGTATCGGATTACAATGTCCTGCGCGCACGCTCGTTACTTGTCTTGATAACGCTGTATGTCCGGCACATGTGTTTTTAATCGCTTACTCTCCGTGACTGTGATGAGTGCTTTTCGCATTGTGACAGAAAAGAGGGGAATTTGTGGTTTAACGTGACCGTATCTGGAGATCATGAGCCACGGGATTTCCGTTTTACTTGGAATCCAAACCACAGGCCATGGCATTTCACTTCGGAAATCTCATATGCGTTGGCCGTACTTGTAGAAGAACCTTCCATTGCCTACATGTGCGTCCCCAGATTTTGTGTTACTGTACCGTGGTTCGATTATGCCCCTACAATGGTACGAAATGTCATTATGCCCGCGTGTCTCCGGGACAGTTCTGTGGGGTGTTAGGATCGTATCCCGGCACGGTCAGTGGGCTATTTCTTGGCCCTCTTTTCACGCCTGCCCGTGGGATTACTTCCTTTCCTTTTGGCAGTATTTCCGCCTTTACGTGTACCTATGTATTAAATATGTATATTTGTTTAACTTGGCCACCTTTCTTTCATCGGGCTTAATGCCTGCGTCATAATAGAAAAAAAAAAATGAGCTATGCCCCGCTCTGGATTAAGAGAGCACTTTGAAAGAAAATAATAGCAGGTGGCGATAGTCTCTAAAAATTATGTCGTGAACACTATAAAAAATGTTAAAAAAAAATGTGCTTGGGACCTGAGTGTAGTATTTACAATTTTGGTAACGTGAGTACTACTGTAATCTGGTTACGTCTCAGGGGAATCTACCGACACTGTCTAGTACACATTAGGAAGGCCATTGCAAGATGTAATTGATACACTTGTATCCACGTCATGAGCAAAGCCAGTGCACTGTGGGAGTCAAACCTGCCCTTCAAAGTAATTGTAACTCACCAAAATGACCGTGTCTCGTCCCGGTGTGCAATTGGGCTTGTCCGTTAGTTAAAGCACACCTCACCAAATTTTTGAAATTAGTTTGAGATTCTTAATTCCTGCCACCTTACGGCTTTCGCCCGCAACAGGAGGATCTATCAAACTGTGGAACCCTAACATAGAACGTTTAGTCATTTCTACTTAGAAAGACTCACTTAAGCTTTATGCTGTGATTTTATGCTTAAGTTGTGTTCAAAATATCTCTTTTTCGGCCTGAAGCCTGCTTGGCTTCCACTTGGCTTAGCATATTAGAGACTTTACGTTATGGCGTTAATCACTTCGCCCAATAACCATTGATGGCCTGAGAGAAAAATGCCATGGTTCCGAAAAAAAAAACAAGAAGGATTTAGAATTGTTCCTTCTAATTTGGCTATATTGCACTGTATATACATAAAATAAGAAAGAAAAATATGCGATTTTATGTTTATTATCTACTTGTTGGACCATTCTCTTATCGCCCCCGTGTGAAAGAACTTATGTGGCCTATAATGTTGGTGTTAGCGATGTTAGTTTATTTCTGTGGCCCTGGTGGAAGTCGTTATCCTCTTTCGAGCTTCAGTGCTCAGAAAGGTGAAGGGTTTTGCCCTGTTATTAGATGATAGGCCTCTGGAATCCACTGGGGTGTTCCTTTGCTACCTTCCGCAGGAATTTCTAGTAAAGTAAGCTTTGGCCTACTTCCACCGTAGCGCGTGTCTATAGGTTTGAGTGTACCTGTATTCGAGGGCCTAATTGTGCTTGACGCTGCCCTAGTAGATTTTACGGGAGTGTGGATATATTTGACTGCGTGGTTTTGTGGGGTAGGTGAGAACACCTTTCCTAATCCCCGTGTACTGTGTGGTAATGCCCGGTCAAAATGTTCGTGCGTATATCGTGCATCCTGAGGGACTAATACCGGTGTTCGCCTTCGTTCTGGCAATTTTGCCCTTTGAACTGGCGGTAAAGGTCGCATAATGGCTTGTGTCTGGCCTAGCAATGTGGTGGCGTGTAGTCTGACCGCTTTTCGGCCTGTGGCCACGGCCGACTCCTGCCAATGTGTTAGCCTATCTGTGTACGTGTATGTAGGCTTTATGTACTGTAGGGCGGGCTCTACGTCGTCTGCCCATGACGTGGTTACGTCCCTTTGTTTTCTTGTCATATCGTGTGTGTTTAATGGCCCTGGCTTCAACTCCCTCTCGTCCCTTTGTTCCGAGGGGATTGTTCTAGGCTCGGCCCCTCGGTTTGGCAAAATTGCCTTCCGATCCGGAGCTGAAGGACGTGTGTTTGTGTTAGGTTTATTCTGCAGTAGGTTGGAGCCTAACCTGGCCGTCTTCTTGACTGTGGCCACGGCGAACTCCTTCCTATGTGTGGCAGCACGTGTCGAGAGGGACATCCTCGCAAATTGTCGAGCTAGCGTATCTACGCTTATGTCCTCTCTCGGCTGGGCTGGTGGCCCTACCAAGAACTCAAAAATGGCCTTATTGGCTTGTAGCTCACGGTATTTGTCCCAAATTTGGGTGTACTGCCTTATTGAGGCTCATGGCCTGCTTGCAAATTACTGTATTAATGTATTAATGTTTCTGTGCTCGGTATTGTTTTGTGGCCGCTAGTTGGAGAAGCGCTTGGACGCGAATTAGCTCCTTGTATTGGGCGTGTAAACTTGTGTAGTGCACCCTCATTCTCTCGAGGGTTGCATTATCTATTACGGGACCATGTGTGGTGATTAATTGTTGGTATATTCTGTTTCTTTGTATATGGACCCTATTGAGGTGTTCATGTATGTGATTCAAGTGCTTATGTACGCATCTTAGCCGCGCTGTCCTACCCTCTGACGGAGTGTATGGCTGTTTGCCCTGTATTGTCCCGACTTTTGTTTGGAGTGCCCGTATTTGTGTTTGCCGGCTTTGTATGTGCCTCTGGCATCTGAACAATAATGTTAATAATATTGGCGTACCCCTATTGCCTCTATGGCTTGCAATCTCTGCATGAGGTGCCATTCTGACTGAAGTGTATGGGCCTACAATAAGAATAATAAATAAAAAAAAATCTGTGCGTGTTTGACAGTGTATTCTTATATTTCTCTGATTCTGTATGGGGCTAGGGGGTTGGTTTATTAAGAATTTCCCCTGTGTAGCTAGTTTGGAGCACACAAAAAAAAAATGGTGCTTTTTGTCTGGGGGAAAAATTTTCTCACTATTTGCTTGGCTTTTTGCGGTACGGAAGGGGTCGTTTTAACTACGAGGGCTCGTTGGTTGAGTCCTTTTCTCTATGCGTAGTACCCCGCCTCCACCAGTGTTTTAGATCCCTTATTTGGGGGTGGATCTAAAAGGGAGAGTCGTTGTACTAATTTATAAGGTGGTGCCTAAAAGGGTAGCTTCCCTTGTCAGGGTAAGCTGACCAGTGTAGAGTGTTGTGGTGTGCTAGGAACTAGGGGGCGTTCCTATAAATAATGTAGTAGTGTTTGTAGGGATGGGACCCACTGCAAAGGGTCGCTGTGCTGGTCGCTCAGCTCAGCTGACTGCTTATTATGTAACTGCCTCTGTTCGTATCAGCCGAGTGGCACGCGCTGCTTGTTGGCAGCCGAGCCGGCTCGGGGAACACAAAGGTACCTGAGTTAGCGCTATTGGGCTACCGTCTGTCACGTCTTACCGTGACGGGAATAAGGAAGGGCGTTGGGATGTAAAAAGGCGTATAAACAGTAAAACGTGTGTAGAGTGTGGACCAAGTGTTTTATTGGTCTGTGATTCTGAGTGTGAGTCCCTTGTAGGGAATGGAGTTATGTTCACAATGTAATACAAGTTGTGGGTTACAGGTTACATAAGTAGGAACTCTGAACACGATTGACTGACTCACCTCGGTTGACACCAGCGTAGCCTCGGGCCGTCTCGATGAAGCACTGACAATGGAGAGACCCTTTGACCTCATTAGGATGCCTTCTTATACTCTCTGGCGCTATGTTGTCAGCAATGTGTTGGCCCAGTTACTAGTATGTAGGTATGTGTAACCATTGCGCAAGGACTGGGCTGCTTTTAGAGTGGCAAGCTGTCCCTGCTAAGTTTTATGGATGTTGGGCCGGCTTTCCAAGGGTTGCCATTTAGGGGATTTAGCCAGATGCCGGGGGGATGGACTCCAAGGGGTGCATACCCCTGGGAGGCTGTACAAGCGTCTTCCTTCATTTGTTCGCGTCCTCGCGAACGGGAACGGAACTGGAGGTTGGGGCGTTGACGTAGTGGTCCTTGCAACCCCCTCGTATCTCCTGGTGGTGTCGTATCGAAGTGTGGGTGTGAGGTCAGCCCGTGTTCAGAGGGGAGGGTTATGGGATTGACAGATATATGTATACGCTGATATTGACATTGTGAAAAAACAAACAAAAAAATTGACATTGCGAAAGATTTGATTAACATTGGGAAAAAATTGACATTTGAGAAAAATTTAACATTAAAATAAATTCGACATGTAAAAAAAAATTGCCCTTGCTATCGCTGGCATATTGCTAGTTTAAAAAAAAACATGGTTTCTGATGGTGATGTGTTACATAGTTGTGCAGGGAGGAAAAACCCAGGGCCGAACGGATGATTGCGTCGTCCGCCCCATCTTAGGGAAAAAGTGCTCCCTGCACTAAGAAAGGTAGAAGAAAATAGAAAAATGGGTGTTCCAGGGTATAATTTAAGGGAAATATTCAAAAGACGTTTATTGGTTTGGGAAAAAACGGAACACCCTGACAAATGGGGAAGTTAGAAGAAGGAAAAATGAAAGAAAACAAATCATACACATTATGTACATTGGCATCTTGATAAACAAACAAAAATATATATAGTGTTTAATGTACTATGTTGCGATTCTGACATTTAGGAGTATTGTCGCTTTCCAGTGGAATAATTGTATGAAGTTTATCCGTAAAAATTATGAATTACAATGACCTTATGTCTAGTGGAATAATTGTATGAAGTTTATTCTTAAAAATTATGAATTACAGTAACCTTATGTCTACCTTAAGTGCGCTAATCCCTTATAATTCTAGGTTTTGTGAGGTACCTCGCGTGCACGCTACCCGTCTGTACGTACGCTTGCCGTCTCACGGCTGATCCTGTACGGCCACTTCTTGGTACGGTATAGTGGTCGTACCGCTTGCATGTAGTCTTAATACCTAATCTGTGAAGCATCCTCTGTGGGTGAATGCTTGCACACTTGACAATGAGAGTCACTGCCACAAATCGGTTGCGCTCTCATTGTCGTAATCTGCGTCGCATTTTGACGCTTTATGTGTTTCTATTTAGTTGATCTGCCAGTAAGCCTGGTACCCCACAGGCACCAGTCCTGCTGTGCAGATTTTTTTTTTGGAGTGTGTAGCTGAAAAAGAAAAATGTGGTGAGTGTTTGAGAGTGTTGGGATTAGTGCAGGTTGACGTATATAAAATAAAAATAAAAAAAAAATAGTACACAATCATGGCATGCCGCAAATAATATGACTGCTATATGGTAGTGAAATTCCTGTCACCAGTTTCCTGTATCTGGTGACGATGCCTGTGAAAAAATGGCGAGGTTTAGAAAAAACATATTAGTATGACATATTCTCTATGTCGCTTCCTGTGTCATAGTTTTTTACTGGCTGAAGCTCTTCTTTCTCTGAAAAAAAAAATAGCGTGATTAATGTTGATTTGCTGCAAGACCGGGCTTACCCTATACGGTGCCGTAATGCCGTAAATAATATGTAGTTGGTCTTACCCCGGTAGCGGAATTGTGGTTACCGGGTGCCGATATATTCCACTTTGATTATGCCTATTGTACTATATTATATATTATCCTATATTATAGTGTATTGTCGGACTTACCCTGATGCCGGATTTGGCGGTCATCAGGAGCCGACCGGCGTTACTTAATACTATCTAACTTAATTATGGTCTAATTAAAAAAAAAATGCTATTTCTAGTCCGAGAGGGTTGCCTTAATCTATTGCCGAAATGTGCTGCGCCATACCCGGCAACAGCGGTGAATAAATTTGCTTAATCCTAGGTTGCGTGTCAAATGCAACCGTCTTACAACTAAATTTGGCCTAGGACGATCGCCTGGGGCAATTAAATCCCCAGGACACCACCCGCACGAGCCCCAGAAACACCGGTTGTCTCTAGGGTCGCTAGATTCCGTCCCCTTAACTCTAGGTGTCGACGTCTATTACTAGTACTAATCTATTCGCAGGCGGCTTACGGTGCCACTAAGCTAACCGTTTCGCCCGCTGTAACTTCCTTGTTCATGACCGTTTGCTGTTCCGATTTATCGTAGTTGAGCCGCCCACTTGGCTCCTGTGAGGTGCGCGCACTGCCCCTCTCTTAATGCCCTCTGGTTGCCCGCTGCGTCGCCATTTGTGTGGGCATTGGACAGTGTGGTCCAATGGCATAATATCCTCCGGGAAGGAAGCGTCCGGGGAGTCCTCTTCGCCTGTGTCGGCCGCAATAGTAATGATTCATGTGTCCTCCGGGAAGGGAGCGTCCGGGGAATCCTCTTCGCCTGTGTCGGCCGCAATATTTATATTCATGTGTCCTCCGGGAAGTGAGCGTCCGGGGAATCCTCTTCGCCTTAATCGGCATCGCTGGGTTGGCCCACTGAACCCCTTTGAGTGCCCGCTATGCTACTCATTTAAGAACTCTGGCGACCCGTTGTCGTCCATTTACGTGGGCGCAGGACCGAATGAGCGCGTACATTCCATATATATATATTCATATTTCATTCTTCATTATTGATTACCGTCGTGGTCTTCACCTTCACCTCGCGGGGTAAGGACTTGTCGGATCTAGGATTGGTCCTGCTGAACCCTTGGATCCTGCTTCACTCCTGACGAATAGGAGTCTGACTCCCCGCCATGGAAGTCCTACTTACGTAAATTTAACTAACAGTCTAGTCACAATATGGGGTCGTCTCTAGGGATAGCTCCCGAGGCCGGCGCGGAGTGAGCTATTTCTCCCGCCATTCTCAGAAAGTCTCCCTGCAGGTCTTGGCTTCGAAGACCGTGGCACAAAGTGGGTGTAGCATCCCTTCCTCCCAGGGGCGGTTTATGCGCACCTAGGATTCCAGAGCTTGCCCGACCAGGCCGCGAATGCTTTGACCTTACGTGGTTCGTCTATTTGGTCAGGTCAGTGATTTGATGAGCCAACTGGGGTAAGGGTCCACATCGCCTTCCCCAGCTCTGCTCCAGGGTGGTCCCTCCGACCTTCGGCTTACACCGTTGTCAACAATCAGATCGTATCAGATTCCTTTGTAAGAAAAAAAAAATGTGTCGTAACCTGTGTAAATAGTTAAACTCTGTGTAAAATGTAAAATATTTCCAGTGTTGCGGGGTTGTAGATCTTCTAAGTACATGGGCTACTTCTGGCCTACCATCGCTACGTCAGCTTTCCAGCAATAATGCTTTCTTTACCTTAATGGAGGTGTTAGTAGGGTCTGTAATGTCAGGTACCCTGTTATTAGGATTTGGGGGTAATTATTTGTTGAGTGGGCTTAAAGTAAGGTAGGAAGGGTTTGCGCACCTTTGGGTTCCACGTTAGTGGTGGCCTGAAACCGGTGATGCCACTGGGATGCTTCTATAGTGAGTGGAGTGGGGAGGTAATTCCCGGGATTGCAAAGATACGAAAATTCATGCAGGTTTGATATTAAAATCCCTGGTAAATGGATGGGATACTCATGCATGTGTCTGGATATGAAGTTTCTGCCTTCATGTACGGATAGGTGTAGGATGGGGCATAATAGTACTAAAGAATGGTTAGTATATATCTATGGCCTCCTCTCTCATTTGGAGAGGCGCATTATGCTTCTTTAATGTTAGCTGAGCCACCCCTAATACTCGGGTGGTAGCACCGTGGCTCAAGGCGTAGCATGCCTGCTCTTTAGACGCATGAAGTCCATCAACCCCTTGTGTGTATTTTGTAATGTAGTGTAGCTGTTTTTGGTCGTGTAGATGTGTTTGCGTTGTTTATGTTGGGCGTGAGAAGGTTATGGGAAGGGAGTAAGGTGGTACGCTGGTAGCCTGTTCTCCTGTCGTCCTCCCTTGGTCCATGTTGGCTTTCTATCCGCGCCTTGGGATAGTAGAGCTGCATGACCTAATCTGGTCGGCCATTTGCAGTGTAGATGTGGCCAGTGGTCGTAATGCGACTGGTCATGTGCTAGTCATCTGTAATGACTCTTATGCCTTACGAGCGATAAGAGAAGTTATTAGGGGGGAGATCTTGTCTGTGTTTGCTCCTAATTGTTGAGTGCGTGTGCGTGTGTGTGACTATGTACCGCTACACCACGCGGACGGTTGGTCTGTTGCAGGCCAAGTCGTAATATGTATCGCCTGTGTGGGCAGAAGGCGCCCGTGGCTTGCCAACGTCTTTGCGAACGTGCCCTAGAGGCCCAAGATAAGTTCCGCTGTGTCACGTCTTGTCCATTGCCAAATGTTTTTGCAGTGTGGAAAAAAAAATGTATGGTGTTATAATTGTTATGTGTTTGTAATTTCATGGTCACTGGCGCAACGCAATAGTGTCTCGTCACCGCATTATTGCAGTGTAACTAGTCTGCTGTCAGCAGTTAGTATGTGCAATACCAGGCTGGGAAGTTACTGTTTGTCATCCGCTGGTATGTGCCTTTCTGCACGAATGCAAGTGTGGTCATTGTTTTGGATTCCTAGCCTAATGTAGCAATTCGTCCTAGTTAGGTAATGACGTCGTGTGGCCATTGTTCCCTAAGACTTGTGTCTTGTGAAATTTTCCTACCTGTGTTTGTGAAATGTATTGTCTATGTCAGGTGTAATTCGAAATTTTCTGTCTGGCTTTTGGTGGGAGGAAATGTAGTATTCCCTGTTCATGCATTTGTATGGGCCAATTTCGGTGTGGTTGGGAGCCTGGATAACTGCTTCCCCTTGTGTCTAAATTTTTACTGGAACTCAGACCCGTGACCTTATGTCATTCTCTGTGTTTTATGTTTGCGTTGTGTTACAGGGCTTGGGGCTTTCCCAGTGTGGTTTTTGCTTGTGTTCCGTGTACCAAAAATACCATTGGATAGTTAGTTTTTGGTACGCGTGTGGTGTGTGGTCATGGGTTCGAATCCGGTTGTCTGTAAAGACTTGGTGTGATCATTTCCGTGCCGCATATAATATGGCACGTTCCCGTGGATGTGCAATGCGCAAATGAAAGCATGCATACCTGTGTAGAGTTTGTACGTTTTTGATTTCCCCTTGTAGTGTAATTTTGGAAGATATAGGGTCTCTAAATCGGGCGTGAATGATGCCGTGCGCTCTGCTCTGAGAGCTGTTGTCTGTAAGCGTGCAGGTTATCACTGAGGCCTGCGTTATTGCTGAGTATGGAGGTATCGGATTACAATGTCCTGCGCGCACGCTCGTTACTTGTCTTGATAACGCTGTATGTCCGGCACATGTGTTTTTAATCGCTTACTCTCCGTGACTGTGATGAGTGCTTTTCGCATTGTGACAGAAAAGAGGGGAATTTGTGGTTTAACGTGACCGTATCTGGAGATCATGAGCCACGGGATTTCCGTTTTACTTGGAATCCAAACCACAGGCCATGGCATTTCACTTCGGAAATCTCATATGCGTTGGCCGTACTTGTAGAAGAACCTTCCATTGCCTACATGTGCGTCCCCAGATTTTGTGTTACTGTACCGTGGTTCGATTATGCCCCTACAATGGTACGAAATGTCATTATGCCCGCGTGTCTCCGGGACAGTTCTGTGGGGTGTTAGGATCGTATCCCGGCACGGTCAGTGGGCTATTTCTTGGCCCTCTTTTCACGCCTGCCCGTGGGATTACTTCCTTTCCTTTTGGCAGTATTTCCGCCTTTACGTGTACCTATGTATTAAATATGTATATTTGTTTAACTTGGCCACCTTTCTTTCATCGGGCTTAATGCCTGCGTCATAATAGAAAAAAAAAAATGAGCTATGCCCCGCTCTGGATTAAGAGAGCACTTTGAAAGAAAATAATAGCAGGTGGCGATAGTCTCTAAAAATTATGTCGTGAACACTATAAAAAATGTTAAAAAAAAATGTGCTTGGGACCTGAGTGTAGTATTTACAATTTTGGTAACGTGAGTACTACTGTAATCTGGTTACGTCTCAGGGGAATCTACCGACACTGTCTAGTACACATTAGGAAGGCCATTGCAAGATGTAATTGATACACTTGTATCCACGTCATGAGCAAAGCCAGTGCACTGTGGGAGTCAAACCTGCCCTTCAAAGTAATTGTAACTCACCAAAATGACCGTGTCTCGTCCCGGTGTGCAATTGGGCTTGTCCGTTAGTTAAAGCACACCTCACCAAATTTTTGAAATTAGTTTGAGATTCTTAATTCCTGCCACCTTACGGCTTTCGCCCGCAACAGGAGGATCTATCAAACTGTGGAACCCTAACATAGAACGTTTAGTCATTTCTACTTAGAAAGACTCACTTAAGCTTTATGCTGTGATTTTATGCTTAAGTTGTGTTCAAAATATCTCTTTTTCGGCCTGAAGCCTGCTTGGCTTCCACTTGGCTTAGCATATTAGAGACTTTACGTTATGGCGTTAATCACTTCGCCCAATAACCATTGATGGCCTGAGAGAAAAATGCCATGGTTCCGAAAAAAAAAACGAAGGATTTAGAATTGTTCCTTCTAATTTGGCTATATTGCACTGTATATACATAAAATAAGAAAGAAAAATATGCGATTTTATGTTTATTATCTACTTGTTGGACCATTCTCTTATCGCCCCCGTGTGAAAGAACTTATGTGGCCTATAATGTTGGTGTTAGCGATGTTAGTTTATTTCTGTGGCCCTGGTGGAAGTCGTTATCCTCTTTCGAGCTTCAGTGCTCAGAAAGGTGAAGGGTTTTGCCCTGTTATTAGATGATAGGCCTCTGGAATCCACTGGGGTGTTCCTTTGCTACCTTCCGCAGGAATTTCTAGTAAAGTAAGCTTTGGCCTACTTCCACCGTAGCGCGTGTCTATAGGTTTGAGTGTACCTGTATTCGAGGGCCTAATTGTGCTTGACGCTGCCCTAGTAGATTTTACGGGAGTGTGGATATATTTGACTGCGTGGTTTTGTGGGGTAGGTGAGAACACCTTTCCTAATCCCCGTGTACTGTGTGGTAATGCCCGGTCAAAATGTTCGTGCGTATATCGTGCATCCTGAGGGACTAATACCGGTGTTCGCCTTCGTTCTGGCAATTTTGCCCTTTGAACTGGCGGTAAAGGTCGCATAATGGCTTGTGTCTGGCCTAGCAATGTGGTGGCGTGTAGTCTGACCGCTTTTCGGCCTGTGGCCACGGCCGACTCCTGCCAATGTGTTAGCCTATCTGTGTACGTGTATGTAGGCTTTATGTACTGTAGGGCGGGCTCTACGTCGTCTGCCCATGACGTGGTTACGTCCCTTTGTTTTCTTGTCATATCGTGTGTGTTTAATGGCCCTGGCTTCAACTCCCTCTCGTCCCTTTGTTCCGAGGGGATTGTTCTAGGCTCGGCCCCTCGGTTTGGCAAAATTGCCTTCCGATCCGGAGCTGAAGGACGTGTGTTTGTGTTAGGTTTATTCTGCAGTAGGTTGGAGCCTAACCTGGCCGTCGTCTTGACTGTGGCCACGGCGAACTCCTTCCTATGTGTGGCAGCACGTGTCGAGAGGGACATCCTCGCAAATTGTCGAGCTAGCGTATCTACGCTTATGTCCTCTCTCGGCTGGGCTGGTGGCCCTACCAAGAACTCAAAAATGGCCTTATTGGCTTGTAGCTCACGGTATTTGTCCCAAATTTGGGTGTACTGCCTTATTGAGGCTCATGGCCTGCTTGCAAATTACTGTATTAATGTATTAATGTTTCTGTGCTCTGTATTGTTTTGTGGCCGCTAGTTGGAGAAGCGCTTGGACGCGAATTAGCTCCTTGTATTGGGCGTGTAAACTTGTGTAGTGCACCCTCATTCTCTCGAGGGTTGCATTATCTATTACGGGACCATGTGTGGTGATTAATTGTTGGTATATTCTGTTTCTTTGTATATGGACCCTATTGAGGTGTTCATGTATGTGATTCAAGTGCTTATGTACGCATCTTAGCCGCGCTGTCCTACCCTCTGACGGAGTGTATGGCTGTTTGCCCTGTATTGTCCCGACTTTTGTTTGGAGTGCCCGTATTTGTGTTTGCCGGCTTTGTATGTGCCTCTGGCATCTGAACAATAATGTTAATAATATTGGCGTACCCCTATTGCCTCTATGGCTTGCAATCTCTGCATGAGGTGCCATTCTGACTGAAGTGTATGGGCCTACAATAAGAATAATAAATAAAAAAAAATCTGTGCGTGTTTGACAGTGTATTCTTATATTTCTCTGATTCTGTATGGGGCTAGGGGGTTGGTTTATTAAGAATTTCCCCTGTGTAGCTAGTTTGGAGCACACAAAAAAAAAATGGTGCTTTTTGTCTGGGGGAAAAATTTTCTCACTATTTGCTTGGCTTTTTGCGGTACGGAAGGGGTCGTTTTAACTACGAGGGCTCGTTGGTTGAGTCCTTTTCTCTATGCGTAGTACCCCGCCTCCACCAGTGTTTTAGATCCCTTATTTGGGGGTGGATCTAAAAGGGAGAGTCGTTGTACTAATTTATAAGGTGGTGCCTAAAAGGGTAGCTTCCCTTGTCAGGGTAAGCTGACCAGTGTAGAGTGTTGTGGTGTGCTAGGAACTAGGGGGCGTTCCTATAAATAATGTAGTAGTGTTTGTAGGGATGGGACCCACTGCAAAGGGTCGCTGTGCTGGTCGCTCAGCTCAGCTGACTGCTTATTATGTAACTGCCTCTGTTCGTATCAGCCGAGTGGCACGCGCTGCTTGTTGGCAGCCGAGCCGGCTCGGGGAACACAAAGGTACCTGAGTTAGCGCTATTGGGCTACCGTCTGTCACGTCTTACCGTGACGGGAATAAGGAAGGGCGTTGGGATGTAAAAAGGCGTATAAACAGTAAAACGTGCGTAGAGTGTGGACCAAGTGCTTTATTGGAAAGAAGTTCCGATGTTTGTGTTTGATCTTTAGTGGAGTCTCCGACACCTCCAAGCATTTTGGTGCTGGCTCCCCAGAATCCGAAGGCCTGCAAATCGCTGAAAGCGATGGTGGATAGGTTACCACCTGGGGTAGTAGCTTTTGCTGAATTTTCCTCCATGCTTTCTTGAGACAGTTGAAAAACTGTAATTTGGGTCGGTGATATTTCACACCGGCCAAAGTGAGCCTAGGAGCCACCAGCACTGATCGGCTCACCGACCCAGCTTCCCGCTGGGAGTGGTTACCCAACCTTCCACTGGGTTGCTCGGCTTAACAGGGGACACCTCGGGTAGGTTACGTGCTGGAGTTGGAGTAAAAGAGGCTAAGTTGGATTCTCTTGCTGAATCCATTATGTTTGAGTTGCAGGTGACATGCAACGACGCATTTCACTCCCATTTGCCCAGAGCCACACGGACTCCTCCCAGGTTGATTCCTGAGACCCAATTGCCATTATTATTATTATTATTATTCTTGCATCGTTATGCCCGACTCAGGAGCACGGTTGAACCTGTTTAGCTGATGTGTTGGCCTTCTTTTCCTTCCAAAATCTCTTCATCCTCTCGCTGAACGCCTTTCTTCGGTCTTCTGTCCAATTTATGGTGGCTCTGGTGTTGGGTTTGTCTTCAAATTGGTGATTGTCGATTAGGGTTCAGAATTTGCATCTGTCCTGTATAATATTGTCTGAAATGTTGATTTCCTGGAGATCTGTTTCAATTTCACGTAGCCAGCTGTTCTTGGTTTTTAGTGAGAGGGCCAAGTTGAGAATTCTTTTAGTCGATCTGCCATTGTTCATTCTGATAATGTGCCTGTAAAATTTTAATAGTCTTTTCCGAAAAGTATGAGACATTTTTTCACATTGGCGATATATTTCCTGGGATGACTTTTTCCTCCAGATTCCCTCTTTAAAAACTGGGCCAAAAATTTTTCGTAAAATTTTCCTGTCTTGTTTTTCAATCTCTTTGGTTAAAGATTTGCCACCAATGATTAAGGTTTCTGATGCATATAACGCCTCCGGTTTGATTACTGTATTATAATGTCTAAGTTTTGCTTTCCGAGATATTGATTTTTTTGTTATACCTATTCCAAGTGATTCTGTAAGCTTTCTGTAATTTGGAAATTCTCTCTTTATTTGCTTCACGGTTTAAACCAGAGGGCTGAATATTTTCTCCCAGATATTTGAATTCGTTCACTTGAAAGATTTTGCCGAATTTAGTCCTCATAGGTTGTTGGTCTGTAGAAGGAATGGATTAATTGTTGGAAATACATGGTTTAGGAAAAAGAACTCCCAAAAAATAACTAGGTATGGATGGGGAGACAGAAAGACAAAAACAATGATCGATCTTATCCTAGTGGAAAAGGATAAACGTAGACAACTGGTAGATGTGACAGCTATGCCAAGAGGAGATTTTGAAGGAGACCATAAAGTGGTGATAGCCAAATTAAGGCTTGGGAAAATCACAAAGCTTGCAGAGAAAAGGGAAAGAAAAATAAAGGTTTGGAAGCTAAAAGAGAGAGAGGCAATGGAAAAGTTCCAAGAAGACTTGAAAAAGGAAATTCCCAAAGACGAAGCAAAAAGTGTCGAACAGGAATGGGCATGTTTTAGAAATTGTTTTGCGAAGTGTGCAATAAACACTTGTGGAAGACTATCAGGGAAGAAAAAGGAAAGGGAGACTCCTTGGTGGAACAACAGGGTAAAGGAAGCTGTTAAAGAAAAACAAATGGCATGGAGGAAGTGGATAGGCAGTAAAAATGCAGAGAAATGGCAAAAATATAGAGAAGCAAAGAAGGCATGCCAAAAAATTGTACAAGAAGAAAAAAGGAAAAGTTGGGAAGGTTTCACGGAAACTTTGAAGGAGGATATCCAAGGAAGTAAAAAGGTTCTATATGGATTGGTGGAAAACAGTATAAAAGGTAGGGAAAACACAAAATTTGTAAAAACTGAAGCAGGACAGATATTGTATCAAAGAGATGATATATTAAAAAGATGGGAAGAATACTTTTCAAAGCTACTAAATGTTAAATACATTGAACTGGAAGATGAAAAAGAGCAAGAAGGAACAATGGAAGAAGAAGAAGAACAAGAAAAGGAGATCACTATGCTAGAAATAGAGGAAGCCATACAGAAGATGAAGAGCGGTAAAGCAGCAGGAGAGGATGAGGTGTCCGCGGAAATGATAAAAGCAGAGGGACCAATAGGTGTACAGTGGTTGTATAGATTATTTAGAATAATTTGGAAGAAGAAAGAGATTCCAGAAGAATGGGGAAAGGGATTAATTATCCCATTTTTAAGAAAGGTGACAAAAAGGAATGCAATAACTACAGAGGGATCACTCTTATCGCTCATGTAGCTAAGATCTTTGAGAGAGTTTTGGAAGACAGACTGAGGAGGAAGATAGGAGAGATGGAAGAAGAACAGTATGGTTTTAGGAAAGACAGATCAACATTTGACCTAATCTTTGCATTAAGGCAAATGATGGAGAAAAGATGGGAATTTGGAAAAGACATGGTGATGATATTTATTGATATTGAGAAAGCGTACGACAGTGTGCCTCGACAGGTGGTTTGGAATGTATTAAGGAAAAGGAGAGTTAACGGAGCTGAGGTCCAAATGTTAAAAGCTATGTACAAATATTGTGTGAGTAGCGTGAAGACCAGTATAGGAGAAACAGAATGGTTTAAAGTGGAAACAGGTCTCCGACAGGGAAGTGTATTGTCCCCCTTACTATTCATCATAGTCATGGATGAAATTCACAAGAATGTTAAACAGAGATTGGGACAAGAGGCAACAAAGGCCATGCTGTTTGCAGATGATATAGTGATATGGGGCGAGGATGAAAAGGAAGTACAAAAACAACTAGATGTATGGAATCAAGAAATAGAGAAATTTGGGATGAAAGTAAGCACAGAGAAGAGCAAGACAATGGTAATGTCAAGAGGAAGGAAGGAAGGAAGAGGAAAGATAGAATTGAATGGGAAAATTCTAGAAGTGGTTAAAAGTTTCAAGTACTTGGGAAGTGTGATCACAGAAGATGGAAGGATAACTGAGGAAATTGGAAAGAGAATACAACAAGCGAACAGTTTTTACCAGAGCATAAGGGGTATTCTGTGGAACCGAGATGTCCCAAAGAAATGTAAAAATGTATTATATTCAACCTACTACAGACCCATACTAACATATGCAGCTGGAGCGTGGACTACTACAAAAAGAGAGGAGAGTAGAATACAAGCCGCGGAGATGAAATTCCTAAGAGGTATAGAGGGCAAGACCAGAAGAGATAGTTAGAAATGAAGAGATTAGAAAAAGGACAGGAATCTTGAAGCTGCAGGACAGGATAGAAACAACAAAGTTAAAGTGGTATGGACATATGATGAGAATGGGAGAGGAGAGAGTACCAAAGAAAACTTTCTGTGAAAAGATGACAGGGAAGAGACCACGAGGAAGGCCCCGGAAGAGATGGGCAGATACAGTGTGGGAGTGTGTAGAGAAGAGAGGAGGAAAACCTGAAGAAGTACTAAAAACAGGAGAGGAGTGGTGGAGAGACAGGAAACGTTGGAGGTCCTTAATTCACAACCCGACCCAGGAAGCTGGAAACGGAAAATGAAGATGATGATGATGAGGTTGTCCGTCTAAGTATCGTGAGGCTCCTTCCATGTACTGAGTTTTCTCATAAGAAATTTGAAGTCCCGTTTTGATGGCAATTTCATGTAATTTCTCAATGGAATGAATTGCTTCTTGCCTGTTATTAGAAAGGATTGCTATGTCATCAGCAAAGGCCAAACAATGTACATGAATTCTATCTTTGAGTAGTCTGCCAAGGGTTATTCCCTTAGTTTCCTTTTCCCAGGTCCTGATTATCTTCTCAAGTACGATTTTGAACAGTAACGGAGATAATCCGTCTCCTTGGCGGACCCCAGTGTTAATTGCAAAAGGCTCAGATATTTCGCCGAGGAATTTAACTTTTGAAGTAGTGCCAGTTAATGTTTGTCTGATTAATTCTCTTGTTTTTCTATCCACTTGAAATTCTTCTAGAGTATTGAAAAGTGTTTGACGATCTATAGAGTCATATGCTTTTCTGAAATCTACAAAGGTAATGACGGTCTGTCTGGTTTTGCGCATTTGTAGGATAGTTTTGAGATTAAGAATTTGTTCCGTATATGATCTTCCTTTTCGGAAACCTGCCTGGTATTCTCCAATCAGACGGTCTGTTTGTTTCTCAAGTCTAGTGAGCAGGGCTTTGGAGAAAATTTTATAAATATTTATTTATTTATTCGTGTCAGAAATACAAAGTATGTGTTAAACAGACGACTTCAAACAGTTTCTGCCCAGAACTTAGCCACTTCGATAGCACTTGAATTACCTTCAGTCAAGTCATTCATTGTGCAGCTGTACGGGCACAATGGACAGGAGAAGAGGTGTTGTGTTGTCTGGGTTGCGCCACAATCACACAGGACTGTCTTGGTCGGAAAATGCCACTTATATAAGTTGTCCCTGGATCTTGCAACTTCCACCGTCAGTCTGTTCAGGGAATTTTATAAATAACTGGTATCAAGGAAATTCCTCTATAATTATTGATGTTGGTTTTATCCCCTTTCTTGAGCAGTGGATGGATTAGCGCACATTTCCAATCCTCAGGTATTTCTTCAGTGATCCAGATGTTCTCAAGAATTGAGTGGATTTTCCGGGCTACGTTCTCACCTATCTTCAGCATTTCGGCAATTATACCATCTTCCCCTGGGGCTTTATTGTTTTTGAGTCCATGGATTATTTCTGTAATTTCTTCCAATGTTGGGGGTTCTGAATCTTGGTTGGATGTTCTTTTTTCAAAGATGAGTTGTTCTTTAGGGGATTCACAGTTTAAAAGATCCTTGAAATAATCTGCTAGGAGTTTGCAATTTTCTTGATTATTTGTTTCCAATGTCCCATCCGGGCGTTTGAAGCAAATACTGGGTGCCTGATAATTTGATAATTCTTCTCTGAATGTTTTATAGAAGTTTCGTGTATTGTTTTTAGTAAAATCTTATTCAATTTCAGCCAATCTGTAGTGATCGTACTTGCGTTTTTCAGATCTGATGATTTTAGAGGTTTGTTTCTGTACTTTGGTGAATTCGTGCCAATTTTGTTCCGTTTTGTGAGAATTCCAATTCTGCCAGGCTTTAATTCTGAAGTTTATAGCCTTGTCACAGGTTTCGTTCCACCACCTATGCTTGCGTTTCCTGGGCGGTGTGCCAATGTTTTGAGAAGCTTTCGAAAGTATATCTTTGAGTTCTAACCAGCCAGAAGAATCGTGAGTAGGGATACTTTCTTGGAAAGTACTGGCGTTCTGTTTAAGAAATTCTGGATTGACGTGCAGATTTTTTGTTATTTTTGGTTTGGACCTGTTTGGTTGAAATTTTACCTTGATTAAGGATAGATGGTGGTCAGAGTCAATGACTCCTTTCTTGACTTTGACATTCATAATTTCTTTTTGATTCTTTTTGGAAATAGCCACATGATCTGTTTGAAATTCTCCTAAGTGAAAATTAGGGGATCTCCAGGTCTTTTTCTTGTGTGAAAGTGCCAGGAAATGTGTTGACATTAGTTTGAGATCAAAAGTTTTGCAAAAATCAAGTAATCTTTCTCCATTTTTATTAGTTCTATTGTGTGCTGGATATAGTCCTACAATGGTCCTGAATTTCCTTTCTCTACCATTTTGGGCCTTAAAATCTCCCAAGAGGATTTTTATGTGATGATTTGGTATGATGGCTGTAGTTTCTTCCAGCAGTTCCCAGAAGTCTTCCACCTTTTGTGGATCTTTACGATTGTAGTTGTTGGTGAGTCCATGCGCATTAATAAGCATATAAGCTTTGTTTCCTGATTTAACGGATAGTGTTGAAATTCTTTCAGAAGCGAAGGAAAAGTTAAGCACTGAGTTTATAATGTTTTTTCTTACAGCGAATCCAGTGCCAAATTGCAGTGGCTTCATATGGAGGGAGATTGCTGGCTTGCCTTTATAAATTCTATAATTTCCTGATTCAAAATGATTTTCATCCGTGTATCTGGTTTCCTGTAGTGCTAAAATTTGGATGTTGAAGTTATCCAACATGTCTGTTAATTGTTTTAACTTGCCAGTTTTCCGAAGTGTGTTGATGTTTAAGCTACCAATGAAAGTTCTGCATTTTGGGCGAAGAGATTTAGGATGCTCCGATACATTCCCGCATGATGTTCTCGGTCCCCCAGAATCCGATGACCGAGAAAAATAACTAGTATGTCTACTAGGGCCTGGGGTAGTTATATTGTAGGTTGTTTCCATCATGCTAACAAGTTGAAAGTAGTGGGGACATCGATCTATGTCGGTGTCATGGTTACAACTGAAGTAGTGAGCTTCAGAGGTTGCTGAAGATGTTGTCAAGCTGTGCCTGTTTTTGGCCCGCGAGAGGTATTTTATTTCCGTCAAACCCTCCGGACAAGTCCGGTGAGCCTCCTTATCCGCCACCTGGGACGCACCCGATAGGGGAACAGGCTGAAACCCGCACGGGATTATTATTATTATTACTCGTTTTCATACCGGTACACTGCCTGACACACGCTGATTTGCCCAGCTCCATTCACCAAACTACAACCACAACACGTATGTCGCCTCGCTAAGCGCTGCCACTACACGTTTCTCTCCTATAGTGCACCGGTGCCGGCTGGTGCTCGCAAAGCACCCGAGTTGGCGTGGCCTGATCTAGGTATAGTACAGAGAGTTTAGTTTGTATGTAACGGAGACCCTCGCTTGCACGCACGCCCGCGTTGCGCGTCTGTCTCCCGCCAGGCACTTGGCCGTTATGCGGCGCTTGCACGGCATTGAGTCATTGAGTATAGGAATTTGTACTTAAATGTGATCCATGACCAATTTTTTGACGAACTGACTTACGGAGAGCGATTGTCAAATTACTTTCAACAAGATTCTGCCACTGCTCACACTGCCGAAGCATCCATGACAGAATTGCGTCGCATTTTCGGTACTAGGATTATAAGTCGGAACGTGTGGCCCCCGCGAAGCCCAGACTTATCACCATGTGACTTTTATCTGTGGGGGACGCTTAAAAATAAAGTGTATGCGAGAAACCCTCCACTATAAATGAGCTTAAAGGCTATATTACAGCTGAAATACAGTCAATCGGTGCTGAGGAACTTCAGAACGTAAATGACAATTCATAAAAGGGTGCCAGCGATGTGTAGCAGTGAATGGCGAACATTTTCAGCACCAGCTGTAAACTAGGTAAGTACAAATTCCTATACTCAATGACTCAGTGTCGCGCAGGCACCGCATAACGGCAAAGTGCCTGGCGGGAGACAGGCTCGCGCCGTGGGCGAGCGGGCTAGCGAGGGTCTCCGATACATCGAAACTAAACTCTCTGTAGATCACCGAGTTAGACAAGAGGGAGGAGAACTGTGTACGCTTGAGTATCTAGGTGTAGCAGATCACTGAGATTAGAGAAATGACGATCCCATCAACCAATATTCTCCCTCCACAAACTAATCAATGAAGGTGTAGTTACTATTGCTGTGATACACTAAAGCTATGAGCCCCAATCTAGAATTGTAAACTAATATACAGAAATGACCTACGAGTACTCTGTTGAGTTGATGGTACTAAGCTAGAACTGCAACAATTGTCTACCAACAATGTGTTGAAAGATCTGATATGGAGATTTCCATATTTACTCACCTAAAACAACCCCCCACCCCCACCCCCCTCAATTTTCTACTACTATTGGGAAATAATGGAATTGGGAAGGAGAAATAATCAGAAAAATGTAGCAAATAGGCCTACAACATACCAGTTAACAGTAAAAGATGCGCATTTGCCTGCACCACCTGTTCATAGTTGACCACGACAATGGCTACTCACTCCCCCTACCCCCCAGCTTACAGGTTCCGTGTCTCGTGTCCCTCACGGCTGTGTGTAGTGTATAATTAAGGAGCGTGCAGTACAAAAGCAGGACTGAAAGTGAGCAAGAGAAGAAGTTTTATGGCATCCTTCAAGTTGGAAGTGCTAGAATTTGCTGCAGAAATTGGAGTGAAAGCGGCGAGTCGTAAATACCAAGTGCAGCCGAGTAAGATTTGTTATTGGCGCAACCAGGAGGACAAATTAGGTATTGGGAACCAAGAAAACTTCTAAGTCCTTCTGCGGTGTGAAAAAAAGGAAAGTACGAAAATGTGGTCGATATTAAAAACAAATCTTCTGTATTTCAGTTAGTTGCCGCGTAAGATTGAAACACTGCGTAACCTTGAACTCGACGCAATGCTGTGCGGCTGCCTTAGTCCTGTGGCCAGTCAGCTGTGATGATGCGAGAGAGTGGCTATGTAAATGAAACTTATTTAAATTTAAACTTTTATCGTAAATAAAGTCTAGGTTACAATAACTATTTTGTGTGTTGATTTAAGGACGCTAGGTGCTCCTTTGTGTGCCTTTATACAACGCCATCCTAACCTATATCAAAAGAAAGTTTCCCCTATTTTTGAAGCCGAAAATTCGGAAAGGGGGGTGTTATAGGTAGTAATGTGGGCCGGGTAAATACCCAGTGGTCATTTAAATACCCAAAATGAGGGTATTTTCAGTTTTTTGAGCTTTGTTCAACACTTAAAGATGTGTTGATTAAGTGTTGGACAAACAAGGACTGAAACACAGGTATTTCATGCCTTAAATTGAAATCGGGAACATTATTGATCCTTCAAACTAAAAGAAAAGGAAAATGGACGTCCAGGTATTTTTGGGTATTTATATGAACCTTATCTTTATGTGTTTTTTTTTTCTCTTAAACTAAAGTAAAATATTGGATAAAACCTTTTGGTTGTTTTGTGTTTTAAATTTTTAATAAATACCAAGATATTGAGAAGGTCGAGTTTTATTACGGTATTAGAAATGAGCAACAAAGATGTGGGAGGGGGAAAAAAAAAGAAAGCTTAGTAAAAGTGCTTTAAGTTATTTTTTATTCAATTTTAAATATAAAAATATATTAATTTTTTAAATCATACTCTAAATAATATAAATGCATGTCGGGAAGTTTTTGTAGTATGTGAGCTCTATAATGGGTGAAGATGTATGCCATCAAGCATATGGGTTGGCAACACTGCTCAGCTCATCCTTCCCAGAATTCAAACTGACACTGTACTTCCCTCCCATTTTCTATTCTTTGTTTGATGCCTACTGTACTTAAGCTAACTTTTTCAATGTAGTGGAGTTGTTAGTTTATATCTCCTGAACTAATTCCCAATTCTAATTTTGTTTGTAAGTCCCAATTGTAATTAAATTTAATTTTATTAACTATCTAATGTTGTTACATTTCTAAAAAGTTAATGTAGAATAGTTTGCATACCTATATCCTTTTTAAGGTTCAACTTACCAGGACACAGGATTTTTAATGAAAAATCTAAAATACCCGGGTATTTACCCGAGTAAATACCCCGATTTATAAATACCTGGGTATTTTACATCACTAGTTATAAGGTAAGGGCCTTATTTTTTTTGTGAAATAAAACTGTTGATTTCTGTGTTAAAATTGACACTATTTCGATGGGTCTTCTGCGAAATAAATCGTCATAATGATAGATGTTTCTTCTGAAATCTTCCTTATAGTAGGGGGTAAATCTAACAAATTATCCGATGAGGGGTTTTAAGGTGCACTCCTTTAATGTATCCTTGTTATTAAATCCTAGAACAACCAAATTTACAAAATGTTATCAGTCGCAATCTTTGCTGTATCTACGACCACAACGCCATTTGATGTAATTGATAGCAGATATCGATTTTCATCGTTAGCCTTAGAGATTGCGGAACTGAATACACATATTTCCGGCTTAGTGGGCTTTTGTGTAGAGAATATGCAGCACTATCAATCAAATGAGAAGGAAACCACGACTGTCAACTCCTCAGGAGCATTTAAACGTTTATTGGAGAGCTTTTTCGATAATATTTAGCATTTTTCGTACCAAGTGGAGTATATTTCGTGATTATTCGTGCAATAAATCAGATTTCGTGAGTTCATTTTGGTCAAATCTGTACTTTAAGTACCTAGAAGGTCATATATAGGCAAGAAAGGAGATATGAAGAAAGTTCGCGTTACTGTGACATCAAGTGTCCTCTCTGAAACCTGTATGTGGTACTATTAGTGCTCATGTTGTCGTGTTGCAGATGTACCTGTACGAACACCAGAAGCCCATGCCGACTCCTGCTGTAGCTCAGATGCTGTCCACCATGCTGTACTACAAGAGGTTCTTCCCGTATTATGTGTCCAACATCCTGGCTGGCCTCGATACTGACGGTTCAGGTTGTGTCTACAACTATGACTCCATCGGCCACTGCGAGAAGTCTAAATACAGGGCTGCAGGTTCTGCGGGAGCCTTGCTGCAACCTCTGCTCGACAACCAGGTATTGATGGTATTCATTGCTTGAGAGTGCTTGCCACAGAGGGTGAGTGGTTATCGTGTCGGATTACTAACCCAAAGCTAACAGGTACGCTCCTGGCCATGGTAAGTGATTTTTGAAAGGCGGCAAAAATTAAAACACACATGTTATACGATGTTGGCATGTTAAAGAACCCATTTGAATTCGTTCATAATGGCAAAATTAATCTCGGGTTTTTCCGCCAACAGAAAGTTCCTGGAAAGCGCTATAGTGTCAAGGAGCTTAGATATCTAATCTCGTTGACTTTAACCCCCCTTAGCGTGTACGGCGCAACGGTGTGCCCACTAGCCTGCTACGTTTACAGAGTGTACGGCGCAATGGTGCGCCGTCGAATTTGAATTGCCCACTGCGTGGACTTCGTAATAGTTATTTATTTGGTTGTAAGATGGCAGGAAGAGGCAACTTTTGGCTACACTTCAAGCTACTTATTATTGCCTAGAGGTGCCGCATATCTTCACAGTCGATTATTTTTCAGATCTCTGCACACGTGTTCCCGCTTTTGCGGACCGTGAATTTGCTTGTAAACATGGCAGGTCCTGGCACAGTTATTGATGACAAAGAAATAGCTAATTTGCTCGATAATAGTGCCAACGAAAGTCACTCAGAGTGTGACAGCGATATAGAGGATCAGTTCGCTATAACTTCCAGTGAAGATAGCGACGGTGACGATGTAATTCGTGATAGAATGCCAAGAAGTATTGGGCGACTGTGAAATTGTCCCAGTATTGACGCGCCGCTGACCAGGGATAATCAGGTTATTGAAAGTTTATAATATTATGTTATATGTTGTTGTTATTGTGTGTGTTTTTTGAAAACTTTTGTTAGTGCGTTTGGAAATTATAGCGAAATGCATACGATACCGTGCTTACCATTGGGAGTAGGCTAGAATTAATGCACGTTGTGGGTGCAGCCCAGAGTTTCACAATATCACGCTTGAGGGGTTAATAGTGCTTCAAAGAACAACAAAATTCGACATGCACACTGCCCTCTGGGTGTCTAATAACAAAGCTTGCACCCGGCACCCGAGGCCATATGATATTATTATTATTGCATGAAAGCAAATAGGAGGGTGCATCCACTTCTGTCTGGGGCAAAAAACTTCTCGCAGATATGGGGGGAGGGGTCACATTTATTAACAGGGGCAGATGACCTTGTAGTTCCGCCCCTTAAAACAACAATACCTAACATTTATAAACTGCGGTTGCTTACCTACCAGGGAAATTTGTTAGTTTAAGGCTTCAAATGTAGTTTAATGTTATATTTAAAAATATCAAAGATGATTTTTATTCATTACCGTAATTGCTCGCGTATATCTCGCACTTTTTTGACCAAAAAGATGTGTGAAAATTTCCGGTGCGAGATATACGTGGGGAATGATTGTATTCCTGAAAAAACTCAAAATTTGCATTATTGAAACAAGGCAACTGGCATAAGGTACTCGCTCTATTCATTGTCACTGCTGCCAATCTCCGAGATACTCTCGCGTGCATCGTTCTGGTCACCATCCCATACTGCTTCATCCTGACTTCCGTCCAATGCATTTGCGATGCCCGTCTTCAAGAAGCTCTTCACAACAATGTCCGTCGACACCATTTATTTCTATTCGTTATGGTTATGTGACATTAAAAACCTAGGAAAAAGAGGTCATACGCTCGTTAAGGATGATTCAAGGCAGAAAAGGAATTTAGAGCGCAGGCGCTTAGCGATCGATACGATCGATCATCTTCCATATCGATTCCTTGCTACATGCACGAGCGAGCTCGAATTTAGCCAGCCGAAGACTCAGCGAACGATGTACAGCGCGCTAACACTCACGCTGCGCCGTATGCTTACACGCGACCGAGCTCTGATGCGACGCAATGCATAAAGACGAAATCATTGAGATTCGAGAAGAGTGAACTGCGTTTCTCTGCGATGTAACAGTAGGCCTACTTGCGCAACTGTTGTGGCGCGCTAATCGCTAATTCGAACGTGGCTCAAGGCGGCGAATTTAGCCAACCACGGCTGAAGACGCGGCGAACGATGTGCAGCGTGCTAACACTCACGCTGCGCCGTATGCTTGCACGCGGCCGAGCTCTGATGCTACGCAATGCGTAAAGACGAAATCGTTGAGAGTCGAGAAGACTGAACAGCGTTTCTCTGCGATGTAACAGTAGGCCTACTTGCGCAACTGACGTGGCGCGCTAATCGCTAATTCGAACGTGTCTCAAGGCGGCGAATTTAGCCAACCGCGGCCGAAGACTAACGATGTACAGCGCGCTAACACTCACGCTGCGCCGTATGCTTGCATGCGGCGCCTCGATCCCTAATCAGCTCGTATTGAAGTTCGGATCAATTCGTTGTTGCTCGCTCTTCCTGTTAGTATCGCTTCGGGTAAGTTCCTGGACAATGACGACTGTTGTGGCACGCTAAATCGTTAGTGTTTCTACCTCAAGGTTATTATGGTCATTTATACGACGGCGTCAGTAATGAATGCGAGATATATGCAAGTACTTTTTTCCCCCTGAAATTTCAAATAAGAAAATGGGGGGGCGAGATATATGCGAGCAAATACGGTATTTCTAATTAAAATACATCAGAATATGATTACAAAACATTTGCCAACTTCTAAGAAAAGGCCCGAACATTGACTGCCGTTTATCTTTGTTTACAAACTGTTGAAGAAGACTCGTGTCATCTAGCTTGTCAACCATTTCCGAGTAGCCGTGATTCCGTCTAATTTAACCATCATAGATCGGCAAGGAAGTGCTTGTCACCACTATTGTATGTCACTGCTATGGACAGAATTTTAAAATCTATTAAGGAAACTGCAAATGAATCACGAGCTTTG
Organism: Meconema thalassinum; assembly: GCA_946902985.2. NCBI lineage: Eukaryota > Metazoa > Arthropoda > Insecta > Orthoptera > Tettigoniidae > Meconema > Meconema thalassinum. The sequence goes on from OX336397.1 coordinate 283,767,402, forward strand.
GTATTTGCAGATGATGTGGTCTTATGGGGAGAAACAGAAGTGGAAGTACAGGAGAGACTGGCTGCTTGGAATAACAAAATTAAACAATTTAGCCTGAAGATCAGCAAGGCCAAGACTGTTGAAATGACCATTAGCAGAGAGAGGAAAAGTTCAAACATATATTTGGAGGGAGCAAAACTAGAATATGCTTCTCACTTCCAGTTATCTTGGAAGTATGGGCTCCAAGGATAACACTCTCAAACAAGAAATTCTAAATAGGACACAGAAAGCATCACATTTCTATAACCAAGTTCAGCACTTACTTTGGGACAAAAATATACCCTTGACAGCAAAGGCAATGTTGTATCACACCTTACTTATGGTATGGAAACCTGCACATTGCTAAGTAAGGATTGCAGTAGAATTCTAGCCACAGAAATGAGATTTATTAGGACTTATTAGGAAGTGACAGGATCATGAAGATCAGAGTAACTGTAAAGGGAAGAAGCCTGGAGATAGCCCAAGTATATGCCCCTCAAGTTGGATGTACAGCTCAAGAGAAGGAAGACTTTGAGGAGGAGCTACAACAGCAGTTGAATGGTCAGAGCATCATTGTTATGGGAGATTTGAATGCACATGTAGGAAGTGAAAGGCAAGGATATGAAAATGTATTGGGAGCAGAAGGATGGGGTAGCAGGAATGAAGAAGGGAGAAAGTTGCTGGATTTTTGCAAGAGAAACGGTTTAGTGGTAGGCAACTCCTAGTTCCGGAAGAAAGAAAGCCACAAGGTAACGTGGTACAGCAGTGATTTAACAAAGAAATCTTTGGTAGATTACATGCTGTACGACTGGGAAATGAAGAGAAGTGTCAGAGATATAAAGGTAATACCATCAGAGGCCTTAGATAGCGACCACAGAATACTTGTAATGAACCTGGGAGTTGTTAAGGATAGCAAGAGGACAGAGTACCAGGAAAGGAGAATCAAAGTATGGAAACTCAAGGAAAAGGAAGTCAAGGAAGAATTCCAGAAGATAATAAGGGAAAGGATGCCAACAGACAATCCTAAAACAGGGGAAGAGGAATGGAAGCAATTCAAAAACACAATGGTAGAAGCTGCAGTGGCAGTATGTGGAAGAACAAGCAACAGAAAGCGGTGTAAAGAGACACCATGGTGGAATGAGAGAGTAAAAGAAGCTGTGGGAAGGAAGAACAAGGCTTTCAGAGTGTGGTTCCAGGAAAGAACTGATCTGGCAAGGGAAGATTATAAGATAAAGAAGAAAGAAGCAAACAAGATTGTCGCAGAGGAGAGGAAGAAGTGGATGGTAAAGTGGACGGAGATGATGGAGGAAGACAGCAGAGGAAATAAGAAAGTTCTTTATGGGATGGTCAAAAGTAAGAGAAGAGGTCTGCGAGAGGATGTGGTAATGATGCACAAAAACGGAAATGAGGTACACAACAAAGAGACACTCAAGACAGTGTGGAAAGAGTACTTTGAGGATTTGCTGAATCCAAATGGTCATAGGGAGGAAGACAATGTATTGGAAGATGGAGAAGACAACACAGGAATGGAAAAGGACCTGACTTGGAGAGAACTGGAAATGGCTATAGACAAGATGAAAGGAGGAAGGGCACCAGGTGTGGATGAAGTGAGTGTTGAAATGGTGAAGGCAGCAGGGGAGGTTGGGAAACAGTGGCTGTACCGTGTGATGAGGGTGATATGGAAGGAGAAAAAGACCCCAGAAGATTGGAAGAAAGGATTAATTGTCCCAATATTTAAGAGAGGAAGCAGAAAGGAGTGCAGAAATTACAGGGGTGTCACACTCATACCTCACTGTGCCAAGATATATGAAAAGATATTAGAAAGTAGAATACGAGCCAATGTGGAGAGAAAATTGAGAGAGGAACAGTATGGATTCAGACCTGGGAGATCAACAGTGGATCTCATATTTTCAGTGAGACAGCTCCAGGAACACCACTACGAATTTGGAGAGGATCTGTTGATGGCCTTCTTGGACATCGAAAAGGCCTACGATAGTGTGTGTAGGGAGAAGGTTTGGAAAGCAATGGAAAACATGGGAGTGGAAAAAGAGACTGTAGGCAGAGTGAAGGAGATGTATTGTGGAAGTGTGAGTTGTGTGAAAGTTGGAGGGGAAAGTACAGACTGGTTCAGACAAATGAGTGGCCTGAAACAGGGTAGTGCGCTGTCACCCCTTCTCTTTATTGTGGTTATGGACGAGGTAATGACACGGATAGCAGGAAAGATAGGAGAAGATAAGATGAAAGCAATGGTGTTTGCAGATGATCTCATGGTCTGGGGAAACAAGGAGGAGGAAATTCAGGAGCAACTGAAGGCTTGGGAAGAAACAGTGGGAGAGTACGGATGGAAGTTCAACATCAGTAAATGTGAGATCCTGTTAACGACCAGGAAAAAGGACAGACCAATGAGTGGGATAACACTTGGAGGTGGACAGCTGAAGAAGGTGGAAAGTCTCAAGTACTTGGGAAGTATAGTGGAGGAAAATGGGAGAAATGACAAAGAGATTACGGAACGTGGCAGACAGGCAGAAGCATTTCTGAGAAGCATTAGGAGCTTAGTGTGGAATAAAGATGTCCCACAAAAAAGCAAGGAAGTGTTATACAGAAGCTACTATATCCCGATACTGACCTATGCTTCAGAAACGTGGACAATGAAGAAAAGAGATATAAGCAGAATACAGGCAGGTGAAATGAAGTTCCTGCGAAGTAGGATCGGAATAACAAGAAGAGACAGGGTGAGGAATGAAAAGGTCAGGGAAATGGTGAAAGAGGAGCCCTTGCAAGGTAGGATTGAGACATCAAGACTGAGGTGGTATGGACACTTAAAGAGAATGGATGAGAAGAAGATTCCCAAGAGGATACATGAGATGCAGATGCAGAAGAAACGACCAAGGGGAAGACCAAGAGATAGATGGCTGAAAGGAGTGGAGGAATGTGTCAAGAAGAGAGGCAAGGACTGGACCAGAGTGACAGCGGAGAGGTGGTGGGAAGAAAGAACTAAGTGGCGAGGCTTATGTTCCAAACAGACCCAGCCTGGGGCTGGAAACTGTACAAGATGATGATGATGATGATGAGGACTATGAACCAAAGTTCCAGGAGAGACAAGATCAGAAATGAGGTACACAGAGCAGGGTCACTGTTACCAACTTTGTGGGGAAACACAGACTTCAGTGGTATGGCCATGTAATGAGGAAGGATAGCTCTAGAACAGCTAAGAAGTACTTCATCCTGGATGTCAGAGGGAAGAGACCAAGGAGACGGTTCGATCAGAGGTGGAGAAGAATGGTTTTAACTGGGACGATGTCCAAGAACAAATGGTGTACCAAGATCGGGCGAGATGGAGACCACTTGTTTGCCACACCCGGGAAACTGGAGATGGAAAATGATGATGATGATGGATCGGAGGTAGTCCTTAACCCTTCTCATCACCGTAAAACTTCTACTTCTTCTACAGCTTGAAGCAGGTACGATAAGCAGATTCACGGTCATCACAGTGACAAAGTACAAACTTCACAAATTCAAACGAAGTAATCAATGAAGTTTAGACAGAAACTGATGAAATGCTGGTTTCTTTGATTTGGGTAAACACTGCACAAACAAATGTCAAACTTCTGACTTCACGTGCATCACTGTTTCTTGAACTCTGTCGGTGTAAGCCAGAGGGCAGGATGTGCTTAAAACACGAGTTGTACGAGGAATGAGTCGTGTTGCTTTGCCTTGTTCCTTTCGATAAGCAGGTGTGCGCACTGTTGTTTCCCGGCAGGAGTAATGATTTTGTGTGTTGTGTGACACAGTATCTTAGCTTTAAACCAGGGCTCATAAATAATAGTTGGAAAATGCACCTTTTCGGATCGTCGTGGTAAAGGGGACAAAGCTGAAAGCGCCTCGGTGAGGAACGGGTGAGGGGGGAACAGACAGTTCAGTTCAATAAAGAATTACAACTAAGCAAGGCGAGATGGCTTTTCCGATTTTCAGCCCAACGTAGTATTAAATCATTTATAGAATAGTTTCGGGTTATTTATTACTTTTATTTTTTTAAGGCTACCTACTTAAAAAAAATTTGTTTTGCGCCTAAAACTTGATGGGGGCACTGCCCCCACTACCCTTCCCGTGTTTTACGTTCCTGAGTTCTGTTACGTATTTGAAGAGTAGTGGAAGGAAACAGTCACATGTGAATTCACAGAAAAAGTGTTTTAAAATTTGTACTTGCCTATACAGTGAAACCTCATTTTTAGCCTATTTTCATTACAGTGATGACTTGACCAGGAAGTCGGTGGTCGACTATATACTGTATGAGAGAGAATTAAATAAGAACATCACGGACATCAAGGTTATACCATCGGAGAACTTGGATAGCGACCATCGATTGCTGGTAATGAACCTGAGAGGGAGTAAGGAGAAGAAAGGGACTGAGAACCAGGAAAGATGAATAAGGATATGGAAACTGAAAGTAGGAGACAGAAGGGTCGAGTACCTCAAAATGGTAAAGGAAGAAATTCCAACAGATGAAGAAAGAGGGGTGGAAGAGGAATGGGCTAGATTTAAGAAGACACTAGTAGGTGCAGCAGAAGCAGTATGTGGGAGGACAAGTAGTAAGAAGAGGTGGAAGGAAACACCATGGTGGAATGAGAAGACAAAAGATATAGAGAAATTTAGACTTAGATGGTATGGACATGTAAAACGAATGGAGGAGAAGAGGATACATGAGACGAAGTGGAAAGGAAAGAGACCGAGAGACAGGTGGCTGAAGGGGGTGGAAGAAAGCGTGAAGAAGAGAGGAGAAGACTGGACAAGGGTGAAGGCTGAGAGATGGAGGGGAGACAGAAGACGTTGGAGAGGCTTGTGTTCCAAACAGACCCGATGACTAGACGTTCACCTAGGAGACTCTCAAAAACCTTTTACCTACAAAACGAACATGGCGGCCAAGAGAAGTTGAATCATTTAATTAGACTTTTTTCGAGATTCAACCTTCCAAACGCAGTGAAACTTGGTACAGCAAATGACTATACAAATTGCAATGCACTGGCATCTAATTTAGTTCAATTGTTTACATACCCACAAGATGGTGGCTGAGCGAAATTTTAAAATCTCTTTTTTATTTCTTGTGTCCTAATTGAGACAATAGTTTGTGACTATTGTAGAGTTGTGACAATTATATTTATATCTACGTTTCTAAGAACCACTACTTCTAGTGTAAGATCCTCGTCGCCCCATCTGTGTGTCAAGGTTGAAAACTTACGGAGTCTATGTAATTTCTTGGACTCGCGCTCTACCTAGCGGATTTCTTGTGAAGCTGTTCCGTTGGTTGGACTAGTTTTACGTTAGATGGGGCAAGCTGGATTTCTGATCTCGGCTCAGATCAGTGTCTGGGGTTGAGATTAATTATGGAATGTGTCTCCTTGGTAACCTGACAAGTCTTTGTTAGAAAAAAGGATTATTACCTATCTTATCATCGAAGAACGAGGATGTAATTTTCGTCGCGAGAACCTATTCTGAAGCCAGCCTTCGGGCTTGGGCGGAGACATGCCTATATTTTCAGTACCATCGGATGGAAACAGTATTACTGACGTGTTGGAAGAGTCACGTTTTATTTTTAAGCATGTTACCTTTTAAAATATGATTTGTGATCGTGACCGACAGAAATAAGGTACGTCCTTGCTATGTAATGGTTGACAAGTCGTTGTTGAGTAAGATCAGTATGTATGAAATGTCGTGTGAATGGATCTGTGTTTATATGTTGGTATGTGTTTGGTAATATAAGGGTCTTACTTCTTGCTATTTTTAGTTATTTTGATTTTGGTCTAAAGAGTCAAGAACCCTTATATTGTATGTGATGTGCCTTAGGGTTGGCATGATTGTGAGGTGTGTTTGATAACCTAACATTTTGCCTCTCGGAGATTGGTACCTTAGTCGCACATGTTTTGGTTCTGTACACATGGTTGTTTGGGTGATGCGTAAAAGCTTGGATGTTTCATGTGAGTGTTTTGATATACTGATTCTTTGCAAATAACTACCTTGTCTTTCCAAGTTCTTGGTGTGTTATTTTGAATGTGTTTTTTTTATAAGCTGAATCAGATTCTCATCTGTCAATAACAGCGAACCTCTCGTTTTGATTCGAAGCAGTTTTATTAAATTTATCTTAACGTTTTGGTTTTATTTTATTTCCCCCTGCTTCGTTTCAGTTAGTATACTCCTTAAGAGTCTGTGTGAAACATCTCTATGATGTATATTCTTCTTAGGCTACCATTGGCTAGGTAACCTTTATCTCATTGTTTTGGGTTATGGATTATTGACCTGGATAAAAAAAAAAACACATGATATTAGGGACTCCATCTTGAGATTTCGATCACGACAGTCGTGTTGATTTATAGCTCCTTGTGATTGGGAATGATTAAAATATTTTCTTGAGGTTTAAGTGATAGCTCCTGATGACCGTCATGCTTAGTCATTGTACTACTTCTCCGACGTTTTTTTTGGAATAGATGTCGAATAATGAATATCAACTGAGATAATATATATCTTGTCTTCGAAATAGGTAATGTTTTTTTATTTTATGATTTCAAGGTTCGTCTTTTCTAAAATTATTATTGGTTTGTAGTTTAAGACCTTCTCATGTTATTGTATTTTTTTTTTAAATAGATTGATTGAATATATATTATAAAGTAAATCTGACTTGGTGTTTCTTATCACTTAGATTTAATGTCTAGTAGTTTCTTTCTAAGGCAAAACCTCTGGGGACTTAAATGGGTAGCACATATTTTCCACGTTAGTTGGTGTTAATTATTTTTTTTTATTTCGACGCAGTTGAGGCGCGTTTAACTACGTCAAAATAAGACTTGTCAGGTTACCAAGGAGACACATTCCATAATTAATCTCAACCCCAGACACTGATCTGAGCCGAGATCAGAAATCCAGCTTGCCCCATCTAACGTAAAACTAGTCCAACCAACGGAACAGCTTCACAAGAAATCCGCTAGGTAGAGCGCGAGTCCAAGAAATTACATAGACTCCGTAAGTTTTCAACCTTGACACACAGATGGGGCGACGAGGATCTTACACTAGAAGTAGTGGTTCTTAGAAACGTAGATATAAATATAATTGTCACAACTCTACAATAGTCACAAACTATTGTCTCACTAATCATGCGATTGGAGTTTGAATAAAACTCCTACAGTACACAATAATCTTCATGTAATAGTACACAACTCTAACACCTAAAAATATAAAAATCCAACATGGTGACCATCCAAAATATTTAGACGGTTCTCAATATCTACGAATCTATTACAGCAATCAAACTGAAAATTTGTATGTTGATAAAATCAATTAACATAAGTAGGATATATGAAAATAGGCTGTTTAGTTCTTCATGGAACTAAAAACTCATTCAAATCCTCTGGTGAATCGGCTAAGATGACAATGCCATCTGCAAATCTCTGCTTTAACTGCTGTAACTAAATAAATGTAGGTATTGTAAATGCCATCACCCTCTTACTACCTTGTAGACATAGATTTAACCCTTTCCACTTGAATTATTGTAAGTCCCGGTTTCTCCCAACTCGAATTTATTTCTGTCAACATTCTTCATATTTTTAAACCTGGTATTAAGTACTGGTTTTAACAGGCAGGAAGTACAAAATTAATGAAAGTATGATATTTACATGACACAAAATAATGTTTTTAACTTTCATTACAGTATATATTGAGTGAGTGGAAGTGTTCAAAGCAAATGCCTGGATTGACCCTGATTGCTTCACACAATGTTATCGCCTCCTCCATGATTTCTTGCAACGCTGATATCAATATCGTCACTTGAATCACTCACGGATATATCATTTTCATCGCCAGATTCAAAAATTGCATCGCTCTTATGGTCACTATCATCAAAATCAGCCAAAATAGACGCCCGGATCTCAGCTTCGGTCAGACTGTGCGCCGCAATGTTGCTTCACCACGACTGCTTTTCATGCCAAGGAAACGGAGCAGTTTTCCCGAGCAAAGAGAAACCAAAACAATCGTGTTTCGTTACTTTCGATTTCCGGGACCAGCACTTACCAAACGAAGTTCAAAAGACCTGACATGCCAGGTAACCTACAAACGAGGCGCCGCGCCGCCATGTTGCTTCACCGCAAATGCATTCCATGTCAAGGAAGCGGAGCAGTTTTGCCGAGCAAAGAGAAACTAAAACACTCCCGTTTGGTTCCTTCCAGTTTCCGGAAGGGGCCAGCACTTACCAAACGAAGTACAGAAGCCCTGGCATGCCAGGTAACCTAGAAACGAGCGGCCAAACATTGTGTCGACTCAGGGTCGACACACGAGCTATAACGCTAAGTGAAGGCTGTCGACCTCAGGTCAACACACGAGCGGAAAAGGATAATGGTCTAAGTGTAAAGGATCTGACGATGATTGCTTGACGATCGAAACTGTTCATCCAAGTAAATTTATTTATTAATCTCATGTACATTTTTTCCCCCCGTTTAGGGAAACACCCATTACAATTGGGTATAATCGTGTTGACTAATTGAAAAGCATTAATTTCAATTCCCAATGTATGTCTTCCAGAAATATTAGTCCCTAAAGACACGAATCTCCTAAATGGATGGCCTATGTAATTGATTATTTTCAAGCACTAGTTTTAAATATTCACGCAGTAGTAAAGATTTGTGCATTCATTTTGTTCCAGATCGGGTATAAGAACATGGAGAATGTTTCTCGTGTTTCTGTGCCAATCGAAAAAGCACTGAGCATCGTGAAAGATGGCTTCACTTCAGCAGCAGAGAGAGACATTTACACCGGTGATGGAATATTCATTAACATCATCACCAAGGATGGCATCAAGGAAGAGAGATTCTCACTAAGAAAAGATTAAATTTATGGATTATTGTGGTCTCTTCTTCTAACACCATAAGTTCACGATTCTTTTATAAAACACCTGTTCTTTATCCTTATTTTTGATTTGGAATTAAAAATATGTATAATTATTATTACCATCATTTTATTTTTATACTGTGTTGTTGTTTGAGTCTTCAGTCTTTTGACTGGTTTGATGCAGCCCTCCATGTCTCCCTGTCCTGAGCTAATAGTTTCATCTCTACATAGCTACCACACCCTACGTCCGAGGCAATCTGTTTAATATATTCTAACCGTGGTCTACCCCTACAGTTCTTGTCCTCAACCCTTCCTTCCATCACTAAGCTTAATCGTGTTGACTAATTGAAAAGCATTAATTTCAATTCCCAATGTATGTCTTCCAGAAATATTAGTTCCAAAAGACATCAATCTCCTAAATGAATGGCCTATGTAATTGATTATTTTCAAGCACTAGTTTTAAATATTCACACAGTAGTAAAGATTTATGCATTCATTTTGTTCCAGATCGGCTATAAGAACATGGAGAATGGGTGTCTTAGTATGTGTCCTACCAACCTATCTCTTCTCTTCATTAGCAGTCGCCAGGAACTTCTCTCCTCTCCCACTCGTCTTAATACCTCCTCGTTTGTAACCCTATCTACCCATCTGTAACCCCACATTTGAAACGCTTCTATTCTCCTCTTTTCTGCTGCACCAATAGTCCAAGTTTCACTTCCATAGAGCGCCACGCTCCAGACAAAGGCCTTCAAAAATGACTTCCTAACACTTAAATCTATATTCGATGTCAACAGATTTATTTTTTGTAGAAAAGTGTGATCACTTTCTGTTAATTGCCCTCGAAATTAATTTTATATGAGGCCAAGTCCATCTGGTGCAGCGGGAGTTGGACGGGTGGAACGCTAACTTCACTAGTTGGAGCCATCTTACTTTAACCCTTTGATGAGTACAGATCTTTGTGCTTAACCCTTTTGCTTTCAAGCTCTCGGCTGATGGATGTGTCAAAACTGACAGCCATATTTACCACACTATGCACACATTTCTTTTAAAATTACATGGAAGGCACACCAATGAAGATATCAACATTTTTTTTTGTCGTGTGACCTCCTGAGAGGCCGAGTGCAGGTCTTTCTAGTCGACGCCCGTGGGCGACCTGCGCGTCGGGATGAGAGATAGAATGGATGAAGGTGAATGAATGAAACTGGGCAAGGATGTGGAAGGAAGCGGCAACATGAAAGTTGGTAAACGTTTAGAGCATATATCACTTATTATTACTGTAAGTAAGTCATGTCTCTAAACCAAAAGGGTGTAATGTTAAAGAAATAAGAAATGTGAAATCAAAATTACAAGTTTCAGATTTTGAACGTTTGGAAGTAATTCTAGAAAATGGTATTTACAGCCCAAGTTTGTTATTCATGTTAGTAGGGAGGCTATAATATTGTTTACTAGCATAGTAAATATCAAGATTCTATGTGCATTAGATCCAAGGATAAATTAAAATGTTTAAAATGATGTAACACTGAAAAATGTCAGCCATTTTTGCATGAAACGCCGATTTCTTAAAACGAATATGTAGCACTCACCTATGAAGATATTACTGGATCATCATTATCCACTACACTTTCCGATTCGGACAGAGAAACATCATCATCACTTGAATAATTATCAGTGATATCATCAGCTAAATGAAGTCTTTCCGCAATGTCACACACGGCAAATAACTAGGCCTAATCTAACTGAACTATATCTAACACTTCACTATCACTATGCACCTAATTACCTACGAAAACTATTTAAAAAATGAACTAACACGTTAACAAAATATATTGCGTACGATATAACTTACTTTTACTATCTAATCACGTACGAAAACACAGAGAAATGAACGCAAGTTTGCCGCCGAACACGATGTAAACAGTACACGGAACTCCAGTGAGCACATGTTTCAGACTCTAAGATTATCGATAAATATGGATAGCCGGAAGTTCCGTGCAGTATAACATGAGATACAACTATACTCTTCTTATTCCTTGCAAAAATTCTGCTATCTGGCACGTAAATAATGAACTAATAATAAAAGGGACGGGTAACGAACGATCGTTACCTTGAAAGCCAAAGGGTTAAGTAGTATGGTTGTACGTGAACGTCTTTTGCTGTTTACGTGAAAAATAGTAGCGCCCTTCTGGAACGTCATTTACCAAGATTTGCGTAGCTCCCTTTTTTGGATATCTAGCATGATTCTAATATGTTATGTCCTCAATAAATTAGTGAAAACACATGATTAAGCGCTGTGTGTGTATTAGTCTGTTCAGTAGGTTGTGGGAAGGGGTATTAGCTGTCGGGTGGAGTTGGTATCAGCCGGCGGGACGCACATGTGGCGGGAGGGGAGTAGCGCGCCATATTAGCTGCACGGTGAGAATGCTATGTGTGCTCTCATTCTTCTCGCAATATAAAAAAAAAGGAAAGATACCACCTTTCAGTGCTGAGAATTATGTGTGTGGGATTATGTTTGTATCCATGTTTTGAAGACTTTCATACAAAAAAGGAAGTTTTGAAACATATTTTGAGCCTAAAACATGTTTTCAGTATGTAAACACTATGTTTAATTAGAACTCATAAATTTAAAAACATTTTTAAAAACTAATTTTGGTCCTGATATGGTCTATACTCCTTAACAGTTGTGAAATAGTGATGTTCCAGAACGTCAATACCCCTTATAGGGTTACAATAATACTAAAACATTGATCACCTGAAAAGAGACAGAAGAGATCCCTTGCTAGAGTATGGTCAAGGATTCTTCCCATCCATCAGGACACTGACGAAAATGCCGTAACGAGACTGAAGTCCTGGAAACCTGCTTGGAGGACAGCCAAGGAATTAACTGCCATGCCTTTCAGACCTAAGGAGGCATGGAAACAAGAATGGTCTCAATCATTCTCGTCTGGGGTTTCTATCAGGGATCCAACAATTAAACTGGCTGGTCCAATCTTCCTGGCTCCAGCTGGATCAAACTTAACAGGATACGGTACGTTGTGCTTCTGTTCTCCACCAGTGGGGTTGGCAAACCATCATGCACATTGCGAGCATTCTCTGGATCAATCGAAGACCTCCATCGTTTAACCCCTGACGCAATCCCTTGGTTGGAGAGACTGGACATACGTCTGTGAGAGGCTACCACATTGCAGGAGCCGTTTTCACATTTCTTTCTTTTCCTATACCGTATATATTTATATATTTTGTGACCCGATTGTGAATTGTATCATCATACTCTAATAATATACCTGAAAAGAGACCTATTTATTTAATATCTACAAGGTTGCAAGACTGAGAAATGACAATCCCATCCACAAACAGTCTTCCTCCACCAACTAATCTATGAAGGTGTAGTTACTATTGCTGTGATGCACTTAAGCCGACGACTTCGGTGGCGTAGTCGGTAGCATGCTGAGCTTCTATGCCCAAGATCGCGGGTTCAAATCCGGCCGAAGTCGTCGGATTTTTTAAGAGCGTTAAAAATCCCTCAGTATGCCTTCCTTTGGAGGGGAAGTAAAGCGGGCGATTCCATGTCTTAGATTTATGGCACTAATTACACCTGTGTGAAGCTAGATTGTATAGGTTAAGAATGTAAACAACGCTCTTAGCTTGGTGGCCACTACTCCTGGAAATCCTGGAAAACTCCTGGATTTTTATTAGGTCTGGAAAACTCCTGGAAAGTGACCAAAAATTTGAAAACTATTGGAAAGTAGCCACTGTTAAATAATTATAACAAGAAGTTCCATTAAGAACTATACAGCCTACTTTTCATGCCAATGATTATTCTACAGAATATGAACCTATCTAGAATAATGACGAAATTAAGTTGCTAATATCGAAATTTCCAATTAGTTCGAAATACTGTATACCTGGCATAATGTATCCTAATAGAGCACTACAGTTGGCAGCCCTGATGACTGAATATATTCTTAGTTCCATCTCTTAAGGTACAAAATACAAAATTTGGTTGAAGTCCAATGAATCGCATGGACGTTACATGCAGTTAAACATTGGATCTAACAGCGCGCGTAAAATCATGTTGACAACAATGTCATGCATGTATTGGTCAGAAATAATCTGAAATAATATGATCTATTGTTGTGCCAATTTTGAATGAAATCCATTAGTTAGTATAGAAGTTACATGCATTTTAAAATTGGACCTATCAGCAGGCTTAGAATCATGTAGGCAGCACTGACGTATATTAGTTACTCCAAATTAATATAGAATGCTAGGTACTATACGTGTGCAAATTTTAGAGCTATTGGCTTTCATACTTTCTGATATATTGATATTAGGGTAACAAAAATAGGGACAGCACATATTAACAGTTGGCAGCCCTGGTTGCTCCTTAGAATACGCATAGTCATATCTGTTATGGTACACATAACACATACGAAATTTGGTTGAAATCCAAATGATAGTATGGAAGTTGCATGTATTTAAAGTTGGACCTGTCAGCAGGCTTAGAATCATGTTGGTAGCACTGACGTATATAAGTTACTCCAAATTAATATAGAATGCTAGGTACTATACGTGTGCATAGTTTAAAGCTGTCGGCTTGCATACTTTCTGATATATTGGTATTTGGATAAAATAAATTAGGAGCATTTATTAACAGTTGGCAGCCCTGGTAGGTCTTAAGAATACGCTCAGTCATATCTGGTTATGTACACATACAACATACGAAATTTGATTGAATTCCAATTGATAGTGTAGAAGTTATATGTATTTAAAAATTGGACCTATCAGGAGGCTTATAATCATTTTGGCAACACTGCCATGTTTGGCCTCCTGGAAATTAAACTGAAATATTATGGTCTGTACGTGTGCCAATTTTGAAATAGCTCCCATTCATACTTTCCAAGATATCCAACATGGAGCTCAAATTTCAATTGCGATTTTTTAGCAGTTGGTAGCACTGACGTCATTTTCAAATATGGCCGTGAGATATTCAGGTGTAGATCTTTACTCCTACCAAATTTTGTTTCGATTGCTGCAGCCGTTTAGGAGTTGATAGGGGGGGACACACACACAGCCAGACAGACAGACAGACACACATTTGCCCGATCTCATAAGTCTACTTTTTTCTCATTTTTGCAAAATGTGAAAAGTAGGCTAAAAATCTTTCCTTCTTAAATCATGCGGTTTTGGGTGAGCACTCTATCGTTAACGAAAGAAATTTCCTCAGGCTACCTGTTTCTGTGTGGGAGAACACGCGATAGTCATCTTCCTAGCATTAATTCAGCTTTATTGCAGGGTCTGCTTTTGTGCACTTTTCTTCCATACTGCTCGATCTGGAGAGTCTCTAGTTGTGGCATTCACTAGTTGCATGTCCTCCCGCATAGTATCCAGCCAGCGCTTCCTCGGTCGCCCTCATGGTCGTTGGCCTTCTGGACTGATGTCAAGTGGAGTTCTCGCAACTGAAGAGTGATTGCTACGCAGTACATGGCCATACCAACGCAGACGTCTCTCCCGCATTTTTTCATGGATTGGAGCCACACCAAATGGAGCTCGAACATTGTCATTCCTGATGCGGTCCAGTCCCTGTGTCCAGCGAATCATCTTTATCTCCATGACGTGTAGTTGTTGTTCATGTCTCTTTGTTACTGGCCAGCATTCAGTACCGTACAGTGCTACTGGTCGAACAATGGTTCTGTAAATTTTCGACTTCAGATATAGTGGCACATTCCGGTCAAAAAGGACTCCAGTAACTTGGCGCCATTTCAGCCATGCAGCATTGACTCTGTTTCGGACATCTGGGAGTGTTTGGCCACCTGAACAGATTAACGTACCCAAGTATTTGAATACAGATGTTTTTCGGAGTTCAGTGCCATCAATGTGAATAGATCCTTCACTTGGTACTCCACACTCCATATACTCTGTCGTCCCAATATTAAGTCGTAAGCCATGGATGTCTAGTGCAGTTTTCCAACGTTGAACGTGTTGTTCCAATTCTTGGCGAGACTTGCAGGCTACAATGATATCGTCAGCATAGAGCAAGGTCCAGGGATGTGGTTGCAGAAGTTCGGCTGCGATGGTGTCAAGACAGATGATGAACAGGAGCGGGGACAAAGCTGACCCCTGATGAACACCAACTCTGATGGGAAAAGTTGCGAAGTTTCCGGAAGCACATCGGACATAGCTGGTGGCATTCCGATAAAGAAGCTGAACCCTTTGAACATATGCTTGTGGTACCCCATGCTCTCGTAGTGCATACCACATTAGATCACGAGGTACCCTGTCGAAGACCTTTTCAAGATCCAAGAAGGCTATATGGAGTGGTTTCCTCTTTTCTAGGTGCCTTTCCATCAAAAGACAAGCGGCATGAATAGCATCGATTATCCCTGTACCTTTCATAAAACCACACTGGTTTGAGGCGATAGTATTTTTGTAAAACATATTGAGTATAGACAACTTCACCACAATAAAATTGCAGCGGCATTCTTTTTTTCTTAAGCGAATATTTGAGTCACAAAGGCTTTTTTAAAACAAATAAATCATTTGTGTGTATGCTTACGTATCAATAATGCAATCACCACTAATTTTTGTCAACATCTGTATAAGTAAACCAAACACAACTGCTTTATTTTGGTCTTGAAGTAAGCAACCGATAAAGCCCCTCCCCCCCGGGACTCGCGCTTATTTTTAAGCCTGGAAAAATGACTCCTGGAAAATTCCTGGAAAATCGTTGACTGATTTGACTGGCCACCATGTCTTAGGTTCCTACGTTCGTTGCCAAGAGCCGACTGTGGTGGCGTCTGGTAGCTAGTCGTTGACGGTGGCGTTTGGCAGAAAAAGTAGGATCTATTTGAAAAATTAGAAAGTCAGCAGTCCTTACATGAATAAAAAAATCAAACAGATAAAACACACTAATACAGTCATCACAATTAACACCGGTTATCAGACAGATTCTACACACACCCAAAGTACACGGGGCTACATTACCGCGTTGTCGCAGCCCCTAAACTTAAGAAGCAACACTTAAGCCATAAGTCCAAAACTAGAATTGTTAGCTAATATGCAGAAATGACCTATGTGTACTCTGTTGAGATGATGGTCAAGTGCTAGAACTGCAACAATTGTCTACTAACAATGTGTTGAATGATCTGATTATGGAGACTTTGAATTGTGAAATGTCTAAAAACTACTCGGACAACCGCTGTCATGAAGTAAAACCAACAATCTGTATGTGGAACCACCCGCAAATCACCTATATCAAGATTAACTTTTGTAATTTGAGGCACTTTTGTAAAAGCAGATTGTGTATTTTTATTTTTTAGTTGTTCAGCCATCAATGGACCACGATGTTCTTCACTCATATGATCACTGCAATGCTTGTTTTCTTGTCTGCCAGTAGATCTTCATTCTTGACGAATGTTCAGCTCTCCTTTCTTCCGTCCACTTGCAGTGAGGGCGAGGCATCACAGATGTTAAAGGGTGTAGATTACTGGTTGATTTAACCGCCTATCTGAACAGGTTCCTATCCCAAACCAGAGCTTGATTGATTTGAGCTTCTGTTAGGTCCTTTTTAACTTGCATCGACCATTTACAATAGAAATTTTTTTTAGAGATTGATGAGTGTTGTTGTTTGAGTCTTCAGTCTTTTGACTGGTTTGATGCAGCTCTCCATACCTCCCTGTCCTGAGCTAATCGTTTCATCTCTACATAGCTCCGACACCCTACATCGGAGGCAATCTGTTTAACATATTCTAACCTTGGTCTACCCCTACAGTTTTTGTCCTCGACCCTTCCTTCCACAACTAAGCTTGCTATTCCTGGGTGTCTTAGTATGTGTCCTACCAACCTATCTCTTCTCTTCATTAGCAGTCGCCAGAAACATCTCTCCTCTCCCACTCGTCTTAATACCTCTTTGTTTGTAACCCTATCTACTCATCTGATCTTCATCATTCTCCTGTAACACCACATTTCAAATGCTTCAATTCTCCTCTTTTCTGCTGCACCAATAGTCCAAGTTTCACTTCCATAGAGCGCCACGCTCCAGACAAAGGCTTTCAAAAATGACTTCCTAATACCTAAATCTATATTCGATGTCAGCAGATTCCTTTTTTGTAGAAATGCTTTCTTTGCCTGAGCCAACCTACTTTTAATATCCTCTTTGCTTCGTCCATCACTGGTTATTCTGCTTCCTAAGTAACAGAAGTCTCCTACTTCCTTCAGCTTTTCACCTGCCAATTTGATCTCCATAGAGGTTTCTGATTTATTTCGGCTGCATTCCAGTATTTTTGTTTTACATTTATTTATTTTCATCATGAATTCTTTCCGTAAGACGGAGTCCATACCATTCAAAAACTCATTCAAATCCTCAGGCTTGTCGGCCAAGATGACGATGTCATCAGTAAATCTCAGAGTTGAAATTATTTCTCCTTGAATCTTCACTCCCACTTTAAATTTTTCTCTAATTTCCTTCATTGCTTGTTCAATGTAAAGTTTGAAAAGTATGGGTGATAAGTTGCAGCCTTGCCTTACACCTTTCTGAATACCAGCTTCTCTCTCATGTCCTTCAACTCGAATGACTGCTGTCTGGTTTCTGTACAGATTGTATATCACCCTCCTATCCCTGTACTTTATTCCAATTGATTTCAAAATGTCAAACAATTTAGTCCAATCAACGTTATCAAAAGCCTTCGATATGAAAGTCGATGATGCTCCATCCGTTCCAAATGTCCAAAGAAAGACATTCTCCTTTTTCTCGTCACACTCACCAAATCTTCTATATGTTCAAATAATTCATTGTTATGTCTTCTTCCGTAAGTACCATTATCATTAACAGGTCCTAATATTTTCCTTAGAATTTTCCGATCCTTAAGTTCTAATTTTCTCATTGGGCCTTTGTTTGTCATCTGTAAGCATTCTGCGGCATACAGTGCTGACGGCCTAATTACTGTGTTATAATGACAAAGTTTGACATTCCGGGACAAGAAAAGCAGATTGTGTAATTATGACTTACCATATCCAAGAGCAAACCTAAAAACCAAAGACATCAAAAGTTCAAAGAAAGAATTTGTATTGATTTGAGAGGCAGAGCAGCAAGGTCATCTGCCCTCCATCAAAGAAAGAAGAAACAGTCTTAATAATACTAATGTATTACTATTACTATTGTACTCCGCCTTTGTCCGGTCCCAAGTCCAGAATGCGAAAGGAGGAGGGTTAGCTGGTTTGGCAACCAGCTGTAAAAACAGCTAACGCCGAACGTTGGGCGGCGGTAAATAACTCGACCCCCTGAAGGGGCCAACGGCTTCTGGCGGATGAGCCCCTTTAGGTGGGGTGATGGCCCCTCAGTGTAGGAAATGACACTGAAACCCATTACGTATATATTGGCCCAACGGCAAAACGGACGGAGGAGGAACTTCCCTTGTGGTTCTGAACGGTCGTGGAGGCGGATGAGGTCATGCCAGATGGACTGGCTGTGAAGGCGCAACTCAATTATATTTAGAGTCTGCGGCAGTCCATTGCAGTCACGGTGCTAGAACCTGCACGTCTCATTTCTTTTGTGCCGCAGGGTATAGTTCCGAGATCATAGTGTGTGGGTCACTTCCTTGCAAGCTGTGATCCACCTTAAACAAAATCTCGCTTGTGGCACCTTCTTCCTGCTGTCACATCTTTCAACAAGTCCAGCGGCGATGGGATAAGGATGGAGGAGGCAGGTTTTCGGGTTGAAACTGGAAGCCTCTAGTTCGGACCTGCACGCTGGCAGCAGATGTGTGATGGTCGTCTTTCTGAGACCTCGTGACTACTCAGGAGTTCGGTCCTGCATCTGTGTTTGGGCAGGCCTATTTAGGATCACCGCTGCCCACCCCGAATGGGGAAGGCCCTAGAAAATGTGGGCTAAACATCGGTAGTCACACCTTCAGCCGGCTGGGAGGCCGCACCCGGCGGGTCACCCCTTTTGCGGTCGAAAAACGAAAACAAAGAATATCCAAACATAATGATAGGATCCTGGAATGTTCGTACGTTACTCGATTTGAAGGACAATAACAGGCCTGAGCGAAGAACAGCACTCGTCACCCATGAGCTTGGTCGAATGAACATAGATATTGCTGCCTTAAGTGAAACCAGATTGTCCAACGAAGGTAAAATTACAGAGTTCAGTTCAGGGTACACCATATTCTGGAAGGGAAAAGATGAGGGAGAGCGCCGTATTCATGGTGTTGGTTTCGCTATAAAGACCACACTGGTGAATGATCACCAGCTAACTCCAACTGCTGTCAGTGAAAGAATTATGACTCTTCGAATCCCACTCTCCGGGGGTCACTTTATGACTCTTATCTCTGCATATGCTCCCACCTTGGATGCTGATATAGAAGTTCAAGATCAATTCTACAACCAGCTGAGCACAATCATCACCAAAGTACCATCTAGAGACAAACTCTTAATGCTTGGCGATTTCAATGCTAGAGTTGGTAAAGATCATCAATTATGGAACAATGTGATGGGAAAACAAGGACTTGGCAACTGCAATGCCAATGGCCTATTACTCCTTGGTCTATGTGCTGAACATGAACTCTTTATTACCAACACTCAGTTCCGCCTGCCGAATCGCTACAAAACCACTTGGATGCATCCTCGCTCGAAGCACTGGCACATCCTTGACTATATCATCACCAGGCAATGTGATAAAAAGGACATCCTTGTCACCAGGACCGCAAGAAGTGTCGATGACTGTTGGACAGATCATAAGCTCCTTTTTTGCCGGTTGAGGATCTCAATCTGCCACAAACCGAAACGATCCATCCACAACCTGTCGAGACGGAAATTTGACACTTCAAAACTCCAAGTAAAATCAATTGCTACAGATTACAGAAATGAAATCGCAAATAAGCTGGCTAGTCACCCTGTTAGCACAAATAGTGTTGTACAGGAATGGACAACGCTTCAGAAGGTCATTACTGAGTCAGCTGAGGAAACAATTGGTTTTGTGAAGAACAAAAGACAAGACTGGTTTGATGAAAATAATGATGAAATTATGTGTCTCATCAATGCCAAACGGGAAGCCCATCTATCCTTTCTTCAAGATCCGTCTTCCAGTGTGAAAAAATCACAATTCGTGCAACTTAAGGGGAAATGTCAGGCACAAATCAGGGAAATAAAGAACAACTGGTGGCAGCGAAAAGCTGAAGAACTGCAAAGACTATCTGATGCCCGTGACCTGCGATACTTCTATGCAGGCATAAAGGAGGTATACGGCCCAACCCGATCATCATCAGATACATTGAAAACTGTTGACAATTCCGCCATTTTAACTGAACAAGGACAAATTTTGGAGCGTTGGTAGGAACATTTCTCTGCACTTCTAAATCGTGCCTCCAATGTTGCCGAGGACTTTCTTCGAAACATCCCTCAGCAGCCCCAACAGCCATGGATGGCGGTTCCGCCGACATTCCGAGATTTCACCAAAGCGCTCAATCAACTAAAGCCGAGAAAGGCTCCTGGTCCTGATAACATCCCTCTGGAGTTGTTACAAAGTGAAGGTATGACCTTGAAGACTCGACTTTTTACACTTATCCTGTTAATTTGGGAAACTCGAGAAGTACCTGACGACTTGAAGAATGCTGCCATCATAACTATCTTCAAGAAAGGCGATCGTAGCGTGTGTGGGAACTACCGAGGTATATCGCTATTATCCATTGCAGGTAAAGTTCTAGCAAGAATTCTCCTAAACCGGCTCCAAAGTATCTCGGAGAGGATTTTGCCCGAGTCTCAATGTGGTTTCCGAACCTCCAGGGGCACAACAGACATGATATTCTGTGCCAGACAACTCCAGGAAAAGTGCAGAGAGCAATAGGAGCCCCTGTATTTAGTTTTCTATGACCTGGAAAAAGCCTTTGATTCTGTACCAAGACCTGCTATGTGGAAAGTATTAACGCACTTTGGATGTCCCGATCGCTATGTGGAATTAGTTAAAGCTCTTCATGATGGAATGTCTGGGAGGATTCTTCATGGTGACTCTGTATCCGATCCATTTCCAATCACTCACGGTTTGAAACAGGGCTGTGTGCTTGCTCCAACACTCTTTGCATTGTACATGGCTGCCATGATGTATGAATCATCTTCCAACAACCCAGGCATAGAGATTAAGTTTCGCTTCGATGGAGGTCTTTTCAATCGGACAAGACTTCGTTCACAGAGACATACCCAAGTTAACCGGGTGACAGAACTGCAGTATGCCGATGACACCGCATCTCCTGCTCCGACAGCTGCAGAGCTTCAACAATCGCTTTAGCACTGCGTGTGATCTCTTTGGTCTCACCATCAATGCAAAGAAAACAAAGGTGCTTGCACAACCTGCCCCAGGATTACCTCTTCCTGAGTTCAATATCTCCATCTTAGACTCAACACTGGAGCAGGTTGATCATTTTTCATATCTTGGCAGCATCTTGTCTAAACGGTGCACTTGCGAACAGGATGTTGACAAAAGAATTGGGGCTGCCCATGCAGCATTTGGCCGTTTAATGCACAGAGTCTTCATGAATAAAGACCTAAAGATGCATACCAAACTCATGGTGTACAAAGCTGTCGTCATCTCAACGCTACTGTATGGCTGTGAAACTTGGACACTCTATCGCCGTGATATCAAGAAACTTGAGCGTTTCCACCAACAAAAGATGAGATACATCTTGAACATCAAGTGGGAGGACTACGTGACCAACACTGCAGTTCTCGAGAGAGCACATCTCGATAGCATTGAGACAACTATCATCGCTCATCAACTGAGATGGTTAGGCCATGTTCACCGTATGAGTGATACCAGGCTTCCACGTCAATTCCTTTATGGTGAGCTTTGCTCCGGCACTAGACCTCATGGGGCCCCTTTGAAGCGTTTTAAAGACCAGTTAAAACACATCATGACGACGACTGGTATAGACATCCACTCATGGGAAACATCTGCTGCGGACCGTTTACTGTGGCGTAACACTACATCGACGGCTGTCAACTTCTTTGAAGAAGAACGTCGCAGACATGAAGAGGCCAAGCGACAAGCAAGAAAGCTTCATCAATTTCAACCCCGCCCTCCCCCGACCATTGAGTGCAATTTATGTGGGCGCATGTTTTATGCCAGGATTGGCCTGTTTAGCCATCAGAAGCACATCCACAGGCTGGTCTGAAAAGCTCTATGCAGGAAGAAGTATGTTTACTCGGAATCGAGTTACAGCCGACGACGGGTGATCATGCGAACCATTTCCTGCATTTCCTGTCTACTGCAGACCAATCTCCCATCCTGTCGGGGTTAAGGTCATAGGACCAAAATAAGCCAACAACTGGTCTCAAATGTGGGACAAGGACTCCACAACACCGCCCAATCTGGTTCTTGGTACTTTGTGAAGAAATACAAAATATATACTTTTTTGACATTTTTCCTTTATAGTCTACCCCCACCCCCACGGACCCGTGCTGTTGGGGTAGCGCACGTTTGATTCCCGGCTCTGTCAGGGATTTTAGAAACTGACGTGAGGTCTGATCTATGCATCAGAAACGTGGATAATGAAGAAAAGAGACATAAGCAGAATACAGGCAAGTGAAATGAAGTTCCTACGAAGTAGGATCGGAGTAACAAGAAGAGACAGGATGAGGAATGAAAAGGTCAGGGAAATAGTGAAAGAGGAGCCCTTGCAAGGTAGGATTGAGACATCAAGACTGAGGTGGTATGGACACTTAAAGAGAAGAAGATTCCCAAGAGGATACACGAGATGCAGATGCCGAAGAAACGACCAAGGGGAAGACCAAGAGATAGATGGCTGAAAGGAGTGGAGGAATGTGTCAAGAAGAGAGGCGAGGACTGGACTAGAGTGACAGCGGAGAGGTGGTGGGAAGAAAGGACTAAGTGGCGAGGCTTATGTTCCAAACAGATCCAGCCAGGGGCTGGAAACTGTACAAAATGATGATGACGTGAGGTCTGGAACGGGGTGCACCTAGCCTCGTGAGGACAATTGAGTAGCTGTCTGACAGTGAGGCATCGCCCCGATCACGAAAACCAAGATTAACGGCCGAGGGGACCCGATGGGCTGATCACGCGTCACCCCAATATCTGCAGGCCAAATGGCTGGGCAGCAGTTGCTTGGTAGGCCTAGGCCCTTCACGGGCTGTGGTGCCAGGGGTTATTATATATTCCCCCCCCCCTTTATTCCCATCCATGCCCGCTAGTACAAGATAGCCTAACTTATCATGTTTCTAATAAATAAAAAAAAGTGATCCATGTAGTCATTTAAATTTGAATGGTTACTATTCTTGACAATATGATTCCTTGATGTGATATGATCTTTCGACTCCTGCAAAATTCTTAGTTCTTCCTCAAAGTTGCTGAATTTATGATTGTTTCATAACTGTGTTCGCAAACCACCGTGTTTTATTGGTTATCTTTGTTGTTGTAACGTGTCAAGTCTCCTTCCACTTTATCAATTGACGGAAGTTGTAAGTACTTGTAAGTTAAATTTAAGAATATGGAAAATATCTGACTTTAAGGTCATGGCTCCTTCCTTCGCAATAATCCTAGTCTCACCTACAAATACATACCGGTATACCACTACAGACAACCTATACATACTGTTACCCGGAACGTAGCTCTGCACTTCCTCATCCCACTCCCCCGGTATCGTCGTCGTCGGCTTTAACTCGTTTCCGAGTATAGATCTTCTTCCAAAACAGTCTAAAATAATCTAAGGTTGAGGTCTGTGAGCATGTTTGCGGTGACTGAACAGCCCATTGCATGCATGAAACAAACGTCCACACAGATCACACAGAACTGTTGGTGGAGGGTGTGGCTGTGCTGCACGGAGCTTTCGTGCATGTCGCTTGGCCTCAACAATTCTACGACGTTCTTCTTCAAACATTTTGACAGCAGCCGGGATGGTCTGGCGCCAAGTTGAACAGTCTTTATCAAGCTGGTCCCAGGTTTGTGGATTGAGTCCTGTCAACTTCATATTCTGCTTAAATTGGTCCTTGTAACGTCTCTTAGGGTCTCCATGAGGTCTGGTGCCGGAGGTGAGTTCACCATACAGAACCTGGCGTGGTAGTCTCGTATAATCCATCCGATGGACATGTCCAATCCATCTAAGTTGAAGACCAATGATGGATGATTCTATACTATTAGCAAGCGCTTTCTCAAGAACATCAAGATTGGTGATGTGGTCTTCCCACTTGATCTTAAGGATGGATCGAAGTTTCTGTTGATGGAAGTGCTCCAGCTTTCGGAAGTCATGTCGATAGGGGGTCCAGGTTTCACAGCCATACAACAATGTGCGATAGTCACCAAAATGCCGCATAGGCAGCACCGATTCTCTTCTCAACATCCTGCCCACAATTGCCGTGTACAGATAGCAGACTGTATACTACTGCAGTGTACAGCATTTGCCACACTGAGTGTGTTTGTTTCTGATTGTGAGAACCTACTGTTACACGCGTCAATGTTCTCAGGTAAGGAAGTATTCAGCTTGCTCCCCGCGCCGCTCCAACCCCCCCCCTTCTACGCTGGCATCCGTACATGGCTAATGGCCACAACATTCAAGCAACAACAACAATCCTTGTTATCGTGGTTTTTCAGGAGACACCAATGTCCATCCAAGTTGAAACAGCTCACAGAAATGATTTGTACTGAAACAGTTATTTCAATGCTGTTCTTGTCTAACCTTGACATGAATATTTCAGCCATCCTAGTTTCTCACCATCATCAAGTTTCCACTCCAGTTTCCTGGGTGTGGTTTACAAGTGCTCTCCATTTTGGTCGATTCATGTACCACTGCTCCTTCAAGACTTCATCCCAGTTGATTCCCTTGAATGTGATATCTTCCTTCACTTGGTCCAGCCATCTCCTCCTAGGTCTTCCAACAGGTCTCTTTCCAGTAATCTCAGTATGCAACCATTGTTTTGCAATTCTTCCTTCTGGCATATGTTTGACGTGACCAAACCATCGCAAACGTTATGGTCTCCTTCAGGGACTGATTTATTCCAGCTTGTTTATTTCCCAGTTTCTCATCTGGGTGGCATATTGATTATGGAGTCAAGAAATATGGATCCATAGTAAGTTAAAACTATTGTTTTACATAACATATCAACATGAATATGTAACAGCTGAAAAGAAATATTTCGGTAATCAAGAAACATCCAAGTAGGCATTGCAGACAATAGGCCTCAATATGTAAGCATCACATCTGTTGGATCATACCAACATGTTATTCTCATTTCAATAGCTTGGGACATAGTGTTCATCAGCCAGAAGTATTTAGTGTGAATTTTTGTGATGAGTGTAGTAATAATAATAATATCGTATGGCCTCGGGTGCCGGGTGCAAGCTTCGTTAATTGACACCCAGAGGGTAACTTGCATGTCGAATTTCGTTGTTCCTTGAATCACTATGAAAGTCAAGGAGGTTAGATATCGGGAACTTTGTGTTGGCGGAAACTCCCGAGATTAATTTTGCCATTATGAACTCTGCCTACTGTATTCAAATGGGTTCTTTGACATGCCAACATCGTATGACATGCGTATCGTATTTTTGTCGCCTTTCAAAAATCACTTACCCTGGCCAGGAGCGAACCTGCAACCTTGGGGTTAGTAGACCGACACGCTAACCACTCACCCACCGTGGCAAGCTATGAGTCTAGTAGTATGTGCATGATGGCCACTACTCCTGGAAAATGACGAAAAATTTGAAAACTCCTAAAAAATGGCCACTGTTCGTTAATTATAAAAATCTTTCCATCCACTAGTAAAATTCCCAGGCCGCTCTCATTCCTTGACATATCATCGCGGATGGGGTAGCAAGGGCCATCTAGCGGTCGCTCTGCAAACCCTGCTTATTTTTAACCAGAAATTTACGAGCTGTGTTTTATCTTAAATCGTACTCCCGCTGTGGTTTTGGGTGAGCCCTCTATCGTTAACGAAAGAAATTTCCTCAGGCTACCTGTTTCTGTGTGGGAGAACACGCGATAGTATTTTTGTAAAACATATTGAGTATAGACAACTTCACCACAATAAAATTGCAGGCGGCATTCTTTTCTCTTTTTATTAAAGCGGATATTTGAGTCGCAAAGGCTTTTTTTAAAACAACTATTAAATCAATTGTGTAGGCTTGCATATCAATAACGCAATGACCACTAATTTCTGTCCACATCTGTATAAGTAAACCAAACGCAACTGCTTTATTTTGGTCTTGAAGTAGGCAACCGATAAAGCCCCTCCCCCGGACTCGCACTTATTTTTATGTCTGGAAAATTGAGAATTACTCCTGGAAAATCCCTGGAGAATCGTTGACCAATTTGAGTGGCCACCATGTATGTGTAAATGTATTAGGGACAAGGATGGAATAGGTCCCCCGAGATTTTAAATAATGTGCGGTACTCAGCATTTGTCGCCAGCAAGTGTCGAAAAACCACACTCAGGATAGCGGTCATGTTGCCCCATGTACTTTGGGTGTGTGTAGAATTTGTCTGATAACCGGTGTTTATTGTGATGGCTGTATTAGTGTGTGTTATCTGTGATTCAGGTAGAAGGACTGCAGGCGATTGATTTTTTCAAGTAGTTCCTACTTTGTGGGATTTACTTCCTCCATTTTTGGTCCGTGTTGACCTTGATGATTATTTTATTGCAAAAATGTTCGTCCGTCAATCAACACTTTAAAAACATATAATCAATAGTGGTAGGCCTACATGTTTCGGGCTACTGTACGAGACCCTTCATCAGCCACACTATAAAGAATGTGTAGAACATCTCAAACACATTAAAGATGATTTAAAAGCCCCAAAAAAACATATATATAAAACTTATTTAAAAAAATATGCAGAAAACACAGAATAACAAGCATGCACTTGTGGTTGGAGCACTATCAAAGGCCCTCCGGCCCATGAGTTCAGGAGGTTGTGTTGGCAATGTTCACTTGGAGTGTTCATGAGGCGAGGTGGCCTGTCTCAGTTCGTTGTGCTCAGTTAGATGAGGCTTGAGAAACATTCATGTAAACATGTTAAGACATCTGGTGCGTCACGTAATAGAAATAGTAGGTCCAAGTGGACGAAAATGGATGTGAGACGAATCCCAGGAACTGAGGCCGGCTATGCCAGTGCCTCCTGTGTCTTTCCTAGGCCACGTTTGGCAGTGACCTTGCCTCAGGTATGTTATCGCTAGTTTTTCATGTTATCGAGCCCTGTTCCCTGTTGTTGAGCATTTCTCCATTTTAATGTAATCTTTTGGCCTTTCCTTCAGTTTTTCTTAAGATTACTACTTGTTTGGTCATGGACCCACATTTTCCGGCTTGAGGCGCCACTTACTCGGCCTCTGTTCCTGGGATTCGTCTCACATCCATTTTCGTCCACTTGGACGTACTATTTCTATTACGTGACGCACCAGATGTCTTAACATGTTTACATGAATGTTTCTCAAGCCTCATCTAACTGAGCACAACGAACTGAGACAGGCCACCTCGCCTCATGAACACTCCAAGTGAACATTGCCAACACAACCTCCTGAACTCATGGGCCGGAGGGCCTTTGATAGTGCTCCAACCACAAGTGCATGCTTGTTATTCTGTGTTTTCTGCATATTTTTTAAATAAGTTTTATATATATGTATATATATTTTTTTTGGCTTTTAAATCATCTTTAATGTGTTTGAGATGTTCTACACATTCTTTATAGTGTGGCTGATGAAGGGCCTCGTACAGTAGCCCGGAATATGTAGGCCTACCACTTTTGATTATATGTTTTTAAAGTGTTGATTGATTTTTTTTTGTAATAAAATAGTTCCTACTTTGGCTACTAAATGCCATCGCAGTCAGCACCTGGCAGTGAACGTTGGATGTAATATAGCGTTATCAAACTAACCTACAAATTTTAGCTTCCGCAAGTGTAGTTAGTGGAAGGTTCTTTACCATACCATAAATCTATGACATGGGACCGCCCTCTTTACTTCCCCTCCGAAGGAGGGCATACTGAGGGACTTTTAACTCTCTTAAAAAATCCGACAACTTCGGCCCGGTTCGAACCCGTGATCTTGAGAGCATGCTACCAACTACGCCACCGAAGCCGCTATTAGTAACAGTCACGCAGGCTAATTCCTTATAGAAAGCAACGAGGACAAGTATATGGTTTACAGGTCCTCATTCTCCCTCCCAGTGAACCTTTGCCACACACCAGTCGTAGTATTGCTCAAATAAGCACTATTACAAACTTTCATGATACAATGAGACTGGCTGAACTGTATTATTGGTATAACTAGGGCCCGGATGTTGATGACATGTCATCTTTTTACTGAGCTGTCTAAAACAATGCTGAAGTACATAGAAACTCCGGACGGGCTACCCCGTCTCCAAATATGTCATTTTTATTTTGCATTTTTTGCTATTTTTTCATTTTAAGAGCATTTTAAGATTGGTAGATTTTTTGGGTCATATTTTAGAGAAATCAAACTTTTAAGGTCTTTTTTTTTTCTTTCTTTTCAATTTAGTCATGTCACAGCTTTATATGAGGGAGTTACGTCTCTCCGAGTGAGCAGCAAACGACCTTCCTCACTTCAAGTATGCTCCGACCACATCAGTTGATGTTCAACGCAGCTTTTCGAAATATAAAAACTTGTTGGCTGAAACCGCAGATCATTGGCATTTGGCAACATCAGAATGGCATTCGTAGTGCAGTGCAACTCAGACTAAAGTGAACATAAACCTTTTGTAAGTGCTAGAAATCTATTTTGATTGACTTTTCAGTTTGAGTTTAAGATGTCATTTTTTAATTACTGGTGAGTTTGTTATTATAAGATAATTTACTCCATTTTAAACTGCATTTTTAGAATTTTTGAAATATTGGTGAGTTTTATTATAAGATCATTTTCTCCATGTTATTGTGCATTTTTCGAATTTTTAGGTCATTTACTACAGTCATTTTTAAAAATTGTAAGTGCATTTTTTAAACTTTTTTACGGCATCAACATCTGAGCCCTAGGCATAACACACTCCAGGAAATTGGATCAAGAGCGTTAGTGATATGAGGGTTGTAGGCTTTGTTGGTCCTCTACAGTTCATCATTAAACAACATGTATAGTTCATTACAAATGGCATAATTGCTCATATTTTTCTCTTTTTTTCCTTTTGCTCATGAATCAACAGCATTATAACACCCACACCATTTACAAAAATAAATTCAATTCTATATATAGATCAATTGCCATGCACCAGTCTCACAAATACTCGAAAGCTACTGCTCCAGTTGCGCAGAAAATTTTACAATCTGTTCTCATTATGGCGGACAGTGTTTAGAAAGTGGTTTGAACAAAATCAAATAGGTAGTTTAAAAAAAATTAATTTATATTACGAAGCCACACCAATATTGAATCTAATAACTTGAGCATATTCCACGAGCAAAGAAAACATCCCATCCCCTTTGATCAATACGTGCACTAAAATAATACTTAATGTACGGTAACAATCATTCATATCTCTATATACTGTATAATCCGATTACAGCATATTATAGTATGTTATCTCTTATGCGCGAATGGGTCTCCTACGACCACGTGGGATCAACACTAATTGGCCTTGATGTTTGCCCAATAACTCTTCATGCGCAACGATTGAGCAAGTCTTCGTTGCTGTGACCAGACGTGTCTGGTAGATCTTCTCTCTTCTCCCTCAAAACCCCGTGTATGAGTCATCATCATCATCTTGAGCAGTTTCCAACCGCTGGTTGGGTCTGCTTGGAACATAAGCCTCTCCATCATTTCCTGTCCATCCACCATCTCTCGTCATTTACTGTGTCCCAGCACACTCCTCTTTCCTCCACACTCTTCTTAACTCCTTTTGTCCATCTGTCCCTTGGTCTTCCCCTTGGCCTCCTTCCCGCCATTTCCATTCCAAACATCTTCTTCGGTATCCTCTCCTCTTGCATCCTCCTCACATGTCCATACCATTGTAGCCTAGATCGCTCTATTCTATTTTGCAATGGTTCCTCTCTTACCATCTCCCTGACTCTCTCATTCCTTACTCTGTCCATTCTTGTCACTCCTACCCTACTCCTCTGGAACTTCATCTCCACTGCTCGTATTTTATTCTTGTCCCTTTCCTTCATCACCCATGTTTCTGAACCATATGTCAAAATTGGCACAAAGTAGGTCTTTGTAGATGATTCCTTTACATTTTTGTGGTACATCTTTATTCCATATCATCCCCCTAACACTCTTGAAAAATCCATCTGCGCACCTTCCCCTCTCATTTATTTCCATCCTATTGC
Source organism: Meconema thalassinum (assembly GCA_946902985.2). Taxonomy (NCBI): domain Eukaryota; kingdom Metazoa; phylum Arthropoda; class Insecta; order Orthoptera; family Tettigoniidae; genus Meconema; species Meconema thalassinum. The sequence goes on from OX336397.1 coordinate 283,797,545, forward strand.
CTCCCTTTTCTTCAATTATGCTTCCCAAGTACTTGAAGCATTCTACTTTCTGCAACTGCTGTCCTCCAAGTGTTATGCCCATATCCAGTCTGTTCTTCTTCCTCGTTGTGATGAGAACTTCATCCCATATGATAACACTACCTTCTCCCACTCATCTATTTGCTCTTGTACTTCTTCCTCATCCTCTCCCCATACCAGAAGGTCATCAGCAAACAACATTGCCTTCATTTTCCTTTCCCCAATGCTATTTACCACTTTTCGTATGATTTCATCCATCACCACTATAAATAACAGGGGTGAGAGGGCACTTCCCTGTTTCAGACCACTCTCCAGTTGAAACCATTTCGTTCTCTCTCTTCCCACCTTTACACAGCTTTTGCTTCCCTCGTACATTGCTTTCACTCTTGCCTCTGTCTCCTTGTTCACTGCTTTTGCTCTCATTGCTTCCCATACCTTGTTTCTATTAATACTATCATATGCTTTCTCAATATCCAAGAAGGTCATCACCAGATCTTTCCCATATTCATAATGGTGTTCTTGTAGCTGTCTTACTGCAAAGATGAGGTCAACTGTTGACTGAGTAATTTTCCTCTCGATCCTTGAGATTGGGAAAACCTAATTCAGCCAAGTCCTTTTCCGCCTGTTTGTACCAATTGGACCTTGTTGCCTTTTTCTGCAAAAACGTGTGGAATTTGTGTGTTAACCTAGTTGGGTCCATTATGTCCAAATATCCTATGAATTGGATCCTTCTCATACGGATCGTGTCTGTGATTTTAGTAATTTTCAAATAGACGTCAGCATTAGGTTTTGGAAGGTGAATTCCATCTTTGATTCTTGGTCCCAAATTTTCCGCATGATTTTGCGTTCCTTAATCTCCAATTGATTTCTCGGTGTTTTATGTTGTAGATTAAGTGTCTCGGCTGCAGGCAAGACTACTGTTTTATGATGTTCAATTTTACAATTCCAAGAGAGTTTTTTTTTTTGGTTATAAACTTGTTTTGTCAAATGGAAAGCAGTTTCCATATTCTGTAGTCTTGCTTCTATAGCTTTTCTTTCGTTGCCAGTTTCATTGATCCAATCACCTAAATACTTAAAGTCTTTCACTCGGGAGACCTTACGATTACCCAGTGGCGGCCGGTAATAAGGTTGCAGTGTTGCACAACGACCAGATTAATTCATGAAAAACAATTAATACCTCGATAATATTTTTAGTATTAAAAGCTGTATGTTTCCTGTTATATGTATAGAAGTTCATAATTCTGTTCTTTAATAATTCAGGAAATCTCATAGTAAGTTACAGTATTGTGAACTGACTGAGAAAGCGAAGCGCCAGCCGTCTAGGAGCGCTCGTCCGCTTGGTCGTTGCCAGCCCCAAGCACCGACCAGATCTCAATAGTGAAGGCTATGGCAGAGATGCTAGACCGGGTAAGCCCTATCCCAACAGTTAACACGGCTAGTCGTTGCCAGCTCATTGCAACCAGGAAGCCGAGGTGCAGCCGGAGACATCAAAAGATGCTCCGTCAACTGCCGATACTATGTTTTGCAATGTTGGACGTACTTGTGATACTCACCCTCGTATATAAATTACATTGTTTTGTTCTCATGAAGGTTTTCATGTAGACTAACTTATATTCCATTTAATCCGATGAAAATGTGATGTCTCTGAACTGCGGCATTCGTTATGAATGATGTACCGGTACATCCGTTTTACCGCGCAATTGAATACAGTTTTCTCCGATATCAAGCAGTCCTATCACCTCATGGGCGTCTGCAGGAGGGGGGGCACAAGGATGTGCCGTGCCCCCCACCCCCCTGAAATTGTTCATTGTCACACCAGTTTATTTCATAAATTGAAGTTACTGATGGTTAACTGATTTACATGTAGGGATAATTCCACAGTTTTATTTAACTTAGAAATTTTGGATTATTTGAGAATATCTTCAGTTACGGTATTTAGAAAATCGGCGAACTGGATTAACATTACCATTTTAATGAACTGCTTGATTTTTATTTTTGTCGGTAGGCCTACATGGTGATACAACTACTTTTGCCTGTTTAAAATAAATGATTTATGACGATGATTCACAAAGAACTCCTATGGACAAAAACTCTGAACAAAAAAAAATATTCCTCCCATTCATGCCATAAAGATCATGTACCCAACGGTTTAAGCGCAGCCAAATAATGAATATCACGAAGCAAGTAAGAAATGAAACGAAAATTGCGCTAGGGTGTACGTCTCAATAACACCTAGCGACGAGGTAATGAAATGAAAAACATATTACTCCCCCACCCTTGAAAAAATCCTGCGGGTGCCCATGTACCAACTTACCCCCCCCCCCCCCCCTTAATGAAAATAGCGCAACACCCAGAACAATTATCCATCAGCCGCCACTGCGATTACCAATGCGGAGTATATTCGGAGCAGTTTTAATATCCCACTTGTTCTTGAAGTAATTCAATTTGTTTCTGGGCATCAGAAATGTTTAGAGCAATTAACGCCATGTTATCCGCAAATGCCAAACAGTCGAATGTTATCCCTTTGAGTTTTGGTCCTAGTCTAAGGGATGGTGCACCATACAGTTTTCATTCTCGGACGACTTTTTCGAGCGCACAATTAAACAACAATGGAGATAATCCATCTCCTTGACGCACTCCTGTATCAATTGAAAATTCTGCGTTCAGGCCTCCCATAAATGTAACCTTTGAACTTGTATTTAAGAGGGTATCTTGGATGATTGATGTCTTGCGATCTAATCCAAATTCTGAGAGTACAGCAACAAGGGATTCATGGTCAATGCTGTCAACAAAAGTAATGACATAATTTTTGCTTGACATTTTACGGAAGTAAGGCATTTAGTTTTTCTAATTGATAATTTGCTCTGTACACGATCGGCCTTTCCGGAACCTACCTTGGTATTTACCAATCTGCGGATCCAGTTGAAGATAGGCACGGTTCAAAAGGGCTTTGGACCGAAACAAAAGTAAGTTACCGAGAGTAATGAGATCCCTCGATACTTGTTTTGATTCGTTTTGCTACCTTTTTTGTTTACTGGATGGATGATTGCCATCTTCCAATCTGGAGGAATTTTTTCAGTTTGCCAGATTTTGTCAATAATTTCTTTGAGTTTGATGATGAGGTTTTCACGTACATTTTTCCTTAGTTCTGCAACGATCTGGTCCTCTCCCGACTCTTTGTTGTTTTTCATGGATTGGATTATTTCCTGTGGATCCGGTGGTTCCGATTCAAGATTCGGTAGGATATGATAAAATTGAAATGTTTCCTGGGGTTTCTCACAATTGAGTAGTTTACCAAAATAATCCCGAAGGAGTTGTAGTGGGCGATGTTCCCAAGGTCGTTTTGAAACTGGAGGAAAGGGGTGGAATATTTAGTTAATTTCTGCTTGAATGTTCTATAGTAATTTCTAGAATGATGTTTCTTGGAGACCTCTTCTATATCTTTTAATTTAGTGTTCTCATGGTTTTTTACGAATCACTCTTAGCGATTTCGTTACTATTTTTCTAGCGTCTTGAAGACATTGTAGCGTCCTTTGATTCTTATTACACATCCAGTTCAGCCATGCTTGTTGTATTAGGTTTACACCATATTCTGGAAGGGAAAAGATGAGGGAGAGCGCCGTATTCAGGGTGTTGGTTTCGCTACAAAGACCACAGTGGTGAATGATCACCAGCTAACTCCAACTGCTGTCAGCGAATGAATTATGACCCTCCGAATCCCACTCTCCGAGGGGTTACTTCATGACTCTTATGCTCCCACCTTGGATGCTGATATACAGGGTGATTCTTATTAACGTTTAATACTCCCTATAGCGACGTAGATGGCATTGAGACAAGTAATTTGATATAGAACACTTAGGGTCGCAAGTGTCCAGAAATACCTTAAAAGTGAACCACAACTGTTAAACATATGACGTCATCAGGTGACTGCTCAGCTCGAGCAAGCAGGCCCGTGCTCTCTTAGGCACACCAAAGCATCCAAAGCAAACGTTAAATGTCATATCACTCTGGTTCCGAGTCTGCGTGTGCGACTCGGGCGCGTGGGATCGAGGTTCAAATCCGGGGCCTATCCATCGGCTTTCTTTGTTCTCTCTCTCCTCCTTTCAAGTGGAAGCAGATTGTTTGTTGACATTAAGACACGGAACCAGAGTGCTATGATATTCAACGTCTGCTTTGAGGTGCGTAAGAGAGCACGGGTCTGACCGCTCGAGCGTAGCAGTCACCTGATGACGTCATATTATGTTTAACAGTTGTGGTTCACTTGTAAGGTATTTCCGAACACTTGCGACCTTAAGTGTCCTATATCAAATTACTTTTCTCAATGCCATCTACGTCGCTATAGAGAGTTTTAAAAGAGACACGCTGTATAGGCCTAACAAATATCCAATCTGCTATGCATAATAAAAATAAAATGAACAATTTACCTCAGTGGTATATCCGATGAAGCATTCCTTCAAAAGGGTCTGTCGCATGAGATATTGTTATGTCCCGGTGTTGGTTCAAGGCGAAACCCTACTGGACATGAACCCCAGTTCAACCAAAAGCTGCGGACTCAGGTGTGAGGGGCAGTCAGGCACTGCAGAGACGGAAGTCTGAGGGTGAGAGGTCGTTTGCCTGCCGATCGGGCAAGTTGAGTCGAACGCTCGTTGACCAGGGGGCACGGAGCTGAGCCAGTACTTCAAGGCACCAGCTGAGGAAACAGGTGAGAACCATAATTTCTATTTCCTTTCAGGATTGAATTGTCAATTCAATCCTTGTATCCATGTGGTGGATTCTTTTACTCCCTTACGGAATAAACTGGGAGTTAAGCTTTCAATCTCTTTTATTGGGGAGCATTCCCTGATTCCTGAATCTCCTCCCACTCCCATTTTCTTGTGTAATAGGAGTGTGCTGTAATCGCTATCAGAATCTATCGGAAGGACACTAACGATCCTGGTACTTGATCTTGGAGAACCCCTTACCGGCCTATGGCTTAAGTCCGTGCCATGAGGTGAGGACGCAACAATTATTTTCCCTCAAAATACATCTCAGACTCCAGCGTAAACTTTTACTATCGAACATTCCTCTACCGGTAACTGAAATCGTATCTAACTATTGAAAGTTTTACAATCTATATAAAAGATAACATTTTCTTATTCTCTCCAAACAGTAGATCTCCTGTCCCTTGAATACCTTGTTTTTGACAGAATATATGGCCCTAAATTGTATGTTAGCTGCAACCTGGAAGTTTCAAAACGACTTGATCATGTATACAGGAAACCATACTGTCAGATAAACATGTGAAGAATATTTCCCAGTAGACAATCGGAGCCATTTATTCTAAAAAGAACCTATTACCGGTAGTATAAGAATAACATTGTATTCGCACTTTCAAATTTTACCCAGACACCTCATTACCTACCATAAGACAACACCTCAAGTACCACCAGACAACACCTCAAGTGCCACCGGAAAACGTGTCTTGCATCACTGGGTTTTAAACTCTACTATAAAGTTGAGCGTTTCTCAGGGCCATCATACGGTCGAGACGTAGGCTAAGTGTTGAAACTGATAGCCTACTATTTTCGGTAAGTACCGCACAGGAATACTCATTTCCACACCACCATGAGGTAGAGTACATGGCGCGTTTTTTTTAACGTGGTTTCCCCGGTAGGCTTAGTCCACGGTTACTGTGGCATTTGAGGTTGACAACATTGAAATGCAGGTTCGTTTCCTTCTGAAACTGCGTACGTTCCGCTGTAAATTGCTCGTAACAGTTGGTTATGCTGTTTGTCGGTGATAACGAGCCGTCCAAGATGTTATAATCACGTGCGTTGTTACTTTTTCTTTGTAAATATTTTAGTTGAGTGTATTTATTCTTCACTCTTGTATGTATTCTGGGTTATTCCCTCTTCATGCAATTTCCACTTGTGTTTATATTTCTCTCTCTCTTTTTTTCTCCTTCCGTCTTCTTGTTCTTATTTAAATGTGTCTCAGAGTTGATGTTTAAGAAACATGTGAGAATTCACTAGAGCTCGAACTATTGTACACTAGGGTATATTTTTTTTTTACAGTAATACACACACAATAAGCCCATAGGCATTGTGATTGTACATTATCATTTAACTAATTCCATTGCGGTAGATTTGTTATGAACGATGTTTACCCTGTGAGACCATCGATGCCGCCCAACCTCCTTCCAAAAACAATGCCTGTTCTTGCAACCAAAGGTCAAAAAAGAACTTCAACCCACACACACACTAACTGCCCATTAGGGTATTGAAGGATACAGCAGTCTCACAACCAATGGGGGTCCAATTACGGGAACGAAACCTAACTAACATGGTGCCGTGTAGCGACATACCGAGACTACTGTATGGCACACACATGATATCTGTTAATAAACTAGACACTTAGTGTGATCCTTTGTTGGAAAGTTACCTCACAAAATATACTTATGGCTCGATTTCTTATAGGGGTAGATGACCTCACTGTTCCACCCCTTAAAGCAATAATAACTAACTAAACTCGCTTTCTTGATGCTTGCTGATGGCGATGTAGTTCACTGATATATTAAATCTGACAGGCACATAGGTCCGCTGGTTCTTGTAGACCAATAAAATATTCCAAATGACACGGAAACATATCGGGAACGGCCATACGACTGGTTTGAAGTTCTCTTTTGACCATTGGCCGCAAGAACATGCATTGTTTTTGGAAAGAGGTTGGACGGCATCGATAGTCTCTCAGGGTAAACATCGTTCATAACAAATCTACCGCAATGGAATTTGTTAAAAAATAATGTAGAATCACTATGGTTATGGGCTAATTGTTAACGAATGGTTTGTTGCGTTCGTTTCATGGTCCACTGAGATAACATTAATAGAGTGATCAAATAGCCATCTTATTAGCTATTTGGAGTGGTTATCTAGACCAGGGCCATCCACACTGCGCTCCGGCCGAGCTCTATGCCCGTGCTCCGAGCGCTTTGGTGGAAGCTTACGGATGGGAGGAGCTTGGCTGGCTGAGCGCGTCTAGTTGCTAGTCTAGTCCAATGCGCTTTGTTGACAGCCCAAGTAAGTCAGTTTCGCTGTGGTCACGACTGAACATCATATTTAAAAAAGGAATGGCGAAGCAGCAGCCCTTAAATCAGAATGGGAAATTTCATTTTACTGTACAGCTTATAAAGGGCATGCCAAATGTTTAGTGTGCCACCGAGATTTAATGTGTTTAAACAAACACAATTTTGAACGGCACTGCAGTGCCAACCACAGGGAAGATTACGGTGATTTGACAGACGCCAGTCGCCAATCGAATTTGGAAGAATAGGAAGAAAATTTCAAGCAGCACTTTTCTGTAAGTATTAGACCTATTGTTTTAATTTTAAAATGCTTGTTTACAAACAAACAAATTACTTAATTAACTGTAGAACACTACAATTTTTACTTGCCGTATTTCTGTCTAACAGGAGTTGAGGAGAGTGAGGTTGGTGGAGCCAATTTACGAGCAAGCTACAAATATTGGATGCGAATTGCCAAACCTGGGAAACCCTTCGCGGAAGGGAATTTAATCAAGGAGTGCCAAATGGACGTGGCGGGATGTGTTCGTCCTCTGGAGCAAGTTGAGAAATTAGAAAAAATCTCACCCCGTAGGCCTATGTGAGGTATAATTTTATGGCAAAACAGCCCTATCAATATGATGTCAACAATCCCACAAAAGCCGTCGACCGCACGACTGAACGTAAGTAAATTGCCAGCGCGGTCAGAACATCGTCCGTCTGTCTCAGTTCTCCTCGCTGCCACAGTGCAGTGGTGGTAGGGGAAGGAGCGCTAGTCTGACTGCCCAGTGCTCTCCTGACTGCCACAGTGTAGTGGTGGTAGGGGAAGGAGCGCTAGTCTGACTGCCCAGTGCTCTCCTTGCTGCCACAGTGTAGTGGTGGTAGGGGAAGGAGCGCTAGTCTGACTGCCACAGTGTAGTGGTGGTAGGGGAAGGAGCGCTAGTCTGACTGCCCAGTGCTCTCCTCGCTGCCACAGTGTAGTGGTGGTAGGGGAAGGAGCGCTAGTCTGACTGTACAGTGCTCTCCTCGCTGCCACAGTGTAGTGGTGGTAGGGGAAGGAGCGCTAGTCTGACTGCCCAGTGCTCTCCTGACTGCCACAGTGTAGTGGTGGTAGGGAAAGGAGCGCTAGTCTGACTGCCCTGTGCTCTCTTCGCTACCACAGTGTAGTGGTGGTAGGGGAAGGAGCGCTAGTCTGACTGCCCAGTGCTCTCCTGACTGCCACAGTGTAGTGGTGGTAGGGGAAGGAGCGCTAGTCTGACTGCCCAGTGCTCTCCTCGCTGCCACAGTGTAGTGGTGGTAGGGGAAGGAGCGCTAGTCTGACTGCCCAGTGCTCTCCTCGCTGCCACAGTGTAGTGGTGGTAGGGGAAGGAGCGCTAGTCTGGCTGCCCAGTGCTCTCCTCGCTGCCACAGTGTAGTGGTGGTAGGGGAAGGAGCGCTAGTCTGACTGCCCAGTGCTCTCCTCGCTGCCACAGTGTAGTGGTGGTAGGGGAATGAGCGCTAGTCTGGCTGCCCAGTGCTCTCCTCGCTGCCACAGTGTAGTGGTGGTAGGGGAAGGAGCGCTAGTCTGACTGCCCAGTGCTCTCCTGACTGCCACAGTGTAGTGGTGGTAGGGGAAGGAGCGCTAGTCTGACTGCCCAGTGCACTCCTCGCTGCCACAGTGTAGTGGTTGTAGGGGAAGGAGCGCTAGTCTGACAGTCCAGTGCTCTACTCGCTGCCACAGTGTAGTGGTGGTAGGGGAAGGAGCGCTAGTCTGACTGCCCAGTGCTCTCCTCACTACCACAGTGTAGTGGTGGTAGGGGAAGGAGCGCTAGTCTGACTGCCCAGTGCTCTCCTCACTACCACAGTGTAGTGGTGGTAGGGGAAGGAGCGCTAGTCTGACTGCCCAGTGCTCTCCTCGCTGCCAAAGTGTAGTGGTGGTAGGGGAAGGAGCGCTAGTCTGACTGCCCAGTGCTCTCCTGACTGCCACAGTGTAGTGGTGGTAGGGGAAGGAGCGCTAGTCTGACTGCCCAGTGCTCTCCTCGCTGCCACAGTGTAGTGGTGGTAGGGGAAGGAGCGCTAGTCTGACTGCCCAGTACTCTCCTCGCTGCCACAGTGCAGTGGAGGTAGGGGAAGGAGTGCTAGTCTGACTGCCCAGTGCTCTCCTCGCTGCCACAGTGTAGTGGTGGTAGGGGAAGGAGCGCTAGTCTGACTGCCCAGTGCTCTCCTCGCTGCCACAGTGTAGTGGTGGTAGGGGAAGGAGCGCTAGTCTGACTGCCCAGTGCTCTCCTCGCTACCACAGTGTAGTGGTGGTAGGGGAAGGAGCGCTAGTCTGACTGCCCAGTGCTCTCCTCACTACCACAGTGTAGTGGTGGTAGGGGAAGGATCGCTAGTCTGACTGCCCAGTGCTCTCCTCGCTACCACAGTGTAGTGGTGGTAGGGGAAGGAACGCTAGTCTGACTGCCCAGTGCTCACCTCGCTACCACAGTGTAGTGGTGGTAGGGGAAGGAGCGCTAGTCTGACTGCCCAGTGCTCTCCTGACTGCCACAGTGTAGTGGTGGTAGGGGAAGGAGCGCTAGTCTGACTGCCCAGTGCTCTCCTGACTGCCACAGTGTAGTGGTGGTAGGGGAAGGAGCGCTAGTCTGACTGCCCAGTGCTCTCCTCGCTACCACAGTGTAGTGGTGGTAGAGGAAGGAGCGCTAGTCTGACTGCCCAGTGCTCTCCTGACTGCCACAGTGTAGTGGTGGTAGGGGAAGGAGCGCTAGTCTGACTGCCCAGTGCTCTCCTTGCTGCCACAGTGTAGTGGTGGTAGGGGAAGGAGCGCTAGTCTGACTGCCACAGTGTAGTGGTGGTAGGGGAAGGAGCGCTAGTCTGACTGCCCAGTGCTCTCCTCACTACCACAGTGTAGTGGTGGTAGGGGAAGGATCGCTAGTCTGACTGCCCAGTGCTCTCCTCGCTGCCACAGTGCAGTGGTGGTAGGGGAAGGAGCGCTAGTCTGACTGCCCAGTGCTCTCCTGACTACCACAGTGTAGTGGTGGTAGGGGAAGGATCGCTAGTCTGACTGCCCAGTGCTCTCCTCGCTACCACAGTGTAGTGGTGGTAGGGGAAGGAGCGCTAGTCTGACTGCCCAGTGCTCTCCTCGCTACCACAGTGTAGTGGTGGTAGGGGAAGGAACGCTAGTCTGACTGCCCAGTGCTCTCCTCGCTACCACAGTGTAGTGGTGGTAGGGGAAGGAGCGCTAGTCTGACTGCCCAGTGCTCTCCTGACTGCCACAGTGTAGTGGTGGTAGGGGAAGGAGCGCTAGTCTGACTGCCCAGTGCTCTCCTTGCTGCCACAGTGTAGTGGTGGTAGGGGAAGGAGCGCTAGTCTGACTGCCACAGTGTAGTGGTGGTAGGGGAAGGAGCGCTAGTCTGACTGCCCAGTGCTCTCCTCGCTGCCACAGTGTAGTGGTGGTAGGGGAAGGAGCGCTAGTCTGACTGTACAGTGCTCTCCTCGCTGCTACAGTGTAGTGGTGGTAGGGGAAGGAGCGCTAGTCTGACTGCCCAGTGCTCTCCTGACTGCCACAGTGTAGTGGTGGTAGGGAAAGGAGCGCTAGTCTGACTGCCCTGTGCTCTCTTCGCTACCACAGTGTAGTGGTGGTAGGGGAAGGAGCGCTAGTCTGACTGCCCAGTGCTCTCCTCGCTGCCACAGTGTAGTGGTGGTAGGGGAAGGAGCGCTAGTCTGACTGCCCAGTGCTCTCCTGACTGCCACAGTGTAGTGGTGGTAGGGGAAGGAGCGCTAGTCTGACTGCCCAGTGCTCTCCTCGCTGCCACAGTGTAGTGGTGGTAGGGGAAGGAGCGCTAGTCTGACTGCCCAGTGCTCTCCTCGCTGCCACAGTGTAGTGGTGGTAGGGGAAGGAGCGCTAGTCTGGCTGCCCAGTGCTCTCCTCGCTGCCACAGTGTAGTGGTGGTAGGGGAAGGAGCGCTAGTCTGACTGCCCAGTGCTCTCCTCGCTGCCACAGTGTAGTGGTGGTAGGGGAAGGAGCGCTAGTCTGACTGCCCAGTGCTCTCCTCGCTGCCACAGTGTAGTGGTGGTAGGGGAAGGAGCGCTAGTCTGACTGCCCAGTGCTCTCCTGACTGCCACAGTGTAGTGGTGGTAGGGGAAGGAGCGCTAGTCTGACTGCCCAGTGCACTCCTCGCTGCCACAGTGTAGTGGTTGTAGGGGAAGGAGCGCTAGTCTGACAGTCCAGTGCTCTACTCGCTGCCACAGTGTAGTGGTGGTAGGGGAAGGAGCGCTAGTCTGACTGCCCAGTGCTCTCCTCACTACCAAAGTGTAGTGGTGGTAGGGGAAGGAGCGCTAGTCTGACTGCCCAGTGCTCTCCTCACTACCACAGTGTAGTGGTGGTAGGGGAAGGATCGCTAGTCTGACTGCCCAGTGCTCTCCTCGCTGCCAAAGTGTAGTGGTGGTAGGGGAAGGAGCGCTAGTCTGACTGCCCAGTGCTCTCCTGACTGCCACAGTGTAGTGGTGGTAGGGGAAGGAGCGCTAGTCTGACTGCCCAGTGCTCTCCTCGCTGCCACAGTGTAGTGGTGGTAGGGGAAGGAGCGCTACTCTGACTGCCCAGTGCTCTCCTCGCTGCCACAGTGCAGTGGAGGTAGGGGAAGGAGCGCTAGTCTGACTGCCCAGTGCTCTCCTCGCTGCCACAGTGTAGTGGTGGTAGGGGAAGGAGCGCTAGTCTGACTGCCCAGTGCTCTCCTCGCTGCCACAGTGTAGTGGTGGTAGGGGAAGGAGCGCTAGTCTGACTGCCCAGTGCTCTCCTCGCTACCACAGTGTAGTGGTGGTAGGGGAAGGAGCGCTAGTCTGACTGCCCAGTGCTCTCCTCCCTACCACAGTGTAGTGGTGGTAGGGAAAGGATCGCTAGTCTGACTGCCCAGTGCTCTCCTCGCTACCACAGTGTAGTGGTGGTAGGGGAAGGAACGCTAGTCTGACTGCCCAGTGCTCTCCTCGCTACCACAGTGTAGTGGTGGTAGGGGAAGGAGCGCTAGTCTGACTGCCCAGTGCTCTCCTGACTGCCACAGTGTAGTGGTGGTAGGGGAAGGAGCGCTAGTCTGACTGCCCAGTGCTCTCCTGACTGCCACAGTGTAGTGGTGGTAGGGGAAGGAGCGCTAGTCTGACTGCCCAGTGCTCTCCTCGCTACCACAGTGTAGTGGTGGTAGAGGAAGGAGCGCTAGTCTGACTGCCCAGTGCTCTCCTCGCTGCCACAGTGCAGTGGTGGTAGGGGAAGGAGCGCTAGTCTGACTGCCCAGTGCTCTCCTCACTACCACAGTGTAGTGGTGGTAGGGGAAGGATCGCTAGTCTGACTGCCCAGTGCTCTCCTCGCTACCACAGTGTAGTGGTGGTAGGGGAAGGAGCGCTAGTCTGACTGCCCAGTGCTCTCCTCGCTACCACAGTGTAGTGGTGGTAGGGGAAGGAACGCTAGTCTGACTGCCCAGTGCTCTCCTCGCTACCACAGTGTAGTGGTGGTAGGGGAAGGAGCGCTAGTCTGACTGCCCAGTGCTCTCCTGACTGCCACAGTGTAGTGGTGGTAGGGGAAGGAGCGCTAGTCTGACTGCCCAGTGCTCTCCTGACTGCCACAGTGTAGTGGTGGTAGGGGAAGGAGCGCTAGTCTGACTGCCCAGTGCTCTCCTCGCTACCACAGTGTAGTGGTGGTAGAGGAAGGAGCGCTAGTCTGACTGCCCAGTGCTCTCCTCGCTGCCACAGTGCAGTGGTGGTAGGGGAAGGAGCGCTAGTCTGACTGCCCAGTGCTCTCCTCGCTGCCACAGTGTAGTGGTGGTAGGGGAAGGAGCGCTAGTCTGACTGCCCAGTGCTCTCCTCGCTACCACAGTGTAGTGGTGGTAGGGGAAGGAGCGCTAGTCTGACTGCCCAGTGCTCTCCTCGCTGCCACAGTGTAGTGGTGGTAGGGGAAGGAGCGCTAGTCTGACTGCCCAGTGCTCTCCTCGCTACCACAGTGTAGTGGTGGTAGGGGAAGGAGCGCTAGTCTGACTGCCCAGTGCTCTCCTCGCTACCACAGTGTAGTGGTGGTAGGGGAAGGAGCGCTAGTCTGACTGCCCAGTGCTCTCCTCACTACCACAGTGTAGTGGTGGTAGGGGAAGGAGCACTAGTCTGACTGCCCAGTGCTCTCCTCGCTGCCACAGTGCAGTGGAGGTAGGGGAAGGAGCGCTAGTCTGACTGCCCTGTGCTCTCCTCGCTACCACAGTGTAGTGGTGGTAGGGGAAGGAGCGCTAGTCTGACTGCCCAGTGCTCTCCTCACTACCACAGTGTAGTGGTGGTAGGGGAAGGAGCGCTAGTCTGACTGCCCTGTGCTCTCCTCGCTACCACAGAGTAGTGGTGGTAGGGGAAGGAGCGCTAGTCTGACTGCCCAGTGCTCTCCTCGCTACGACAGTGTAGTGGTGGTAGGGGGAGGAGCGCTAGTCTGACTGCCCAGTGCTCTCCTCACTACCACAGTGTAGTGGTGGTAGGGGAAGGAGCGCTAATCTGACTGCCCTGTGCTCTCCTCGCTACCACAGTGTAGTGGTGGTAGGGGAAGGTGCGCTAGTCTGACTGCCCAGTGCTCTACTCGCTACCACAGTGTAGTGGTGGTAGGGGAAGGAGCGCTAGTGTGACTGCCCAGTGCTCTCCTGACTGCCACAGTGTAGTGGTGGTAGGGGAAGGAGCGCTAGTCTGCCCAGTGCTCTCCTGACTGCCACAGTGTAGTGGTGGTAGGGGAAGGAGCGCTAGTCTGACTGCCCAGTACTCTCCTGACTGCCACAGTGTAGTGATGGTAGGGGAAGGAGCGCTAGTCTGACTGCCCAGTGCTCTCCTGACTGCCACAGTGTAGTGGTGGTAGGGGAAGGAGCGCTAGTCTGCCCAGTGCTCTCCTCGCTGCCACAGTGCAGTGGTGGTAGGGGAAGGAGCGCTAGTCTGACTGCCCAGTGCTGTCCTCACTACCACAGTGTAGTGGTGGTAGGGGAAGGAGCGCTAGTCTGACTGCCCAGTGCTCTCCTCGCTGCCACAGTGCAGTGGAGGTAGGGGAAGGAGCGCTAGTCTGACTGCCCAGTGCTCTCCTCACTACCACAGTGTAGTGGTGGTAGGGGAAGGAGCGCTAGTCTGACGGCCCAGTGCTCACGGAGCGCGGCCGCTCAGAGTGCAATGACTGGATGTCCCTGATCTAGACTCTAAAGCTGAGGCCAAGCTTGCGACTTTGTAGCCGCGTCAGAAATGCCACGGCACGGTCGCCTTAGTACGTTACATTGATTCAAATGTAGGTGGCAATGCTTTGTCGACATGGCGTCAAAGACGCAGCAGAGAGCGTTTTCTCGGCGCAACGACAAAGATGCTCTGCGTAGTTTTTTTAATCGAAGTGGCCATGGTAGCGCGACACTGGGTTCATATACAGGGTGTCTCTTATTTACGTTTAAAACTCTCTATAGCGACGTAGATGGCATTGAGACAAGCATCCAAAGCAAATATTGGTTTTCATATCACTCTGCGTGTGCGACTCGCGCGCGTGGGCTTCGAGGTTCAAATCCGCGGCCTATCCATCAGCTTTCTTTGTTCTCTCTCTCCTCCTTTCAAGTGGAAGCAGATTGTTTGTTGACATTAAGACACGGAACCAGAGTGATATGATACTTAACGTTTGCTTTGGGGTGCGTAAGGGAGCACGGGTCTGAGCCGTCGCCTGATTACGTCATTTGTTTAACAGTTGTGGTTCACTTTTAAGGTATTTCCGGACACTTGCGACCCTAAGTGTCCCATATCAAATTACTTGTCTCAATGCCATCTACGTCGCCATAGAGAGTTAAAACGTTAATAGGAGACACCCTGTAGAAGTTAAAAGACCAATTCTACAACCTGCTGAGCGCAATCGCCACCAAAGTACCACCTAGAGACAAGCTGTTAATGCTTGCCGATTTCAACGCCAGAGTTGGTAAAGATCATCAATTTATTATGGAACAATGTGATGGGAAAACAAGGACTTGGCAACTGCAATGCCAATGGTCTATGTGCTGAACATGAACTCTTTATTACCAACACTCAGTTCCGCCTGCCGAATCGCTACAAAACCACTTGGAAGCATCCTCGCTCGAAGCACTGGCACATCCTTGACTATATCATCACCAGGCAATGTGATAAAAAGGACATCCTTGTCACCAGGACCGCAAGAAAATTCGATGACTGTTGGACAGATCATAAGTTCCTTTTTTTTCCGGTTGAGGATTTCGATCTGCCGCAAACCGAAACGATCCATTCACAACCTGTCCAGACGGAAATTTGACACTTCTATACTCCAAGCTAAATCAATTGCTACAGATTACAGAGATGAAATCGAAAATAAGCTGGCTAGTCATCCGGTTAGCACAAATAGTGTAGTACAGGAATGGACAACGCTTCAGAAGGTCATTACTGAGTCAGCTGAGGAAACAATTGGTTTTGTGAAGAACAAAAGACAAGACTGGTTTGATGAAAATAATGATGAAATTATGTGTCTGATCAATTCCAAACGGGACGCCCATCTATCCTTTCTTCAAGATCCATCTTCCAGTGTAAAAAAAAATCACATTTCATGCAACACAAATCAGGGAAATAAAGAACAACTGGTGGCAGCAAAAAGCTGAAGTCTATCTGATGCCCGTGACCTGCAAAACTTATATGCAGGCATAAAGGAGGTAAATGGCCCGATCCGATCATCATCAGGTACATTGAAAACTGCTGACAATTCCGCCATTTTAACTGATCAAGGACAAATTTTGGACCGTTGGAAGGAACGTTTCTCTGAACTTCTAAATCGTGCCTCCAATGTTGCCGAGGACCTTCTTCGCCACGTCCCTCAGCAGCCCCAACAACCATGGATGGCAGTTCCGCCGACATTCCGAGATTTCACCAAAGCGCTCAATCAACCAAAGCCAAGAAAATAATGTCCTTATAACATTCCTCTGGAGTTGTTACAAAGTGGAGGTATGGCTTTGAAGACTCGACTTTTTACACTTGTCCTCTTAATTTGGGAAACTCAAGAAGTACCCGACGGCTTGAAGAATGCTGTCATCATCACTATCTTCAAGAAAGGCGATCGCAGTGTGTGTGGGAACTACCGTGGCATATCACTATTATCCATTTTAGGTAAAGTCCTCTCAAGAATTCTACTAAGCCGGCTCCAAAGTATCTCGGAGGGGATTTTGCCCGAGTCTCAATGTGGTTTACGAACGTCCTGGGGCACAACAGACATGATATTCTGTGCCAGACAACTCCAGGAAAAGTGCAGAGAGCAACAGGAGCCTCTGTACTGCACCCGATACCTAGTTGAGGCTATCGGCTACGCCAGCTCACATTAAGCCGTAGTTGAGATTTATGGGAAAAGTTGTAAAGATAGCGCTCACATCGAGTCGAGAGGAATGTTAGGAAATGACGTAGAAGGCCAAGGATCAAGAAGGCACTGCCAGTCAAGCAGATGGAATTATAGGAAATATGAAGTTTTATTAAGATCTATATGGAACATGATATTATATTATCTCTGAAGAGAAGAAATAACAAGCATTATATATGATAATAACTTGAAGAAAGACAGATAATCCCTTAAGTTATTGTTGTTGTTTTAAGGGGCCTAACATCTAGGTTATCGGCCCCTTAAGTTATTGTATAACTTAATAGCCGAGATGATGGTGGTCGAGATTATACTTGTGACGCATGACCACAGAAGGTGGGGGAGCATCACGTGACAGCGCGGGGTAGGAGCTCCTCAACGCAGTCTAGAGACGGCAGTCGAGTTCAGTCAGCAGGGCTGAGTAGAACACATGCGCAGAGAGTACGGCAAAGTTGAGCGGTGCACAGCACTTGTTACGTGGCGTGAAAGCGACAGTATTACTTCACCAAGCGGAGAACGGAAAGTAGGTCAGTGAGTCAAGGCAAGCAACGCACGGTAGACGGCATGAGGACCGGTTACGAGGCAAGCTGTACGGGCCGTGTAAGCAGGAGAAGAGCCGGGGTTAGAACAGCATTATAATACGAGATTGAGAACTTTATTTCGAGCTACATTTTGTAACGCAGAACAGTACAGCGAAGCGGCATGGCGAGGCCGGCTTTAAGCGTAGATCATTCTGGAACAGTGCAGTAGAGCAGAGCGTGCTAGTTCCGACTTTTATACGCAGGCAATATTAAAGAAGCTGAACTTCATTTCAACATTCAGTTACAACATTGAGTTGGGACTTGTATTCAGTAATCGAATTGTGCAGGCAGATAGTTATAATATACTGCAATTGTGAACTTCAAATGAACTTAGATATTCAAATGACATTACGACTATGCATTTCATAACGGAACATGTAGAGCGACCATGGAGTCAAGCTAGCATTAACGCCTTTAGGCAAACGAAATGTTACAAGTATATGCACTTATGAACATTGGCACGTGCGTTAATACAATTCCTTTTCATGAAATATCGAGTACGAACACAGCTACAGGGTGTTTCAAAAACTTATACATTCTCATAAATAAAATTTATTTTCTGCAAGTGAGACTTAACCGCTGTGGAGATTGAACTTTTAACAAGCGAACCGAACATTGTATGGGACAGTGGTGTAACATAGAAGAAGAATATGGGGTACGCTGCTTTTATGAACTTTTACGTAAGAATTTGGACAGTATCCGCTATGGATAACATGCAGTTCATCATGTCGGAGTAAACGAAGACAGAGACGCGATGGCACCACGGAGCGATGGATTCGGTTCCTGAAGAAGAGGAGATCCAACAGCTGATTCACTTGGGATATGAAAGCAATCGTTATTGCGTGGGTGATACGATATTCACGTCGATCTTTCGAGAAATTTACTACACACGAGGATAATCGACGATCTTTGAAATATATTAACAGCTGGTATGAGAAGGTACTGTAAGAGTTATGACTTTCTGATATGATTTTTTCATGAACACTGGGCATACTTGTATATATTTTTCTAGTAGGAGTTCTACGATTATTTAGACATGGCTTAGACATTATTTGCTCCAAAAATTTGCTAGAATATGGCGTTACCACATGATATGGCAGGCACCATTATACGAAATTCTCACCATTGGTTGGCTTTATTAAGCAGATGTTTGGTCTTTTAGACATTTTTCAGTAAGGACAGTTTTCTTGGATAGTTATTTTTTGTGGCGAGTATTTCGAACTCGTGATCTGCAATTGGATTATTTAAATCACTTCGTCAGTTCATTGCATACTAGCGAGTGTGTATTATTCATCAGTAGGGATTTTTCCATTGGATTGTTTGGAGATATTAAGATGTTATTCACTCAAGTGAATGAATATCGCTTTTATGTGACAACTAGAGACTTGTTGATTCCAATATGGTACATTCACTCATTAGACGACGAGATGGGGCCTTTCGCTTTAGGCGATTGCGTGGTGGTACACATCTTTACCCATCGTTCAGGGCATTATCATGATAGTCAACGGGGCGAGGCCTTTCGTATTTATACGATTGCGTGGTGGTACTCATCTCACTTGCCATTGAGGAACTCATTTTTATCATCCGAGTGTACTTGAGATTGTAAGGGGATCAAACAAGAAACTACTAGTCACATATCAGTCGAATTTTGTTAAATAAATTAAAATAAATGTCAGCAGGGTTACATTTTGTAATTCTTGTTTGCCAATCCAATATTTTGTTGCTATACTCATTTGAGAGTACTTTCAGTTAACAGCTGATACAGTTGATGCTTTTGATAATTTTTAAGTTTGAGTTTGATACCTTTGAGAAGGATTTAAAGTAATTGAATCTTGTAAGATGAATCATTAATGGTCAGACTTATTTTAAGGCAGATCAGTATTGAATATTTTGATGTGAGAGATTATAGCACATTGGTGTTTTTCTGTGAAGTGAATTATGAGAATTTTAAGAGAATTTATGCTATTTGAAAGCAGATCTTGAATTTGATTACGATTACTAAGGTAATATTTTTCCTAATTGTTTAAGAAGTTGTCTAGATGTGATCAGATTAATTACAGTTATTGGAGATTGTGTGCGTTGATAATTTGAAGCCAGTTATGTATTTTTGTAGATCATGCAACGTGGTTAAGTGAAGTTTGTGATAGGCATTTTGTGGAAGTTGCCAAGTGGAAGTTGCAATATTGCTAATGTATTTTGAAGCAGACATGAGGTTGTCGAACCCAGTCTAGCATAATTTTTGAGATTCATGCTGTGCGCTGAATATTTATGGAGTTTTGTGGAATAATTGTGGTATTCAAATGTGATATTTGATAAAGTGAGAATATATAATGAAGTTGTGGATAGTGAGATCCAACGTGAATTTGTGAAGGCAATAATATTTTTTGGCATGATAATTGAATACAAGATATAACTTGGAAGTGATAAAACTGTAAGACAACGTTCTATAACCCATATTAAACAATTTGTTAGGAAATTAAACAAATAAATAATGTTGATAATACAAGATTTTCTGATAATAATAATTGATGAAATAATAATCTGAAATTTAAGCATATTAATGATCTGACCTAATGAAATAAAAATCAGGATGACTAGATGAAATAATAAAAATCTAAATAACCAGATGAATAAAATTTAAATAAATTGATAACTTAAATTTTGGAATATATCAATGAATTAAATAAATGGATGAATTAAAGATTGAATAAATAACCTGATTTAAATAAATTAATAGATGATTAAATAGATGATGAATAACTGAATTAGAAGGTGGTAATTAACTAAAGAAGCTGACGATTAATAAATTTGAATGGATTTAAATAAATTTAATTGAGAGATATGATTTGAATGATTTGAAGAATTGCAACTTCTGTTGATGAATTAAACAATTTATACTGGTGATTTAAGATGATTTAATCTGAAGGAGATGATGAAATGAGAGTGTGTGAATAATTAGAGAGCATAAAGAATTGATGATTATAATATTCATTTAAATGATTTGATAATAATGAATTAATTATTCTGACTTGAATATATTGAATTTTGAGATGAGAACTAATGTGAGAAATATTTAATTTTGATGATGATGATGATTATAACCAATGAGTAGTGGATTTTCTGTGATTCACAAACAAGCAATTATTAATGACAGTGTAAATAGTGTAAATTAATTATTCGATGATTTGGAGCATTTTACTAACCTATTCAGCATTTGAATAATGCCATACAAGCCATAAATTATGTGATATTTAAATATGTGATTATAATATATGTGTTTAGACAGATTAATTATATTTTTACATCCACATTCATGATGTTAATTTAAAGAGAAGTTAGGTCTCAGTTATCACGAATGTCAGTGACGCAAAGACATAGTGCTACGGTGATCCTGAGAACCCAAGAGAACTTTAGAAATGTTTCCTATTTTATGTGGATTAAAAACACTTTGAGTAGAATAGAGATGGTTCGATTTTCTGGACAATGACAATTTAACGTTGGCATTCGACCATGCTCTCAGGTAGGATGAGTGTTTAATATGTCTGTCTGACTATCAAAGTTGAATAAATTTGTTTTTATCTTAGTTGTGATCTGATGATGATGTGATTTTCCTATTTCTTTCCTTGTCTTAATTAAGGCTTAACCAGGAAGGATGTGGTTTGCTAGAGATTCAGTTGATGGCGCACATTTATATTTGCATTTTTTAAAAATTAAATTTAAGCCCGTAACGACCCTGGAGATACTTTATCTCGTGTTACCCTCTGCTTTTTTGATATTTCAACTGAATTTCCGACACATTCCTTATTTGACTTCATGTTCATTTAACTCCGCTCTGTCCTGGAAATCCAGGAATGCGATGTAATAGCAGATGGGTCATCGCATCCCCAGGACGAACGGGTACAGAGAGAGAGAGGGAGAATTGGCTTTACCCATCCGTGGGGCTTCGATTTTGTTTATTCTATGGAATCACTTCAGATTTAGATTACGAAGAGATTGATCTCAATTTCATTTAATGGTGTTATAAAATTTATTAAACTTAGTCAGACAATATACTTGTATGCCCATTCCAGTGATGATGTTAATCATATTAGTGTTATATCATGTTTAGTTATAAGTCATTTTTCTTATACCCAAGTGAAATGCAGGAATTGATACATTGTGATGTGTTGTTGTCTAACGTCTCTGAATAAAACGTTTATTGAAAGATATAATTATGTTACCGGAAGATTTAGCTAAGGTGTTAGGAGAGTTACAGAATGGCATGTCTAGTATTGCAGTAACTATTTCTAAAATGGAAACAGAAGTTAAAGAGCAGATAAATGATTCAGAAGCTAGGTTAGAAGCTAGATGTAAAGAAAATGTGGGAGCTTTACAGGCTAGTAATGAAGACAATCTGAAAGATAATTTAAAGTCATTAGAGACCAGATTACAGTCCAATAGTAAAGATGAGTTGATGTCATTGCAGACTAGTAACGAAAATAATTTGAGATTATTGGAAGAAAGATTACAATCAAATAGTAGGGATGAATTAAAGTCATTAGAGACTAGATTACAGACCAGTACTGAAAGCAATTTGAAAGCTAGTGAAGCTAACTTGAAGGATAATTTTATATTATTAGAAACTAGATTACAAGCCCGTAGTGAAGAGAATAACTCAGAGTTGAAAAACAATTTAACTAGTTTGGAGAATAGATTAACGTTAAAGAACGATGAAATCTTCAAGGCTTTACAATTAGATATAAAAGCAGTATAAATGAAAGGAGAGGAAAATGTGCAAATGTTAAGAAAGAATATTATTGATTTAGAGATTAGAGAAGAAGAAAACATTCTTAATTTGAGAACAGATGTTATGTCTATACAGAAAGATATTAAATCGGATGTATCGAAGTTGAGATTCGACATTGATGGTTTAGTGGCAGATGTAGGCAAAATACAAGAGTGGTCTACCGAAGTATCTTTCGAATCTAAAATCAAAGGTCTAGAAATGAATCTAGGTAATGAAATCAAAGGTTTAAAGTCAGTAATTGGGACCGTTAAAGAGGAAGTCTTAGGAGAGGTTAATTCTAACTTAAAATCCTTAGAAAACCAATTGCAGATAGACATTAGGAAAATTGATGTTGATATAGAGCAAAAGGTTAATGAAAACTTAGCTTTATTCAAAAATAGAGTCGGTGCAATAGTGGAAGAACGGTATAGTGAGGTCGATGCCGAAGCAAAAGAAAAACGTGCTGGGTTGGATGAGAAATTAATCGCAGGTATGGCGATCTTGGAAGCGAGATTTACTGAGAATAAGGAAGCGATGAAGATAGATTCAACTCGGTTTAGGACAGATGTTGATCAGTTAAAGGAACAAGTCGCGTCAGTAAAGACTACATGCGAAGATAAGATAGACAAATTGAAGAACGATTTAGAAGAGAGTAACAGAACGCAGAATGTTACGTCGTTAGATGATTTGGAGACTAAGGTCCAGACGGTAGAAAAACGAACAGAAGATAGGATGACTAAAATAGAATCTATAATAGATAGTTTCACAAGTCAAAATGTTACAACGGGGGAAGTATCGATAAATCAGACACCGATAGACCGCAGTATGAACAATCAAGAGGTTAGCGTGGGAGAAGACCGTCAAACGCAACAGAATGTAACATTCGAAAGGGCTAGTTCAACCCCTCAAGATAATCCGAATTCGAATAGGAGTACGTTTGGTACGAGTGAACGATACTCAGGTCCAGTGACCATAATCAGAAATCTGGATGATAAGCCAAGGAAGTTTTCAGGAAACACAGGAGTCACACCAGTCGAATTTCTGAGAGATATTCGCGATTACATGGCGGAACATAGAGTAGCCAAGGAGAGAGAACTAAGGATAGTCGAACGCGCCTTAGACGGGTCAGCGTTAACTTGGTTTCGCGCATTCAGGAGCAATTTTGCGAATATGGAACAATTTGCCATAGCATTCTTAAGGAGATTTTGGAGTGCAGAGGATCAGCTGAACGTAAGAGCAGAAATGTATTCGAAACGTTACTCTACGTCACATCCGACGCATTATGCTAATTACTTTACTTCGCAATTGGCTAAATTACAGTTTTTGATTTCTCCATTGCCAGAAGAAGAGCTTTTGCAAGCAATAGCAAGACAGTTGCCAATTGAGGTACAACGATCACTCATAGCAACGGGAGCGAACACACTTGAGCACTATGACGATATCTTACGCCGATTAGAATATACAAGCGCTCAAATTACACCCAGAACTGCAAGGAACGATAATCGAAACACGCAAGAGGTGAATGCGGTAGTTGTCGATAACGCAACACAGACGGATAGAAGAGATTCCTGGGGAAACAGAAGGAACGAAGGGAATAGAGGAAATATTCACAACGTTCGTGGGAATGATCGATATCGAGGACCATATGAGAGGCCATACGATCAGGACGCAAGAAACAGTAGATACAGGAACTATGATCAGAATTCCAGATACCAAAATAGGAATAGATACAATAATAGATATCGTGGTAGATACAACTGGAACCAAGGTCAGCAGTCTAATCAGAACGATAGGCAGGATAGCAGAAGAAATGATCCAAATGAAAGACAAGACAATTGAGAATATGGAAGATCAAGGCAAGAAAGTAGACAGCCTAGTGCACCACCCGAAGAGATAACTAGAGAGATATATATAAAAAAAAATCAAGAAGAAATTAAATGTTGCATTCAGGGAACACTGAGACATTAAGGAGAGAAATTGAGATATACAGCATGTCAATATCTTGTTACCCCCCAGGTTTTACATAACTGTAACAGTACCTATTAATAAATAAAAAATAACTCTATGGCCTACATATATAACAATCCAACATGGCGACCATCCGAAATATTTGGACGATACTCAATATCTACGAATATATTACAACATTCAAACTGAAATATGACATATGAAAATAGGCTATTTAGTTCTTCACGGAACTATTTGTTTGGTATTGCCTTAGTATAATAGAGTTTAGATATTTCTAGTCTCGATAGTTCAATATTCCCACAAATCCGAGTTGAAAACTTGAATTGACAAAAATAACTGGGTCAGTGTCAGTACGTGAAAGATGAACTGTCGACCAAAATATTATGTGCACTCGAGTTTGAAGGTTGTTTGTGAAGTGACCAATAGGCCTACATAAAATCCAATAACATCATCATTTTCATCGTTCTATTTTACGTTAGTTCATGTAGGTTTGGAATTTTTAATTTATATTTTAATATTTTATCGCAGTTGGAACACAAAAAGTGCCCGTTTTTAAGCGTGTGTCAACCATGCGTCACATTTAAGAATTATTATCTCAAAATCCCGTCATCATATCTAATCGAAATTTTAACACAATATACATTGGAATGTTGTATAACTGGTTTATTAATTTCAAAATTTTGTGTGTCCAAGAAACAAAGTTGTTATCATTTTTGTAGGGTAACTTTTTCTTGGCTCGGTGGAAAATATAGTTCTTGGTCGCGTTGTAATCCTTATACATCAAAAGGAATGCTGTAAGACTATGAAATACGTAAATTAATTCACTTATTTTATATCGGTTTGTATTTGTACGGGGGAATAAGACATGGTTCACCAGCTAGCCGCTCCGGGGAAATCTGTAATGTTCAGCGTTGAAAAGATGGAGCCCAACACGCGTCATGGCGCGCGTGCTTGTTGACAATGACCTTGAACGCCGTCCGGAAATTCTCCGATCCTACCCCTCACCACCACACCCTCCTTCTCACCTACAATATAGTTCTCTCACTTTCCTCGTTGACGACCGGTGACTCAAACGTTAAGGCCGTGCGATCACCACCGCCGTCAATCGCAAGGCAAGAGATGGCAGCACTATCACCGTTTGACAGCCGCTGTATTTGTGTTAGTGATCTGTCTACCCTTCACTTACCACCTACTTCCGCCCCTACCTCTCCTCGTCACTCAATGTATTCTGTCTCTCACTGATAGCGTTAGACTGTAAGTGGATGTGTTGTTCGGAGAGTGATGTTTTAAAAGAAATTACAATTTTAGGCTAGTTAAAACTCATTTTATTACATTTCTAGTTTCTAAACAAACCTCAACAAATAGGATAGGCCTAAGCATAAAAGTGGATACAGGAAGCACCTGATCAGATAAAAGCAACAAGCTATATCAATGGAAACCTGATATAATGAGCTAACACAGGTGATTTTTTGGCATAAATAATATATTATGGAAAACGAAGCATGTGCTTGATGTAATTTCTTACCCAAACGCACATCATTAATAATAATACGCAATCACGTTTACATATTTCAACATTTCTTCGACTATACAGTTTTTCATAAACTAAACTACTAAAAGAGCTAAAAGTCTACTTCCACCGATAAATATCAGCTGAACGACCCCTTTGTTCGCGAAATAACATGGTTTACAAGGCAGGCTTTTATTTTTTATTTAAAGAAATATTTAGAATTTAGAGCTTTTTATTTATGTAAAAGGCGCTTTGCGGGCCTTTGCAAAGGTAAAAGTGCTCATTAAATCGTTCATTTCTAATTTTTTGGCCGTTTCACATTCAATTGACAGAGTAGCCAAACCGTTCAGACGCTCCTGCGCCATCGTTGATCGCAAATAGTTTTTAGCCTATTTTCATTTATGGAAAAATAGGCTTATGAGATCACTTTTTGTCCGTGTGTCTGTATGTGTGTGCGTGTGTGTGTGATTCGTGTGTGTGTGTGTGTGTCCCTAATAAATCTTAACGGCTGGAGCGATTTCAATGAAACTCGGTAAGTTCATAGCACTATTCCGGACACCCCGACCGAGCCCTTCAAATTTTGTTACGTCTCACCAATCCAACATGGCGGCTGTGCGAATTATTTCATCAGCATTTAATATCTCCGAAACTACTACCGAGAATACCCTGGAATTTTGTACGGTGATAAAGGGAACTACTAGAAGTTCACCAATATGACTTTTGTAAGCCTGGTAACTACAAAACCAACATGGCGGCCAAGAAAAATTGCGACTTTTAAATAGACGTTACTCGCGATTTAACCAACCAAACGCAATGAAACTTGGTACAGTATATGTTTATACACATTGTAATGTACTGACATCTAACTTCGTTCAATTGTTTACATAATCTCAAGATGGCGGCTGTGCGAAGTATTTTACCGGCATGCTATATCTCTGAAACTATTACCGTTATCACCCTGAAATTTTGTACGGAGATAAAGAGCACTACTGAAAGTTCATTTATGAAGCTTTCAAAAATCGGTTAACTACAAAACGAACATGGCGGCCACGCGAAGTTGAAAGTTTTAAGTAGACTTTTCTCGCGATTTAATGATCCAAACGCAATGAAACTTGGCACAGCAAATGTTTATACACATTGTAATGTACTGGTATTTAATTCAGTTCAATTGTTTACATAACCTCTAGTTCATTGTTTCAGTAGACTGTGATGTGTGAGGGTGCATGTGAGTGTGCCTGGTGACAGACTGTTTTAGTGGTAGTATTTGTTGTTGGTGGAACTTTAGTATTTTTTTCGTTAGTAGAATTTTGGTATTTAATTGTTAGTACGGTAGAAGGTTAGTATTTTTGTTTAGTAGAATTGCTCTTTACTTATTCTGAAAGGGAGTAGCAGCCTTTCAGAATAAATCAATTCTTTACTAGTCTTATAGACGGTTAAGATATTGATAATATAAGCCAAATAATTGCTACACTGCGTCCTGCTGCACGGCTGAAAGCAACGGGAAACTACAGCCGTATGCTATTCCCGAGGATATGCACCTCTCTATGCATAATTACATGTGATGATGGCCTCCTCCCTTGTAAAATTTCAATCCGGAGGTAAACTAGTCCCCCGTTCGGATCTCCGGGTGGGGACTACTCGAGAGGGGGTTAACATCACAGAAGTGACAAAGAGGAAATCTGACATTCTACGGATCGGAGCGTGGAATGTTAGAAGTCTGCTAGGAAGTGGAAGGTTAGAAAACTTAGAAAGGGAAATGGATAGGTTAAGGTTGGATTTGGTTGGGATTAGTGAAATGCGCTGGCAGGAAGAACAGGACTTTTGGTCAGGAGACTATAGGGTCATTAGCACTAAATCAAACAATGGCCAAGCAGGGGTTGGCCTCATATTGAGTAGGAAACTTGGACAGCGGGTGGAATATTATGAACAATATAGTGAACGGATTATTGTAGCAAAAATCGATACTAAACCTACCTGCACCACAGTGGTACAAGTCTATATGCCTACCAGTCAAGCTGATGATGAGGATGTTGAAAAGGTCTACGAAGAAATAGACGAAATTCTGAGGTATATCAAGGGTGATGAAAATGTTATAGTAATGGGAGATTGGAATGCTGTGGTAGGAAAAGGGAGAGAAGGGAAAATAGTAGGAGATTTCGGATTAGGTGAAAGGAATGATCGAGGAACCAGGCTGGTAGAATTCTGCACCGAGCATGAGTTGGTCATAGCTAACACTTTATTCAATAACCACAATAGAAGAATATACACATGGATGAGACCAGGAGATACAGGGCGTTACCAAATCGACTTCATTATGGTCAAGCAGAGGTTTCGAAACCAGATTTTGGATTGTAAAGCATATCCTGGTGCTGACATAAACTCTGACCACAATCTGGTCGTAATGAAATGCAGATTAAAGTTGAAGAAACTGAAGAAAAGTCAAAAGCCAAAAAGGTGGGCAATAGACAGACTGAAAGAGAAGGATGTAAACGAAAGATTCAAGAAGAGTATAAAGGAAGGACTAATGAAAAACCCTAAACAAACTTCAATTGCAGACGAATGGGCACTTTTGAAGAATGAAATAACAAAATCCGCAGAAGAAAACATTGGTAGGAAAGAAAGAATAGGTAGAAAACCGTGGATCACTCAGGATATACTAGAATTGATGGATGAAAGGCGGAAACACAAGAATGTAAGAGATGAGAAGGGGAAAGCAGAATACAGACGTCTGAGAAATGAGGTTAACAAGAAGTGCAAGGAAGCGAAAGAAGAATGGTTGAAAGAGAAATGTGCAGGTATAGAAAATTGTCTGAAATTAGGTAAAGTAGACACAGCTTATCGAAGGATTAAGAATACTTTTGGGGAAAAGAAGACTAAGTGCTGTAATATTAAGGACACAAATGGAAAGCCTCTAACAGATAGGGAAGAAAAGGTTGAGAGATGGAAAGCTTACATAGAGAGTTTGTATAAGGGAAAGGAGATTGAGAATCATGTAATGGAAAGGGAGGAGGAAATTGATGAGGATGCGAAGGGAGATTTAATATTGAGATCAGAATTTGATAGAGCTTTGGAAGACTTAAGCCGGAACAAAGCACCAGGCATAGATGATATACCGATTGAGTTGCTACGCTGCATAGGAGATGAAGGTCTGATCAGGTTATTTCACTTGGTGTGTAGGATTTATGAGACAGGTGAGGTACCCCCTGATTTCAAGAAGAATGTAATCATCCCTATACCAAAGAAAGTGGGAGCTGACAGATGTGAATATTACCGTACAATCAGCTTGATTACTCATGCTTCAAAGATCCTGTCTAGGATAATTTACAAGAGGATTGAAAGCCAGATAGAAACGGAGTTGGGGGAAGACCAGTTTGGTTTCAGGAGAAATGTAGGAACAAGGGAAGCTGTACTAAGTCTTAGGCTGATTTTGGAAGGTAGAATAAGGAAAGATAAGAGAACGTTCATGGCTTTTGTAGACTTAGAAAAGGCTTTTGATAACGTTGATTGGACTAAATTGTTTGACATTTTGAAATCGATTGGAATAAAGTACAGGGATAGGAGGGTGATATACAATCTATACAGAAACCAGACAGCAGTCATTCGAGTTGAAGGACATGAGAGAGAAGCTGGTATTCAGAAAGGTGTAAGGCAAGGCTGCAACTTATCACCCATACTTTTCAATCTTTACATTGAACAAGCAATGAAGGAAATTAGAGAAAAATTTTAAGTGGGAGTGAAGATTCAAGGAGAAATAATTTCAACTCTGAGATTTGCTGATGACATAGTCATCTTGGCCGACAAGCCTGAGGATTTTAATGAGTTTTTGAATGGTATGGACTCCGTCTTACAGAAAGAATTCATGATGAAAATTAATAAATGTAAAACAAAAATACTGGAATGCAGCCGAAATAAATCAGAAACCTCTATGGAGATCAAATTGACAGGTGAAAAGCTGAAGGAAGTAGAAGACTTCTGTTACTTAGGAAGTAGAATAACCAGTGATGGATGAAGCAAAGAGGATATGAAAAGTAGGTTGGCTCAGGCAAAGAAAGCTTTTCTACAAAAAAGGAATCTGCTGACATCGAATATAGATTTAGGTATTAGGAAGTCATTTTTGAAAGCCTTTGTCTGGAGCGTGGCGCTCTATGGAAGTGAAACTTGGACTATTGGTGCAGCAGAAAAGAGGAGAATAGAAGCATTTGAAATGTGGTGTTACAGGAGAATGATGAAGATCAGATGGGTAGATAGGGTTACAAACGAAGAGGTATTAAGACGAGTGGGAGAGGTGAGATGTTTCTGGCGACTGCTAATGAAGAGAAGAGAAAGGTTGGTAGGACACATACTAAGACACCCAGGAATAGCAAGCTTAGTTATGGAAGGAAGGGTCGAGGACAAGAACTGTAGGGGTAGACCAAGGTTAGAATATGTTAAACAGATTGCCTCAGATGTAGGGTGTGGTAGTTATGTGGAGATGAAACGATTAGCTCAGGACAGGGAGGCATGGAGAGCTGCATCAAACCAGTCAAAAGACTGAAGACTCAAACAACAATCGAGCAAGCACGAGTGCAGAAGGAAGAAATAAACGACAAAGTAATGCAGGACCAGAATACTAATCATTGGGAATCAATCATCATTGTTGAGAGATAGCAAGTCAAGGACGAGGTTCTAATTTAAGGAGATATAGTACATCGAGGGAATGGATACCAATGAAGTTGTGGGGACTTTTAACGCAGCTAGCATTAGAAAGTATCACTATGCTGAATAAGAGGATTGTAGAGCTATCGTGTACATATGTTGTGTATAGAATGCCTGAGAGTGTATTTTTTTCTCAAACCTGATATAAAAAGGAGATGTACGGGAGAGATGTACCCGATACCTAGTTGAGGCTATCGGCTACGCCAGCTGTCATTAAGCCGTAGTTGAGATTTATGGGAAAAGTTGTAAAGTTAGCGCTCACATCGAGTCGAGAGGAATGTTAGGAAATGACGTAGAAGGCCAAGGATCAAGAAGGCACTGCCAGTCAAGTAGATGGAATTATAGGAAATATGAAGTTTTATTAAGATCTATATGGAACATGATATTATATCATCTCTGAAGAGAAGAAATAACAAGCATTATATATGATAATAACTTGAAGAAAGACAGATAATCCCTTAAGTTATTGTATAACTTAATAGCCGAGATGATGGTGGTCGAGATTATACTTGTGACGCATGACCACAGAAGGTGGGGGAGCATCACGTGACAGCGCGGGGTAGGAGCTCCTCAACGCAGTCTAGAGACGGCAGTCGAGTTCAGTCAGCAGGGCTGAGTAGAACACATGCGCAGAGAGTACGGCAAAGTTGAGCGGTGCACAGCACTTGTTACGTGGCGTGAAAGCGACAGTATTACTTCACCAAGCGGAGAACGGAAAGTAGGTCAGTGAGTCAAGGCAAGCAACGCACGGTAGACGGCATGAGGACCGGTTACGAGGCAAGCTGTACGGGCCGTGTAAGCAGGAGAAGAGCCGGGATTAGAACAGCATTATAATACGAGATTGAGAACTTCATTTCGAGCTACATTTTGTAACGCAGAACAGTACAGCGAAGCGGCATGGCGAGGCCGGCTTTAAGCGTAGATCATTCTGGAACAATGCAGTAGAGCAGAGCGTGCTAGTTCCGACTTTTATACGCAGGCAATATTAAAGAAGATGAACTTCATTTCAACATTCAGTTACACCATTGAGTTGGGACTTGTATTCAGTGATCGAATTGTGCAGGCAGATAGTTATAATATACTGCAATTGTGAACTTCAAATGAACTTAGATATTCAAATGACATTACGACTATGCATTTCATAACGGAACATGTAGAGCGACCATGGAGTCAAGCTAGCATTAACGCCTTTAGACAAACGAAATGTTACAAGTATATGCACTTATGAACATTGGCACGTGCGTTAATACAATTTCTTTTCATGAAATATCGAGTACGAACACAGCTACAGGGTGTTTCAAAAACTTATACACTCTCATAAATAAAATTTATTTTCTGCAAGTGAGACTTAACCGCTGTGGAGATTGAACTTTTAACAAGCGAACCGAACATTGTATGGGACAGTGGCGTAACATAGTAGAAGAATATGGGGTACGCTGCTTTTATGAACTTTTACGTAAGAATTTGGATAACATGCAGTTCATCATGTCGGAGTAAACGAAGACAGAGACGCGATGGCACCACGGAGCGATGGATTCGGTTCCTGAAGAAGAGGAGATCCAACAGCTGATTCACTTGGGATATGAAGGCAATCGTTATTGCGTGGGTGATACGATATTCACGTCGATCTTTCGAGAAATTTATTACACACGAGGATAATCGACGATCTTTGAAATATATTAACAGCTGATATGAGAAGGTACTGTAAGAGTTATGACTTTCTGATATGATTTTTTCATGAACACTGGGCATACTTGTATATATTTTTCTAGTAGGAGTTCTACGATTATTTAGACATGGCTTAGACATTATTTGCTCCAAAAATTTGCTAGAATATGGCTTTACCATATGATATGGCAGGCACCATTATACGAAATTCTCACCATTGGTTGGCTTTATTAAGCAGATGTTTGGTCTTTTAGACATTTTCCAGTAAGGATAGTTTTCTTGGATAGTTATTTTTTGTGGCGAGTATTTCGAACTCGTGATCTGCAATTGGATTATTTAAATCACTTCGTCAGTTCATTGCATACTAGCGAGTGTGTATTATTCATCAGTAGTGATTTTTCCATTGGATTGTTTGGAGATATTACGATGTTATTCACTCAAGTGAATGAATATCGCTTTTATGTGACAACTAGAGACTTGTTGATTCCAATCTGGTACATTCACTCATTAGACGACGAGATGGGGCCTTTCGCTTTAGGCGATTGCGTGGTGGTACACATCTTTACCCATCGTTCAGGGCATTATCATGATAGTCAACGGGGCGAGGCCTTTCGTATTTATACGATTGCGTGGTGGTACTCATCTCACTTGCCATTGAGGAACTCATTTTTATCATCCGAGTGTACTTGAGATTGTAAGAGGATCAAACAAGAAACTACTAGTCACATATCAGTCGAATTTTGTTAAATAAATTAAAATAAATGTCAGCAGGGTTACATTTTGTAATTCTTGTTTGCCAATCCAATATTTTGTTGCTATACTCATTTGAGAGTACTTTCAGTTAACAGCTGATACAGTTGATGCTTTTGATAATTTATATGGTTGAGTTTGATACCTTTGAGAAGGATTTAAAGTAATTGAATCTTGTAAGATGAATCATTAATGGTCAGACTTATTTTAAGGCAGATCAGTATTGAATATTTTGATGTGAGAGATTATAGCACATTGGTGTTTTTCTGTGAAGTGAATTATGAGAATTTTAAGAGAATTTATGCTATTTGAAAGCAGATCTTGAATTTGATTACGATTACTAAGGTAATATTTTTCCTAATTGTTTAAGAAGTTGTCTAGATGTGATCAGATTAATTACAGTTATTGGAGATTGTGTGCGTTGATAATTTGAAGCCAGTTATGTATTTTTGTAGATCATGCAACGTGGTTAAGTGAAGTTTGTGATAGGCATTTTGTGGAAGTTGCCAAGTGGAAGTTGCAATATTGCTAATGTATTTTGAAGCAGACATGAGGTTGTCGAACCCAGTCTAGCATAATTTTTGAGATTCATGCTGTGCGCTGAATATTTATGGAGTTTTGTGGAATAATTGTGGTATTCAAATGTGATATTTGATAAAGTGAGAATATATAATGAAGTTGTGGATAGTGAGATCCAACGTGAATTTGTGAAGGCAATAATATTTTTTGGCATGATAATTGAATACGAGATATAACTTGGAAGTGATAAAACTGTAAGACAACGTTCTATAACCCATATTAAACAATTTGTTAGGAAATTAAACAAATAAATAATGTTGATAATACAAGATTTTCTGATAATAATAATTGATGAAATAATAATCTGAAATTTAAGCATATTAATGATCTGACCTAATGAAATAAAAATCAGGATGACTAGATGAAATAATAAAAATCTAAATAACCAGATGAATAAAATTTAAATAAATTGATAACTTAAATTTTGGAATATATCAATGAATTAAATAAATGGATGAATTAAAGATTGAATAAATAACCTGATTTAAATAAATTAATAGATGATTAAATAGATGATGAATAACTGAATTAGAAGGTCATAATTAACTAAAGAAGCTGACGATTAATAAATTTGAATGGATTTAAATAAATTTAATTGAGAGATATGATTTGAATGATTTGAAGAATTGCAACTTGTGTTGATGAATTAAACAATTTATATTGATGATTTAAGATGATTTAATCTGAAGGAGATGATGAAATGAGAGTGTGTGAATAATTAGAGAGCATAAAGAATTGATGATTATAATATTCATTTAAATGATTTGATAATAATGAATTAATTATTCTGACTTGAATATATTGAATTTTGAGATGAGAACTAATGTGAGAAATATTTAATTTTGATGATGATGATGATTATAACCAATGAGTAGTGGATTTTCTGTGATTCACAAACAAGCAATTATTAATGACAGTGTAAATAGTGTAAATTAATTATTCGATGATTTGGAGCATTTTACTAACCTATTCAGCATTTGAATAATGCCATACAAGCCATAAATTATGTGATATTTAAATATGTGATTATAATATATGTGTTTAGACAGATTAATTATATTTTTACATCCACATTCATGATGTTAATTTAAAGAGAAGTTAGGTCTCAGTTATCACGAATGTCAGTGACGCAAAGACATAGTGCTACGGTGATCCTGAGAACCCAAGAGAACTTTAGAAATGTTTCCTATTTTATGTGGATTAAAAACACTTTGAGTAGAATAGAGATGGTTCGATTTTCTGGACAATGACAATTTAACGTTGGCATTCGACCATGCTCTCAGGTAGGATGAGTGTTTAATATGTCTGTCTGACTATCAAAGTTGAATAAATTTGTTTTTATCTTAGTTGTGATCTGATTATGATGTGATTTTCCTATTTCTTTCCTTGTCTTAATTAAGGCTTAACCAGGAAGGATGTGGTTTGCTAGGGATTCAGTTGATGGCGCCCATTTATATTTGCATTTTTAAAAATTAAATTTAAGCCCGTAACGACCCTGGAGATACTTTATCTCGTGTTACCCTCTGTTTTTGTGATATTTCAACTGCATTTCCGACACATTCCTTATTTGACTTCATGTTCATTTAACTCCGCTCTGTCCTGGAAATCCAGGAATGCGATGTAATAGCAGATGGGTCATCGCATCCCCACGACGAACGGGTGCAGTACTTAGTTTTCTATGACCTGGAATAAGCCTTGATTCAGTACCAAGATCTGCTATGTGGAAAGTATTAGCGCACTTTGGATGTCCAGATCGCTATGTGGAATTAGTTCAAGCTCTTCATGATGGAATGTATGGGATGTTTCTTCACGGTAACTCTGTATCCGATCCATTTCCAATCACTCACGGTTTGAAACAAGGCTGTGTGCTTGCTCCAACACTCGTTGCATTGTACATGGCTGCCATGATGTATAAATCATCTTCCAACAACCCAGGAATAGATAATAAGTTTCGATTCGATGGAGGCCTTTTCAATCTGACAAAACTTCGTTCACAGAGACATACCAAAGTTACCCGGGTGACAGACCTGCAGAATGCCCGATTACACCGCATCTCCTGCTCCGACACCTGCAGAGCTTCAACAATCGGCCAATCGCTTTAGCACTGCGTGTGATCACTTTGGTCTTACCATCAATGCAATTACATGTATTTGCTGCCACCAAACCTCAGAAAATACCTTTCTGCAGGAGGTACAACTTCAAGAAAGCTGACTGGTCAAAATTTGCAGATATGTTGGACATCGAAGTGTCTTCTATAGAACCTACACCAGTATCCTAGGACATCTTCACCATAACTGTAAAGAAGTACTCCAGAAGGTCTATACCTCGCGGCTGCCGGACTTCATTTATCCCTGGTCTCACATCAGACGAAGTTGCCCTACTAACAGGATAGGCTACAGGAAGGAATTTGGAGAAAACCCGTTCAGCGAATCAACAGTAGAAGCTGGGAACAGACTCATCTCCGCCATTAGAGAAACAAAACGCGATCATTGGGTTAGAACTGTAGAAGACCTGGATCTGAGAAGAGACAGCCATAAGACGTATAAGCAATGATTCGACAAAAACCTCTGTACATTACAACATCACTGCCAACCAAATAGCGCATCAGCTTTTGATGAACACCAAGTGCCCAGACATCAAAGAGAACTTCAAGAGGAAAGTAACGATCTTACAATACTATTCAGTATGGCAGAACTGGAGAAGGCTATTAAACAGACTAAAAATGGAAAATTGGTCGGCTTGGATGACATTCGGACAGAACAGATTGAGCATTTCGGCTTAAAAACAAAGGAATGGATACTCCAGCTCTTCAATAACTGCATGAAGAATTATCGGATTCCAAATATATGGCGGAAGAGCCGTGTGGTAGCTTTGCTGAAACCTGTCAAAGAAGGGAACAATCCAAAGAACTTCAGACCAGTTGCACTCCTGTGTCACCTCTACAAACTATTTGAAAGAATGATTTTGAATCGCCTTCTACCCGTAATTGATCCTCTGCTCATACCTGAACAAGCTGAATTTCGTCCCAGCAAAAGCTGTACTTGTCGGTTGCTAAACCTTACGCAGATCATAGAAGATGGTTTCGAAGCAGCTAAGGTAACTGGACTGACATTTGTCGATTTATCGGCAGCCTACGACACTGTTAATCATCAGCTTCTATTTGCTAAGCTCTAAACGCTGACTAAGAACTCCAGCCTAACCAGGTTCATTGCTACTCCCCTGCAGAATCGGATATATTTTGTGGACTTCCAGGGGCAACGCAGCCGATGGAGACTACCGAAGAATGGCCTACCCCAAGGAAGTGTTCTTGATCCATTTCTGTTCAACGTGTATACAAATGACCAGCCGATAGCTCCCAACACCAGGAGTTTCTTGTACGCTGACGATCTCGCTCTTGGTACACAGTGGAAGGATTTTGAATCAGTGGAGTGCCCTTAATAATATGTCCAAATATTATATCGCAAATCAACTGATACCAAATCCCTTCAAGACACAAGTATGTGCCTTTCACTTGAGAAACAGGGAAGCCTTTCCTAAACTGAAGTTAATAAGATCGAGTGGAACTGGAACACTGTTACACCCGAAACATTCTAGGAGTGACACTGGACAGACCTTTTATCTACAAAAAACACTGTTTGAATACCAAGTCTAAAGTTCACTCCAGGAATAATCCTTTGAGGAAACTGGCCGGATCACAATGGGGTAGTCAACCTGACACTATTCGAACCTCTGCAATGGCATTGTGTTATTCCGCTGCAGAGTACGCCTGCCTGGTTTGGTATAACTCAACTCAGGCTAAACAGGTAGACGTAGCTCTCGACGTAACGTGTACAAAGAACTATAACTGGATGCTTAAGATCAACACCAACAGAATGCCTTTACCAGCTCGCAGGAATAACACCACCCTCTATTCGACGAGAAATAGCTACAAACAAGGAAAGGAAGACAGTTGTCCAGGAAGCAACCCATCCTCTACATGGGCATGAACTACATGCTCAGATGCTGAAGTCTAGGAAGAGTTTCCTAAGAACATCCAGAGAATTGAAGACTATATGTTAAAAAGCCAGGCTAGAATTATGGAAAGCTAAGGAATCTCCTCTCCTGGGCTGGAAAAGGATAGCCGAATCTTTACCTACTGGTCATGATCAAGATTGGTTTAAATCCTTGAATAGATTAAGATCAGGAGTGGGCAGATATAAGATCAATCTTGCAAAGTGGGGCTACATTAAGGAAGATGGCATTCAGTGTGACTGTGGAGAAGATCAGACATGCTTCAGTGTGGACTGTGACCGACCTCCTGCACAGAAGATGAACTTCATGAGGCATCACAGAATGCAGTGGAAGTGGCCAAGTTTTGGTCAAATATTATATAATGTCTGTGGTCATGGTATTTGTATCTGTGTTTTATTTGATGTTTTCTGACTCGAGAATAATAATAATCAATGCAAAGAAAACTAAGGTACTTGCACAACCTGTCCCAGAATTACCTCTCCCTGAGTTCAATATCTCCATCTTAGACTCAACACTAGAGCAAGTTGATCATTCTTCATATCTTGGTGGCATCTTGTCTAAACGGTGCACATGCGAACAGGATGATGAGAAAAGAATTGGGGCTGCCAATGCAGCATTTGGCCGCTTCATGCACAGAGTCGTCATGAATAAAGACCTGAAGTTGCATACCAAACTCATGGTGTTCAAAGCTGTCGTTATCTCAACGCTACTGTATGGCTGTGAAACTTGGACACTCTATCGCCGTGATATCAAGAAACTTCAGCGCTTCCATCAACAAAAGATGAGATACATCTCGAATATCAAGTGGAAGGACTACGTGACCAACACTGCAGTTCTCGAGAAAGCGCATCTCAATAGCATTGAGGCAGCAACTATCATCGCTCACCAAGCAGGCGCGGATTCAAGGGGGGGGGGGGGGGGTCACGACCCCCCCCCCCCATAAACGGAGACATTTTTTTGCAAACTCAAAAAACGAAAACACAATAACCAGACAAATAAAACTTAACGAATTTTAACTGAAAAATAGGTGTTTTCTTTTCATTTTATTCAATACTGAAATATCTTTATTGGAATTATTATGTTCTGTTACAAGTGTACATATTTACAACTTCATACCTGTTATATAAAAACGATTATTTATATAACAAAATCAACCCGTCTATTTTGTTTAGCAAACCTTGTGATTACCGAATCGATGTTTATAGAGATGTCACGATGAATGTGCAGCAATGCACGGATAGATTTTTTTTTTCGCACCAAAAATTTTTGCCGACGTCCTAACTGCAAGCTTGGTTGGCAATTTAAGCTGTGACTTTCTCCCTTGTCGGTACCAACTCGACTTACAGAAACAGTAACGTACCTTGATACTTTTTTCGAAGCTCGATGTAAAAGTCGCAAAACACGCCATTGCAATTTGTACGAATATTTTTGGTGCGCTAAACGCATCAAATTTCTATCCATGTAGCTTGCAAATAAAATTGGTCTGGTTTTGTACGTTTGGTAATTTTGTGATTGCGTTTTTAGTTATACCATTTTTCTTAACAATTTCGATTCTCTGACCCCCACCCAAGCCAAACTCTAGATCCGCGCCTGTCACCAACTGAGATGGTTAGGCCTTGTTCACCGTATGAGTGATACCAGGCTTCCATGTCAATTCCCTTATGGTGAACTTTGCTCCGGCACTAGACCTCATGGGGCCCCTTTGAAGCGTTTTAAAGATCAGTTAAAACACATCATGACGACGACTGGTATAGACATCCACTCGTGGGAACCATCTGCTGCGGACCGTTTATTGTGGTGCAACACTATACATCGACGGCTGTCAACTTCTTTGAGGAAGAAAGTTGCAGACATGAAGAGGCCAAGCGACAAGCAAGAAAGCTTCTTCGATTGCAACCTCGCCCTCCCCAGACCATTGATGTGGGCGCATGTTTTAAGCCTGTTGAGTCATCAGGAACACATCCACAAGCTGGTTTGAAAAGCTATATGAAGGGAGAAGTACCGTATGTGTACTAGGAATCGAGTTACAGCCGACGACGACAACGATGAGGTGGTTACACTCGTCAGTCCACCTTGCATATTTCCGTACCCTGTTTTAACCCTTTGACTTTCAAGCTAACGATCTATCGTTACGCTCTGTTCATGCCAAAACTGTCAGGGTAACGATCCATCGTTACCGGCCTTTGTTATTGGTTATTTTTTTTTTTTTTTACACTTGATAGCAGCAATTTTCAGGGAATATGAAGAAGGCAATTTTAACTCACGTTTATATTCTGCGGAAACCTCTGACAATTTGTGTTTATATTAATTCTTAGAGTTTGAAACATGTACTCACGGAGTTTTGTATCTTGTTTACATCGTGGTTTCATTGGTAAGTTTGGGTTCTTGACATTTACCACACTATCAAATAATATAGAGTTTCTTTTAACATGAATAGTAGACTTGACAATTGAATTCCATTTCCCAAAATTTCTTCAAACATTTCAAATCTGAAATTTGTAATTCTTTCTCCCATTGTCTTTTTTTACATTCAAATCATATGGCTCAGAGACATCAATTATTTTCAGTAATAACAAGTGATTTATACACTCCATATTTATAATATTTTATTTTAATATCTTTATTGGTCTCTCTGACATCTCATTTTAAAATAAGTGTGTGCACAGGTTGGCAAATATGGCTGTCAGTTTTCACACACCCATCAGATGAGAGCTTGAAAGTGAAAGGGTTAAGGTGCAATTTTTTTTAGCAGTTTTTAGAAGTTCAGCTTGAAGTTGCTGCCAATTTTGTGTCTCTTGCGTAAATTCCATACTATTTTGTATAAGATGGACATCATATCGACGGGGTGGTAATTTAGGAGCGAATTTCCTCCATTCTGGGATAATGTCCAAATAGTATGTCCATATCTAATCCTTTGAGGACTTAAAGTTTCATGATTTCCGCCGTGTTAGAACGAGGCCCAAGTGAAATTCACCCAATAGGGGATTTGGTGAAATCCAAGTCTAAAGTTTTGAGGATTTTTTCTTGAAAAATATTGATTTAGAAAATAAATCATGGTTTCTGCATATTGATATTAGTCTCATGCCATTCCTGTTAGTTTGCTTATGACCTGACCATTTACCAACCCAGTATTTATACTGATTTTCTTTGCCAATTTGGGCATTGAAATCACCCATTAAGATCTTAACATGGTTTATTGGGATTCTGCGAAGAACATCGCCTAACAACTTCCATAATTCGTCTACTTTATCAACGACCTGTCTATTGGTAATATTGGTTAGTGCATGTCCATTGACATGTAGGTCTTATTAGCTGATTTAACTGTCATGGTGGAAAGTCGACCTGAGAAAGTTTTAAAGTCCACAATAGAATCAAGTACTGTCTTGTGTACTATAAATCCAGTACCGGTACCGAATTGAGGACAATTTGGCATAGCTCTTACACCTACAGCCCTTATATATTCTGTAGCCTTCCGAGTCAAAAGGGTGCTCATCACTATACCTTGATTCTTGAAAAGCGATGATTCGAATTTTCCGTTCCCTAGATTTGTCAAGAATATTCTTAACCCTTCATTTAGGCCCTTTGGCACAAATCTACACCGTTTCACTGAACTGAATCAAATTTTACGTACTTACCCTTCGGAACCCTGCGGGTAACACTGCCTACTTGAAATTTCAAAACTACATTCAAAAACGGGGTGTCATCTCAAATCCAATGACCCCTGATACAAATCCGTAGCCTTCTTCGTTTTCAAAATATTAACAAAAGTGCACTTAGGCCCTTATGACAAAAATCAAAAATAAATTCGAAAACGAGGCGTCATCCCAAATCCAACGACCCCTCATACAAGTCCGTACCCTTCTTAGTTCGCAAAATATTAACAAAAGTGCACTTAGGCCCTTTTGACAAATATCAAAACTACATTAAAAACCGGGGCGTCATCCCAAATCCAACGACCCCTCATACAAGTTCATAGCCTTATTGGTTCGCAAGATATTAAAAAGCACATGACCTATTAGTTTTCAATCTTTTGGTTAAATTTAATTAAAAAAACTCATCCATAAATAATTATTTAAAAAGCCCGCCCTCTTACAAAATCCCCAAGTGCGCATGCGTAAAAAACAAAAACAAAAAATGTTGAATCATAGCGGCATCCAGTAGTACGCATGCGATTTATGAGCAACAATGTTTAATTTCATATTAGCAGCGCGGCTCATATATGTCGCATTTGGAAAGCGACTTTCACTAAAAAATTACAATTCCACCCCCTAGTAGGGGTAGGTTTTTTTTTGGGGTTGAAATGAGTTGTCCATTGGAAAGAGGGCGTCACCCCGAGTGCAACGATATGTCGCATGCCAAAATCGGACCATGGGTTCGCGAGAAATCCACATGAGAGGTCAGCGTAGCCGAGCGGCAAGTGTCACTAATTTAAACTGTCACTGCTCCCCTACTTACACCGTTTCACCGAACTGAACAACATTTTATGTACTTACCTTTTGGAACCCTGTGAGTAACACTGTCTACTTGAAATATTGGACAGCCCTATCCATTCCCTTCATGTAGGCCCTTTGGCACAAATCTGCACTGTTTCGCCTGATTGCACCAAATTTTGCACACTTACCCTTTGAAACCATGCGGGTAACACTGTCCACTTGAAATTTTGGACGACCCTCTCCATTCCCTACATTTAGAATAACAGACAAAAGGAAAACCACGTTTAAAGGTCCTAGAACCATGCATGTCCATTGACCGACAGAAGAGCTACAAATGACAATATTTTAAAAAGTCTTGTTGGTTTGCAATGCGGGCTGCATCACACCGCTCCCAGTTACATCTTGCACTGCTTATAAATTGCAGTCACGGGGAGTAATTAGTGCAAAAAGATTTCTTAGGCCGCTTAAAAATGTTTTCATCATCTTGAGAATATTAGGCCTCTGTATAAGTGCGATGGTGTTGGTGCAGTACTGTGCCCATGTGGGACTGGCACAAGATTGAACCCCTGACCATTTATAGAAAGATATTCTAAAATTTTATAAAGATGACAAGCAATACGGAATTGAGCTCACTGGAGAGCGACCACAAAAACATTGCAAGAGGGTGCAGGTGGTCAGTTCAAACACATAAACTCCTGTTAGTTTGACAAGTTAAAAGGAAAAGGCCATTAAAAGGACTATTAACGAACTAGGGGAAGTCAGAGTCAAGAGGCCATAAATACTACTCGACATTCCGATGTATAAGCGACTTCACAAAAATTATTACTTTTCAAGAGGACAGTAATGGCTGGAACTATTTCTTGAGAGGCACTTGAAGCTTAGCCCAGGAATTTGTAAAATCAGCAGTTTTCTCAAGCATAAAGAAGGGGGACTCTCAACCATTAAACCTAACGAAATAAAACCCCAGAGTTATTAAATCTGAAGCTAGGGGAGAACTAGGAACTACAAAATTCGAAGAGTTGGCAGACCTGAAAGTAGACACTTCAAATAATGCTAAGTCAGGAAAATGTCATCGGTATGCGAGCGGAATAATATCTGCGGAGTATACAAGGAATTAGCTTGGCCCCGCAGAGGGGATATTAACTAATTAAATTAATTAAAAATAAACTAGCGAAAGATTTCCATTCCGCCAGCAGGCAATCGAAATATAATCACAAAATACACTTTTAATTAAATTATGGAGAAAATTAGGCCACGGATTCAGAAATTCAGCTCCCAAATTTGAAAGAAACTAATTTCTTGCCAGAAATGAATAAATAGGCTTGAAGCCAGAGGAGAAGTAGGAAGTCTTACCAAGTCCGTCAGTCGAGAGAGACCTTGCTAGAGGCAGGTTACACGAGAGTCTTCAGAGACCACAGTTCGAGTGCGCTACGCAAGCTATCCAGTTTGTTAACAGCCTTTGTATAGGCATGTTACATAAAAATTGATAAGTACGATCAAGTTAGATCTAGCCTCGGGAACAAAGTACGCAATTCAGCGAGAAAATCGGAAGAACTACACTCAAAGACATTATAGTTCGAGTCTCACAGTAGATGGTGTCTGGTGGAGGTGAGATCCTCTCGAATTGTCACCTTGGTTCCACGCAACGCCCTCTTTGCGCGAAAAATCGCCGACCGTTTCCCATACGAAACAAACTTGCACAGGATAGCTCTAGGCTTTCCACCCCCCGGGGCTCCAACCCTATGAGAACGGTCAATGTCATCCACGGTCAACGGGACGTTAAGCTTTGCAGCAACATTGAGCACTAATTGGTCTGTACTTTC
Source organism: Meconema thalassinum (assembly GCA_946902985.2). Lineage (NCBI taxonomy): Eukaryota > Metazoa > Arthropoda > Insecta > Orthoptera > Tettigoniidae > Meconema > Meconema thalassinum. The sequence continues at coordinate 283,840,731 of OX336397.1, forward strand.
ACTTCTCTCTTCAGGCACACCAAAGATTCTTAGATTGTTCCTCCTTTTAAAGATGTCAGAGGGCAAACGCCAAGACGGTTTGCAAAAATGTTAAAATTAATTATAAAAGTGCAAAAAGAAATAATAATAATAATGAAAGCCCGTAACAATGGTTAAATAATGATGAAATGAGATCTGAAAGGAGGAATGGAATATAATAACGTAAATGGCAAGTAAAATATATGCCAGATAAATGAAAGTAACGTAAATGAAATAAGCACCGTTAGAATAATAATAATAAATATTGAGGTTTAGACTCCGAAGTAATAAATGTTGAGTTTTATACTCCGAAAGAATACTGTTGAGTAAACAATTGCATTCCGCAAGTTAATAATGAAGTAATGAATATTAATCAAAATAATGAATAATAAACTCGAGTTGAAATGATTAAATAATTGAAATAATTGAAGTACGTGGGATAATTAAAATAATAATTAAAGGATCTTTGGGTATACCTTAAAATAATGATAGTATAACGCTATTCAGTAAATGATAAAAGTAATATGTTAAAGATAATATGTGGAAATCGAACACCATGAAAATGAAGTAGGAAGTTATAAGCTATTAAGCTATGGTAAAGTAAATGCAAACGCGAGCAAAGTCGTTGGAAATGCGATGATGTACCAAGTTGTATAAAGTTATATTGCCGAAATAGGCCTGTAAAAGATAGAATTAAAATAAAGTGATGCTAGCAATGAAATAAATATATTCTGTAACGTGCATAAGGTGAGAGATCAAAAAAAGGATAATTGTCGGAAAGTCGTCGGTAATGTTGTTTGCACGAGGGTTCGACCCACCTGATCGAACGGGGATTCGAGTCAGGGTCATTGTGTTGCAATCTAAGTCCCGCCGGGCAATTGCTGAAGTGAATATGTAAGTCTGGAAAGTATCAGTGCTTCTACGAGATATGATTTCGACTGGAGAGGCAAATGTGTCTCTGAGCCCAGAATCATATGGCCCGTACTTTGTCAGCATAGTTATGTTATATCCGACCAAATAATGTGTGTGAAATGAATGATGCGGGAGTCGAAGCAAGGATGATGGGGATCTCTTGTCTTTACCCCATGAAAATATATAAAGTGGTGTGATCTCCAATTATGGCACGGGTTACAAGGAAAGTGGAATGAATAATGAATTAATGAGGGATAAAGTAAACGAAATAATATGGTAACTTGGATCCTCATGGGCTTTTGTCTTAGAAGAAATGAAACATTTGAAAGTTTTAAAGGGGATGAATGGAGTGAGGACAAGGTCATAAATAACAGTAAGCGAGGGGGCGAGGGACGTCTGACCGCCCAGCCGACCGTCTCTAAACACGAGGGGAGAATACAATGAAGCTTTGTATACAAAGGTTATGGTTGCTGAATGGATATTAAAGCATTTTTGGCGGAACATGCAAATTCATAAGTAAAAGGTGCTATGATATTGTGAAATAAATAATTGAATTGGTGGGTTTTTGAAAATCATCCCCACATTAAATTTGTACAAATCTGATAATATTTGACCGTAGTAGTCAAAGAATAAGTTGAACACTAAATATTCGATTCCTGCCTCAAATAAATATATGAAATATAAACGGGTTAACTCATATTTGAGTTTGAAAGTAACTGAATAATTATACAATGATAACATATGGTCCGTCACATATAAACCACCCTACTGCATGGAAATGAATTGTGAGGGAACATGAATTCGAGGATGTGGCATGTATTTGTTTTAAAGTGTTGATTTGTTGTGAAACTAAGGCTTACCGGTAGAGGTAACAGAATTTAAATGAATGATAATAAAAAGAGATTTAAAGTAAACTAAGAATGAATAAAGGCCAGAAGGGATGCTGCTAATGCAGTTAAATGTCCGTAAAGCCTTAAAGTAAGATGGTATGAAATGATAGGCATGCTGTATGTCTAAATAAATAATATGTTGCGAAAAGGAAATGTAGATGAATACTCAATTAGAAATGATACCTAAGCAAGATAACGCGATAGTGTAAGATTATATGCATTTATGAGAAGGATTATGTATTTCTTTTGATAATTTTTAGATTTGGATTTTTCCAAAATATGAATGTTTTGTAAATTGTTTTGTATTATTCCTGGGAGTTTTTATAAATAAACTCATATCTTTGTAACATGTTTGTTTTCAATTTAGTCTTGTAGATCCTAAAAAGTGCTATCATATCAAATGTGAGATCACGTTGTGGGTTGGACGTAACATGCTCCGAACCGCAGCAGCTAGCCAGCACGTGATTAAGCATTTCCATTCAATATGGGTACAGTACATTGAGGTTATCAGCTGTAATAAGCGTTGGTGGTTTCAAATTTTCTTCCATTTATTCCGATCCTTATCCTTGAGCGCTATGTGGCGATAAATGACACTATTGCTACCTCCGGAGCTCCGGACAGCCGAAGTTTTCCAAAGTGTCTTTGATTTCACTTACTCCTCTTTCTAATGATATTTTTCAATTCGTTTGTAAATTACATGTGTCAGTACTGTAGTTACTAAATAGCCGTTTCCCTAATCATTACTAGCATTATCATTAGGGGATAATGACCTGCATGTTACGTCCATTATACTGTAGGTCAGTAGCGGCGCGTTCTATATGTTCAGTGGTTCAGTGAACCCCCTGGAAATATATAACTCTTAGTAAAATGGTTAATCAAGTCCGTATTTCTTTAATTACATATGTAAATTTGCGCTCGGAGGGATAATTTTGACATCAACACTCGGTTGCTCTCCGGAACCAGCGAAAAGGTTCAATTTCTGGATCGCTGACGCGCGGCGGTGGGACGTAAGGAGGGAGCGATGGACGCGGGGTCGTGTGAGGCAAGGGGGGTAAGCCGAGAAAGGTGAAAGGACCAGCTCAAGCCAGCGCTAGACACGATCTACCTCGAACCACCCCTAAGTTAGCCAATGTATTGCCGATGTATTTTCTCTAAGCATGCGGTTTAAAATTTGCCTGTTACGGTACGTTTTGAAGGGATTTTACTTTCACGATTTTGCGTCTTAGATATAATTAACCGCAATGAACCAGAATATTTTGGTAACTACGATTTGGAGAACATCAATAGGCGTACGTAGCCTATGTTTATGTTATTAATTTAAACTTTTAATTATTTAGAAGTGCTCATAAAGGCAAAATACGCCAAGATAAGAACATAAATAACAGTCTGCTTAACACGTTCTTGCAGCAGTGCTTATTTCTGACCCGTCAGTTCAACCACCTCCGGAACAGTACCTTAGCGAATATCTTCTCAAGTCGAAGTGCTCTATTGTATCTGACGTTCGTTATCACGGTGTGTGGTGGTGTCTTGATGCGTGTGTCGTGTATTCATCAGTGTGAAAATGAATTCCGTTCGGTTCCTTCTAGAGAATACCTTTCCAACACTTAGTATAGAAGAAAAGTGCAAAATAAAGCAGCTTGGCAGGCCTCTTCCCTCCCTGAACATTATTCAGAAGCAAACTAGTAGAGGTATGGATTTTTGTAGAACATTTAAGCCACAGATTTACGAGAGGAATACTTGGCTATGAGGTTGCGATACCATTAATAGGCTTTTCTGTTTCCCGTGCTTGCTTTTTGCTAAGGGTAAGAACACGAATTGGACGAAAACAGGGGTATCAGATCTCAGCCATTTAACACAAAAGATCAATAAGTACGAAACATCTATTACACATAAGAGTGCATGTTTAGATCTTTCAGTTCTGTGGAAAACAGATATTAGGCAGCAGCTAAGTAGCGTTTTCAGAAGGAATATTGAGAGGCATAATGATAGTGTCAGAAAAAATAGGTACGTGCTCTTGAAGATCATTGACTGCGTGAAATTCTGTGGTGAATTTGAACTTGCTTTGAGAGTTCATGACGAAACACTCGATTCAAACCATCCAGGCGTATTCAGAGGACTCATTAATTTTACTTTGGCATTGGATACCGTCGTTAGGGGTCATTTCAACAGTGCTATAGTCTTCAAGGGTACGTCGAAGGACATTCAAAATGGCATTCTGGAATGTATGTTGCATGTGTGTCGCGAGAATATTTTAGCTGAAGTAGCTACTGCAGACTTCGTCTCCCTGATAGCAGATGAAACATCTGATGTGTCTTCAAAGTGTCATTGTACTTCGATATGTATTAGCTAATGGGAAGCCTGTTGAAAGGTTCTGGACTTTCTTAAACCCAGCAGGAAACGACGCCTGCTCATTAGCCGAATGTATAAAAGGGGTCTTCACTCACGTAGTTGGAGAGCACAAAGAAAAAGTAGTCTCCCAAAGTTACGATGGTGCCAATATTATGAGTGGCCGACACTCCGGAGTACAAGCAATTGTAAGACAAGACTACCCATTTGCTTACTTTGTGCATTGTTTTGCCCATCAATTGAATTTAATTCTGGCTCAGGCTGTTAGCCACAACAAAGAAGTGCGATTGTTCTTTGCCACCATTGGAGAGATTCCAGCATTTTTTTCTCATTCGCCTCAGAGAGTGGGCATTCTTGATGAGGTTGTGGGCAGAAGAGTTACGCAGGGCTCAGCTACGAGATGGAACTCTAAATCAAGATGTGTTCTTACATTGCATGAGCATAAGGATGCAATACTGGAATGCTTGGAGAAAATCGAAGACACGAGCAGACAAAACAGCTACTATGAACCAAGCACATGGACTGCGTCTGAAAATACAACAGCCAACGTTTACTTTTTGGTTAGAGTTCTTTTAAAGTGTTATGCCTCACGTGGACATTCTATACAACCAATTACAAAATCGTTCTGCCAACCCTGTATCAGTGCGAAGTGCTGTAAGCTCCTTCGAAACCGCAATGTTGAAAGTAAGGGACAATGTTGACAGCATCGTTGTGGAGGAAAATGTAGAAGACAACAGAGGGAAAAGAAGATGCGAAAATAGTTATTACTCGAGGAACATTGCGGCGAAGGAGGTGTGTGACGTGATTATAAATCACAGCAAAGAGAGATTCAACTTCTCCAACCACTTACTGGCCTCCACCTTCTTTTACCACCAATTCTTCCCATCCTTCCAAAATAACTTTCCAGAGGAGAATCTTACGTATGTTATAGAGTCCTATCCTTTTCTTGATAAAAATACACTGAAAACCGAACTGCAGGTGATTTATTCAAGAAGTGATTTTAAAGAAATAAAAGATGCAACTGACTTCCTTGCTTTTTTGACAGAGAACAATCTCAAGGAACCTTTCGGAGAAGTGGTGAAACTTTTGAAATTAATAATTACTCTCCCCATGACTACTTCTGAAGCAGAAAGATATTTTTCCACTTTAAAGCGGATTAAGACATTCCTGAGGAGTATTGTCTGCTCTCGCTATGTTGTCCATCGAGAAGGAGATGACTCATAAATTAGTCGATTTTAATGAGAATGGATTTCCTGTACACACAGACGACAGCTGTTATAAGGTACCAACGCCAGCAACGTCTTCAACGTCAGACGAAACTGGATCAGCTTAAGGTAATTACACCTTATATTCTCTGTCTTTCATTTCTCATAGTTTTGGTAACTTCTTCGAGCTGCAATCATGTGTCTTCAAAGGAAAGTCACCTTTCTAGTCATGCAATTTCACTATTTTACGTCTATGTAAACATCAAGTAACATTAAATTTTGCCACGTTATTTTTGAAAGATGTTTTATCCACGCGTCGCCACTGCTGTATGTACTACTTAGAATGCGTACACATTAACCATTCAAAAGAATGGGAAATAGATATATCCGTATTGATTGATAGAATTGATAAATTGAGAACCCACCGGATCAATACTAAGAGAAGTTGTTTAATGAAATATTAATGTTTCGGAATATCAATGATTCCATCCTCACCGTGAATAATAGTATACCTTAAAAACTATGAAAATCCACAGCCTGCTTCCAGGCGACCGACCGGGTCAGGGAATGGAATGAATGAAGCCCCCATCTAGCGGCAAGGATATGGACTGTGCCGGCTGCCGAGGCCTGTCCCACTTCCCTGGGGCAATGATTTAACCTGTCTGCCTCGCTTTTGTCCAGCACAAATCCCACATGGAGTGACCGGGAATTGAACCACGGACCCAGTGGTGAGAGGCCGGCGCGCTGCCGCAGAAGCCACGGAGGCTGTACTTAGAAACTATAATAAGCAAAAATATTTGCTATAATGGCGAATTGTGTAAATCCATATTGATTGAATTATTAAAACACTTATGTTATATATTCTCCAAATCAATACTAAAAACACTAAAATATTATATATATTTTATCGACTATGTGTAAATGTTTCGAAACATGTTGGTTTCTTCATCAGCACATTAATCGAACATATCCTAAGTATACTTAAACTAAGTAAATGGATATCCTTACATTAAGTTTTAATAAATAATTAAGAAAAAACATTAATAATCCTTTGTAAATATCTATGAAGCAATACAAATTTCCATACAGTAGATATTTTCAAGGGATTATTAATGTTTTTGTCATTTCAAATGATCTTGTCGACTTCGTCGTTATGCTTTGGGTCTAACGTTACCCGGGACGGAGACGGTGACGTCATGCAGCCGCGCGGGAAGCCTAAGTTAATGGGTAAAGGAGTCTGTTGAAAGAGTCCTGGGGCGTCGAGCGACCTGGGGCTTTGAGCGAAGCGAAAAGAATACAGGATGACTCCTAAAGAGCTGTACAAGACGCCAGATTAGAATACAAGGTGACTCTTAAAGAGGTGTACAATATGGCAGAGAAGAATACAGGGTGTCTCCTAAAGAGGTGCACAAGATGTCACACAAGAATACAGGGTGATTCCTAAAGAGGTGCACAAGATGTCACACAAGAATACAGGGTGATTCCTAAAGAGGTGTACAAGATGTCACACAAGAATACAGGGTGACTTCTAAAGAGATATACAAGATGCCAGATAAGAATACAGGGTGCCTCCTAAAGAGGTGTTGAGGATGTCAGAGCAAAATGTAGGGTGATACTTAACGAGGTGTAAAATATGTCAGACTCAAATACAGGATGACCCTTAAAGAGGTTTGCAAGATATCAGATTCAAATAATGGGTGACCCTTAAAGAGTTGTAAAATATGTCAGACTCAAATACAGGGTGACCCTTAAAGAGGTGGGCAAGATGTCAGACTGAAACCTTTAACCCCTTATTGGATGGAACTAATTGTTGAAATATTTTGTTCTAAGTTCGTAATGGAGTCTGTTGAAAGAGTCCTGGGGCTTCGAGCGAAGCGAAAAGCCCTCCTGCCTTTCTAACATGTGTAGCATGCGTCATTTGAAATGATATAACGTCTAGCCTTTCAGACTGACTGTATTTTTTCTTAATTATTTATTAAAACTTAATGTAAGGATATCCATTTACTTACTTTAAGTCTACTTAGGATAAGTTCGATTAATGTGCTGATGAAGAAACCAACATGTTTCGAATCATTTACACTTAGTCTATAAAATATAGACATTAAGTGTTTTTAGTATTGATTTGGCGAATATAAAACATAAGTGTTCCTTAGAAACTAGTTAAACATTGTCAAAAAAAAATGGATATCCTTAGAAATAGTGTTAATTCATGTCCATTTTTTGACAATGTTTAACTAGTTTTTAAGGTATGCTATTTTTCACGCTGAGGATGGAATCATTGATATTCCGAAACATGTACATCGTTCAATATTTCATTATTACCTTCTCTTAATATTGATCAGGTGGATTCTCAATTTAACAACTGTACTACTTATCGCGACTCTTCTTCTTCCTCCTCGCCTTTTCCCGTTACACGAGGTCGGCTTTCTTAATCCTGAGGGGCCAGACATTTATTTGTAAAGCATCATCAGCAGATAGGCTCAATACTCTCATGTCCCTCTGGACATTCGTCATCCATGTTGTTTGAGGTCTGCCGCTAGTCATGGAAAGGCACTTCTTCACTACATGATTCTCCGGTCGTCGCATAACATGTCCATACCACCTTAGCCTGGTTTCTAAAAGTTTCTCTGTTATAGGCGCTACTTTAAAACTGCCCCGCACATGTTCATTACAGAGAGTAGGATTGGTCTTACTTTTCCCTTCGTTCTTATGGGTATTTTCGGATCACATAAAACTCCTGTTAGTTCCACCCAGACGTGGCCCATGGATTATATGGGCGGTTATAGTGCCATCTTAAGCAATGACAGAACCTAGATATTTGAATTTTGTTACCCTTGTTAAGGTTTCACCATCTAGTTTAAGTTCAATATTTGTCATACTGGGTTTATTGTTGTGGAAGTCGCATGCCATATATTCAGTCTTGGTTCTACTAATGCGCAGTCCATTAGACTCTAGAGCTCTCCTCCATTGGTCTAAACTCTCCTGTAGGTCATAAAAACTGTCAGATGTTAGTGCCACATCGTCAGCGTACAAAATATTCCACGGTAAGTGTTTCTGAAATTGTTTTGTTTCGACTGCGATACAAAATTACATTTTTTAAATATTTTCTTCTGTTAGTTTGTAAGTTTCATGTGTCAGTTCAGTAGAAGTGGTCATTATCATCCAAAAAAACAAATAAATCCACCGGGCGAAGCCGGGTACTACTGCTAGTATACCGTAAATTTGGATGTAATCGGATATGGCGTGTAGGCATGGTTTCCTTGTCAGTCAGGTAGTAGTGAAACATCTTCAGCCGGAAATATAATAATACTTTTATGTTCGACCCTAACTATTATGTGTCAGAAAACTGTATCATAATGAGGTTCATTATAACACTATTTTTCATTATGAAACAGTTTCTCCCACCAATCAGAGCTCAAGAAAGAGTTGTGTGACCAATTAGATAAGGATAACTTCGCGCATGCGCTCAAAATCCAACATGTCTATATAAATTTCCGAAAGTGCACCGTCCATATTTTCGCGTAAATAAACTGGTGAATATGAGACAAGAAATAGCACTGTACCTTAATATCCTCAAGTCCAATTTCTATACAGCGCGTTGTATTGAAACGACTTCGGTGACAGTTTTACTGAATACTGATGCACAATCTGAACATCTGGCATTGAAGCACACAGAGCGCATGCGTCGGTTGTCCAGAGAGCTTGGAAAAAAAAATATACTACTCACCGCAGCACCCGATCACAACATTCTAGTGACTGAACAGATATTTATGAATATTTATGTTAAAACATATAATAAAGTTATAATTATCGTCGAACATAAACAGTCGTATGCAACTCGCCTATAATGGTAATTAAGACACTCGTATGGAAATTATAAAACTCGCATACGCTCGTTTTATAAAAAGACTCGTGTCTTAATTATGGCCATTATAGGCTCGTTGCATAATGTACTATTATTGCAATATAAATTATTCAAGTAATTTTAAGTTTGCGTTCTGGTGCAGGCGCGGATTCAAGGGGGGGGGGAGGGGGGGGGAGTCACGGGGGTCATGACCCCCCCCCCAAACGGAGACCAATTTTTTTTTTGCAAACTCAAAAATCGAAACCACAATAACTTTACGAATTTTAGCTGAAAAACAGGGTTTTTTCATTTTATTCAATACTGAAAATATCTTTATTGCAATCATTATGTTATGTTACAACTGTACATATTTACAACTTCATACCTGTTATATAAAAACGATTATTTATTTAACAACATCAACTCGTCTATTTTGTTTAGCAAACCTTGTGATTACCGAATCGATCTTTATGGTGATGTCACGATGAATGTGCAGCAATGCACGGATAGGAATTTGGGGCTTTTTTCGCACCAAAAATTTTTGCCGACGTCCAACCTGCAAGCTTGGTTGGCAATTTAAGCTGTGACTTTCTCCCTTTGTCGGTACCAACTCGACTTGCCGAAACTGTGATGTACCTTGATACTTTTCTCGAAGCTCGATGTAAAAGTCGCAAAACACGCCGTTGCAATTTGTACTAATATTTTTGGTGTGCTAAACGCATCAAATTTCTATCCATGTAACTTGCAAAAAAATTGGTCTGGTTTTGTACGTTTGGTTATTTTGTGATTGCGTTTTTAATGACACCATTTTTCTTAACAATTTCGATTCTCTGACCCCCACCCAACAAAGCCAAACTCTAGTTCCGCGCCTGTTCTGGTGCCTTGGTTTGCATATTCTGTAATTAATTGATTGGGTTCCTTTTTTGCACAATTCTATGTGGTAGCGTCCACATGTTTGTCCGCATAAGTTGCACTCACACGTCTCAACTGGCTCATGGTATGATGTGTTCACACAGGTGAGATGATGTACCGCCATTCTGGTAAACACGTGCCTCATCTCAAAGCTGGATGTGGCCCCCGTTCGATAAAACTCTGGGGGTATTTCTTCTCTTCTTGATTTTGATGTTGACTAGCATTACCCGTCGCGGCTTCGCCCGTGAATATTCTAGATGTAAAGAGTACACTTAGCAAAATCTCAATCATGAATGCTATGACTGATTTATCCTTGGTATGAATAATCAGATTTTATCAATTCAGCTACTGGTGCAGTGGTTAGGGGTTTGCCATTCCTTCATAGGTATATCAGAGCGAAGTTAGTTTTCTGTTAATTTAAGGGCCTTTAAATGTGGTTTTCGGAGACCCTTTATAGTCGGGTGAAAAAGACCTTTCGTACCACACTCACACGTGAAAATTGCGTGAAAAAATTCTAGAGTGCCCCTTGACCCCCTTAAGCGCATTATACTGTATGTATTGATGAATTTTACAGCTTAATTTGGTTCAGTGATAACCTTATAACCGTCTGGAAACTTTCACAGTAATGTAATAATTGGAATTGCAGTGCGTCTTACAGAAATAGATTCTGTTACCATGGTTACCGTGTTGCATTCTTTCATTATGTCATTGTAAATATACATGTTTTAAGGTATTTATTTAATTGTGAGGTATTTAAAGAGTAAGTGAGTGAGTTATGCTGAACCTGTAGGTTGGTGTTAATGGGACCTTATTTTCGGTACAAAACTGGAATGGGACCTTAGCAGAATAATATAGGGAGGGATAAAAGATTTCCCGAGGCTCGAGTGCTGGGATGAGTCAAAGTGTCCTTAGGTCCTCGATAAGGAATGTTTCTCTTGCGAGGAGGTAGACGAGTCTGGATCGTGTAGCCTTTGACACTCCTAGTGCTCTTTTGATGTATAATTCTTTTACCCGTTCTTATACGGATAGGTTCTTTTCGGTGAGATGCGACCATATGACTGACTTCTATCCCATGGGCATTATTTTAGCTTGCTGTTTCTAAGTTGAGGGATTTAATGTAGCCGATGTCATGCATCGCCCTTGCTGCTTGCGTTGCTTTCTCAGTTATATGTCTCGTGAAACATTAGTGCTTGTTTGCAGCGTGATGCCTAGACAGGGGCGTATATAAGGGGGGGGGGGGGGGCAGGGGGCCCGGCCTCCCCCCGAAATTTTTGTTACATATATTATTTGTTTATGAATTAAAACCAATATAATCATGCACTATTGTTACTAAGTGACGTATGGCAACGTTGCAAAGCAAAGCGAAGTTAGAGCGATGTAAACAGTGTGACAATCAGTTTGCTCTGATCTTATGTGTAACAACATAACCTCTTATCAGTCTGCAGTGCCTTCGCTCTTATGAACGAACCAAGAACAGCAACAAGTGCCCTTGAAGCGTGCGACAAAAGCTTTTCCCCTAACTTTTATACCCTTATCAAACTTTTGGCAAATTTGCCTCTCTCTGTAACTACCGGTACTGCCAAACGGAGTTTGAGTTGGTTGATAACATACTTAGGAATTTCTACTTCTGAAAACAGACTCAACGGTCTAGTATTGATACAGAGACATGCGTCACTGACGATGAAGTTATGAACCGATTTGGTAATGCTTCAAGAAACCTTGACTTTATATTATAGTGTGAGTTGTAAATCAAGACAGTAACATTAATTCTTTCCTTGTAAACACTATCAAGTGAGCAAGATTATTGTATTAATAAAAAGTAGGCTATCATAAAATGGCCTTATGCCCAAGATCGCGGGTTCAAACACGGCCGAAGCCGTCGGATATTTTCAGAGCGTTGAAAATCCCTCAGTATGCCTTCCTTCGGAGGGGAAGTAAACCCGGCGGTCCCATGTCATAGATTTATGGCATGTTAAACAACCTTCCACTAATTACACCTGTGTGAAGCTAAATTGTATAGGTTAGGAATGTAAACAACGCTCTTCAGTTTCTACGTTCGTTACCAAGAGCCGACTGCGGTGGCATCTAGTAGCTAAGTTCTGAACTAGGCCGAGTAGTCGTTGACGGTGGCGTTTGGCGGCAAAAGTAGGAACTATTTGAAAAATTCAAAGTTGCAGTCCTTACTTGAATTAAAAAACAGATACACACACTGATACAGTCATCACAATTAACACCGGTTATCAGACAGATTCTACACACACACAAAGTACACGGGGCTACATGACCGCGTTGTCGCAGCCCCTAAACTGAGGAACCAACCAACCAACCAAAATGGTCTTAGTTGTGTTTGACATTAACCAAACATAAGACATCACAACAAACTGGTTGAAAATGAAATGCAAGATAGTCTTAAAACTCATCATTTTGCACCAAATTATACAAAAGTGTCCCGGGGAGAACCCTGGACCCCCTATTCCTTATGCATATACCATGCCCCCTAACCCCCGGTTGGGCACCCCCCGAAATAAATTTCTATATACGCCCCTGTGCCTAGATATTTAAAATCATTTTCGTTGTTTATTGTCGTCCTCCTGATGCTGATTCATGCCAATGCTGGGGCCTTTCCTCCTGGTCTAAATACCATCATTTCTGTCTTAGATATCTTGATCTCGAACTCATGCTTGGTCATCCGGAAATATGCAACAGGTGCTCTCAACTTCCGGCCAGTAGGAGGAACGGTGCTATTGGTAGGGAACAGAGGAAACATCGTGTGCGGAATATTCAAGGATTGTTGTGGGTTTATAAAATAAACGTTCAGTAGATCTATAGTTTGATGATTTCATATTAAGCCATAAGTTTCTTTTACACATATTGTTTACTGTGACATTTGATGAAAAGAACAGGAAGAAAAAACAATTCGAAATGTTACCCACAATTTTTTTCTTTCTTGTTAAACAGTTCACGTTTTTCTTATTTTATTTTTTGAAAATCTTATGTAACACGTAATTTTCTTTTGTAAATAAAATGGAAGTGTGTTACAATTTTCATTTTTTGCATGTTTCTTAAATGTTTTATCTAGCAGCCAAAATAAATAATTTGGAACAGTAGTTTCTATATGTTTATATAACAAGCACTAATTGAAGGACTAGATATACATAATTATTATAAACTAATAATAATAATAGTTTCATTCCTATGTTCACATATTATTACAAAAACATTCAGTTTAAAGCCAAAACACTTCACTTTTTCTGTTGGAATCCTGAATTATGAATATATTTTTCATTATTCATTTTAAAACTACATTTAACGTATTTTACAATATATTTCACAATCTGAGTTGTTTTGAAATTATTTATAAGTATTAAGCTCTTAATTCATTTGTTTTCAACTAGTTCTTTTTTCACAATGTAGAAATTTTCAAACAGTTTAATAAAAAATATGGAAAAGTGTATTTATACACCATCGTTTGAAGGTCTTTGCACTTGCAAACAATAATGCTTATTTTACATGTTTTGGAGAACAATTTTGTACAGATGAGGAGAAAAAAAATCCTAGGTTGATTTCTGTACATTTTTATAATAGATATAGGGCTGGTAATTTTAATCGATTTATTTCAGTTTTCGAACAATCGAAGCAGAAAAATCGATTTATTGCTACAAATAACGATTAACTGACTGGTCGTTTAATCGTATAATTGATTAATTGTATTGTCGATTAATTGATGTACTTCGCTCCGATCACTTCGCTTTCACAGAAGTAAAACAGACATTTCATTAATTAATAGTATAAAAAAAGTTTGCTTGCTTGCTTCCTTTATGACGAGAGCTCTGCCTTTCGATCGAGATTCACCTAGCCAAACGAAACAATCCCAACAATCTAAATGAACACACTTTTATGGAGAGTTCACCCCTTTTCACTCTACTAAAAACACACCTTGCGGAAACAAGACACAACTTAGCGATACAGCCAAGCTAGACAAAAAAGGGGGAAAATAGCGGTGGTTAATAGGTAAATGTTATCTGGATCAGGTGTACTATGTACTTTTTTCTGCAATAAGCCTAGGCCGGTATGCGCGGCAGTATTAAAGGTGCCGGGACGTCTTCAACAGACCGGGCAGCCCTTAGTTCGAATGGCTCTTTTGTCCACGCGCGGCGAAGACTGTTCCACGGTCTTTAATAGTTGTAGATCTTCCTGTATTCAATAACATACATTCTTATCTAGATTTGCCAACGTCACACAAATAAACATAGCACTGACCTCAGAGAGCACATAGGAACAAAGGGGGGAGAAAGGAAAAACCAGTCTCGTCCAGTTAACACCCGGGTTCAGTCGACCACAACTGGTGCAAGAGTGAACACGAAACTGCTCGAAGTTCCAGCCAGGAAGACAACCGGATAAGTATCAGCCTGTATTATTACAGTATAACCATAGTTGATTTTTTACAACCATATAATCACCCCGAACAGACTAACTCCGGATTTCTATCACCATTTTAGCATTTCACCTAACATTAGATGTACTACATTTAGCATACACCGACAGTTGCATTACCAATACTGCAACTAAATAATTGTATATTTTGTAAATATTTTTCACCTGTATTCTCAAACATAGATGTTATAGCCTAAGTGTAATGGATCTGATGATGATCGCTTGACGATCGAAACTGGTCATCCTAGTGTATTTATTAATCTCATGTAATTTATTTCAGGATTAGGGCATAACCCAGCTCTTTTGGGTACATTCGTGTTGACCGACTGAAAAGCACCAAACTTTTATTTACTTAGGCAACACTGAAAATGGCTTCAAACGACACAATTAGTAGTTCATTATGTTTATGTTCGACGATAATTATAACTTTATTATATGTTTTAACATAAATATTCATAAATATCTGTGGGATTCAGTTACTTCAGTTAGTGAACAGGGCGCTGGCATTGCTGACTGAACAGAGCGCGTGCGTGGGCCAAGGCACTCCGAAAGCAGAGACCATTCACTTTGCTTGCCAACACAGAACACCTATTGTTTACAGCCTGCCGTCCAGCTCTATAGCATTCGCTAATATTGTCACCGAAGTCGTTTGAAAGCAATGCGCTGTGTAGAAATTGGAGTTGGGTATATTAAGGTACAGTGCCATTTCTTGTCTCATATTCGCCAGTTTATTTACGCGAACATATGGACGGTGCACTTTCCATGTCGGTAATTTATATAGACGGATGCTGTGTTCATGTCCGACATGTTGGATTTTCAGCGCATGCGCGAAGGTATCCTTACCTAATTGGTCAATGAATGAGCTCTGATTGGCTGGATAAACTGTATCGTAATGGAAAACAGTGCTATAATGACCATCATTATGATACAGTTTTCTGATGTATAATATTCACATTTCAACATCGTCGAACATAATAGTACATTATGCAACGAGCCTATAATGACTATAATTAAGACTCGAGTATGTTTATAAAACGAGCGTATGCGAGTTTTATAATTTCCATACGAGTATCTTAATTACCATTATAGGCGAGTTGCATACGACTGTTTATGTTCGACGATAATTATTATAACTATTTTATGTTCGAACATAAATATTCATAAATATCTGTCGAGATTTCGCCAGTTTTATGTACTGAACAGAGCGCATGAGTCGCAGAGAATGCCTTGTATTTGACCATGGCCTCCTCGATTACCCCACTATGACACTAGGCTACGCAGTGAAATTTAAACTACAAGGCCTTGGAACTTAGCGCAGGTGCGATGCTATCATTATCTAATTGGTCATACAACTGTTTCTTGAGCTCTGATTGGTGGGAGAAACTGTTTCATAATGAAAAATAGTGTTATAATGACCATCATTATGATACAGTTTTCTGACATACAGTATAATAGTCAGGGTCGAACATAAAATATATTATATATTTGTAAATAATGTAACTTCTTTGTAAAACACCAAGGCTAAAACAAACTAAAACAAAAATATTGCTGTCCTAAATTGTAAATATTGAACAAGAATGCAAAATGTTTGCTGAAAACTTTCATTTTTTCCCCTTCGAAACCCTTCCCAATTGTATTGCTGTTTGTCCTTCCACTGTCACTGTTATTGTTAACATAAACCAGGAAAACAGTAACCTTTATAAATTTTTGTACATTATTCCGAAAATGCTTAACTCAACTTCTTTTCTCATCTTGTATCTACTAATCAATTAATCGATTAGTCGATAGATCGAATGAACAGTCAGTCAATTAATCGGTTTAGATTATTTTCGAATTATTCCATTCCGAACATCGCTTATTACCAGCCCTAAATTGATATCCCTTTTTATTTAACATAAAAAAGCTTAACTTTTGAGTATTTTTCGTCAGCTTTCAGGGAAAGTTCAAATACATACAAGATGAACGATGTAATATATATATTTATAATATTTATATGATACGAGACTTTTTCTTTTAAACACCATACTTCACAATTATACACAAGAATTATTAAAAACTTGGTTGTATATTTTTATACAAGTTTGTTGTATTCGACATATATCACAGAAAAAACACATACATGATAATGATGATGATGATGATAATAAAGATGATGAGAATGATGACGATTTGTATACAACAGAAGGAATATCGGACAAACACACAGAGTAATAATAATAATAATAATAATAATGAGAATTAGGTAATATTACATACAATATATTAAAGCGAACGACAAGTAAATATAGAACGCGTAGTTTCATTTTTTCTTTCAAAAATTGTAGCTAGAGGGTAACGGGGACAAAATGGCGCCGGTAGTGAATTGCTGGTTATTCATTGCTAGAATTGCTCGTTCAAGGCCAACCTGAAAAATACAAAGAGAAACATTGTGTTATTATGAATAGTTTCAGACATTTTTATTATGAAATGACAAGTGAATGTTATCAAATACAATGAATACACCAGTGGCCTTAATTCTGGAAATGTCTTGCATTTGCACAAAATTGTCACATGTATTAGATACGAAAAAATAAGAACTTAATAACAGCTTAAGGAGCTGAAACATAACGATGGTAATATTATAACCGTGGCTGCCATAAATCTTGTACAGCAATTATATACATTTCCAAGGAGACACAACACATCTTGCTATTAAATATTTTCTAAATTCAAATTGTAACTATTTTTAACAATTTTTCAAAATGTGGCCCTTGCTTTGTGCTGTTCACAGTTTTCCGCATATCTCCCGTGTTTACAGGCATATTTGGAAGTTTCTATTTTTTAAGTGCTTGTTCATGGTGGCGACAGACTTTGCCTGACAAATTTCTCTGATGTTGCAACACAATTCCCGATATTAATTTAGTGGATAATGTATTAATTAGTATAATATAATCTTGCTTATATGGTGCCTCCCCTCTTGCATTACGATTCATTTAGAGATGATTTAGTCAGCGAGGGGAATCGCGCTACTTTTTTCACCACGCCAGGTTATGGCTGCAAAATAATTCTCACTCGCTCGACGCAACATTTGTTGTATTTTAGATTTATTAATTTTTAAAAAAGTTTCTTCAAATTTCCCCGATTTGTTCTACA